>JAZKLR010000030.1:1472461-2944923 GCA_037103525.1 Ganaspis brasiliensis | reverse complement strand
ATTCTACTATTATCCGAATTAATAGGAAAATGACATAAGCAATTTCTTAAAAACATTGTAAATGTTCTCTCATTATTGCATGATTACATACTACACTATCAGGTTTAACATTACAATATACAGAAGTTTCAAAAGCAATTGCATAAACACCACAATCCACACAATTAGGTTGTTTTTGAACAGTGGGAAAAACTACATTAGGTCTAAACGGATATAATCTAGCTAGATATTGATATTGATCATTATTTAAAATTTTATTATTCATTCTGTCATAAACAAAAAGAGAGTATTTGAATCACAGTAAGTACAAATCCAGTGACCTTTTTTTTGAACCACTGAATAGGATTTGAATATGTTTCTTATCTTTTCTAATGGGTTTAACTTCATCCAACATTTGTAAATAACCCACATTTTGCATTTGAAAATGACCACCAGAATCGACTTCTAATAGTTCTTAAAAATTTGTAAATTTGATTATCAGTAAGCATTTCTCCCCCAATAAGAATGTTTTGATCTTTTTCATCTATTATAAAGTATATTTTTTCATTTGTTGAATCCATTGTATTCTTTTTTACCAAAACATATTATATTGTAAATTATAAAACTTTTGAAACATTTCATGCAATTCATAAGATTTCAGAATTTTGAAACATATGCAACAAGTATAGTATAAATTTTTCTTCTCCAGTGGGACCTGAAGAAAAAAAGAAAGTTATTTCCATAAAAATTGATTTCATCTTTATGCTATTTAAAAAACCCTGCTGGATAAAGTAAATACGTGCTGTATTGTAATTTTAGTAATTTCAGGATACAAACGTTTCATATATGTATATATAAAATAAAGAAACCCAAGATACACACCCTTTTGATTTATTGCTCTAGAATCAAAACCGAATAAAATATTATATATTAAAAATTAATTTAATTTAATTTTTTTATTTATTAAGCAATAGCATTCCTAAATACTACAATTTAATAGATTCGCAATAAAAAGTAATAAGATATCGAAAACTATCGATATATTAAATTCTTTAACGATAACATCACATTTTGTGTTGGAAAATAAAAAATTTTAATTGGTTCAAAAAATTTTTGAAAAAAGCGTAAGATCGCAAATATGAAAATAAATACATTAAGATTTTAGGCCTGTCCATCTTAGGGTACATGACACAATTTTTTTATTCCCAGTAAAATTTTCTATACAAACACAAAATTAGTAAAATCATTTTAAAATATTATTATACGATAAATAAAGAATATTATAACGTTAAGTACTCATTCAAAATCATAAATTTAAATAAATTTACCAAATTAAGAAAAACGTACAAGAAAACTTTTTTTTCTTCGTCTATACAAACAACAAAAATGACAGAAAGCATAAGGAGCTGTCACCTTAAAATTATATACGAAATGTCCATCTTGAGACCCTGTCTACCTTGGAGTCCTCTCTCCTACATAAAAATAAATGTCAATTACATCTCAATAACACCTTACATTAATATAATCAAAAATAATTTTAAAAAAATTTTAAGTAACCTTAAACACCTTGAAATATCCCATTGATTTTACATAGGAAAAACGCACTTTTTCGTAAATTCGCTACCAAATCCTCAAAAATTACTCAAAATAGCAATACAGTGAATCATATCTTGAAAAGTCCTCAAACAACACTATTCCATAATTTATTTAATAATTTATTAATGTTTACTATTTTTTATAGGGTTATAAACAACCCCCATAAATGCAAAAAAAATGATAATTTTTTTTAAATTACAAATTAATAGTTTTTTTAGGATTTTTACACAAAATTGTTACATATTGTCAATTTACGAATGTTTATAGATATTTTTAAGTATTCTTCATTTGTTAAAACAATTTATTATTGTTAATTTACAGCTTTTATTCAAATAAACCTAGCGAGTTGTAGTTTTTTTTTTACTTAACTATTTTTTACATTTACAATTAAAAAAAGTATTTAGTAAAGTTAACCACAACAACAATTGGCAATTGTTTAAACAAATTATTGTTAATAAAAATTAACTTTTTGACAAATGCACCTAGAAAGACACAACTTTTTCCTAATGTTACAAATTAATGGGCTCTGGTTAGAAAAAGAAAAATTATTGACCATAAATTATTATTTTAAATTTGTTTAAACAATTTATTATTATTAATTTAGAGGTATTATTCAAATAAACTTAGCAAATTGTTGTTTTTTCGGACTTATATATTTTTTATATTTAAAGTGAAAAAAGGATTCAGTAAAATTTACCACAACAAGAATTTGCAATTGTTTAAACCAATTATTGTTATTAATAATTAATTTTTTACAAATAAACTTAAAAAAATACAATTTTTTACTAATTTTACAAATAAATGGGCTCTAGTTAGGGTAAGAAAAATTATTCACTAGAAGTTAATATTTTTACATTGTGTAAACAATTTATTATTGTTAATTTATAACTATCATTGTTTAAAGAAAATAATAATTTATAGTCAATAATTTTTCTTTTTTTAACCAGAGCCTATTAATTTGTAAAATTAGGAAAAAGTTGTTTCTTTCTAGGTGCATTTATTAAAAAGTTAATTATTATTAACAATAATTTGTTTAAACAATTGCAAATTGTTGTTGTTGTTAACTTTACTAAAATACTTTTTTTAAATGTAAATGTAAAAAATAGTAAAGTCAAAAGAAACTACAACTCGCTAGGTTTGTTGGAATAAAAGCTGTAAATTAACAATAATAAATTGTTTAAACAAATAAAAAATACTTAAAAATATCTATAAATATTCGTAAATTGAATGGGGTTGTTTATAACCCTTTGAAAAATAGTTAATATTAATAAATTATTAAATAAATTATGGAATATTGTATTACTGTACATTTTTGGACCACCCTAATAAACACGTAAAATTACTTACCTGTCAAAAATTTATCTCAGATCCTGTTCGCGTTTTTAGACTCAGGACGATCTTTTCACTCGGCCTTACAAAACAAAACTATCCCCTCTCATCAACATCATTTTTCAAAAAGAGGCGAACCTTACCCACAGAAATTACCAATCGAATCATTTGGTAATTTCAAGTAAACGCCCAGAATACCCTAAGTCCTTAAAGGCGAAGAAAAGGTTAATAATCACCTCATTGTAATTTTGACAAAAGGCTAATAATAAGGTTATTGTAATTTCGACAAAAGGCTAATAATGATCTCATTGTTATTTGGACAAAAGGAGAACAATAGGAGAACAATGCCAAATCTCCGCCCATTTTGAAACGACACTTTTCAGCTAAAGGGAAAAGGGACACTGTCAATTTCGACAAAAGGCTAATAATGATCTCATTGTTATTTGGACAAAAGGAGAACAATAGACTCATTGTAATGCAGACAAAAGGAGACCAATAGGAGAACAATGCCAAATCTCCGCCCATTTTGAAATGAAAATTTTCAGCTAAAAGGACACTGGCAAATTATTATATAGAATTTTAATTAAAAACAAAACAAAAGGTTTCACCTTATGTATAAGTCGTAAATTAATATTTAGGTAATAATTTTTTAATGTAATTAATCCGAAGAATGCCCTATACTTATCGTGACTTTGATAATACTCTTTTCACCCTTGAGCTAATTTTTTCTTAGTATATAGGGGTCTAACACTCTTTCTGGTCATTTTTTGATTTTTTTGTAAACTTATATAGGTGATATAATGGTAAAGTTAAATGAAGAAAACTTTTTTTTTGGGAATTTTTTTTTTTGTCGGACAGATGGAGATTTTGTATGTTTTGTAATCGGAGTGTTAAAAGCTGTGATAAATAGTGATTTAACCCTTTAAACAGTTTTTAAAATGTTATATTTTAGCTGTTTACTAATATTTTGCTTTACTAGACTTGAATAGTTGCAAAATTAGAAAATGTTACAACTCTTGAGCTCTATTAGATGAAAGATTTCAAATAAACAATTTTAATTTGTTTAATCAAATTAACAAATTCATACACCAATTGTTAGTAACTAATTTTTATGTAATTAAAGGAAATTTTGGTAGTAAATGTTGTAAAAAGTCGTAATGAATATTTTTTAACGATCTTACGCGTTTTTTCGTTTATGATGATTTTTAATGGCCCTTTAAAAAATAGTTAATAGTAAATAATTTGTTAAAAAAATTATTGGATCTTATTTTTTAAACTTTCCTGAGGAGAAACAGCTTTATCAGATTGAAGAATGTTAATTTTCATGGATTTTATATCAATTCTATGAAAAAGTTTTTTTCCCCATGCATTTTGCATGGGGAACTTTGAGCGCCTTGACCGAATTTCATGAATTTTTAAATTGAAATGAAGGGAAATTGCAATAATTAAAGCTAGGTTGACGATAAGTTTAGTATTAAAACTATTATTTAGTAACAATTTACTTATTTAAAAAAAACTGGGAAGCCCAGGTTGGCCCCAACTGGCGCCCACTTACAAACTTGGAAATACTGGGAACTTTTTTACACGGGAGGCGTAATCAAATGGTTTAACCCTGCTATAAAAAGAAGCTAAATATTATTTGTTAATAATTTTTCAAAATTTCGAAAAGACTTTTAAAATAATATTTAAATCTCTTTTATATCAAATAATTGAAGTTGCACCACTTGTGCCACTATATTATTTCTAATTTCTTTTTTGTAACAAAATTAGAATCGTTTTTTTTAAATTAATTTTATTTTGTATTATACAAATTTTAATATATTATAGTATGTTATTACATTTGTATTATGAAGATAAAATAAGTTTCAATTTATGGAATTAGTAGCAGAGGATTATACATTCATAAATTTAGAAATATCTAATCTAAGTAAATAGCTCTTGACAATACAAAGGATTTATCAATTTATGGAATTAGTAGCAGAGGATTATACATTCATAAATTTAGAAATATCTAATCTAAGTAAATAGCTCTTGACAATACAAAGGATTTATCAATTTATGGAATTAGTAGCAGAGGATTATACATTCATAAATTTAGAAATATCTAATCTAAGTAAATAGCTCTTGACAATACAAAGGATTTATCAATTTATGGAATTAGTAGCAGAGGATTATACATTCATAAATTTAGAAATATCTAATCTAAGTAAATAGCTCTTGACAATACAAAGGAATTTATAAGTTGAAGTTCTTTCATTTTTAAAATTCATGCGTTTAAAACTTTGTGCAATTAACGACGAGTAATCCTATATAAAAAATTACTTAGCTGTTTTCTGTAGACGCTGTGAAGGAGAGAGAAACAAATGCATTAGGTAGGTTAAAGATTGAAAGAGACACTAGACATTTCTGTGCACGCTACGTCTACAGCAAGAGAGACAAATGCATTAGGTAGATTAAAGATGGAAAGAGACACTAGACATTACGCTCAAAGGCGTAGGTTCAGGGGGTTTAGAAAAATCGAGCAGAATAGACCAATCAGATATTTGCTCATATTGGAAAGCAAGTTCTGATTGGTTTCTTCTATTTCCTTTATCCCCGAAATTGAGAGAGACGAAATACAGATTGTTATTATGAGGCGCCTATGTGCAAACCTCTGCACCTTTGCATGCTCAACATATTGTTGCACATGCGCAGTAGTGCACTACCACCGTCTAAATGTGCACACTACGACACCTTGGCATTTCGCATGCGCAGTAGTTCATTATTGCTGTTACACATGCTCAGTGATGTACTGTGGTAGTCACACACGTGCTCTTGTAAAATTCAAAAATTGCGGTTCCCACCTGTACAGGTATATACCACACCGGTCCGCCTACGGTTCCTTCACGGGGTCACGAAACGGCGACAATGCGCGGCATTGTGCAGTGCAAGACACCCCGAATTGCAGACGGAACTCCTGTTACCTTTAAGTTCACATTTCACTAGCCGTTCGCCTTACTAACCCCGAGCTCAACTATGTCACTCAGACCCTTCGGGCTACTAGGGAGCTAATCTGATCACCGCCAGGTCAGCCTGCCGTACATAACAAGACAGGATCGAATTGCAGCTGAGCTTCTGTTACCTTTAGGTTCACGTTTCGCTAGCCGTTCGCCTTACTAACCCCGGGCTCAACTATGTCACCCGGACCCTTCGGACTACTAGGGAGTTACTCTGGTCACCGCCGGGTCATCCTCTCAGTACGCTACACATGCCTACCGATTTTCGCACTAAGGTGGATTGCCCTTAGTGTGACCCCTCGGTGGGGGGGCGGGCACTTCCCAGACCCTCGCAGTTTGTGCATAACTGCTAAACCGAGTCGAAACATGCGACTCACACATCGACACTTCAGACACTGACTCCTTAACGTTACCTTACCGTCAGGCTCAAGTGTTCATCAACATCTTGCTGAAGCATAGAGCTTTCAACTACTGCCACCACGAGTCCGACCTCAAATGACCGAGGGAAGGCAACGCCTTCGGGCCACCTCGGTCGCCCATGGTACCATTATACCCAGGTGCGGGTACCTAGGTGGGGAGCCGAATCCACTCCCTTATTTCTAGGATTTACCAAACATACTTGCAATGTGCACTTCCCCCGCGGCCCTACAAGGGACGAACGAAGAGAACCATTCGCACGCCCTTGATCGGGTCCTAACACAGCAAGAGCACACACCGCACGTCCATTAACCATTAGCCTATAGATTTCTTCACTTTGACATCAGGCGGCATTTTGGGACGCTAAATTCTCGGTTGGCGGCTGCATAAACAGCAACCAGGATCGTACCCTAAAGACGTTCAGGCCGTTTTCCCAGTATTCCTCCCATACACCACGGGGAGACGCTCGCTACAGCATGAATTAGTAATGCCCAGTTGCTCACCACAGAGGCGCCTAAGCGGATTAAGGCTAACCTCTTCACAGGTGTCAACAAGTAGCTTTGGCGCTTACTGACTTAGCTACAGTGTAAAAACAGTGTATTCCCGATTGACACCACGAGGAGGTGCAGCAAGCACTTGAACACAAGAGGCTTGTAATCGCTTAGTGTCCCTATTAAAAATTAGACAGGAATTTTACGTTCCTGTGACTGAACTTTTGTCAATCAACCAATAATAGAAAACAATATTCATATTTAATAATAAAAATTTTAAAATTTAAGAACGAAAGGCCGTAGCAGGATAAGCATGTAAAAAGTGCCCCCGCTGGGATTGAGTCGCCAATTGGGGAATAATTTAGTCCCATTATGAAACAAATTTACACCAAGTACCAACTCAAAAAAAAATTTTTTTTTTAGTTATGAGCTTTTTTGAAAAAATCGAAAATGTTAATTTTCTTCTAATTGGCACCACCGCCATTTTTTTTTCTACAAAATAGTCTTCTTTTATGTATCAACATAATTTATTGATAAGATAATCGAAAGGGGACAACACATGTTTAAAAATTAAAAACTATTTATTGCCCCCTAATTAGTATGCTTTTCTGTATAAATGAGGGGCCAACAATTTTTTCAATTGAAAATTAAAGAAAAAGTTAGAAAATTATACATATCCAATGTTTGAGAACATTTTTTAACTAACTGTTTAAATAGTACATTTCGTAACAAGTGTGAACTGAAGGCGTTTTTGAAACGAGCGCAACTTTTTTGCAACGAGTTGTAGGCGACGGCGCCGAAAGCGCCGTTCGCCGAACACGAGTTGCAAAAACTTGCGCGAGTTTCAAAATGCCGTTCACTCGAGTTACGAACGATACTTTTTATAACAAAGTTCTAAAAAAAGGCGTGTAAAAAACAAAAGAATTATAAATATTTAGATAATAGTAAAAACTTACATAGCACTATTAACAATGAGTATGTATTCCAGAATGAAATAACTGAGAAACTAATAGATTTGTTATTAGAAAAATACGGGGAAATAGTAAAAGGCAAAAACGGGGGTCCAGGGGTGAAACCCGAAACAAGAAAACCAACTCAAAAGATATTAAATGTCAAAACAATATTTGAGGTTAGTTTTTCACTCTCAACGATGGCAGAAAATTTATACACAAAAAAATTAAAACGAGATGCCACACCGAACGAGGCAACTATTAACATTGATTCATATTAATTTTATTTATCGCGGCATTCACTTTTATCTCTGCATCACTCAACGGAAAATATGTAACGATGTAAACAAACCGAACAAACAGACGTATGTGACCGGTTTGACTCGCGACGAGGCGCATGAATATTCCCTAAATCCCAATGTGCATAATTCCCAATGTGCATAATTCCCAAAGTGCATAATTCCCAATGTGCATAATTCTCAATGTGCATAATTCCCAAAGTGCATAATTCCCAACGTGCATAATTCTCAATGTGCATAATTCTCAATGTGCATAATTCCCAATGTGCATAATTCCCATTGTGCATAATTCCCAATGTGCATAATTCCCAATGTGCATTATTCCCAATGTGCATAATTCTTAATGTGCATAATTCCTAATGTGCATAATTCCCAATGTGCATCATTCCCATTTGACATAAAAATTTTAGTGGGGTAAAGAAAATTTTCATTAAGATAGGGAAAGTTTTATGTCATTTGGGAATTATGCACATTGGGAAATATGCACATTGGAAATTATGCATATTGAGAATTATGCACATTGGGAATTATGCACTTTGGGAATTATGCATATTGGAAATTATGTACATTGGGAATTATGCACATTGAGAATTATGCACATTGAGAATTATGCACATTGGGAATTATGCACATTGGGAATTATGCACATTGGGAATTATGCACATTGAGAATTATGCACATTGAGAATTATGCTCATTGGGAATTATGCACTTTGGGAATTATGCACATTGGGAATTATGCACATTGGGAATTATGCACATTGGAATTATGCACATTAGGATTTAGGGAATATTCATGCGCCTCGTCGCGAGTCATTCCGGTCACATACGTCTGTTTGTTCGGTTTGTTTACATCACTACATATTTTCTGTTGAGTGAAGCAGAGATAGATATTCATTACGCTAGTATGAATTAATGTTAATAGTTGCCTTGTTCGGTGTGGCATCTTGTTTAAATTTTTTTGTGTCTAAGTTTTCTGCAATCGTTGAGAGTTAAAAACTAATCTTAAATATTGTTTTGACATTTAATATCTTTTGAGTTGGTTTTCTTGTTTCGGGTTTCACCCCTGGACCTCCGTATTTGCCTTTTACTATTTCCCCGTATTTTTCTAATAACAAATCTATTAGTTTCTCAGTTATTTCATTCTGGAATACATACTCATTGTTAATAGTATTTTTAAAGTAAAAATAATTTTTTTTGACTTCTTTTAGTGAAGGAATTTGGTCGCCAATTTTTTTTTAAATAGCTTCCATTAGTTGTACAACATATATTTTTTTTATGAAAATCGGTGTAGCCAATTAGAAGAAAACTAACATTTTCGATTTTTTCAAAAAAAGCTCATAACTAAAAAAAAAATTTTTTTTTTGAGTTGGTACTTGGTATAAATTTGTTTCATAATGGGACTAAATTATTACCAATTGGCGACCCAATCCCAGCTGGGGCACTTTTTACATGCTTATCCTGCTACGGCCTTTATATTATTAAAGATAAGAACTAATAAAAATGTTAAAAATTTATTTAATTTTATAAAATTTATTTTTCTTTCTTTAAAATATTTATAAAATATAACAAATTTTGTTCTGTAAGTTTTTAATCTTTCATACTTTAATAAACAATTTTCTGGGGTAACTGGGGGGAATAAAACTTAATTAACATACTCTCAGAAAATCTTCCATTTAATTATTGTGTAAAAAATTCCTTTAGAAATTTACTTATTTACTTAGAATAAAGAGTTTAAAAGTTTTCCAAGAATTCACAAAATAGTACATGGTAATCCTACATGGGCGATTCTTACATAACTGAAGTGCATTAGTGAATTTTAAAGGTATATATGAGAGTAACTGAAAATCAAATATACATAAATATATATATTATAACTTCTAGTATATTGCACTATAACTGCTGAAATTTCAGCCCCGTGGCGTGTCCCTTTTGCAAAATGTTAACTTTAATTTAATAATTTTCGGTGAAAATATCATTATTATAACTCAGCCTTTTTCAAGCATAAAGTGTCTATATTTATGAACAATTTAGGTTTATATTGAACTTTATAATACCTTTTTCATACTTAGAATCTGTAAAAATATTTTCTCCCTCAATTTAATTAAGGTGTCATGTGTTTAGTTATTACGCCTTCTAATAAGTTAAATCTCAATTTTGATCCATTAGCACTAAATCACATGTGAAAAAAGTTTTAAAAAAGAAAAATTTTTACTTAAAAAAAATTATTTTTGTGAAAATTGCATGCATACAAAAAAAGCGTTCAGTTCCATGTCATTACTATTATATTACTGTAACAACTATTTGATAGTATTGTTACCATTTTCTTTAAGTTTTCATATGAAAAAAGCGATCTACAGAAGGAATAGATTTATTTCGCAATATTGTAGAAGTGAAGTTAGAATAAATGTCAAATTTCAGCTCCATGGTATCACGTAAAATTTCAGCTCCACGGCCTGTATGAAGTGTTCAGTGTGCTTCATGCAGAGAAACTTTTTTATCTGTGGTGGTTATTTTAAAATATTATTCTATAAAGTAGTTTAGCAATGCCGGATTACACTGCTCAATCTCGTTTTCAAATTATCCAAAAAATAAAACAAAATATTCATTATTAAATATTGTATTTGCTGTTCTTTTATAAAATTTTATATATGTTAACTAATATCTAAAATACTGTTAGAATATTAAATAATTTATGAATTTATTATTTATTTTTGTTTTAGCAAAATATCAAGAAGAAATTTTTATTTTGTACAATATATTTGCAATAAAAGGATGCGGTTCAGCTCCACATGGCAGCTAATTTTTAAAATTTGCCTGAAATTTATTTATCCGAATTCGTAATTCTCTTAATTTGCATTTGTCAGAATTTGTAATTATCAGAACTTGCATTTGTCCTAACTTTTAACTTCCCGAATTCGTATTTGTTATAAATTTAAAATTACTAAACTCGCATTAGCGATTTGCATTTCTTAAAATTTTTTAACTTCTCGAAATCGTAGTTTATTTATTTATTGAAGGTCCTAGGGCTAAAGCATTTGTTGATACTTCTAAACTCCAAACTTGTGGTTGCATTTGTCCGAACGCTAAATTCGCATTTTTTCTAATCTTTGAAATCATCGAACTCGTATTAAGCAAAATATTAAACTACCCACATTTAGAGCTGTAAGAACTTCTAAATCCCTGAATTTCCATTTGTCCGAACTTTAAAATAACCAAACTTACATTTGTTATAATTTTGAAACACCCGAATTTGCATTTGTCAAATCTTTGAAATCACTGAACTCACGTTTGGTTGAATTTTAAAATCTCGGAATTTTCATTTGACTGAACTTTTAAATGACCGAATTTGCATTTATTCGAACTTTCAAATCACCAAACTTGCATTTGTCACACAGTAAAAAATTTTTGTGGAAAATTCCCTAAAATTCTGTTGACGCTTTTTTCCACAGATAATTTGTGATTATTTCCAAACATTCGGAAGAAATTTTTACCTGCAAAAGGATCGACGTTATTATGACCAACCCTCTTAAATTTGAAGGATTAGTACCTGCTGTTTCAAAATGTTTATAATAAAAATTAAAAGTTTATTTTAACATTATATTTATTTTTTATGAACTTATAATACTTTTATGTATCATTTATATAACATATCTTTTGGCATCTAAATTCAAAAATGCTATCTATTTTTTTTAACATTAAAGGTTTGCGAGATAATTTATAACTTTTGCAGATATAATTATTTTACAATAAATTTTAGATATTTGTAATCATGAAATATTACAGATTATAAATATGCTTTTTAAAAACTTGAATTGTTGAAATTACAAATTTTTTAAGTCATAAAATTTTAAGCCATGGGAACAATAGATCAAAGGGTCTATTGTTCAAGTAGAGTGAGCAAGATAATATTCGAAACTTCCCAGGAAATTCATTTAATATATTTATGGCTTTTTTCAAACTCAGGTAATCTATACATCTATAATGAGGGATAAATACTGTTTTCCTAATATTTTGGGAGATCTATAAAAAGTTAGGGAGAAATCCAATTTTTTTTCGGTGAATGAACTTTTCCTATGAGATTTGGGAAAATCTCAAAAAATTTTTACAGTGCATATATTACATCGTTCTATCTTCAATAACATTTTTTTCACTTTTTTTGTAAATGCTATTTTCTTTATTCTGATATTTGCTTGAAATTTATTTTTGACAATTGTCAAAAAAAAAGGAAACTGTGGAAAATTAATATTTAGTCAACATTTAAGGAAGCTCAAGTTAAACAGACCTTTCTATTGATAGTTCAGGTATTTCTAACGATTTTCGTGACAAAATATAAAATAGAATTTAGAACAATAGTGATATAATTATTACAACCCTATTCCCGTTACATCATAGGGTAACTGTACCAGTGAATGAACAGGCACCAGTGAATGTTTTTTCTACTAAAAAGTGTTATAATTAAGGCTAAGGTTAATATTTTCGAAAATAAACGGAAGAATAATAATTTTACACGTTTCTAATATTAATTCATATAAAAATTATTTAAAGTTATATTAAAATAATTTAACAAAAATATAATATCTTAAACTAAAACTCGTTTTTACGATGAAGGAGAAGAATTATAATAACACTATAGAGACGGAATACAAAATTGAAATGTGTATTAAAAATAGAATTACTGAATAAAATTTGCAAAAATTATAGTCATAAAACTCGTGAGCCTTTAAATTTTCATTATAAATATTATTTATTCAAAAATATTCACATTGTTTATAATTTTTAAGCTGTTCAAACACTGGTACAATTTTATGCCAATATTCCAGTGAATAGCCGCTGTTCATTTACTGGTCCCTTCAGTTTTAAACAACATGATCTAGTGAATCAACATCTATTTCAAATCGATTCAACTAGGTGGCGCCGATCTTAGGTTATGTAGTCAGTCAGTAAATATTAGGTTAGGAGTATGAAAACAAGTTTTTGTAACAAATTATAAACTGTATATAAACAGAAGAAAGACAAGGCATCTTAGAGAGAAAAGGACATAAGTTCAAAGAATGGACATTTAAATCCATAAATCATATAAGAAATTAAACGAGAAATTAGCCACCTGTTTTCTTCAATTCTGATTTCTCAAATTTTATTTTACTTTTACTTTAAATTTAATAATTTTAATATTCGCTTTATTGATTCTATTCTTTTATTGTTCAAATAAATTGATTTTATTAGGAACCTCAGATTTGATTTTATTAATATTTATAAATTTTATATCAAGCTTCATAACAGATTCCTCAACTCACCTGAACAATAAACATTTAATTAAACAAATAAAATAATAATTTTAATTAATTATAAAATTTTTTTTTTTTTTTTAATAAATAAACAAATAATAAATTTTAAATAGTTATTGAACTTAAATATTTTATTTTAAAATCTATAATTTAAGAAATCAGAAAATTTCTCTTTATTTAAAATTATAAAATTTAAATGTCTTTCAAAAATCAACAAAATCATTTTATATTTAACCTACTTTATCAAAATAAAATAATGATTAGCCAAACAAACAGAAACTATATAAAGCAATCTTTACTTTCTCCAATCTAAAACAAAAATTAGTTTATTAATCAATTTCTCATTTCTCCATTTCAAATTTCTATTTTTTTTTTTTAAATTATTCCTACCTACAGACCCTAATTTTGGGGATAAATCTATGCCCTAATCTAAATTTTCTTTGTATATATTTATATTTAATATGGTTTATTGACAACCTAATTTTATTAATTTAGCTCAGAATGTTGGTTGTCGACAAACCTACAGCACAATCCTGTTTCTACACGGGGGACAAAGGATCATATTATTTAACAAACTTTCTACTTGTCAATGGGATCTGTGTAAATGCCATCGGCAAGCGAATTTTGTTAAATATTCATATCATTCAACTGGAAAGTAATGAATATACAAAAATTGTCAATTTGGGTACTATGTACTACAAATTAAACAATTACTGTAATTGTCTTTTTATTAAATATTTATAAATAAATATTTAATAAATTTATCAATTACCCTTCTGTGAAGAGATATCTACAATTTGGTTGTATTATATACTCCAAATTGGCGATGAATATTTCTTGAAAATTTCTTCACAGAGCCGTACTTACCCTTCAAAAGATGATTAGAATAAGAGAGCGTACCCTTTGTAAATGGGTGTTTATATAGCCTTCATTCCGGAAATAACCTAATTCTAATTTGTTCCCGCATTTTTCATAATATTTTTGGCGTCAGTTTGTTTCAATAATTCTGATTTGTGGAATTTTCTTGACCCCCAATACATCTGTCCCCCAAATTGACATTTCTATATAATATTTACCGCTCAATTTATAAATATTTATCACTTCCTGTATTCTGGACTTAACTATCAACCAATAACAATTCTTCATTTTACCTCCAATATTATACCGGAAATTCTAATTTTATTGAGAATCTTCTAGAACTTTCTAGAAGATTCTGCAACGAATTTTTCCTTATTTATTTAATTTCTCAAATAATAATTAATTTATTAAACTTCTGATTTTAGATTATTTTACTTTATTTTATTTCCCATCATTTGACTATATTTTTATCAAAATTCAAACAATATTTCTTGTCATAATTAACAAAATTTTTTTTTTTTATAAACAAATTAATATTTATTGTTTATTGCTAAATTTTTATAATTCTAATTTAACTATTTATTTTTTTTTTAATTTATATTTTTTTTAATTTTATTCAAAACAACTTATTTTCCAATTTATTATTAATTTTCTAATAATCTAAAAAAAATCCTTATTATTTACACTTAAACTAACTTAACTTTTTCTTATTATTCTTTCTATTCAACAATTTTACTACAATTTCATATTTTCCTTTCTATAACTTTATTATTTATTTTATTTAAATTATTAATTTTTCATCATTTGGTCACTTTTCTCATTATTTCTCATTAAAATCAACCCATTCAATCTCCCGTGGCTCAGCAGCCAAGAACAACGACCACAAACCCACACGCCGAGAGATCGATCCCCACCACTTGCTATCATTTTTTATTTTTATATTTATATTTTATTATTTATTTTACATCAAATTCTTTATTTTTATTCATTTGATTTATTAATTTATATTTATTTCAAAGGCAATGTTAATTGAAATGGTCTTGACCATTGAATACCATTTCAATGCCCCCCAGAATGTGAAAATTTTTAATTAAAAATGAGCACATTTACAAAAAAAATAAATTTGAATTTTGCGCTTCATTTTAGCAAAATTTATTTTAATAACCAAAGATAAGAAAAAGAAAAAGCTAAATAATACCCTTACAATGCCCCCCTTAAATCAATGCATTTTTTTTTATAAACTTTAAAAAAAAATCATTTATTTATATAACAATGTATAAAATATGATTAAAACTAATTTAACTACCAAAATTAACAATCCTTTCTAACAATCATTATTATAACAAAAAAAAAAAAATTAATCCGAATCATCCTCTGATGATGGTATATCTTTCTGAGTGTAATTCCTTTCATCCTCATTCGCAATAAACAATTTCGCTTGATGAGTAAATCTTGCAAGATTGCTCTGCAGCAAAAAGGCTCTAAGAGTTAATTATTCGCTTTTTAATTGAGCTACACCCAAATGAGTTGATCTATTCATCTCATTCGTTTGAAAACTAATTCTTTTGTTTATAACTTTTAATTTAAAACCTCTGCACTCCATTCTAGACCAAATGTCATATTTTCTAGGTTTTATTTCGGTTAGTGCTAATGATACTATTTGTTTTGGCGGAGTTAAAAATCTATAAAGTAATCTATATATTTGATTTGATTCTACTTTATAAATATCATCCTCATCCACATCATACACTTTTATTTCCCCCTCATCATTTATATCTTCGATGAATCCTCTTCCGCATCCAATCATGTCATTATAGAACGCTATTGGAAGTTCATCATATCTTCTCATTAAAGCAACATTGACTTGTAAGTTCTTTGGCTCTACCTCATACACCTTTTCCATTTGTTCCAACAAATTTAAATAATTGTTTCCAAATATTATAGGTCTTCCACTGAACTCTGAAGGACTCACAGCTGACGTAACTTTTATATCTTAATTTAAATTTAAGTATAAATTTCTAGACATATATTTGTCCTCATAGGACGCCAGTCTTTCCCTTTCGACAAAAAATTACTAGCCGAAATAACATACAATGTCCTCCTGGATAACCATTTAGAAAATCGTTAGTAAGCAAAAAAAAAAAATAATAATAATAATATTTTACTTAGTATTTGAACCCTTGATTCTTAGGTTAATACTTCAACGCTCTCATAGTCACAATATAAATGTATATTTCTACATAAATACAAACATTATTCTTTTGATTATTTAACTTCCATTTTTCATTTTTTATTTTATTTATTTATTCATTTATTTATTTATTTATTTATTTATTTTAATAAAACAAATTATATAACAAAATATTTATTTATTAAATACATTTTCTTTACAAAATCTCATTTTGTACAACCTCCATATTTTTTAATTCGTTCAAGTACGCTGGATCAATCCATATTTTTATAATTTTTTTTATTTTTGGTTTGTACTTGGACGGCATTAATCTCTTATCTTTTTTTTTAATTTGTAGTCCCTTTTTGCGAAGTTGAATTGCCCTTCTATGTTTTTCCGCGTTTGAATTAATTTGTTCATACTCCTCACTTTCAATGTTTTCCCTATCTCCACTAATAATTGTTAACTCTCTCAACACCGGACCAAGACTATTGTCACTTGTTTGTGTCCCTCTGTCTTTTACTCTTGGCATCTAAAAAAAAATTTTTTCTAAGATTCTAACCTCTATATATATATATATATATTTCCCTTTTTTTTTTTTTTTTTTTTAATATAATAAATTAAAATATTTCGATTAAATAAAATTTTTCTTTTCCTTATATATTTTACTCATTGATTTATACAATTTTATAAATACCTTGATTCCAACTTCTTTTAATTCAATCCCACAAAATAAACTAAATTTTTCTTTCACTTTCTTTCTCTTAACACGTGCACGTTATCTATGTACAATACCTATAGGGCTAATAAATTGAATTTATATGAGCCAGAAATAGATAAAATTACGAATAGAAATACAAAATATTATTGGATTCTCAAAATTTATCCTCGAAAGTCATTGGATTTACAAATTTCTTAAGATCCAATAAAATCACCTATTTAAAATTGGCTCTAAATTTTAAATTTACTTTCATGAAGAAAATATAATTTCTGTGTAGTTTATTCTAAAGTTTTTTTATGTTTGTATATATATATGTTTATTATTTTTTTTTTTTAACTATAAACAGATTTTTTTTTTTTTTTATCTAATTTACATTATTATCTTATTCTAAATTATTAGTGTCTCTATCACTTTTTCATATGCTAAATCCTTTTCTTAAATTTTTATATTACTGATCACTCAATAAAAAAAAAATTTCATACGATTAAATTTATAAATTATTTCAAATTATCAATTAGGCTTAAATCATTTTTAGTTAATCAATTTAATCACAATTGATAATTTTCACTTCCCTTTATTAATTGTTTATTAATTTATTGATATATTTTACTTCACGAAAAAAAAAATAATTCACTTTACTTCATTGTCTTTCAATATATTTTTTAATGTCTTGTGAATGAAATTGACCCTTTTCTTCTTGTTTACCAGGGTCCCAAACGATGAAAGTCCCCTTGTTGATTACCTTTTTAATTTCGTATGGTCCTTCGTAGACCTGTAGAAACTTTGCTAAAATTTTGTTTTCTTTATCCGATCTGTTTAGTAATTTAATCAGAATTTTGTCTCCTACTTGGATCAATAATGTTTACCCAACTCCACCAAGAATTATGTTTCTTGATAATTAGAGATCGAAAAAATCTTGATAACTCTCGATGAATTCTCTCAACGATGTTTCCCTGAGGATGACGAATTGAAGAAAAAACAGCTTGAATATCTTCTTCTCGTAGCTTTTCTTTCCAAACTTCCGATGTAAATTGCGTCCCGTGATCTGTTATAATTTTAGATGGCTTTCCGTACTGCGGAATATATTGATTGAAAATTTTATTTATTACAGCCTTCGTTGTCATTTTTCTAACTGGATATAATCTAACAAATTTACTAAACGCGTCGACAGTAGACAAAATATATTTAAATCCGCCTTTTGACGTTGGTAACGGACCATAAAAATCGATTGATAAAATTTCGCCAGGTTTTTCCGGAGTATAATTTCTTATTTCCGAAAAATTTGTTTGATTCGAAATTTTATTCTTATGACACGAATCACAACTCGAAATTCTATGCCTAACCACTTTCGCAAAGTGTGGATGATAAAAATATTCATTCAACATTCTAAACACTCTTTGAGCACCAATATGAGCATACATCTCATGAGTCTCATCAATAACATGATTTATAGTGTCTTTTGTTAAACAAAGCTTTCTATCGTCACCAGAAAGAAAATACAATAATCCATCGTTTATTGTATATCTCTTTGTTTTTCCTTCATTTACATCTTTCATTTTCTGTCTAAGAATCGCGTCTTTCATTTGTTCTGCTTCGTAATTTTTAAATATTTTACGTAATACCGAAGACGGCCTTTTCGCAAGATTATAAAGAAAAATTTTCCCTTCATTACTATCTGGAATTAAACCTGATTCATCACTAAATGGAATTTGACTTAACGTATCAGCGACTATGTTATCTTTTCCTTCAACATGTTTCATGGAAAAATCATAGTCCTGAATTGCCAAGACCCATCTAGATAATCTTCCACTTAATAATCTGCATTTTTTTAAAAATGACAACTCCATATGATCCGTCATAATTGTTAATTTTCCGCCCAGAATATACGATCTGAATTTATTCAAACTCCATACAATCGCAAGCAATTCTTTTTCAGTTGTGAGAAACATTAATTCCGCCCCTTTTAGCGTTCTACTCGCGAAAGAAATTGGAAGTTGACCTCCATCTTCGTCTAACTGATATAAAACCGATCCTATTGCTACATCACTCGCATCGGCTTGCAAATAAAACATTTTATCAAGATCTGGAAAACTTAAAATCACAAATTCACAAAATAATTCTTTAATCCGAGTAAAAGCATCTTGTTTTTCTTTATTCCACTCCCATCGTTTACCACCTTTTAATAATTCTAAAAGTGGAACCGTTTCCTGCGCATGACTTTTTGTAAATTTGGTATAAAAATTTATCAGTCCCAAAAATCCACGAAGCTCTTTTAAATTACGCGGCCTTGGAAATTCTTTAATTACTTTTATTTTCTCCGGATCCGGTTTTATTCCGCCTTCCGTTAAAATATGCCCCAGAAATTTTACTTCCGGTCGAAAAAAATGTGACTTTTCAAAATTAATAGTCATGTTGTTTTCTTCTAGTCTTCGAAATAATTTTTCTAAGTGAATCAGATGTTGTTCGATGTTTTCCGATGTACAAAGCATATCGTCGATAAAAGTGATTACAAATTGACCTAATCCGCATAATACAAAATCTAAAGTTCTTACAAGTGCGCTAGTACTTGTTTTTAAACCAAATGGAACAACCGTAAAAACGTAACATTTTCCTTCTACAATAAAACCTGTATATTTCATCGAATTTTCAGACAACGGAATTTGCCAAAAACTACTTACAAGATCAAGCGAAGACATTACTTTAACCCCTGAACATCGTTGAAATAAAACGTCTGTAGTTTCAGCTCTTTCATAATCATTTATTAAAATTTCATTAATTTTTCTTGCATCTAAACATAATCTAATCGATCCATCTTTCTTTACTACTGTCACCAGCGGACTTACATATTGAGTAGTAGCTCTTTTAATTATTCCTAAATCTAACATTTTTTCAATTTCTACATTAACTTTGTCTCGCATATGCATGGGAACTGGATAAGATTTTTTCATAAATGGCCTTGAATCATTAACTTCTAATTCATGTTCGTATATTGAAATTCTACCCGGCTTTTTCGAAAAAATTCTTTTATAACACGAAATTATTTTGTAAAATCTTTCTTTTTCATTTTGATTTAATAATGTGCATTCAGAAACTTTTTTATCAATTTCTTCACCCGTTATATCAAATTCAGAATGAATGTTTCCATAATCTTTAATAATACCAATTTCATCGACTGTATATGAATTATTTTTATCAATTTTAAAGTATTTTTCTTGACTTTTTAATAACGTATCGTTTTCATCTACTAAAGTAATTCTCATATTTTTCTTTTCTTCTTCTTGTAATTTTATTTCTATATAATTTTCTCCATCATAAACCCTTAATACATTATTTTTAAAATCAATCTGACTTTGTATTCTTTTTAATAAATCTTCTCCAATTATACAATCTTTATTTAATTTTGGTACTATCAAAAACACATACATTCCATCCCAATCACCCATTCTAAACTTGACATAAATTTGTTGTTTAACTCTAGTTGGTTTTGCGCCAGTTACGCCAATAACCTTTACACCAACTACCGGTAATATTTCGCATTTTCTGAAAATTTCTAAATTATTTTGATAAAATATTTCTGAGATGCACGTAACTCACTTCCGGTATCTAATAAAGCTTTAATTTTTATCGATTGAAGTACAATTTCGATTAAAGGATATTTATCTTTTTTAAAATTCAACTCAATATTTTCTTCATTTTCTAATCATTCTTCGCGCGTGTCTAGCGGTATCGGAATATCATTATTATCTACATTTATTGTATTGTTTTTGTTTACATTCTTATTTTTATTTTCATTTTCAATACAACTTTCATTATTATTATTTATCAATTCAACCTGTTCATTTTTATTTTTATTATTAACATTTATTTATCAATATTTTCGCAATTATTATTATTTACCGATTTATCATTTTCTTTAATTATATTTTCAATATTAATTTTATTTTCATTATTCTTATCATTTTCTAACTCAATTGACCTCGGGCTTGTTACGTTTAACTCGGCATTTTCAAACCCGAGGTTTACAAGTTTCCCGAATTTGAAAATCTTCTTGCTTGACAATCTTTATTATTATCTTCTCGAGAGTTAGAATTTGGAAAATTTTCATTATTTACATTTACAAAATTTGTTTTACTATTTCCTGAATTTTAATTTTGTTGAAAACTTCCGCTCGGTTGATTAAATTGATTTAATCTAGGAACATAGCGTCCATTTTCAACATAGCCGTTACTATAATTTTGACGATTTTGATTATTATTTTGACCATAATTTCCCTGAAATCTATTTTCGCGGGGAGTATAATTAGTTTCACGTCTTTCATTACCTGTTGTTGAATCAGGTAAATCAGTTTGATTTTGATTAAATCTATTATAATTTCCTTGATTATTGAAACGATTTAAATTTGGATTAAAACTACTTCTATTATAATTATTAAAATTACCTCTTTGTGAATTTCCAAAATTTGGATTTTGGTTATTGAATTCTCTTCTAAAATTTTGACTATTACTCTGATTAAAACTTGAATTACTTTGACCAAAATTCGGATTACTTTGAACCCTATTTTGTTGTTGATAACGCGGATTAAAATAATTTCTATCTCCCTGTGAAAATTGATTCGGGATAGTACGACTATTCGTATTATTTGAAACATTTTGAAAACGACCAGAACTTCTAAAAGCGAAATTTCGAGATGAGTTCGATGGACCGGCTAAATCAAAAGTTTCTAATAAATCAATGAACTCTTCAACTGTTTGTATTTTTCTTATTATTATTGCTGTTCTAATCTCATCTTCAAAATGTCTGGATATTCTCAAAATTATTTCATTTTCCGAAGGTGGTGGAATTAAATCTTTAGCATTGTTTATTAATTTAATAGCATAAGCAGTTCTGGATAATCTACCAGAAGCATCGTAAACCCCGAATTGTAAATTTGAACTAATTTTGAATCTAATTTCTTCATTCCAATAACGCTTAATAAATTTTTCTTTAAAAGATTCAAAATTGTCGTTATGCGTCGAGACTAAATTCCACCATTCTTTAGCGAAACCCTCTAGACACGTTAAAATTATATATTTAAAATCATCCTTCCATGCTTCATTCGCTTCTAAATATTTTAACAAATCATTAAGAAAAACCATAGGGCGCTCACGACCACTAAATTTCGGTACTGGCATATTTTTCAACCACGACGATTTATCCATGCCACCACTATTATTTGTTTGACGAATTCTATTAATTTTAGTTTCCATTACTTTTTGATTTTGTGTAATTTCTAAAATATTTCTTTCATTAGATAAAACAGAAATTGAATTTTCCTCATTAATCAAATGAATATCACTAACTTTTCTTTCTAGTGAATTTACTTTTGTTACTGTTTCTACTAACTTTTCTTCTATTTGATTCTTACTATTTTCGCATTCTCTTTTTCGCAACTCTACCTTTTTATCAATTTCTTTATTTAAAATGGCTTTACTTTGTTCAATTTTTTCATTCTTATTTGTTAATCTCGTTTTTATTCGCTTTCTATCTTCCGCGGCTTTTTTATTTTTAAATTTAATTGTTTGTGAAATATTTCTTAAATTTACCTTTAAATCTTTTATTTCTTCCCCATATCTTCTAATCATTTCATCTAAATCTTTCTCAGCTTGCTCTAATTCACCTTCAGTCATATCAATTTCAGATTCATCATCTGATTCATCGTCTGAAGGACCTTCCTCATCATCATTTTTAATATCTTCATCTTTATTAATATTTTCTTTTTCTTTGTTTTCTTGATCATTTTTATTTTTATTTTTATTTAAAAAAGGATCAAGATTACTTAAATCATTTAAATCGTTACTTCCCGATGCTTCGAAAGAATCAGATGATTTAATTGGACTCTTTTTTTCTTTATTTTTATCACTATCCATTTTTAGAAATTTTTTTTATTCTTCAAAACAATACAAAATCGAAAAACAAGGTGCTTATAATTTTGTTAATTTTGTTAAAATTATATCTATTTAAAAATTAAATTTTCTAAATAAAATAATCAAAAATAAATAATTATCCAGGATGACACATTCCAAATCTAAAATGACCCAATTCATGCGTCCTTCACCTAATTTTTCTATTTACTTTAGACATTTAAATTTCCTAGAATAAAATGAGTTTAAAATCATTCACGATGCAATGAAATATATTTTAAATTCAATTTCAATAAGTTAGAAAGAATTTAACTTGTGTACATATTTCTGTACAAGAAATAAAGAAATGAAAATATTTGATATTATTTCACGCGAAATACGAGCAAAATCAAAATAAAGTCCGGCGCTGAATTGTCTAGCGAATACGTTAGAAAGAAAGTAACCAAGAAGCGAGAGAAAAGACACCAGGGGTACCAGTAGAAGCAAATATCGTTTTCTCTCTTACTTTCCTTAACCGGGGAATCGGCAATCTGTATTTAAACAAAAGAAAGACAAGGCATCTTAGAGAGAAAAGGACATAAGTTCAAAGAATGGACATTTAAATCCATAAATCATATAAGAAATTAAACGAGAAATTAGCCACCTGTTTTCTTCAATTCTGATTTCTAAAATTTTATTTTACTTTTACTTTAAATTTAATAATTTTAATATTCGGTTTATTGATTCTATTCTTTTATTGTTCAAATAAATTGATTTTATTAGGAACCTCAGATTTAATTTTATTAATATTTATAAATTTTATATCAAGCTTCATAACAGATTCCTCAACTCACCTGAACAATAAACATTTAATTAAACAAATAAAATAATAATTTTAATTAATTATAAAATTTTTTTTTTTTTTTAATAAATAAACAAATAATAAATTTTAAATAGTTATTGAACTTAAATATTTTATTTTAAAATCTATAATTTAAGAAATTAGAAAATTTCTCTTTATTTAAAATTATAAAATTTAAACGTCTTTCAAAAATAAACAAAATCATTTTATATTTAACTTACTTTATCAAAATAAAATAATGATTAGCCAAACAAACAGAAACTATATAAAGCAATCTTTACTTTCTCCAATTTAAATTTCTATTTTTTTTAAAATTATTCCTACCTACAGACCCTAATTTTGGGGATAAATCTATGCCCTAATCTAAATTTTCTTTGTATATATTTATATTTAATATGGTTTATTGACAACCTAATTTTATTAATTTAGCTCAAAATGTTGGTTGTCGCCAAACCTACAGCACAATCCTGTTTCTACACGGGGGACAAAGGATCATATTATTTAACAAACTTTCTACTTGTCAATGGGATCTGTGTAAATGCCATCGGCAAGCGAATTTTGTTAAATATTCATATCATTCAACTAGAAAGTAATGAATATACAAAAATTCTCAATTTGGGTACTATGTACTACAAATTAAACAATTACTGTAATTGTCTTTTTATTAAATATTTATAAATAAATATTTAATAAATTTATCAATTACCCTTCTGTCAAGAGATATCTACAATTTGGTTGTATTATATACTCCAAATTGGCGATGAATATTTCTTGAAAATTTCTTTACAGAGCCGTACTTACCCTTCAAAAGATGATTAGAATAAGAGAGCGTACCCTTTGTAAATGGGTGTTTATATAGCCTTCATTCCGGAAATAACCTAATTCTAATTTCTTCCCACATTTTTCATAATATTTTTGGCGTCAGTTTGTTTCAATAATTCTGATTTGTGGAATTTTCTTGACCCCCAATACATCCGTCACCCAAATTGACATTTCTATCTAATATTTACCGCTCAATTTATAAATATTTATCACTTCCTGTATTCTGGACTTAACTATCAACCAATAACAATTCTTCATTTTACCTCCAATATTATACCGGAAATTCTAATTTTATTGAGAATCTTCTAGAACTTTCTAGAAGATTCTGCAACGAATTTTTCCTTATTTATTTAATTTCTCAAATAATAATTAATTTATTAAACTTCTGATTTTAGATTATTTTACTTTATTTTATTTCCCATCATTTGACTATATTTTTATCAAAATTCAAACAATATTTCTTGTCATAATTAACAAAATTTTTTTTTTTTATAAACAAATTAATATTTATTGTTTATTGCTAAATTTTTATAATTCTAATTTAACTATTTATTTTTTTTTTATTTTATATTTTTTTTAATTTTATTCAAAACAACTTATTTTCCAATTTATTATTAATTTTCTAATAATCTAAAAAAAATCCTTATTATTTACACTTAAACTAACTTAACTTTTTCTTATTATACTTTCTATTCAACAATTTTACTACAATTTCATATTTTCCTTTCTATAACTTTATTATTTATTTTATTTAAATTATTAATTTTTCATCATTTGGTCACTTTTCTCATTATTTCTCATTAAAATCAACCCATTCAATCTCCCGTGGCTCAGCAGCCAAGAACAACGACCACAAACCCACACGTCGAGAGATCGATCCCCACCACTCGCTATCATTTTTTATTTTTATATTTATATTTTATTATTTATTTTACATCAAATTCTTTATTTTTATTCATTTGATTTATTAATTTATATTTATTTCAAAGGTAATGTTAATTGAAATGGTCTTGACCATTGAATACCATTTCAATAATATCTTAAGACTAAAACTCGTTTTTACGATGAAGGAGAAGAATTATAATAACACTATAGAGACGGAATCCAAAATTGAAATGTGTATTAAAAATAGAATTTCTGAATAAAATTTGCAAAAATTATAGTCATCAAACTCGTGAGCCTTTAAATTTTCATTATAAATATTATTTATTAAAAAAATATTCACATTGTTTATGATTTTTAAGCTGTTCAAACACTGGTACAATTTTATGCCAATATTCCAGTGAATAGCCGCTGTTCATTTACTGGTGCCTTCAGTTTTAAACAACATGATCTAGTGAATCAACATCTATTTCAAATCGATTCAACTAGGTGACGCCGATCTTAGGTTATGTAGTCAGTCAGTAAATATTAGGTTAGGAGTATGAAAACAAGTTTTTGTAACAAATTATAAACTGTATATACACTGTGTTTACAATGTCATCTAAAAAAAGAAAATATGTAAGGTTCCAATATTCTAATGACGCATTGAAAGATGCCGTAGAGTCTGTCAAAAGTAAGCGTTTATCTCGTAACCGCGCAAGTAAGGAATACGGTGTACCAAAAAGTACTCTCAAGAAAAAAGTGTCTGAGAATGATTGTTTAAAAGGAAAAATGGGACCTCCTACGATTCTTTTGACTTATGAAGAAGAGCGCATTAAAAAATGGATATTCGATAAAGCTAAAATAGGTTTTCCAATGCATCCTGAAGAGGTTAAGAATGCAGTACAAAAAATTTTATCGGACAACAAAAGAGAAAATCCGTTTGAGGAAAACAGGCCTGGAAGAAAGTGGAAATATGAAGAAGAAATATGTCAAGTAGAATCAAGCTTGAGCATGAGCGTCGAACCAAGTAAACCTCGTTCCTATTACTAAGTACTTTTTTAAAAAAAAATTTTTTTAGATAAAAGAAGTAATATATTTTTTATTTTAAGGTATTCCTGTGATAGATTTGAGTACAAGCAGTGAAGGAACGGATAAAACTTATCCCTTAAATGACATTTCAAATAAGAATTTAGATAAAATACAAGAAAAAGATAATGTTTTATCCAATTTAAACTTATTAGATTCGAAGTCTTCTGCAAAATGTGTCATACTAAATCAAAAAGAAAATTTTGATTCTGTTTTGAAAAAACATTTACATTTTCCTCGCATTGAAAATTCGAATAAACGTAAAAAAGATTCCACTTCTATATTTGCAATCACATCAAAACGCTGGAAAGAGCAAGAAGATGAAAAAAGAAAAACGCTAAAGAAGAAAAATTACAAAAAGAAAAAAAGAAAGCGGAATGTTTAGCCAAAAAGTTATTAACTAAAAAAAAAATTCGTATTTTTTTTATAAAAAAAATAAATTTTATAAAAAAATCAATTTTTTGTAAATTTGGGCGTGGAAAAATTTACATTTTCTTTTTTTCTAAATAAGCGTGTAAATGTTACAAGTGCAATGATATAAGACCTAAAATGGCTTGACCTATAGTTTTGTTTAAATAAAATTTTAAAGTTCAGCGCGCAAGCTCGAAGTCTATTGCGCCTTACGCCGCGTTGCATATCACGCCTTGCTTGACTGTACTTGTTCAAACTAAACTCTATAAGAACAAGTACAGTCAAGCGTGGAGTGATATGCAGCGCGGCGTAAGGCGCAATAGACTTCGAGCTTGCGCGCTGAACTTTAAAATTTTATTTAAAGAAAACTATAGGTCGAGCCATATTAGGTCTTAGATCATTGCACTTGTAACATTCACACGTTTATTTAAAAAAAAGAAAATGTAAATTTTTCCACGCTCAAATTTAAAAAAAATTTATTTTTTTATAAAATTTATTTTTTTTAGTTAAAGTGCCTCAAAAGCCTAGGAAAAACTAAACATTTCATCTTCTCACATTAATTTTTTAACTTCAATATTTTACGAGTTATAAACAATTAAAAAAAGGTATATTTTATCAAAATTTTGAAAGTTCATAACTCGAAAACGGGACCTAAGATAGCAAAATAAAGAAATTACGTATACATATTCATATAATTTTATGAATAATTTACTAACAATTTAAAAAAGTAAAAAAAAACACTAAAAAAAATTAAAATGGAGCTACATAGTATTCTCTAAGTCCTCGTCGTTAGATGTGGGTAATGCCGAAGGAGAGTATAGAAGTAAAAACTATTTTAACATTTTTTATTACAAAGTGATGCGTAGGATCCAAATCATATATTTTGTTAATAAAGTGTTAAAACTGTTTTCGATATATCTTAAAAACGCGATCAGGTAGGATTTCGGTCAAAAATGATCCTTAAAGTATGAAACACATAGAAAAAGATGGCACTAGCACTTTTCTTTGACATTTTTGGTAAACTTGTTGGCCGTTGAGGACCACTGTGTTCACTGACAAACCTTATAAAAAGTAATATAAGGATTACTACGAACAAAAACATGAAATATATATATATATATATATATATATATATATATATATATGTATGTATACATAGAAATAGAGAATACTTCATTAAGTTTTTAAACTGAATTTGTTTTTTATTAAAAAACTGAAAGAACAAATGAATATCTATGGGATATTAGCATATGTGTTTTGAAATACATAAATGACTACCCATGGATATATGCTATTATCCTAATATCTCATAGAGATTCATTTATTCTCTTAGTGGTTTAATGAAAAACAAGTACAGTTTAAAAAACAAATGAAGTATTCTCTATATGGGGCAAATTTTCTCAACTGTCCAGCGTCAAAATAAAAAGTTGTTGGATCGAGCTAATATTTGCACAAAATTTAGTGCTATGGGTGAGCACTTCAACCACCAAATATTATGCAATTTTATTAAAAATTGTAGAGGGGGGAGGGGGTTGAAGATTTTGGTCAAGTATGAAAAGTGGATTTTTCAAAAAATCGTAGCTACTAAATAACAAAATAAAAAAAATTTTGACCTATATGTTTTCGAAAGGTTTTTTCCTGCTCTTTCAAATGCTGCAAAAAATTTTTTAAAAAATTCAAAATTTAACCCTTTTTTTTAAATTTAAAAATTGTTTTGACTTTTTTTTCAAAATGGACCCTTTTTTTTTTTTGTCTTAAAAGAAAGCTAAAGATGTATACTTTAAACATACGAAACGAACAAAATGACGTTTTTTGTTTTTTCGAATTATTAATTAATTAATTAATAAAAATTTAGAAAAGTTGAAATATTTTACAAAAAAATAAAGTTACAGCAATTCTGAATCCACCACTTTGAAGCTTTTGAAAATCCGCTTTTTAATGAGCCCTATATGAAGTATTTTGAATGAGTTGACGATTTATAAATAAATATTTATAAAAAATTAATTAACAAATAAATATCATCCATAAAAATAAAGATAGATCGTTATTTTTTTTTTTATTAGGAAGCTTATACAATTCTTCTTTAAAGCATATCTAGCCAAAGTATTTCTAATCATTGAAAATCTGAATAAAACATTTTTACATCAACATCTTTATGCGAGCGTCGGGCTGCACAACTTGGTGAAAGATACTTGTGTAATCATCGGGCCAAATATTTTTCTGTCATTTTCTACAGAACAGGTTTTTATTCAAATTTTAATTATTAGTGTAAGCAACATAATGTTTAGATCTGCTCTCTGCATTTTACAGGGTTGAGATTGTCATTTTATTGATTTAATGCCTGCATTACAGTTGTGTAAGGTGTGTGTTTATAATATGAGGATTGAAATGTTTCAAAATTTTAATCAGGTGCTTAAGTGTGTGATGTGAATGTTTATGTTTTGTTGCTTAATAGTTTTTGTTGTTTGTTATGTTTTGCTTGTTTTAGGACAAGCTGCCTAAAATGTTTAAAGAAGTTTAACAAAATCAATTTAAAATTATTTTTCTTTTAATTCATTTATTTTTTCTCAGATTTTCTTTTCTTTCCTTTCGTGGCAATTTCTTCTGCTTTTTCTTTGACAGTTCTCTTGCCTTGGGTACTTTGTACCATTTTTGGATAGTAATCACTGTCTTTAGCAGCTGAAAATTTTTTAAGCTGCATACGATTCTCTTTTTGAGGAATAAATGCGTGATATTGTGAAGTGCCAGGTATTGTCGCTGCACTGTCAAATCGATTTTTTAGTTTCTGAATTGTTAAAGCATGTGTTTCTTTACTCTTAAAAAAGATGGCAGTTTCCTTGCAGCTCTTTTTAGCCCAGTTAAATAATGCTTCAGCAGTAAGTATATGATGATTTGAAGATGCTTGAAGACTTGCACGAGCAGCTCCTCTTTTTATATTTGCTCCAATCCCATCACAAGCACCTTTACCATGGGCAGTACAGTGAAAATGCCATTCTGCAGGAATACCAAAATCTTTTTCGTGGACTTTAAGATTTGCAAACGAATTTTTATTTTTAAAATGCTGTTTTGCACCATCTGTAAAATAATATACTTTTTTAACCTCCAGATTGTCCTTTAAATAATTTATTATTAACGTTTGATATTCATAAACACTAGCTGTATCATGTGCTAAATTGTCGGAAATTATCGCCATGCTTTTATGCATACATTTATTTTCAACTTTGTAATAAATGACAACAGTAAAAATCGTAGCATGATTGTTGTTCCAATGAAATGCTTGTGCTGCATTTTGAACAACAAAAGCATAATTTTCCGCAAAATCGAACGAAACAATAATCTCGCCTGGCAATAATTTCTCTTTGAGATTTTTAAAGTAAGATGATTGTTCTTTAGCAATAAAATCATGGGTTTTTAATTTATTTAAACGATCACATAAGTCTTCTACAAAATCATCGACATTCGTTATTAAAGTTTTTAAAGTGTATCTATCTGTCTGCAACCAAATTTCATACTTTATCTCTTCAATGGAATATTTATCGAAAGCTTCAATTAAAATCTCTTTCAAAATGTCAGTACCAGGGCAGACTTCGCAATCTCCTAAGTAACACGAACTATTAGGATTAGGACATAATATAAATTTAATGCAATCGTGGTAGTCAGTAAGAGGGACATCATTGTCCTGAGTTATGTGTTTAATATTAATTTCCTTTAGCATTAATTTAACATTTTCATGATGTGTGCAAACACATACAGTATGGGTGCCACTACTCCCAGCTAAAACGCAATGGGCTGGTCTAAGTTGAGAAAATTTGGTTAAGCTTATTTCCACATGACTTTGCTCCGATTTAAATTGTGTATACAATTCATTTAAATTGCATAACAAAAGCCTTTTCTGGATATGCTCACGCTTTCCTTCAGAATATTTTACAGACACGAAGTCTTTCATCCCAGGCATTAAACGACTGACATCATCACGATTATAAAAGCTTAGAACAAGGGTTACAAACTCAGATGGGAATTCTTTACCTTTTTTAGGTTTCGGAAGAGATAAAACTCCATTTGTAGCTACTAAGCTTTTAACATTTCTCGCTTGTCTTTCCGGGACATTGAATTCGGTGCAAATTTTATCTCGACCCCAAGATTTTGGCACGAGTGAAAGAAGTTGCATTTTTTCAGTTTCATTATCAGTAGTTCTAAATTTTTCTTTTATTTGTTCAAAAACTTCAACGCACGATTTATGGTAATCATCATCACATTTAGGATTCCTTACTTTACCAAAATCTTAATCAGATTCCTAATCATCAGCTTCTTCGAAAAAGTCATCAGAATCTATACGCTCATCTACCTGAACTACTTCATTTAAAACTATTTCCTCATGGTTACTTGAAGTATCTTCAAAACTGGGACACAAATCATCTGTATTTGTTTGCAATTTAATGCTGCATTCCGTGCAAATCTTTGCCTTTGGGAAAAAGAGTATCTGTTTTGTCATTTTTTAGACACAAAACGTAATACTCTGTTTTTATGATTTTTCTTTCGAAAAGAATTAAAGCATCTGGTCTTTCCAAATACGTAAAAGCGTTTTTGGAGCCATATTTAATTTATATTTTAATTGAAATTTTTAAAGTGAATAAAAATTTTACTAAAATTTAAATACTCTTTACAAAAAGAAATACAACCACAAAAAAAATATAAAAAAATCGAATATTATATATAAGAAAGATAATGAGTACAAACCTGCGTTCAATAAAGTCTTATAGAAAACAAGTATTAAATCTTATCGTCTCCTTATATACATTTAGAAGTTAAAGCCTATTGTGAGATCAAAAGAAACAGTTGGCCACCTGGTGGCAATTTATAGCACTACATTAAACGCGCGCTAAAATTCAAACATCTATAAATTAAGTTTGGATAAAAAAATATTAAGTACTTTCTCTATGAGGACGCAAAAAGTAATTTAATCGAGTTTTGAAAATGATGTACATAAGACTTAAAATTAGTATTAAAAATTATTCCTTATTATTATAAAAAAATTTAAAGTTTTAAAGTTTTGAAAACGATATACATAAAATTAAACTATACAAATTATTATAAAAAAACATAATAATTAACAATTAAAATTTGAATAAAAACCTGTTCTGTAGAAAATGACAGAAAAATATTTGGCCCGATGATTACACAAGTATCTTTCACTAAGTTGTGCAGCCCGACGCTCGCATAAAGATGTTGATGTAAAAATGTTTTATTCAGATTTTCAATGATTAGAAATACTTTGGCTAGATATGCTTTAAAAAAGAATTGTATAAGCTTCCTAATAAAAAAAAAATAACGATCTATCTTTATTTTTATGGATGATATTTATTTGTTAATTAATTTTTTATAAATATTTATTTATAAATCGTCAACTCATTCATACTTCATATAGGGCTCATTGGAAGCGGATTTTCAAAAGCTTCAAAGTGGTGGATTCAGAATTGCTGTAACTTTATTTTTTTGTAAAATATTTCAACTTTTCTAAATTTTTATTAATTAATTAATTAATAATTCGAAAACAACAATATGTACAACGTATGTTTAAAGTATACATCTTAAGCTTTCTTTTAAGACAAAAAAAAAAAAGGGTCCATTTTGAAAAAAAAGTCAAAACAATTTTTTAATTTAAAAAAAAAGGGTTAAATTTTGAATTTTTTAAAAAATTTTTTGCAGCATTTGAAAGAGCAGGAAAAAACCTTTTGAAAACATATAGGTCAAAATTTTTTTTATTTTGTTATTTAGTAGCTACGATTTTTTGAAAAATCCACTTTTCATACTTGACCAAAATCTTCAACCCCCTCCCCCCTCTACAATTTTTAATAAAATTGCATAATATTTGGTGGTTGAAGTGCTCACCCATAGCACTAAATTTTGTGCAAATATTAGCTCGATCCAACAACTTTTAATTTTGACGCTGGACAGTTGAGAAAATTTGCCCCATATATAAAACTATGCCAAACAAACGACTCTTGAGTCGTAGAAACTTATGAATATTTTATCAGGTTACCTAATACAATATATATTTTATATACTTTCCATCACATACTCATTGTCAGTTACCACACAAAAGCAATAAACTGATAATAAGTTGGCTTTTATATTAATGACATATCCATGAGTATATTATTGACAATTATTGGGATTCATATTATATAGACATGTCTTTTTTTACATAGACAAGTCATCCCAAAAACACGTCCTCCCAGAAACTTTTGCTTACAAAACAAAAAATGTTTGCCAAAAAAAGACTTGACTTCCGAGGAACAAGTCTTCCCACAGAAACATGATCTTCTAACGACAAGTAATCCTATAGACAATTTCTTCTAACGACATCTCCTTCTAAAATAAAGGGATTTGAATCAAATAAGGACAAGTCTTTCCAGAGACAAGCACTCTTAGCGTCATCTTCTTGAAAATAAAAAATGTTTGATAAAAAGAGATATGTTCTCCCAAAAACAAGACCTCCCATAGACAATTCCTTCTAGCGATATCTCCTTAGGAAATAAAAAAATGCGTAGACAGTAAAGACAAGTCCTCCTAGAGACAATTCAGCCGAAGTGCATCTGCTAACGAAATAAAAAAGGTAGCAGTCACAGAGATGTCAATCCAAAGAAATTCCTCCTAGAGACAAATGCTCCCATGGACAAGTCCTTCCAGTGAAATCACCCAAAATAATAAAATGTGTGGCAAATAATGTCATGTATTCACACAGACAAGACATCCCAAAAACACGTCCTCCCAGGAACTTTTGCTTACAAAACGAAGAATATTTGCCAAAAAAAGACCAGACTTCTGCAGGACAAGTCTTCCAAAAGAGAAATGATCTCCCAAGGAAAAGTCATTCTATAGACTATTCCTTCCAGCGACATCTTCTTTGCAAATATTTGAAGCCAATCCACCTTGTACCCGTTTTGGGACATCCAGTCTACTGTTTATGGCACCCTTACCCTATTGGAACACTGTCGAGATACTTGTTTTAAACTTTTTTCCTTGTAGGAGTTGTCTCTTGGAGGTCTAGTCTCTTTGAGAACTTGTCCTTAGGAGGACTTGTTTTTTTGAGGATTTGTATCTGGAAAAACTTGTCTTTTTTTGACATACACTTTTTATTTTGGGAGGAGATGTCTTTGAGAGAAAATGTCCCTGGGAGGACTTGTCTCTTGTAGGAGATTCTCGGTGTTTGTTGTGACTGTTCCGGATTCGTCATTATGAGTTTAGAAAAAAAGACATTGACAGGCTCGAAAACCCCCCAAATAACGTGCGTCTTCTGAATCCGATTGATGTAATCCGTCCGCTATATTGTATACGCCATTTTAATGCACAGGTACTAAGATCGAATTCGCAATGACAGAACTCAAAAATACCCCGACTACCGATCTTTAAATCTTTTTAGTGTTTCCGCCTGGCTTACAGTGTATTTTCAACTTTAAGCTAACTTTACAAAAAATCTGTCCATTTTTTGGGAATTAGCAATTAACACTTTTTGTTCAGGAAGTCAAAGGCTACAAAATTGCAAAGTTACAAGAAATTTCACCGAGAACTTTTTTCCAATGTATTTTGTGAGGGGTTTGAAACCTTTGGTTTCAAACGGTTAAGCTGTTTCAATGTGATGCGCGAGCAAATGTTCTGTGACATACATACATACATACATACATAAAATTTTGTATGGGGATATTTGAATTCCTTGATGCTTAAAACGAAAAATTATCCATGATATTTAAAGTTCTAAGCAATGTACAGACAAAACTCTGATTTTATTAATCAGAGATGGCGACAAGATGGCCGCCGGCCTATTCAGACGTGTTTCGCGTGCTCTGTAAACTTTCGCAGTTTTAGTTGTGCTTTTTGTGATATTTGGTTTCCTTTTCTTGTTGGGATGGTACTGATTGGGGCATTTTATGGTTTCTCATAATTGGGCCTTCTAAATGACTGTGTTTTAATATTATTTTTCGTAATTTTTAAAATCTGAGTGGTCAGCAAGATATGCGGTGATTTCATTGATGGTTGACTGTGTAATTACTGGTGCTTTTGTGTCTTTGTTTTCTCAGCAATTCTATTGCAATATTAAAGTTTGCTGAAAGTGACTATTGTGGCATTTCAAGTAATTTTTCAAGTAAAAATTTTTCAAATAGTAAAAACTTTGAAATCAAATTTTAAATTCAAAGTGAATAAGTGGTATAACTTCTAGTATTTCAGTGCTTCAGTATATGTCATTGTTATCATACGACAAATACCTTAGAGGTGAGTCATTTTAATTTGTGTTGACTTGTCAAAACCTCGTGTCGTGCTCATCATGAAACTAAATAAGAAGGAAAAACTCAGCGACACCCTAACTATTCCAAATCCTGGTGATTCTACTGAAGATCCTACTCTCATATGCACTGTGTGCAAATCCAAGGTTGTCAATCAACTAATTCTTTGTCCTGGATGTAATGCACCGTATCACTGCTCATGTGCTGGCAAGACTCAATTTATTCCGAACGTAGGTTACAAAAGATGTTGTGGCCCTCCTTCGCCAACAATTAATCCAACAATAAATGTTGATCCTCCACCTTCTACATCTTTATCTGACAATCAATCGCCACTTACTTGTGACAATATTCGGCTTATAATAAAGGAAGAATTAATGTCTGTTCGTGATTCTCTTTCGAAGGATTATTCTGAGTTAAAGGATTCTATTTCTGGGATATCTAAGGAACTCGCTAATCACTCTGTCAGACTAAATAACTGCGAATCGAGCATATCTAAAGTAGTTCAACACGTCGATAATATGGAAGCCAAAGGTAATGATGCTGAATTTAATGTTATGTCCGCATGCCTTTCTGAAATGGTTGATCGGAATAATCGGATTAAGAATTTAATGATATTCGGCTTTAATGAGCATGATCCAAATACGGATGATAATAATGATATCGATTTAGATATTATTCTTCCTATTTTGAATTTTCTCTCTACGAAGAGTTATTCTAAAGATGATATTTCATTGAGGCGTATTGGTTCACGATCACAGATGGACAACAAACCCAGACCTATCAAGATCAAACTGCCGGATGCTCACGAAACTTCCAATATCATCAAAGCTTTCACCAAACTAAAAAGAAACAGTCAGATTCCAGCGAACTGGCCAAAAATCAGCATTTTTCCGGATCGAACCAAATTTCAACGGACTCAGTACCAGCAAGCATTGGCGGGATTAAAGGATCGTGCATCAAAGGGAGAGACAAATTTGGTCATACAGGACAGATTGGGCAGGCCAACAATTATGGAAACGCGAAGACGAATGTCGAAGAACAACCTTTAACTTCCTACAAGTTGCCTCCAATTTATCCTCAAACAACTGTCTCATCTGGCACGGCAAACCTGCAGGATTTTCGGCAACTTTCTGTTCCGTCAGTCGCAACCCACGTGACAACTGACAGTTCTCATCGCAGTGTTGATCAACCCCCTCCATCAGTTCAACGCTCACGTGATCATGATAACGTCTTAGTGTACTACCAGAACGTAAGAGGTTTAAGAACAAAGTTAAATATTATGCGTGAGACATTTATACTGTCTCATTGTAATATTTTTATTTTAACTGAGACATGGCTCACAAGTGACATAAACACTTTAGAATTAGGATTATATGGTTTTGATGTTTACCGTTATGATAGAAATAAATTTACCAGCAACTATTCTCGTGGTGGTGGAGTTTTGATAGCTGTAAAGCAATCTCTGAAAAGCTCCGGAATTGTTACAGGTAACGATACAGTTGAACATGTCTTTGTAAAGTTCTCTTATAATTCAAATTTAATTATTATTGGCACTTTTTACCTTCCACCTAATTCAACTGCTGCACATTACAATAATATGTGTTTTATTATGGAAGAGACTTTTTTAAAGTTTCCTTCAGCAATTATATCAATCTTTGGTGATTTCAAAATGCCTTATGCTCAGTGGAATAACACTAATGATAACGGTCCATGTTGCATTTCCGGAGCTGGTTCATTGCGCCTTCATTCACAAATTGTTAATATAGTGTCAGATACTTTGAATTATTTAAATTTTAATCAAATCAACACGAATCTAAACTCTGTTGGGTCTCTACTAGATTTGATTTTTGTTAATTTTTTTGATTACACTCTTAATATCGCATCTGACGCAAATAATGTTAACTTTAGATATGATTTGCAAATGCAAATGTTGCCGCGATCAGTACTTTTTTACGTGATGTTGATTGGAAAAGTGTATTAGCCATTGAGGATATAGATGAAGCAGTTGATATTTTTTATTCTTATTTATATACATCGATTGAATTTTTTGTTACCTTAAAGGTTATACGTAATTCGTCATATCCACATTGGTTCACATTGGAACTCAAAAAGCTAATTCATAGTAAAAAAATCGCTCACTGTAAATACAAATCAACCAGTTCTGAAACAGATTACGTTGCATTTTCAACCTTAAGGGCCCAATGTAAATCTTTATCGAAGCAATGTCATAGCAACTATATTCGTAAGGTTGAGTTATCAGTTATTAAAGAACCTAAAACATTTTGGAATTTTGTTAATTCTGTACGTAAAGAGAATCGTATTCCTAGTAGTATGTGTCTTGGAGGTGAACTGGCTTGCGCTTCTCGTGACATCGCACAATTATTTGCTAAATATTTTGAATCTGTCTATTCAATTTAAACTCTGGATGTAGCTGATGATCAGCCTATCGCGGAGACTAGTGATTTGCGGTCAATTAAAATAACTAGAGGTGATATTTTCAATAAGATAATAAAATTAGATGTGGGTAAAGGCGCAGGTCCTGATGGAGTTCCGCCCTCTCTTGTAAGATTGTGCTGTTCCTCTTTTATTGAACCACTCTTTATTATTTTTAATAGATCCATAACGGAAGGGAAATTTCCTTTGCGATGGAAAATAGGAACGATTATTCCAGTTCACAAAAACGGCAATCGGAATGATATAAGCAATTATAGACCAATTACAATTCTCAGTGCCATTCCAAAGCTACTAGAATGTTTAGTTTTTGATTCACTGTATAACTCTGTATCCTCCACCATTATCAAGGAGCAGCACGGTTTTGTGAGGGGCAGATCGATAAATACTAATCTGGGTGAATTTTTGGAGAATTTATACAAAGATCTTGAGTTGGGTTTCCAGGTGGATGTAATTTATGCTGACCTTTCGAAAGCATTTGATAAAGTTGACCACACTATTCTGATTAATAAGTTGCGTTCTTTAGGAATCCCTTCTAATCTCTTAAATTGGCTTGATAGTTATTTGCGTGACAGATATCAGTTAGTACGTATCAACAATGAATACTCTGATCAATTTCTTGCACCATCTGGAGTACCTCAGGGCTCGAATCTGGGCCCACTTTTGTTTTTACTATATGTTAATGACATAAAGTCAATTATTAAATATTGTGCTTTCTCATTGTATGCTGACGATCTCAAATTTTATAAAACCATTCAATCCAACCTTGACAGTAATTACCTTCAATTAGATTTAAATAATCTAAAAATGTGGTGTGATAAGAATGGAATGACCATCAACATACAAAAGTGCTCTATAATAACATATACCAGGAAAAAATTTCCAATTAAGAATCATTACTTTGTAGATGGCGTTGAAATACCTAGGGTGACTCAGATTCGGGATCTGGGACTTTTCCTAAGCAATGATCTATCTTTTAACTATCATATTTCTGTTACGGTTGATAAGGCAATCAAGTCTCTCGGTTTTATAATTAGAAATGCATCCAGCTTTGGAAACCCTCTCGCACTTAAATTACTTTACTTTTCTTTTGTTAGATCAACATTGGAATATGCATCAGTAGTTTGGTCACCGTATTACAATTTACACATTATCAGGCTTGAACGTTTACAAAATCGTTTTTTACGTTTCGCAGCTAGAAAGTTAAACATTTCTTTTGATAGTTATTCACATGACTATACGGCACTAAGAACAAAACTTGCTATTCCAACGATTAAATCTAGATTTTTATTTGCCGATCTGCTTTTTTTATATAAAGTTTTAAATGGTTTAATTGACTGCCCAATGATTTTGTCTTATTTTACATCGAATGTCACTTCTAGAGGCTTGCGTAGTTCGCCTCTTTTTCACACTCCATTTCATCGATATAACTATAGCAATAACTCGGTTATTTCGAGACTAAGTAGAGAGGCTAATTTGTATGGCGGGGAACTGGATTTCTTTGAAACTTCCTTAATAAGATTTATTTCCTCACTGCGTAGACTACTGTCCTACTCTAACTAACAGAGTTGATTGTTATTGTAATGAGGATTGAGGAGCATTCGGAACATTTCAATGTATTATTCTTCTTCTTTTTTTTTTTTTTATTAAACAAGGACTTCCTGTCCGTATATGTATCAAATAAATAAATAAATATAGATAGATTCCCACACCGTGTCTCCTGCTCCTTAGATTTTTTCAATTACACAGCCCTACAAAAAAATAAAAGTGTCCTGCGCGGCGGACTAGTCTAGTTATTTCCTACGAATTTTGACGCGCTGAACACTAATCCTTCTTTAGAATTAGCCTAGCACGTCTAGGTTTGAGCCTAACCTCGAACTCAATAAAATGGCACTTTTTGTTCATTAGAATCTGAACCCAACTTAACTTTAATACATTTCTAGATCCAATAGAAAGCTTGATTTATGACCTTTAAAACGCTTTTTTAAAAATTGTTCTACGATGATTTTAAACGAAGTTATGATGTTTTATTTAAAATATGACTTTTTTTAAATGTTAATAACACATCAATTATTGATGTGTCATGTTGTAATGGAAAAAATGATTATTGTTTTTTTTTATTTTATAAAATTAAATAAACAGAGTAATTGATAAATATTTTGTTTTGTAAAAATTAGAGAAACTAAATGTTAATCAAATTTGTTATTTACATTATTTTTACTAAATAATAAATCCAATTTCATATTATGATCTGACAAACTAAATATTTTTTACATTACATTCATTTCATTTATTTCATGCTACACAAACATATATATTGCTTGTACAAGAAAAAAAGTTTACTTCGTAAAGCACATAAATAAAAATGAAATAAATAAATAAAATAAAAATTTATCAAGCAGTTTGTTCATTTTATTTTTAAAAATAAAAAATTTGATTTAATGCTAATTTTCAAACGGCACAAACCTATTAATTTATATTTTACATTTGAATAAACAATTAGATAATTAAAGGTTAGTAAATAACAATTTATATAGACGAATATTTTTTATTTAAAATTATTTTGCCAAATTATTAAAACTCTTGCATTTTCAGAAATAATTTGTTAAAATAAATATAAATAAAAAATATTTTTCTTGATAAATTTTTATTTACTAATTTCAAATTGGCTAATTGTTTATTTGAATATTAAATGTAAATATATGAGTTTGTACTGTTTGAAAACTAGTATTAATTAAATTACTTATTTTGAAAAAATAAAACAGAATATTTCTGTTATCTAATATAAATATTTTAATATTTTTTTCTTTTTATTATAGTGAAATAAATATTTTATTTTTCACAAATAAAATAATTTATTTCTGAAAATCATATTAAATGTAACATTTCTGTTTTTAAACAATAAAACAAATAAAGTAATGATTATTATTTCTAAAATCCTACAAAATTAAATTTTTTATTAAAATAAATATAAATAAATAAAATCTTTATAAAATACTTTATTGAAATTATCTCAAACAGTCGAAAGTTCATGAAATATTTGTTAAATATTTATCAAATAGGTTGTCAGTTAGTTCATTTTATTAAAGAAAAATAAGTAGTTAAATATAATATGAATTAAAAACATATTATATTTTATTTTTAAAAAAAATTAGAAAGGCAATTCAATATGATTGTAATATAAAATTGAAATATTCATAAGGTTTCAAAAATACTTCATTTATTTTATTTTTTTAAACTAATCATTTCAAATTACTGTGATTTTTAAAAGAAATGAAAATGGAATATCTATCAAAAAGTTTTATTATATTATTTTTCAGGAATAGAAAATTAACTTATTTATTTGTATTCATTTAATATTGCTCAGAAATTTGACAATTTAAAATTAGCAAGTAAAAATGGGTGTAGAAAAATGTATTTTACTAATATAATTATTTGCCCAATTTCCAATTTTACGTCAAATTATAATTAAAAAAGTTTAGAAAAAACTGACCATGGATTTACTGAATAAATAATTATCAAAGTTGTTTTTCACCAAAAATGAATGATGACCTTGAAACTAGCACTTGCGCGGTAACATTACACTTAATTCAAATGTAGTAATACAAAAGCCATAAATTTTTCTTCTACACTAAAAAATGTTAATTGTTTTTGTTAATAAAGCAAGTTGTACATCTTTACCTTTATAATATTAAAGTCACTTTTATATTTCAAAACTTCTAGACTCTTTGATTTCCAGAAATACACAAAATTTGAGGTTAAGATTACATAAACACTTCGTCTGCGCACAACAAATCTAAAGTGGATATTGCCAACATAATCTTTACTAATTTTTGCAGGAAGCTTATTTAGCAAAATTTGAAACATTTGAATAAAAATAAAATATACATTATGTATTTTTTTAACTTTTTCAAATAAATCAATCGATAAATATTATCTATTAATTTTTTTCAGCAAGTTTGAGAAGTAAATATTTTACTTTCTTTAAGTTGAAACCCTGCGTGATAATGGAGCTAATACACGGGGATTAGGAAACAATCCCCTTACCGCGTATCGCGCCATTGACAATCCTTAAACAAAAATATATTGAAATGATTTATATATAAAAACATCTTTCATCAGCAGTTAATTTTAATAATGATATATTTAGGTTAAGTCAGACATACTCATATTTTATACACACAAACAAATTTTAATATATTTTTACTATCCAGCAAATATTTTCACTATCCAGCAAATAGATCTCCATAAAATTAATTTAAATCTTCGATTATCGACTTTCATCGACTATCAACTTTCAACTTTCATCGACTATTGACTTTTCATTTATCGTAAGTGTTTGATATTATCATGGCATAACCTTTAACTGTCAAATGACAGGTTTATTGTTTTTAACCAGAAAATATAAAATATAAAATGTAAAAATATGTTTAAAAAGGAACCTTCTAATGGAGGTGAGTTCTCATAATATTCTTATAATATTCTGTGATGTAACATCTTTGCATGTATTTATTTAATTATTGATATATTTAATTGATTTCTAGGTCTCCTTTACAAATTCTTAACCGTTATTTTTAAGTTGTTTATATACGGGGTGTCCCACTCTGGAGCGTACATATTAAAACGACATAATCTACACAAAAAAACTAAAACAAAAGTTCTCTTGAACTTTTTTAAAATAACAATTTGAACATTAGTTATTTCGGTTCAAAGTTGACCAATCACGCGTCAGCTTTACTCGAACCCCAAAGGCGTAGGACGAAGACAAGACAAGCGTGACAGTCAACCGCGTTATTTGGAAGAAATGATCGTTCAACAAAAAAAAAAGTCACCTTTTTAAAAATCAAATTAAAAATAAAAAATCAATAAGTTAACTACATGGTTTTAAAAAATTTACATATTATTTAAACAATGTTAAATAACAAATTCCAGGAATAATCACTTTTAACAACAAAGAGAACAGACACTTTCCGCAAAAACTAGGACAAATAAAATTCAAAGTTGACCACAAAATGAACAACAATTTAAAGATTGTTTAAATAAATTAAATAGTTAATTAACAATTTACTAGAATGGTTAATTACCGCAATAAAAACATCGATTTTTTCCAAACATACTAAGCCGACTAAAACTTCAAATTAACCAAATGTTGAACACGAATTTCGGAATTTTTTAAATAAATTTAATTGTTAATTAAGGGGATGGACCGGTGAAATTTTAGCTTATGGAAATTCACGATGTTCAGGGTTACCAAATTTTTTTCTTGTGTAATTTTAGACCTAAAATTATGGGATAATGTCAATAATATAAAAATAAATTTTTTGCGGAGTTTAAGATACATATTCTGGAAAAAATGAAAATTTTGAAAATTAAACCTCTTCCACAATTTTCATTTTTTTCCATCGCCAATTTTTTTGTTCAATCATCGATTTTTTTCCAAACATCCGAAGGCGATGAAAACCTTAAGTTGACCAAATAATAAACAAAAATTTCGAGAATGTTTAAACAAATGAAAATATTAATTAACAAATAACTCGCATGGTCTATTCCCGCAATAAAACATCGATTATTTTCCAAAGATCCTAAGGCGATAAAAACCTTAAGTTGAGCAAATAATAAAAGCAAATTTCGAGATTGTTTAAACAAATTAAATTATTAATTAACAAATTACTCGCTTGGTCAATTCCCGCAATAAAACATCGATTTTTTTTTCAATCATCCTAAAGCGATAAAAACCTTAAGTTGACCAAGTAATAAGAGCAAATTTCGAGATTGTTTAAACAAATTAAAATATTAATTAACAAATTACTAAATTTGTCAATTCCCCCAATAAAAACATCGATTTTTTTCCAAACATCCGAAGGCGATAAAAACCTTAAGTTGACCAAATAATAAACAAAAATTTCGAGATTGTTTAAACAAATTAAAATATTAATTAACAAATAACTCGCATGGTCTATTCCCGCAATAAAACATCGATTATTTTCCAAAGATCCTAAGGCGATAAAAACCTTAAGTTGACCAAATAATAAAAGCAAATTTCGAGATTGTTTAAACAAATTAAAATATTAATTAACAAATAATTCGCATGGTCAATTCCCGCAATAAAAACATCGATTTTTTTTCCAAACATCCTAAGGCGATAAAAACCTTTAGTTCACCAAATAATATCAAAAATTTCGAGATTGTTTAAACAAATTAAAATATTAATTAACAAATAACTCGCATGGTCTATTCCCGCAATAAAACATCGATTATTTTCCAAAAATCCTCAGGCGATAAAAACCTTAAGTTGATCAAATAATAAAAGCAAATTTCGAGATTGTTTAAACAAATTAAAATATTAATTAACAAATTACTAAAATTGTCAATTCCCCCAATAAAAACATCGATTTTTTTCTAAACATCATAAGGCGATAGAAACCTTAAGTTGAGCAAATAATAAAAGCAAATTTCGAGATTGTTTAAACAAATTAAATTATTAATTAACAAATTACTCGCTTGGTCAATTCCCGCAATAAAACATAGATTTTTTTTTCAAACATCCTAAGGCGATAAAAACCTTAAGTTGACCAAGTAATAAGAGAAAATTTCGAGATTGTTTAAACAAATTAAAATATTAATTAACAAATTACTAAATTTGTCAATTCCCCCAATAAAATCATCGATTTTTTTCCAAACATCCGAAGGCGATGAAAACCTTAAGTTGACCAAATAATAAACAAAAATTTCGAGATTGTTTAAACAAATGAAAATATTAATTAACAAATAACTCGCATGGTCTATTCCCGCAATAAAACATCGATTATTTTCCAAAAATCCTAAGGCGATAAAAACCTTAAGTTGAGCAAATAATAGAAGCCAATTTCGAGATTGTTTAAACAAATTAAATTATTAATTAACAAATTACTCGCTTGGTGAATTCCCGCAAGAAAACATCGATTATTTAATTGAGGGAATTGACAATTCTAGTAATTTTTTAACAAACAATTTAATTTGTTTACACAATCTTATAAATAATGTTTATTTTGTGGTCAAATTTTTTTTTTGTTCAGATTTTTTTTGCAAAAGGGCTAATATTTGGTAAACTTAAGGTTTTTATCGCCTTATGATGTTTAAAAAAAAATCGATGTTTTTATTGCGGTAATCGACCATGGGAGTAATTTGTTAACGAATAATTTAATTTGTTTAAACAATCTCGAAATTTGCTTTTATTAATTGCTCAACTTAAGGTTTTTATCGCCTTAGGATGTTTGGAAAATAATCGATGTTTTCTGGCGGGAATTGACCAAACGAGTAATTTGTTAATTAATAATTTAATTTTTTTAAACAATCTTGAATTTCGCGTTTATTATTTAGTCAAGTTAAGGTTTTTATCGCCTTAGGATGTTTGCAAAATAATCGATGTTTTCTTGCGGGAATTAACCAAGCGAGTAATTTGTTAATTAATAATTTAATTTGTTTAAACAATTTCGAATTTTGTTTTTATTATTTGCTCAACTTAAGGTTTTTATCGCCTGATGATGTTTGGAAAAAAATCGATGTTTTTTTGCGGGAATTGACAATTCTAGTAATTTTTTAATTTATATTTCAATTTATTTAAACAATCTCAAAATTTTTGTTTATCATTTGATCAACATTTTTTTATGGTCGTCTTAGTATGTTTATAAAAAAATCGATGTTGTTATTGCGGAAATCGACCATGCAAGTAATTTGTTAATTAATAATTTAATTTGTTTAAACAATTTCGAATTTTGTTTTTATTATTTGCTCAACTTAAGGTTTTTATCGCATGATGATGTTTGGAAAAAATCGATGTTTTTATTGCGGGAATTGACAATTCTAGTAATTTGTTAATTAATATTTTAATTTGTTAAAGCAAGCTCAAAATTTTTGTTTATCATTTGATCAACCTTTTTTATGGGCGTCTTAATATGTTTATAAAAAAATCGATGTTTTTATTGCGGGAATTGACCATACGAGTTATTTGTTAACTAATAATTTAATTTGTTTAAACAATCTTGAATTTCGCGTTTATTATTTAGTCAACTTAAGGTTTTTATCGCCTTGGATTTTTGGAAAGCAATCGATGATTTTATTGCGGAAATTGACCATGCGAGTTATTTGTTAATTAATATTTCAATTTGTTTAAACAATCTCGAAATTTTTGTTTATTATTTGGTCAACTTAAGGTTTTTATCGCCTTCGGATGTTTGGAAAAAAATCGATGTTTTTATTGGGGGAATTGACAAATTTAGTAATTTGTTAATTAATATTTTAATTTGTTTAAACAATCTCGAAATTTTGATATTATTTGGTGAACTAAAGGTTTTTATCGCCTTAGGATGTTTGGAAAAAAAATCGATGTTTTATTGCGAGGAATTGACCAAGCGAGTAATTTGTTAATTAATAATTTAATTTGTTTAATCAATCTCGAAATTTGCTTTTAATATTTGCTCAACTTAAGGTTTTTATCGCCTTAGGATGTTTGGAAAAAAATCGATGTTTTTATTGCGGGAATCGACAATTCTAGTAATTTGTTAATTAATATTTTAATTTGTTTAAACAATCTCAAAATTTTTGTTTATCATTTGATCAACTTTTTTTTATGGTTGCCTTAGAATGATTGGAAAAAATCGATGTTTTATTGCGGGAATTGACCATGCGAGTAATTTGTTAATTAATAATTTAATTTGTTTAAACAAATTTAAAAAAATTTCGAGATTGTTTAAACAATCTCGAAATTTTTGTGTTTTATTTGCTCAACTTAAGGTTTTTATCGCCTTAGGATGTTTAGAAAAAAATCGATGTTTTTATTGGGGGAATTGACAATTTTTATTATTTGGTCAACTTAAGGTTTTTATCGCCTTAGAATGTTTGGAAAAAAATCGATGTTTTTATTGCGGGAATTGACCATAGGAATTATTTGTTAATTAATAATTTAATTTGTTTAAACAATCTTGAAATTTGCGTTTATTATTTGGTCAACCTAAGGTTTTTATCGCCTTAGGATGTTTGGAAATAAATTTTATGTTTTTATTGCCGGAATTGACAATTCTACTAATTTTTTAATTTACCATTTTATTTGTTTAAACAATCTTGTAAATAATGTTTTTTTTTTAGTCTTATTTTACGTTTTGTGCTTTAATTTTTTTAAAAAAAAAGGGACACCTCTTTTTTTGTGAATATTGAGCATTCTAGTTATTTGTTAATTAAAAATTTTATTTGTTTAAACAAATTCGAAAATTTTGCATATTATTTGGTAAACTAAAAGGTTTTGTCGCTTTAGGTTTCTTGTAAAAATTTTGAACTTTTATTGCGGGAATTGGCCTTTCGAGGAATTTGTTAATTAACAATTAAATTTATTTAAAAAATTCCGAAATTCGTGTTCAACATTTGGTTAATTTGAAGTTTTAGTCGGCTTAGTATGTTTGGAAAAAATCGATGTTTTTATTGCGGTAATTAACCATTCTAGTAAATTGTTAATTAACTATTTAATTTATTTAAACAATCTTTAAATTGTTGTTCATTTTGTGGTCAACTTTGAATTTTATTTGTCCTAGTTTTTGCGGAAAGTGTCTGTTCTCTTTGTTGTTAAAAGTGATTATTCCTGGAATTTGTTATTTAACATTGTTTAAATAATATGTAAATTTTTTAAAACCATGAAGTTAACTTATTGATTTTTTATTTTTAATTTGATTTTTAAAAAGGTGACTTTTTTTTTTGTTGAACGATCATTTCTTCCAAATAACGCGGTTGACTGTCACGCTTGTCTTGTCTTCGTCCTACGCCTTTGGGGTTCGAGTAAAGCTGACGCGTGATTGGTCAACTTTGAACCGAAATAACTAATGTTCAAATTGTTATTTTAAAAAAGTTCAAGAGAACTTTTGTTTTAGTTTTTTTGTGTAGATTATGTCGTTTTAATATGTACGCTCCAGAGTGGGACACCCCGTATATAAACAACTTAAAAATAACGGTTAAGAATTTGTAAAGGAGACCTAGAAATCAATTAAATATATCAATAATTAAATAAATACATGCAAAGATGTTACATCACAGAATATTATAAGAATATTATGAGAACTCACCTCCATTAGAAGGTTCCTTTTTAAACATATTTTTACATTTTATATTTTATATTTTCTGGTTAAAAACAATAAACCTGTCATTTGACAGTTAAAGGTTATGCCATGATAATATCAAACACTTACGATAAATGAAAAGTCAATAGTCGATGAAAGTTGAAAGTTGATAGTCGATGAAAGTCGATAATCGAAGATTTAAATTAATTTTATGGAGATCTATTTGCTGGATAGTGAAAATATTTGCTGGATAGTAAAAATATATTAAAATTTGTTTGTGTGTATAAAATATGAGTATGTCTGACTTAACCTAAATATATCATTATTAAAATTAACTGCTGATGAAAGATGTTTTTATATATAAATCATTTCAATATATTTTTGTTTAAGGATTGTCAATGGCGCGATACGCGGTAAGGGGATTGTTTCCTAATCCCCGTGTATTAGCTCCATTATCACGCAGGGTTTCAACTTAAAGAAAGTAAAATATTTACTTCTCAAACTTGCTGAAAAAAATTAATAGATAATATTTATCGATTGATTTATTTGAAAAAGTTAAAAAAATACATAATGTATATTTTATTTTTATTCAAATGTTTCAAATTTTGCTAAATAAGCTTCCTGCAAAAATTAGTAAAGATTATGTTGGCAATATCCACTTTAGATTTGTTGTGCGCAGACGAAGTGTTTATGTAATCTTAACCTCAATTTTGTGTATTTCTGGAAATCAAAGAGTCTAGAAGTTTTGAAATATAAAAGTGACTTTAATATTATAAAGGTAAAGATGTACAACTTGCTTTATTAACAAAAACAATTAACATTTTTTAGTGTAGAAGAAAAATTTATGGCTTTTGTATTACTACATTTGAATTAAGTGTAATGTTACCGCGCAAGTGCTAGTTTCAAGGTCATCATTCATTTTTGGTGAAAAACAACTTTGATAATTATTTATTCAGTAAATCCATGGTCAGTTTTTTCTAAACTTTTTTAATTATAATTTGACGACATTTTCTTCCTAATATCTAAATTTCAGAATTTAAGGTCATTTCCAACACATTTTTTTCGAAGATTTAAGTAGGTTCCATAAGAACCTGTGTTACATTGCACATTTATTTTATTTTTTAAACAAAAACTACGTGGTGAAAAATTTTGAAAAAAATCAAGGCTTCCTGAATTGATTTGAGGAACAATATGTCAAAATTTCAGACTTCTAGCTCATTGCCTTCAATTGCCGGTGACAATCCTTAAATTCATTGCTTTCATAATTTAATATTTTAACTTTTGAAAAATCAAATTCATGTTTATATTCAGTTGCATGACAAGCAATGCCCGTATTTTTCTTTTTGTTTGTAATATCTCGTTCATGTTCGGTGAGTCTATCATTTAGATGTCTCTTTGTTTCACCAATATATATCTTATCCACACATTTTTTACAATGTATCTGATAAGTGATATGTGTTTTTTGTAAAAATGGAACTATATCCTTATGATTTTTTAATAAAATATATACTTTATTTACTCTACCTTTTACAGGTTCGAGGGCTCCGCTCCCTTTACATTTCTATTAAAATAACTTTCTTATAACTACCTATTTACAATATTAATCTACTCAAATCTAAACGTCGTCTTAACCTATTTTAACCATTTATCTGCCAAGTGCCTGGGCTTCCATTTCCCGTTCCTTCTGCCAAATCTGGCTTCATCCCTTTTATCGACCACGGTCTTTTATTTTACCATTCTCTTTTTTTCCAATCACTCTTTACATAGTCACTCGTTATCCTCTCTTTTCTCACTTCTTCATTTATTCCTTTTTTGTTGTTCACTCCGACACTTTCCTTAATTCCATGCATACCCATGCACTCCATATCTACACTCATTCAACTTTTATAACCTCTTCTGTCTCTTCTCTCACTTTCCATCTTACTCCATCCACCCAGACACAATCTCTCCCCATCCTTACTTCACTTCCTTTCCCTCTCTCTGTCCACGCTTTCTCTTCCAAGAACCACTTTACTCTTCTCTCTCTCCATGTTTTATTTTCATCTATCCTCTTCCCGCTACCCCTCAATCTTCCCCTTAATTTCATTACTTCATATTTATCCTCCTCCTCTTCCAACTCTACTATCCACAATTTTGCTATCTCCTGATCTTCTCCCTTAATTCTCTTAACCTTTTTAATTTTTACCTTCGCCCCAATTCCTGCCAGCAATTTTTCTACTCCCTCTTTGCCTTCCCTATATCCTACTTTCAAACCTCTTATAACGATGTTTCTCTTTCTTCTTTCCTTTTCAAGCAGCTCAACCTGACAAGCTAACTCTTTCATTTTTTCCCATCTTCCTCACTCCAATCCGATAATTCTTTCTCTAACCCATTCATTCTCTTCCACATATTTTCTTTCTCTTTTTTCCAATTTTCCTCCCACTTTTCCAACTTCCTTTTAATCCCGCCTATCTCTTCTAGGTATCATCTCACACTGCTTATCTCTACTTTCTTCTATGTCCCTAACAATCTCTATTTTGTCCCACACTTCTGACCATTCCTTATCGACAGTTTTAAGCAACGTCTTAATTAACTCGAGTAAGTCAGTGCAGTCCTCACACTTCATAATTTTTCCGCCCTTTCCCCTTGCTATTTCAACTATAGAATTTCGTAACTTAAACATTTTCCCGCCTGAACTGTTTGAATCAAGATTCGCCATTAGAACCCTACCTTACCTACACGTCATTCGCTCTCCTCGTCATTCACTCTATCGCTCTCACTCACTCTCCACTTTTTACACTTAACCTCACAACTCACGCTTTTCTTTTTACCTTCTTTACTTTTCCCATTCACACTTTTGTCTACTTACATTCACTTCCACACAATCACCTTACATAGCACATCACTTTTCACTCACCACACTACCCACCCTTAATTAATAATGATCAAAATTTCAAAAAAAAAAAAAAAAACAATTTCCCCTTCACAAACGCGTGCACTACTCTACGGTACCGGAAACGGAAGCCGATTTTTCAATAAAATATTTTTTTGTAACGTATTATTAATTGAGAAAACTAAAGTGCAATTTGTTTTATTGAAAATATTATATAAAACTAAATCACAATTTGGAATGTAAGGAAACACAAATAATGGTTTATTTTCTTGATCGAGATTGGAGTTAGTAAAAAAATTAATTGGATTTATAATTTTATGATATCTTTTACTGATTTTTTTATCTAAAAGTGACAATGGGAAACCGTTTTTTTATAATGTGTCTTTAATTAAAGATAAATTCATCAAATGGAAACGTTTGAGATCATTTAATTCCTCTATCTACCAACGAATATATTACCTCTATTTTTTGGGATAAGGGATGATTTGAAGCAAAGTTAATGTATCTACCTGGGCACGGATTCTCTGAAGCGTCAACGCTATGTAGCGCTACGCTACGAAGCGCTTTTAACTACATTCAGACGAAAGTAATTTTTAATGACAGGTCACTAAAATGAATATAGTGAATTGACATGCTAAGGTTGGTAAAAGTGTTGCGCGTGAAAATCAGTGAGAATATAAAATTGTATAAATGGAAATTATTAATATGAGAAGATATCGTAAAATATTATTTTAAACAGGCCCGGCAAATCTTATTCAATGCGGGTGGGTAGTTGAATTGGAGGAGGGGAAGGGGGGATTTAAAAAAGTTTATGTGAGTAAAGAAATTTTAGGGATATAGAAAACAGGCTATGTTAATAAAAAGTGATGTCTGATTCCGAGTGGGTAGTAATACCCACCGTACCCAACTTATTCGCCGGGCCTGATTTTGAAAGTGTAATAAATTTCAGAGAATATTTCCCTTCATTGGCACTTTCTTTCACTGTAAATATATTACTGTAAGTAAAAAGCAATATATTATGCGGAAATAATAGTATTGCTATAAAAGTTGAATAATTAGTTTGAATTGTAGACTTTTGGTTTGTAAAAATCTTCATAAGTAATTTCACCATTAAAGTTAACAAAAAAATAAATAAAAGTCGTCTGGAACATAAATCGCAAACTTTAAAAAAAAAAAATATGAACGTAAGATGCGAATAAACCTCAATTTGCAGATTTTATTTTTAATTAATGAAAAAATAAAAAAGTGGATAATAAATTTTGACCTTTCTTTTGCTTGAATTTTTTTCAGCCTTCAAAATTTACAAATGCTCAATATGTATCTGCTTATATATTTAATTACTTTTATTTTAAACTGCAAATGAAGTAAATCGGATGAAAATGTGATGAGCTTTGAGTTCTACCAATTTCGAAAACATGGATTTAAAGAAACCGCGTTTAAAGTTTTAAAACAAATACGTTTTAAAACAGAGTCGGATTAACAACCCTTTCTTAGTGCGGGGAAAGGGGATCATTTTTAGGAATTATATTATTTTACTAAATTTATTTTTTGTTATGATTTTTAACTCATGAAATCCGACACTGTTCTAGAATCTTTACTTCTTAACTAATTGTATAACATGGACCTCTTTTAAAAAGTGTTAGATTTTCTTAAGAAAATTAGGCAAAGTATTAAAGTTTCAAATAAATTTTCGAACAGAGGAATCTCTTTTTATAACAGCCATGTGAGAATGATGAACATTAAAATGCGGTGCGAGTATTTTTGTTCACAAATTCCACCAACTTTAATTAAATAAATAAATAATACATTAACTTTTTGTTCATTTTATTTAGTTTTTTAAATATATTGATTATGAAGCTAAACTATTTAAAACAAATAAAAAGTAATTTATGTTCTTAATTACAAACTTGAAAAAAGATTCAATAAATTAGATGAAGTAAAATAATTAATTTAAACAAACAAGTTTAAATTAAAAACTACACACTTCAAATGAGGAGAGTTTTAAAAGTATTATTTTAGCAAATAAAGAATTGTATGTACACTAACGGCCATAACTGAGTAGACATCCTTTTCAAGAATTTCAAATTAATTTATCTTTTATGTTTTTAATTTAATAAGAAATCTTTTATCTCTAATTGGTCTTAAACTATCTATATTCTAAACAAAATGAACCCAGAATACTCACCACAGCCCTTTTTTGAGAGACTTCTATTTTTCTTTCTAAAAAAACGAAAATTACAGATAACTCACGAAATCAATCTTGAGTTATTTATTCAACTCATAAAATAATAAAGATTTATTTTAGTTTTTGGTCTCATTTAAAATATAATTTTACACATAATTTGCCATTTTCAACTGGAACGTTGCACAATTTCATAAAGATGAATTTCCAAGCTCTAACCAATGTACATACAAAAGTCTGATTCTATTAATATATATAATATATAAAAACATTATATAAAAATAAAATTCAATGTATATTAACTTATTATCTAATTTACAATTAATTTTCTATTTTTATAAAAATATGTAGAGGAGACCGCCCAACAGTAGATATTAGAAATTTCCAACAGGTGTAATTGCTTCAGGCTGAAGTAATTAATAAAATGTTTTACACTAAAATGAAGCTAATCTATTCAATTAATTATCACAATCATCAAAACGGGCCAAAAACTAACAACTTATTCATAATAAGTATTTTTATAATTCGATAAAAATTTAAATACTCAAAAACTACCTCCTGACAATAGTAGATAATCCTTTCTTATTTGAAAAATATAAATTGTGGAACAGCTTTTTACCCGTAATACAGTTTCTTAATAAGTATTCTTAAAAATAAAATCAATTTGTTAACATAAACATTATTCATTCTTTAGTGATTAAATAAAATCTTAGAAATACGAGAAATCTTGTCACGTTAAACCAAACCTACCAACTAAGACAACAAGAATCTTCTATTATATTAATACGATACCGAAAAAACTTCGTTCATCGTCGTACAGACTTCAAAGTTCACCTACTTTTTCCAATAGGTTACTTACAAAAATGTTCATTTCACCATGTTATTATAGTTTGTAACAATGCGCACTGGCACTATTCGTGTCAAACATGTTAAACTGAACATTTTTTTATGAACAACATATTGTTGCACATGCGCAGTAGTGCACCACAGCTGTGTAAACGTGCGCACTACTAAACAAACATTTCACATGCGCAGTTGTTTTGTATTGCTGTTACACACGCGCAATCATGCACAGTCATAGTCACACATGTGCTCTAATTAAATTCAAAAATTACGCATGCGCAGTGCTGTACTTCACCAGATAATTAAATTTTCACTACATATAGCATACTTTTTTTAATAAGTGCGCAGTAAATTCCGTCTTATTATTGCGCATGCGTAACACGGTAACATGATATCTGCACATGCGCAAAGGTACTTTTATTTAAAAAATTTGTTAAAATTGTTTTCTTTTCATTATTATTGTAATTAATGACCCATAATAGAAAAGAATATTCAAAATTCAATTTAAATATTGGAATTCAAGAAATTTAATAGAAAAATTTATATTATTGAACATAAAAAATAATAAAAACATTAAAAGTGTATTTAATTTTATTAATTTTAATCTTTTTTTCTTTAAAATGTTTATAAAATGTAACAAATTTTGATCTGAAAGTTTTCAATTTTTCATACTTTTAAAAACCATTTTCTAGGGGTACCGGGGGGGGGGGGTAATAAATATTTAACATACTGTCAGAAAATCTTCCATATAATTAGTGTTTAAAAAAGTTTTGTAAAAATTTACTTATTTATTGAGAATAACTAGTTTGAAAGTTCTCCCAATATTCATAAAATTGTACGTGGTAATCTTCTATTATATTAATACGATACCGAAAAAACTTCGTGCATCGTCGTACAGACTTCAAAGTTCACCTACTTTTTCCAATAGGTTACTTACAAAAATGTTCATTTCACCATGTTATTATAGTTTGTAACAATGCGCACTGGCACTATTCGTGTCAAACATGTTAAACTGAACATTTTTTTATGAACAACATATTGTTGCACATGCGCAGTAGTGCACCACAGCTGTGTAAACGTGCGCACTACTAAACAAACATTTCACATGCGCAGTTGTTTTGTATTGCTGTTACACATGCGCAATCATGCACAGTCATAGTCACACATGTGCTCTAATTAAATTCAAAAATTACGCATGCGCAGTGCTGTACTTCACCAGATAATTAAATTTTCACTACATATAACATACTTTTTTTAATAAGTGCGCAGTAAATTCCGTCTTATTATTGCGCATGCGTAACACGGTAACATGATATCTGCACATGCGCAAAGGTACTTTTATTTAAAAAATTTGTTAAAATTGTTTTCTTTTCATTATTATTGTAATTAATGACCCATAATAGAAAAGAATATTCAAAATTCAATTTAAATATTGGAATTCAAGAAATTTAATAGAAAAATTTATATTATTGAACATAAAAAATAATAAAAACATTAAAAGTGTATTTAATTTTATTAATTTTAATCTTTTTTTCTTTAAAATGTTTATAAAATGTAACAAATTTTGATCTGAAAGTTTTCAATTTTTCATACTTTTAAAAACCATTTTCTAGGGGTACCGGGGGGGGGGGGGGTAATAAATATTTAACATACTGTCAGAAAATCTTCCATATAATTAGTGTTTAAAAAAGTTTTGTAAAAATTTACTTATTTATTGAGAATAACTAGTTTGAAAGTTCTCCCAATATTCATAAAATTGTACGTGGTAATCTTCTATTATATTAATACGATACCGAAAAAACTTCGTGCATCGTCGTACAGACTTCAAAGTTCACCTACTTTTTCCAATAGGTTACTTACAAAAATGTTCATTTCACCATGTTATTATAGTTTGTAACAATGCGCACTGGCACTATTCGTGTCAAACATGTTAAACTGAACATTTTTTTATGAACAACATATTGTTGCACATGCGCAGTAGTGCACCACAGCTGTGTAAACGTGCGCACTACTAAACAAACATTTCACATGCGCAGTTGTTTTGTATTGCTGTTACACATGCGCAATCATGCACAGTCATAGTCACACATGTGCTCTAATTAAATTCAAAAATTACGCATGCGCAGTGCTGTACTTCACCAGATAATTAAATTTTCACTACATATAGCATACTTTTTTTAATAAGTGCGCAGTAAATTCCGTCTTATTATTGCGCATGCGTAACACGGTAACATGATATCTGCACATGCGCAAAGGTACTTTTATTTAAAAAATTTGTTAAAATTGTTTTCTTTTCATTATTATTGTAATTAATGACCCATAATAGAAAAGAATATTCAAAATTCAATTTAAATATTGGAATTCAAGAAATTTAATAGAAAAATTTATATTATTGAACATAAAAAATAATAAAAACATTAAAAGTGTATTTAATTTTATTAATTTTAATCTTTTTTTCTTTAAAATGTTTATAAAATGTAACAAATTTTGATCTGAAAGTTTTCAATTTTTCATACTTTTAAAAACCATTTTCTAGGGGTACCGGGGGGGGGGGGGGTAATAAATATTTAACATACTGTCAGAAAATCTTCCATATAATTAGTGTTTAAAAAAGTTTTGTAAAAATTTACTTATTTATTGAGAATAACTAGTTTGAAAGTTCTCCCAATATTCATAAAATTGTACGTGGTAATCTTCTATTATATTAATACGATACCGAAAAAACTTCGTTCATCGTCGTACAGACTTCAAAGTTCACCTACTTTTTCCAATAGGTTACTTACAAAAATGTTCATTTCACCATGTTATTATAGTTTGTAACAATGCGCACTGGCACTATTCGTGTCAAACATGTTAAACTGAACATTTTTTTATGAACAACATATTGTTGCACATGCGCAGTAGTGCACCACAGCTGTGTAAACGTGCGCACTACTAAACAAACATTTCACATGCGCAGTTGTTTTGTATTGCTGTTACACATGCGCAATCATGCACAGTCATAGTCACACATGTGCTCTAATTAAATTCAAAAATTACGCATGCGCAGTGCTGTACTTCACCAGATAATTAAATTTTCACTACATATAGCATACTTTTTTTAATAAGTGCGCAGTAAATTCCGTCTTATTATTGCGCATGCGTAACACGGTAACATGATATCTGCACATGCGCAAAGGTACTTTTATTTAAAAAATTTGTTAAAATTGTTTTCTTTTCATTATTATTGTAATTAATGACCCATAATAGAAAAGAATATTCAAAATTCAATTTAAATATTGGAATTCAAGAAATTTAATAGAAAAATTTATATTATTGAACATAAAAAATAATAAAAACATTAAAAGTGTATTTAATTTTATTAATTTTAATCTTTTTTTCTTTAAAATGTTTATAAAATGTAACAAATTTTGATCTGAAAGTTTTCAATTTTTCATACTTTTAAAAACCATTTTCTAGGGGTACCGGGGGGGAGGGGGGTTATAAATATTTAACATACTGTCAGAAAATCTTCCATATAATTAGTGTTTAAAAAAGTTTTGTAAAAATTTACTTATTTATTGAGAATAACTAGTTTGAAAGTTCTCCCAATATTCATAAAATTGTACGTGGTAATCTTCTATTATATTAATACGATACCGAAAAAACTTCGTTCATCGTCGTACAGACTTCAAAGTTCACCTACTTTTTCCAATAGGTTACTTACAAAAATGTTCATTTCACCATGTTATTATAGTTTGTAACAATGCGCACTGGCACTATTCGTGTCAAACATGTTAAACTGAACATTTTTTTATGAACAACATATTGTTGCACATGCGCAGTAGTGCACCACAGCTGTGTAAACGTGCGCACTACTAAACAAACATTTCACATGCGCAGTTGTTTTGTATTGCTGTTACACATGCGCAATCATGCACAGTCATAGTCACACATGTGCTCTAATTAAATTCAAAAATTACGCATGCGCAGTGCTGTACTTCACCAGATAATTAAATTTTCACTACATATAGCATACTTTTTTTAATAAGTGCGCAGTAAATTCCGTCTTATTATTGCGCATGCGTAACACGGTAACATGATAACTGCACATGCGCAAAGGTGCTTTTTTTTTTTTTTTTTTTTTTTTTTTAATTCCAACGAAAATTAAAATTTCGTTTTTCTCCACTTGTAAAATGTTGTGCGTACAATTTAGTCTCTAAAATTATATGTTTTAAACATTGCATTAAACTTTTTTGCTAACATGTTTTTTAATGTCAATTCATGTGGAAATTGCTAAACAATCATTATTTGTTACGATTTTTACCACTGCGCATACCTAACGTTTGTAGAAAGCTACTGCGCATGTGTAATGTTTGTAAAAAACTACTGCGCATGTGTTAAATCGACAAAAACCTACGCGCAATTTTTTCATTTGTTTTTTAAGAATAATTTTTTATTTTGTATCCTACTTTAAGTATATTTTTCTTACATTTTGAAATAATTAGTTTTTCGAAATAATTTAAATGACAATGTGTCGATTTAGACTATTTTTGGATAAATGAAAATTTTAACGATCACAAAGCTTTTTCTATGTGGAAACAAACATTATTCCAATATAGAAACATAACGGAAATAAACTCAGATTCGAAAATTTAATTTAAAAAAAAATGTAGATCCATTAAGATTTTTTATATTTTTTCTGTGATCATTTACAAAAATAGTTTAGATTATCAAGCTTCAAATTTTGCAATAATAATATAATAGAACTCATACTCAATTAGTACCTATAATCGATCAGTGATAATTCAATTAGACAACATTAATTAATAGCTTCATAATATTGATGTAAATAATACATTACATATTACAAGATTTATTTTTTCCAATATAATAATAATAAAACATAACAATAAAAATTATTGAAATATAAAAAATTTGTAAAAAAAATATTAAACATTCAATTAACAATAAGTTTACTAATATTTTATGAAATGTCCACATCAATAAACAATTAAATTAATATTAATGACCGAGCGAGCGTCAGCGAGCGAGGTTCATTACGCTAGTTATATATTACCGTCGGAAATTGATGGTCTGATCAATAAAAGTGGTTTTGAAAACTTAGGTCAATTCAAATCAGGATATTTTGGTCAAAAAGTTTGATAGGGACTTGGGGTTAAAATATTTGTGAATCTTATAAAATTCTGCGTCATATGGTTTACTGATACATTATTTTTGAGTTATAAAAGTAATTATATTAATTCATGATTTTGGATAAAAATTACCAAATTTTTCGAATATCGTTTCATACGTTTAGCTTCCTGCCTGATCTACAGAAAGTGTACAAAAAATTTGAGATTCACCTTGTTTTCTTTGCTAAATTGTAAGCTTTAATTTCACCTAAGAAAACTTGAAAAATATTAAGGGGTTCTCGAAATATGATTCAAAACGTTAGACCATATTTTCTTTCAAAATCAGCTAAAACCGTGGATTCTACTTAAAAACCATTATTTTTCCGGAAAATCTTCTCGGACGTTTTGAGTCATATGTCAAGAACCACTTGATATTTTTCAAGTTTTTTCAGCTCAAATTAAATCTTACAATTCAGCAAAAACAACAAGGTGAATCTCTAAGTTTTTGTACACTTTTTGTAGATCATGCAGCGAGCCAAACTTATGGAACGATATTCGAAAAATTTGGTAATTTTTATCCAAACTCAACAATTAATATAATCACTTTCATAAGTCAAAAATAATGTATCAGTAGACCATCTGACACAGAATTTTATAAGATTTTTAAATATTTTAATCCCAATTACTTATCTATCTTTTTGATTAAAATATCCTGATTTGAATTGACCTGTGTTTTTGAAACTAATTTTACCCATTATTTTATCGATTGGGCCAAAAATTTCCGACTGTAGTGTTTACAAGTGTTCCAACTGAATTAAAATATTTTTGAAAACAAGAAAATACTATTAAAACCTAATCTCAACTTCTCACAGTCCTTTAATGGATTATGTAATGTTGATTATCTACTGATGAAATTCACACTGGTTGATCAAAAGTGCTTCAATAATCAAGAGTACAAAACATACACTTTGTAATGGCATATATTATTTTTTTAACTTTAAATTTTAATAATAACGCATTTACGATCCCTAAAATCTTTGAATTTTTCAGGAACATTATAAGTGTATTTCAGGTAAATTTTGTTTCAACGTTTTTCCTAAAATCTTATACTAATAAGCGGAATTAAAATTTTTAAATCATTTTTTACAAAGTAAAATCTACTACCCTTATCAAGTAAACGTGTTTAAGTGTTCATTACCTAGGAACAAAATTTTTTCGTCTTATTTTTTTATTTACATATGCCTCATTGGCGTGAGAAATCTACTTCATAAAAGAGAAAGTTAAGCAACTTCAAACGGACTAAAAAACAAACAGAGTTACTTTCCTTCTCAATTTGAGATTTTAGATAAAAAATTCATAAAGTTACAAGCATTTAAAGTTAAAAGTGTCAAAACCCCAGTTTTGAGAAAATTGAGTTTCAAGTTCAAGATTACCATTAATCCCTATGCATTTTAAAAATTAAAAATAATATTATTCTCTGTTTTTTATTACGATAAAGTTATGATAAACGCATGATTTGACGTGTGACATAACATAGTTTGTTTTTCATCAATAAAAAAAAAAAAATTCGAAAATCTGAACCTCTTTTAGAAAAATGCTAATATCTACAGGAAAATAAAATCGACTAAATGGTCCCTTTTCAAGAGGACTTTAGACTTTAGATTCATGATCAGCGACCACAAACATTATATGAAGGGTTGGAGAACAATATATGTTCTCGTATAATATTGTAAAACACATTGGTTTATACAGAAAAAGCCCTTTATTATTAAATAATAAATTAATTAAACATGATACATTCGAATACTATAGGTATATAAACTAACGATTATTCATCTTCTTAAAGATATCTTGAATAGCAATGCTCACATTTATGGAATTCAGCATAATATCTTTCAGCTCCTTTAACACGACTAAATACTCTTGTTGCATTTTTTGAAATGCGGTTGGCAACTGATTTTCATCCTAAAAAGAAACATGGCAAATTACAAACATTAGACAATAACACGGTGCTACAAAATAAAAAGAAGTAATATACTTTTTATCGGACCAAGTGGAGGTCGTAGGTAATAAAAAACTGAAAAGAATGGTATATATTAAATTTCTGATACACTCCCAAAATCTGGTTTTAAAGCGAAAAACCGTTTTTAGGTCAATTCATGTATATAATACCTCATAATTTTGTCATTTTTGGTCCGATTGTAAACTTCTTTTTTCATTTTGAAGCTGAAAATCAGACCTTTAAAATCATTCAAGATTTTTTTTTATATCATTAAAATTTATGAAGATGCGAGCCAAAAACGTTAGGAAAATTTCATTTTTTTAATAATTCTTCAACTTTGATACTAATTTATGTGTCTCATCGTATTTTAATTATATTATTTCTCATCGGAGATCGAAAGCCTAGTCAATTTTGCTTCAAATGACCCCTAGTTGAATAAAAATTGCTAAAAATTGTCCAAGTTATACTACTTTTAACTTTGTAATAACGTCATTAAATTTTGACGTCATGGACCGTTTTTCATTTTTTCTTCGTCACAGTGTTCGTTTTCACGTTTTTTATATTTTTGTGTTATTTTACAATACTAAGGAACATTTTTTAGAGATTAATTGCTTAATAGTACCTAATATTGAATTTATTTAATAATAGCTAGTTTATATTAATTAGGGAACATTAATCTCTAAAAAATGTTCCTTAGTATTGTAAAATAACACAAAAATATAAAAACCGTGAAAACGTGAAAACGAACACTGCGACGAAGAAAAAATGAAAAACGGTTCATGACGTCAAAATTTAATGACGTTATTACAAAGTTAAAAGTAGTATAACTTGGACAATTTTTAGTAATTTTTATTCAACCAGGGGTCATTTGAAGCAAAATTGACTAGGCTTTCGATCTCCCATGAGAAATAATATAATTAAAATACGATAAGACTCCCTGCTAAAAAAATCCGATAAGAAACAGATAGAATCCGGAAATACACCAGATAAAACCCAGTTCGGGTTCTAGTTGGTTGTATCCGGTTTTTATTTGGAAACTATTTAAAATCTACTGATCCAATAAGGTTGAAGTCGGGTTTTATCCGGGTTATGAAATTAAAATAAAAATAAGTGGTGACATTCTGTATGGTTCTATACGGGTTTAATACAGAACATATATAAAAATATAACACAAATGTCGCTTTTGATGTGGATTCTATCCGGGTTTGATATGATAGTCAAAACAAGTATAACTTCTACCCGTTTTTATTCGGGTTTTACCGGCCAGGAAAATAAAATTTAAAAATTTTAATCAGCTTACTATACGAAAGCTACACGGTTTTAATCCGGACGTGATAATCTTGGCGCCTATCCGGTTCAATCCGGGTTTTATATGACAAAAGTCAAACCGGTTGAAAAGTGGGTTTTATCCGGGATTTATGTGGTTGTCAACACAGAAATAGTTTCAACCCGGTTTTACTCGGGTTTTACTCGTCAAGAAAATAAAATTAAAAAATGGATAGATAGACATAGATGTGTGTTATTTAACTTTAAGTTTGAAAAAATTTTAAACTTTCTTGTACAACATAAATAAAAATGTTTTAAACAAAGGTAACAATTTTTTATTAGAACTTAAGTACACTGAGAAAAATCTGTTGTAATTATTGCTTGAAATCATTTTTGCATTTTTTCCATCATTCTATTGATGCTATATTTCTAACAGAACGTATAGTTATTGCTCGGACTTGGCCTGAAAACTAGGCGGAGCGGCCTAATAATTAGGTGGATTCTTGCAATTTTTGTATAGTTAGTGTCTATGCTATATTCATATCATTTGCTCATGCGATAATCGCAACAGATTTTTCTCAGTGTACAAATTTATATAATTGTGTACTTTCACAACTCATTAACAATAGTTTTAGAAAAATTACATGTTTATTTCAATTTTATTCAATTTAATTTTATTAATTATTATTTAGTTACAAAAATATTGAATTTTTTAAAACCATTAACTGTCAATAAAATTCGAAATATTAAATTCTGTTCATTTTCTTTTAACTCAAAAATATTTTAAAGTATGTGATATTTAATTTTAAATTTCTTTAAATTAAATAATTTAAATATATTCTTAAAAATTCATGTTTACGTATTCACTAAGAAAAGTCCTAAATTTCAAGTAATCATCCAAGTTTTGTGATAACACTATTTCTACAAAATATATAATGAAAACATTGAAAAAAAGGAATCATGTAATTAAGTCTCAATGAATGAATTGTTCAAGTAAGTAAAATTTTTGTATAATTTATGATTCTTTCATATTAATATTTTATAATTTCTCACTTTTACCCTAAAAAATACTAAATTGTATTCAGTTAATTTTACAAGGCTTTTATTATTTTATAAACTTTTTTCAAACAACTAATCAATTTTTCCAAGTTAAATTAACACGAATAAGAAATTAAACTTTAACTAAACCGTTTTGGCTTCTCGAAAGATTACATTTTAATTAAGTATATTAATCATTTAATATTGGTTTTGAAAATTCAATTTAAAATTATACATTTTTTCATTTTACTGTACTCAATTTATCACAACAACCAGACTTTTACATATTATATATTTAGTTTATAATATAATTAAGTAATGTATAAATTTATGAATTAGAATAGTAAAACTTTTAAAAATTATGAATTGATTACATATATAAAATATACATAATTATAGCATTTAATAATTGCATTATTTAATTATGATTATACAATTATCAAATGAATAATATTATTGAAATAAAATCAATATAAGTACATTATTTATTTCTAAATTTAAAGAAAAACTATAGTAATTTAAGCATAACTATGCAGTACAAATATTAGGATACACTGTAAAAAATGTATTGAATTTTCCCATTGATGTGTGAAGCTTTTATCAAGACCGTCCTGTAAATATTACAAATTTTGAGGAAATTTCCATCGCTGATCAGTGTAATGTCATCATACTGTAACAATTTTCCACTGAGGATCCATCGAAAGTTACAGTATGTGTTAATTTTTCAACGACAGTTGGTTGACATAACATTACACAGGAGTGTCCTGTGAATTTTAATAAAAATGTAGATTTAAAGTCACAACACTATAGCAATGGAAATTTAACAAGTTTGTTAAAATTCACAGGAGAGTCTTGTGTAATTTTATCTTCTATGGTCCTGTGGAAAATTTAATAGAAAATTATCACAGTGTATTTCATTAATATACACTTATTTCCGTTTTCCTATTAATTTTATAATAATTATAATTGCGTTTATTACTCAGATCCTAATTTATCGTGACACCTTGTATAATCTGCTTTTTTCAAACAGTTGGCAACATGTTTATTTTCAACTAGTGCTACGAAAAATTGACGATCATAAGCTATGTTCAATAATTTTCATAGCTATTCGTAGCGTTTTGACAAAATATCTATGTCAAATCGCTATCTAGTGGGGTTAAGTTCAAGTTTTTTGTATTAGTACAAGGGTGTATTCGCATTTTATTGAAAAGTTAAAACATATTAGTCTTATTTACATTACTGGTAATTCATTTCAGCTAAGATATCCTCAAATTATGTAGTAAAAAGCAAAAAGCGCTACGTAGCGCTGATGCTACAGAGAATCCGTGCCCTGACCACGTCTTTTTTTTAAACCAGTTTGTTACAAGGCTATTGTTTTCGACTATTAAGGTTAAATCCAAATAACTAATAATATTATCGACTGATTTTTTTACTATCCAGCAAATAGATCTCCATAAACTTAATTTAAATCTTCGATTATCGACTTTCATCGACTATCGACTTTCAACTTTAATCGACCATTAACTTTTCATTTATCGTTAGTGTTTAATAGGGTGGTCCAAAAATACATGGGAATGCAAAAAAGTCGTTTTTTTTATGCTCTCACCCCCTAGGATTTTTCTATGTCGCAAAAAAAAATACCCCTATTTTTTTTTTTTTTTTTTTTTTAATATTTAGGGGTGCCTCAACGGGGTTGAAGTTTCCCATGTAAAATGCATGGGGAAAAAAGACTTTTTCGGAGAATTGGTATAGAATCCATGAAAATGAATATTTTTCAATCGGCCAACTATGTTTCTCTTCAGGAGACTTCAAAGAATGGTGCTACATTGTTTATTTAACAATTTTTTAATATTAACTATTTTTTATAGGGTCCCCAAAAAACCCCATAAATCACAAAATTACGAAAAAATCGTTAAAAAATATTTTTTATTACTTTTATCAAAGTTTTTCTAATGATTTTGAATAAATAACATAAATAATGATTTTTAATCATTATTCCATGTAAATCCTAATTTGTTTAAACAAATTACATTGTTTATAAGTTGTTTATTCTCAAGATTTGCAAAAATTGAGCTACAGAGCTGCAACTTTTTCTTAATTTTACAACTTTTTCAGGCCATTGGAGCTAAACACGAACAAAAAAGTTAAAATAATTATTTTAACAATTGTTTAAACAAATTATATTGTTTATTATCAACTTTTTATTAAATAAAGCTACAGAGTTGTGACTTTTTCTCAATTTTGCAACTTCTCAAGCCCAGTGAAGCCATGTACTAACAACAAACTAAAAATAATTATTTTAACAATTGTTTAAACAAATTATATTGTTTATTATCAACTTTTTATTAAATAAAGCTACAGAGATGCGACTTTTTCTCAATTTTGCAACTTCTCAAGCCCAGTGAAGCCATGTACTAACAACAAACTAAAAATAATTATTTTAACAATTGTTTAAACAAATTATATTGTTTATTATCAACTTTTTATTAAATAAAGCTACAAAGTTGTGACTTTTTCTCAATTTTGCAACTTCTCGAGCCCAGTGAAGCTATGTACTAACAACAAACTAAAAATAATTATTTTAACAATTGTTTAAACAAATTATATTGTTTATTATCAACTTTTTATTAAATAAAGCTACAAAGTTGCGACTTTTTCTCATTTTTGCAATTTTTTTGTTGTTGAGAGGTTGGAATGACTATAAGACATAGTAATTGTGTATAAAACTTTAGAATATTTATTTTTTGAAGATGATAAATACAAGCGTTGGCAATCACGTCATTTTTTCGGATAATATGTTTTTGTTGCAGTTTGGAAATTGTTTTCGATATTCTGTAACAACTTTAATTAAGTACTGCTTTTGATCTTCATCTCTTGTTATCAATTTGTTAAAATCTGATATTAATTTTACGTTGCGCTCTGCAATGTCATTAATCACTTTTAGACTATTTACAATTTTTTTACAAGCGTTATAATCATCATTTTGATGCCATAAGGAGGGATGTTCCTCAAGAAAAGACGTTTGCATTTTGAAACGTAAAAAGAAGTTCATTGAATCTTCATTTATAAATTGATTAACATTTTTTGATCTTATATCTTTCACCGAAGTTGCAGGTAGACGCTTTATGTCGTTTGATGATTTATTTTTTTTAGTAAGAGCTTTTATCATTTTGTTTTTCTCTTGAAATGACAAATCTTCATCGAAAAAAGCCAGTGCCGCAACTTCTGGTGTCAGATACCATAAATGATTCTGAATCTTTTTTAATGCTGCTTCTGAAATCGCAGAATCTATTTTAGAATATTTTTGCAACTCTTTTATTAGCAAAAGATCTTGGTTCGGTGCTTTTTCAGCATTTGCAGCGTTGAACCAATATGTTACATAAATAGATACGATAAAAATGCAAACTTCTTTGCATGATTTTTCATCCTCAGGGTCCATTGAATATTCTTCTCGTAACAAAAACATTTTTAAACAATAAATTGCTTTTGCCATCCATCTTGCTTGGTGCATTGCTCCAGGTCTCCGAAGAAATATTCCTCGTTTTGGAGATACACCAAGAAAGATGGTAGTCAGCTCCAGCAATTCTCTGTAGTCTTCTCGAAAGTGAGATTCTTCTAGGAGTTCTAAAGAAAATGCCAAGGTGCTTGAAATTTTGTTTTTGAGTGCTTTCAAAATTTCTGGATCATTAATTCCAGGCTGAAAATTAGTTTTGTTTAAATCATTCCAAGCATCTTGAAATTTTTTAAAGAAAGGCACACCAGGACCTGATGTACCACCGAATTTAATTTCAAAAACAGCTTTTAAAATAACCTCAGCAATATGATGCCTGCACAGAAAATGTAATAATGATTTATTTAATTTTTGTTCTAGTAATACACAAGCACCGTTCCTAGGTCCGGTATTAACGGCTTCAGTGTCGCAACACACTGCCTCTATATTGCCCTCTATTCCCCATTCACTAAGGCATTCATATATTGCTTCGGCTTCCTGAATCCCTGTGCCACAATCAAGGTAGGGAATTCCAAGAAGAATCTCAGTATCTTTGGACGTAATTATAACTGGCAACCTATCTACCCTTTCATTTGATGTTAGCGCGGGAAGTAATTTTCCATCCCAGTGGACAGTGAAAATTTCATCTTTAATATTTTTATATTTTTCCTGAATTTTTTTAGCGTATTCAGCTCGCGAATCTTCACGAAACCTGTGAACAGAGGATCGACTCAATGTTACGTTATTCACATCCACATCTAGAGCCTCACATGTAGCAAAAAGAATGTGAACAGCTTGTCTGTCGCTCACTTTAGCGACATCTAAAGCAGAAGCAAGTTTTGTAGTCATAATTTTCTTTCTTTTACTTAAATTTTCTTCTGGTGGATTGGACTGTTCCATTAAACATTGATGGCCTCTTGGAACTGCATATTCGGATCCCGACTGACTGTTTAATGTGCTATTGCTAGTAATAGAAGTAGATATGTCATTTGTATCCAAAACCTGACCTGACATTAACTGACTGTTTAATGTGCTATTGCTAGTAATAAAAGTAGATATGTCATTTGTATCCAAAACCTGACTCTGCGACTCCAATGTTTCGTCAACTGAAGCTGCAATTACAAAAAAAATTTCAAATTTTATAATTTGCATTACATTCGATTACATCAAGATATTTTTGATATAGAAAGCGAGACTTAATTTTGTAACATTCAGAAATCGCATTTGTAAAAATTAAAAAATTTGTTTTTCTCTTGTTCTACCTTTTATTTAAAAAAATTTGGAATTTAATTTAAATATTTTTCAGTACTAATTTACATAAGGGATTGTGTAACTTTTTTTTTATCAATTCAAAATTTGAAAAAAAATTTTTTTTTCATTTTTCCGTATAAAATTATATCAAGAATATGTAGTTAAAATATTAGACCGTTATTTGTGCACAAACATAAATTATTTAACTAAATCAAAACTCTTAACTCGTTTTTCTCTAAACACTATTTTTGGTTACCATCATAACCTGAAAACCGTTTGACCAATTTCAAATTTTTTTTTGCATACGATTCTTTGGAAGTGTTTGCTGGTCTTAAACCTCTAATATACTAATATTTAATTTTTTGGAAAGATTTAAGGTAGAAAAATAGTGTTTTTTCGGATATTTGGATTCAAAAGCTTGCCATTTCTTGTACTTTAGATTTTTTTGTATGTAACTAGAGGTTTAGAACCTGTATTAAATCGATTAATTTGAAATACAATTTGATTTTTTTATTTTACATGTAGAAACGGTTTATAAATTATATTTTAAAACTTATAAGCAAAAGTCGTCTTAAAAAGCTCCATTTTAGGCCTAATAATGTTACAAAACCCCTTAAGCTAATAAACATGAAAAAAAGAAATATTTGAATAATCTCATACATCTGTTTCTTCAGTCAATTAGTTTAGAATAAAATAATTATACTTACAATTTTTAACTTCTGCATTACTTGTTGATTTCTCTGGCATCTCTGCAATCATATAACCCGTGAGTCCTTCTCTTTGTAAAATTAAAAACTGTTTATCTTCATCCAAGACGTATTTTAAAGATAAAACATTCGCGTGAGCTATGTCAAATAACATTGAGAAGCTTTTTTTGAACTCCAATTCTTTATTTATCTGGGTTGTTGTCCTACGTTTTCTGTTCTTCTGGAGTAACTTCCACGTTTTATATAAATCTTCAAGTTTTTTAATACAATGTTGATTGTCTCGTGTTGGTAAGCGCGCTTTTTCCCAAAACAAATTTGCTTCTCGTACAGCTAGGGAAGCACTTTCACGAATTTCAAGTTTTACAACACTATGGTTGTAAAAGAAAACTCGAAGAACTTGCAAATTCGTTGGTAATTTGTTGGTAATAATTTGGTTATCGCACTGATCAATCAAATAAAACTGCTGTCTTAAATCATAATTTTTTTCCATTTTTACCAAATTGTGGTAAACTCAGAAAGTTTTATAACTTAGCACTACACAAGATCAACGTGAAGTTATTTAAATAACAAAAACTAATTTTTTTAAAGATATATAAAGTCTGGAGTAAAATAAACTTTGTGTACATGAACCTAAACTTTACTTGCATGTGTTTTGAGGTTATAAAGCATGGCAGTTACTACAGTGCCATCTACATGGGACGAGTATCATTAATTTGAACTCCAGTATCAGACACGAAATTTTTGAATTTCCTGCTGTGGTAGTTTCAACTTTTACATTATTTTTCTGTGCAAATTAAAAATTTTTAAGAAGCTACGTCCTTATGCCACAAAAACTAAATCCAAAATGAGCTCGTTCAATATATCTGTACAAAACGTAAGACCCTAGGAGGGCAGGTAACAAAAAAAAATTGCAAAAATGAGAAAAAGTTACAACTCTATAGCTCTATATAATAAAAAGTTGATAATAAATAATATAATTTGTTTAAACAATTGTTAAAATAATTATTTTTAGTTTGTTGTTAGTACATGGCTTCACTGGGCTTGAGAAGTTGCAAAATTGAGAAAAAGTCACAACTTTGTAGCTTTATTTAATAAAAAGTTGATAATAAACAATATAATTTGTTTAAACAATTGTTAAAATAATTATTTTTAGTTTGTTGTTAGTACATGGCTTCACTGGGCTTGAGAAGTTGCAAAATTGAGAAAAAGTCGCATCTCTGTAGCTTTATTTAATAAAAAGTTGATAATAAACAATATAATTTGTTTAAACAATTGTTAAAATAATTATTTTTAGTTTGTTGTTAGTACATGGCTTCACTGGGCTTGAGAAGTTGCAAAATTGAGAAAAAGTCACAACTCTGTAGCTTTATTTAATAAAAAGTTGATAATAAACAATATAATTTGTTTAAACAATTGTTAAAATAATTATTTTAACTTTTTTGTTCGTGTTTAGCTCCAATGGCCTGAAAAAGTTGTAAAATTAAGAAAAAGTTGCAGCTCTGTAGCTCAATTTTTGCAAATCTTGAGAATAAACAACTTATAAACAATGTAATTTGTTTAAACAAATTAGGATTTACATGGAATAATGATTAAAAATCATTATTTATGTTATTTATTCAAAATCATTAGAAAAACTTTGATAAAAGTAATAAAAAATATTTTTTAACGATTTTTTCGTAATTTTGTGATTTATGGGGTTTTTTGGGGACCCTATAAAAAATAGTTAATATTAAAAAATTGTTAAATAAACAATGTAGCACCATTCTTTGAAGTCTCCTGAAGAGAAACATAGTTGGCCGATTGAAAAATATTCATTTTCATGGATTCTATACCAATTCTCCGAAAAAGTCTTTTTTCCCCATGCATTTTACATGGGAAACTTCAACCCCGTTGAGGCACCCCTAAATATTAAAAAAAAAAAAAAAAAAAAAATAGGGGTATTTTTTTTTGCGACATAGAAAAATCCTAGGGGGTGAGAGCATTAAAAAAACGACTTTTTTGTTTTGGACCACCCTAGTGTTTAATATTATCATGGCATAACCTTTAACTGTCAAATGACAGGTTTATTGTTTTTAACCAGAAAATATAAAATGTAAAAATATGTTTAAAAAGGAACCTCCTAATGGAGGTAAGTTCTCATAATATTCTTATAATATTCTGTGATGTAACATCTTTGCATGTATTTATTTAATTATTGATATATTTAATTGATTTCTAGGTCTCCTTAACAAGTTCTTAACCGTTATTTTTAAGTTGTTTATATGTGACCCGCTCTGAAGAAAGGGACCTTAGAGGCAAAGAATCGATTTTCGGTTTATGGTTGATTTAATTTCAATAACAGTTCCTTATTCATTATTTGAAGAAAGAAAATGTTTTTATTAACGGAGTGTCTATTCGTACAGAAAATCTCGACCAATCAGAAATTTGTAATGCAATTCTCGACCAATCAGAAAATTGCTTCAATAAGTACGAATAGCTCGTTCTATGTGATCTGGCTATTCGTACAAATAGCCAAACCTCAATGGAGCAGCTATTCATACAGAAAATTGTCAAAATCTTTTTTTTTGTGAAAATTAATGTTATACGGATATCTTTTAGTTAAAAGACCACTGTTTGTGACACAAGAACCCCCCCTTAGCATTTCCAACATTTTATTATGATTTTGCACAACCAAAACAAAAGGTATTACGCTCTTAAAGACAGTTTTTTAATTTTCTGTACGAATAGCCGTTGCACCTTGGTCTGGCTATTCGTACAGAAAATCTGTACGAATAGTCACGGCCTTTTATAATTTATTTTTTAAGTTATGACAATTCAAACATCATCGATTTGTACAGAGCACCATGCGCGCTCGTCTTTTCTTTTCTCTCTCCTGTAAAATTTCCGATTTGCCTCTAAGGTCCCTTTCTTCAGAGCGCGTCACATATATTGACCTGAAGAGGACACAAATGTGTCGAAACATGTAGTCCAAATAAACAGGAGAGTTTTTTTAAAAAGAGATTTGTTTTTACTTCTAAAAAAAGCCTCGTAAAATTTTGAACGATATAATATTATTAAATAATATCACAATTTCTAAAACAAACTGTACAGTAGAACACACGTATTTCGACCCGCAGGTATCGAATTAAGGATCCCCAAACCAAGTATTTATTGAGATACAGTCTAATATTAATAGCTCTTTCAAATAAGATCCTGTCAGCCTATTCCTTAATTTGTTTAATTTGATACCTGCTTAAGAAAAAAGACGTTCCGATGGAACTGAAGTTGCCAGAATTGGTAATAAATCTAAGGCCACCTTGTGCAGTTGGATACTCAGCTTGAAGTGTTTTCCACTTTTACAGCGGATTATAAATTCATATTAGAATTGATTAAAATTTAAATTAATTAGAATTTGGATACATTCAATTTTGAACCTATTGAATTGGAGGTTGATTAAAAATAGAATAAACTGCATTTCGGATTATTTGAATTTTGAGTAAAATTAATTTCATGCGTACAGGACTGGAACGAACTTAATTTAGCTTTGATAAAAATTTTAATTGACCATTTTGACAAATTAAAATTAAATTTTCTTAAAACTTAAAATAATTAAAAATTTGATGAATTAAATTTTGCATTAGGAAACTACGAAAAGTTAAAAAAAATAGGAGAAATATATATGGAAAAATTTTAGAAAGGTGAATTGGTGGCATCTTGTGATATCTAAAATGTATCAATGAGATCTAAGGAGAAAATGTACACAAATAAATTTATAAAATTTTTAATTCTACACATATTCTTCTAATTTTCTGCCCATGTAGAATTTTTTATTTTATGTTTATAAAATTTAATGTGGTAAGAAAACAACAAATTCTAAATAAGTTAAGTGATCTTAATACTCACTAATCTTGTTAATGGTGTTAGTAATTGATCTTGGATTTTTACTATAGACTTTTTTAAATCGTGGATGCAACATTGTTGCCACGCTATAAATGATTTTATTATCGAAGTTTCCAAAAACATGTTACTAATTCCTTTATAATAGCAAGCTTTAAATTGTATGCTACTGGATCAACCGTTACATGTACTTGTATAGCCTGTAAATAATAAAATAAAAATGACGTCGCCATTAATATAATACATAAAGAAATAAATTAATTAAAAATATATTTGCCGTTTTCATCATATCTAGGAGAGGATGCATTTTCTGACGGAAACAAGCTTTTCACAGGAAAGCTCACATGTAACAAAAAAAAGAGGATGTAAAAGTTCCTTTACTTCTCTAAGGGAACATATTTCTTCGGAATTAAGTTCAATTGGAGGTTCTGCCTTGCTAGATTTGTCTCTACTAACTTTTCGCAGTGCTCTGCTGACAAACGCATTTAAAACGATATAACGATCTATCATTAAAAATAGAGAATTCCACCTAGTTTTTACCTCTTGAATAAGCTTCAGACATTCATGTTCCATCTTTTCCCACTCACTTATTTGCAAGTTTCTTAATTCTTTAGCGGCAACCACGCTTTGTCTAAAAAACTTGACAATTATCTTAAATTTTTTAATCGTATCGCAGAGTAAAGAATTATCTGCGTCTATAAATTGACAACCTTCCTCTTCGTCATCAGAAGTGTTACAGGTTGGAAGTGGATTTCCGAATTCAGGATTGGAACTACTGGGACTCTTTTTGTACAATCCGATTCCATTTGTAGTAGCAGTATTTAACAGATGTGCAAATCCTGCAAGGTGTTTCTCAGAGCCAAACAAGTCTACACATGCTTTCTTTATTTTAGCTCCACGATCTGTAATTACTACGCGTACATGAGATAGATTAATTTTCCATTCAGAAAGGACTTCAGATATCACATTTTGTAAATTTTCAGATGTTTTTCTATCTATCATTTATTTTACACCTATTGTCATAGAACCTACACTGAGAAAATAAGTTGACTAAATATAACAACCATTTGATTAATATTAACCGAGTATGGCTGCTAATATAGCACCTGCAAAGCACTTTGTTTATCGTTACCGAATAAATATGGTTATGAGTCTCTGTGGAATCTTGTTAATTTAATCGGTTACGATAGATTACCTTCTTCATTAAAAATATCCAAAATGCGTCAGTAAATTTCTTGGATTACTTCGTTTGTTAAAAAGTATACGTATTTTTAAAAAAATACGTATTTTGATAATTAAATTTTTCATAACACTTGTGCACAATGTAAATTATTATAAAATTAAAAATGCGTAAACTCTATGTTAGATATTGTTTCTGTGAAATTGAAGTGTTTTACTTTCAAATTTGTTAAACAACTTCTATAAAATCCAAAGTCTGTTCAATGCTAAATATTGGCTATCAACCACCTAATTCTTTAAAATTTTTAGAAAACTTTTCAAGCTCACTCGCGCACGACTAACACTTTTTGCCATCTGCAGAAAGTCATCGATGTATAAGATTTCGACATCATTTTTAATTTTTCTGCATTTATTTTCAGGAAAAATAGTACAAAACTTTTCTTTATTTAGCACTTTGAAAAATTCTACTTCATCTTGTATGTCCAAAATTTTCAAAATTGACGCCATCTTTAAGTTGATCTATAACCCTCATATGATAGGTAGATACTCAAATGTCAACGACAGGTCTAACTTTTCCGATCTAAAGACAATAATTTTAATTTTTCCTTTTTCTGTTTGTTTTCAATTTGATTAAAAAGCGAGAAAGTTGAATTTCTATTTCTAAATGAATGTAAATTTCGAAAGAAGCAACAGAAAGATATAAAATCATAAACCGAGCCTATTTCAATAACACAATGTACTGTTATAAAATATTTTTATTAGAGCCATATAGAATAAAGTATATAAATATATTTAAATCTTAACTCGAAACATGGTTAAATTTCACCCAAATTATTATTAGTAAATTGTTATGGCTATACATTATACGTACTTCTATCAGTTGCTGCTCCAAGAACCCAGTTTTTGATGGGGCCATCCTACTGGACATTGACAGAGTTGGTATTCTTCTCCTTTTCTTGCAAAGGACGACTCGTTGAGGGCTCCTAAAAATATTAATAAATTAGGATTTATAGAAACTTTGAGATCAGATCCTGTTAATTAGAACAATACTAAATTATAATTACTAAAAATAAACAGAACATCTAATTATATTATTGCCTAAGGGTCATCAGGATAAGACTGTTGACGCCTAGCTTCCTCGGTGCACGGTCGTTTATTAAATGGAGAATTTGTTGCTTGAGCCGGAAGTCTTACATCCCTAACATTTATTTTGTGTTTCTGCAGCAGGTGATTTGCTAGAGAAGTAGTACTGTTGCAATATGATAGTTTTCGATCACATAATGCACATTTGACTTTTTTCTCATTTGAGACTTTCTTAAAATGAGCCCACACTCCACTTGGAGGAGCCATCCCGAGAAACCAACCTGTTCTGAGAAATGTTTTTATAAGTTTTTAATTCAATTACTCTTACATCCTTTCTTTTGTAAATAAATAAAATTTTGCAGAACTAATTTAACCTGCTTCATCCATGTAAAACTTAAAACATTTTGTCGAAATTTTTTTTATTCACAAAAATTAATTTTGAAATAAATGATATACAAAAATTTGTTACTTTTCCAATTTTTAGAAAGTACGTAAAAATGTATTTTGTATTTATTTTAATTCGTTAATAATTGACACTTAAATATACTTTATACTATAAAACCGACAGCAAAATTCAAGTCGAAATTGCTAAATCTAACTTAAGTTGTACAATAAATAGTTAAATTAACCAGGAAAAGTAAGACTGTTTATAAACTAATTTATGAATAAAAATAACAGAGATAATTAAAAATCCAAAAAATATAAGGAGAATAATTGTCTTTCGGTATAGAATCTTTAATTATTTTAGTATTTCTCGTGACTTATATTAAAATATTTAAAAATTACATTTCAACTAATTTTTATAATGTTTAATACAGATGGAAATAATAAGTAATATTATATTAACATAATGTATAAACAAACTAAAATTTCTCATGACATTACTCTGTTTTTTACGTATATTCTACCAATGTAATTGACATGAAAATAATATTGTGTAAGAAATTTAATTTATAAATCTAATCTGAATCTACTTTTACAGCGTTTTAAACAATTAAATGCGTCAACTATGTCAACGTTAAACGTCTAAACATAACCTAAAAATCTTTTAAATATTTTAACATTTTGTTAAACATGTTTTTCCTGAAACAATTTATTTTGTATTTAAAAAGAACTTACCTGTAAAATTGATCACCACTTTCTTTAAAAACTTTTTTAAAATTTAGGCTTGAAGATGAGGAAGCTGGAGAATGAAACGAACGAAACGGTAGCGGCCCACGTTAAAAAGGACTCAAAATTCGTTAAAAACCGCCAAATTCATTAAATACAAAATACAAACGGTAGAAACAAAATAACAACGAACAAATACAAAACTTTAAGGTGTGATCACAAATCATAATAATGATTTATATTCATTGAGTTCAAAACACATGAAAATGCTCGAACAGAATATTCGAATATAATCGATTTTTTTAAATCAACAATCAATTGTCATTAATCGATTAATCAAAAGCCACTATTCGATTCTTGGGTAGGGAGTAATTTCGCTCAAATTCAGTTTGTATAAAGTCACTTTTGGCTACCGACGGCTGACTTCAAGTTGCTTCTTTATTACAGCATTTGTATACGTTATGTAGAGATGCTTCATTAGTGAAGAAGTGAAATGTCAGTAACCCTCACAACAAAAGGATATCCCTAGGATATCCTCAGGATATCGGAAATAATGTCAGGATATCCTGAAAATGTCCCCAGGATATCCTCAGGATATCAAAAGGATATCCTGCGGATATCCAAGCCGCCGCAATAAGGATATTCTCAGGATATCCTCAGGATATCCCTAGGATATCCCCAGGATATCCCTAGTATATCCCCAGGATATCCCTAGGATATCCCTAGGATATTCCCAGGATATCCCTAGGATATTCCCAGGATATCCTGAGGATATCCTTAGGACATCCCAAGGATATTTTTGAAAAAAAATTATAATAAAGTAGATATTAATTTACTTATTTATAATTTTTTATGTCCTTCTTTTATATATAATAATTTAATGGTTAAACGCATCGGAAAAATCTTATGGGATACGGGGATCGAACCTACTTAACTATGATGGATGCCAAGCTTACGCGTAGCCTTAAACCTCTCGGCTACTTAGCACTTGCTATTCAAAATGCAATGAATCTTTGTTACTCTTCCGTAAAGTTTAGTGGCCTTCCTCAAAACCAAAGGATATCCTGCGGATATCCTTCAGGATATCCTCAGGACATCCTGAAATAATGTTAAAATAACCTGAAAACGTCCCTAGGATATCCCTAGGATGTCCTGAGGATATCCTAAGGATATCCCTAGGACATCCTAAGGATATCCTTAGAACATCCTAAGGATATCCTCAGGACATCCTCAGGATATATTCATGCTTTTACAAGGATGATGCGTATAAATACTTTATGAATATTTATAGGCTAAAAACTATGCTATTCCTTAGGCTCTAAAACATTTTGCATACTTATGGCTATTGGTCACGTGCAGGTATCTCTTAGACGCCTTGAGGGGAATTGGTATACCCCCACCACTTGCTTAAATTTAGTTTCTACGGAACACCGGGAGTTTCTTCTGGGTTTTAAGTTGTAACGTATTGGGGGCATACCGTTTCTTTTCATCACGTCCATGCGCCATGTGATAAAAGCCCGTTGGTCACAGCAACAAATTACAAATTATACCTGCTATTGGTTATAGTATTCTTCTAATTGGTTTTAGTATAGTTTTTCAACAATTTGTTTAAACAATAATTTTTTTAATTACAACTTTTTATCTGATAATTTTTTAATGTTGTTTTTAATATGAAGATAGTGATAACTTGAGACATTGCTTTTTCCTCCTGATGTAGCTTATAATGATAGTTCACGAGCGTATAGCATAGTGGTTGGAACGTTGCGTTGGGCTTTAGGCCCAGGAGTTGCGAGTAGTTCGAGATCTCTTAGCGTTAAATGGATTTTGGTAAAAATACACAACCTGTTTGTTAAATTTACGTACAATTACCTGTGTGGGTAGTTGTGAGTTACCAAAAAGCTTGTGTATTTTTATCTAAATATCATTGGGTATTTGTTTAAAAGGCTTTAGGTAAAATTACTGAAAATCTTGTGCTCTTTAATCCATAAAATCTTTGGGTTTTTTGGTTCCAAAACATTATAGGTAAAATTACCCAAGTAATTTCTTTCAGTGATAGTGTAGCTCGCCAACACAAAGGTACCCTTGTACAAAAAAGTTATATTTGGTTATTAATTTGCATAAGTATAAGATATTTTAAAATTTCTAACGTGTGGTAATCTAAATTCCATGTGTCAAACTTGTGGAAACATCTGAGTATTTGTGGATCTATAGATTATTGATTTTCATGAACACCATTACAATTATCAAAATATTGTAGATATATAACAATAATGTGAATTGTTATCCCTTGCAAAAAAGTAGTACTGGATTCAGTACTGGGAAGAAGTACTGGGTTAAGTACTGTAAAATCAGTACTTTTTCGCGCAATATAATTTTTTAAGCACAATAACACATTTTTTCTCAAATTTTAGTGGAATTGTGATTTTGCGTTCAATGTATTCCTCTCTATTTAATTTACAACGAAAAACTATTGCGCAGCCGTAGCACCCATACAAACTTAGTGCGCAGCATGAAAAAATTATTAACAATCCATGGTGAAAAAAGTACTGACTTTCCAGTACTGAACCCAGTACTTGTCTCAGTACTGAACCCAGTACTTCTTCCCAGTCCTTAACCCAGAACTAAATCCAGTGCTTCTTTTTGTAAGGGATAAAGACTACCACTTTTGTACAAATCAATTATTGACATTTTTAATATTTTAATATTTTTAATCAGTGGATATTTTTATTATTATTTTCATAAACAGTGCATTAAAATATGTAATTATACGTAATTTCAATAAAATTTAAATTTTGTGCTTTTCGGAATTTCAAGCCAAAAAAGCTGTCCTGGTTTAAGAAACAACATTTTTCTTTCTAAATTTGAAGAAATGAATATTTACTTATTCAGAAGTCAAAAGTGTTACACTTTTTAATAAGTGTATACATGTACACTTCCAAATAAGTGACATTTCTCTCTAAATAAGGGGCTGTTCAAGTATTACGTGAGCATATTTTAAGAGGTTTTTGGCCCCCTCCCCTCCCTCATGTCAGCATTTTTCAATGGATGAAAAAATAATTTTGTATGGAGAGTCAGCATTTTGGAACCCCCTTCCCCCTCCTTGATGCTTAAATAATACTTAAATGGCCCCTAAGTGATATTTTCACTTATTTTAAGTGCATATACACCAGACCCGTAGTGAGCTTTTCTGGCGCCCGAGTCAAACTTAAAAATTTTCGCCCCCCTCCCCTACTCATTTATAAAAAATTTTGCAACCTTGGTTTTATTTGATTTAATTTTACATTGCTAATTTTTTTTTTTTTTGCAAATGTATTTATACTTTATAGAGAAAAATTGATAGACTTATTCACCCACTTTTTTTATTTTTAAACATTTTGCTTCCTCATTGAAGAAGCTTTGTGATCGTTAAAATTTTTGAGTTTTAAAAATAACACAGCCCCACAAAAAAAAAAGTGTCATGTACTTTTGACCGGAATACCTTAGCCCTATGTATTTTGACGCGCTGAACACGAATCCGAAGTCCATTTTGCTCCATCACGTCAGGATTTTTTTCTAACCTCAAAAAACATGTCGGATTTTGAGAGGTAGGCGATTTTTTAAAAAAATTTATGGATTTACTTCAAACTTGGTATCTGCGGGTTTTTTGGATCGCTGATTATGAATCTGAAGTTAGATTTTCAAAATTCAAAATGGCGGATCCAATATGGCGGACGAATTTTGAAAAAATTTGAAGATTTACTTCAAACTTGGTATCTGGGGGTTTTTTGGGTCGCTGATTACGAATCTGAAGTTAGATTTTCAAAATTCAAAATGGCGGATCCAATATGGCGGACGAATTTTTAAAAAATTTGAAGATTTATCAGGAATAAGATGCAGAATGGAACAATGTACTTTCTTATTTGGCTTCTGCACCAAACATATCCAATCTGTTACCAAGGAATATTTTATGATAAAATTGTAATAGAAGTCATATTTGAAAATGTGAGAAACTCGCTTCGAAATCACACTCAGCAACTTAAAAACCTGAAGATACCAAATTTCATAAAAATTTCGAAAATATGACGTCAGATTCTCAATCAGCGACCCAAAAAAACCCCAGATACCAAGTTTGAAGTAAATCTTCAAATTTTTTCAAAATTCGTCCGCCATATTGGATCCGCCATTTTGAATTTTGAAAATCTAACTTCAGATTCGTAATCAGCGACCCAAAAAACCCCCAGATACCAAGTTTGAAGTAAATCCATAAATTTTTTTAAAAAATCGCCCACCTCTCAAAATTCGACATGTTTTTTGAGGTTAGAAAAAAATCCTGACGTGATGGAGCAAAATGGGCTTCGGATTCGTGTTCAGCGCGTCAAAATACATAGGGCTAGGGTATTCCGGTCAAAAGTACATGACACTTTTTTTTTTGTGGGGCTGTGTAATCTAAATCGACTTATGTTTATCTGAAAAGCCCAAATTTTCATGTTTAAAAAAAAGATCGGATATTTTTAAGCACCATTTTCACAAAAAAATATCGTTTCTTAACAAAATTTTTTTTCACACTTAAAATACAACTTAACAAATAAAAAATCATATTGTCTCAAAACGAATCGATTGACCTATATAAAGTCTATAATGGACCGGAAATTCGCATAATAATAAATCATGAGTTTTCATTTTTTTTTTCATTTAAAATTCTTTTTCTTTTTACACCTTCTCCAATTTTTTTTTTATAATCATAGATCCTTTGGACAAAATATTCTATATGTAAAAATGGATCAATTTAATTATGTATAAAGTATACATTTTATTCTCAATTTGAAGAAATAATGGGGATTTTTAATTTTTAATAAAATTTTAATTTTGACGTCTTTAATATAACTACTCTAATTGGCATTTTTAAGTAATGATTCCTTTATAAAAATTTTAAAAAATGTTTTACAATGAAAAACGAATTTAGCTTCCTTTTTGAGAAAGCAAATATTTTTTTTACATAAAAGCGAAATCTTCAGAAATGAACATAATTTTCACATAGTTTTGTAATTGCTTCATATCTTCATAGTTCATATCTTCACATTTTTATCAAGTTATTCGTTCTTTTATCATATTTTTTATTCTTTAAGCTTTTAATTAATTTAATATTTTTAACTTTTTATCTTATAGCTTAAAATTTTTATGTTCTGTAGGTTTTCCAATGTTCATCATAATTTCTTAATCTTTATAATTTTTTACAGAATTTCATCTATTATTTGTTAAATGTAAATTTGCTACTAAATTTTTATCAATTTGCAAGGAAAATAAAAATGATAATTCGCTAGACACCCTGTAAATTTCTTTAAATTTTACATGTTGAAAAAGGTTAATTTTTTAAGTAATTGGATTTTCAAAATTATTACGTATTTTAAATTAATTATCTTTATAAAAGAAATTATATGACCTTTAAGTTCTGAACGTTTAAATCAACGAAATTATTATTTTAATATTTTACAAATTCAAATTTGACCAAAAATAAAGTTTTGCTTACCAAAAAAATGATTTTGATATTTTAAGAATTAAATTCTTCTTTTATATTTTGCGTTGCAAAAGTTATTCTTGAAAATATTTCCATGTAACAAAAATTTCGTTTAAATGAACGTTCAGAACTTCAGGGACATAAATTATTATTTTAAATTTTTATTCAATTCTCTAAAAGAAAAATATAGGTACTAGGTATTTATTTCATTTTTTCATTATTTATTAAATTCTACATTTCAAAAGGAATAAATTTTTTATTTAATATTTTAATTAATTAATATTAAAACAAATTTATAATTTTATATTCGATTTAGCTCCTAGTTTTGTTCTAGGATTAGATTTAATTAAATACTTTTGTATGAAAGGACTTTGCCCGTTAAATTGAAATAAATAAATAAATAAATAATTGAATTGAATTCTATTTAAATCTTTCTATGGAGCATTATTCCTGAACTACCCCAGTCAAAAATTAGAATATCCTATAACTTTAGTAAATTGTTGCCCTACATGATAATATCAAATCTCTGCAATATTAGCTCTTTTGAAAAAAATTTGTATGAAGTAGAGAGGGTTGAAGTTTTGACTTTTTGAATGACACCGTCATTTTCAAGTTCGTATAATTATGGAACAACTTAATAGATTTTAATTTATATATAGTGAATTTTAAAGCTTTTTTCATGCACTTTTTAAATAAAGAATAATTTAAAAAAAAAATTTTAACCCTTCATTTTTCCAAATTAAGTTTTATTTTTCACTTTTGAGGTCTTTCGGCGGTTTTTGGATTTTTTTTATTTTTTTCAATCGAAAGCTGAGATTTTTTCCAACGAAATACGTAAAACTGGAAATGGGCCAATAATGGGTTTTCAAGAGAATGTTAAAAAAACCTACTTTTTTGCTTATTTTTTACATTTTCTCGAAAACCCATTATTGGCCCATTTCCATTTTTACATATTTCGTTAGAAAAAATCTCAGCTTTCGATTGAAAAAAATTAAAAAAATCCAAAAACCGCCGAAAAACCTCAAAAGTGAAAAATAAGACTTAATTTTGAAAAAAGAAGGGTTACAATCTTTTTTTAAAATTATTTTGTATTTAAAAAGTGCTTGAAAAAAGCTTTTAAATTCACTATATATAAATTAAAATCTATTAAGTTGTTACATAATTATATGAACTCGAAAATGACGGTGTCACTCAAAAAGTCAAAACTTCAACCCCCTCTACTTTATACAAATTTTTTTCAAAAAAGCTAATATTGCGGGGATTTGATATTATCAAGTAGGGCAAAAATTTACCAAAGTTATAGGACATTCTAATTTTTGACTAGGGCAGTTCAGAAATAATGCGCCCTATGTACTTTAATTTCTTTTAAATAATTGATTTGTATTATCGAGCATTTAGCAGGGACTTTTACGAAATGTGACTTTTGTTTTGTTTTAAAATTAATACTATTGCAGTTCCCGTGTGGAAAAGTTCCCAGTATTTCCCAGTTTGTAAGTGGGCGCCAGTTGGGGCCTACCTAGCCCAGGTGGGCCCCACCTAGCCCCCAACTGGCGCCCACTTACACTGCGATATACTCGGAACTTTCCACACGGGTTGAAACGCAAAGTGGGGTAAGTCATAATGTATAAAATTCTTCTTTTGGTGCAAATGATATGTTAATTTTTATGGCTCCCAACTACAAAAACATTTTTTTTTTTGATAATTTAAAAATTATTATTCTGTTTTAATTTCGTTAAATTTTGGCGCCCCCATGCGGTTGCGCCAGCAGCAAGCGCCTCAGTCACCTAACTCTCAATACGGCACTAGCTAGTAATTCTGTTTGTGCTGGGTTTATCCTGAGGATGTCCTGAGGATGTCCTGAGGATGTCCTGAGGATGTCCTGAGGATGTCCTGAGGATGTCCTGAGGATGTCCTGAGGATGTCCTTAGGATGTCCAGAGGATGTCCTGAGGATGTCCTGAGCATGTCCTGAGGATGTCCTGAGCATGTCCTGAGGATGTCCTGAGGATGTCCTGAGGATGTCCTGAGGATATCCTCAGGACATCCTGGGGATATTCGGGGGATATCCTGAGGATATGCTGAGGATATCCGGGGGATATCCTGAGGATATCCTTAGGATGTCCAGAGGATGTCCTGAGGATGTCCTGAGCATGTCCTGAGGATGTCCTGAGCATGTCCTGAGGATGTCCTGAGGATGTCCTGAGGATGTCCTGAGGATATCCTCAGGACATCCTGGGGATATTCGGGGGATATCCTGAGGATATGCTGAGGATATCCGGGGGATATCCTGAGGATATCCGGGGGATATCCTGAGGATATCCTGAGGATATCTTAAATTTCATTTTATGAATATCCATGGGATATCCCTAGGATATCCCCAGGATATCGGCGGATATCCTTAGGATATCCCTAGGATATCCAAACCGCCGCTTTTAGGATATCCTGAAAATATCCTTGGATATCCCTGGGATATCCTAGGGATATCCACGGGACATTTTTAGGATATCCCGGGATATCCGGTGCTGTGAGGGAATTTGTGAGCCTCGTTTTGCACAAGGTGAGCAACAGATGGAGACAGGTACGTATTGGTTACAAAAATAAAATTTTTTAAATGTAATTCTGAATGTGGTGTTATTTAAGTAATTGTATACCGGAATATAATGTTATTATTCTTATTTTAAATAGGCAGAATGCTATTTAATATTGAACAATGAAATTAATGATTATAATTTTAGTAGAAATAAATGTTATTGATTGATATTAAATTTAATTTACATCTTGATTTGTCTTTAGCGTATAATTTTACAATAAAATTATGTTTCACATTATTAATTTTATCCAAATTTAAGAAATAAATTATAACAGTTTTTTCAAACTAATAAATTAGTAATTTTTAAAAAGAAAAGGAAAACAAAATTTTAATTTAACTTGTCACCACTATAATTACTAGTAATATACATATGTCCTAATTAAATAAATAACCCATCTAAGTTCAGTCATTGAATTATTAGTGTTTTACAAATTTACAAACTAATAATTTTTAAAAAAGAACATTTAAAGAATTTTGATATCAATTCAATTTCAAAATGAGAAAAAGCAACTGTAATTAATTTTTTTTACATTAAAATTATCTTACACATAAAAAACTCTATCCAAATGAAATATATAAATTACTAGTGTTTTTAAAATTTATAAATTAGTAATTTTAAAATTAAATGAAAAACAAAATTTTATTGTCTTTAATTTTTACCGCTTTAATTACTTATAATATAAATACGTACATATTAAATAAATAACATATCTAAATTCAATCATTAAATTAGTATTATTTTACAAATTTACAAACTAATAATTTTAAAACAGATCAAATAAACAAATTTGATTACAATTAATTTCAAACTTAGAAAAAAAAGATTAATTAATTTTTTTTGACAATAAAATTATTTTTTAACTAAATTACTCTCCCTAATTTAATAAATAATATAATTAGGTTTCTTTACATTTATAAATTATTATTTTAACAAACAATCAAAAACAATGTTTTTAATAATTGAAACTTTTACTACTAAAATTACTTGTAATATAAATAAGTTCTAATTAGATAAATAACCTATCAAAATTAAGTGATTAAACTATTAGTGGTATACAACTTTAAAAACTAATCATTTTCAAAATTGAGCAAATAGAAAATTTTGATTTCAATTCAATTAAAAAATGAGAAAGAGCAACAGTCATTAATTATTTTACACTAAAATTATGTTTTACCTAAAAAACTCTATACAAATGAAATAAATAAATTACTACAGTTTTTAAAATTGATAAATTAACTTTAAAAATCAATGAAAAACAAAAATTTAATTTTTCTTAAATTTTCACCACAATGATTACTTATAATATAAATTTATCCTTATTAAATAAATAACATATCTTAATTCAATAATTACATTATTAGTGTTTTAAAAATTTACAAACTAAAAATTGTTAAAATAGAGCAAAATAAATATTTAGATTTTCATTCATTTTTAAATTGAAAAAAGCAACAGTTCTTAATTTTTTTAATAATAAAATTATGTTTCATCTAAATAACTCTATCTAAATTAAAGAAATAAATTATTAGATATTTTTAAAATATATAAATTAGTAAATTTAAAAAAAAAATGCAAAACAAAATTTTCACAGCCATGTTTAGTTATAATATAAATCTGTACTAATTAAAAAGATACACTTCATTAGCACAACACAAATCACATCGGCGAGATAAAGAAATAAAATTAAAATACTTTTTACCTAATTAATTAAAACATAAGTTTTTTTATAACTTTTCAAATTATTACAATATTATATAAAAAAACATATCTTTTTATTAATTAGGTAAAAAAATTCTGTTTATTTCTTTATTTCGCCGGTGTGATTTATGTTGTGCTAATGAAATGTATCTGTTTAATAAATTTTACCCTAATGAGGTTGGCAAATCTGAGCCAACAAAACGTACCTACTTTATATAAAAAATGAAATTTTTTAAATTTTTATTTTTTTAATAACCTTACGAAGATCACATATGTCTCCGTTTGTTCATAAAATTTTGTAAGGAAAAATATTTCCAGTTAAATTATTAGTGTTTCATAAATTTATGTACTACCTACTAATATTTAAAATAGAACAAATAATATATTTTCATTTCAATTTCAAATTGAGAAAAAGTGAGCTTTATTCATTTTTTTACAATAAACTTATGTTCCAGCTAAAAAAATCTGTTCAAATTAAATAAATAAATTATCAGAGTTATTTAAAAAAATAAATAACAAATTAGCGTTGGTCAAAGAATTATTATAATTTTCAATTATTTAAATAAAAATAACTTCCTCATATAATAATTTAAAAAATGATCAAATATTACATTTAATAAAAAATTATTTAGTAATTTAATTCTATCTCAATTTTTTTATTCTTTTCATCTTATAATAATACCAGTGAAAAAATTGTTTTATACGCTCCTAAATATTCTTAGAGATAAATTAAAATTCGAATTATAATAAAGCAAATAAGTATTTGTATTACGAAAATATTAAAAAACTAACAAAATTCAATAAAAATATCAACAATAAGATTTTGTTCTAGAGATAAAACAAATTAACATTATGAACATATTAGAAACATAGTAATTATAAAAAAAAAATATTGAAATCATTCATAAATTTGTAAAAAACTAATAATTTAATGATTGAATTAAGATATGTTATTTATTTAACTAGGACATATTTATATTATAAGTAATCATTGTGTTGTAAATTTAAGAAAAATTAAATTTTTGTTTTCCATTTATTTTTAAAATTATTAATTTATCAATTTTGAAAACACTAATAATGTATTTATTTTATTTGGATAGTATTAAAAGTTTAAATAAAATAAAAACATTGTTATTCATTCTTTGTTAAAATTACTAATTTATAAATTTGAAGAAACATTAATAATTTATTAATTTCATTCGGATAGAGTTCTTTAGGTAAAACATAATTTTAAATTTAAAAAAATTTAATAATGTTGCTTTTTCTCACTTTAAAATTAAATTGAAATCAAAATTTTCTGTTTGCTGTACAGTACCGTCGGAAATTGTCAGTCCACCCATTTTTTAAGGTTTGAAAAACATCTTTAAACGTACAAAGTACAAATATTAAAATTTTTCTGTGTTTACTTCCTTAAAGTAGATAAAATTTTGAGGAAAATAAGGCCTGAGTGAAGTGATTTAGTCAATTTTTCTTTGAAATATGTTAAAAAATGTGGAATTTTTAATGTTTTAGAAAAATTGAAATTAGGCTCGAAATAATATTGGTTTTTTAAAGTTTTTATGCTTTTTTTAAAGGAAATTTTCTGGAGAATAAGACTATTGCTTAGACATTAATGTCCAATTTTTTTCCTAGGATATGCAAGGCTCGGAAGTTGGACCAAAAAATATAAAAAAATTATTGTTTATATCTTGATATCAAATACAGCTATATAAAATATACCAAGGTCATAATTGTCAATAACTTTCGAAAGGAGGTAATATAATATATATATTGGAATTTTAAAAATTATTTTTATGTCAAAATAATGTCTTCAAAATTTTATAAATATTTTGGTCCAACTTCCGAGCCTTACATATGCTAGGAAAAAAATTGCACATTAATGCTTAAACAACAGTGTTATTCTCCAGTAAATTCTCTTTAAAACAAGCATAGGAACTTTAAAAAAACCTTTATTATTTCAAGAGTAACTTCAATTTTTGTAAAACATTAAAAATTCCACATTTTTTAACATATTTCTATGAAAAATTGACTTAATCACTTTACTCAGGCCTTATTTTCCTCAAAATTTTATCTACTTTAAGGAAATATTTATATTACAAGTAATTTTAGTGGTAAAAATTTAAATTAAATAAAAAACGGACCCGACTTCGTACAGTGAAATCCTAAAGAGCTTACAAAAGTCGTTAAAGCCCGAAGACCTGGGAACCGAGGTGATCAGGACGAGAAGAACTCTGAACAATGATTTTCTCCTGATCGTAAAGAAAGGAGGCGACACCTCCAAGTTCGCCGGAGCTCTGACAGATGCCTTAAAAGACAAGGCAACTGTTACAGCTTTGGTGAATTGGCAGGATTGGATGGATAAACGCCGCTATCCGAGAACACGTGGAGGTGCCCAGGTGCCAAAGGTGCTTTGGTTTCGGGCATGCGACACGTCTTTGCAAGGGCCCCGACAGAATGAAAAACTGTCGGAGATGTGGCGCAGCGGGTCACATGGCCAAGAATTGTGGCTTAACGTAGCCGAAGTGTATCACTTGCTCCGATTTAGGTAACACTAACCGTGCACACTGGGCCGGCAGCAATGCCTGCCCAGTATACAAACAGGAACTGCAGAAACTCAAACATGCAAAAGCCTAAAGTTTCTGCAGGTTAACCTGCATAAGTGCCGGGAGGCCCAAGACCTCCTGGTGCAGACAGCCAGGGAAAAGAAGACCGATGTCTTGCTTTGCACTGAACAGAACAGAAAAAGCGATCTCGTTCCCTAGTATCAAGATAAATCTGGAAGAGCAGCCATTTAGATCTGCAATTCCGAGTTACGGGCAGATAAGTTCCTGGAGACGAACAGTGGGTTCGTGTGGGTGGAAATGGCAGGAATACGTATGTATAGCTGTTATTTCTCACCCAACGACAAACTGTCAGCCTTCGAAGATCAGATATACGACCTCGAAATGATCCTTAGAGAATTCAATTTGGATACCCTGATTACAGGCGACTTTAATGCCAAGTCACCAGAATAGGGTGAGATAAGGCTCGATAAAAGAGGAATCTTGGTCGGAGAAATGATCAGGAACAACCTGATGGTTGCGAACCAGGGGAGGTCTTAGACCTTTAGGAGAAATGGGCAGGGTTCGATCATTGATCTAACGATCGCAACGACCCTCCTGAATAAAAGGATTGAAGATTGGCGCGTCCTGGAGGATTATAATCACAGCGACCACCAGTATATTGAGTTTTCAGTCTCAAGGGGAGACACACTGAGAGCGAGGAACCACGGAGTTCTCCGTGAGAAGGACCCAAAGTGGAACGTTAAGAAACTAGATAAGGAGAAGTTCGGCCGGTCCCTTGAAGAATCCAGCCTCATTAAGGACCTTGGATGGGTGAAGAGGCCAAACAACCTTGAAGGAGAGGTGCGGACGGTGAAAAATATTATTGTCGCCGCATGCGACGCGTCTAGGCCGCGTCGTAGAAGCGCAACCCCAAGACGAAGGGATGTATACTGGTAGTCAGAGGAATTGGCCTCTTTGCGAATGGCATGCATCGAAGCAAGAAAGAGATTTGACCGTTCTAACGGAGATCCTCTGCTGAAGGAGGCATATATAGAGGCCAAGAGAATCCTCAGGAAGGAGATACGCGCATCGAAAAGGAAATGCTGGAAGGACCTAATCGGTGAAGTCGAAAACGACCCATGGGGTCTGGCTTATAAAATCGTTAACAAGAAATTGTTAATGAGGCAAAAGACCCCCGGTCTAGACAATCCCGATTGGGTCAGGCAAATTATAAAGGCTCTGTTTCCTCCAGCAGAACCATGGCCTAGGGTGGACTTTAGTGACTGTCAAGTCGGTGAGGGAGAACTCTTCACCCTTATAGAATTACAGAAAGCAGGCAGTAGGTTGCAGCCAGGCAAGACGCCTGTAATCGACAGGATAAGCAACGAGATCCTTAAACAAGTGATCGTTGCTTCATCCCAAATTCTCCTAGATTGCTACAATAGCTGCCTAAAGAGATGAGAGTTCTTCCGCGAGGTCCTGTCCACAGTAGACGCCATTCAAAAGACGGTGGACTTAGCCAGACAAGTAAAGGACAAATTGGGACCAGGGAAGAAAAAGGGCTTCTGCGCGTTGGTAGCCATTAACATACGCAATGCGTTTAATAGCGCGCGATAGGAAGATCTCATCAAGCCGATGAGAAAAAAAGGAATACCGCCCTACTTGTTGCGGATAATGCAAAATTATCTTAGCGACATGTGGGTCATTTACGAGGGTGACACCTGCACTCTCAAGGAGGAAATGCAAAGAGGTGCCCCTCAAGGATCGAGGATAGGACCATTCGTATGGAATGTCTCGTACGATGACTTCCTTCGAATGGGTCTACCCGAAGGCGCGGTGATCATCGGCTTCGCGGACGACGCGTTGATCGTGTGCACAGCCGAGAGCGCAGAAGCCCTGGGCGTATTGGCGAACGAATGTCTCAGACGGGCAAAGCGCTGGCTTGAAGACATAGGCCTACAAATTGCTCTGGAAAAGACAGAAGCGCTTCTAGTTACAGACAGACGTGGTTATACAGCCCATGGTATCCAGATAGACGGATTCGAGGTCAAGTGGAGGAAACATATAAAATACTTAGGTGTAGAACTGGACAAATTCCTGAATTTCAAACACCACATCGCCGTAGCATGTCAGAGGGCCGAACAGTGTTCGGCAAATTTGGCTCGCCTAATGCCGAACATTAGGGGGCCTTCTGAATCGAAGAGGAGCCTGGTGGCGAGTGCTGCCCTATCAAAGCTGCTATACGCAGCACCTGTATGGGCTCCTACCCTGCGAAATGACAGAAGTAAAACCATCTGTAAAAGGGTACTGTCCGCGCAAAGAACTGTTACTAAATGTATCATTTCGGCATATCGGACAGTACCGACGTGTGCTGCTCAGGTCCTTAAAGGGAGGAGGTTTTCCTCCTGTTCAAAGATAGGATGTCCACCAGTTATACGGATGACAATCGACCCAGCAAGGACAAAATTCGCCGAGATGCGAGAAGCAGACTCGTCGTCAGATGTCAAGAAAGATGGAGCGGAGAGGACACAGGCCGATGGACGTATCGGCTGATACCAACACTCGCCACCTGGATAAGTAGGAAACACGGAGTAGTTTCCTACTACTTAACCCCGGCCCTCACAGGGCATGGATGTTTTGGTTTATACCTTGAGCGATTCAAGAAGATTGCCAGCTCGGAGTGTGTGTACTGCGGGTTCCCAGTGGACGATCCAGAGCACACACTCTTTAGCTGTAAACGTTTGGTCGCGGAGAGGCAGGTGATGTTCGCAGGTGTAAACTGCAAATTTACACCGGAGAACATGATCATGCTTATGACTCGCTCTATCGAGTATTGGCGTACCATCGAGACCTTCATACACTATGTTAAGGTCCCCAGATAGGGGTGTGTTTTTAGCGGGTCGGCAAGTCGCCACCACCGCATAACCCTGTAGTACGGGCTACAGGGTACCTCAGAGCAGGTTTTCACATCCTACGCGAAAAAAAATAAATAAAAACGTTGTTTTCGATTCATTGTTATAATTACTAATTTATAAATTTGAAAAAACTTTCATGAATTATTCATTAAATTAGGATGGAGTTATTTAGGTAAAACATAATTTTATCGTCAAAAAATAATTTAATAGGTACTCTTGCTTTTTCTCAATTTAAAATTGAATTGTAATCAAAATTCTTATTTTGCTCTATTTTAACAATTTTTATTTTGTAAATTTTTAAAACACTAATAACACTAGTTTACAAAAAAAAAAAAATTTTATGTACATTCAATGTCACTATTTTTTTCTTATGTACTAAGGTTCTCGTTACTTAAAAATGACATTAAGAAATTTTTCTATGGGTAGGTTTTCGAAATATGAATTTTTAAAATTTTTTTACGTTTTTTTCGGAGGTAACTTCACGTTTTAGGCCGTCTCTCGAGTAACAGAAATCCGATTGAGTTTTTCTAAGTGTCAAATTAAAGGTAATCAAATTCCAAACAATCGCTTTTCACATTACTTTTCAATCGGTTAAATATTTTAAGTGATATAGTCCAAAAAAAAATAGAAAAATTGAGTTTTTGGCCCAATATCTAAAAAACAAATTCATTCTACCGCCATGCAAAAATAGAAAACGTCAAATTATGTTCAGTTTTAAATTTTTTACATATATGGCTCACTTTTAGGAAGAAAAAAATGTATGGATGAAAACAATCTATGGGTAATTATTGAAGTTATAAGCCAGGGTACTGAAATTCTCGTTTTACACCATTTCGGTATTTTACCTCCTTTTATAGTGATTATATTGATTAATTTAATGAATACAATATCTAATTAGAAAATGGACTTTTTTCACAGATTTCAAATAATTTTCAGTGCTTTACTAATTCAAATTTGACTGAAAAATTTTTTGGAGTTTTTGACAAAAATTTCTGGAGAGGCATAAATTGATTAAAATCTGCTTTTTTGAGAAGTTGAATCAGATGCGCAGAGGTTTAATTTTTGTTGAATTTTGTTCGTTAATAGATAAAAAAGTTTGAAATGAGATATAGAAATGTGAAAAATAAATGATATTTGGCTGAAAAATTATTTGGAGTTTTTGACAAAAATATCTGAAGAGGTATACATTAATTAAAATTTGCTTCTTTAACAAGTTGCATCAGATGCGCAGTGGTTCAATTTTTGTTGAATTTTGTTCGTTAATAGATAAAAAAGTTTGAAATAAGATTTAGAAATATAGAAAATAAAAAATATTTGTCTAAAAATTTTTTTGGAGTTTTTGACAAAAATTTCTGAAGAGGCATAAATTGATTAAAATCTGCTTTTTTGATAAGTTGAAACAGATTTGTTGAATTTCGTTCATTAATAGATGAAAAAGTTTGAAATTAGATATAGAAATATGAAAGTAATTATTTTTTTAAAAAAAATATGTCCGCAGCAGCCCTCAGAGGAAAGTCAATGGTTTTTCTCCTTATAAATTAAAAAAGAATTAAACCTTTACGCATCTGATTCAACTTGTCAAAGAAGCACATTTCTATATCTAATTTCAAACTTTTTCATCTATTAACGAACAAAATTTAACAAACATTGAACCTCTGAGCATCTGATTCAACTTGTCAAAGAAGCAGATTTTAATCAATTTATGCCTCTTCAGAAATTTTTGTCAAAAATTCCAAAAAAAATTTCAGTCAAATATAATTTATTTTTCATATTTCGATATCTAATTTCAAACTTTTTTATCTATTAACGAACAAAATTCAACAAAAGTTAAACCTCTGCGCATCTGATTCAACTTGTCAAAAAACCTTTATTCACAACCAAGGATTTATCGCTTATGCAACCAACTAGTAACTTTTCCACTAACACTTGTATCTGCCGTCGAGATCCATTTGGCAGCATCCGGTACAGTTGATTCAGGAACATTCATGGAGATTATATAACTGCTTCTGAAGTTTGGTCATCCAGATCACTAGAAGTTCTTTTAAGATTTCAATACTGAACTTTATATTCGCTAGGGTCCAGTGAGCGTTTGTCTTTTGATGTTACTAGGTGCGAGGTTTGCCCATGCCTCGACTTCTAGAGGTACCGTAACTAGATTCAGGACCATATACCTGAGTGGTGGGCCTAGAAAGACTATCGAATGTTTCAACTACGCTCTAATCTAGATGAAATCTCTTTTAAAAACACATTTTTAAAACTAGATATAAATTTTCTTCATTTCTTGGGTTGAAGAGTCTGAGAGAGTGATTACTTCCTAGAGAAACTAAACTGACATGCTGCTTGGCGAAGATCACTATATTGATTTCGGACACACAACTGATGATAACTTAATTCTTATGCGCTTCCTCCAGAGTGAATGACACCTCCTCCACACGTTGTACCAAAGAGTTCACAGTCGAAGCCTCATCCCGTCGAATGTAGAGCCGGAAATGCGGGAGCATGTTACGATATAAAATATCGATTTCTTGATTGACACTATATGCTCCATGACGTCTCATCCATGTCCTAAGCGTGCTCACAAAACTTCGAAACTGTTCTCCTGGTTTTTGATAGTAAGTGGCAATCAGAAATTCCAAATTCTGCAACTCTCGTGGTGATAAAAAACATAGCCGAAAAGAATTGACTAATTCCGCATAAGATGAAATACTCCTTATTTCATTTCGGTACCAGAGGAGTGCATCGCCTGATAGTAATTCTGGGAAACCCCTGAGCATCTGCTCGTCCGAGAACTGATAAGCGACCTGCAGTTCGCTAATCCGTTCCAAAAATGCGTAAGGATCCCGTCCATCAAATTGGCATCTCCACTTTCTTATTTGTTCTAAAACTTCAATACTCAGATCTGGTACCATTGTGGATAGTGTAGTCCGATGGCCTTGCAATCTAGGTGTTTCTGGATTCCGTAACTCCTGATGTCCATCTCTGTCTAGTCTCGTTTCCTCTCTCTCTCCATCTGGATGATTTTCCACTTCGATCATTGATGCTTCTTCTTTCTCCATTTCCTCATCTCGGCTAATGTCATCTTCCTCTTTGTATCCTTCAGGATCCGGATTTGTATTCCACAGCTCAGGTCTGCTTCTCACTGATTCGACTAATCGTTGACGCAACACTTTAACTGTCCCAGTCGATTCTAAATTTACACTCACTAATTGATTGATAAGCTCTGCTTTTAATAGACGATAAATCCACGACACTCCCATTTTAAAGTTCTTAATTTAATAACACACTGTTACTATATATAAAGAAAAAACATTTTACTCTATTTCTCTTATTATCAAAACAATTTTTCTCTTAACAAAGAACCTCACAACTTAAGTGGCTCAAGAAAACTAAACAAAATTTACTAGAAAATTTACATCCTAGCTAGCGTTTGTTGATCTTTGATCACCATAGCTAATAATACAACGGGGTTACTTAACCCCATAGGCGGAAGAAAGTAGTATATTTTTTTTCCAACTAGAAAAGAATTAACAAAAAATACAATAACTAAACTAGTATTTCCATCTTTGAATGCATATTACCGAGCTAGAAAACCAGAAAACTGAGAATTTATTTTCAGATCAATTGGTATCTTAGTTCCAAGTAAAGTAAAAAAAATGGAACACAACTAAATCATGAAAAAAAAAAAAAAAACCTTTCACTAGACTATCTAGATTTTATTAAAAATACAAAAAAAATTTAATTTTTACTAAAAAAGATTCAAATAAAATTTTCTTCTTTTATACTCTGCACAGTATAGTTTAGTTGTTTCCGTCATAGTTAAATTGGTTAGACTGACCACATCTCTTGTGAATCTACAATTTTTAAAGTTAAATTTACTAAAACCGTTCGGGCGCCATGTAATGATAGGACTTTTTCTTTATTTAAAAAGTTGCTCCGGATTACGCTCGTCAGATTGTCCAGCGTTCATAACCTCAAAATTTAAATGGAATTTACAACCCAACGATGATTTTTGACTTATATACTAGCTGAAAATTAAAATAAAAGCAAATATAAAGTAAATCTTAGCCTGCTGGCTGACATTTATCGTTAAAATGAATTTCTTAATTTCTAAAAGACAGGTGTAGACAGTAAAAACTCAAAATATTCTTAATTTAAGAATAAGATAGAAAAATATATTCAGATAAAATAAAAAATTAGCTTACAAAATTTACAAAAGAATTTAATAACAATATTAAAATATCCCGACAATATATATATATATATATATACGCTTGTTTCTACATCTTCTGACGATAAAAACCAAAACTGTCAGTACTAGAGAGAAAGCGTACAGAAGGACCTATATTTTCTCTCTCTAGCCAAGCACTGAGATGAACCTAGAATAATACGGATCTACAACGCCATGGAAGGACCCAAAGACGCTACAAATCCCCATTTTCGTTCACCAAACTAAAGAGAAGGACCTCTACTAGTTCGGCGAACGTCCAGGTAACCCTTCACCTTAAAGGTTCCGGATTTTCTGTGCGAGTTTTAGGAGAGACGGACCTCTGCTAATCCTCGCACGTTTTCAGGGGTCAATCTGGTCTACTAGTCACCCAGAGGAAAGGAAAAATGTGGCGGAAGGACCCACGCACATCACTCGCTTTACCTGAGCAGCCTAGCTTGGTATCGAGAAGGACCTCGAGTCCCAGCAACCAGACGACTAAATATTCGGCAGCGCGTGCCGATTAATATAGTCAAGCTTTCGTGACCTATGTGCCGGTGAGGCACACAGGTGGGGAGCGGTAGAGGTACAAGCTCGGTCGCACTAACTCGGGTCACGAGCCGACCTGAACTTTACTATAGTGAAGATGTGAATATAGTATATTTCTCCATTACTAAATTTTCAAATTTCACATCGTCACATATTGTATTCATTAAATTAATCAACATAATCACTATAAAAGGAGGTAAAATACCGAAATGGCGTAAAACGAGAATTTTAGTACCCTGGCTTATAACTTCAATAATTACCCATAGATTGTTTTCATCCATACATTTTTTTCTTCCTAAAAGTGAGCCATATATGTAAAAAATTTAAAACTGGACATAATTTAACGTTTTCTATTTTTGCATGTCGGTAGAACAAATTTGTTTTTCAGATATTGGGCCAAAAACTCAATTTTTCTATTTTTTTTGGGACTATATCACTTAAAATATTTAACCGATTGAAAAGTAATGTTAAAAGCGATTGTTTGGAATTTGATTACCTTTAATTTGACACTTAGAAAAACTCAATCAGAATTCTGTAACTCGAGATACGGCCTAAAACGTGAAGTCACCTCCGAAAAAAAGGTAAAAAAATTTTAAAAATTCAAATTTGAAAACCTACCCATAGAAAAATTTCTTAATGTCATTTTTAAGTTTAGAGAACCATAGTACGTAAAACAAAATAGTGGCATTAAATGTACATTTTGGCTGTAAACTAGTGTAATTTAATGACTGAATTTAGATATGTTATTTATTGAATTAGAACATATTTATATTATAAGTTATTATAGTGATCAAAATTATAGAAGATTTATAATTTTCGTTTAAATTTATTGTTTAAATTAATAATTTATCAATTTTGAAAACTCTAATAATTTAGTTATTTTATTTGGATAGAGTTCTTTAGGTGAAACATAATTTTAGTATCAAAAAAATTAATTACTGTTGCTTTTTCTTGTTTTGAAATTAAATTGAAATAAAAAATTCCAATTTGCTGTATTTTAAAAATCATTAGTTTGTAAATTTGTAAAACACTAATAATTTAATTATTGAATTAAGATATGTTATTTATTTAATAAGGACAAATTTATATTATAAGTAATCACTGTGGTGAAAATTTAAGAAAAATTAAGTTTTTGTTTTCCATTTATTTTTAAAATTACACATTTATCAATTTTAAAAACACTAATAATTTATTTATTTTATTTGGATAGAGTTTTTTTAGGTGAAACATAATTTTAGCGTAAGAAAAATTAATTACTGTTGCTTTGTCTCATGTTCAAATTGAATTGAAATCAAAATTTTCTGTTTGGTCTATTTTAAAAATTATTAGCTTATAAATTTGTAAAACACTAATAATTTAATGACTGAACTCAGATGGGTTATTTATTTAATTAGGACATATGTATATTACTAGTAATTATAGTGGTGACAAGTTAAGTTGAATTAAAATTTTGTGTTCTTTTTCTTTTTAAAATTACTAATTTATTAGTTTGAAAAAACTGTTATAATTTATTTCATAAATTTTGATAAAATTAATAATGTGAAACATAATTTTATTGTAAAAAAAATTAATTACTCTTGGCTTTTCCTAATTCTAAATTAATTAAAATTAAAATGTTTTATTTACTCTATTGTAAAATTTAGTGGTTTATAAATTTGTAAAGTACTAATAATTTATTAAAGTACTCTAGATTTTATTAAAAGTAAAATGACTTAGAATTATTAAGAATTTACAGATTATTTTAATACTGATATCAAAACCAGAATTATATCATCTAGTTATGAATTTCAATTTATTACAAATAATTCATTTACCATAATAAATAATTATACATAAATGAAATTTTAGTTTATTCTTGTAAATTTTTTATTTGTACTTAAATAGTTAATAAATATAATTATAAAGTTCAACGGTTATAATAAAATATTTTATACACTTAAGACAAATCAAGATGTAAAATAAATTTAATATCAATCAATAACATTTATTTCTACTAAAATTATAATAATTAATTTCATTATTTAATATTAAATAGCCTTTTGCCTATTCAAAATAAGAATAATAGCATTATATTCCGGTTTACAATAGTTAAATAACACCACATTTAGAATTACATTTTAACAATTTTATTTTTATAACCAATACGTACCTGTGTCTTCATCTGTTGCTCACCTTGTGCATAACGAGGCTCACAAATTACCGACATTTTACTTCTTCACTAACGATGCATCTCAACATAACGTACACAAATGCTGTAATGAAGAAGCAACTTGAAGTCAGCCGTCGGTAGCCAAAAGTGACTTTATACAAACTGAATTTGAGCGGAATTACTCCGTACCGATTCTTGCTTGTATTCGATTTCGATTTTACCATCCCAAATTTTAGTCCATATACTACAATATGGGTTTTCGTCTGCTAAAGAAGTCATCTAGCCCACGTGATCACTCAGCTGTTTGTCTTGCAATATTTTGCAAAAATAACCTAATTCTAAAATTTTACTAAATAATCCAATAAATTGTTAATTTGTTTAAACAAATCATTGTTGTTATTTTTCAACTTTTGATAAAATAAAGCTATAAATACTTAATCAATAAACTATTGTATGTTATTCTTAAAAATTTCTGAAGGCAAATAGAGATATCCGATAAAGAAGTACTTACTTTCGCGAACTTTATATACCAAATCTACGAAAAATGATTTTTTGTCATGAAAAAAATGTTTACAAACTCGCATTATCTCTCGACTTCAATCTCGTCGCGTGTAAAATGCCAAACTCGCACTCCGCGAATTTGAACGTTCGCGCGTGATGGTTATAGGCGGAGAGCGTGGCAATCTGAGTAGCAGACGACAAGCCGCGTGTTCATTCTTTATTGCCGGCAAGTTGGCGAGTAAAGCTGGCTCTACATGCAAAGCTAACTTTGATCCGACACGACATGTCGGACCCGACTTGCACGAGATAGAAAAGGACAGAGACTCTCTCCGTCCCTTTCTATCTCATGCACGACGTGCGTGCGGAGCAGTGTTAGGTTCACATGTAGAGCCAGCTTAAAAGCGTCAACTTGCTGCGAGTTTCACTTCGCACTACACGCGTGCAAAATATTTTGTCTATTGCGTACATTTTTCATTATTATTATTGCTGAGATATTAATAAAAAGTTGATTGAAAACGCAGTTCTTTGTGCGTGTCTTCTAAACCCGATTAATTGTTCTCGACGACTTCAGATTACGACCCTGATTACTTCTTTCGAATTGAGAGTGGCAAGTCCGTCACTTATTAACCTGGCCATCGTCGTAGGAGGTGCTTTTTGGCTCTGAGTGTTCGCTTTATTGTTTTCAAGTGTAATACGCGGGAATAATTCAATAGATCGCTTTAGTAGTAACACAGGAAGTTTTGATAGGTGCACTAAAAGAAAAGAGGTTATGCTGCTGCACCTTCGGAGGTTGCGTATCGTACTTTCACGTGAGTGCAGCTACACACTCCAAAGGTGCGTGTAACGTGCCCCTGAGGGCACGCAACAGACCCAGACAAGGCAAGCAGTACGCTTTCATTAAAAAGTGGACTGCTTGCCTTGTTTTGTGGTCTGTTGCGCGCTCTCAGGGGCGCTTTATACGCCCCTTTGGAGTGTGAGCTGAACTCACGTCAAAGTGCGATACGAAACCTCCGAAGGTACAGCAGTATAACCTCTTTTATTTCAGTGTGAGTGTTGCCCTCAGTGCGAGAGATTCCACCCTCTTAATTTTACGTTTTTTAACCGGGTATATTTCTTTTAATTAATAACAAAAACCTTGCAATTGGGTTGCTACAAGTTTTTGAATTTTATTTGGAAATGGTTAGTGCTACGCACTTCTTCTGAGGAGCAAAAATGTTTCTTATTAACAGTACAATCCAGCACAAGTTTCTGTTTTTTCAAAAATATTAATTTGTTTAATTTTGACTTTTTTTTGGTAAAGTTTTTTACTATTATTTTGGACATGGTTTGTGGTACAAATTTTTTCTGAGGTGCGAAAGTGTTTGTTACTTCGAGCACCGTGCAGCACAAGTTTTGTTCTTTCAAAATTATTACTTTCTTTTAATTTTACTTTTTTGGTAACAATTTCTTAAGTTTTATTTTGGAAATGGTTGGTGCTACTAGTTTGTTCTAAGATGCAAAAATGTTTGTTACTTTGAGCACAATGCAGCACAAGTTTTGTTTGTTTAAAATTATTAATTTTTCCAATTTCAACTTTTTTTTGGTTAAGTTTTCGAATTTTGTTTTAGAAATGGTTAGTGCTACAAAATATTTGTAGGGAACAAAAATGTTTATTGTTACCAGCAAAATGTTCCATCGTTTTTGTTTTTTCGAAAATAATATTTCTTGTTTGGTTTTTTAAAAATTACGATTTTAGTTTATTTCAGTTTTTTTAAAAAAAATATTTAGTTTTTTCATATTTTGTATTCAGCACAATTTATATCTCTGTTTACCTTTCAGTTTAGAGATGACAATAGTTCTGAAAAAAAAATGTTTGCTTTTACAGCTCCAATTTTTGATTTTTCGAAATATGATTTTTAACACAAAGGAGCACAAATTGAGCACAATTTAGCACAACTTTTGTTTTCTTGATATTCGAAGTTTACGGTTCTAACTTCCTGGACATGATTTTATAATGAAGAAATTGATTCAAGGTTTTTTTTAAATCTGCACGGAGAGACTTTTGATTTTGATACTTAATAATATAGTATTTATTTTTATAAAATTTCGATAGGAAACAAAGATATAACGTTATATTTTTAGAATTTACTATTTTTAGTATTAAAGCATTAAATCAAAAGTACATCAAATAAATAATAATAATAATGGAGTAAGTACTATAGAAAAAAAAATTTACCCCTGTAGAACGGTTTGAGAATATAGCGCAGTTGTTTAATAAAAGGAAAAGTCTAAAAAAATAACAATATTGTTTTGAGACTCCCACCATATTATTGCGAATTAAATCTAATTAAAATTATGTGGTCTATGGTGAACGGTTATATTAAATCAAAGAATTTTACTTGTAAAGTAGAAGATGCAAAAAACTTATTACTAATGGGAATAAATCATAATAAGAACTTTTATTCGATTGAGGAAGATAAGAAATAAAAAAACACATTAAGTTTTTCTATTCCTGACTGCGACGTATCGACAGCTTGGTACGCTGTCATCATCAGGCTGATTTTATTTTAAAAAACACCAAATTATAAACTTTTATAAAAATTAATCACAGAAGTAACACAAACAATATAAATCAAATAATTTACCTTAAATAAATATTCTGTTTACATATATACGACGTCAAATTAATAAAAAACAATTCGAATAAGCGTCAATAAAATATAATAAAAGATTTTTTTTATTTTTTTTATTATATTTAAATTAATAAGATTCAGTATTACTCGCAATGACATGATTGTAGGTAATACAGTCAACTGAACATTTAATTGTCGTGATTTGTATTAAATACAATAATCAAGGATAGCAGGCTCTAATCAAAATAAGGAAAGTTTCAATTATATATTATTTTTCTTAATAACGGAGAATATGAATTACTAAGAAACTGAATATCTTCTTTTTTATTAACCGTGTGATTGTTACACTTAATATGAATCATTTCAGAGATTAATCTTTTTTTATAATCAAATTCGTAATCTAAAATTGAAACATTTTCGAAATTAAAAGAGTGACTAAAATCTTCTTGGTGTTTATATATAACAGATTCTGGATTAGACGTGTTAATGTGTTCGTTAATTCTAGTCTGCAACGTTCGTTTTGTTTCTCCAATATATGTGGCTGGGCAATCATTGCAAACAAATTTGTAAACAAGATTCTTTTTCATCATTTTTTTTGTAGGATCTTTTCCCAGTTTTATAAAAGAGGTAAAATTCTTTTCAACAATCGGAATCGAAAATAAATTATAATTTTTTAAGATATTAGATAATTGATAATAACAATTATTAAATGGAAGACATATTTTTGGAACACGTCTGTAAATCTCATTTAGATAGTTATTTTTTGGTTTTTGAAATTAAATTTTATTTAAACGTAATTTAATATTGTTTTTAATGAAACTTATTGGGTAATCATTATTTTCTAACATTTTTGTGATAATTATTAAATTTTCTTTATGTAAAGAAGAATCTGACAATAGAATAGCTCTGTCCACGAGATTGAAAATGATGTTCTTTTTTTGTTGCATTGGATGATTTGAATAATAATTCACCAATCTGCCCGAAGCCATAGTTTTTTGATACCAATTAGTATGAATTGAATTATTACTTTTTGATAAAGTCATATCTAAAAAATTGATTTTATTATTGATTTCAAGTTCGAAAGTAAATTTTAGATTTTGGTTATATGAATTAAAAATTTTTCATAACTAGTTCAACATGGTCCTTGTGAATACAACAAATTATGTCATCTACATATCTAAAAAAGAAAACAAATTTACAATTATATTTATTCTTTAATAAGTTTTGGCAATTAGTCTCCAAATCGTCCATCACAATATCAGCAAACAGAGGTGAAATTGGTGAGCCCATTGGCGTTCCATAAATTTGTCTATATATGTTATTATTAAAAACAAAATAAGTATTGTTGAAAAGAAATTCAGTAACAGCAATAAGATCTTCAAACGGGATTTTGCATTTATTATGTATTTGTGAAAATCTTTTTTCCAAACTTTGGATGACTAAGTCACACGGAATATTGGTAAAAAGTGAACTGACGTCTAAAGATAATAACACAAAGTCATCTGGAATAAAAACATTTTTTAATTTTTCTTTTAATTCGAAGCTATTGTTAATATGTGAAACAGGAGGACTAATTGTATTTTTTAAATCATTATAAATCACTTTAGATAAAAAATAAGTAGGACTGTTTACAAGAGAAATGATAGGTCTGAATGGAACACCTTCCTTATGTATTTTTGGAAGTCCATAGCCTTTCGCTAAACTAGTATTAGTCATAGTTAATTGATTTTTGTGATATTCATATTTAAGAAAATCATTATCATTAAGCTCTTTTAAAATGTCATAAGTTTTTGATTGTAATTTTGTAAGAGGGTTTCTTTTAATTAATTCATAAGTTGATTTATCTGAAAATAAATTATCCATTTTTGTTAAATAATCAGATTTTTCCAAACAAACCGTAACATTGCCCTTGTCAGAATTTGTGAAAAAAAGGTTTGGATTATTTTTAAGAAATTGTTTGGTGGATTTTAGTTTATTTAAAAAACATTTTTCTTCAAAATCAGTATGCTTTTTTGTATTAAGATTACGAATGATTTGAGTACTGATTTTTTCCCTTATTTCTTTTTTGGTATCCGTATTAAATTCTAAATGAGAAATTGAAGATTCCACATTCTTAATAACCTCAATGACATTTTGTTTAGTAACTTGTTTTGCAAAACTAAAACCCGGACCCAAGGACACAATATCAACAGTTTCTTGTGGAATTACTGTTTCAGTTAGATTCACAACCCAATTATTTTTATTTGAATTTTGTCGAACATTTTTATTGTTACACAATGAGTTAAATTTCTTAATAAATTTTTTGTTTTGGTTAAAACGAATAGAGAGAAACTTTTTATCTGAAAATGTGAAAAACTGTTTTTTAACTGTCAAATCAAGAGAAGAATCCAGAATCTGTTTTTTTAAATACCGAAAATTCTTATTTAAATAGTTAATATGAAAATGAATGTCTTTAATTTCTAAATTCAAAAGAGAACGAGAATAGTTATTGTTAAAATCATTAAACTTATTTCTACAAAAATTACTATTAAATGACACATGATTAGAGCGCTTACTGATGTGAATTAAATGTTGAGGAATTAAGTCGTTACTTCTGCATCTTAGTAGAAAATGACGCCTAGATGTTGAAATCGCCAATTTTTTGTTGATCCTTGTCCAATCTTTTAATAATGATGATAATTGAAAACCATAATTATGGTGGATAAAAGTGAAGAAGTTTGGTGTAGCAAAATTTTGATCATTTGAAGAGTCCATAATTCATCGAAGACTCAGATAATATTAGTAAGTTTTATTCCTTCCTTGTTTGAATAAACATGAATAAATCATGTTGCACAAGAAACTTGGCAAAATTGTCTCAGACATGTTATCTGCGAAATATACGAAATATGCGAAATTTTGAAATATTGATCATCACATTGACGAATTAGTAGACAGAATTCCTGAAATTATTATTTGTTTTTCAACTGATTGAAGTTCAGAAAGTGAATAAAAATTAAAACTTGTGAACTATATATATTATTAAGTTTTATAGTTAAATATTCTAGTTATTGTACTACTTTATTATAAGTGTAAAAACTGAATTTTTTTTTTAAAAGATAAATATCTTTTGTGCATAAGTTGTATTTATTTAAAATTCGAATATAATTCAATTTCATGATTATTGGAGTAGAATCGATTTCTTAATTTAATATTTTATACTTTATTTAGAGTTTTATTTATGTTATTCATATTTAATTAATTTAATTTACATTATTTATTTATTTTATAATATTTTAATATTTCATATTAAAAAAATCAGCTGTTTTAACTACTTATTAATTATTTAAATTTGAATATATCAGAGGTAAACGAAATACTGTTAATATCATAACAATATTAGGATTTCAAGTATGACTTTACCAATTTTATGAAACAAACTCTTATTTCATATTTTTCATAAACTCGTTACCATTTAAGTATCTCTCTCAGGTATTAACGTCATAAATTATCCTTTGTTATAGCTTGGGCCCATGGCTTAGCTGTAAAGTAGAAGACCGACAAAATTTCCATTCGCTATTTACTGGAGAATTTTGCAATGACCTGAATAAAAAAAACTGCGTGACCGTGTCTTAAACTATATATTCTGAAAATATATGGAAAATTAGATAAGAAACAGTATGGGATACCATCTGATCGTCCATATATGGGAAACTGTATAGGATCCCATATGTAATCACCATGTGGGACAGTATGTATGCAAGTTTACATGGAATTTTTATTTCTGGGATTTATTTGGACGTCCTATATGGGATCACATATGTCAACGATGAGATAATTCCCATTGGTCATTATAAAGGATCACATATAGGATGCCATATGGGATTTGGTAGTAGGGAAATGACGAAAAAAAAAAGAAATCGCGAAGACGAATGTTAACTTGGTTATAAACATAAACTTCTTGCAACTATATAAAGGTAGATAGAGGCGTACCTAATAGACTGAGTGTCACCCGGGGCGGACCGGACCCCCCTCTTGCTACGCTACTGAAGGTAGATAATAAGGTAAAAAAGAAAGGTTTACCTACCTGAGGATTGTACGTGGAACGGGATGTAGCAGAATCGAGAGTAGTTTTTTAGTAAAGGGGCGGCGGCAGTGTAAGTGAGGGTCGGCGGTGCTGTAATGGAGAGAAGGGGCAGAGGTCGGCGCTGTCATGGAAGCTATGTGGGTACGTGCGTAAGATCACGTACGCATCAGAGGTTGTGAGCGAGGCGTGGAAGCTTGCAAAACCTAAAATTAGTATATGTAAACAGGGCCGGTGGAAGCAACATTTTTAAGATATGGAATTTTATCCCTCGTGGAGGGGAGGGGGAGAGGGGAGGAGGAGAAGTGGATAAAGAAATATACTCAAATATAAATACATAAAATCGTGGAGCACAAAACATAAAAAATTTTAATAACATACAATATCACACTGACAGCCCAGTAAAAAAAATTATGGAAGATGATTTTATGACTTCTTTCTTATTCTAATTTTCTATACAGGTTGATAAAATATTTATATTTTTGAAATATAGAATATAAAGTATTCAGGTGTGGTATAGTTTTTGAAGTATGAAATTCCATACCTTGGTTGGTTCCAGGTATGGAGTTCTCCATGGCGTCCATACTGCTTCCGCTGCCCCTGTATGTAAAGGATAAAATCTGCAGATGAGAAACTTGTAGCCAGAAGAAGTAAGTTACCGACGGATAATAAGTTACCCATGAAAGATAAATTTAATTTAATTTCAAGATAAACTGAATGCTCAATGGTTAATGTTGTTGGAGGGAAACTTACTGACTGCTGGCAAGTGTCGCTATAGATAGAGTTTTCGATGTATGATATTTTACCGACATGATTTGGGGGGCAGGGGAGCAAATTTTATGCAAATGGTCAATAGAAGGAGCATTAAATTGGGAAGAGACTTGTGAAGAGTAGAAGACGTCTGGTGATTATTTATTAAGTAAGGGGTATCAAGGGTTGAGAACGTATAATACTCTAAGTAATAAACGTGGTTTTTAACATTAAAAAACAGAAAACAACTATATACTCTAACAGATCTCTTAAGAATTTATTTATGAATTTATCAGAGAAAAAAAATTGAAAATCCATGAAGCCGTCCTCTCTAAAAGTTGATTTGAAGATTAATTTCTGATTGCAAACCACTATGCGCGCTAAGAGTACTTTAGAGTGCAAATTGATATTTAGTTTCCTTTGCATCATTTCTACTAGAGTTACCGTTAAAGTTTACCTGCAACGTGTCTTCTTTAATTTGATAATGTCTGACAAAAATGTACAGTAATAAGAAAGGAAATAGGCACAATAATAGTTGTACGAATCGGTATTTCGTAGAGGGATGAAACCTGTTACGTTTTGCGTTGCAAAACTTAACGCTTTTCTCTCGAAATAACATTTTTCCAATTGGTGGGCATGATAATTCCCACAATTTTTAACGGATTAACTTCAACCTACGGGTTTTTTGTTCGTCATTTACTACTGCTTGGAAGTACGTAGCCTTTTTTTGATAGTATAATTATGTAATACTAAGTTATGTTTTTTGGACTGATATTGTGATAAAATTTGTCTCAAAAAATAAGTTTTTTTTTAAGTTGTCACCATTTGCGCAAAAAAAAAAATTTTTCGAAAATCCTACATAGTTCCAAGCGAAATTTATCACAGATTCAGAAGAAATTTGGATTTTTGTTCTAGATAATATCGTTTAGCTACAATCGTGCCCATCAGTAAGAGGGGGGGGGGGGGCAACAAACAACGAAGATTTTGGCGCCCTCTATAGAGCAAACGCAAAAAATTTTTTGAACTAAAGTATATTTTTATAAACTAGAAACCTTAATAAATTTAAGATAAAAACAGTTTTTTGATTGCTTCATTAGTTTTATGTTAAAAATAAATAAAACGGATAAAACTGCTCTTCAAAAGTGTTACTCCCCTTTAAGTTATTATATAGATTTTTATCTAAAAAAGTGTTTTATATCTTTACATGAATTTTGAACTGTTTAAAAACATTCGAATAACGTTTGTAGACTTTATTATTATTTTAAACAAAACATATTTATTTCTGCAACATATTTTTTATATGTACATTTTGTCCTTTAAAAATAACGTGCGTCACATTAGTCGCTCTGAGAGAGTTTAGAAAAAATCTCTTTTTACTTATAATTTATTAAGTTTTTAGTATGAGTCGAACATTAAAGCATTTCTAATACTTCTGAGTACGTTATTAATTAAAGATTTGTACACGGAGAAAAATAGATTATACAAAAGTCATTGTCTTGGATTATTAAAAGAAATATCATACTGAATATAATCTGTATTATACCATTTATAATCTATAATCTACTTTTTATTGTTTTCAAATAATACCAAGTATAAATAATGGATTATAAGAATTATAATTTAAATTCAATTGATGTATAATTCCAGATTATTAACAGTCTGAATTTAACATACAAATTAACTACGACTTAACATTAAATCAAGTTGAAATTTATGAAGTTTAGAAAACTAAACAACTAATTTTTTAAAAATTGATTAAATACTATTTTTTTATTATATACTTGAATACTAAAATTCAAAAGTTAATTTAATAACCACTTCGGGAGTATGATTCCAGGGACATTTTCCTTGTGGGGCACCTCTCCCCGGGGTGCCCTGCGGAAGGAAATTGAAATCCACATGAGGCTACGTAAAAATTAAAATCAAAGAATTGAAAACTTATTTTTGTCAAATAGGGCCGTCGCAAGCAGTATGGAAGGTATGGAGTACTCCATACATGGAATTTAGCCTTATTTGGAATTCTATACACGAAAAATTGAAAAGCTTTCGCTCCCCACCCTTCTATCCCCTTTTTATTAACCCTTTACCAAAAATTCCACACCTAAAAAATGTTGGCTGCGCCGCCCCTGTTGTCAACAAACATCCTGTTTCAGGATGATCCGCCGGGGGTCATTTCTATGCTGGGGAGACTTGCACCCATGTGAAATTAAAATTAAAAAATTGAAAATTTATTTTTGTCAACAAGTATATCGTATATTTTCAATTTTTTATTTTAATTTTCACATGGGTACAAGTTTCCCCCCGCATAGAACCTGAAACGGTATGTTTGTTGATAAAAATAAGTTTTCAATTCTTTGATTTTAATGTTCACATGGGTGCAAGTCGCTCCCCTCCCCACATAGAAATTACCTCCAGTGGGTCATCCTGAGGCGATATATTTGTTCACAAAAATAAGTTTTAAAATTTTTTATTTTAATTTCCATGTGGGGCACCTCTCCCCGGGTTTTTTATTATTATTTTATTTGTTACCGTTAACCATAGTTAGTAGGTATTTAAAGTTATATTTGTTGCTAGATCTGAAATTCTACTGATTAAGAAATAAACTAACTCATTTTTTATAATCCAAACTAATATCAGGTATAATTTTAAAACTATAATACTAGGATGAGTTGTTTTATAATCCTGTTAATTGTCCCACCGTCAGTGTTAAAATATTATAATTGGTATAATCCAGATTATACCTGTTATAATCCATTTTTCTCCGTGTAAATTTTAATTAAAAATATTTTATTAATTGGTGATTAAAATCACTTATAACCCAAAAATGGCAAAAAATAACTTTTCCTTAAAAAATCAAAGTTATACATTAAAATGCGCAATTTTTTTTATCATATGTGTTGGAATACATAAATACTTTAAATTTTACTTTTATTCTAGAATACGTTATTTTTTCTAAATGATCATGCAACGATTTAGCCGACGCGCCGAATTAGCCGCTTCTCCCCTACTATTCATTTTAAAACAATTTCATATAAACGTACATTGGGCACCATTTTGGGGAGGACAAAAATTTACTGTGCATCCCTAGGTGTTATAGAATACGTAGAATACGACTGCACATTATGGCATTTTTATGTATCATTTGCCAAGTTATTTTTATTATCATTTTTTTGTGTGGTCGCGAAAAAGTGATACTAAAGTAATGACATGCATCCTTGTTACTATTTTGATGTCACACTTTTTTATAACTGTTGACAATCTTTAAGATGATAATGGTCCTGTACAGGAACACACCTGGGATCACGTATGGAAACCCTGACAGCTAACCTTCGTCAAGTGTATGATCTTGTATAGGAACAGAGGCACAGGTACAACACACTGAAATTTTCAGAAGGTAAAGGGTCGCTAATGGGATTCCATGTCGAAATCTTATGGGGTCACATGTTGGAACACACAATGACCATTTATAGAGGGTAAAGGATCCTTTGTAAGAACACAAACTGAGGCGCATGAATTCTTCCTAAATGACAATTGATCGAATTAACCGAATTAACCGAATGGACTTTTGATTGAATGGGCATTTGATTAATTGGACTTTTGATCGATTGGACATTTGATCGAATGGACTTTTGAGCGAATGGACTTTTGACCGAATAGACTTTTGACCGAATGGACATTAGTGATCAGGGACCCCAAAAACCCCTTGATACGAAGTTTTATGGAAAATAATGTATTTTAAATTTTTAATGTCCGCCATATTGGATTCTTCATTTTGAATTTATTGAGTCTAATTTCAGATGTGTAATCAGAGTCTTCAAAAGCAATAGAATTTCGATTTGTGACAAAATGAGGGGCAGAAATGGATTAAATTCCAAAATGTCATTTTTAACGGCCACCCTAATGTCCATTCGGTCAAAAGTCCATTCGCTCAAATGTCCATTCGGTCCAAAGTCTATTCGGTCAAAAGTCCATTCGGTTAAATGTCTATTCGGTCGAATATCCATTCGATCAAAAGTTCATTCATTCAAAAGTCAATATGGTAAAATGTCTATTCGATCAATATTATTGTAAAATCCATTCGATCAAATGCCCATTCGAACAGAAGTCCATTTGCTCAAAAGTCCATTTGATCAATTGTAATTTGGAAAAATTCATGCGCCTCCACAAACTGCACTGAGAAACTTTTAATAACATTTTTTTGCTTTTTTCAATTTCTATATTTGTAATAAAACATAGGAATTTAGGGAAAAAAAAGAGATTGTGTTACCTTGTTTTTTCTAATTTATGGAATTTCGTGAGACAAAAAATTAATAAAAATAATAAGAATTAGTATTATTTGAGGTTATAAAAGTGTAAATGTGAAAAAGCGATATTCATTCTTAACCATTTTGATATTATTTATTATGGCATGTCTAAAATTTTATTAGACTTTTTCTACAACATTTTTTCGAGCAGCCATATGTCTCATGAGCTCTGCCGTGCTAAGGAAAAAAGTCATTAACTGACATTTTTATAAAAAAATGAGTTTTTTATACCATCAGATTCGTAAAAATTTTCGGCTTTAGTACTGTTGATAAAAGTATAAAAATCTTATTGAGGACTTCTAAAATACAATTTTAAGTATTACAAAATATTGGAATATTAAAAATTAAGAGCCCTTATTAAACAACAATTTGTATAATACATAAAAATGTGAAAGTGCTGATATAAAATGCAAGTGAAAAAAGTATTATAAGTCGTTAAGCCTTAAACTCGGATGATGATTTTTTTCGACAATTTTTTTTTTCAGTCCTCACCCGAAATTTGGTAAGATATGTCGTAAGAAAAATTGACTACAAGTTACAGCTCTTAATATTAATTTTAAGTACTCCTCCAAAGCATTAAAAAATTTTCCATGTAAAATACACATAAGTCGACGTTTTTTTCAAATTTCTATAACATTGTCGCATATTATGCTATTCGATTGGTCTTGTTCTTGATTTACTCAGAATTTAACACTCTAAAAACGTGCACATTGGCGCGAAAGTATAAATTGTACTAGTGAGTTGATACAGCCTACTAAAGATGAATTTTACCCAAAATTAGCGTTTTTCTGCTGTTATCTCCAAAAAGTTTGATTTGACCATAAAAATGTAAATAGCAAATTTGTTAAAAATTTAATTTCCTACAGAAAAGGTTCTATAGAGCCAATCACTTAGATTAAATCAAATTTTGCCAGAATTATGACGTCAAACATTTTTCAATCCTGAGCAAGTTGTCCACTTGGTTTGTACGACGAAACCTACTATACTCTCTAAAACTGAATCAGTGAAATTTTCACTGATTTGAAATCAGTGAACAACTTTTCGTTGTTGAATCAGTGAAATTCACTGAAGATCAGTCATTTTCACTGATTCAGCAAAGAGAAGTTGTTCACTGATTCCAAATCAGTGAAAATTTCGCTGATTCAGTTTTAGAGAGTACCGACTTTTATTTCGACAATTCAAGGAATATTAAATGATCTTTAAATCAAGTTGAAATCGTTCGGATTAAATTATTTAAAATTTGAAATCTATGAAAAAACATCGGACATTTACTTCCGCCGGGATTCGAACTTCGGTCTTTCAATTAGCGTTTGACTGCTCTAACCACTAAGCTACAGAGGTCCATGTCAGATATAATTAGAGCAGTCAAGCGCCAATTGAAATACCTGAGTTCGAATCCCGGCGGAGCTAAATGTCCGATGTTTTTTCACAGATTTCAAATTTTAAACACTTGTTTCTTCAGATACTATTAAATTTTTAATGGTAAAATTCATCTTTAGCGACCTGTATCAACTCACCAGTAGAACTTATACTTTAGCGCCAATGGGCACTTTAGTAAAGTGTTAAATTCTGAGTGGAATAAAATCCTGTGGAATAAAATATTATAATCAATATGTTGAATGAAATTAAATTAAATGTAACTCATAAACGCGCACGTACGTGAAAACAGTGAAAACAGTGAGTGTTAAAAATCCTATCAAAAAGTTAAATTTATAAATTACTGTTACGTTTTAAAACAAATTGAACTGGGGAGTTTAAAATTCTTTCACTGTTGGATTTGTTTTTTTACTAGTGAAAAAGGTATATTTTACTAAGTAATTGAAAACTTGACTTATTTTGTACATTAAAAAAATTAATAATAAAAGTATGATTTTTCTTAAATGTTCTTTCACTGCTGATATTACAGAAAAAAAATCATTTTAGATGAGATACTGTGCTACAAAGGATTAAATAATACAAAAATGTTTAATTTAAATAAACTGTTTTTTTCATTTAAATAAAAACTTTATTGATCTACATAACAAAATATTTGTGAAAACGAAATAAATAAGGGCAAACAAATAATAATAATTTATTTTAATGAAGTAAATATTTTTGTTTGACCGTACACAAAAAATCTTAAATTTCTTGTTGTTGTATACCTATATCTCACGTTATTTAATTTTCAAAATAAACTAAACTGGATTTAACAACTTAGAATTAAAATAAACTATGGTGGTTCATTTTCGATGGGGTTTTTACGTTTTCTTCTATCGTTAAAGATAAAAATTGTTTGGATCAAATAAATATTTCTCTCGATGTTACATTGATTTCAGGCTTTTAATAAATAGAGTTAAACTATTATAACAAATTTTTATGGAGTACTAAGAGGTTTATTCAATGAGGTCGAGTAAATAAAAATGGATTGTTTCGATTGGCATGAAAAGCCTCATTAAAATTATCATTATTATTGTTATTGTTATTGTCAAAAGGTATACTGTTTAATGAAACATCGATGTCATTGTTCGGAGTAATTTCATCTTCTGTCATATGTGGTTTTTTACAAATGTGACCTCCGCAACGAGTTTTGCAGCATTTTCTTCTTTCTGGACAATCGCTGTCATCAATGCATGTGGATGAACAAATCCAACGTTCATTTGATGGAACAGGGCAAACTCCCGGTTTTACTATACCTGTAAAATTATATATTATAATTCATAACTTTGATTTGCATAACTAAAAAAGAAAAAAAAGGACTCTTTAAAATTTAAAAACTACACTTCTCATTTCAATCTCTATTTTTATCTCATTGATTTTCGAAATACACGAATGGGAACTTTTTACCCCCGTCATTTTTAATCTCGAATTTACATTGGGAACGAAAATAATCATTATGAATAATATTAATAATTTTAAAGTACATGACGTATATGATGTCAAGATGTAGAAATATTTTAAGTTTCCCAGCTTGGACATAAAAATGCTACGCTCTACGAGTTCCCTGCAACCACCTGTGAAGCAGTATGGGAGAAGCTAGAACAAATGCAGACAAATTTTGGAACCTACCTGTTACACATGAGAAACTAAGCGACACGTGATAACGCTATTAGTACGAAGACAAAAATCACGATACGGTAATCTAAAGATGCACGTGTGAATTCAATATATAAACGGAACCCCCCAAAAAAATGAGTCAGAGTTAAAGATTAAACCAAAAAAGCTACCAGGGTTCAGTCTCTATTTATCAAAGTCAGTGACAGTATCTTTAGCATTAAGTTCAACTGAACATAAAATATCAATTCGTCGAAGAAGTTTATTCTTCATTTCGTTCTCACATCAAAATCACATTACACGATTTGATGTTGATTTTTGCCTCTTAACAAGCAACCGAGAAACCCAACTTGCCCTATATAGCTGCCGGAAAATCTTTTTCGGATAATAAAACGATTGTGCATCTTGTGTCAATATTCTACTTGTGGACATACTACTGATAAAGAGCGGCTCCATCAAGTTCCTGCCTAATTGACTACTCAGATCTTAACGCATATCTCTGTTTGAAATCTTCAACAAGGGTCAACAACCACATCTTTCATCAAACTCAACTTACAATCGTTTTCTCATTCAAAGGTTCAATTTCCAGATATAACTATTGTAACTGTTTTAACTCTTATTTTACATTTACAAATAAACATTCTCATAAAACTTAGATTACTCATTGACTTATCCTCGTCCCAAATCTAATTCTTAATTGAATTCGACTTAAAAGGAGGAATTTAGGATATATTTGCGAAGATTTTTTGTTGCGAACGTAACATTGGAATGAAAATACACAAAAACGATCAACTCTCTATATCAACTATTAATGTTTAAATCTTCATCTCATCCAAAATATCCAATAAAACCAGGTTGTGATTTAACATAATTAAAAAGGAACTTTTAATCAAGGTAAAACTGTCACTGAATATAAACTAAAATTTTTTCCTTCTTAGGTCCCTTACGTCTTATCGCGTCGAATATAATTTTGTCGGAATTTGATAGAGTCATTTACCTAAAATACCTAAACTATCTAAAAATAGGCAATAAAAGAAATTCTACAGAATTTATAAAAAAAAATATAATTCACAACAAACAAGTAAAGAAATATAAATGAATTTTTAATATTGGAAGTGAATACTTTGTGAAAAATGGATCTATCAGTATGATAAGAATAAATAATATCAATTGTATCATGTAACATACTAAAGAGATATTCTCATCTCTAAAAAGACAAATAATAATGTAATTATTGTTACACTTAACTGTTGCAAAAAATTGTATATAACAAATAAACAACCTTCCGTTAAAAGGTGAAACTAGTTTTTCTAAACAAAAATGAAACTGTTAAAATATATTAAAGGATAATATTTGTTAAAATTGAAAAAAGTCAATAGGCTGTTTCCAATTCAAATCATACAGGTCGAATATGTTCAAAATTCAAAATCATGTTTAACATGATTTTTATTTTTTTTAGGGCAAATAATGAGACACGTATTTTTTTGTTTTAAGAAAAAAAAATTTTTCGCAGAGTTACGAGCACTTGAATGTTTTATGACAAAGAGAGATTTTTGAACGAAAACGCTAACAAATTTTTTTAAAATCACTCTAGTTTTTTCCAAAAATTATATTTTTTAATTTTGTTTTCTGATTTTACTTATGTTTTATGTGCTCTTTCTTAGCAATTTTTGAAAATTTAAAAAATTTTGAAAATTAACAAAATGGCGGACATTTTTTGAAAAATCAAAAAACTCAAATTTCTCAAAAATGTAATTTTTTATTTTTTTGAAATTTTTTTTGTAGTTAGTAGATAACAAAAATAGTTTTTTCCAATAGGTGTAATGTGCGCTAAAACATTGTGAATGGCGTAAGAACTTTTTTTGTAAAAATTATAAAAGTCATTATTTTGACTAATACAGCGCCATATATTATTCATATAATTATTCTATTTCTTGATTTTACTTATGTTCTATGTGCCCAAAATTTAAAAAATTTTGAAAATTAACAAAACGGCGGCCATTTTTTGAAAAATTAAAAAACTCAAATTTCTCAAAAACGTGATTTTTTATTTTTTTAAAATTTTTTTTGTAGTTACTAGATAACAAAAAAAACTTCTTCCAATAGGTTTAATGTGCGCTAAAACACTGTGAAAGGCTCAAGAATTTTTTTTTTTTTTAAATACAAAAAGTCATTATTTTGGCTAATGCAAAGATATCTTTCAGTTGGAAGAATCATCTAGAATATTTTTTTTTCTTTTTAAACAACTATTTTTTATTTAGAGAAATATAATTTTTAATTCCTTTTTCTATCTAGTAAATGAAAACAAATTTTAAAGAAATAAAAAATATTGTTTTTGAGAAAATTAAGCTTTTTTATTTTTGAAAAATTGACATTTTAAAAATTTTTGAAATTCCTTAATTTGTAAACAAAAGCATGTCAAACATTAGTCAAACATTACTAAAAAAAAAAAATGGAATAATTTATGGCGCTGGTTTAGCCAAAGTAATACCTTTTATAATTTTTACAAAAAAAAATTCTTGAGCCTTCCACAGTGTTTTAGCGCACATTAAACTTTTTTAAAAAAATTTTTTTTGTTATCTAGTAACTACAAAAAACATTAAAAAAAATAAAAAATTACGTTTTTGAGAAATTTGAGTTTTTTGATTTTTCAAAAAATGTCCGCTATTTTGTTAATTTTCAAAATTTTTTTAAATTTTCAAAATTGCTAAGAAAGAGCACATAAAACATAAGTAAAATCAAGAAATAGAATAATTATATGAATAATATATGGCGCTGTATTAGTCAAAATAATGACTTTTATAATTTTTACAAAAAAAATTCTTGCGCCTTTCACAGTGTTTTAGCGCACATAAAACCTATCGGTAAAAATTATTTTTGTTATCTATTAACTACAAAAAAAATTTCAAAAAAATAAAAAATTACGTTTTTGAGAAATTTGAGTTTTTTGATTTTTCAAAAAATGTCCGCTATTTTGTTAATTTTCAAATTTTTTTAAATTTTCAAAATTGATAAGGAAGAGCACCTAAAACATAAGTAAAATCAGAAAACAAAATTAAAAAATATAATTTTTTGAAAAAACTAGAGTGATTTTAAAAAAATTTGTTAGCGTTTTCGTTCAAAAATCTCTGTCCTAAAACTTTCAAATGCTCGTAACTCTGCGAAAAAAATTTTTTTCTCCAAACAAAAAAATACGTGTCTCATTATTTGTCCTAAAAAACAATAAAAAACATGTTAAACATGATTTTGAATTTTGAACATATTCGACCTGTATGATTTGAAATGGAAGCAGCCAATATTTAATTATTTTTAACAATTATTTGCTAATAGAGACAAAAAATACTTGATTTAAAAAATGTTTCTATTTATTATTTTGATTTAAACAAATTTGGTATGTGTAAACGTCCAACAGTCAAAAAATTAGAGAACTTGAAAAAATAATTAATTTATTATTTATAACAATTTTTTTAGAATATAATTGGAAAAAAACTGCATTTGAAAATAACTATTATTTTTTGTTTCTAAAGAAAAAAAATCTATAATATGCAAATTTAGATTTAGTACAATTAAGGGAAAATATCACCTCGTGTTCCGAACTTTTTTGTTAATTAGATATTTCAAGAACGCTTTATCGGATTTTAATAAAATTTGGATGGCTAATAAGGTAAGGTTTTAAATATATAAACTTGGACACAGGTATTTAATAAAATGCTCTAACAATTTTTTTCAGCACCATTTTTCCTAAAAAAAATATTGTTTTTTATCAAAAAAAATTTTTAATTGTCCCCTGAAATTGATAGAAATGGTAGCTATTTCTTATTTTTAATGAAATTAAAAATCTCTTTTTTGTATTATTTGAATTATTTTGCTTACATGGAAGCAAAATTTTCATGTAATGAACATAATTTTCAGTTAGTTTGAATTTACACCACTTTACTTAGAGTCAGTTTCTGCACGCGGCGATTCAAGTATTAGGTTTTGACAAAATTTAGTATCACCTAACATTAATTTTAAAAAATTACCTATGTTTGCAGGATTTCTTGAAGTCACTGGTCTGGAACACACGGAACCTCCACAAGTTGTAGAGCAGCATTTTTCAATTCCTAAACATTGATTGTCCCAGTAGCAACTTTTAGAACAAATATTCACTGCCAGTGGGGGGGCACAAGATCCGAGTTTTGGTCGAGGATTGTAACTTCCATACATCTGACCATTGCTCATGGTCACAGCCAATATTAAAAATAAAATAAGGAATGACATTGACCTTTCCGGGAAAATCACAATATATGACTACCTGAAATTCTTTGAAGAAGATTTCTTGTCAAGGATTAAGATATGCACTCGAGAAGTCTCTGCTGGATACAAATTTAGTGCTTCATGAATATGTAATTGTACACTGAATTATTCAAGGGGAAAAACATCTTACTCACGAAATATTTAAAATTCAAAATTACAATATATTATATAATAATGTAATTGCTCTCTAAATTTAAATTATTCGTAGAATTCTTTACTCATTGTCTAATTTCAATTATAATGACTCAATTATATAGTAAAAACATCGCCTAATTCAAAAGTTTTAAGAAATAAAATAATTAATTAATCTGTTTGACAATTTACATAATAGATCAATAGATACATAATATTTATCAATTTTTAAAAAATTAATTACAGCAGGGTACAATAAGTTAAAATATCTATTTTTTTATTAAAAATTTGTTTAAAAAAAAATATATGAACGAAAAATCTATAAATTTAATACACAAAAAGTCGTCAATTAAAAAATTTAATTAAATAAGTATTTGTAGATACGTTTTTATTTAAATTAATCAAAGTTTGACGCAAAAAAGTAGGTATTTAAATTTAAACTTGATTTAAAAGAATTGTCTAATTTATGACAATAAATTTGATTCAAGATAATACGTGTCGCTAGTTTCACAATAATTAACTAGAAAATTGCAATGGAATTTTTAAAATTACTTAATTTATAATTTTTTCATTGAGACTTTTTTGAGATAATTATAACTACTCACATGGAAAAAATGGATGAAATAACAATAACAACAGAACTGATCAAGTGACAAATGCTTTTTGCATGAGGCCAGAAACATTCACTTCTATTTATGTGTCCCCCTCTTCTTCTAAAAAAGTCCTCGTGTAGATCAGTTTATAGAGAACTGATTTAATTCGTGATGGACATCCTTCAAGAATTAATTTATGACAAACTATGAGAAATTAACGTAAAAAGTTGAATTTTAAGTTTTATCAAAGAGACTCTTTTTTATACAATTTATTAATTTCACATTTTTTATTGTGAAAATCGTTATATTAACTGATTAGGTCTTAATTGTGAAAATAAATGTATATTATTCATATCTGTTGTTTTGGAATAATTACAAATCATAAATTATATCTAGTTATGTAAAAAAAAATTTTCATTAATTTTATTTTGTTATTTTCAATCCTTAGAATTCTGTAACTTTAAATTGCATGCATTGATAATTTAAATTTTTGTTTTATTATATATTTTCGATTTAAGGCATATTTTTCCTAAAATGGAAATAAAATCCAAATTTATTAAAAAAATATTGCGCGTTATACTCACAATCATGAGCTAATTAAAAATAGTCGATTAATTATAATTTGCGTTGGTGTCGGAAGGAAGTGGTTTCGGCGTCAATTTTCTTCGCCTTGAAAATTTATTCGATAAGGAATTGTAATAAAAATATTTTAATTTTTTTTCTGTAGCAACGAAAAAGCAGATATAATATAAAAACAAGTTTTCAATTTTTCTTTATAGATTTTTATAATAAACAATTAAAATATATATTTTATATCATTATAAAAGAAATGTGTAAAAAAAACTTTTGTACTTATCTTTTTAAATGTTGTATTTGAATAATAAAATAAAAAGTCATTAAATAAAGTGATACATAAAAATCAGTAATGAAAACAAAGGCAGATATTAATTATAAAAAAAGAAATAGATAATTTAACAATAAATTAACTAAAAAATAAAATGTAAAAAAAATATTAAATTTAGTAAAATTTTAAATGTAATATTGCATATGAAGTGGTTCTAAAAAGTAAAATGCAATTTTCCTTTAAAACCTTTAATTTATTTATTAAGGCATAAATAGCGTTGAAAGCAATTTTATGTTCATTTTACATTAAAATTTGAATTATGTGGTGAAACATCGATTTAAAATGAAATAGGCACGTGGATACATTTTAAAAATATAAATTCTTAAAATTATTTTCAAAATTTAAGTAGACAAAAAATTCTTCTATTAATTAAATAGAATTCTTTAATTATCAATTGCAAAAAGCTTAATAAAAAATTGTATAGACTATAGACAAAAAATTAATAAGTAGATATATGTAATATCTATAATATAAAATATAATATAAAATTCTGTATTATGTAAATGTAGGTCTACTTAAAAAATTTAACAATAATGATGATTTAAATTACAATAAACGGACTGAACTTAATTATAAAAATGATTAATTACATTGATGACAATACTATCGTGAAATTGCAAATTTAATAAGATTTAAAAAATATAATTAAACAAAAAATTACGATAAATATTAACAGGTTTATTCGTTGTGTAAATACAGGATTCTTTACGTATAATTGAAGGCTGCCGTTTGACGTAAAACAGTTCGGGAATTACGCAGATAAGAAAAAATAATTTTTATTCTCTTCGAAGAATTGGATTTTTGTTAATTAACTAATTGTTAAACATAGATAATTTACTTTATAAAAATATAAAATTAATACAATAAAAAATAGAAGAAATAAGTAAAACTTATGTACAGCATACTTTTGGCAGAATTGCCAAAAATTATAACTAAAGTTTGATTTGGTGCTCGCTAGCTTTGTATATCTTGTTGAACTTCTGTTCAGATTTAATGCATTAAAAGACAATCATTTATTATTCAAATTTAAAAATTATATACATAATGAAAAACATGATACACTTTAATTTAAATCCGACAATTTTACAATTGTTGGAAAAACAAAAACTTTTTATAATTAAAACAATGTTATTATTTATAAGAGATGATAAGACCTCAAACTTAAAAATAATTCAATTAAGTGAATAATTTAAATTTAGAAACTAATTTTAAGGAATGTTAGAAATATATTATGCTTCGAAAATTGTTTTAGTTTTCGTGTTTTAATAAATGATTGTTTTTTTTTATACAAATAAGCTAAATATGGCACAAACTAAACAACATAATGCAAAATTGTAATACTATTGACAACATTATTTTGATTTTACATATTATTTGATAATATTTGAAGAAAATCGTTTAATTATGATTATGTTGTATAAAATTTCAAATTAACTAAATCGAGGACGTTCTCTATTGGTTGATGAGAGAAAGGCATATTTTTAACTACTTGTGACAAGTGATAAATATTAATAAGTAAACATAATTATACAATTTTTTAAAAATAATGTAACGCTTCTTTAAATGTGATTTGACTTTTTAATAAAATACACATAGATAAAAAACGTGTTTCTAAAATGCTAGAATTTCCTTTCAGCGAGATTCAAAATAATTTTTTATTTACAATCCATTCTCCAATCCTGACAGTGACTCAAACTTCTTATTTTTTCACTGGGGTAACTGAAAAGAAAATATTTGAAAATTAAATTTTTTTACAAATTTGTAAATAAATAGAGAAAGTGGATTTCTCGAATTTTCATGTAAACAATGTATCACAAATTATTAATTAGACTATTTTATCAATTTTATCTTATTAGACCAACTTTTGTGAAACATTTTCAAAACCCGTTGAAAATTTAAACATTATTAATTAGAGAAAAATATATGGTCTTTTCAAGATTTACCGAAGAGAATGTAACGAGTAGAAAAGACTAGAAAAATGTTAAACAAAATTTTCGACTATTACAATTTTTTGTATATTAATTACAACATTAAAAAATTATGCTATAGAGGTTTTATGTTCAAAAAAATACAATTTTTGTTAAATTAAGTTACATTATTATTTTTGATTCAAATTATAAAAAAAAAACTGTTCAATACATTGTGAACATTTTTTTATGTTTTTAAATTTTCGTACTTTTGGGTCGATTAAATTGCATACAAATAAACTTTACACAAACTTGCATACGTTAAATTGTGTACCTTAAAACTGCATACAAATAAAATTTAAAAAAAATTATGTTACGGTTAAATTGCACACATAAATTGTATACAAGTAAAAAACTCACAAATTAACTTTAAATTTTTTAATTTTTAAAACTTTTTAAAATTAAAATTTCTACAGTTTTTTTAATACAAAAATTTATATTATTTAATGTACGTTAAAAAATTGGGTACATTTTATTTGTATACAATCAAACCGTAGACAGATTTAAAAATAAAAACTTAAAAGTTAATTTGTTTACATTTTAACCGCATACATTTCTTTTAAATATAAATTTATAAATTTAATTTGTTATCTTATTTACAATACTAAGGTATACAATTTACATGTGTGCAATTTTAGTGTATGCAAATTTAAAAATAAAAACTTCCAATTTAATTTTTGTACAGTTTACCTATATGTGTGTAATTTTACCATATGTAGCTTAAGGAAGTTTTCTCCATTGACATAACCTCAAATTAAGCAAATATTGTTTCCATAAAATAAAACTCTTATTAAAATTTTTTTCTCCAAATTTTGAAAGATCCAGTTGTACATTTTCCAAAAAAATTAGGTTGAGCTAAAATTTATTTTGAAATAATAAATATTTGACTTTTTATGTTTTTTCTTTAAATTTAATAAACGGATGCAATTTTCATCCAATTCTGACAAATAATAGCTCATTTTGCTCGCTAAAACATTCTCTACAATTTTATTTGTTAGATTTTGTTAGATAATATTTTTTTAAAAAAGACGTAGTGAAAAGTTTTATTAGTTTAATAACTTTTAAAGAAAATATTATTATTATTTGACATCACATTTTAGCTAAACTTAGATTTTTTTGGAAAATGTAGAACTGGATTTTTCAAAATTTGGTCAAATTAATTTTTTTTTAATAATATCTTTATTTGATGGGAACAATCATTTCTTAGTTTGAGGTTATGTCAATGGAGAGAACCTCCTTAAAAATGTAAATTTAAATTGTGTACAATAGACGTATTTAAAAGTTATTAGAGTTTGAAAAATTAGGTAAACGTGACCTTTTATTTTAATTTACTTATAAAAGAAACTTATTTTATATTAATTTTTGGGCCAACGAAATGTTACAAAAATAAAAATTGTATGATTTTTATTTATTGACCTTCCCAAGATCAATTAAATCTTTTTATTTTAATTAAAAAAGGTTTAACCTTTAAATTATTATATACAACTGAACGAAAACAACTTAATCAAGTACGGTTTATTTGTATGCAATCTATACCGCCCACAATTTTTTATCAAAAATTTTTTAATTCTTACATCGTGGAGGAACAGGTGGAGCTGCCTTTTTTTGAACCGCTCCTGCAATTTTTACACCATCGTTTGATGGTTTAATGTTCATATAGTCATGAACATCAGCAGAAGAAGCTCCATCAACAACATCTACAGAGAACTTTTCTTCAGATTTTCTTTTTTCCTCGTTATTTTCAATTTTTATATTTTTATTTTGTCTCACAATAATTTCTGACTCCAATTCATTATCGCCTTCAGTATTCAATGGTTCTTCGATTTTGACAGATTCCGACGATTTTTCTCCTTCGCTTTCAATTTTCAAAACTTCTTCTTCAACTGGAGAGTTTCTAATGATAATTTCAGCTTCATTATTTGATATTTTGAGATCGATTACTGAAGAAAGATCATTGGAAAGTTTATTTTTGATTTTCCTTTCTAAAGTTGCGTTTGGAGTAGTAGGTGTTGAGACCCTTGAAGGTAAAATGTTCATGTACTCGAAAGGAATGCACATTCCAGGTGGAGGAGGTGGAGGAGGAAGAGGCGCGGACATCGATGAAGGATTCAGATTTGCATAACTGTGACCCTGTTTAGGGTCATCTATGTCCAGATAATCCGAATCTTCTATTGGAGAACATGGAGTTTTAAGTTCCTTCACTGATCCATCTGCTTTGAAAGCTGAAACAGAAATATTTTTTTAAGAATTAAATTTTTAATCTTACTTCCGTTTAAAAACAAAATGTTGGTTCATATAATTTAAAAATTTTTCAGGTTTCTATAAGCATCATTTTTTGTCAAAACTGGTGTTCAGGTATTTTGTAGGTCGAAGAATGTAAATATAATATTAAAATTTAATTTTAAATGGCAAATCCAATATGATGGACTAAATTCTCAAAAAATTCTCGATTTTTACCAAACTTTGTAGATGTTTTTTGGGTCGTAGAATGTAAATGTAATATTTTAAACATATATAATATGTTAAATACAAATATAATATTTTAATTTCAAAATTTAATATGGCGGATCTAATATTTTTTTTTAGACTACTGAAAAAAGGAAAGATTCTGTTATGAAAATCTGTACCAATATACATCATATATGATTAGATTTCAAAGTTTAAAATGCATTGTATTTAAAGTTCTTTAGCAGTTTGTAATAGTTATTTATTTTTCTTCTGATAACAAATTATAATAAACAAATTTGCAAAGTTAATATAGGTACTTCAGTTCTTAATATACTTATTCTATGTTTATTACGTATCTTTATTTACTTTTTTACAATTTTGAGATTCTAAAATCATACAAGGATTTAGCAACTTTTAACAGTTTTTGACGCTCAGATGGCCATATAGAATTCGATATTTTTAACTGCAAACCTGTACCTTGAATTTGCATTCTAAGACCTAAAAAAAGTAAAATACCAATTTCGGTGAAAACCCATACATTATTTGAATGCTTATTTCGCCATATTAAATCCACAATTTTCAACTTTTAAATTTGAATATTATCTTTACATTCTACATCACAAAAATCATCTATATCTCTAGTTTGGTAAAAATTGAGTATAAGTTTGGGAATTTAATCGATCGTATTTGAGCCGGTATATTGGATTTTTGAATTTGAATATTATATTTACAATCTACGACCCAAAAAACGTCGAAAAAGTTTGATATAAAAATCGATAATTTATTAAGAATTCAGTCCGCCATATTGGATTCGCCATATTGAATTTCTCAATTTGAATATTATATTAACATTCTACGACCCAAAAAACATCTAAAGACCAAGTTTGGTAAAAATCGAGTACTGTTTGAGAATTTAGTCCGCCATATTGGATTCGCCATTTTTAAAGTTAAAGTTTCAATCATATTGACCTCATATTAACCTCAAAAGCATACCAATAACAAGTTTTGTAAAGTTTCACAAATTTGTTTGGTCTGCATACTTCAATTTGTCATTTTTTTTACAAAATTGCTAACTTCTCGATTGTTTCCTGGACCAGAAAAATTAGAAAAAAGTTTCTCTGTATATTTTTTTATTCTATGATTATCAAGCTTTATTTTTGTCCAAGGAACACTTATTTCGGTTAATTCTCCCCATAGATATTGGGTTCTGCCAAAAAATAATGCAAAAAGTCCCATTGGGAGACGTTTTGTAAAAATGGATTTAATTTAAATTTTCTGAATTTGGATTTTCGACTCTTTTCAATTTAATTTGGAAATTTTTAAGTTATTCAATTTGATCACGATATTGAGTGATTTGTGAAATTTCTTACAGTTTTAAAGCGCTTACAAATTTCAACAATTATTAATTCCAAATTATCGAATAGTTTGATATCGAACAATTCGTATCTTGGGATTGAGTTTAATATGTACTTACAATGAACCGGTAATCCGGAAGGAGGAAAAGCGATATAATGTTCGCTACTTTGAGAAGTTCTAGCTGCACTAGGACTTCGAAGATCAATTTCACTGTTGGTCGGAGCTCGAGGCGAAGGTGTATACCGAGCAGGAGAATATCTTCCAGTAAATGGTTTTGGTGTAGGTGGAATTTCATAAGACATCATCCCCGATTTATCTTCTCTCGAATTTTGTATCTAAAATAAAAATATTTCTTAAAATTGGAACCACGCAATATAAAAATTGTACTTTGATTTTGAAATTTTATTACATATTATAAATTAAAATTTTGTTATAGTTATTTTTATTTAATTTTCACCACTTACTCTTCTGTCTTCAGTATCAGAATGGGTCCCACTGTCTCCAAGACTAGTTCCACTGCAACCACTCACAGTGCTCATTCGACCGGAAGAAGAGGAACCTAAAAATTAAAAACAATTATTATTTCTTAAAGCAGTAAACCGTATAATAGAAGCTGATTACATCGTCTATGTCATAATGCGGTAATTTTGAAAAAGCACCTTATGTTACGCTCTTTCCTTATTTTGGCGTCTGCGCAGAAGTTGGTTGTCATGACGACGAACTTCTGCGCAGGCGCAGTAACATAACCTAGCTTATCAAAGGCGCTTGTTCGAAAGTTCCGTATCTCATGGTAAACGGTGTAATCAGCCTCATAGATTAGGTTTTCTATACAATCACAACATTATCCTTTTGAATCTCAGTATGTACGTTTCTATTCCCTAAATGAATTTACTCATTTAAATCTCAAATTTCTATCCAAATTTATCTCTCATTTATTCACTTAAATCTCTTTTTATTAATGTTGAATTTCAATAACTAATTTTTTTATTTCCTCCCTTTCATACCAAAAGAAATAATTTTGAAGCTCATCTGAATCTCTTTTTATCCAATTTGAAACTACAAAGCAAATCTATCCAATCTTGGATAAAAAGAGATAGAAAGATTTTTGGAAAAGATTTCTCGTAATTTTCAAACTTGCATATTCAAGTAATATAGTAACGCAAATAAAAATTAATTTTAATTTAAAAATTCCCTAAATTAATTAATGAAAATTAATTACTTGAAACACTGTGAAGGCTCAAACTGCTAACAGGTCTTCGATCAACAAGAGTTCCATTGATACTCTCACTTTTACTGGTTGACGAGGAATCATCATTAGCATGAGACGAATCTTTGGTGGAATCTGTAAGTTATTAATATCTCAAATTAATAAAAATTAAATATTAAATAAATCGTGATACACTACCGGAAAAAATTGTGGGACCACTTACAAAAATAGTAATTTACAAAAAAGCAAACAAAATTACTAAAAGAAGCTTAAAAATAGGATCATTTAACAGCAAATTTTACAAACTTTCCAATGGTCTATGAAAAATTTAATGTCGCTAACATCTGACAGAATTATCAACATTTTAAGACGGACATGTTTTTAATCCCATTTTTGTAAGTGGTCCTACAATTTTGTCCAGTAGGGTAAATAAGTGATAAAACAAACCTTTCTTTCCTTTAGAAAATAATTTCCGTATTCTGTCAAAAGGGGTAGGTGCTTTCATATCATCCTTAATTCTCTTCTGAATCCTTTCATATTCCTCTCTCATTGCAGTTAATTGTCTCTGTTTGTCCTTGAAACTCTGTTGCACGTCGTTTCGATTTTTCCAATTATCGACAAGTCTTTCCAGTTCCGATATGGTAAACACATTGTTCTTGAAATCATTTAAGATTTCCAAAAGTTCATCCTGCGGTCCAGAATTTTCTCTAGACTTTGAACTAGAAGGAGATTTGTCCGAGGAATTGTGGAATTGATGATTATCTTCTCGTATTCCTATTGTTGAACAGTCTTGACGAGAGGATTGCAAAGTTAAACGAGATGATGACGGTGATAACACAGGAGTTCTAGAACCTAGAAATACATATTTTGTTAATCAATTCAGTTCTTTGATTTTTATAAAACGATCTTTATTAGAATAATAACAACCTTTCAGCTATGGTCAGATTTAAATGAATAGTGTATAATAATTTATTTAGTACTTAGAAGGAGCAATTTTAAAATAGGTTCGATGACTTTATTTTCTGTAGGTCGATCTGCCTTATCGGTTTTATTCCCTTAGGTCCTGGATATCTTTAATTTATCTCTTCAAACACAAATATTTTCTAACAAATGGAAACGAACCTTTATTAAACCTATTAAGAGAGTCAAGATACCACAACAGTCTAGGGATTATAAATCAATTGTTATTGTTTATTGATTATAAAAAGTCCTTGAGAAAAAAAGATATATAATCAGTTCATTGATTGTTTTGAGTTAACCGACGTTCTTGACCTATTTTAATCTAGCTCTTTGGAAATGAAGTTGTCTCTAGGGAGCTTAGGTTTTCTGCTGTTTTCAGACTACCTCTGTAGAAATAAATACTTAAATTCTTTTATTTTTATTGCTAACCCTTTGATGAACTCTAACTTGTTTTAGGGGTGACATCACCCAGAGTGTATAAAAAATTAGAGTCTACTTCAATTAATTGTTCAAAGAACACGGTACAGTATGATGATGATAAAATGGTTGATAGTATACGTGAATGCAAACGCGGAGCTTTGAAGTTAATGTGTTCTAAAAGGTTTGAACAATCGATCGAAAAGTTAATTGATTTAAATACAAACATTGCTTGATTTAACAAGCGTCACTTAGCTAAAGTTATAAAACTGATTTCTCTGATTAGCTTGAGATAATCCGATCCTCTTTTGAAATCTATACTAGTCTCGCGAAACGCTAAGTACTTTAAAAACCTTCTTTGAATTGTTTCCAATATTTTTACGTACTTATCAAAAGCCGGGTTCCAAATAATTGATGCATAATTAAACTTTGACAAAATAAAAGTATTAAATAATAGAGATTTTAGGCCAGGTTACTCTGAACAATTTTGAAAAAATCGATTTTTTTTTTTTTTTTTTATAAATTGCCACTGTATACTCGTAGAAATAGTATAGAATTAATCCCGAAGATCAGCAAGACCGAGAAGCAGGTATAAAAGAGTGGGGAGCAAGGCACTTTGCTGATAGGGCCAACAACAGACGTGTTGATCGAGCTGAGCTAGAAGCTACTGAAACGTCTAAGGATCACAGAACTGCTTTAAGAAATGCAAGAATTCTTCAGAATGATGCTTACGAAGATATGAACCAAACGGCATTTTACTCTTTAGATGTCTGGATATGACCTCAAGCAGAACCAGAAATATTCATTATTATTTAAAAAAAGTTATAAACAATTAAAAGTGAAAAAAAAGGTTGAAAAAATTCAAAAGTCTGCCATTTTGTTTTTTTCATTGAAAATGTTTCATTCTGCTTGAGGCCATAGCCAATTCGATACAGAACATGAAACCGTTTTGTTTTTTGCTTTCAGATAACTCTTTTCCAAGAAATTATGTCATCCATCTACGACGTAGATAACTTTCAGCAGCCATTTTCAAGACCGCCATTTTGAAAAAAAAATAATATAAAAAAATGTCAAGTAACTTCATGTATGTACTATCATATGTAAAAAAGTTTATTACTTAACATTTTTTGTATTATAAATAAAATGTATTGAAAAAAATCACGTTTTTCAGAGTAAGCTGGCTTTAAGTTATATAGATTTAGGTCATTATAGCACATCTCAAAGGCGTCTTATTCACGTCCTTAGGATATACCACGTAAAGACAAGTTTTGAAAGTCCTAAAGACGTCTTTTTCCAAACCGTTTACCCAAAAAGTCTTCTTTACTGGGCAGATTAGAAGAATATAGTTTCTTAAATTTTTCATGTAGGTATTTAAAAATAACACGACTTACCAGCAGGGGACATTTGCAAATATCCTGCAAATGTTTGGTCCAATTCATTGAAGTTATGTGACGACGTCGGAGTCGAAGGCATGTTAATGGGAGTTGGTGTTGGTGCTATAGAATAATTTCCTTCAATTACGGCGTTAATTGTTGGATTTGGCGGTGGCAGTTCAGGGGGAATTGTGAAACTTGTCAAGGATGCAGTAATTGGCCTTGCAGCAGGTGGAACCGAATAGGCCTCACTGATTGGTCTTGGACGGCAATAATCCTCTTTATCACCATTTTCTTCGTTCCGCAAGAAAGGTGATGCACTTTCATTTCCTAGAAATACAAATTTCATTATCATTAAATAGTCATTTCTAATCTCAAACTAACTCAAGTTTTACTGAATTCTAAATTTCTATTCATCTCGAAAATAGTTAAATTCAGACTTTTTTGTTATCATTCAATACAGTAGAATCTAAATTTACTAAGATTTATATTATAAACATGGAAAAATTGTTTAAAATTCAAATTATTCTGGTATTTTGTTTACTCACCTGCTTCCTCAGCTGGAGTTTCACTCATAATTTTGAGGTAGCTGTAAATATTGGTGAACTCATTCATTTGCTGATGTCACCGAGTTCCAAGCAATCCAAACATAAAAAGAAAAAATCCAAATTAGGTTTTTAACCAAAGATTTAAATTTTGGAATTAATGACTGTTTACCAAACGCATTTTTAAAAACTAAAAATTTCAGAATTTCTCGTTCGGTGAATATTTTTTATGACTTTGAGAATTTTGAGAATTGTTCAATGTTTTTAAATATTAAACATAAAAATATTTTTGAAATAATTAAAAAATGACTGATGGACATTAAAGATTTTATATCACTTTGTATACATTTTTATGACAAATAAAAAAATGAACTTTACGAATATAAAAATGCTGTAAAAAGTTGCTTTCAAAGTTCATGGAGAAAATATGAAATAAAATCACCGAAGTGTATTGACAGAATCGCTTGGTTGTTTAAAGCCACATTTTAAAGGCGATGCTTAGTGTACCATGTAGCTTCGAAGCTGCTGAGCCAATCGAGAGTGACCCGCTTGTTCAGCCAAATCCGCAGGGGTCAATTCGGAAACGTTCTTGATGTCAGAGGCTTGTTCACCACCAGGACTTTCCAAAAGTTGAAAGGCTAGTTTTTCAAGACCAAATCGAGCCGCAAAGTGCAATAGTGTTGGATATTCGTCTGGACCTTTGGAAAAAGTAAGAATTTAAAAAGTTTAAAATGATTTAAACATCTAAATGTAATGTGAATTTGTGTAAAATACTCAGAATAACACATTTTTAATATAATTTTCATCGACTTTATTTTTTATTTTGCAGATACACAAAACATTTTAATCTTTTCCTCGGAGCACACCCTGGGTCTATGAGACCCATACTTTGGGTTTAACCTTGAATATATTTTATGTATTTTGAAAATTAGAGGGTTAATTCAGTTATAGGTTTTATCTACACTTTCTGATTATCTTTTTTTATATTAATTTAATCATTTGTCACCAAAACCTCGTCAAAAGTAAAAACCACGTCGAAAATCTTAAAACAAAACACGATTTTAAAAAGATTTTTTCCATATAATTAAATAATAATAATCTCCGTAAACTCCTGAAGTTAGTTAGTATTAATATTTATTCATCTTTTTCTTTCCACGTTTTAAGAACTGAAGTGAAGTTAGTCCCTGTTATTTTGTTGATTTTGACTCTCTTAAAAAATTTATTATGGTTTTTGAAGAAGTTTAAAATATATACCTACACATACAATTAATTTCTGAATTTTCAGTTATTATCTCAAATTTAGATTATATTGTAATAAATTTTCCATTATATAACGATTTTTTAATTATTTTCTTTTGCTTAAAAATAAATTCTGCAATTTTTCTTGATTTGCATCAATTTATAATTATATTCATTATTTTGTCATTACTTTTAAAAATTTTAATTATTTATCCGATATTGCAATTATTTTCATCAATTTTCGTTATTTCTGCGATTTTTTAATTATTCTCTTTAATTAAAATTTTTTAAGTAATTTTGTAATTATTATGTTTTTCTAAACATATTCTCTATGATTTTTTCAGTTATTTCTCTCAAATTTTTTTGAATGTTTTCAATTTTTCATATTTAAATTATTTTCATCATAATTCAATTTTCTTTCTCAATCTTAAATTATTCTCAGCATATTTCAATTATTTTTTTCAATTTTGAATTAATTTTATCATTTTTCAATTATTTTTATTATTCTAATTTTCTAAAATTATTTTCTAAAATTTTTAAGTATTCTTCTGAAAATTCAAATATTTTCTTCAATTTCTAATTATTTTCATTTCTTAACAGAATTTCAAATTTTTTTTATTAATTATCGTAAATTTTAATTATTTTTAGCTTTCTTTCAGACTTTTTTTCAATTTTTAGTTTTTCTCATTTTATAAAATTAATTTTTAAGATTTTAAAGTATTTTTCTCAAATTTCTATTATTTTCTTCAATTTTTAATTCTTTTTATTTGTTTTCATAATTTCTAAAAAAATTTATTAATTATCGTAACTTTCAATTATTTTTAGCATTCTTGCAGTCTTTTCTCTAATCTTTAGTTATTCTCATTTTCTAAAATTATTTTCTAAGATTTTTAAGATTTTTTCTAAAATTTCAATCGTTTTCTTCAATTTTTAATTATTTTTATTTGTTTTCATAATTTCAAAATTTTTTTATTAATTATCGTAAATTTCAATTAATTTTAGCTTATTTCTTCAATTTTTCCTCCAATTTTTAGTTATTTTCTTTTTTTTTTAAATTGATTTCTAAGATCTTTATGTTTTTTTTCAAATTTCAATTATTTTTTCTTTATTTAAAACAAAATTCTGTAGTTTTTTCAATTATCACACTTAAATGTCATTTATTTTTTACAACTTATCATTGTTTGTATCATATTTTAATTCTTTTTGTCAAATTTAAAAGTTTAAAAAAAATTTTCAATTATTTTTCAAAATTTATTTTCTTTAATTTTCAAATCTTTACATTTGTTATAATTTCAAATATTTTTAACTATTTACCTGATTTTTCAATTATTTCATTATTTATATTATTTTTTATTTTATTTTCTTCAATTTTTAATTATTTTCGTTCTTTTTTTATTTAAAATATTTTATGTAATTTGTTTAATTATTTTCTCAAATTTTAATTATTTTTTTAAACTTTAATTTATTTATCTTAATTTTTAATCATGTTTTTTCAATTATTTTCTATAGTTTTTAATTATTTTCTTTTATTTCAATGAACTTCTGAAAGTTTTAAGTATTTTTCTCAAATTTTTGTTCAACTTTCCTTTATTTAAAATATTTTATGTATTTTGTTTAATTATTTTCTCAAATTTTAGTTATTTTTTAAAATTTTAATTATTTTTTTAATTTTAATTTATTTATCTCAATTTTTAACCATGTTTTTTCAATTTTCAATAATTTTTTCTAATTTTCATTATTCAATATTGTTTCAGTTTACTTTTAAGATTCTCAAGTATATTTTTCAAATTTAAATTCCTTTGTTTATATTTAAAACATTTTTATGCTTGTTTAAATTACTTTCCCCAATTTTTAATTGATTTCATTTTTTTTCAATTAATTTGCAAATTTTTCAATTTTTTTGTTTAATTTCAATTATTTTTTGCAATTCTTTTTAATTCTAAAATATTATAAATTTTGTTCTAAATAAATATTTATTTTATTTATATCAATTGATTTTTAAATATTATATTTAAAATATTTATTTCTTCTTATTAGATAAATATTATTTACCGATTTGTTATATTTGTTATTGTATTTTATAATTTCTAAAATGTATGAAAAACTAATCGCGCGATTGCGCGCGTTTTATTTTGCTCGTATGGAAATAATTATTTACTTATTGTATCACCTTTCGAGTATACAAAACAAATATTAGCAAAAAATATTTTCTATATTTTAATATTTTTAATAAGTTATTTAAATTATAGAAACTTATTTTACAGTGTTTAAAGAATACTTCAATCTTACTTTTATGTTGATGGGATGAGTAGTTTAGAAATGGTGGAGCTTTAAAAAAATGAACAGGGTCTCACAGACCCAGATTATGCTTCGTGTTTGAAAAAATAGGTGCGTGCTCCGAGGGTTACTTCTTAGCATAAAATAATACACTCTTTCAAACTCCACCATTAACTGGTGACTCTATTTACTCTAATTATCATTAATCATAAATAAACAAGAATAGAAATAAAATTAAAAAGTACTTGTTTGATTCTTGGAAGCTGGAATCGTTCCACTTGGAGTTGAGAGAAGATTGAAATGTGGAGGAATGTTCCGTCGGAAAGTATGGAGCATCCAGTTATCTAATTGTTCTCGATCTCCTGGATTGAATCCAATTGTCTATAAGAGAAATTGAATTGTTAAAGAATCCGATTAATTGGGAATATTTAAAAATTGATTATGAAATATAATTTTTAAATTACACATACCTGGCACATGAATTCTAAAGGATTATCGTGTGCTCGTAAAATTTGATCCAATTCTCTTAGTCTACTTTCACACTTAACTTGTCGAACTCCAAGAGGACTTCCATTTTTGTGTATTCTGACTCCAACTAACATCGATTTTTCTAGACATTTTTCTGGAATTGAAAATTGGAGTGCATAAGGATTTCTTCGTTTCAAGCAGTTAACCTCAATTGCGTCACCACAACGATCCACGATTACAGAAACGTTATCTTCCGGTCTCAGGGGATCGTTCAGAAGAGCAATTACTTTATTGTGACCCTAGAAGCAGTTTTTAATTTAAAATATGAATAAGTAAATAAATAAAAATAATAAATCGAGGATAAGTTACACCGTCTACGTTATGGTACGCTCTGTTAGCGTCTGCGCAGAAGTTAGTTGTCATGGTAACGAACTTCTGCGCAGACGCAGTAACATAACCTAGCTTATCAAAAGGAGATTTTTTAAAAGTTGCGTATCTTAAGGTAAACGGTATAATCAGCCTCATATATATCAGCAGACATATCATATGCAATATTAAGAATATTTCTAACCAATTTAACTTTCTTCGGATGAATTGTAAAGGCAGTCTTGTCACTCTTAAGTGTCGAGGACGGAGCATTTCCTAAGATGGAAAATACGGCTCCGAAAAATTGACAAACGAAGTCCTCGTCTTGGTCTTTAACCGGAAATTTCTTCCAGTTTTGAAAGGAGATTAGAGCTGTCTTGTGACCAGATGTGAGATGATCTTCCTGTACTCCAAGCATCATTGCCAAAACTCTGTCCGGGGCCAGATGCCTTGAAAGGTTCATTGCTTGTTCAGGTCGTGTTAAAATCCGTTTCAAGAGAAACGGACAGATGACGACGATTTGCAAACGGGAAGATCTTAATTTCTCCTCCGTGACAGGAGATATCGAATCCTCTACTGTCAAATGCCTCACCCTGTTGAAATTTTTAAAACTTTTATATGCATATAAAGAACATTTGTTAGCAAACATTAAAAGTTACCAATCATTAAGTTCGTTATCAGTTTTCTTCTTGTGAGAAAGAGGATGAAAACGCAATATGTTTTTGGCAAAAAGTATAGATCTCATCGAAATACAAATTTTGGGATCCGTTCATAAACTACGTCACACATGCGAGATTTGATTACAAATTAGAGAAAGGTGTGTACGCATCCTAGAAGGTACTCTTATGCTGATTAGGGTGGTCCAAAAAAACAAAAGTCCAAAATGTTTTGCTTTGACCCCTCAGATTTGTTCCAAATTGTTCCGGTGGATTACGGATTTGAATGATGTTTGACAATTTTATAGCAGAATTACGAAACTGTAGATTTTTCTTATGGGGATCGAAACAATGGAAAATTTCAGTCTTTGAGTGACCTCTAAATATCGTCTGATTTCAAAAGAAAAGAATAAGGGTAGTTTTTTTTAATTTAGAACAAATCTGAGGGGTTGGTTTTGGTTTGATTAAAAAAAATTTTATCCGATGTTAGTTTTTAAAAATTTTAAATGTCGAATCAAATCAAGAGGATGCTATTAATTCTAATCTATACAAAAAAACCTTTCTTGTCCTTAAATTCCAAATAACTTTTTTGGGTGTTTTACAGTTTTTGCATTTTTCTCGAAAATTATTCACTTTCATAAAAAAATCTATAATACATAAAATATGTATCTCGACAAGATCTAAAACTTTTGTCTTAAATATTTATCGAAATTTTTTGTATTTTTTTTAGATAAATGTTATTTTGAAAAATGGTAGAAGACTTTTTGATTTGTTCTCCTGAGGTTTGTATGATATTATTTACTACACCTCAATTCGTGACACTCTGATCCTAATTAATTAATTGCTGCATGTAATTACCTTAAATAACCTATTTAACAGTATTAGCTTACCTGAAAGGCGGCCGCCCTTGCTGCTTACTAATTTGTTCGAAATTTCCTGAAAGATAATTAACCCACAGTGTTGCAGCCTCACTGTCTCGACTAGAAATTATCACAACATCGTCTTCAAGTGTTGTTTCTTCTTTTTGAGTTGGTATCGTCCCATGTCGAGTTCCTGTAACAAAAATTCAAGTATTGCAAATTACTACCATATTAAAAAATTATTTTCAAAGCAAAATACAAAAACTAAAACACACTATAATAGAACCTGGATCTCCATTCAAATCAAATATGATGAATTTATTTTTCTTCATTTTATTTGGGACAAGCAAAATCGAGTCACCCCCCAGCTATGACCATAGAAAAAAATAATAATTGTCAAATTAAAAAAAAAACGCATTATTAGTTTGAATCCGGAAACTCTATACCAAAAAATAATAAATCTGTTTCAGTTAAGGTCAAAGACCGGGTTCCAGAAAATAAATTCACAACTGTCAAGTCAAAACAGTTTCTAAAAATAGAGGGTAATTAATGTGTCAGTTATTTTATAATGCAGAGTAAAAAAAAGAAATATACTTTCTTCATTGGCTTTTATCCAATAAAAATTAGCATACGAGGAAGTAAACCAGAAAAAAATGTAATTTAAGAGTAACGTATAGCTAATAGAGTTGATGATCGACCCCTTCTGCTTTTAAACGGAACGTCTGTATCAATTAAAGCAGTTAAAGTGTCTCAGAAATAGAGATTATATCTACAAACACTGGCATTCCAATGCCTACCAGTTAGTTTGTTTTGTTTCGCCACAGTAGCCAAGGCAGAGAATTTTGCATTATTTTTCTTAACATTCATTTCAATTTTAAACCAGCCCTGATGAAATTTAGCAGCTATTTCCTGTTAATATGTTGTAAAGGAATTCAAATAATCAATCAAACGTGTTAATTTTCGTATTTTTTTTCTTATTAATAGAGTTAAAAGTTCGTTCAAATATTAGGTGAAAATATTATAGAGGGTTATTGAACTTTTAGGGTGTATAGTTCCGAATAAGTGGGACCTCCAATTTTAATGAAACTTGCTAAACTTATTTTGATGCGCTGATTATGAAAATAATATTGAAAACTGGCACAACTTTGATTAACATGGTTCGGTTTTTAATCTAGAAAATATTTTCAAAAGAATTACTATCAAAAAATGAAAATTAGAGAAGTTAAAGATGGAAAAAAAATTTTAATCTCAAAAATACAGAAAAATCGTAAATTGTTATGAGAATTTTTGGTCAATTATAGACTTTATATAAGACAATCAATTCGTTTTGAGACAAGGATAATTTTTTTTATTTGTTAAGTTGTATTTTTAGCATGAAAAAGAATTTTAGTAAAAAACAATATTTTTCAGTAAAAAATGGTACTTCACAAAGCAAAAATCCGTAAAAATTCAGTTTTTTTGCAGTTATCTCAATAAATGTTAAATTTTTTTTCTAAATTTTAACTATTTATTGAGATAATTGCAAAAAACTGCATTTATATGAGTTTTTTATGGTTTTGACCTTGAAGGTGACCTTTTCGCCAATTTTCACTATTATATTCCTAATCAGCGAGTCAAAATTCATAGGTATACTAAGTTTCAAAAAAATCAGAGGACCCTCATTTTCGGAACTATGTCCCTTGAAAGTAATTATTATTGTTTGTTTGAGATCGTTAAATAATAATTATAACAAATTAATAATTGATTATTTTCCTACGTGTAAAGCAAAATTAAGAAGTCAAACTAAAAAATTATTTTTTTAGCAAATTGATTATCAAGGTATCTACAAGTTCCATCGTCTTTATAAGTAATTAAAATTATTGTACATGCGATGCTCAAATCAAGCTAAATATACGCCTTCACATTTTTTACATGTGTCTTTTTCCTTCACTTATACAAAGTTACTTTTAATCTGGCAAGACACGCAACCTTTGATAATGTACATAACAATAGTTGCCTGACTCGGTTTGTTAGACACGATTAAATAATTTTCCTTCTACTTTAAGACTCCTCACAAGACATTTCATTATCAACACTTTTTATTACATTTCTAAATAATAATCAAACACAGTTCCATTAAGTAATTATTTTATAGCATCAATAATAAATATATATGGTTTGACAATATTCTATTGCTCTTTAGACAAATTTTATGGTATTCAAATAACATAAAAAATAAATAATAATTAAAAAGTCTAAAAAGGAAAAAAAATTGATTTTTGGTGAATGAATAAATAACATCATCACATTTATTATGAACCCAGCCTCTTCTTCAGAAATTTATCTTTATTTTATACAAAAGAAAGATAATTCAAAAATAAAAAACAAATTTTCTAATAAATACTTCAATACAACTTCCTTTAGTTTTGCAATAAATTATTTTTGCTTCTTCATAAAGGAAGATCGTTATCGTTAAGATTTTCGATTTTCCAAAAATAGTCTAAATTGACTCATTTTCATCTAAAAAGCATAAATTTTCATTTTTAAGCAACTTTCCAGATGTGTGTGTATAACTTTTTTTGTCACTTGAATGTCTCAAGAACGCCTTAACGGATTTTAATAAAATTTGGATGTCAAATTAAGCTTATAAATATCTAAATTTTGACACAGGGATTTTTGAAAATACCTAATCAAATTTTTTTGAGTACCATTTTTCAACAAAAAATCGTTTTTTGCAAAAAATGTTTTCCATGCTAAAAATACAACCTAATAAATACAAAAATCATTTTCCTTGTCTCAAAGCGAATCGATTAATCTATATAAAGTCTATAATTGACCAAAAATTCGCATAATAAATCATGATTTCTGTTTTTTCGATATTAAAAATTTTTGTCTTTCTTTAACTTCTCTAATTTTCATTTTTTGATCATATTTCCTTTGAAAAATTTTCTAGATTGAAAAACTAACCTACTGGTTTATATAAAGTACACATTTTATATTAAATTTATGTAATTAATTATGATTTTATAATAATATATAATAGAATAATTTGTTAATAAAGTTTTAAATCTATTTTTAATCAAACTATGAAAATTTCACATCAAATTTTATAACTCATAATCACTAATTTATGAATCAAAACAATTTTTAATGTAGGATCTTCTTGAAACTTATTTTTAAATGCATCTGCGTTTTCAATGACATGTAATTTACATTTGAATAGATTGGTCGTCAAAAGTATTTTACATGATGGAAGAGTGTTAAGGAGGTTTATCCAAAAATTGATTTTCTATAGATCCTTATAAAATTTTAATGATATATTAAATGCATTATTTTACATGTATGGTTACAATTTTATTGAAATTTACCGCTCTGTTTTTAAGATATAAATTCTTAAAGTTAGTACTTTTACGTGAAAACAGTACCAAAACGCGCAAAATGACTATATTTTAATTAATTAAAAAAAACTGCTTTACAAATTTAAAAAAAAAAATTAATATAATATTTAAACTATAATATAATACAACTTTTACAACAATATTAACTTAATTAACAGTAAAGTTGTTAAAAAACTGTTATTTAAGTTTAGTAATTCTTCTCTTTTTTTAAATAACCAAGAAGGAAAAATTTTAATAGCTTGAAGTTCTTAACGTAAAATGTTTTTTCAACAAAATTTGTTTGTGTAATGATTTTAACAATAAAATACTATAGAAACCAAATTATAAGAAGAAATAGAATGAGAACCGCTTGAGGGAATAAACGTCCTTAAAGCACAAATTATTACTTTGTGTTTGAAAACATGAAATAAAAAGCTCCTTTTTGTAAATAAGGGTTGCAAGTAATTTTATAATATTACAATATAATAATAATAACAGGTTTGATTGATATATATAAATAAAAAAATTGAATAATAGATATACTTCCAATAAGAACAGGTGTTTGAGTGCGAGAAAATAAGAATTGTTTCTCGAATGAAATTATCATTAGCTGGACAATTAAATTAATTGAAAATTTTAAGGAGTGTGTAGGAAAAGGTGTAGTGCATTAGCATATAAAGGGCTAGGCAGGTCAAAGGCCACACCTTGAGCCAATGACTTTACAATAAATATGGTTTCAATCAAGATTTTTTAGGACTCGCATGTGGCATCCTTTTAAGGAAAGTTATTTTATACCTACTTAATATTATATATATATTTCTACACGAAATGAATGCTTTTATAGAAATTTTAATTATAAATGGTAAATCCTAACTTTTAGTAATTTTAATTACACATTTGATGTGAAATAGAGTATAATTTATTTTCTATTTATTACTTTCGATTTAATTAATGATGTATTTAAAATACACATGAATAATGATAATCGGAAAACTAGCATTTGGTGTTTGTGATTAAATCAAAATTAATAATGTATTGTATTAATTACGCTATTAAATGTATGCATGGTCATTGAACGTTTATGATTCGCAACACTGCAGACATCGCGCTTCAGAATATGCCGGAAATATTGAAATCGTGTGCCTGATAAAAGAAGATAAAAAAACACACTAAACACACTGTACAGAATCTAAAAGAATTCAAATGTGACACATTTTTATCGTCAAATAGTTTAGATTAAATTATGTACTTATTCAATATAAAATAAGGCACGAAATTACAGCAATTTATTCGTCATAAAATTAAGATAGTACACTAACTTAGACTCGAGCGGAAATTCAACTTCGCAAATTGTCTGTTATAATTATGCGAAGTATATAATGAATCAATCAACCTCATTAATGTTCTCAATAAAGAGTTTATAAAATTAATAATTAAGTATTTTAAATTAATAATTAATCTAAAATTACATAACTTGTTCACTATTAATTTCATTAAGGGCATAAAAATCTGCTGTAAAACATAAACTTATTTCTCAAAAAAATAATGCTTTAAAATAAAAAAAATAATTGACATTTTTTTAATTAATAATTAACGAGTATTTATAATCCCTAAGACAATCATCTTTCGGTACGCGTCATTCGAAGCTTCCGTTTTCGGGACTTCCGCTCAGTTATAAAATGCAGTTAAGCTGCGAGACTTGCCTATAAAGTATTTACTTCTTAAAAGTCTGAAATAAACTCTTATATATTTATGAAAAAATTATGAAAAAAATATTAAAATCGTAATTATAATTTTATTGTAATTGTATCTAAATATAGAATTATGTATTATGATTATTATTCAAGGGTATCTAATGCATGTAAAAATTACAAAACATGAATAAAAGTTGTGCGATGAAATAATGTGACAGTTTTTACATGAAAGTAAAATAAAAAATTTCTCAATTTTGAACGCATAATATTATCGTGACATAAATTTTGTTTATGCGTGTGACACATGATGATTCCTTGCGCGGCGCTCATGGGTCGGATCTGGCATTTCCGCTCGTTTTTATTACATTTCTGCGAAACTTTTTGCCCGACTATTATTAAAATCAAAGTACCCTTGTACTACGATCATTTGAACTGTGCCGAATTCTTAATTCAGTGCGATTACAAATTTAAAACATTAAAAATAATTTCATACTTTTTGAATTCATTTGCCCAATATAAATGAACTTTAATTCTTTTATTTATTGTGTTTGTAAAATTTGTATTTTAAAACAACAATTTACAATATCCTTTGTTTTATTCACACTTTTAAATTATTTAAATTTTATTTTTAAAGTCCTTATATTTTATCCCCATTATTTCAACATTAAATTTCAATTTTTATTTGTCAATTATTACATTATAATTCCATTTATATATTTTTCATTTAATTGTAACATTTCATCTTTTCATTTCAAGATTTCAGTTTTTATATTTTTATTTTATTAACTCGTACATATTTATCATTTATACAATTCAATAAATCCCTAAAAACTTACGAGTGCAAGTCCCTGATAAATCCAAAAAATTGGGTCTGTGTTTCCTTCTACTGCCGGGAGTTTCACATTGTTGCGTCATTTTTTAAAAATTTTGCAGAACGATACAAAAAGTCACTATACTCAAAAGTTATAAACTTTAGAAAAATAAGATATTTATTATTGATAATTACTTTAAAAAGGTTACACATGTACTGATTTTTGAAGCACAAAAATTACTTATTAAAAATAAAAGATATTTATTCTTTTAGTATAAATACATCATTCTGATTTATAAATATCAAATTTAAAAAAAAAACCTCTTTAAACATTATTAAAAAAAAAAACTGGAGAAAATATTTATATTTTGATAAATTTGAATAAAAATTAATAATCTGTCACTCGAGACAGGTACTCCTTTCATAGCTAACCACTGACTGAAAGAATTAGTCATAAGAACCCCATCAGTTTGCATTCAAACCATTGTTTTCTGTTGCGCCCTCAAATTAGGCGATGAGCACAATTATAATGCGAAACCCGATTCGAATATAAAGTATTTATTCCGTCCAAATCAGAGGATAATCATAATTCACGCAAGGTGGAGATTTACTTTTTATAATTTTTTTTTCATAATTTACATTTAGAATTTCCATAATGACAAATTGCGAAATTGAAAGTGAATTTCATTCGTACTGAGTTTAAAAATGAAACTAAGAATATTAGGACAGTATAGTACGAATGTTAAGAAAAATAACAACTTAATTTGTAATAGAAATAAAATTGTCCATTAATATCTTGTAATATTTTTTTTATAAAACTTATTTTACATCGTTTCTACATGAGAATTTTTTTTATTCATATAAATTCTTGTGATATTTTATAATTTTTGTTTACTAATTAATTTATGTATTTTTGAGAACTATATAATTTTTTATATTTTTTTAATTAAAAAAATATATATAAATAAGCGGGGCGTATGCTCACATTTTACGTCAACAGACCGTAGACACTTTTGCAGACTTCGTTTCCGGACAAAAAAGAACGAGAGCACCCCGCCGAAAATAATTTAGCCATCAAACTAATTTGCATTAGACGAGACTGTCTGTTTCTAATTTAATCTTCCTTGAATTATGATCAAAATTAGTTAATTATTAATTAGTTATCTATTTAAAGCACTTAGTATTTTTAATTAATTTAATTATAATTAATATGATTAATTAGTTTATGATCTAGAAAAGAAAGCTTCTTTATTTAATTAATAATAATAATAATAATACGATTTGTTTATACTATAAATTAGAAAAACAATAATATTAAATTAATTATTGTCATATTTACATTTATCTAATTAAACTAAAAAATTTAATTAAAACCAAGTTTTGTCCCTCAAAAACTTTCTTTTTTATCATTATAATAATTTTTTAATCAATTTCGTTAATTAGCATTTTGAAATTTGATATCCTTAGAAGTTTAGTTAATAAATATCATCTATTATCATTACGAAAATAAATAAATAAATTATTAATGATATTAAAGATAGAAAAATATTGAAAAAATATGTTACCAAAGTAATCGAGACTTTGATTAATGTAGTGAGTTTCTTCTTTGATCCTCATTTTCGAAGAAAACAGTATCTTCACAATTAGTGAAATTTTTCTAGACTGTGAAGACACATTCCACTTTTTCATCAGTTTATTGTTCTCATAACTTTTACAGAGATTATTGTCGTAATAAAACACAACACAAGATAAAAAAATATCTATTAACACTGCAGTTCAATCTATTGTTGTATATTTATGTTACTTTTTTATTTTCAAATTCTTAATTGAGGCGAAAATCGGGAAGAACAAGACACTAATTTTTTTAATCATAGGCACTTTTACAAATACAAGTTTTTTTTGCATGTAAACACATTAAAAAACCGGCTATTTTTAACTTTTTGAAATAATAGTAACTGTAGTGATAACCACCGACAAGGAAAGTTGAGACTCAATGTCGCGCACAAAACTATACTAAAACTAAACCGTCAGTAGAAAAACGCGCCCGCATCAAATGAGTGTTTATCTTCGCGCACGCGCAATCTGAAGAGATTAAGGATTCTCTGGACCAAAATCCAAAATTTTTGGTTTTTAAAATTACAAACATTATTAATTTTTTTTATCACTTTTCATCATTTTTCATTCATTTTTCATTCATTTCATTTTTTTCATTCATTTTTTATCACTAAAAGTTTAGGAAACAATTACAAAGTAACAAATATACTTATACCTATATTGTTAAAGAAAGTTTACTCAAAATTTGTGATAATTGTTATGAATTAAAATTAGTGTAATTTTCAAAAATTTATCCACGTGAAATGATTACCTCAGAATTATTTAATTTATTAATAATTTATTGCAATTAATACAATTTAATTATTTATTTTTAAAAATTAAATTTTAAAATTTTTTGAAATCTCTAAGAAATTATTATTCCTATAAAATTAAAATCTATTATTATTATTATTATTATTAACAAAATTTGATAACTAATTTAAATAAAATAATTATATCTACATAGAAATCACAACAGCTGGAAGTTGTGCAGAATTTAAAGAGAATTTTTGTGAGAATTTTATAAAAATAATTCCTTTATTATTAAAAATATTTACTAAGAATTAGTGACAAATTACTAATTCTTAGTAAAAAAATCTACAAATTGATAGTAAACAAATTTGCATTATTGAATTCTTACTATTGTAAATTTGTCGTTTTATCAATCAATTTGTAATTTTTTAAATAAAAATTGGTTATTTTTTACTAATTATTAGTAGTAATTTTTACTAATTCATTTTGTGGACGACTTTTCATCATTTTATTAGTAGTTTTTCACTAATTTAGATTTATAGAGCAGAGAAATGATATATATTCTATAACCATATTTTTATCTTAGGAGTCTACTAAACTTTTTATGTTTCAAATAAAAATTTTATTCGGCACAAATAAAAATATAATTATTGAGCTGAAATAAATGTTTAATTGGCTCTGAGACAAATATATCATTTCTCTGGGTGAAAAAGAAGAATTATTATTATTATGTGAAGAAAGGAACCTATGAAGGAAAAAATTTTAGGTTATGTTTGAGATTTTTTAAATGAAAATACACAAATAGGATCAACTATGTATATCTATATCAACCATTGAAGTTTAAGTTTTCATTCCATCCAAAATATTCAATAAAAATTGGTATTTTGATATTAAATAATTAAAAAGTAACTTTAAATCCAGATAAAACTATCACTGAAAATAACCTAAAATTTTTTTCTTCCTATAGATTCCTTGCATAATAATAGACAGTATTTTGTTAACTATAAAACAAAATGTTTTACTTTTTTAATTTTTAGTAATTATTCACTATTTATAGACTACGTTCAGCTATAAACTATAAATAACTATATATATAATATACATATATAAATATAAAAAACAAAACATCTTCCGGTTCCGGAAAAGGGATAAATTCATGGAAGTGTTTGTTTTTAGATTGGACAGACTTTGACATATTTTTACACATCTCCTCTCAGCTGTATATATTTTCTGTATATATTTGTACAGGATTCGAGGGTTCTATGACGTAATTATCTCCCCAGATAACAAGGCAAAAGATCCCTCCAAACAATGATTTTTCTCGTTCATAGATTTTCCCCTAAATCCTAAAGCTATCTTTGAACAACACACGTCATTCATGATAAATCCCAATTCGTCATAGTTGAAAAGATAAAGTCGCAATAAAATATCAAATTATTTTGTTTGGAAATTAACATTAAAAAAAAAAGAAATAGAAGTTTTATGGGTCTGGCTAATTAAACTTTTTATGCTATTTCTATTTATGTAAAAATAATAGTCACGTAGGAGAGCATTGAAGGCCCTTTATCTATAAATGGAAAGGAATAATGAATCTACAAAAGTAATGTTTAATTTCCAATTCAGAAATTGTGTTTTTAATTGGTTTTATTTGCCTAGTTTTTTCGTTTTTGCGAATTTCAAAATAGCTTCCACTTCTCCCTTCAAAATAAAATTCCTTTTCTATATAGACAAAATAGGTGTTTAAAAAAACTCTGAACAAAATTTATATTTATTTATTTATTCCTATTTATTTATATATTCCATTTTTTTCGAGAATATTTCTTGGCTCCTGTAAGAATAAAATATTCTTGATATTATTTTTATTTTAAGTATATCTATTTTAAAATGAGATGATTAAAAGTGATTCCAAGAAAATGTTTTTTTAAAAAAAAAACAATACATTTTTTGTAGTTATATAATATTCTACAAATTTAAACTTTGCAATGATAATTTTACAATGATAAATTCTACACATTACCACAACCTTTACATCCCCTAATTAAGACGGACTTTAATAAAAAACAAGATACGTCTTAAATTTAACAAAACATTCTTTTATAAATAGCTTATTACCATTTTTCTACCTTAAAATTATAACTTTAGTGGTTAAGTGAGAAATGTCATTTGGTTAAATTTTTTAAAATAACAAAAATTGGATTTATTAACTTTTGAAAACTTATTACTCATCCTCAATGTACATTATTACTATTTTTATAATATTTATTTCGCAGAAAACACTTATACACTGAGAAAAAAGAATTGCTATGAAAAACTGAATTGTTAATATAGCGCCTGCAACTTTTTTATATTGACAATTCAGTTTGCTATCATTCATATAGCAATTCTGTTTTGCAGTGTGCTAAATACTAGTAATATTAAAGGATATATTGATATATTATTTTCGTCACTTTCAAATAAAAAAATTATTATAAATTAATTTAACAATTAAAAAGAAAATTACACATGAAATTGTTAATTACATACTCTGTATTTAGCTGTTTTCTTCATTTACTGTCTTTGATATCTAAAATCTTTGTTCAGCTTAAAAAGTTTTGTTGAGACTACTTTTTTTTTGCTGAAGTTACAATAAAATTTAAACGTGTAGAATTTTAAATTGTAGAATTTAACCATATGCAGAATTTAACGTGTAGAATTTATCATTGTAGAGTTTAAATGTGTAGAATTTTAACCACGCAAAAAAATGTATATAAAAATACAATGCGTAAATTTAACAAAACTCTAAATTTAGAAATTCAATTTTGATACAATATGTATTTTTTAAAAGTGTAATATTTTGTCGACGCGTGAGTCATTGGAAATAATGTGCTCTTTCATTAAGTTTTATTCTCGGTGACAAATTTGTAAATCTATAGTTATAGTATAGGTATAGGGCACTGAAACACGTGTGTCACCAGAGATTAATTAAACCCAATTTTTTTCGTAAAGTGACTCTTTTTTTTAATTAGACTTCCACAGGACGTTAAAAAATGAGGTGTTTAGGTTATAACAAGAGTGATGGCGTTAAGAGTATTAGCCTGTAGATACATTATTTGTTCCTGTTGGGAATTAATCGCGACACTGATACAATTTTTATTCCCAGTTCCAAGAACTACTTCCACTGTTTGGCTGCCTGTCACGAGGGAAAATTAATTTTCAGGAATTTGCAATGCAATTTTTTGGGTTGTTAATCATTTTGTGAAGCTTAAGTTTCTTTTTTCAAAAAAAACGTTAGGGATTTAAAGAAAGTGCAACAGAGATTTAAGTTGAGAAATATCTTCATAGGATTAGGGTCTTGAACATTTTTTACATATTTTTCTTTACGAAAATAAAAATCGGAATTTAAGGGGAAGTATTGATTCAAAGTTTAGAATTTCCTCGTGAGTAATTTTTTATTTCGAATAAGTTTGAGAATACTGTATGGTTATTTGTACTTTTATAAACTATTCATATAAAAACTTGTTTTCTGGTTCAATTTCAGTTAAATTTTGACTTTTTTTGTAATTGTTTGTCTTTGAAGATTGAAAATAAAGACCTGTGATGAGGGGCAAGACTCGAGGCAACGATCTCCTCTTGAGTTTTTTATTCGTCTCTTTCTTTGCGATAGAGGAATAAGCAGCAGAGAAGTGAAGAGGGATTCCCATGGCCATGGTCAAAGCAACAGGGACTTCATTCACAAGAGAATCGAAATTCTATGGAGCAACATTTTACTGAGGAGTTCACTTATCAACTACATCCGCAGGTCAAAAACCTCATTTTATTTATCAATATTTTCTTCTTTTCTTACCAGACATAACGTCTCTTCATTTTTTCTTCATTTTGAAAATTGCTTTATTTTTATTACAAAACTGCAAAGTGCGATGTATAAAAAATAATCTTTAAGGGGTGGCAGCGGTGAAATTTTAACCCATCTAAATTTATCACGCCTAGAGGTGCCAATTTTTTTCTAGTTTAATTTAGGCATATAAAATTATCTTATAATGTCAAAAATAAAAATAAAATAAAAAAAAATTAGTTGTTTTTCACTGAATAATAATTAGTAGAAATTTAACTATTTAAATTAGTGGCTGAATTTTTAATTTCAAATTAGTTATTTTTAACCAATTCAGATTTGGAGAGAACATTAAAATTACCGTATAAAATTTCTGTATCCCATAAATTCCAGCTGATTTGCAAATTATTAATTTTTTATATACACATTAATATTATTATTATTATTCATACTATTATTATTATTATTATTATTATTATTATCTCGACTTTAAATTAAACAAAACATTAAAAAATACAATAAATAATTACCGTTATAGAAATTAAGGATATGGAAAAAATATTCCGTTATAAGAATCGAAAAATGACAGAATCCGAAGATTATATTATATGTATAGGTATATGTCTTATCTTCTCAAGATACTATTCTAAGCGGCTTATAGACTAGTAAGGGATAAAAATATTTGCATACAGATACAGATCATTTCCAACTTTCAAGGCTCAATTTTCATCTGAGGATGATTTTCCAAAATTTAAATTCCAATATCGTGTTCAAAACTTCATTGAAATATTAGCATTTAATTGTATTTATATTTTACTCTATCTATTATTTTTCATTTTCCAATTATTAATTATTTTCATATTTTCAAGTTAATTATTATTTTTTAAGATTTTACAATATTTTTTCATTATTATTTTGCAGAAAGTATTAATTGGACCATGCGTCCGCTGCAAAGACATAATTTTTAAAAAAGACTTATACAATAATTCTTCTGTTTCTTTTCTATATATACGTGACATAATTGTGTTTTTTTTTCTTATTTTGTATTCTTTTAAAAATTTTAAATGATTTTCGTGTACATATCTTAACAATTGAACGACATTCTATTCTAGTGCATAAAACTTTGTCTAACTCATTAAATTTCTGTCATCGCGTATTTCCTACTTTTGCATTAGACGATATGAAAGTTCATATAACTTATTATCAAAATGGAATTCATTTCTGAAGAAAGAGAATGTGAGGGTGGCGATAACGGAAATAAGGAAGACTTGATAACCTTCTGAACGTCAGATCTAACGAGGGGATTATTGCAATAAAAGCTTCCTAGAGGAAAAACACATACATATAAAAAATTAGATTTGAACTCCTTTATATCGGCGTACGATGTGCGAGTGTAAAAATACGTACTACAATCTCCAATTTGTATTCTAATCACAAGAGTGTCAAAGCATTAAGCCTTTTTACTCTTCATCAACTTCCGGTTACAATCGTTATTTTTGATAAATAATCTTATTAAACTGATAGAAGCAATAACATTTTATTCGTTTTTGTCGCACAAATAATTAATTCATTTTTAAATTCATGTTTTTAATTTCAATCAGTTTATTTTAGAAAATCCTAATTTTACTACATATTAATTTTTTTCATAATAATAATTATTATTGTAATATTATTATTTTTTAAATTATTTTTATCATTATTATTATTGTTATTACTATAATTATTATTATTTTATTATTAGTATCTGTAATAGTGAAATGGATGGTTTTATATCTCGCCTGACAGTAGGCAACCGTGTCGAGCAGCTGTGTCTATATGGTTATTGGTATTCAAACTAACTCAATCACATATTACTTTTATGACCAAACACAATAAATCAGATTATAAAATAAAAACCAGTATGAAATTATTACTATTAATTAATATTACTATTACTATTATTACTATTGGCTGTGAACGACGGACGGACGGACGGACGACAAAGTCTCACTATAAGGGTTTCGGTCCCAAACCAATAAAATATACCTGTTTTGATAAAAGTTTTTTTAGTGAAAATATTTAAAAATTAATTTAGATTACTTACTTTAATATACTTTCATGTACTTAATTAATGATTAATTAATTCTTAAATTTAAGATTTTATTCAATCTATAAAAATGAATGCATGCCAAGTTTGAATTGCTTAAAAATAGCAATTGTTATTAAAAAGAATTTGAAAAACTGAATTATGAAAAAAAAGTGATCGCATAAGACATGCGAATTCTTTATTTAGACACAATGTTGATTCTAAATAAATTTAAATTCCATGGGGACACCCTCGAGATAATGCAAAAATAGAAGGGAGGCAATGAGAGTCGACGCACCGGAGAAAATGCATATGTATACGGGGGCAAGAATGAGCAACAGTAGAAGATAAAAATAATAAGGAGCGACTGTAAAAACAGAAATAGGATCTCGACTCGTGCCTTCACACTGCATTTTACCAAGCTATAGCTGCTTAAGGTTGCAAAAACTTAATTGTCTCGCAAAAAAAGCTTGTACTTAATTTTTTAAAAGCCATTTTCATTTTGTAATCACGCCTTATATATATAGTGAATTTGACAACAAGACGTTTAGTAAAAAATACGCATAAAAAGAACAATCGACTTCTTTTAGTTTATGTATGAAAAACTATTAATTTAGTAACTCTGACAATCCAGATATTTAGCCTTATTTATCTATTGAGTCAGTGGACAATTAACACTTTTTCTGTTTGAATATTTTTCATTTGCGATGTTTCCATTATTTATCATACTTTTATTGTTTTCTTTATAGTTTATTATTTTTTATTATATTTTTATTAACCAAAAGTTCATGCATATATGAAATCAATAAAATAAATATATCACAATTTTGACTGTTTATTACTAACATTATTAAATTTGTGTTATTTAATCAATAATGAATAATAATAATGGAACATTTGTTAATTATGCAATAAATTTAACAAATTTTAATTACCTTCTTTAATGTTTATTACTTGTATTAAATGTTTATTATCTATGACATTATTACGATTTGTACAATTGATAATTTCAAAAAATTACTTCTATTGGTTAATAAATTATAGTAATTAAAATTTTTGTATTAAATTTCACTCATTTAATGTTTAACGAATATAATTGCATTCTCTATATTTAGAACTTGGCATTTCTAGTATGAAAAATCAGAAACTTTTGATGTCAAATGTATCTGAATGTCAGAGAAGAAACTAACATTGTTCGTAATGCAAAACGATTTACAAAGTTTTGTGCAGTTTCGTTCAATTGTATTTCACAACTTGTAATTTTCTTGACCTGATTCGTTTTTGAATGGCAATGAAGTTTTAAAATCAAATCAGCACAAATTTCTGTAATTGTTTGATTCATTTGAAATAAGTTCTTAACTTATTTGTAACTTTGATTTATATACAGCGAGAGCGTCAAGTGAATATACTACCAGAGATAGATCCATGTTTCTAGAAAGATATTCAACAGGGGCTTCAGCAACAACTCTTAAATTTTATCCGATGTGACATTATAACCCTTTAAGTACCAAGACGAAATTAAACATGCTAGGATCAAATTAAACATTGGATTCATAGGCAAATAAAAATAGTTACTCTTATCTTTTTGTTTATATTTCCCAATTGTTTAAAGAAATTATTTAAAATTTTCAAAAACTATGTATGGAAATCGATTCTATGAGAAAAACTGAGAAAATTTTGTATGAATCATTTTTTTGTATCAGCTGTACTTTGTTTACAAAATCATTATAAATAAATACGTACAATTTACGCAAAAAAAAAAATTTATATGGGCGATTCTTACGTAACTGCCCTACTTGGCGGCGTTGAAAAAATACACCTAAATTAAAAATATTTTCTGAAGTGTATTAGTGAATTTTAAAGGTATATATGAGAGTAACTGAAAACCAAATATACATAAATATATATATTATAACTTCTATTATATTGCACTGTAACTGCTGAAATTTTAGCTCCGTGGCGTGTCCCTTTTGCAAAATGTTAACTTTAATTTAATAATTTTCGTTGAAACATCATTATTATAACTCAGCCTTTTTCAAGCATAAAGTGTCTATATTTATGAACAATTTAGGTTTATATTGCACTTCATAATACCTTTTTCATACTTAAAAATCTGTAAAAATATTTTGTTCCTTAATTTTTCCAATTTTTGAACGCAATCTGTAGACTTATAATTAAGGTGTCATGTGTTTAGTTATTACGCCTTCTAATAAGTTAAATCTCAATTTTGATTCATTAGCACTAAATCACATGTGAAAAAAGTTTTAAAAAAGAAAAATTTTTGCTTAAAAAAAAATTATTTTTGTGAAAATCGCATGTGCACAAAAAAAGCGTTCAGTTCCATGTCATTACTGTTATATTACTGTAACAACTATTTGATAGTATTGTTACCATTTTCTTTAAGGAGGAATCGGACAAACAATCGGAACAAAAGTTATAGTCCAAATGAATAATTTTGATTTTTGATATAGAAGACACATAAGTTAATGTAATTTTTTTCAGGGAAAGTGTGGACACTTGTAGTTTTTACAAAATGAGCCGTTAAAAATTGCAATTTGATGAAAATTAAAAAAAATTGACGTTGGAAACGATTATTCAATTTCTGTTAATTTGAACCTCAAATTGAATAATCGTTTCCAACGTCAATTTTTTTTAATTTTCATCAAATTGCAATTTTTAACGGCTCATTTTGTAAAAACTACAAGTGTCCACACTTTCCCTGAAAAAAATTACATTAACTTATGTGTCTTCTATATCAAAAATCAAAATTATTCATTTGGACTAACTTTTGTTCCGATTGTTTGTCCGGTTCCTCCTTAAGTTTTCATGTGAAAAAAGCGATCTTCAGAAGGAATAGATTTATTTTGCAATATTGTAGAAGTGAGGTTAAAATAAATGTCAAATTTCAGCTCCATGCTATCACGTAAAATTTCAGCTCCATGGCCTATATGAAGTGCTCAGTGTGCTTCATGCAGAGAAACTTTTTTATCTGTAGTGGTTATTTTAAAATATTATTCTATAAAGTAGTTTAGCAATGCCGGATGAAACTGCTCGATCTCGATTTCAAATTATCCAAAAAATCAAACGAAATATTCATTATTAAATTTTATATTTGCTGTTCTTTTATAAAATTTTATATATGTTAACTAATATCTAAAATACTGTTAGAATATTAAATAATTTATGAATTTGTTATTTATTTTCGTTTTAGCAAAATATCAAAAAGAAATTTTTATTTTGTACAATATATTTACAATAAAAGGATGCGGTTCAGCTCCACATGGCAGCCAATTTTCAAAAATTTGCTATTATTTTCGTATAATATACTTATATTACACCCTAACAAGAACAATAAGTGCAGAGAAACATTGAATAAAAATTTTTTTTTTTTACCAAAACTTATCTTGAAATCGGGCAGTTACGCAAGAATCGACCATATATAAAAAATGTGTACGCCAATCGATTCTATGAGAAAAATAATGAAGATTTGGTATGTATAATTTTTAGGGTTTCGTGGCCGAGGGTAGGGTAGGATAAGATCAAGCCGGGTAAAAGCGGGTATGATCAAATAAGATTGGGTAGCTACGGGTAAGGTCGCCGAGGATCAATAAAAGTCGGGTCGAGTAGGGTTAGGTAGGGCCGAGTAAGGTTGGGTAAGGTCGGGTCGGGTATAGCCGGGTAGCTCCGGGTAATGTGGAGTAGAGTAGGTTCGGGTAAGATTGCGTAGGATCAGATAGGGTTAAGTAAAGCTCGGGTAGGATCGGGTAAAGTGGAGTACAGCAGCGTCGGGGTGGATAAAGTAAGGTCGAGTAAAAGTGGGTAGGATTGGGTAAGATTGGGTGTCTTCGGATAAAGTCAGGTAAGGTAAGGTCGGCGGGGATCAGATAGGGTCGGATCTGATGGGGTTAGGTAGGGTCGAGGTAAGGTTGGGTCAGGTCGGGTGAGATAAGGTTGGGTCGAGTAAAGAAGGGCAGGATCGGTTAAGGTCGAGTAGGGTAGGGTAGGACTGGGTAAAGTGTGGCCGGGTACGGTAGGGTTGGGTTAGCTCGAGTTGGGTCAAGTCAGGTTGGGTCGGGTAAAAGCGTGTAGGGTCGGGTATGATGAGGCAAATATCAGATAGGGTCGCGTCGGGTTAGGTAGGGTAAGTAGATGAGATAGGGCTAGGTAAGGTCGGGTCGACAAAAGCTAGGTAGTGCCAGGTAAGGTGGCGTAGATTAGGGTAGGACTGAATAAAGTCTGACCTGACCAGGTATGGTGGGGCGGTTAGGATCAGATAATTTAGGTAGGGTCCAAAAAGGTCTGTTAGGGCCAGGTAAGGTCGGGTAGGACCGGGTAAGGTCGAGTAGGGTAGTGTAGGACTGGATAAAGTCTGGCAGGGTATGGTGGGCCAGGTAGATCAGAAAGATCAAGTAGGGTCGAGAAAGGTGTGTTAGGGACTGGTAAGGTTAAGTAGGGCCAAGCCGGGTAAGGTCAGGTAGGTCAAGTAAGGTCGAGTAGAGAGGAGTAGGACTGGGTAAAGTCTGGCCAGTTAGGATCAGATAGGGTCGAGAAAGGTGTGTTAGGTTGGGGTAAGGTCAAGAAAGGCCAGGTCGGGTAAGGTCGGGTAGGTCAGGTAAGGTCGAGTAGGGTAGGGTAGGACTGGATAAAGTCTGGCGGGGTATGGTGGGCCAGGTAAGATCAGATAGGTCAGGTAGGGTCGAGAAAGGTGTGTTAGGGACAAGTAAGGTTAAGTAGGGCCAGACCGGGTAAGGTCGGATAGGTCAAGTAAGGTCGAGTAGAGAAGGGTAGGACTGGGTAAAGTTTGGCCGGGTAGAATCAGATAGGTCAGGTAGGGACGACAGAGGTCTGTTAAGGTCGAGAAGGCTCAGGCCGAGTAAGGTCGGGTCAGATCAGGTAAGGTCGAGTAGGATAGGGTAGGGCTGGGTAAAGTCTGGCCGGGTACGGTAGGGTCTGGTAAGCTCGGGTTGGTTCAAGTTAGGTTGGGTCTGGTAGAAGCGTTTAGGGTCGGGTGAGATTGGATGAGGTAAGGTCGGTGAGGATCAGAAAGGGCCTGGGTTAAGTTTGGATAGAGTCAGGTATGATCGGGTCAAGAAAAGTCGGGTAGCGCCGGGTAAGGTCGAGTAAGGTAGGGTAGGATAATTTTATCCTAGTATGATTAGTTTCATCTCAGTATTTGATGGGTTAAACAAGGTTGAACCTCTTAAAATTAAAAAGTGATTTTTCAATTGATAATTAATTATCATTATTATTGGTAGTCAATGTTTCTTAATTAATTACCAATTGATTTTTAAAACTATTTCTTATATTCAAAGACCCTCGAAAATTAAAAATATCAATCTGTGAAACACATTTAAATAATTTTCACATAAAACAAGTTTTCGTATTACCCGAAATCATCCTTGATAAACCATTAATTCTAAAAAAATTTAATTTCCAAACAAGCAATTTTCGAAAAATGCTTGCGTGAAATTCAAGTGTAATTGGCAAAAATTAGAGTGAACTTCCGGTTCTTGAGTACATCGTGTTCCCCGGAAATTGCGTATTGAGCAATCAAAGCTTGTTAGACACTTGACACGTATTGAGTTTCTGGATGTTGAGACGACTAATATTTTTATGTGCAATATGTTATCATATTCATATTCCCTTGACAATCTATTAAATCTCTTTGATATCGTTTCCGGCTTCGATACATGTGTTATAAATTCTTGTATACCTTATACACACGAGGATTAGATTAGATACATATTTATAAATAAAGTATCATCATCAGACAGTGGCAGAATAATACAAAAAAGAATGACAGATCGTAAACATAAGTAGTAATAACAAAACAAACGAGTTAATCTTATACAGGCTTTGATTGTCGGCGATCTCCAAAGATAACGAACCCTCTCCTCTTGCCCCTGGCTCCGGAAACACCGAGATTCATGAACTCGATTGCTGGATACGTAGGACCGGAAGCAGCGAACTCTATAACTACTGTTCGTGAGTGGCTACCACCAGGAAATAAACTGACAAGTGTATACGAACTGTACAACGATACATGGCTTATTAAAATGTACGCGAGGAAAAAGGAAACGGCTCCACGAACGGAATTCGTAATTTTTTATGTGCCACACAGTAAGAAATTTTGTGTATTTGTGTAGATAATGGTCCTTGTACAATTTTTTGTGTTTTATTTGCATCACTTTCAAATATAAATTTAACATAATCTTATTATGTTACTTATTACAATAATAATGAGTTAGTATAACATATTTTAACCCATTAACGCCGGAGCAGAGGAAAAATTTGCTTTGGTTTTGATAATCTTGTTTTTGATGAAAAAAAAAACATTTTAAAAAGTAAGCACATATCATATTGAAAGTAAAATTTACCGGTTTTTGACATTGTATAATTAGAATTTATTTATAACAAACGTGACAAAAGTTATAACTAATTTTTTTAAAACAAACACGATTTTTCATAGAAAGAATTTTATGTTATCCATATTTTTACAAGAAAATTGAAAGGAGATTGTCTAGGGAGCTCAAAATTTAATTCATAGAGCCTTAGTTATACACATATATTTAAAACTACTGTTTTAAATTCCAAGATGACGAAAAAAAATGGCGACCGAGTATTTGGGGTCTATGACTATGAATTTTTTGTTAAAAGTTGTATTTGTTTAAGGTTTGAAAATCGCGGACTTCATACTGGATTCGCCATTATAAAATTTTAAAACTTGACTTCAGATTCTTAATCATCAACCTCAAAAACCCACGAGTTACGATTTTCGAGCGAATTTAATTTATTTTTAAAAAATCGGCAGCCATGTAGGATCCGCCATTTTGAATTTTTAAAATCAATTGTCAAATTTGTAATCAGCGACCCCAAAAACCTCCGAGTAACAAGTTTTAAGCGAATTTAATCAATTTTCAAAAATTTATGCACCATATTGAATCCGCCATTTTAAATTTTGTACAAATATTATTAGATTTGTAATCATTAATCCCTAAATTGTCATTTTATTTAGTTTTAAGATATTTTTATTTTGTTACGTTTATTATAAACAAATTCTAATCACAGAATCTGAAAGGCCGGTAAATTTTATTTTAGAAATGATATGTGCTAATCTTTTAAAATGCTTTTTTCATAACTGCGAGTATTCCGCGCGCTTTTACACCCTGAAATGGAAGTGGGGGCTTCCAGTTGTGTTTTGCTGATGCTGGCCGGCGTCTTTCACATTGTTTTTATTTCGTCATAAAATATGTGATTTTAAGCTTTTTATTTGGCTTTTCACAGATAAATATATATTTTAGTTAATAATTATACTGTTATATATATTCACATATATCTTATATAATTTCTGCCAATAATATCAGTCTTTTACTTAATCGAATAAATTTCGAAATCGCTTATTAATTTTATTTTGCTAAGTATTTTGCACAAGCATTTTCTCACTATTTCTCTATTTTATTTGTCTAGTTCAACTTCAATTAAATATCACAAAGTGTACCAAACAGATTATTTCGACGATTGGGAGCAGCAAGACGCCTTTTCAGGTTATAGCTTGGAAACATGCCTTTCCGGTTGAGAATTGAAGAATGTGCCATCTGAGCTAACAAACATTTTGTTTATTTTATTTTAACTAAAATTGAACGAAAATGAAGAAATTTACTGAAAATTATACTTGAAAGGTAACTATTTGCAGTTTAAATTGAATTTAAAAAAAGAATTATAGCCACTGTCCAACCTTTTGTCATATTTATTTCTAATCGACTAAGTAAATTAGCAAAATCACGATCTAACCTCAAATTACATACCTACTTCATTCATACTTTTCAAACTTGACGTTTTAATTTTATTGTGATAATATTTCTTTAATATTTTTGTCTAGTTTAATTTAATGACATGGAGTGAATTGAAGAAAAGTATTTATGTTTAATAGTTATTACGTTTGAATACATTAAAGTGCGTTTACGCAAAAATTTAACAACCCTGCATATGTGAAGTTTTTGTGCAAAAATGTACTGGTCTGAGTTTGTAATAATATTTCAATGACTAATTGAATACTTGAATTGTTTTTTATTCCATAAAAAATAATAACTTTTTGGTCAAATTCGTTGTAAACCACCAACGAAATCTCATTTTGAAAAATTGATTCTATTAAATCTGTTGATGTTAAGTCATTTTTTTATGTCGAAAATATTGTTAATTTTAGAGGCAAAAATAGAAAATTAAACAAATATATGTATGTTCTTCGCAAATCAATGTAAAAATACAACATAAAATTTGTGTATAAATTTAACATATTTCTCTTGTGTTGAATTAACACAAAATTTTGAATGAACCGTTTGAGACATGTAAAATATATTAAACTTAACACAAAATTTTTAACTGTGCATTACTTCAAATTCAAAATATAAAATTTTAAATTTCGTTAATTGCGAAATTTCGTTTTCAATTGTTTATATAAAGCAAAGGAAGAAAATTCTAGATGGGTACTGTAAATAAAATGTTGAATCTGTATACATATGTGACGCTCCGCGAGAGAAGGGACCTATCGCGGAAAAAATCAATTTTAATTTTTTGGTGCTAGAAGATAGTTTTTGAGTTGTTCTTTCATTTCCATGTTTCAAAAAAAATATTTATTAAGTACACTTTTTGTTATAATGCTTCAAACCTAGGCGAGCTAAGTGTATCGCATTTTTTGGATTTTCTTTGAACGACCGTCTCTTGAAATTGGCTTTTATTAATTTCATTTTTTTTTATGGTAATTGATAGCTTATGAGTTGCTTTCTGAGTTCCAAAAATCAAAATTTAATTCCTGCATTTAGTTTTCTTGTTATAAAGCTTCAAACATAGATATGTTAAGCGTCTTGATTTTTCTTCCTTCTCTTTGCCTGTCCGTCCTTTAAAGTTTACTTTCTCAGCGATAGGTCCCTTCTCTCGCGGAGCGTCACATATAACTGTGATTCTATTTCTATTCCAAAGACCTATTAAGATTTAGAAAGGTTTTTTCACTCTTTTTCCTTTTTCCAGCATCCATTACTCCAGATGGCTTTAGCTTTGGTTTAAAAAGCGGATGTGTCGCTCGTCCGGTCTTCTTGTTCAGATGTATACAGTTTTACACGTATCACATATACAATTTATCTTTTTCGGTCTTGCAGGAAAGGGAGAAATATTCAGGGAGGTTAAACGATAAACGATACTACAGTGTTGCACAGCGTCAACAAACCCACTGCGGCTTCCGGAGTCAAGTTTATCTCACTTTTAATTTTTTTATAACATTTTTTGTACCTCAAGAAATGTATTTTTCTTCCGTTCAATTAGATCACTTGAATATTATCAGTTAGAATAATGATAATAATAATAACAATAACAATAATCTTAAATAAGAAATTAGTTAGCTATTTCTGTATACCCTGGTAACGCAAAAGAGACAAATGCATTAGGTAGCTTAAAGATTGAGAGAGACAGTTAAAAATTTCTGTAGACGCTTGTTAAGGTAAAAAAGACAGATGCATTAGGTTGCTTAAAGATTGAGAGAGACAAAGTAGTGACTGTTAGTGCAAGAGAGAGAGAGAGAGAGAGAGAGAGAGAGTAGTGATGGCTGATAGTGTGAGAGAGGCAGAATATATTACGTACACTGTTAAAAAAAGGAGTTGAAATTTAACTCCCTACGGGACTCTATAAAAGTCGCACGCCTTAAAGAGTTGAAATAAAGAGAGTTAACGCTTAATCCTTCAGTCCCCACTCTTCTTAAACATGGAGCGTATGAGACTCACTCACTTTGAGGAGTCGATTTTTAACTCTAAAATCTCAACTCCCAACTCCAGCAACCGTTAACTCCCCAAATTTTTAACAGTGTAGCTTAAAATTGAGAAAGACAGGAAGTGTTGGCAATGAATATTCTCCTCTCTTTCCTAAACTCCCCTCCCTTGTTATGTTCCAAGTTCCCTTGAGAGAGACAAATGCATTAGGTAGTTTAAAGATTGAGGGAGATAGTTCTCTATTTCTGTAGACCCTTGGTATCAAGAAAAAGACAAATGCATTAGGTTGATTAAAGATTGAGAGAGACAAAGTATTGAGTGTTAGAGTGAGAGACAGTACAAATGGCTGACAGCGCGAGAGAGACAGAATTATACAGAATACATTGTTGAGTTTAAATTTGAGAGAGATGTCAGTTTACTAGAAAGACAGAGTGCATTACACTACCGGTCAGAATTGAGGGACCACTTACAAAAATGGGATTAAAAACATGACCGTCTTAAAATGTTGATAACTCTGTCAGATATTAGCGAAATGAAATTTTTTACAGACCATTGGAAAGCTGATAAAATTTGCCGTTAAGTGGTCCTAACTTAAATATTTCTGATTAATAGAAACGGAGATTCAATGTGATAAAGATATGTGAATTTTTCGTTTTTTATGAATTTTCATTGTTTAAGTTTGGTGAGCTGCATTTTCTAGAAAAGTAATTGGAAAAAATTTAAAATAATCTAAATAAAACCTTGAATTTTTAACTTCAAAATAAGCCAAAGAAGATTAAAATATCTTCATTGGTTCAAAAGTTATAAGTAAATGTGTATAAAGAACAGAACGCAACGATTCTAGTTCTCGCTCCACTTTTGACTGGTAAATAAACGGAGAGGGGAGGAAACAAAGGAATTGTGCGTTCTGTTCTTTATACACATTTACTTATAACTTTTGAACCACTCAAGATATTTTAATTTTCTTTGGCTTATTTTAAAGCTAATAGTTCAAGGTTTAATTTAGCATATTTTAAAAATTTTCTAATTACTTTTCTAGAAAATGCAGCACACCAAACTTGAAGTTATTTACATTTCAAGGCAGTTATTTTTTTAATCCCATTTTTGTAAGTGGTCCTACAATTTTGGCCGGTAGAGTAAATAGTTTAAAATTAAAAGAGACAACAAGCGTATCATAAGCTAGATGCTGTAACCAGCGTCTATTAAAGCCAAAAGTTTTTCCGTGTACGAATCATTGTGGGCAATTTCAATGGAGCGTGAAGAAACTCTAGGAAGTCTCTAGCTAAGCTTTGAGGTTACTCTGGGTTTTAAGGTCTTTTTAGGAAGGTTCTAGGGATCTAGGGGGAATATAGGGGGAGTTGGAGAAGTTCTAGGAAGGTCTAAGAAGTCTCTAGGGTGCTCAAGAAAGGTGGAGGGGGAGGTTCTAGAGGGGTTTTAGCAGTCTTTAAGAAGGTTTTAGAGAGACTCTAGGGTGGTTCTAGAGAGATTCTGAGAAAGCTTTATAGATGTTTTGTAGGCGCTTTAGGGAGTTTTTAGAAAGGTACTAGGAGGGCTTTAGGGGTTTTGTGGAGGTCTGAGGAAGGTTCTAAGGGAATGGGGAGGGTACCTCAATTCTTGAATCACCAGGGAAGGCGGCTATAACTTGTTGTAATATAGAAGTTTATATATTTATCATATAATCATGTCGGTTGAAGATTTGAATATTTTAAAGTTTCCGTAAATTGTCCTAGAACTTAAATTGCGATCACACAAAAATTTGATGTTAAAACCGAGCGTTTTCTACGTTCAGAAATGTTTTTATTGTCAATCCCCAAACAACTATGAGAAGTATTCTTCCGATAATCCTGTTAAGATCCTTCTTAAGATTCCAAGAATGATCTTGAAAACTTTTAAACAATTAGAAACTCTCCTAGGAATATCGCATCATAAAAACTTGTTATTCTTCTTTCCTTTAATACTAACAAGTTATCCTAAAGTCCTAGAAATGATCATAAAAAAGGTCCTGGAAATAATACCTTCATCATGTCATGAACACAATCTACAAGCTTCTTGAAACATGTTGAAATATTTATCGAAAATTTTACGACTATTTCTCAGATCTTGATTTTTACCACGTACTTCCGTCACGCATTTCCTGTGCTTACATGCACTTTCGCTTCTTAAAATCCCAGAAGAGGATGTCGGGAAGAATTTCAAATACATAATATTCTGGATTACAGCAATTTAAAAAAAAAGATATTTTCATTCGCATGATTTATAAATGAGAAGCAAGACTCGTTGCTTTGACATCCTTCAATTTCTACTTGTTTACACATCGTCTAACACATAACTTGATGCATGTAAGCAATTTTTGCTGACCTTCAAGCGCGACTTGCACTCGTAAGTAGGATGATTGTTTCTTCATTGCGAACCCTCGTCCACGCACATAAGAAGCTGCCAAACTTTCATTTTCAAAGGTCTTTGAATAAATAGAACCCATGTTTTTGGTAATGAAGAACACGTGCTGTAATCAGCGACTGCAAAATTCTTAGAAAAGTAATAAACTACGTAGATTTTAAGCTATTGGCTATCAATTCTAAAAGTAGTACTGGAACGTGACAATATGTCTTTAAGATCATATTCTATTATTTGTTAATTTCAAAGTATAAAACCAAAATGTGTGGAATTCGAATTATAACAATCAGTGATTATTTGCTGGACATTATCTATATATCTATTGATAATATTAAAAAAAATAATAATAAGTAGGGGAGTGGGCCCCAAGATGGACAGGGGCTCAAGATGGACATTTCGTATAAAATTTTTGTTTAAGGTGGCAGCGCCTTATGCTTTCTGTCATTTTTGTTGTTTGTATAGACGAACATTTTGATGCACATTTGAAGAAAAAAAACCAGCTGGTTTTTCTTCTACACATACCACGTAATTTTGTGTCTAAAAAAGTTTTGTAACAGTTTTTTCTCAACTTGGTAAAGTTATTTAAATTTATGATTTAGAATGAGTACTTAACGTTATAACATTCTTTATTTATCGTATAATAATATCCTAAAATGATTTTACTAATTCAGTGTTCGTATATATATTTTTACTGGGGAATAAAAAATGGTGTCATGTACCCTAAGATGGACAGGCCTCAAATCCCAATGTATTTATTTGGATATTTTCAATTTTACACTTTTTTTAATAATTTTTTGAGCCAATTAATTAAAATTTTTTATTTTCCACCATAAAATGTTATGTTATCGTTAGAGAAAATGATATATCGATATTTTTTGATATTTTATTACTTTTTACTGTTAACCTATTAAATTGAAGTTTTTAGAAATGTTATTTCTTGATAAATTCCTTAAAATGATTAAAAATTAGTTTAAGAATTAGTTTAAAAAACACAATGTGCTGTTTTTATTTACTACAATTTTCAGAGACTTTTAAGAAGGTGTCCATCTTGAGGCCAATTTTTTTTTTAGATCCAAAATTTTGCCAATTAGAAAAAATGCTTTAAAAAGTGTTTATGTTCAAAATAAAATTTTATCCCTGTGGCCATAAGTTACCTTATAAATTGTACTTTCATCCGCTATAAAACATTTTAATATATTATATTCGGTTTGGATTCTACAGCAATAAATCGAAAGGGTGTCCAACTTGGGGCCCTCTCCCCTACACTGTTAAAAAAATGGTATATGCGCTTACAACTTTACACCGGTGTGAAGAAATCGGTGCGATTTTGGCCGTGCACTACACCGGCCGAGTGTAAACTTAAAACAAATTGGCATTTACAACCAAGCGGTGTAAACGGACTATCAAATCGCACCAAAAAGTGCGATTGTCAGTTTCTTTGTCTAACTGTCCCTCTCTTCGCCCCCTTTGTCAACATCTGAGAATAGCCATTTTTACGTTTTCTTCTAATTTTCGTTCTCATTGAATCCACTAGCAGACAACTATATAATTATATGACATGACTAGAAGTTTCCGATGCGCGAACGCGCGACATGTTTTTCCCACGTTCAAAATTGAAACAGCCCATTACTAGTAAACTAAATGAGTACTAAATATTTAAATATGATAAATCCAGTTTATCAAAAACATAATATACCTAATGTAACTTAATATATAAAGTGAAAAACAATAAAACACAGAAGTAAATAAAAACAAAAAAAGATTACTCGACGACATAACCTAAACAAAGTATTGAAAATAATGTCATATCAATTTATTCAATTCTCTAGTCTATTCTATGTGGCATATATATTTCCCGAATATTATTTCAGCTTCTTTAAGATATTTTAAATTCAGAATTGTATTTAAAAACAATTAGAATTTATTTTTATAATTTAGAAAAACAGGAACAGGTTTTATAATAGAGAAAAATATCAATTGTTGTAGAATCGAATGTTTTTTACAAAATGTATTCTATGTGGCAAATAAATATCCAAAATATTGTTTTAGTTTTTTTAAGATATTCCAAACTCAAAACTGTATTTAAAAAAAATTGGATGATATTTCTATAATTTATTAAAACAAAAACAGGTTTTAGAATAGAGACAAAATATCAATTTTTGTAAAACAGAATATTTTTTCCAAATTTTAATCTATGTGTCATAAATTTCCCAATTATTTTTTTAGATTCTTAAAGATATTTTAAATTTAAAATTGTATTTAAAAAAATTAAATGATATTTTTATAATTTATATAATACATTTCTGAATTTAAAATATCTTAAAGAATCTAAAATAATATTTAGGAAATTTATGTGCTACATAGAATAGAATTCGAAAAAAATATTCAGTTTGACCAAAATTAATATTTTGTCTCTATTCTAAAACCTGTTTTTTATTCCATAAAATAATAGAAATATCATATAATTTTTTTTAAATACAGTATTAAAAATTAAATATCTTAAAAAATAACAATTAAAATTTGGGAAATTTATATGACACATAAAATAGAAATTAGAAAAGATATTCAGTCATACAAAAATTGATATTTGGCCTCTAGTATACAACCTGATTTTGTTCCCATAAATTATAAAAATATCCTATATATTTTTTTTAAATACAATTCTGAATTCCGATTTTCCTAAAGATTCTAAAATAATATTTGGTAAATTTATTAGCCATAGAATCGGTAAAAAATATTCGATTCTACAAAAATTGACATTTGCTCTCCAGTCTAAAACCTGATTTTCTTCTCATAAATAATAAAAATATCAACTATTTTTTTTTCTAAATTCCGATTTTCTTAAAGATTCTAAAATTATATTTAGGAAATTTATTTGCCATAAAATGTGTAAAAAATATTCGATTCAACAAAAATTGATATTTGGTCTCTGGTCTAAAACCTTATTTTGTTCTCATAAACTATAAAAATGTCATCTATTTTTTATAAATTCAATTCTGAATTTAGATTTTCTTAAAGATTATAAAAAAATATTTGGGAAATTTTTTTTCCATAGAATGTGTAAAAAATATTCGATTCGACAAAAATTGACATTTGGTCTATGGTCTAAAACCTGATTTTCTTCTCATAAATCATAAAAATATCAGCTATTTTTTTTTAAATTCAATGCTGAATTTGGATTTTCTTTAAGATTCTAAAATAATATTTGGGAAATTTATTTGCCATAGAATGTGTACAAAATATTCGATTCTACAAAAATTGACATTTGGTCTCTAGTCTAAAACCTGTTTTTCTTCTCATAAATAATAAAAATATCAGCTATTTTTTTCTAAATTCAATTTTGAATTTTGATTTTTTTAAAGATTATAAAATAACTAGCCAAAAATACGCGCGCCAAAGCGCGCGAGAATTGCATTTTTCATTGACACGTATAATTTCAATACAAAAAACAAACTGAACTTATTTATATTAAATTAATTATACTATCAAATTAAATTTTGTAAATTAATTTTCATTTATTAAAATGTGTTATAAATAATTAAATACAAAGAAGTTTTAGAGAATAACTCTGATTCTCTTTCTAAGTTGAAAATAAAAAGTTTTTATAGTGCGTTACAAAAAGATTTTTTTAAATAGTTTTTTGAACAAAATAATTTTTAATAATAAAATTAATACAATTTTCTATACAAATTTTATTTATTTCAAACCTCTATTGATATGAAATCTTTATTTTTAATTTTTCTTTAAACAATACAAAATTCGATCTATAACAAACCATTCTCAAAAATTTCTATTAATATAAAATTTAATTTTTCCAAATTAAAAAATTCCAAACTTCTATTAATTTAAATTTACATTATTTCAAACTTCAATTATAATCAAAATTACAATATAACCAAAGTTTTAAGATTTTTATTTTAATGTAATTTGTAGAAGTGAAAAATTGAAACTATTTGAATTCCCTACATTAAGAATTAAAATAAAAATGAGTTCATTTTCTTTTATTTCAATCTTTATCTAAAAATATTTTAAAATGTTGGAAACAATGTAACCTGAAATCATTTGCAAATTTAAAAACTATTAATTTCAACTTCTAGAAATTTAGAAATTTAAAAACTATTAATTTCAACTTCTAGAAATTGGAAATTTCAAATCGATTCAAACTTATATTTAATTCAAACTTTGATCAATTAATACTTAAATTTACCGATTCTAAATTTTATTATTGATGCAGACTTCTTTTCCTAAGAATTATTTGAAACAATTTAAATTCTTAATTTCCAAAAATCTAAATATCATTAAATTTACATCAACCGAATTAAATATATTTAATTTAACAAACATAAGTCTACCAAAAAATAGGAATAAATTATAAAGACGGCATTTATGTTATATTCCATAAAATTATAATTAAATTGTCGAATATATGGGAAACATTAAATTATTTCGAATTATTTATACATATTTTTTCATGAATTTACATATTATGCTTAAAGTGTTGTAAATCTTAATTAAGAACTGTAAAGTAGATTACAGTAAAATACGCGTTTATATTTTAATACACTGTTGTATAAATAAAATATAAATTTATTACTTAATTCAAGTTTTAAATTACAGAGAATCAATAAATAAATAGGTAAAATTAGAAATTCTACAATAAAAATACATTTTTTTAAAAGGTATTGATTTAAAACAAACAAAAAAACATTTATAGGTGTGAATTAATTTTGATCTATTAAAATTTGTTCCAAATTATTAAATAGAAAGAAATTTTAAAAAATAAATCAGATTTTCTTCCCTAGTTAAAAATAAAAAAATTTATTGTATGTTACACAAAGTAAAAATATTTCTTTTTCAATAGTTTTTTGAACAAAATATATTTAAACTATTATGCAAACTTAATTTACTCCAAACATCTTTTAATAATAAGAATTCCTTAGTCTTAAAATTTCTTTACAAAATTCAATTGATAATAAACCATTCTTCAAAATTTCTATCAATATTTCTCATTTTTCCAAAATAAAAAATTTCTAATTTCTATCTATTCAAATTGAAATTATTTCAAACTTAAATTAATCAAAATTGAAATATAACTAAAGTTTTAAAATTCATAATCTGTAATATAGGGAAAAGTATATTTCAGTCAATCTTATTTTTCGTTCTTCCAATTGAACTAATTAAAATTATAATTGATCCTAATTTGAAACCTATAATAAAATTAGAAATTAAATAAGCTTATTAGTTTACCAATAAAAAATAAGCATTTTGAGATAAAAATTTTTTAAATTAAAAAAAAATGATTAAAAGAGGTATAAATTATAAAAAAAGCATTTAAAAGTCTAAAAAAATATTTGAAAACAGTGTTCACTTTTTTCAAATTTTATCATGATATTTCCTTCTTTATTCTTATTTATATTATATTTTTCAGAAGTAATTAAAATATTATTATAAAGTAACAAAATATTATTATGAAAATGATTCATATATTATAAATTATAATATAAAATATACATTAATTTTCATATTATGTTTAAAGTGTTTTGAATCATTATTAAAATCTGTAAAGTAGTTTTAAATAAGACACGTTTGTATTGTAATACATTATTATTATTATTGAAAATAAAATACATAAATTTGTCAATTGATTTCAAATTTAGATTCAGGAGAATTAATAAATAAATAAATAAAATTAGAAACCTTATAATTGACATAAAAATACATTTTTTCAAAAGTTATTAATTTAAAACAAAAAACATCTATTGTGCCAAACTTCAGGTGTGGACAGAATGAAAGAATGAAAGAATGAAGTTTGCGATTATTATTATTAATATTTGGGAAATTTATTTGCCATCGAATGTGTAAAAAATATTCGATTCTACAAAAATTGACATTTGGTCTCTGCTCTAAAACCTGATTTTCTTCTCATAAATAATAAAAATATCAGCTATTTTTTTTTAATTCAATTCTGAATTTGGATTTTCTTAAAGATTACAAAATAATATTTGGGAAATTTATTTGCCATCGAATGTGTAAAAAATATTCGATTCTACAAAAATTGACATTTGGTCTCTGGTCTAAAACCTGATTTTCTTCTCATAAATCATAAAAATATCAGCTATTTTTTTTTAAATTCAATGCTGATTTTGAATTTTCTTAAAGATTCTAAAATAATATTTGGGAAATTTATTTGCCATAGAATGTGTAAAAAATATTCGATTCTACAAAAATTGACTTCTGGTCTCTGGTCTAAAACCTGATTTTCTTCTTATAAATAATAAAAATATCAGCTATTGTTTTTTTAAATATTGTTCTGAATTTGGATTTTCTTAAAGATTCTAAAATAATATTTAGGAAACTTATTTGCCATAGAATGTGTACAAAATATTCGATTCTACAAAAATTGACATTTCGTCTCTGGTCTAAAACCTGATTTTGTTCTCATAAATAATAAAAATATCAGCTATTTTTTTTTAAATTTAATTCTGAATATGGATTTTCTTAAAGATTCTAAAATAATATTTGGGAAATTTATTTGCCATAGAATGTGTACAAAATATTCGATTCTACAAAAATTGATTTTTGGTCTCTGGTCTAAAACCTGATTTTCTTCTCATAAATAATAAAAATATAAGCTATTTTTTTTAAATTCAATTCTGAATTTGGATTTTCTTAAAGATACTAAAATTATATTTGGGAAATTTATTTGCCATAGAATGTGTAAAACATATTAGATTCAACCAAAATTGATATTTGGTCTCCGGTCTAAAACCTGATTTTGTACTCATAAATTATAAAAATGTCATCTATTTTTTTTTAATTCAATTCTGAATTTAGATTTTCTCAAAGATTATAAAATAATGTTTAGGAAATTTCATTTCCATAGAATGTGTAAAAAATATTCGATTCTACAAAAATTGACATTTGCTCTCTGGTCTTAAACCTGATTTTCTTCTCATAAATAATAAAAATATGAGCTTTTTTTTAAAATTCAATTCTGAATTTGGATTTTCTTAAAGATTCTAAAATAATATTTGCGAAATTTATTTGCCATAGAATGTGTAAAAAATATTCGATTCTACAAAAATTGACATTTGCTCTCTGGTCTAAAACCTGATTTTCTTCTCATAAATAATAAAAATATGAGCTTTTTTTTTTAAATTCAATTCTGAATTTGGATTTTCTTAAAGATTAAAAAATAATATTTGGGAAATTTATTTGCCATCGAATGTGTAAAAAATATTCGATTCTACAAAAATTGACATTTGGTCTCTGGTCTAAAACCTGATTTTCTTCTTATAAATAATAAAAATATCAGCTATTTTTTTTTTAAATTCAATTCTGAATTGGATTTTCTTAAAGATTCTAAAATAATATTTGGGAAATTTATTTTCCATAGAATGTGTACAAAATATTCGATTCTACAAAAATTGACATTTGGTCTCTGGTCTAAAACCTGATTTTCTTCTCATAAATAATAAAAATATCAGCTATTTTTTTTAAAATTCAATTCTGAATTGGATTTTCTTAAAGATTCTAAAATAATATTTTGGAAATTTATTTGCCATAGAATGTGTAAAAAATATTCGATTCTACAAAAATTGACATTTGGTCTCTGGTCTAAAACCTGATTTTCTTCTCATAAATCATAAAAATATCAGCTATTTTTTTTTAAATTTAATGCTGAATTTGGATTTTCTTAAAGATTCTAAAATAATATTTGGGAAATTTATTTGCCATAGAATGTGTACAAAATATTGGATTCTACAAAAATTGACATTTGGTCTCTGGTCTAAAACCTGTTTTTCTTCTCATAAATAATAAAAATATCAGCTATTTTTTTTTAAATTCAATCTTGAATTTGGATTTTCTTAAAGATTATAAAATAATATTTGGGAAATTTATTTGCCATCGAATGTCTACAAAATATTCGATTATACAAAAATTGACATTTGGTCTCTGGTCTAAAACCTTTTTTTCTTCTCATAAATAATAAAAATATCAGCTATTTTTTTTTAAATTCAATTCTGAATTTGGTTTTTCTTAAAGATTCTAAAATAATATTTGGGAAATTTATTTGCCATAAAATGTGTACAAAATATTCGATTCTACAAAAATTGACTTTTGGTCTCTGGTCTAAAACCTGATTTTCTTCTCATAAATAATAAAAATATGAGCTTTTTTTTTTTAAATTCAATTCTGAATTTGGATTTTCTTAAAGATTCTAAAATAATATTTTGGAAATTTATTTGCCATAGAATGTGTAAAAAATATTCGATTCTACAAAAATTGACATTTGGTCTCTGGTCTAAAACCTGATTTTGTTCTCATAAATAATAAAAATATCAGCTATTTTTTTTTTTAAATTCAATTCTGAATTGGATTTTCTTAAAGATTCTAAAATAATATTTGGGAAATTTATTTGCCATAAAATGTGTACAAAATATTCGATTCTACAAAAATTGACTTTTTGTCTCTGGTCTAAAACCTGATTTTCTTCTCATAAATAATAAAAATATGAGCTTTTTTTTTTAAATTCAATTCTGAATTTGGATTTTCTTAAAGATTCTAAAATTATATTTGGGAAATTTATTTGCCATAGAATGTGTAAAAAATATTCGATTCAACAAAAATTGACATTTGGTCTCTGGTCTAAAACCTGATTTTGTTCTCATAAATTATAAATATATCATCTATTTTTTTTAAATACAATTCTAAATTTGGATTTTCTTAAAGATTCTAAAATAATATTTGGAAAACTTATTTGCCATAGAATGTTTAAAAAATATTCAATTCTACAAAAATTTTTATTTGTTCTGTATTCTAAAACCTGATTGTGTTCCCATAATTTATAAGAATATCATTAAATAGAGTTTTGAATTTAGAAAATTAGAATATCTTAAAGAATGTTTAAAAAATTTTTAGCAACTTTATGTGCCATGTTAAATAGAATTTCAAGTAAATATTGTGCTTTACAAAAATTGATATGTTGCCTCTAGTCTTAAAACCGTTTTTGTTTCCATAAATTATGAATATATTTTTGTTAATTTCTTCTTAAATTTTGTTTTTATTTGAACATATGTTCAAGAATTTAAAAAATATTTAGGATCTTTAAGTGCCACATAGAATAGAACTTGAAAAATATGTTCTCTTTTACAAAAAATTGGTATGTCACATGGTCATATGTTATGTTTGCGTTGTCAATTCTGTTGAGCATAACCATTAAAACGTTTGTGGCTTTGTTGTTTAGCTGTGTGTAATATCATTTGTGCTCTTGACAATTTTAAATATTAACTTGAGTGTATGACTTTTGAGTAAAAATGTGTATTGATAGTTTAGAATTTGTGTTTTTATGGATGTGATTGTAGGTTATGTGTAATCGCGAGTGGCACTCGCACCAATCAGTGTTGATGTCTCATGTGTCATAACAACTTCGCACCGTAACACTGGCGTTGCAATTTAAAAGTGTAACTTACAAAAAATCAACACTTTTAAGGATGCATTGCATTTTCTTCGCACTTTTTGGTGTAAAGTGCGTTTCTTTTTTTTAACAGTGTACATGAAATATATTATACATATTGTATAGGTCCAAGATGTCCAAAATATTAAAAACGTCATTTGGCTTTTCACAAAAACAAAAAATGTGACGAATTTTGCTTTATTTGTGTTCTATTGTGCCTGCCGCAAAACATTTTTTGAAAAAATTAAAATTGACAAAAAATTTAAAAAGAAAACCAGTTTTGGCCCAAATTTGCCATTTTCTTAAAACCACAAAATGAAATTTGTGCTATCTACTTTCAATGTTTAGTAAAATTCTGTCGCTAAACAAATTTTAAACATTCAAAAATTTTGTAAACAAACAATTTGTTATGTAATAAATAATTTATATTGTACAATGCTAAATAAGCATAGACTCGAGGTTTTTCGTTGTTTGAAGCTTGTTTTTTTTAACATTTTTCTTAATTAATTTTCGACAATTAATTAAGGTTAGTTCAAACAAATGTTTAAAAATATTATCAAGTAATGAAAATCGACTAACTAAGAATTGTCTTTTATTAATAGTCTATAATTAAACCAAAAAATGACCCACATTGTATTGGCTTTTTTTTCTAAAAAAATTGTTTATAAAATTGTTTACAAAATTGCTAATAATAATTTGAAGTCATAATTGACTTGATTTTATGTTAAACTTGACAAGAAATTAAAAAAATATAGTACATATAAGAAAATATTTAAAAATAACGAGAGCTTTAAACAACGAAAAACTTAAAGACTATTTATTTGTTAATTAAGCATTATTTAAACAAATGTTTAAAAATATTATCAAGTTATGAAAATTGCAATAACGGTCAATTCTCTTTTACATATTAATAATCCTATATAATAATATTAATAATTAAATAAAAAAAATGACGCACATTGAGTTCAAAGTTTTTTCTTGAACATTGTTTTCAAAATTGTTTAAAAAATTGTTAATATTAATTTTTAAGTATAAAGCTAGTTGAAGTTGACGAATAATTCAGGCTTCACAAACCGTCCCCTATTTCCCCTAAATGTCCCCTATTTTGCGATTGGTCCCTAAAAGTCCCTTATTTAGAAAACTTTACCCTAAAACCACCTTTTTTCACAAAAGTATATTTAAAGTCAAATTTCAATTATTATCAATCTTTTCTGAATTTTTATTATTTTTTCAATCTTCAATTATTTCTATCATTTTTAAATTATTTTCTCCAATTTGTCATTTATAAAATTATTTTTCAATGAATTTTTTGAATTTTCAATCCTTCATTTCAGATTTCAATTCTTTTCTTCAATTTACAATTATGTTTATCATTATTTCTTAATTTTTTCCTACCATTCATACTTATTTGTATTATTATTTCACTAATTTCACAAACTGTCAATTATTTTCATCAAATTTCAAATATTTTATTCAAATTAAAATATTTTTTTCAATTTATTAAATATTTTTATTATTTTTCAATTAATTTCAAAAACTTGCAATTATTTTTTTTACATTCTAAGTTTTTTTATTATTTTTTCATTTTGTTTATCATTTTTCAGTTATTTTATTAAATTTTAGCAAAGTTTTGTAAATTTATCACTTATATTTCATAAATTTTATTTATTTTCTTAAACTTTCAATTATTTTTATAAGTTTGAAAATATTATCTCCAACTTTTAGTTTTGAAAAATATTTTTTCATACACTTTCTACATTTTTTATTTATCTCAAATTTCAGTCATTTGTATTATTTTTCAATTATTTCCATTATTTTTAAATTTATTTCTTTAATTTTTCAATTTTTTTCTCCAAATTATGAATTTTTCAATTATTTTTTATTTGATTTACTAAACTTGTAATTATTTATTTTAATTAATTAAAAAAATTGTTAATAAATTTTAGAATTTAAAATTTTTTTTGTTGAAATTTTCAGTTACTTTCGGTATTTTGTAATTAATTTCCTGAATTTTCAATTATTTACCTCAAATTTTAATTATTTTAAAAAATTTATCATTATTTTTGCCATTTTTCAATTATTCTTCTCAATTCTCGATTGTTTTCTTCAATTCTGAAATATTTTCTAGATTTTAAATTACTGTCATCAATTTTCAATTATTTCTATAATTTTGCAGTTTTTTTCTCGAAATTATCATTGTTTCAATTATTTTCTAACTGATTTACTAAACCTTTAATTATTTATTTCAAATTTCAATTAATTAAAAAAATTGTTAATAAATTTTAGAATTTTTCAATTATTTTTTTCAAATTTACAATTACTTTCGGTGTTTTGTAATTAATTTCCTAAATCTTCAATTATTTATCTCAAATTTCAATTATTTTACAAAATTTATCATTATTTTTGCTATTTTTCAATTATTTCTTTTAATTTGAAATATATTCCGTAATTTTTCAAAATTATTCTTCTCAAATCTCGGTTATTTTCTTTAATTTTTAAATATTTTCTTATAATTTTAAATTTCTATCTTCAATTTTCAATTATTTCTATAATTTTGCAATTTTTTGTTTTCAATTTTTAATTTTTAAAATTATTTTCAGTTTGATTTTTTTATAATTTTTGTTTATTAATCATAAATTTCAATTCTTAGTTTTCAATGTTTAATTTGTTTTATAACCTTCTCATTGATTTCTTCGATTTTAAATTACTTTAATCATTATTTAATTAATTTCTTAAATTTTCAATTATTTTTCTCAATTCTCGATTGCTTTCATCAATTTTGAATTTTTTTTCAATTATTCTCATCATTTTTAAATTCATTTTTTCAATTTTCAATCATTTTCTGAATTTTCAGTTGTTTTAATAATTTTGCAATTATAGAAACAATTTGTAATGTTTTAAATTGATTTATTAAATCTTCAATTATTATTTATCTCAAATTTGAACTCTTTCTTTTAATTTTGATTAGTTTTAAAATCTTTTTTCATTGCTTTTTTCCAATTTTTAATTATGTTCATTATTTTTTATTTAATTACCTATATTTTTAATTTTTTTTTTTAATTTACCATTATTCTTATCTTATTTTAATTATTTTTGAAGTTCTGCATTCATTTTCTATAATTTTGTATTATTATTTATCAGTTTTTAATTACTTTCCACAATTTGTAGTTATTTTTCTTCTTCTTTTTTTATTAATTTGAAAATTCTGTAATTATATTTTTTTTATCCTACAACTTTGTAATTTTGTCCTACCCAAATAAAATCGAGGTCCTACTGTATATAATTAATTTATTTTTATTCATAAAATTTTTAAAGTAGGTACCCTAAAAGTTCCCTATTTTCGTATATTCTGTCCCCTTTTCCCCTAAAATATTCATCATTGTCACTGTGACGCCTGATAATTAAAAAAATATTGTACATATTATGAAATATTTAAAAAGAACAAACTTTAAACAACGAAAAACTTTGAAACTACGAATATCTTCAGTAAGCATTGTTTAAACAATGTGTAAATTAAAAAATGAACTTGAAATAGTATTTTAAATTATCACTATGTAATAATAATTTATATTGCAAATTAAATGTCGTCATTCACTTTATAAGAAACTTCGAGATATAAATTGTTTATATAAATTGTTTATAATATAACAAATTAATTGTTTATAATCTTGAATAGTACTAATAATTACTTTTAAATAACAAATACTGTAAATTTTGTTAGAAAAAAAAAATTATAAAACGGTTAACAACTTATTATCCTTTTTTTCTCTATTCGAGACAATAAAAAATATTTCAGAACAGAGAAATATCTAAATTAAAGAAATTAGTGAAAAAGCTTTAACGTCCGAGGTTTGATTAAAAATTTAAAAATTCAATGTCACTTTGAGACAAATTAAATTAAAAACTAAATTAAAGAAGTTCTTTGATAGATAATGGGTGTTTGATTATAAAATAAGAAATGAAATATGGGTCAATTTTTGATGGCTTATTATTTTACACCATTTTATTCACGTCCCTAAGATGTTGGTGTGTGAAAGGCACGTGAGGTAGAGAGATTTTATTGACCTGACTCTATTAACACGCAGAGCTGACCAGAAGAGGGCTGGCTCGATGGAAAATGAGATTTTGTACGCAACGAATACTAAGAGTCAACTTCCGGACTGGCTGAGCCTCCAATCCATTCCATAATCTACGATCGTTGGCTTAAGCCTTATAAATCCTCTATTATTCGCTCCCAAACGGAAAGAGAATCCCTTCTGAGTAAATAATACCCTGAAGTGGCAAAGTCAAAAAGATGTGTTTCTCCATCTGAGATAACTTTTCAATGTTTCCAGTCTCTTTTTTTTTCAAAAATAAATAAAATTTACTACATTGGCTGTGAATTTTAAGACAATAAACACATGAAAACAATAAATAAAATCAAAAATGTTATTTCAGAGGTTGAGTAATTTACGGAATGACATTCTTTGAAAAAGAATATTTTTAAAAAAGCGTTTATGTAACGGGGATTTTAGGATATTTATTATTAATAGAAACATCAAATAGTAAAATTTTAAATAAAGAAAAATGGTCAAGAGTCTAATTTATAATTAATTATGAATTAATGATTTAAAAATTTTTTTTAAATTGATAATTGGTAGATGTTGTATTATAAATTAATATTAAATATATTTTTACGTGAAAATTACTATTTACTTTGATATATTTTTTCAAAAAAAGTTCGAATTTCCATGTTTTTTTTAAGTATGCGTTGGAGCTCGTGATTCTGATCGTTTCCCACATTCCGTTTCTCACATCATAAATTTACTTCTCTGCTTCATTAGCTATTTTCCCATACCTTTTATTCTCGAAGCTTAGACATAAAGATTTACTATGTTAAGATATATCCACAGAATTTAAAAAAATGTCCACAAGTAAGAAATCATAAGAATGGTAATAATTACAATAATAATATAAGGGTCAATAAAAAGTAGCTAAAAAATGCGTAATAATAATCATAACAGTAACTATTCTTTACATTCTCGTCAAATTAGTAATATATATTTATATTAGAATAAGGAATAAGGGTAAATCCGAATTTTTATACGTATAGTTACTGTGAATCAGTTTCTATTTAAATTGAAGTCAATATATCAATTATCTCGTATTGATCATCCATTAGAACCGCATTGTTGCAAAATTGGTTTTGAATCAAGGAAGTGGAATAGAACGAGACCACCATTGTGTGTTGATGAACTTCATGCGGGTGTCTATATGTGAAATTATACATGATCGCTTTTTGTGGTCGATTGGCTGGGAAACCTCAAAATTGAACAAAATTCCTGAAAAATTAGATGATATTCAGTAGTAATACAAGTTTGTAAAAGCAGGAATATTCAAAATATAATATTGTACTATAGAAAGATTAAAGAATTTACATATAGGGTTTCTTTGTCATATTCAATAGAAAAGAGAATTTAAAATTATTATTTATATTATTTGATTTTTAAATTTTTAAAAAGTAGTTCTGTGTAATTTTACAATATTGTATGGTTTCATTATATTAATATTATTATAAACACATATATTTTTATGTTAAAATATTTAGAGGGTACTTATATCTACACTACACATTTTAATGGTTGACCCACTATTGATCAATTAGTGGATAACTTGCAACACACTCACGGTTATGTCATTTATTGTTACATGTAGAAACAATTGTGACACACGAACACCCTACGTTCTATGAACTAGGACATTTTATACTCATACACATGTATATATAATATGTATAATGTATATATAATATGTATGTGTTTGTACCTATAAACTTATATACATACATAACATACATAAAATGAAAATAAACATGTATATATACATTAAAATTTTAGTTCCCACGCGGCATCCATTTTTGGACACAAAACGGACACCCGCATAAGTTTAGTTTTATTATATAAAATATTCGTAAAAATTATTTTCAAAAAGTTAAAACAAAGTTTATAGTTATGTATATAATTATGTGAATAATTTAATGAAGTTATAAATTTGCAATAACAAAATAAAAAGCTAAATTGGTAATTACACTAAACTTAGATGAAAATGCTATATAGACTTATATTTCCAATTGAATGCAATTTTCAAAGTGCAATTATAAACTAATTTTCGAATCTTTGCATAAATCAGTGTTAAGTGGTTATTAAACTCGTTAATAATAATATCTTATCAGCAAAGTCTTTGAAGAAGATGGAATGTGCAAGACGTCACTTTTAAACTAGTCTCATTTTCATAATAAGTTGAGCAAGAAGACAGGAAGCTTATTTCGCGCTGCTTGAAAAGTAATAAACGTTGTATCCTACTTTTCAAATGTCAAGATACGAACTTAAAAAATTCATAATAATTGATAATACATTAAAGACTCTTTCTATCTATTATGCAACATTAATAATATTCTAATCCACAAATTACAAATTTCAATCGAGGAAATGATAATTTTATAAAGGTCCTTGCGCATTCACAAATTGAATAACCCCATGAGGTATATTGAGAGCAAGACTCCATACGGGCATTCCTAATCTTTTATAATCTGTACCGGTCATGACATATTATTTGCCTTTCAATCGGAAAAATCAATGAACTTAATGTAAGATTTGTATAATTTGAAACAGATAGATTTTTAATACAGAATTCCCACACATTCCTCTACATTTCCCGTTTGAATTTGTAAAATTCCCGCATCTTTAATGGACATATTTTTCAACTTCGAGTTGTTTTAGTTCTCAAAATTTGAGTTTATAAGAAAGATTCGTGTACGTGACCTCATATTCATAAAATTCTTGACGGCGAAAAGAAAATCCTGTACATTCCCGAACATTTCCCGCACAAAATCGGTTTTTCACGAATTGGAAAAATCTGAATATTTGATATATATTTTTATAATTTGAAACAGTTATATTTTAATACATAATTCCCGTACATTTCCCGTTTGAATTTCCGAAATTCCCGCATCTTTTATGGGTAAATTTTTTAATCTGGAATTGTTTCAATGATCAATTATTAATTCCCGTATCTTTTATGGGTATAATTCTTAACCTCGAGTTGTTTTTAAATTTTAAATTCTTAAGAAAGATTTGTGCACATGATCTCATATTTATATAATTCTCGATGGCGGAAATAGAATCCTGTAAATTCCCGAACATTTCCTGTACAAAACCAACTTTCCACGAATTGGAAAACTCTGAACATTTAAAGTATATTTTTATAATTTAAAACAGTTAGATTTTTAATACATAATTCCCGTATATTTCCCGTTTGAATTTGTAAAATTCCCGCATCTTTAATGGGTATATTTTTCAACCTTGAGTTGTTCAGTTTTCAAATTTTACATTTATAAGAACGATTTGTGCATATGATCTCATATTTATAAAATTCTTGATGTTGGAAAGAAATATTTCCCGTACAAAACCCGCTTTTCACGAATTTAAATTTATCAGACAAACCTCGAGACAAACTTTTATATATAATATCTTATTCATAAAATACTTAATAGAGAAAAGAAAAACTGATACATTCTCGTACATTTCCCGTATCAAAAAAAAAAAAAATTCCGTACAAAACCCATTTTTTATGAATTGGAAAAATCTGAATAATTAATGTAATATTTTTAAAGTTTGGAACAGTAAGATTTTTAATACATAATTCCCGTACTTTCCCGTATATTTCTCGTTTCAATTTGTGAAATTCCCGCATCTTTTAAGGCTATATTTTTCAACTTCGAGTTGTTTCAGTTTTCAAAATTTAAATTTATAAGATAGATTTATGTATCTACATTATCTCATTTTTATAAAATTCTTGATGGCGGAAAGAAAATCCTGTACATTCCCGAACATTCCCCTTACAAAACCCGCTTTTCACGAATTTAAATTTACAAGACAAATTTTTATATATAACCTCTTATTCATAAAATTCTTAATAGGGAAAAGAAAATCTCATATTTTCCGTATACTTAAAAATTCTCTTACCATAAAACTTTTATATCAATCTTTGGTCAGACTTAATTTAGAATTTTCTTTGATTATCTGGTCTCATTACTGTAATATTTAATTGCAACGATTGGAAAGAGTGCAAAATAGATTTTTACCTCTTGTTGCAAGACAGAATATTCTCAGTGTTAATAGGCAATTAACACTGTAATGAACTGTAATGAATTTACCAGCAATTGAGTCTTCATTTTTTGATATTATGTTTTTATAGAACCTACTGTAACAGAATTTTTTGGATAAAATAAATTGAACGAAATAGAATTAAAATCGAGTGGGAATATAACAAAATATGAGTGAGAATGATACTTAAAAGATACACATAAAATTAAAATTAAACACACAAGCCCCACAAAATCTTGTACACAATCTCAAACAAAATTTTACAATTAGATCTTTAACTTTGAGGCCTTCGGCGTCGGGCGTAAAAGTTTAGCGGGGATCTTCTTATTAATCTTAATAATTTCATCGAGCAAATGAGGCGGAGAATTATCGATCGGATCTTTTATTGAACAAGATCGTCTTACCCCCAATTAGCCCTCTCCTAGACAAGTTCCACTTCTCATGAGCCCTTACGCAATAATTTGTCGAAATCAAACGATTCCGAACTCGTGCGATATGACTCGTCACACACAACACACTTTTTTTAAAATTTAAATGAAATTCGATCTCTTGCAATCCCTTCAATACTAAACAATTTTATTGACTGTCCTGCAATCTTGCCACTGATTCCATTATCTACGAAATAAATTGCTCTTTCTACCATCCTTCTCGAAGACGAACTATGGTTCTAACTTTCTAATTAATAGAATAAGGGAAGAGGCTAATGATCTAAGTCATAAAATTAATTTTTCCGACATTCGAGGTCTTTGTTTATGGCAATTTTGAGGAAGTTATTTTATGGAATGATTGATTGATATCGACAGCACGACGTTTTAATCATTGTATTTGATTCCTGTATTATTTGCAGGATCACCTACAAATTGTTTAGATCGTTCCTAATTCCTAAGTATCTTCGAAACATTCCAAACCCTCACAACAAAAAGATAACCATGGGATATTACAGATGGAAATTCGATATCCTAAAAACATCCCACACATATCCAAGGATATCCATTGGACGTCTTAAAGATATCCCAACCACCGTCATAGAAAGACAAAAACGACATTTTTTAAAGATCAAAATTGTTCAGAATTCAACCATATTTGTAATCATTTAATCCACGTTTTTTTGCTAGCGAGATATCCAAACGATATCTATGAAATATCTTATGGACATCCATATTACATCCCAGGGACTTATATGGGGTATTCTTGGGATATATTAGTGGCATTTTTGGATATCTATGATATATCTATGGGTTTTTTATAAGATAAGATATCTCTAAGGTATCCAAACCACCGCTTCTTAAGATATCCCGAAAACGTCAAATGGATATCCATAGAACATCCTATGGATATTGCAGGATTGGGATATCCCGCGATATCCTGTGTTATGAAGGAAGTCTGTAGAGACTTAATGCCAGGATTTGGTGTTCTAGGAAATGGTCATTTCGGAAATTAGATTACAAAGAAATGATTAGAATAAGTAGAAATAAAAAACTTGAAACTCACCCTTCAATGAACACTTCTGTCTCCTCCTCCTCGCTTTTGAATTCGTTCGACGTTTCTTGATTTCACCTCCATTTGTGGGAATCGGAGGTGCCATTACGCTTGGTTCCACAAGGATTTCTGGTTCCTGAGTCTTTCTTCTCCCAAAGCACACACCACCATTATGTACACTTCTCTCTTTAGCCAAAAATGTCCCAATAGAATGTCTTCTCCTTTCAGCAGCACATCTACCAATCGGCAAAGTGGCTGACACATTGTAATACCTCGCGTCATCAACACCCAGAAACACTTCCCCCGAATTATCAACATCGTCATCAACGTCTCTTCCATCAACCACATCTTCACCAGGAAGTCCACAATACACCATATCATTACTCAAAAGTTCACTGGCAGATTTAAGGACCCTTCTCCTAGGTCTTCTTCTGTCATTTTCCGAATGTGAGTGTGACCTGTGAGGCAAGTAGGGCGACGGAGGAGCAACATCTGATGGTCGAGGGTCACCTTTTAAAAATTGTTGAGTTCTTTCGTGATCCGCATTGGCACTGACGGAACGAAAGAGGTTCCTAAAACTCAGTCTCGGATTCCCGTTGGTATTTTGATTTTGACGGGACAGCATCGGAACACGTTCCTCTGTTGGTGTAGAAGGAACGGAAAAGCCGGAATTACTGCTCCTGTTGCTGTCGTGGCGCATCAGGGTGGACGTTGTTGATGTTGAGGTAACACTGGCAGATGACGTCGAACCCATTTTGCAGTTTTTGCGACGAAAAAAGGAACTGAAGCCCCTTGATGTCAATCCAGAGTTAAGAGATGATGGTCCAGAGGAAAGGTCTGTTGTACCCCCGCTGGAAAGCGAGAAGTACGAGGGATTGTCTGTAAACATACGGAGAAACTGTTTCAATCACTTGTTAAAATTTCCGCAATCTTTTTTTCAAATTTACTACAAGTTTCAATATATATTTTTATTTATGTATCCGCTCAACTAAAGTGTCGAAAAATTTGCAATTATTTACAGTTTTTTCTAATAGAAAAAGTTTGGTTAAAAAGGTTAATTGTAAGTAAGAAATTGTTACTCTGGTTTCTTTAATTCCAAAGTCATTTGATCAATTTTGGTATAAATTGTGAAATTATTCGTCCAAAGCTTTATCAACTCAACTGATTTTCCAATCTTGTATATTCCCTTAATGTCATTTTAGTTTTTTGTAAAATTCCTTGTAATCTTTGGGTGTCAAAGATTTTCTAAAAACACTGAAAGATTGCCGGTAAAGATTTATAAAGAGAATTCGCTGGATTAAATCGGATCTTAATTGGATAGGCACGTTTGATTTGAAATCATTAAAGATCATGTTTTAATTAACAACGTATGATGAATCATTTAAAAAGAATGCATGATTGAAGATGAAACAGTTCAAGAAATTAACCCATCATCAATTATTGAAAAACTGAGTCTCACCATCACAAATTTGGTCAAGGGGTTTAATTTTTCTCTTCAGACACTTGACGGGGAGAAAATCTAACTGGAAAGAATTTTATCACTTGTTGAAAAGAATGACATTAAATCAGACGGAATTTTGAAAATATGAATTTTTGGGAAAAATAAGCTTCTGTGAAACATTGGGGGATGAGTTAAGTGATTATGTTGATCTTAGATGACACGTGATACGATCTTAATCTCGACTCTCGATGACCGAAGAGAACCACCTGAGATCGCATTTAAGACTGAAAGAGCTGAAAGTCGAGATGAGACAGGGCGTTATGGGACGCAACACGCGACCCAATAAAGAATAGGGTGGGAGAGAAGGGACCGGATGTTGCATTGTTCCCCCTTTTCCTTCATCACCACCTCCTCCACCCTGGACTTGAGAGAGACCGAGAAGTCCGCCGCGCCACCGGAAATGCACCACCACGTCTCGATCGACGAATTCGATGGAACCGCGATTTGCAGAAAATCAAGACCCTGTTGCGAATAAAAGTCACGTCTCGTACTTAAGCCGAATTTTATTATGTTCAATTACAAATTTTCAAAATTCCACTCTAAGAAGAGAATCTTATAGCCACTGTTGAACACAAATTTTCTTTCAAATAGAGTATCAAAATGTTAGATAAAAGTTTTTTTTTCAAATGAACCGTAATTTTCCGAAAATCGAGGTTTGGAAATTTTGCCCAAAAATAATGTACGTAGGGTAGAGGTACATTAAAAAAGAAAATGTTACTTTTTATGTTGGACAATAAATTGTGAACCAAAATGACTGGCTAGCAAACTCGATCTTTATTCTTGGTCACTTAAAACGTGTTCCAAAGATGACGATGTTCACAGAATTTTTACTCAAGTTATCTGATCTCGAAACTTTCTCTACAGACAGACATACAGACAGACATTTTCGTAAAATCCAATCTTTCGATATTAGAAGGTCTCAAAACGTCGAGCAAAGGGAAAATTATCAAAAGTTGAAAATCATACAAATTTAATACCTTCTTATATTCTAGACAATTTCAATAATTTCTATCAATTTTGTTTCTTTATGAAGAATGCTTTGTATTCATTCAAATTTACAAATTTTTCAAAATGATTCAACTTGGCTTCAAATTAACTTTCTTCTATCTACAAATGAGTTCTGTGAATTCCTGATCAAATATCCGGATTTTGTGTGTGTGTGTGTGTGTATGTTTATGTGTGTGTACGGATGTACTTTTTCTTGAAAAAACGATAACTCGAAAACCGTTTAAATGATTTAAATAAAATTTGGTATGGTTATTTTTACTACTAAATTCTGGAATCAGACACAAGGATTTTTAAAAGTAACCATTAAAAATTCTTTATTAAATTTTCATTTTTTAAAAATTCGTTTTTTTTTAAAAAAAATTTGTTTAACCTATAAATTTAACTTAATTTATTAAAAACTCGTGTTTAAAACTAATCAGTTGACCTATATAAATTTTATATTTTCTTAAACTTTTAAAGAATAAATCGCATTTTCAATTTTAAAAAACAAATGAACTTTTTAATTTTAAATCATTTTAGAAAATTTTACAGTGATTTTGAGTGTAAATAAGCAAATAATTGTTAGAAATAATCATTAGAAAATTTAAATTAAGAAGTGGTTTTTTATCTACATAAAAATATTATTAAATTTAATTTCACCAAATTTTGATATATTAAGTTTTACATTTCTCAGAATAAATTAAGTTGTGTCAAAATTTGTTGTCAAATAATAGTTATTTAACATTTTATGTTTTTCCTTTGAATCTAGTGACATAATATTATTTTTTTTTCAATCTTGACAAATAGCTCATTTCTCTCTTTAAAACATTTTTTACAATTTTATTTCTTGACTATGAGTATATAATATTTTGTTTAAAGAATATATAAAACTCAGTTTTTATTTATATAATAATTTTTTAATAAGATATTTTAAAATATCCAACAAATAAAATTGTAAAAAATGTTTTAACAAGTAAGATGAACTATTATTTGTCAAAATAGAATGAGATTTTAACTAGATAACAAAAAACACCATTTCTTAAGGAGGTTTATCCAAAAATCGATTTTCTACAGATTTTTATAAACTTTTAATAACATATTAAATGCATTATTTTAAATGTATGGTTACAATTATATTGAAATTTACCGTTCTGTTTTTAAGATATAAATTTATAAAGTTGGGACTTTTACATGGAAATTGGAAACAGTAAAAAAACGAGTAAACTGATTATATTTTAATGAATTAAAAAAAAAGGTTCTACAAATAAAAAAAATTAATATATTTTAAACTATAATACAATACAACTTTTACAATAATATTTAATTAAATTATCTTACGGTTGTTAAAATAATGTTTTTCAAGACTAGTAATTCTTCTTTTTTTTTAAATAATCAGGTAGGAGACATTTTAATAGCTTAAAAACGGAAAAATTTGCTTTCGAAAAAATTCATTTGTGTAATGATTTTAACTAAAAAAAAAACAATTTAGAAACCAAATTATAAGAAGAAATAAAATTATAAAGATATTGAGTATCATAGTTCGATAGAATGAGAACCGCTTGAGAGGAGAAGCGTCCTTAAATGATTATTATTTGATAACACATTTTAGCTCAAACTAATTTTTTCTAAAAAATATACACTTGTATCCTTCGAAATTTTATGAAATTAATTATAATAACATTTTTATTTGATGTGAAAAAAGCCATTTTTAGTTTGAGGTTATGTCAATGTAGAGAACCTCCTTAAGCTGAAAATGTGACATGTTTAAAACATAAGCGATTTTAATAAATAACTCATTTTCTAACAATTATTTGCTTATTATCATCCAAAAACACTTAAAAGTTTTTTTAAAAATTAGCTTTTAATCGAATTTTGACAAAATTTGTTAATAAAACGAGAAATACAGAAAAATATCAAGTGAAACTTTTTTATAATCTCTTTTACCAAAATCGGGCACAAATTAAATTCTTATGGAAAATAATTTTTACTATGACGACAATTTTGAAAAAAAAAAATTATCCAAAAAAACGCTGGGGTTTTTGAGTAATTTAAATTCCAAATTTTTTAGTAAAACAGCCGCCATTTTATTATTTTAGAATATTTTTTAAATTTTTCAATAGATTTTTAAAGAGGACTAATAATTATTTCAGTCCCCCCAAAAAAAGAATAAGATATCCCAATTACTTGAAAAATTATTACAATTATAAGGTTTTTTATCTTAAATTGTAAATAAACGAGAGTTTATTTTAATGCTTTAAATTAAAACTCTAAAAAATTTTTTTTTTTTTAATATTGAATATTCTTCTATTTTAAGTGCACTTAAATTTGCTTGTAAGCAATTTTTTGCAATATTGGACACACTTTACAAAACGCTATTATGTTCAGTAGACTGTGTACAATACAAAATGGAAATCTATAACACAAGATAAAAAAAGAAAGAAAAGAACCTCTTACAATGTCATAAAAATGAGGGTTCACAAGCACCTGTTTTTGCTCAAATAGAAAAAGATTTGATATTATGAAAAAAGTCTGATGGAAGATTGCACCAATTCTGAAGAAATTGAAAGTAGATATGGGAAGAAATTGAGAGGGATTCCACGCCCCGAGTAAGCCATCAGAAGAATCAGTTTACTGAAAAATGAGAATTTTTCTTCGAAAAAATTACAAAAAGGTGCATATATCGGAAAAAATGATTTATTGAATATTATTATCAAAATATAGTTCATGTTCGACATTTCGAATGAAAGTCAGGAAAACATGTTTAAAAAAAAATAAAATTTTTTAAAATTACAAAATATGAGAAATGTAATGAAAATATAAAAAATAAAAGGGTAAAAATCTAAAACATGTAATAAAAATACGAAAAATGAGACAAAAAACAAAGAATAATGAAAAAAAAATAATAAAATAAAAATGTTGAGAAATTTTTTCTGTATGTTGAGCTTTGATTTAGATTAAATATTTTTCTGTAATGTCAATAACATAGCCCCACAAAAAAAAAAAAAATATTTTTGTCCGAGACACTACACTAGAATATTTCCATGTATTTTTCTTCGTGGAAAAAATACAAATTTATTTCAAAAGTATAAATCAAAACCAAAAGATTTTTTCCTTTTTTACCGGGAATCCGAACCCGGAGTCAGAATAACCAGATTAGCTAAAATTTTTTAGATAATCTCAAAAAAGCGATTTTTTTCATGTTTTTGATCAGTTTTTTGGTATTATCTGAAGAATTTGAACTAATCTAGCAGTTTTAACTTCGGATTCGGATTCAGCGTAGAAAAATATGTAGGAATACACTAGCATATTGTCCCGCACAAAAAAAAAATATTTTTGGAATTTTTTTGTTGTGTTTTTGAGCAGTTTTTTGAGATTATCTCAAAAAGTTTTGCCAAACTGATTATTCTGATATTGGATTCGGATTAAGCGGAGAGAAATACGTAGAAATACACTAACGTAGTGCCTTGAAAAAAAAAATTTTTTTTTGTTTTTATTTGTGCCTTAAAATTTTTTTTGAGATTATTTCAAAAAGTAGAACCAATCTGGAAACTCTGACTTCGAATTTGGATTCAGCGAAGAAAAATATGTAGGAATACACTAGTGTAGTGTCTCGGACAAAAAAATATTTTTTTGTGGAAACAATTAGAAAAATAATATTGCAATGAATGGGAATAGGTTTAAAAAAAGATTTTCTTCTTTACGATTAAAGAATCCCTACAGTAGCCACATTTGATGGTAAGATAAAATACACGTGATTATACGCAAAAGTACGTGGCTTGAATTTTATCAACTATTTACTTCTACGTGATTGGGAATGCTTGTGACAATGACTTTAAAAAAAACTTACCGACTGCCATGATGCTTTCTTCGTCAAGAATCACCTGAAAAAAATAACAAACAAGTTGTATCAATAAAATTTGCACTTTTTATTTCTTAATTAATTATAAATACTATTGGTTAAAATAATATTATAAATTTAACAATTTAAATAATAGTACTTCTATAATAAAAAAAATTATGTTAAAAGCAAACTAAAATCGTCAATAAATAGAATGACAACAGAACCAACAATTAATTTTTAGAGGGAGATGAATGTAGAATACCTCGATTATATATTTCCTTTCATTCAATTTTTGTTTTTATTTTTACACTAACTTAAAAATACAAAAAAAAACATATTTAAAAGACAATAAAAAACACAAAATATTAAATAATTGATATTTAAAACAAATTTTGGCAAAATTTTTTTTTAATGATCACCCAGATCTTTTACAATTTGGTGAAATCAATTTTAATAATATTTATTTGAGGAAAACCATTTTCTAGTTTGAGGTTATGTCAATGGAGAGAACCTTCATCATAAAAACTAAGTAAATCAAAAGAAATGAAAGAAATTAAATAGATTAAAAATTTAAGATGCAAAAACAAATAGTATGCAAAAATATAAAAATTTTTTTGGATATAAAAATATACAAATTGCAAATTAAAAATGCTGATGTTACTATTTAATAATGCTTGACTTATTTTTTTTTAATTTCACACACTGAAAATAATGCTTGTTTAATTTAAGACATAATTGGGTCAACTATAAAAAAATTTTGTTGCATCAAAGGGGCAAATAATATCATAAAAATTTAAAATTTAAAAGTTACTTGGTCTGTAAAACCTATACATAGAAAATAATCGATTTATTTTACCATCAATTAAAAATGCACTCACTCAATTAAAATTTATATCAAACAAAAAGCAACTGAAATTGACATCGATTAAAATTCTATTTAATTGAGGTTTAAATGAAAATCAGAATAAATAGAATTTTTAATTAAGAACATGTGATGTGGAATGACGACAATTATACCGTTTAGGCAAAAATTGCCATTCAGAAAATCTGCATGATCTTGTCAATTATTTCTCTTAAATTTTATTTACCGTTTTCAATTTATCATATTTTCTAAAATTATTTTCTAATTATTTCTCTCAAATGTTATTTATTTTTTACAATTTATCATTGTTTTTATCATATTTTAATTATTTCCTTTAAGTTTCAAAATTTAAAATCATTTTTCAATTATTTTCCAAAATGTATTTCCTTCAATTTTAAATTTTTTAAATTTGTTTTATAATTTCCAAAATTTTAAACTATTTATCTGACACTTCAATTGATTCATTCCATTTTCAATTATTTATATTATTTTTTTTTATTATTTTCTTTAATTCTCAATTACTTTCGTTCTTTTTCATAATTTTCAAAAAGTTTTTAATTTTTTCTCTTTAATTAAAAATTGCTCGCTTTAATTTTAAATTTTGTTTATCTTTTTTCATTTATTTTCCCTAATTTTTAATTATTTTCTATTTCATTCAAAGAACTTTTGAAGGTTCTAAATGTTTTTCTGAAATTTTCTTTGACTTTTCTGTATTTAAAATATATTATGTAAATTATTCAATGATTCTCTCAAATTTTAATTTTTTTAATTTTTAAATTATTTATCTCAATTTCCTATCATTTTTTTCCGTTTTTCAATTATTTTCTCTAATTTTTCATTATTCAATTTTTTTCAATTTATTTTTAAGATTTTCAAGTACTTTTCTCAAATTCAAATTATTTTGTTTATTTTTAAGACAATTCTATGATTTTTTAAATTACGTTCCCCAATTTTTAATTGATTTCATTTTTTTAAAATTAATTTGCAAAATTTGCCATTATTTTGTTTAATTTCAATTATTTTTTGCATTTTTTTTTCATTTTTAAGGAGGTTTATCCAAAAAACCAATTTCTACAGATTCTTATAAAATTTCAATGACATAATAAATGCATTACTTTACATGTACTGTTATAATTTTATTAAATTTTACCGTTCTGTTTTTAAGATATAAATTTATAAAGTTGGGACTTTTACATGGAAAAAGTAACAAAACGCGCAAAATGACTATATTTTGATTAATTTAAAAAACACAGTTCTACACATTTTTTTAAAAAACTAATATATTTTAAACTGTAATAGAATACAGCTTTTACAATAATATTTAATTAATTTACCGTTCCGTTGTTAAGAAAATGTTATTTAAGGGTAGAAATCCTTCACTTTTTTGAAATAATCAGGAATACAAAATTTTAAAAAGTTGTAATTTTCAAAAAAAAAATTTCTTTTCAATAATATTTGTTTGTGTAATGATTTTAACTACAAAATACTATAGAGAAACCAAATTATAAGACGAAATGGAATTAAAAAAATATTGAGTATCATGGTCCGATAGAATGAGAACCGCTTGAGGGTATAAGCGTCCTTAAATTTGATAAATTTTATCAAAAAAAAAAATTTTACTTTATTTGTTTATTTAATTGTATAAATTTATTGTCAAATATTCTATTTAAAGTATTTATAATTGTTGATAACACAAGTTGTAGAAACTAAGCGTTGTTTAATTTAGTCGAACTTTAAATTACTACAATTAGCAAGGTTTTTGAATTTTTTTTTTTTTTTTTTAAAGGTTTATTTGGGTTGACTAAAGGCCCCGGGGCACTGTCCTACTTTGCCCCTTAATAGTTACGCCACTGTTATAGAGGAAGAAATATTCCTGAATATTCCTTTAAATTTACAAATTTTTTAAAATGCTTCAAATTAACTTTCTTTTATCTAGAAATGTGTTATATGAGTGCCAGATCAAATGTCCGGATGTATGTATGTATGTGTGTGCATGACTGTACTTTTTCTTGAAAAAACGATAACTCGAAAACGGCTTAACAGATTTAAATAAAATTTGATATGGTTATTTTTACTACTAAAATCTAGAATCAGACACAAGGGTTTTTAAAAATAACAATTTCAAATTTTTATTAAATTTTAATTTGGTTAAAAAATTTGTTTTTTTTTCAAAAAATTTCTAACCAACTAATTCCTAATATATATAAAAGTCGACGATTACTTTAAACTGAATCAAAGAATTTATTCTTTATTAATCGTAATTATTTTAAGAGGGTAAATGTTAAATAAATTAATTACATTTTCTTATTTCCATATATCCGGAAATAATAAAAATTACATTTATCCTTATCAATTTCTTATATTCTGAACAAAAGACTTCATTACAGTTTTCGAGGAACGAATACCATGAATCGTATATCGAAATGATTTTATTACTGCAGCTACTGTGAATGTGATTCGAGTGCAAGTTTCATTCATCTCTGGAAATAGTCGTGAAGATTATATTTATAGATCGGTAGAAGCAAGGGAAATGGTCGGTCCATTCACGATTTGCAACGTGCAATCAAGAGGTGCATTCTATCTCAAATTCACTTCAACATAATCTCTTATAAAATTATTTCTCTGTAATTAAATGGGAAATAATTTCGCAATGTTAAATTTAAATTAACGTGCGAATAAATACGAGTTATAGAATCCATTTTGAATACGATGAATGCAAATGTTTTTTTTTTCTTAAAATGCATCTTTCTCGGTATGCTTCTAAAATTCTACCTGAAGCAAGTAAATGGCAGCTTCTCTGCTCTGGCTCCAAGAAGTCGAACCAAGCTTCTATTTTTGGTATTCCCTTCTGAGGAAGAGGAAATAAGCAAAGGGTAATAGAGTAAGACAGATAAAAAATGAAGGTAAAAAATCTAAAGATAAATTTTCTTTTAAATGTCACTTTAATTTACATATTATACCAATAATAAAGGATTTAATTATTAAAATTATTTGTTTACATTCACAGTGAATGAAATTGTTTTAAAATTGTAAATTTTATAAAAAGTGAATTAAAAAAGCGGCTTTACAAATTTAAACAAAAAATTAATATATTTTAAACTATAATATAATACAACTTTTACAAGAATATTAAATTAATTTACCGTACGGTTGTTAAGAAAATATTATTTAAGGTTACTAATTCTTCTCTTTTTTTCAGGAAGGAAAAATTTTAATAGCTTATAGTTCTCAACGGAAAACATTTCTTTCAACAAAATTCGTTTGTGTAATGATTTTAACCATAAAATACTATTTAGAAACCAAATTACAAGAAGAAATGGAATAAAAAAGATATTGCATAGGTCTGATAGAATGAGAACCGCTTGAGAGGGTAAACGTCCTTAAATTGTATTGTTTAGAATGGACACATGCATCTGGACATTTGCTTAGAAATGAAAATTTACGCGTTTTAGATTAAAATGAGATTATTTTTGGAAAATCGAGAATCTTAACGATCACAAAGCTTCCTCTATGAAAAAACGAAATATGTTAAAACTAATTATGAAAAGTTACAGAAAATTTAAAAGTGCACGAAATTGACCATTTTTCGTTTGGGATTGAGTGCGTTCGGACTTTAAAATGAAAAAAAAAGAATTTAAATCAAAATAACTTTGCTTGTAAGTTTATGGGGAATGGAGAGTTCTTTCTTAAGACGCACCTGCAAATGGAGTGCATGCAAGTTGTGTACTTCCGGTGCCTTGACGCGTGCCCTTATAAATGCAATTATATCCTAGCATTTACGCCTACGAGATGTCAATTCACTTATGATTTGCACACGCTTGCTACTTTAAACTTTAATCTGCAATGTATCCTAAAGCTAATGATTTATGTAATAAAATTTTGACATAAAAAAAGTGTGTAAAATTTTTAATTTTTTTATCACGAGTAATAACAATTTGCAATAAAATTAGAAGATAAACTTCTTTTGTTGATTCTATATATATAACAAATTCGCACGAATCAAAATTTCAATAAGTAACAAAAATTCGTATAAAGCAGATAAAATTAATTTACCAATTATTTTTTTACTAAAAGGTAATCAGCGTATTCACTTGTATTTGTTGTGCATCTTGAAATGTAAGCAATTTTTTCATTCTTCACGCTCTAAAGAAAACTCTGAGACAATTTTTCTTTTTTGTTTATAATCGGTTAAAAATACGTCTTTGGTATTAAAATAGTCGTGTTTGACCTTGATATCACCCTACAAATGGTTCGATCGAAATCATGCAAATTATTTCTTGTCTGTGAGATGCGCGTGCCAAGATAGCTTCAGTTAACCTGTGAAAACATGTCTTTACCTCGAGTTGCAACTGTAATTTTGAATACTTCTATATGTACAGCTATTTACAATAGTGTCTACACGACAAGCCTACAATATTATCCGACATTTATCATGCATTGTTCTCCAGTTGCGTAATATCGCATACCTTACAACAATCTTTTAATTTTGAATTAATTAATAAATAACGTGATTTGCCGAACTGGCTTCATAATGAAGAAGCACAAGATAACAATAAAACTATAATTAGGTAATATAACTAGATCATACAGCTCGGACTAGAGCGCAATTAGTTTCTATATGCTTATAAGGATTAAAAATTAAAAATATTAATTTTCTTATAAAATTTTAATGACATATTAAATACATTATTTTACATGTATGGTTACAATTTTATTGAAATTTACCGCTCTGTTTTTAAGATACAAATTTATAAAGTTGAAACTTTTACATGGAAACAGTAAAAAACACGCACAAAATCACTATATTTTAATTAATTAAAAAAAACGGCTCTACAAATTTAAAAAAAAGTTAATATATTTTAAACTGTAACATAATACAACTTTTATAGCAATATTATATTAATTTACCGAGAAACTGTTATTCAAGATTAATAATTCTTCTATTTTTGTGAAATAACCATGAAGGACAAATTTTAATAGCTTGAAATTCTCAACGGAAATAAATGTGTTTAACAAAATTCATTTGTGTAATGATTTTAACTATAAAATACTATTTAGAAACCAAATTATAAAAAGAAATGAAATTAAAAAGATATTGAATATTATGGTCCGATAGAATGAGAACCGCTTGAGGGTTTAAACGTCCTTAATATCAATAATTATAAATATTTTACACAAAATGTTTAAATATAAATAAAACTAGTTCAATATAATAATGTGCTCAAATAATATGTTTAATTTTTTGAATAAAATGATAAATCTGTTGATCTGTTGGGATTGACTGTTGTGGCGTCACAAAACAAAAATGGCTGACAGAAGTAGGCAACTTTAGTAACTACAGCATGTAAACGAAACAAATTATTTAAAATATATTTTAAAAACAGTGAAATACGAATCACTTTAGACAAAATTTTTTTAATTTACGCAATTAACACTTTCTAAACGAAATTAAGAAAATTTTAAGCATCGGAAATAACACTGGAAAATGACACGTTGAAAAATTTGCTTAAATATTTACAAATTTTGCATTAAAAAATTTTGCACTTCCATCTGTATTTATTAATTAGCATGTTTTATATCATCAATTGTTCATTTTTTGAAAGAATAATAAAAGTTTATAGGTTAGAATTTTTTAAAGGTCAGCTGTAATATTTATATATACTGAGTAAAAGATGTTAATTTAAATTTTTTTTATAATTGTTGATTTTTCTTCATCTATCCGTACTGAAAATTAAATGTAACTTTTTTCGTAAATTTAGAAAATTACTATTTTTTCTCCTTCTACAGAATTTTTACGAATTTATTTACTTTTTTTACCTACTTCTTTTAATTCAGATTCATACCACTAGATAGCGTATCAGAGTTTAGACATTCCCAATGGGAAACATAATTATATTTTTAAAGAAATTTACGGAATTAATAGTGGTTTTCTCATTTTTTAAAAAATGTTAATTAAGACAATTTTATTTTCACTTGTTAACACTTGTACCTTATTCCCTACATAGTAAAAAACATTATTAATTAAAACTTGAAAAAAAGAATTTTAAATTCCTAAAAATTTAATAATAAATCAAATAGTTTTAAACTATATGAAAATAATTAAAAATATAGTAGAAATTAAAATATAATTCAAATAAGAAAATAACTTAAAATAAATAACGGAACGATATTTGCAAGAAATAATTACAATATTGTAGAAATTAATAGAAAATTGAATAAAAAATTAAAAAGTTTTAATTTAAAAAAAATAATTGAAAAATAAATAACGAAACTAATAAAAAAATAATAATAAAATATGCATTTTAGAAGTTACTTGAAAAATTAAAGAATATAATTGAGGGGGTGGATGCAATAAAGGGATATAGACGACTTTCGAAGTCCCCCGTTTCTACCGGAGACTCGCTGTACGCGGGGCCAACGAAAGTCTCGCGTATCCCCTTATTGCATGCAGCCCACAGTGGTCTGAATTTAGAATTTTCTGTTCAAAATCAACTACAGGTCACAAATCTTAACCGATTTCAAAAGTTTTTTTTAAAATCATCAGCTATAAATTCTTTAAAAAATGGTCTATCTCAATTTTTAAATTAATTATTTATAACATTTATAAATGTAACAATTTTCTTAATTATTACTATAATTACAAATCAAAATTTATCTAACTATAAAAATTAATATTTACTTTCTTTAAAATGTTCGCAGTTTTTTTGACAGCTGTCAACTGTCAAATTGACATAAAATTCTTATTTAGCGACACCAGAAAACCCTTTTACTGTCATTTTTGTCAAAGAAACTTACTTTATAAAAAAGTTGACAATTTCACTCGAAAGTTATATAATTAAGTAAATTGTTTATAATAATTATTTTATCCATATATACAATTGTTTAAACCTTAAGCGATTGCTAAATATGATTTTGATGGTTAATATGTGTCTGTGCTATTATTATTTTTATTTTTTAAACACAACTATTTTTACAAAAATCATAATTTCTTCTCCTATTTGTTTATTTATAAATGTTATAAATAATTAATTTAAAAATCGGGAAAGACCATTTTTTTAAGAATTTATCGCTGATCATTTTAAAAAAAAAAACTTTTGAAATCGGTTAAGATTTGTGACCTGTAGTCGATTTTGAACAGTAAATTCCAGTTTCAGACCACTGTGCAGCCCCTCAATTGTAATGTGCAGAAAATAGTTTATAGTTAAAGAAAATAATTTTAAAATGAAAAAAGAAATTCAAAATCTTGTAATTTAAAATTAAAAGTAAGAAATTGTTTTAAAGGGTCTAATATTGAAATATGAATTTAAAAATAAAGAAAACGATTATGCGTTAACGAATATAGTAAAAAAGTGGAAGAACATAATTAAACATTGAATCAAATATTTGAAAATTTATTTACGGTTATTAAAATAATTGAATATGGAAGACAATAATTGAAAATATTGAAACTAATAATTGAAATGTTCATTAATAATAATTAGACATTTAAAAATCTAATTAAATAAAGAAAAATATAATTGTAAAATGATTAAGTAGGTATTGATTAAGTTGATTGAAGAAATAAGAAATATAATTATAAGTTGAAGAAAATAGATGAATACGAAAACATAGAAAATTGATTAAATTTTCAGTTATTTTTATTGAATGGAAATTTTCATTTCCACTTATTAATAAAAATTTAATATTAAAGAAACTAATTGAAAAATATCATTTCAGTTTAAGAAGAGAGTTAAAAAACTTCAAAGAATAATTCAAGAAATTGAACATAAATAAAAGTCTTCAGAGAATAATTAAAATTTGAGGGAAATAAGAGAAAGTATTAAAAAATATATTTGACATTTCAAAGTTGTAACTTGTAAATAAGAATTCAATAAAATAATGAAAACAAAACAAAAAAACAATTTTAAAACATAAAGGTGAAAAAATGAATAAAAAATGACAATAATTGAAAGTAATGTAATAAATAATGAAATTTGCAATAATAATAAGATATTAGAGTAAGGATTCCTGAAGTGTGTCCATCATTTTCAAAAGGTATTCTGATTTTATTCAAATTTTAGATTTTGATAGTAAATATAAGGATAAACAAAACCCTATAATGTTATTAAAAAAATGTTGATATTTTAATAGTTATTAACAATCAAAGTTTTTTATAAACAATCCTATTGCTTCCGTTCTAATTAACAGAATGTTATAAAAATTGGAACTATTATTAAAAAATAGGCGCTTGTCGAAATACTAAAAGTTTTTTTAAAAAACACATGCAATTTGTTTAAATAATCAACACTTGTTATAAACAAATTAAAAATTAAGCCTGTTCTTAATGAGATATTGACTTCGTTCTTTTTTAATATTATTCAGTATACAATTGTTCACATTTCCCAAAAATAAAATTTTGGGGCCCACATTATAGGAATAAAATACTTTTAATTTTGTTGAAAGAAATACCGTTTAATTACTAATGTGAAGTTTTCAACAACAATATACTGTCCACATCTTTTGTTTTTTTCTTTAAATATGCTGAATCGTCAGAAACTTTTAAATTGAGAAAAGCAAAATACAAAAGTTATAATAATTTCTAAAATAAATATTATGAACAGATACAGTATACACGATAATTAGAAAGTTAGGTTATTTATGAATGTTTTATAAATGTTAAAAATCTTATTTTTAAAAATTTTTATTTCATGTTTCTTTAAAAATGAATTTGATAGATTAAAATACATTCGCTAAATATTTTACTATAACTATATTTTATATTTTACTATACTATATATTACTATATATATACTCTGTTTTTGTTTGCAATAATAAAACGTTAAATCATATTTAAATAATATTATTTAATAATAATTTATTTTAATATAATTTAACATTTTATTATTGCAAACGAAAACATAGTATATGTATTACATAATATAGTAAAATATTTACAAAACATATTTTAATCTATCAAATTTATTCTTAAAGAAACATGAAATTAAAAATATTTAAAATAAGATTTCAAACATTTGTAAAACATTTACAAATTTACAAACATTTACAAACATTTAACCTAACTTTTTAACTATCATATGTGTATACTGTATCTGTTCATAATATTTATTTTAGAAATTAATACAACTTTTGTATTTTGCTTCTCTCAATTTAAAAGTTTCTGTCGATTCAGCATATTTAAAGAAAAAAAAACAAAAGATATGGATAGTATATTGTTGTTGAAAACTTCACATTAGTAATTAAACGGTATTTCTTTCAACAAAATTGAAAGTATCTTATTCCTATAATGTGGGCCCTAAAATTTTATTTTTGGGAAATGTGAACAATTGTATACAGAATAATATTAAAAAAGAACGAAGTCAATATCTCATTAAGAACAGGCTTAATTTTTAATTTGTTTATAACAAGTGTTGATTATTTAAACAAATTGCATGTGTTTTTTAAAAAGCTTTTAGTATTTCGACAAGCGCCTATTTTTAAGTAATAGTTCCAATTTTTATAACATTCTGTTAATTAGAACGGAAGCAATTGGATTGTTTATAAAAAATTTTGATTGTTAATAACTATTAAAATATCAACATTTTTTTAATAATATTATAGGGTTTTGTTTATCTTAATATTCACTATCAAAATATAAAATTTGAATAAAATCAGAATACCTTTTGAAAATGATGGATACACTTCAGGAATCCTTACTCATTAAAGAAATTATTTGAAAAAATTAAGAGAATAATCGAATTTTTTGGACAAGTTTCGTAGAGGGAAGTGTTGATAAAAAATGATAAACAATTTTTTTCACATTTTTCTTGTCAAAAATAAAATTTTGAAAAAATAAGTAATTTTGTTTGAAAGTTTAGAAAATTCTGCATAAAAAACACCTGTAAGATTTTTAAATCCATTGATCCGTTTAAAAGTTATTGGCAGTTGAAAATTACGCTGGAATAAAATTGGGCACTTGATAACATGGCAACCACCCATTACATAGGCCGAAAAACCTACTTAAAATTTTTCTTTTTTTACTACATATCATTGACCAAAACAATTGACAACTTTTTTTTAAGGTGGCCTTTTTCTCATTGAATGTCTCACAAGCCTTGTTAAGGCTATGTTTATTACAGAAAAATAATAACGTAATTGAAAGTATTGTTTTGTAATTAATAACAATGTCATTTACATTTTTACTTTAATATTTAGTGATATTGTACTTATAAAAAAGCCTATAATTGAGCATCACCCGTTTGATAATTATCACTCAAATTGTGTAAATAAACAGCGACTGCAGCGCCACAGGGAGTTGACAGCAGAAATGCATTATATCCATCTAATGTATTCCAAAATGCATTTCACCGTATACTGGTCAGAGCGATCTTTGCTAACGTCTGGTTTGGTTCGACTGTCAGTTTCAAGTCTATTAATATACCGGGTGAGCAACCTACCTAATTCTTAATGGAATACTCCTTAAGTTCTTCGAATTTCTCCCTAAAAATATGTCCACCAAAATTCCTGCACGTAATGCACATTTACATTTTACTTCAACTTACAATATTACAAAAAGGGAAAATAAAACACTAAATATCAAATAACTCACTATGCTCTAAATTTTAAAAAAACAGGAATAATTGTTTTGAAATTAATATTTCTCTTAAAATTATTTTTTGTCCTGAATGATGAATTTAAGAGAAAAATATTAACTAATTCCACAGCCTCACAAAAAAAATTTTTTGTATGAGACTTTACACTAGTTTCTTCTACGTATTTTTCTTTGCTAAATCCAAATTCAAAAGTTAAAATTTTTAGATTGGTTCTACTTTTTGACATAACCTTAAAAAATTTTAAAAACACAAATAAATAAAAAAAAAATTTTGTGCGGGACAATATGCTAGTGTATTCCTACATATTTTTCTCCGCTGAATCTGAATCCTAAGTTAGAATTGCCAGATTGGTTCAACTTTTTGAGATAATCTCAAAAAACTGATTAAAAGAGCGAAAAAATCACTTTTTTGAGATTATCTAAAAAAATTTAGCTAATCTGATCATTTTGACGTTGGATTCGGATTCAGCAGAGAAAAATACGTAGGATTACACTAGTATAGTGTCCCGGGCAAAAAAAATTGTTTTTCATGTTTTTGAGCACTTTTTTAAGATTATCTCAAAAATGTTAGCCAATCTGGTTATTCTAACTCCGAATTCAGGTTCAGCGGAGAAAAATACGTAAGAATACACTAGCGTAGTGTACCGGTAAAAAAATTTTTTTTTCAGTTTTAATTTGTGTTTTTGAAAATTCTTTTGATAATATCTCAAAATGTAGAACAAATCTAGCAATTCTGATTTCGGATTTGGATTCAGCGAAGAAAAATACATAGAAATATACGAGTGTAGTGTCTCGGACAAAAAAAAAATTTTTAAGGCTGTGTAGTTTATTCTTGAAGAAATTAATTAAAAATAATAATGCATATATTTTAGGGTTCTTTTTTAAGTTCAACTTCTACACTATTTTCAGAAGGTTGATCAAAGCGTACACTATTCGAGCGAAACTAACCGAAATTAATTCTGTTCTTGACAGAAGGTAAATAAGCATGATTGAGAGATTATGGCACAAACAACCTTAAGGCTGTTGCATCAATTCGCTACAGACAAAGATTTTATTCTATTCTCGATCTCCACGATTATTGCACATTAAATGATGTAAAGTAGCTTAGACCCTAAAAAATGAGAAATCCTTCTTAAAACGAAAAATTGCTTCTGCAAAATTTTCGGAGAAAACGTCCGACATTCTGATAAAGAGAAACGATTGTTAATTGCAAAAAATAATAAATAATTTTAAAATTAAATGTTTATTGACTACACAATTTAAAGGGATACAATTCAATTTGCATAAATTGAATTTATTTGAAATTTTTAATCCGTTATTTTGAAATGGTAGAATCTCGTTTGTAGGTTAGGAGGACAATATCTTCCTGAAGTTTCACAATAAAGACCACTAACAATTAAAATATGTCGTAAAAAATTTATAAGCAATTTCTATTTCATAGAAATGGCATATTTTAAGTTTTCATTTTATTAGGGGTGTAAATCTTTTATGACACTTAACAAAAAGAATAGTATTTTCGAAAAGTTATTTTATAATTTAAATCTTTTTCTCTATATATCATCTCCGACATTTAGAATTTTAATTGCTCAAGGACAAAAAAAAACGTGTAAAATTAATTTATTTTTAAATGTTTGATTTAATTGAAAATTTGGACATTCTGAGAGGAAAATTCTTTCATGCAAAATATTTGTGCAAAAACACAAAAAGCTGAGGCGTATTTTTAGCTCGAATTCAAAGTAATATTTAGCTGTATCCAGAATTAACTTTGGGCGAGAAACTTCGGACCCTTCTATATACAATAGGTATGCAAAAACAAAGTAACAAAAGAAAAGGTGATATTTGTTCGTCTTTCTTTGTTTTCGTATTTTATGAGTATATTTACAAATGAGCCTAATAAAAAAGATTTTTCAACAGCCAAAAAACAAATTCTCTTGAAAAAAAAAAGTTTTTAAATAATTTGAATTTTGCAAAAATTATTTATCCGACAGGACTCAAATTTTGCACGTTTATTAAGTGTCACGAGTACTTTTTCAGAAAATCGTACAACTATAACTTCATTATTTTAAAAGTTATTAAATAAATAAGGTTGTTTTTAGTAGTATAAGTTTTCTTTCTTTATAAAAAAATAATTTAGAAAGCAACGCTTATTAAAAAGCCTAGTTTCCACGTGCTACTCATTTGTTTAATGCAAATTAGAAATTAAAAAAAAAAATTGGGATAAGAAGTAGTAAATTTTTATTCCACCCCCTCCCCTCCCAACCCCTATTACATGAAATCGTTGATAGAACTCACTTATTAGAAGTGTCTTAAAAAACAGACTTTTTTATAATGACTAATCTAAAGAACCAGCAAAACAGAGAACTAACCTAACCTTAATTTTTAAGTCAATAACAGTTCAAATATCAAGCTTGTCATGACGGTCATGACCAAGAGCGTAATTGTAATTTTATACACAAGATATAAATAATTATAAATTAATTAAATACTAAATTATAAAATTTTCCTACTTTGTAAGTTAAGTAAAAGTTCTTTGTCACATAAATTATAATCGACAGATTGATGACATTGAAAATGTCAGTTTTACATTTTATAGTCGGTAAAGTGTCTGATTTACTAAGACAGTTTTGTCAAGCGAGTATTGTGAGCTTCTGTAAACGTCACGAAACCTTGTTTGGAACACCTCTCAACACGAAGCATTCTATTATACTTATATGGTATTACTCTCGTGTGATAATAACAAACTGCTACAGGCCAATCATAATTTACCCAATTATTAATACCCTGTAAAAAGAGATTTATTAAAACAAGGTGTTTTTCAATTGAAACTGGCCCTATATAATTGAAATAATAAAACTGACTAACGAAATTTTAATGTGTAGTCTGATGATATATAGCATTGGATTTTCACAGCAGAGGTTATGTATCTCAATTAAAACACTGCACTGATTCACGTTGTTATTGTATTAAGGCGCGCAGTTTAAAATATATTTTGTTATTATCAGTGATTTTCTTAATATTTTTAAATAATTATTTAAAACTGTGGATCTTGATTCGTGTCAACTGAAGATTTTTAAATAATTATTTAGAAAATATTAAGAACATCATTGTTAATAACAAAATATTTTTAAAACTGTGAGCCTCAATACAATAACGACGCGAATCAGTGCAGTGGTTTAATTGAAACACATAACCTCTGCTGTAAAAATCCAGTGCTACCTGCCATCGGAGCCATTTAAAAATACCCTGTTCTAATAAATACATATATTTTACGTTAAACTCGTAAAAATCGTAAAATTAAAAAATGTTTTAGACAAAAGTTTAAGATCTCACTGAGATACAAATTTTATATTCCATACAATTTTTCATAAAAATGTGTATTTTCCGCCAAAAATGCAAAAAAACTCAAAAGACCATGAAAACGGCCGAATTTTACGAATTTGGATGAAACTACATTTAGTTACGTATTTTGATGCACTCATTACAGAAATGACAGATAAAATTGTCGATTACTTGAATTTTATGATAAAAACCATTAAAAATTTTTTTAAATTTATGGTTTTTTGCATTAAACTCGTAAAAATCACAAAATGAAAAAAAATGTTTTAGATAAAAGTTGAGGATCTCATTGAGTTACAAATTTTATATTCATACAATTTACCATAAAAATGAGTATTTTTCGATGAATATGCAAAAAATACTCAAAAGACCATGAAAACTGTCGATTTTATAAATTCGGATGAAATAATAATAATTAAATTAAAAAAGGGGCTCAAAAAAATTTGGTTGGGTATTTTCAAAAATCCCTGTGTCCAAATTTAGATATTCATGAGCTTAATAAGTCATCCAAATTTTATTGGAATCTGTTTAAGCGTTCTTAAGATATCTTGTACACAAAAAACCTTTTACACACACATACACACACACACACACACATACATCTGGACATTTGCTTAAAAATTTACGCTTTTTAAATGAAAATGAGTCAATTTAGACTATTTTTGGAAAATCGAAAATCTTAACGATCACAAAGCTTCCTCTATGAGGAAGCAAAATAGTTGTAAAGAATTCAAAATGGCGGCTCCAATATGGCGGATGGTTTTGATTGATTTTAAAAACTGATTAAATTCGCGCAAAATTTGTTACTCTGAGGTTTTTCGGGTTGCTGGTTACTAATTTGAAATTCGATTTTAAAAATTCAAAATTGCAGATCCAATATGGAGGATATGGAATGAATTTTTAAAAATTAATTAAATTCTCTTAAAACTTGTTAAATCCGCTTTAATCGATTGGGATTAGTGACAGTATTTCGGGTCTATTACTACGAATTTTTTGTTAAAAGTTGTATTTGTTTAAGGTTTGAAAATCGCGGTCTTCACACTGCATCCGCCATTTAAATTTCTAAAACTTCACTTCAGATTCGTAATCAGCAATGCAAAAAAATCCAGAGTAAAAAGGTTAAAGCGAATTTAATCAATTATAAAAAAATTCATCCGCCATATTGGGTCCGCCATTTTGAATTTTTAGAACCTAATGTCACATTTGTAAGTAGCGTTTACGAATTAGTATTATGATACTGAATTTAACTTTTCGTACACTTGCTACACTGGGTGTCTAATAGATCAATTTTTTAATACTCGGTCGCCATTTTTTGTCCGCCATCTTGGAATTTAAAATAAGCAGTTTCAAATATTTGTAGCTAAGGCTTAATCGACGCGAGATTTCGAGCTCCCGAGTCAATCTTCTTTAAATTTCCTTGTGAAAAAATGCATAACATAAAATTTTTTCCTTGAAAAATCGTATTTGTTTTAATAAAATTAGTTATAACTTTTGTCACGTTTGTTATAAATAAATTCTAATCACAGAATCTGAAAGACCGGTAAATTTTACCTTAGAAATAATAAATAGCAGCTTTTTAAAATGTATTTTTCATAAAAAACAAGATCGTCAAAATCAAAACAAATTTTTTATCCGTCCGGCTTTAATGGGTTAAGAGCGAGAAACGTCAACATTGAAATCAGGTGAGGACATTTTTGTTAACAGGTTTGATTAGCCTTAATATTCCAATTACATTGTTATTATTCACTATAAAAAATTTGTGTCTAACATCTGATTGGCTTCTATTTACATAAAAAGTTTTCTGCTTTACATAATACATCTAATTTTAATTTGCATTTACTCAATTTAAAACTATCTTTTTCAATCAACTTATTTTCTTAATCCAGATTCCAAACTATAAAAAAAATTTTAGTTTACAAGATAAAAATGCACATAAATATCGAGCACTTTTTTAGATCAAGTCATAAATTGTGCCAAGAAAATGTTATTTCTATTTAAAAAAAAACTGCAACGGATTAAATAAATATTTGTTTGACAGACATACAGTTTAAAAACGAAAGAAATGTTCGAATCAAGAAAATTATTTTCTTACAATGAAAAAACAATCAGTTTACGTTTAAAAACTTGCTCATGCTAAATTTAAATCGAACTGAAAGTTTTGAGAGAAAAATTTGTTTCAATCAGACTAACACTTTTTCGAGGTAGAGGTCTAGAAAATAAGAGATGAGAATGTGGATAAAACTCACCGTTTATCATTGAGTAAACTCGAGATTAGAGACAGCCTTCATCGTCCTTGCAGTTGGTCAAGGGCACCTCTTTGACAAAATATCCAAGGCCGATGGGTCAGTTGGAGAGTGAAAAAAAAACTGAACTGCATTTAAAAGAACTGGTTTGTTTTTGAATGTAGCGAGACACGAGGAAATGCAGAGATATTGGTACAGAAAAAGCAGTGAAAAAGCAGTAACAGCAGCACAGTAGAACACTGCACGACGCACTGACAGCACAGAGAAGTAGTAGCAATATACAGAACGAAAAGGAAGAACGCTATGAAGGGGGACAAGAGCAAAAGCAAAGCCGAGCCGGGCGCGAGGCTGCTGCCATGTGACCGTCTTTCTGGTCTCCTTCTGCCTTATTCTCTTCTTCACGAAAGCAAAGGAGGTTCGTCGTTTCTCCGACTTGAACGAGCCGATCCACCCACACATCTGGCCAAAGAAAAGAAAAGAATCTAGAGATCTAGACACTAGAGATCCATGTGCTCAGACTCCACTCGAGACGAAGCGGAACGTCACCGCGTGGCGCGAAAATGGATAAATGCTAATGACACTAAAAGACTACAATAACCAGTATGGCACTGCCAAGGTGAAGTTTTCTAAATCAAGAAACTGCTGCATTTAACTTTGCACTTTTTCTTCTCAATCGTTTAATTAGTCTTTGTTACATTTATTCCGGGTTGACACAAGAATTATCATTTTCCCTGACTTTAACCCTGCTTAAAATTACGAATTCTGAAATTTATGGTTTATTATAATTTGTTCGAGCAAATAAAAAAATTAAAATTCTTGTTATTAAACACTTGTTTTTTACTGACAAAAGAATATTGTATACCTATATTAACAAGTAAGGTAAGTCCGAGGGAGTTGACCATAGTTTCTATAAAGGTCCATGAAAATAAAAAAAATACATTTTTATATTGATGATTATTGTTAATTAAACGTTGATCATATAACTTTAAAACAACTGTAAATAATATTAAATATTTTAATGTAAACAATGATAAAATTAATGTCGATTAATGTTATTTAAAAATTACTATTGGCTATCTCTCCCTGAGTATCAGTGTAAGATGGACATAGGTGTGAGGGAGAATTGGCCACACCTATTATTAAAGTAATTAAAAACAATTAATGTATAGTTTTGAGTTTATTACATGAAAGAATAAACAAAATACAAAAATAAGTCTTGTTTTAAAAAATAGTAGGGGAGACCGGGGCTGGTTGGGTCATTTTGCACCCTTCGTTGTTTAACTTCGTTAATATCCAATTTACGAAAACCTTATCGTACAGAAAAACTGCCCTAATATTTCAGCTTTCATTTAAAACAGAAAATGTCCCGTTATTAGTTTTAGTTTTTCTCAGGGAACATTGATTTTGGAGAAATCCAAAGTGACCCAACCCGCCTCGGCCCGGGGCATATTGGGTCATGATTAAAATGTTACTGTTTAAATGTTAAAACTTTATATAATAAACTTAGTTTTTACAGTTTTTCTTTAATAAAAGAAATTGAAAAATAAATATATTTAACGTAAAACAGCGAAAGTATAAGACCATAAAATAGAAAAATTGCTCATGTTGAAAAAACGTATTTTTTAATTCCCAATGGTTAAAAAGTATTACCATTAGTGTTAATTGACTGAAATAAATTACTGATAGTGAAATTTAATTAAATTAATGTAGTTTATTAATGTAGTATAAGTATCCTCATGCATTTGGGCGACCCAACTAACCCCGGTCAAAACGACCCCACTGACCCCGCCTGTGTTTTTCAAATATTTGATTTTTTTCTATAGATACTGCAAATATAAATTAAAATCTCTTCATTGACCTTTAAAAAGAACTATTCAAAGATCAAAATTTGATAATTGAACTTTTTCTAAAACTACGACTCAGGAAGATGTAACAAAAAAACCAAGTGGGTAAAAATTTACTTTGGAGTATCAAAATTAGTTTTTCTGATATTTACTCCACATAAATGATGATATAATAATGAAACTTGGCACAAACTTGCATCTCACTATGTAACATAATTTTTGTGTAGAGAGGAATTTATTCGACTAATAGCCTTTGAGTAAACTGCAACGACCCACTCTACCCCTGACCCAACTAGCCCCGGTCTCCCCTACCACAATAAATAGATATCTAGATAAATCGAAATTTTTCAGTGCTGGAGTAATAGACAAAATAAAAAATAAATAAATAAAACAAAGAAATTTAGTCAGAATAAGTGACTTTTTGAGTCAATTTCTGTAAAATATTTGAATTGTCCATATCTATCCCAAATAACATTCCCCCAGATTTTCCCTAATATTTAAATAAAAAAAAAAAATTCATGTATAATTCTGACGTTATTACAAAACTTGGATCATGCAGTTCCAAAAAATACGAAAATAAACCTTATTCTAATAAAAGAACCCTTTAACAAATAGTAACGTGAACCCATTGACGTTTTTTATCACTAGTCAAAAAATACACAAGGATTTCAAGTACCTTTCTATTTTTTTTCAAGTTATTGTTTTTGTTTAGTTCTACACACAGAAACGAAGCAAAGTAACCAATAATAATTGATATTAAACAACAAATTCTGTAAAATATTTGAATTGTCCATCTCTCCCGCATGGCCATCTCCCCTGGACTTACCCTGTATTAATTAGGGGCCGTCCATAAATTACGTCATACTTTCCCCCCCCTTTTTTTCAATGCTCCCACCCAATTGTCACAACTTGTCTCATATTTGTCAACCCCCCTTAAAAGTCACGTCACATTTACTTACTCCCCCCCCCCCCACTCAGTGGGAAAAGATCAAAAAGTAGGGTTCAAATTGATTTCCTAGGTGCAATTTTCAACCGATTTCAAACTTTTTTTTTAATTTTGTCAGAGATTTGTGAGAGCAGATTTTTAATTTTTTGTACTAAAAACAATTTATGTTAACGTAAAGAGTGGAAAAATTGAGATTTTTAGCATTTATCTATCTCATTCACTGAAAAAAAATTTTCAACCTTATATGTATGGTGTCCTGGAGAGTAGAGAATGAAAACAACAGTTTGTGTTTTAAAAATATTATTATAAACAAATAACATTAACAAAGTCAGTGTTTCCACCCTTATGAGTAGAAAAAATCTCGTTTTCACTAAATTGTTCCTTTATTATGCAAAATAATGTATTTTATTTAAAAAAAATTATTTATCAGTAAATTTGTCTTTTTTTTATAAACAAAGAAACTAAAATATCATTTTTGGGACAAAAGTCTGCGTCTTTTTTTAAAATATTATGCATAGATTTGTCAAACAAAGGTTTATTATTAAGGAAAATTTGTTTTGCCATAAATATCCATTCTTATAAACAATTTAAATAAACAAATGCTGTATCTGCTTACCATTTATAAGTTAAAACTTTTTGCATTTTCTGGTAATTTTGACTAAAACATGCAAAGTGTACATTCTTTCTGTAAAATTTAATTTTCCAATAAATTTACCTTTCTTTATAAACAATCTATATAAACAAAGAAACTAAAATATTATTTTTGTGACAATAAAGTCGCGTTCTTTTAAATATAATGCTTAGATTTGGAAAACAAAGGTTTATTATTTAGGAAAATTTGTTTTGCGATAAATATCCATTTTTATAAACAATTTATAGAAATAAATATACTGTATCTAGATACCATTTATAAGTTAAAACTTTTTTAAATTCATGGTAATTTTGACTAGAACATACAAATTAATTGGACATTCTTTCTAAAACATTTAATTTTACAATTAATTTATCTGTTTCATAAACAATCTACATAAACAAATTAAACTAAAATATCATTTTTGTAACAAAAAAATTGATTTGGACATTGATAAGCTAAAACTTTGCATTTTCTGATAATTTAGAGATCATACAAAGTAGAAAATAAAAATTCTTTCAGTAAGAATTTTGTTTACAATTATTGATTTAGGTTCTTTTAAAAACAATTTTTATAAACAAATAAAGTAATGTGCCATTTTAATATATCAATTTTTTTAGATAAATTCTTAAATATACTACATTTATGTAGTAATTGTTTAATAAAAAAAGACAACATTATTTCAAAATAAATTTTTCTTTATATAAATGTTCAGTATTTCAAAATATAAGCATAATATATTCAATAAGACATTATTTTACCCAAAACTGTCATTTTACTTTATTTGTTTACAAAAATTGTTTATAAAGGAACGCAAATTTATTGTAAACGGAATTCTTACTGAAAATTTGTATTGAAATTGAAATTTTATTGAAAAATTGCACATTCTACTTTGTATGTTCTATTCAAAATTACCAGAAAATACAAACATTTTATGCTTATTTTATTTTAAGCATTTGTTTATAGAAATTGTTTATCAAAAATGGATATTTATTGCAAAACAAATGATTTTTAATAATAAACTTTTGTGTGCCAAATCTTAGCAAAATATTTTAAAAAACGCGATTTTTTGTCACAAAAATTATTTTGTAGTTTAGGGGTCATCCTCGGGGTCATCCATAAAAAACGTTCCACTGTTAGGGTGAGGGGGGGGGGGGGGGGGGTAGTTTAAATGTAAAACGTTTGTATTTTTATGTTCTTATTCTAAAAATCTTTCTCATCTTTGAGACTTTAGCTTGAAAAGTTAGCAATATAAACATTTTTGAAAATTATTATTATATAATATATATTTTCAAAAATCATTTGAATATTATTATAAAATATATTTTTATAATCGTGTTAATTACTACTTATGATAAATTTATATTATAAAAAAAAAACAATTTGATTTAATTAATGTATAAGAACATTATTTTTAGCTTTTGAGGGGGGGTATAAATATTTTTTGAATGTTCCATTCATGGGGGGGGTTGTTATTTGCAACCAAGTGCAATATAGGGGGGAATTATTGTATGTTTGGATTTTTTTAATGGCTTAAATTACGTTTTCAAAACATTCCTAGATTAAAAAATTCCTAGATTCCTTTTCTAGCATAAAAAGAACTGAGAGATGCTCTGAAAATCGATTTTTGTATGGAGCAAATTTGATATGTAAGAGCAAATTTCGACTATATCGTTGATGTTGTATTTTCTTAATCTTACGGTCATATATGTAGGGCCTATAACTTACTATTATTATTACTATTATTATGATTTTAAAAAGCTATAGCGTTCTCAAACTTTAAGTGCGTTTTTCTCAAAACCACATTTTTTAAATCGGCACGCAACAGAATTCAAAGAGTTTTCCATCCAATTAACTTGAAATTTTAACTGTAAATTCCTAATTAGATTATCTATTGAAGTACACACGATTTTAACAAATGATGAAAACTTTTTTTTAGAAATATTTAAATGGCGTTTTTTCAAAGTCTTGCCATTTTTCGAAAAAAAATTCTAAAATTATAATCGAGTGTTTTTCAGTAAAAACATTCATCTAGTTTATATTAAAAAAAAAGTTATGCTTATAAATGGTGATCAAGAACAAATTTTGTTTATACCAGTATCGACATAATAATTTAGATAAATTGAATCTAGGAAAGTTTAATATTCGAATAAATTGTACATACATATACCTATGTTTGATGAATACAATTTTTGACAAACGCAAATTCGAAAATTCAAGTATTCTGACAAATGAAAATCATCAGATTGACCATTTTTGAAAATGCAACAATTTCTACTATAACAATAATTTATTAATTCTAATTTTTAAGTTATGCAACAATTTCTAATATAACAATAATTTATTAATTCTAATTTTTAAGTTATAAAATTTGTCGATGAATAAAATAATAGAGAACCGTCTTAATAATAGACGGTCAATTAAGGCCGGATGGTACTTTAGGTTTATGAATTTAATGTAGATGAATGCATTCTATTAATGATCCTTGAATCTTGATTGATTTAATAAATATTTTTACTCGCTGTATATGTTATATAATTCACATTGAGATGAAATAAATCGTTCATTAGATTATTATAATTATACAGTAAGGTAAGGAATATCAAAAATTATTTATTATATTAAAGTATGTATGCATGCCAAATTTAATTTTCGTTTTAATTATCCATAAAAGTTACTTTTCATACTAAGGAAGCCTTGTTCCGCTTGTAACGCACATGCGAGACAGACACGCATGCATGCTTGCTACTGACACTAACCTTACCTCAATACGAATTACTTTTCCTTCGGAAAGAAATAAGAAACAGGAGAAATAAGTGAAGAAACTTGCTTTAGGAACTAGTAGAACGCAGTTGCAACCGATGATGCACTTTTTTATCACTGATGAAGAATATCGCAAAGTGAAAAGTATCCTTGTGTGAGGTGAGGGGATAACCGGGTAAAATGCCTATTTGGGTAAATTTTCATTCGTTAATAATTTGGTCAAAAATAAATATTAAACATAATAAAATTTTTTTTAATGAAATATATTAAGATAACTAGCAATATATTAAAGCGTGCTTAGGCGCAAGAAAAATATTGCATTGTTTCTGGTCATTTACAACTATAAAATTTTGCAAATAAAAATAAGACTAATAAATTAATGAAATTTGTTATTTAAATAAATTTAATATTTTAGACAAATATAACTTTCATTCTATGCAAAGTAAAATCGCTGCCGACTTTAAGAAAAAGAAAAGTAAGTAAAAGTAAATAAAAAGTGTTTTAAAAAAGCACGAATTTTTCAATTTTATATTTAAAAAAGGAAAAATAATAAAAAAAATAAATACTAGGAAAAAATAGTGTAGGTAGGTATCTATATTACAAAAAGTTGAAATATTTTTGTTGAAAGAATAGTTTTTTGGACAAAGTGTATTCAAAATTCTATAATTTATACGAACTTCAATCGTTCCAAACTTCTAATGAGGAAAATTTATATTCTTCAAAAGTTCTAACAATTTAAATTTAAATTTTTCCAAACTTTAAATAATTCCAAACGGTTTCAACAAAATGTTAACTCAAATTTATTTTATCTTCGATTAATTCAAATTTTTATATATTAAAGTATTAAGATTTATAAAAAATAATTTGTTTTACGTCTCGGAAATAATATCAAAGAAGTAAAGAAACGTAGTCTCCAGACAAAGTCAGATAAAAATTTGACGATCACAACATAATTAACTTTCAACGTTTCGACAACTAATAAGAAGGCCTCTGCACGACATAAAACTAAAAATTATAAACATTGTTAAATAAAAATTGTTAGTAAAATAAAATTAACGTGAACAATTAACAAAACAATACAGTCAACAATTTAAAATATAAAATATTAATAAATAACATTAAAAAGTATTGTTTTGTAACGATAAAAATCATGTTGCAACAAATTAATCAACATTTATCTAATATAAAAAAATTTCATGGTATATTAAAACTTCAATCAGTCCAAATTTTGAAAATAATAATTTAGATTATAATTTGAATCAATTGGACCTAATAAAATTTGAAATAAAGTAAAATTTATATTTAGAACAAAAATTAAAATTGTGAAAAGTTCAAATGTTTAGTTATTAATATTCAGAAAAATAAAAACACAAGGATTGATTACAATTAAGATAATTTAAAGCCTTATAACCAATAAAAATTTAGATGAATTCAAACTTCAATAAATTAAAACTTAAATATATACATCGAAATTTCAGTTCAATATTTTTTAGAGTAAACTCTCTTTTAATTAATTTATTTTCTGTCAATGCAGATAAATTGATTCTTATCAAAGTAGACTCTAATTTTAATTGATCTTCTTTATTATCTAAATTTTAATTAGAAATTAAAGAAGTTTAATAATAATTGGCTCATGTAATAAAAAACAAGCGTTTTGAGATCTAAAATACAACATTCATTTAAAGAAATTTAATTTAGTAGGTTCTTTTTTAATACAAATAACGTAGGAAGTTTTGAAAAAAAAATTTAAATATTAAAAATGAAAAAATTATTTTAGAAAAATGTTTAAGGGCATGTGATGGATCATGACGTCACTGGTATAGACAAAATTTGACCGTAATTTTTCTCTTAAAATATTAAATATCTTGTTACGAAACTTCCTAAATTTACTTTAAAAAATCGTAATGAACGTCTCTCTGACCCGAGTTTGTTTGAATTTAGGCTCAGAATTAATTTTTCAAAAATTTTCCAATTTTAAGTTTAAGTAAAAATTCAAACAAATTCATGTCAAAAATATCTTCCTACTGACATTTTAAGTAATTGTACCAAGTTTCGTGACAAAATATTCAATATTTTAAGAAAAAAGTAAGGACAAATTTTGCCTATACCAGTGACATCACATGCCCTTAAAAAATTCTAAAAATGATGCTTTTCAACGATAATTTTTTCATTTTAAAATTTTAGAAAATAATTATGTATACTTCTACATCACAGATACGAATTTTTTTTCAAATTAATCCTTAAACATTTACCTTGATTTAATTTATAAAAATGAGTCTTAAAATTAAAATAATGAGTTTAATTACATCGAGCGTTTTTGTTTAAGTTTAAATTTTTGTTATTTTAAAATTATTCTCTTTCAATTTTAATCATTTTCTACAGCAGTTTTCAATTATTTATCTGGATTTTTTATGCCGTTATTCCATTAGTTTCTTAACATTTGAATTCTTTCGCCAATTTTTCAAGTATTCTTTTCAAATTTTTAAATTTTTACACTGCAGTTATGAATCATTTGTCATTTCTCAATTATTTTTTTCAATTTTTTTGCAATTTGGAATTATTTTCTTTAAATAGCATTTTCGTCAATCATCTCTGTATTATTGTCATAAATTTATTAAATTTTACAATAGTTTTCAATTATTATTTTTGACAGTATTCCATTAATTTCTTCACATTTCAACTATCTATATAGTTAATTTTTCACTTTTTTTATACAACTTTTCAATTAATATATTAAATTTTTAATTTTTTGCTTCATTTTTATATTACCTATATTTTTCTCATTTTTCATTAAATTTTTTCAAAATTTCAGTTACTTTTGTCAGCTTTCAACTGTTTTCTAAATAGGTATGTCCATTATTTTCGACATTTTTTAGTTTTTTTCTTCAAGTTTCAATTATTTTCTTGAAACTTTTATTATTTCATTCACTTATAATATATATATATATCAGAAAAAATTGAAATATAGATATCTTAAAATTTTTTGAAGAAAAAAGTTTTAATACTGGTTTTTAGCCAAATTCCTCGATAATTTCATTAAAATGAAATAATAGGTGTTTAAGTTTTGTGAAACTAAAAATTATAGACATAGCTTATTTTTAATTCAAAACATTTTAAAAAAAATGTATATTCATTATAAAGGTATTCTTGTAAGTAGTTATCCTTTTTCACTTACTTTTTAAAAATCTGAAACTTGTTTTGTTATTGATTTTAATGGAATCAGTTAAACCCCAATATACATTTATGTATCACAAAACAGAAAAAATTATTAACATTTGTTTTATCAACTTTCGGCAAAAAATGTGGAAAGTCTCCGCGCGAATTTTGTGTTGCTTTAAACTCGGTTTAAAATAAAAAAAAAAACACTTTCAAATTGAAAAAGTTTCCTGTATTCGTACTTCCTTTTGAATTGACCTTGAATTATTTCTAATTTACCTTGATTTCTATTTTGATAAGTGTTTGACCTACTTTTACCTCTTTGAAAAATAATTCAAATCATGTGGTTTCAACGTACAAGTGTATCTCGATTTCATTCAAGGCAAAGTGAAATAAATTTCATTGACAATGAAGCAAAGCTACGTACTCTTCATAAAAACACACCTTTCTTCAAGAGCTCGTTCATAAGAAATTTTTTTAACTTAACGTTTAATTTAAATTTAATTTACTTTTATTTTCATATTTATTGAGATTTTTGTTGTTGTACTTGTGCTTAGTTAATTATTTTTATTATTATTATTATTATTATTACTATTTTTTTATACATATACCTACACTGAAAAAACAGGTGACTTAAATTGTTCAAAAATGTCTTAAAATAAGAAATTTTTCAAGTCTTAGACACCAAAAGTATCTTAATTTAAGACATTTTTGGCCAATTTAAGACACCATGTTTTTGCAGTGTAAACAACTTTAATAACTAAAAAATTAATAATATATCTCGATACTACCTAATTAGTTTATAAATTGCATAATTAATTTCTTACAAAAAACAGCGTTTTCTTCTAATTGCTAGTAGAAAACTACTAATTGAAATAGTAAGTGAGTCTCTGGATCGAAGAACGACATAAAATTTCAACGGCGCCATCACCTTAATATTCGATTTTCAAAAAACTAAAATTCCGTAATTACTATCTTGTAAGAAATTTTCTGCCCCATCTTTTTTCTTAATTAATATTTTCTCTATATCTCTTACCGTTTTTGTAAAAAAGCGGAAGAAACTGAAATTTTCTGCCAACTAAATTTGATTACAATTTTCACTTTAATTCATTATTAAAATAGAAGCTCATTAATATGTTTCCATGAAATTTGAAGGAGCTATAGTTCAAACCATTTTGTTGATCATATGCTATTAATAATGTTTAATTTTGTAATTAAAAAAAAGTTATTAATTTTTTTGTTGCTTATTGTTGAATTAGTGTTTCATAACTTTCAAGCTTCTCGTTTATTGAGGAAATTTTCACGAAACATAAAGTGTCAGTTAATATAATATTCATCGATGTTTAATAAAGTTTTCCGGTAAGTTTCGTTCAAAGATAAATTATTGTATACGAAATACTTATAAACAATAATAGTTTCACCGAGAGTTTCGCGATGCCTTGGACGTAGGATGACAGATTTTTGGTTATTAGTTGTAGCGCTATGACTTTTTGAATTTCATTAATATGTTCTGATTATCATTTACCTCTTTAATATCATAATATTGTTTTTTATTATTTTTAAACGTTCTCACAACTAATAAACATATATTATAAAACATATTTATCGCCCATAATGATTTATTTTTAAAACTTGATACCTAATGTCAAAATACTACACTTTAAATAATTTTATTATTGTTGATAATTATTATTCAATTATTATTGCTCGCTTTATTGGATATCAATGAATATTTTATCAACTGACACTTTGTGTTCCGTGAAAATTTACTCGATAACAACAAAATAGTTTGAACTATAACTGATGTAAGTTTCTTGGAAAAATATTAATAAGTTTTTATTTTATAACGAATTAAAGTGAAAATTGTAATCAAATGTAGTATTCACATAATTTCAGTTTTTTACAGAAAAGTTTTTTATATACGTGAAGAAAACATTATTACAAAAAAAAAGGATCAGGTAGAAAATTTATTATAACTTTATTATTATCTTTATAAGCAGAAAGTCACTAATTCAGAATTAGTCAGGAAACAAATTAAATATAAAATTTGTGTGATTTAAAGAAACTTGATCGGATAATTTTTCTCGTAGTATTAAAAATATACCAAAGTTCTAAATTCCATATGTTTCATAATGTTTTGTGTAATTACTATTCATTTTTTAAAACTGTTAAATTAGCATGTAATTTGCGTGTAAATTTCAGGTGGTACGGGTGATAAGTATAGAGATAATTTAGTTCGAATTTTTGGCGAAGGTCATTTTTCACGAAAAAAAACATCTGTTCACGCACTTTAGCACCCTGAATTTTATGAAGTAGCATGCAGGATTGAAAAACACGTGTCCCCCAAATGTCACAGATTCTTTCGGCAGCCCATGGCCCTTTCTGACCTGCCTGTTAAGTTTTGTTCGCTGCAAGAAGGAAACGTGACGACTGCTTGGCACGAGCCACTCTGATTCCTCTGGTTATTAGCGAGAGCAGAAGAAAAAAAGCAGAAACAAAAAACATGTCCTTGTTTCCGCTCTGTACTTCTGGCTCTTGAAATAAAATATATGATACTCTTGACGATATATAGAACAAGCAGTAGACAAAACATGACATTTAAAATATAGAAAGAATTAATTTTTTTATTACATTTTGACTTTTAATTTTAACATTCAATTTTCTTTAAAATTTTAATGTTTGCAGTAATTTTTTATGATCTGTTGATTCTTTTTTTTACTGTTTAATGTAGGTTGCAGTAAATTGAAGCTAGTAAAAGATGCTTTTAAAATCTATTTATTTATTTAAAAGTAAAATTTTTTATTTCCTCACAGAGAAAGCTTTGTGATCGTTAAGATTTTATGTCTGTATATGTGTGACTGTGTGTGTGTGTGTGTGTTTGTGTGTGTGTTGTAACTTTATTCTTGCTTGGATATTTCGAGAACGCCTAAACGGATTTTAATAAAATTTGGATGGCTAATTAAGTCCATAAATATTTAAATTTGGACACAGAGATTTTTAAAAACACCCAACCAAATTTTTTTAGCACCATTTTTCATAAAAAATATCGTTTTTTCCAAAAAAAAATTTTTAATTTTTATTTTTTCAAATTTACTACTTATTTTTATAAATTTTCAATTATCAACATAATTTTCTAGTTGTTTTCATGTAATTTCAATTATTAATTCGCTTTTAATATATTTTAATATCATTTATCAAAATGATCACCACAATTGGAATTAGTTATTGCTTCCTCATGGAGAAAGCTTTGTATTCGTGCAATTTAAAATTTTTTTAAAATGCTTTAAATTTACTTTTATTTATCTAGAAATGTTTTATATGAGTTCCTGATCAAATGTCCGGATCTATGTGTGTGTGTGGATGTAGTTTTTTTTTGTAAATACGATAACTCGAGAACGCTTTAACGGATTTAAATAAAATTTGTTTTTGTTCTTTTTACTACTAAATTCTGGAATCAGACACAAAGGTTTTGTAAAATAACCATTACAAAAATTGTTATTGAATTTTACTTTTTTGAAAAATTAGTTTTTCTCAAAAAAAATTTTTTAAACTTGCTTCCTACATGAGAAAGCAAATATTTTTGCTGATTATAAGAAATTTCATTTTTCAGAAACATCATTTTTCCAAAATTACATTACAAATAAGAAATTTAATTCAGCCAAAATATCATTTACTAGAGATTTTAGTTGTAAATTCATTCTAGGCTTAAAATCTTTTAATTTCAATAGTAAACAAATATCTGTAAAAAAAACTTTTAGTGATAAGACCTTTCGGTTAAACTTTGTCGAACCTCACCGCGTGGAAGTCTAGTATCTAGTGTAAACCATCAAAATTTGCCGTCCCAGAAAATTTGCCGCCCTAAAAAGTTGCTTACATTGTCTATCTAGTTAATCCGACACTGTATCTATACGCAAGAATACCTAAAAATGAAAAATTTTTACAAATCAAAATAAGATTAGTTTTTTACGAGTATTTTTTTAGCATAGATGAAAATATTGAAACAAAAATTCTTCAAAATAACCAAGAATAGCTGCTGATGAACGTAGTTTCTGGTAAATATAATTTTATTTTTAGGAAATTGATAATAATTAAAACTTTAAATGCGTTTTTCTCAAAACGACATTTTTCAAATTTTTTTTTCAATCGATCGACTTGCCCTTTAGACACAATGTTTTAGACATGTTTTGCCATACCCCAAACTAGGATATTTTTGATCGGATCAAAATTGTCAATTTGGCATCCAAAAACCGCCATGTTTTTTATTTTTTTAGAATTTTTTGCTACAAAACATCGCCATTTTGTCAATTTTCAAGATTTCTAAAATGTCCTAGTTCATGGTACGTAAAAAATCCTCCAGAATAACTACATATTTGTTTTTTTTTTTATTTTAAACATTCTGACGACTGGAATCAGATCAGCAGTGGAAGCACTATTTTTTTGGACTCCGAGAGATAGGCGATAAGTCCCTTGTATTGTAATATTTTTAAATTATTATATTTACATTATTTTATATTTTTCAATCATAGTCAAATAAATTATATCTTCAAAATTTAAAAACGTTCTATGGAATACTTATCATTTAAAACATTCCCAAAAATCACCTAAATTTATACATCTGTCACGCACTGCCTGGTAGAACTCCATAAATAATAATAATGTTTTATTGAATAGATGACTAAGTGGCCAAATTGGGTTTATTATTAATAATAATAATAAAGTTGTCTGTCTTTGTAAAGATTAATAATAAAGCCGCCTGTTCAAAAAAACATTAAACTTTTAGTTTTAGCATCAGTCGCGTAGGCTGCGCCTGTATGACTTATACCGCCATTCTTTGAACTCGATTGTTTGTATGAAGTCTTCTACCAGAGGCACGTAATGCTTCAATAGAAATTCAGACAAGTTTAAGAAATTTTGTAATATTCATAATTAATTCTGGTCAAAAAACTCTTTGTAAATTTTTAAAGAATTACTAATAAAAATATGGAATTATTTTTATGTTATCAATTACAGGAAAGATTGTAAGATTGAAAAAAACGAAATTTGTACAAATTTAATTTTTTATATTTAAATAAAATATCAAATGATACCTTTTCCATCTTATTATTTGCAAACCAACAATGTATAAAGATCTGCACTATACACATGCGTTTAAAAGCAAAACTCACATTATAAATCGTGAATTAATTAAATTAAATCTTGATATTTTATAAATTATAATTCAGCACAGATTTAAAATAATTACAAGAAATTGCATAGATACCATAATACCATTAATCCAAATAAATAAATAAATTAATTCTTCTTCGTATTATAAATTAATATACATATTTACAATTTTTCTTCTGAAGTCTTGTTCACTTGTTGTTTATTTACACTGAAAACTTTTATATTTAAAATAATCTGCAGCGCGATTGTTTAAAGCCGATTTCAGATTAATTAAATTCAATTTGGTATAAAAAAAGAGCGTTACAGCTTAATTCAATCCAAAACCATTTTCTGTGTACGAATACCAAGTGCAAAAATAACATGGTTCAGTATTGGCTCAATATTGGCCAAATAATTGCCAAAGTTTGACAGTTTTTTAAAAAAAAGTCTTTTTTTTGCTTTTTACAGGGCTGTTATTGATTTAAATCACTTTGATTTGTCTAATACTGCATGTAAAACATCGCAAACCATAAACAAAACCCTCAAACTTATGGATAAATCTTAAAAACTTCAATTTTAATATTTTAATCTTTATAAAATTTAAAAAATTGTGCTAATACAGATGATCAAAAATTTACAAATTTTTGGTATGAAGATAGCAAAAAATAGTATTACATTTTTATATCTTTAAGTCACTATAATTATATAAATTCTAAACGGCAATTAATTCATATTTCAATTTGTTCCAACTTATTTAATTTTCAATTAATTCAAATTTAAATGCTTATTAATTAATGCAAAATAATTAAATAATATTAATTATTTTCGACATTCACAATAATAATCCTTGTTTTTAATATTCTACTTACAAGACTTCTATAAGAGATTTTAATTTTTCGAAACTGTTTAATTTTTATCTTATAATTTTTTTTACAAGATTTTAAGTTTTTTTCTACTTTTACTTTTCATATGTTTTTTTTATTTGTCTTTTTATTTTAGGATTTTCTTTAATTAAATTATTTAATATTATTTTACAAAATTTCGTTATTATAACATTCACTAAACTTTTTATTTTGTTGATTTACGGGAGACTGGGGCAAAGGTGCTAACCGGGGTAAAGGTGATAATCATAATATCTTTAGTATTAATAATTATCAAAACTTTCTTCTATACACGAATCTTTGTTTTTTATCGCAATAAAAATGAATATTCGTGTATAGAAGAAAGTTTTGACAATTATTATTACTAAAGATAATATGATTATTACCTTTACCCCGGTTAGCACCTTTGCCCCAGTCTCCCCTACATAATTATTTTCATTTTTCAATAATAAATACACTCATTTTTTTCTAAGTTTATTCAATTTGTTTGCACATCTTCTCTATGTTTTGCGAGATTTTTTGCAAACCTAATTATTTTTCCATAAAGTTTTTAGATTTTCTTTATTTTTCTAAATTTATTGTTGGACTTATTTTAAGTGTAACATTATAAAAATGTGTTTGGATAAATTTGCTTCAAATGTTTTCTTTTTAAAATACTTTTAAGTTTCTTTTGCAGACTTTCTTTTTATTTATCTTGCTATATACATTTTTTAATTTTATTTTTTTTACTTTTTACATTTTTTTGGTTTGTTGGATTAAGTAGGAAAAAAACATTTCTCCATTTTCTTCCTATTTATTTAATTTACTTGATGTTTCATTATTTTTTAGTTCTTCCTTGCGTTTTAATTAATTCTTTAATTTTTGTCATCGTTTTTCCATTTCCAAGAAGCATTTTGGCTTCTTTTCAATTGTCTAGTTTTTATCTTATAATTACGAATTTTTGAAAATATTTATTTGGTGCTTTTATCTACATTTTTTAAATTTACCAATTTTCTACTTTTTTTAAAAAATTTTGTTTTCTTTAGTAATATATTTTAACGTTCCTTTAATTATCTTCTTATTTATTATTTTAATTAAAAAAAATGTCCGGAAATAGTTTAATTTTTTTAAAAGAGTTTCTACTTTTTTATATATAATTATAATTATGTCACTGTTTCATTTTTGTGTTGGTTTTTTAATTTTTTGTTCATTTCTTTAATAAACTTCTTACAAATAAACATTTGCAAATTTGATATACTGATTATAATTGAAAAAAATTAATTTTTGATTTAAATAAAAAAAATCCGATTTTTTTGATGTTTTAAAAGAATTATTATTTTTATCAACCCTGCCATTTTAGTAAGTCAACTGACTACAGTAACGGCCGAATATGTCATTCCACCCATTTTTTAAGATTTGAAAAACTTCTTTAAGCGTACAAAGTAGGTATATTAATTAAAAAAAATTAATTTTTATTTTCTAAAAGTAGATGAAATTGTGAAGAAAATAAGACCTGAGTGAAGTGTTTTAGTCCATTTTTCATTGAAATATATTTAAAAAAGTGTAATTTTTACTGCTTTACGAAAATTCAAATTTCTGAGAAAATAACGATCCTTTTTTGATTTGCTTTCTTTCTTATGCTTGTTTTCAAGTTAATTTTTTAAGAAATAAAAATATTATATAAGCATTAAAGTGTTTTTTTTTATCTTAGAACATGCAAAGCTTGAAATTTGGATCAAGAACGATAGAAAAATTATAATTAAAAAAGAATTTGACTGGATACAACATAATCTCGAACACTCTGAATACGACTCCAATTGACAGTAACTCAAATCATGAAAATCGCTTACTTTGTTATTTTTATTTTACTTTAATTAATATTACAACCCGACCCAAAAATTTGAGTATTAATTTTGGTTAATTTTTGCATTTTTTTATGTGTCAGTAATCCGATAGCAAAATCAATGGACAAAATTCGAGAATATATATTTTTTAAATTTAGAAATAGTAGATTAATGTTATAGTTATTTACATGTTAGTAAAGTGTAACTATCCAAAGTTAGAATTGCACTATTAATTTGTTTTTTAATAATTTAGAAAGAACTTTTTTTCAATCTGTAAACTTTTATTTTCAATAAAGGGCATACCAGGAAACTGAGAATTGCACTCTTTAATGTGTTTTTTCTTTACGAAATGTAAAAGAGAATTGGCTGTTTTTTGATGCCGTTGATGAAACTATTAATATTTACACTTTTCATCAAAAATAAATTTATTTTTATCAAAATTAGATACCTCCTAAGAAAGGTATCTAAGAAGCGAAACGGGGATTTTTAAGGAGAGCGGAAACAAAAGTCAAGCGCGCATGGTAGTCTGTACAACCCGCTGATGTTTGAATTGTCATAACTTGAAAAAAATTCAATAAAAACATTTTCTGACTTTTGATAATGAAAAAGGAACCTTTAATGAAGTTAAATCAATCATAATCCAAAAATCGATTTTTTGCTTCTTAGGTACCTTTCTTCGGAGCGCGTCACATATTACAAATAAGCAATGACGCTCAGAATTCCCTCATCTGTAGAACTACTCATATCTACAAATTAAATTAAAATACATATGTAAAAATATAAATAATCACAAATTTTATTATACCTACTCCCAAGTAGGTAGAATTCTTCACTATTTCAATCTCGAAATTTCCATACTTGAAAGCCAGACCAATCTTGTTCTTACTGCTTTCCCCTCATCTTAAAAATCAAGATTTTTGTCTTATCTATGTTTACCTCCAATACCTAATACCCCTGTTAATTAAAAACTCCTCCAGATCTGCCAAAAATAAAGTAAATAATGTCGGACCTAATACTTCGCTTTGTAAAATTCCTTTCGTGATCTTAACAGATTTCGAGGAGCCCTTATTTCCCCTTACGGGTATATGTATATTAAGCATTCGAATATAAGTCTACCAAAAGACTAACAAATTTCGAACCACATCCCATAGAATACAATCTCTCTCACAATTTTCCATGGATTAATGAAGGGAAAATGCTCTTAAAATCTACAAAAAGAACATAAACTTTTGCATTGTTTTAAGAGAGCAGTGGAGATCCCTTCACCCAATTTATCAATCTAGTTGATAAAATTTGTCTATAATTCTCGGGACTAGACATATCTCCTTTTTTATAAATTATTCGTATATCGATTTGACCCTAACTTCTTGGAGCGGCTCCTCTTTCGAATATCTTATTAAACAAATTACAATATCATGTTTCCAAGAAAATTTTTTAAAATTTTTATAACCTTCTCCATTAAATCCCGCAGCTTTACTGTATTTACAATTTTTTATACTCAAAAAAATTTTCTCCAAAGTAATGGGTTCACTAAGAAAGGGGTTGTTTTCACTCAATACAACTGTAGAAGAAATCTCAATTACTTGTTGATGGTAAATTAATTTAAAATAATCTTCCCAAGTTTTCAATTCGATAACATCTCTATTTGCTTTTTTCCTCTTATTTGCTGTTACTAACATATTTGATTCCTTTGCGGCATCTCGTATTGTATCTACAAATTCCTCTGAAATGTCATCAATGGATGTTAATGTGCCTATATTAGTGGGGTGACCTCACTAAAGTTACTACTATAGTTCCCTTGCTTCCATTTTAGATTCAATTTTTTTAAAATTAGTATTTACATTGTAAATGTATAAAATGTTCAGACAACTACAGTAAAGTGATCGGATCTAATGAGAATATGTAAAACTACAAAATCTTTGATCAGTTGCGAACCCTTAAAATTCGACCAAACAAAATCCAAAATGGAGGAACTAACCCTATCCGAGTATGTAATTTGAGCAGGAATGTCAACCATTGTTCTCCCGTTCAGAACAAAGAAACAGTAATATTCAAATAATTCAACTAAATATTTACCTTTCTTATTCTCTTTCCGGATCATACTTGATCTAACCCCACTCAAACTCATCGATCAACGGCTGACTTCAAAGTAATGCCAGACAGAGGAATCTATACGGACTTCTTCCATGTCTACTTACTTACCTGGGTAATGAAGGATTCAATATAGTGCCGTAAGTTCACATCTCTCTACATAAGGTGAATCATGTTTTCAAGGGTGACTTCAGTGCCCACTACCCACAACATATCTTCATTTTCTCGTTTCAATATCTGCAAACGAAGAGGGTGTGCTACGTGTGTCCACTGGGGCGTTGCAATTCTTTCTGATAAGTACTTTTCATAAGTGTTAAATGAAATAGGAGAGCCAAACACAAAACATTAAATGTAAATATTGAGAGTGAGAGAGAGACTGGATATCTGCATTTTTTTCACTCCCCATTGATTTAAGTTGTGTTTGACGCTTCCATGTGACTTCTTCATAATTCTTGGATTGAAACATAGTTATGATTCTTTGGATGCCAATCTAAAGATAAGAAATATCTAAAAAATCATGATTTAATTATCTTCACACAACACGTGCGAAGACGACTCAGCGATCAACACAGGTAAGTACTTCTCTTAATTCCTTCTCTTCTTAATTGTACAAATGAATTCTAGGTTTTTACCAAATGTCAGATGCTGAGACTCGTATTTGAAGTTGTTATTCCTAGTAAAAATAAAATTCATCCTAGGCTGCTAAAGGAATGACAAATATCGTTTTCGTCCAGTATCCAAATCTTTTTGTTCTTAAAATTGTATGTATTTATTGTCAAGGCGTGATCGTACGACCTTCCTAAAGGATACAATTTTCTATCATTGCATAGTTGTATCCGGCGCCACAATTCTCGGTACATTAGGGTACCGCTTAAAAGGTACTTAGGTACAGACCAATTTATGTATTGGTCAACGTCATCGAGTCTAAGGTAGTTTTCACCCCACTTAGTTTTTTCGTTTTGATTGATTGCCAAATTTCGATGTCCATGCAACCAATGTTGAATCTTGAGAATTTAAAACCACTTACAATTAATGAACTCTTCAACAGTACTCATCCGGATGAAAGTGAAAAGTATAATTAATAATGAGACGAGCACACGGTTACAACAATTCGGGGATCATACGTGAATGCTTCGCGATCCTCTCCCTTGGTGTGTCTCATTCCCTCATCATCTCATTCTCTCATCTCGGCTGCACCAAAAAAAGGCGTCAACTAAAAGAAAAATTTGGATTCTCTCGCTGACCTTCTGTACGAATGCCACAAATGCCACGGGCACTCTCAATAAATTACTCTAACATTAAATAAACTAAAGATCTCTAGGAAAAGATAAAATAAAATATAAATGTTGACGATTTACATCGTCGCAACTATATGATGAATTAATTATACGTATACACTGCAAAGCATATGTGTAGAAGACTGTTGCAATGTGTTAGTTGAATTTGTTTGAATGAGTCAATCAGCGATGATAACGTTCACCTCTATATAGAGAATATAGGTGTACCAAAAAGTTTGACTGCGAATACATGGGCGAGCTGAATTAGTCTAGGTATTTCATGTCACTGCAGCTAGTTGGCTAAAGTCCGGTCCTCACATTCTTATTCATCACCAACCAACAGTGTTGGCTCCTCATACGGAGAATTGGGAGCTAAATCCCCAGGGTGATCGGCCTCGAGTTGGAGCAGGCTAAGACAATTATAGCCTAAGCTTCCCAACTCGATAGCGGGGGACCTTTTTGCAAAGAGAGAAGAGAGGTCTCTCGTTGAGGTTAAAGTTTATCGGTGAACCCCCTAACCCTTTGAAGAGTATCCAGACTCTTAGTCCCTTATATAAGTAGACCTGAGTTTCCAGTGTGACATTAGGTTATTTTGTCCTGCTTCTAAGAGTGAGACATTGCATGAAGCATACCGTTACACATTCGAAACAGCCTAACCCTGAAATAAAAATCCATATTTAATTTTGTATGTTAAATATGTAAATAAAACTATTTAAATTTAACGCAATATACTAATATTAATAATGTAATGGGTATTAACCTAAGTGACCATTTCTTCTTGGGCTTGAAGATTAGATAAGATTAGATTATCCAGCTCTGAAGGACAGTTGATCCACCTTTGGATAAGTTCCAGATAAACTTATCGCATGTTATTTCTTATGGCTATCTCACAGTTAAAGTTAACTGGGAGTTGGATCAATTGGGGCTAAGTTAGATATTTGCTTGGCATTCAGAAAAACCCAGTACAGATGAAATGATTCTCCCCATCTCTACCCACATCGTTGTCCTCTGCTGATCAAATTTTTTTTCGAATGTCGTGAAATTCCTAAACTCCATTTCATGTTTATCAGACATATGTGACTGTCCACGACAAAACGTGCCTTAGCTCCAAGAAACAAACTTTTATTTTTTAATGACAACCGACAGATTTTCATTTGCTTTTTCATTTGCTCTTTCATTTCCAAAAAACTGTCTGTCAAATTACGTTTGCGGCAAGAAAAAGCGAGACAACTAATTGGTACAAGCCACTTTGATTTCTTTGGTTATTAGTGAGGGGAAGAAAATCGAACAAACAAAAAACATGCTCTTCTCTCTGCTTAGTACTCTCGGCTTGAAACATAATTACGATTCTTCGGATGAAAAATTAAACTAGAAATGAAATGAAAGAAATAATTTATTACTGTGAGACATTAATTTTCAATATTTACTGTTCTTTATATTTCCAGACTTTACAATAGTTTTTAGTGATATCTTGTTTCATTGTAAACTATGACATAGACTGCAGTAAATTGAAGGCAGAAAATGATGTTTTTAAAATCTAAAAGAATATATATATGTTGTTAAATCTTTACTTATGACAATAAAATAAACTAGGTAGGGTCAGGTGAGGTAATGGAAAACAAGGGTTTTTGTCGATTTAAGGTTACCTATATATATTCTATTAAACGATATGAAATTATTTTACGGAATTGTCGCAAAAGACTTATATTATTGGTAAAACCGAGGGTAAAACTTAGGACTCCTGTTTTTCATTAATTCACCTGACCCAATTTATTTTTATATAACAACTTATTTTATTAACAAAATTTTTTTAAAAGTTCTTCACTTTCGAAATTAAAATGACTTTTAGCCACTGAATAAAACTAGTAAAAACTTTGACGAATTTTTAGGTAAATTTCAATATTTGAATTGTAGCGTTTAATTGTTCATTCGTTTAAGCTTTGTCGTATAGTGACTAAAAAATAATCGAAACTTCTTCCAATTTCGACAAGTAAACAAATAAGTTTACTAATTCATAGTTAGAAAAGATAATTATTTAACCTTAACAAAAGTTACAATAGACATTGTGACTAAAGAAGTGCCTTGTAGTTCAATAGGCCTGCTAGAACGCAACATTATGATTATCAAACTTTTTTTCGTCTTTTCAGTCAAAGAAATCCAATTCATATCATATATTACATCCGAAACAGCTAAACTCTGAAATATAATTCTGTTAAATTTTGTATGTTAAATATTTAAAATATTTAAATCTAACGCAATATACCCTTTTTTACAATCATTTTTACCAAAGTTGCCATATGAAACATTTTCGCAGAAAGAGAAATTAAAAGTTCGATTTAATATACAAAATTGTAATTGAATTTATTTTTATCTTAAAAGTGTTTTCTCTCTAATTAAAAGACCATAAATGACTGCATAGTTTAAATGAAAAATATAATATAATAATTTGACAAATAATTCGTTCTCTTTACTAAATTAAAATAGTATGTAGTGTGTGGAAAAATATTTACAAAGTGGGAGTACAATGGATTTCTGTTTCATGTTGTTTGTTCGCCTTTACTTGTTTACTTCTGTTACTTCAGTGTTATTTACTCGCTGATACAAATTCTATCTGTACAGATGCCGGTGGATATAGAAAATTAAATATATACCTTTTCTATCATTATGTTTCCAAACCAACAATATAAAAATATCTGCATTATACATGTGTTTAATAGCATCACTACTGCCCAAAATTTGGAGTTTTTGAAAGTCAATTTTGATAATTGGTAAATAATGGAGCATATATTTAAAGTTGTTGCAAAAAACTGCATAAATACCATCAAACCAAATAGATCATTTAATTTCTTCTTTACACTGTAAATATTTCCTGATCATCATTCAAGAGAGAGTTCTACTTATTTGGAGAAAAATAAAAAGATTTTTAGAAATTTTTTGGTTCTTTTACATATATGAGCTTGAAACTCTTAAAAGCTTAATGCTTACAATTACATTTAAACCTAAACATACATTTTCTATTCTAAGAACTAAGAAACTACTTATATCAACATTTTTTCAGTGCCAGGGCTTTCGTTTTTTATTACCTCTATTCCTTCTCTTTAAAATTGAACTCTAAATATACTATTCTTTTTCTTTAACATTAGTTTTTCCTTTAATCAACCTTTCCCTGACCTCTTTCTTCCCTCTTACTTCACAATTCCCAGATCTATTTTCTCTTTTCCCTCTATCATACAAAATTTCACATAATCTCTCTCCCACTCCTTTGCGTCCATCCTCTCCTATACCATAAATCCAACACATGCGCCCAGTCCTCCTTCTCGTACATGCACACTCTACATCTTCTCTTCTCTTCTTCCATCCAATACTAACATTCTTTCATTCCTTCTCCCATCCTTTTTTCTTTTTCTCTAAGTAATCATGCACTCCTTCACTCTTTATCATTTTATACCACTTGTACTACGATTCTCTTATCTTTTCCCACCTCTCCTTGCTTTCCTTCTTTATTAACTTTTTTTCAATATCCTCCCAAGTTCCTACTCTCTCTCTCCCACTCTTAACCCCTTTTTTGTTGCTTTCCTTTTTCCTTATCACATTCATACACATCCTTGTCTTCTCTCTCTGCTCCTTTCCCTGCCTATAACATAATTGCACCATTCTACTCCCTTTTTACTGCCTCAGCTCCTTTTCCATCTCCCACTCTCTTTTCCGTTGTGTAATATGCATTCTCTCTCTCTCTCTCTCTCTCCCTAACTCTTCCTTCAGCATATATCCAGGGCAGTATTTACTTACTCGCATCGTCTATCTCAAAAACTTTTCATGCATTCTTTCTACACCTTTTTCTTTTTTCCAACCTCACATCTCCACTCCTTAGCCCATCGTAGACCATACTAACGCATCAAGCATCCATATTCTTCTTTCCCAGTCATTAATAAATTTTCTCGTTTCTATATCTCGTACCTGATCCATCACCTTGCTCGTTCTCTTAATTCTCTTCTTCACATTCAAACTACTTCTTCCATTGTATTCAAACCAGTATCCAAGTAACAAAACTTATTCACTTCTTCAATCTTTTCGTTCAACTTTCGTACCTCTTTTTCTCTTTTTTTTTTACCTAAACCTTATCATTTTTTACTCTTCTACATTCACCCATAGGTCTCTATCAACTACTTACATGTCAAATTCTTTCATCATAATTCTCATTCCATTTTCCTTCTCTGCTTACAAGACCACGACATCCGTACATTACAGAGGATAAATTTTCACGTTTTCTATTACTATATCACCCTCTTTCCTTCTTTTCCACAACCTTTTTTCTAAATCTGTTATTAGAAAAAAGCAGCAAGCTTAACGGATATCCCTGTAACCATTTTCTTCCTACCAAAACTCACAATCAAATTTCTTCCCTAAACTGAGAAAAATGGATGTTTACCCGTTACCATTAACGCGTAACCTCTAGATGATACGGGTCAACATACATTTTTCTCAGTGTACCTTCATCCATATACACCTCCTTTATACTCTCTATTATGCTTTCTTCTATCCCTCTTTCTTTCAAAACCTACATAATATACCTCTATTGACCAACAAAAAAGCTGCTTTGAAATCTACAAATAAAGCTACTAACTTCCTTTTCTTCCTTGCAAGATTCTTTTATGTTAAAAAAATTCATGACATATACATTATCCCCATCCCTCTTCTAAATCCTGCCCGGTTATGCAGAATACAACCCCGCTCTTCCACCTTTAACTCTAAAAGAAAAAGCTTCTTCTTAAAAAAATGACCTTCTTAAAATCACTACATATACACATTATACCCCACTGGCGTAAGCGTTATGCCCCTATATTTATGCCTATTTCTTAAAAGTTTTAGAAAAGTGGGATATCTTAATGTTGTGCGAAACTTGGGTAGATAAAAAAGATTGGACGACATTTAAGAAGAAATTACCGGCAGGTTATGACTGTAGGTTGCAAAAAGGAAGGAAAGGAAGTAAAATGGGTAGAAAATCAGGAGATATGGTAACAGGAGTGAAAATAAAGATAAGAGAAGATAAGAGGCAAAGAGATACAAAAGAAGAAGAAGAAGAGCACAGTATGATGAGGAGGAAAGGAACTGAAAAGAAGGGCCTGACGATAGCAGGACTTTATAAAAGAGAGGGACACTTTGGAAAAGTAAATGGATGTAGCCAAAACAGAGAAAGAGATAATAGGAGATAAACAGAATGCGTGGACAAGAGAAACGGGAAGTGGAATCTGGAAAAAGGTTAGTGAGCAATATGTTAGAAAATCGAAGCATAAGGAAGTGGATAAAGAAGTAAAAAAGTTGAAAAAATAGTGAAAAAAGCAGGGTGGGTAATCTGTAATGGAAACACAATGGGAGAAGAGATGGAAGAGTACACATTTAAAGGGAAAGGAAAGACAGTAATAGACTTTGTGCTAGCGGATCAAGCTATGAGGAGGAGAAAGGTAAAAATGAAAGTAGCGAGGGAAATTAGATCGGAGCATTTCCCTCTTGTGGTGACGGTGAGATTTAAGGATGAGAGAAGGCATAAAAGCAATGAAGAATCGAAAAGAAAAAGTAAAATCAGAAAGTGGAAGAGAGAAAGCTCTTCGAATTTTAGAAGAAAATAGATAATAAAGGTAGAGAGGAAATTGATGGCAAGAGTGCAGATGTGTGTTTAAAAGTATTGAAGGAGAGGAGAAAGTAATAAAAGAGGGGAGAAAATGGGAGGTGATAAATAGATAAATAAAGGGTAGGAACAAAATATGCAGAGATATGTCGATATGAAAGATTGGACGAAATATTTCAGAGATATGTATAGAGGAGTGACAAGTAGAGTAAGAGGAGAAGGAAGGAAAATATATAAGTTCGGAGGAGGTAGATGCAGCGATAAAGAAATTGAAAAGGAACAAAGCAACAGACTGGGACGAAGTAGAGAAAGAAAACTGTACGTACGAAGGTGATGGGGTAAGGGAGGTTATGTGGAAAATTGTATATAAAATTATTTAAAGTGTAGAATTATGTATATAAATATATTTTTTCAATATAGTTTTTAAATGATTGGGATAAAAAACTTCAAAGTCGTTAAAGGCATGTGATGGAGTATGACGTCACTTTCATAGGCAAAATTTGTCCGTCACTTTTCTCTTCTTATACCAGTGACGTCATAAACTATCACACGCCCTTAATATAAGATCATATTGGCTTGAGCGTTATATTGGTTTCATGAAGCCATCTACCCGAAAATAATAAAGTATTAAAATAATAATTTTTTAAACAATTATTCGAAGTAGATTGTACAATTAAAGTAAATTAATTTCGATAACAAATGCTTTCTAACCTCTACAACTTAGAAATATTTTTTTTTTTCGGTAAGTCAAAATTGCCTGCAGATTTTAAAAACTAGTCAGAATCTTAAATTCATTTTCTCAATATAAAAAAGTAGAACTTCCTCTTAAAAATCCCATAGAATAATAATTTTTTGTTGTTTACTTTCACTATTTGAAGCACAACTTTTTGTTTTACCTGTAAATAAAAAGATGATGCTTAATGCATTTTTTCATAAGTTCAGATTCTCGACGATAAACATCTATTTTAGTACACTCCAGATTTGATAGTTGTGGAAGTTCTCTTAAACGATTCATGAATATTTCTGATTGGGCACATATTTGCTGCATCATAATAGCAGCAAAAATTTCAATGGCAGAAAGTAACGCACATAAAATGCAGGCACTAATAGCTTGATAAAGGTAAGTAATCCAAAATACAAGTCTAGAATTAATGTCGTAAGGAATCCAATTTTTAAAAGGTAAGGTGGCATCTCCTTTAGTGAGAGGAGTTACTGAGAAAATTATTCCAGTAACAACGCAGGTAGTAAAAAAGATCCGTGAGTTAAATCTGTAAATACCACAATAAAGAATATTCTTTGTAATTTTTGAATTTGCTTGAAAGCATGTCTATAATTTTTCACAAACCTGTCACTTTCTTGGAACTTCATTCTTATTGACATTTCCTGAATATTGCGAGGAATACATTCCGTTTCTAGAAACATATTCTTAAAGTCGATGAAATCCTTACGGTATATAGAGATATAAGTCGATTTGAAACTTAAAATAAGAAGACTTGTCAGGATTGAACCGTTTTCTGTTACTAAATCCATATTATCAAAATGCTGACACATACTGACAAAAAATGTTGCAGCAAAAATATATAATAGAATGATCATAAAAACATTATATACGTTATAAATGGCAATAGTCCATTTTGAAGTCAAAGACGTCGGTCGGCAAATTCCAAAATACTTCATTATAGTAAATGATAATTCAGCTATTGGAAACATATCCTGTAATTTTTAAATAATTAGAGAATTAGTATAAAAATTATATGTAGATGCAAGAAAAGATGATTAGAAACATCTTTCAAATTTTTAGGTAGGGAACGGGAGGGAATATAGAATTTATTACATAAAGGACCACATTCAAAACTTTTAATATTATTTTTAATTGCAACATCAAACATGTATCAAACATGTATGCAAATTGTGCGTCCGCAAATTTTGTCTCAAAGCTGCTAATTTGGATGTATGTTTAAATTTATTTTCTCTTTTATTCTATTTAATATAGTAACAGGTACAGTACAGTGACCGACCCCCGAACAGTGAACGACACCTGTCGTAAAAAAGGTTAATTATTATTAACACATTTCCCCATTAAAATATATTGTATGTTGTTTAAAATTTTTGATAATTCAAATAGTTGAACAGCAACGTTGTCATTATCGAAGGGTAGTTTATTTTATTACAAATTTAAAATACTTTACATTTGTTCATCCGTTATGAACACAAATTGTGGAACTCGTCAAGAAAATCACTTGAAAACTCGCCCCATGTAGTCTGTTAGAATTCCATAAATCGACTGGCCTATTCCTAGCCTATGCATTAGTTATTTTTGATTAATTTCTATTTTTCTTTGTATAAATTTGTTAGAAAAGGTTTGATGGTAATTCACAAAAAGTCACAGCACTCTTAATTTTAAACTAACGATAATTTATTCTTATTATAATTGAGAATACATCAGATTTGTTCACCCGGTATAAACACAAATTGGAGAATCAGGTGTGAAACCGTCGGGAACTGCACCGCAAACGCGCCTAATGTCAACTGTATAATGACCAAAACGCAACTCGACTTAAGGAGGATAGGTTCACGACGGTAGTCAAGATAACTATTTTTTTTTTAAATGTTCAAATATGAAATAAATTTTAATATGTAAATTAAAAGATCATTTTTTAAAATAATGTTGTGTACATTTTTATGTAAAAATCTGTAAATAATTAAAATTTTAAGAAAAAACAGTAATATTTTGAAGAACGTAGTGCTTTGCAGTTAGAGATCTGGCAACATGGCATGAACAGCTGATGCGAGCGCATCAGCTTTATTTGAATTACCGCGCTACTCCGCTTCTCCCACCGTTCTCTTCCCACTGCTCTCAACAGTTGCGATGTTGCCACGCACTCCGCGTCACTCACGTCAAAAAAAAAAATTACAAGTAACTTTAAGTTTTGGATAAATAATACTCTGCAACTAAACAGACGATTTCGTTCTCTTTGAAGTATTATGTTCCTTAAACATTGAATTAATTTTGCTCTAATTTTGAGTTGAATCTCTCCGCTGTGTCAAAAGTTATTAACCAAGTTGTTATTCTTTTTTCATTTTTTTTTGCGGCCATTAGCTCAATGCTAAATACTGAGAAAAATAGTGAACTTTGGCCGTCAATATCTCGAAAACTATACAGTCAAATTGGCTCAGATTTAACAATAATATGCATTAATATGTCATTTAATTTTGCTGCAAATTTCAAACGAATCTCTATGATTCATGATTTTGAACTAACCTCCTTAAACAGTATAAATATTCTTTGCCCAACATGTGTGGTAAAAATGCCTTACTGTTAGTGAAGCATCAATGGAACAAAGGGACTGGGTTATGTATCGCAGTGGTGCTTCACTATAACAATAAGTTATTTCCACAGCACTCGTTAAAAAAATAGTATGTGCAATTCGTGGGAAAACAGCCGTTCTCCTGCTCGCCGGGTTGCTGCGCGCGCTGCGTTTGTTTAGCAAAATCTGGCTTGCGCAGCAACGACTATTATTTCCAACTCATTGACTTAGGTTTGCATAATTAGCTTTACAACAAGTGTAATAAATAATGTGAGACTTAAAAATAAATCTGAATTTGTTACGTTTATAACAAAGAATGTTAAATACTTTGCGTGATCGATAAATTTTAATATAAACTTTGGAGGTCGTTAGTAAATATTCACATGAGTTGGTAAATCTCGTGCATAACTTTTATTTGCAGGATCATTGTTGTTTTCAATTCTATGGAAACTGTTATGATTTTGTTCTTATCAGAAATATAAAGAAAATAGATTATCAAAAGAGAAGTCGTTTATTAAGACGAAACAAGAAATGCAGGAGTGTAAGAAGTACAAGAATAGAAATTGGGCGTTTATGCTGGATCTCGTTAACTCGGTTACTTGCAGATCCAGATCTTGGTGCACCAGCTACCTCTGATGGATCCGTTAATTCAGATTCCAGAATAGAAGCTAACTATTCTTATCAGCTGTGGAGGACTTGAGATTCTGGGAAAAATCGAACACTTCTGCCTGTTTGGAATCCATTTATGGATTATCTAAGTAGGTGTGGAGTAGTCTCGATCTGGAGTTGGAAACCGATGGATCGGAACCTACGTGCTCTTCAATTTAACGTCTGCAAAGTACAGGCGTCGGTTGCTGATGCCGGGGGCCTGGGCGGCGGACGCTATTGTCGTCGTTAGTGACACGGTTGGAGGTGTCTCAAACGGTGGCTCTAGGGTACCGGGAGCCCTCCTTGCGATTGGACAGTGGACTAGTGTCGACGGCATCGAATGCTGCTGGTCAAAATATACAAAATGCAGGTCAATCGTTATTAACGGTAGATAAAGGCCGTAGATTCAGGCGAGGAAGTGCGACGAGCGTCAGCAGCTGTAGCAATGCTTTCAGCCACGCTACAGCTGAAGATGTCGAGTTAAGCGAGAAGGACCGTCTTAAGTGCAATAAGCTGAGCTCAGAGGAGGAGAAGATTAGGAAGATATTCTCCTTGATGGAGACAGAACTTGGGGTCATGCTAGAAAACCTTAAGTTCCAAAGGAACGTGCGACCGAGATCCAGAGCGGTCTGAAGAAATTCGGACAATCGGTCTTCGACCTTAAAGAAAATCATGATAAAACTGCTCGAGCAGACTTCAAGTTATAAGAAAGGTATAAAATGACCGATGAGGCTAGGCAGGCAAGGAGAATTACTCGAGAGAAGTTCCAGGCTAGGGCTATGCAGAACCTAGTCCTGGAATATAAGAACAAAAAAAGCGGAGGAAAGATCACCTCCAAAAAGCATGGTAGAAAAGAAGAATAAGAAGAAAGGCGAGCTCTTTGTCGATAAGGCAAATACTCAAAGGTGCGAAGTAGAAAATGGACCGAATCGTACTAATTACTAAGAGTAATTACTAAGAAGTACTAAGAATCGCCGTGGAGTCGAGCAGCCTTAATGATAAGACATTGTTGGTCCGAGTTTGTCAGGGACAGATGTTCGCGTCTGTTCTTGACAAGCTCAAAAAGGAAGCCGATCCTAGCTTCCAAAAATATAAATAAAAAAATATATCCAAAGTCCGTCCAAAAGAATCAAAGCTATGGATAAAAATAAATAAATTTTTTTTTCATTTGCAGTCATTAAGATATGTTTGTTTATGATTTTTTTTGCAGTTGATGTTCAATATAGTTGAAATATTAAATATTTTAATTTATTTCACTTTCAGAAATAAAAATATTTAACAAATAAAAGAATGTCGTTCCACTATCCACGATGCTGTCGTTCACTAATGAAAGGATGTCGTTTACTGTTTTCGTATAAGGCATTTGAAAACCTTTTCTCTTATTTCTTTTCCTCTAACTTAATGTTTTAAAACTTAAAGCTGTTTTAAGAATAAGATAATAATGACACTTTTGGACTAGAATCATTTAATGTAAAACTTTATCCTACGTGCGACTCTAGATTGTTCAAAGTCATAACAAAGACTACTCCTGAATGCAATGTGCAGAAAACGCTGCCTCTGTAAACCTCGTACTCTTATATGCTCCTACATAATTGAATAGCGTATGAAGTATAAACGCATGTTGGGACTATAATTACCGTCGTTTCTCAAAACTGTGTGTTGAATCTGGAGTTATTATTGAGTATAGATTTTAAAATATTCATTTTAAACCTTCTTTACTAAAGGCAATTATATTTCTTAGAACTTTTAAGAAAAGAATAATAAATTAACTTCGGCAAGAGTGAAATCAATATTCATATTCAGTCGCTCAGAAGACACCATAGAGTAGACTACTTATTCTTATTGCAGATAAGAGTCCTAGAATGTGTTTTCAACAAATGGATATTCTTACAAAAATTTTGTTTCTGCTATAAAATGTGGATACAAAACAGAGCTACATTTCTGATATTGTTTCTTGTTGAATGTAAAACAAAACCTTACTCAGAATTTTTTTTTTGGTTTTACATCGAATCTAAAACGAAAATCCTTACCAAATTTACTAATCTAATTTTTTATTTTTCGCAGATTCTTCTAACATTCTATTGAAGGGTTAGAAAAACTATATACCATGAGGCGTTCCATCAATTAATCAATTTGAGATATTTTTGGGTATCATTAAAATCTGATGAAAGTCACTTACCAGACCACAAACTGAATAATATTTGTCTTTAGAAATGTTCTTCAGAGTTTCAAATAATACTTTTGGCGTTTTTATAATTTGATTATTTAGGTAAAACCCATAAAAACAATGGTGTAGTTGAGATCATAAAAGTTCATATTTTATCATAAATATAATTATAAATGTAAAACCTTATGAGGGAGTTCTTTTGTTTAGGGGGAGAACTTTTTGGTAGAAGATAAAAAAATTATTTTTTATTTTATTAGAAGAAAATTTCATTTTTCTCAAAAAATACACTAGATATGAAAAAGTTTCCTAAATAAAACTTGTTCCTCTTAAAAAAAAAAATAAAAAAAGTTTCTCTTGATATTTTTCTCTATTTCTCGTTTTTTCAATAAGTTTACCAAACTTTTAAAGATACAATTGTACATTTTTCATAAAAAATTTGGTTGAACTAAAATTTAATGTCAAATAATAATTATTATGTAACAGTTGGTGTTTTTTTTTTTTGTTAAATCTAGTTAAAATATCATCCTATTTTAACAAATAATAGCTTATTTTACTTTTTGAAACATTTTCTACAATTTTATTGGTTGAATTTATTTAAATATTTTATTCAAAAGTTATTAAATAATTGAAATTTGATTGAGATATATCTTAAAACAAAATGTTATTTAACAGAAGCCAACAATTCAAAGAACTCAAAGAAAAAACATAAAATGTTAATAATTATTATTTTGACAACAAATTTTGACAAAACCTAATTTTTTCTAGAAAGCGTGAAACTTGATATTTCAAAATTTGGTGATATTAACTTAAATAATATTTTTATTTAGCTAAAAAAACACTTTTTAATTGGAATTATTTAATAAAAAGAGTTTAAAAATATACAAAAAAAATTCAATTAAACTAAGAATGTGATACGTTTGAAATATAAACGCTTCTGATAAATAACAAGTTTTTTTAAACAATTATTTGTCTATTTGCATCCAAAAACACTAGAGAGTTTTCTAAAAATTAGCTTTTTATCAAATTTTGACAAGCTTTATTGAAAAAACGAGAAATAGAGAAACATATCAAGAGAAACTTTTTTTATATTTTTTGAAGAGGAACAATTTTTATTTAGGAAATTTTTTGATATCTAGTGTATTGTTTGAGAAAAAGGAAATTTTCTTTTAAAACATTAAAAAATAATTTTTTTATCTTATACCAAAATCGGTCACAAGTTAAATTCTTATGGAAAATAATCTTTACTTTGACGAGAATAACCACAAAAATTAAAAAAAAAACGGTGGGGTTTTTGAGTAATTGCAATTCAAAATTTTTTAGTAAAACAGCCGACATTTTGTTATTTTAGAACATTTTCTAAATTTTTTAATTGATTTTTAAACAGAACTAAGAATTCTTTCAGGCCGTAAAAAAAGAATAAGATATCCTAATTACTTGAAAAGTTATTACACTTATAAGGTTTTTTTCTTAAATTTTAAATAAACGAGAGTTACGACTTTAAAAATTTAAATCTTTATAACTCAATGAAAATTTTTTTTCAGCTAAACAAAAAAATACGTGTCGTCTAAAATTCTTTGAAAAACAACTTTTTGGAGATGAAATTGATTTCCAGTTTCGACCATGTCCAGCCTGCCTGATTTGAAATACGTTGACTGCTGCTGTTGCAGTTGTTTATTTGAAATATGTAATAATTTTTGTATACGACGGAAATAATTTATATTAAATAATAATTAATTGGTTTGATACGAAAATATGGATATAATTTTTATTTAGGAATACAAGAACACAAACTATTTATTAATAGAATTTTGCAATGTTTTCTTTTTAACTTTCAATACGTTTATACATTAATCGTACAGCATTGTATTGTAATATAATATGTTGTGAGTTTCAATATATATTTATATTTATAAAGCCACTATTACAAAAATAGTTTATTGATTTTATATCCATATCATACAAATGTTTCCTGCTCCAGGAACCCTCTCATCTTTTCCGCTTGAAGAAAATCTTTAGAGGGAAGGAAGAAATATAAAATCTGTGAAGAGCTGTGAACATTGAACAACACTTATCATTACGGGTCAAGGAGAATTAGAAATTCAAATTTTTCGAGGCATCCCTAAGCAAAGAAATATATCTGTCAACCAGAGAGAAGGTGGGAAAAAAGAAGTAAAAGCGAAATGCGAGGGGATGGAATAAGTACACGTGAATGAATGCATGAAGTCATTAAGCATTCTTCTCGTTTCGTGCATAATAAGAGAACGAAGAGGGCTGATTAGCGGCATCTTTATTTACAAATGCTAAAGAGAGCTAAAGTCATATTATTTTCATTCCTAGCGAGTAACTCAGTGGTAAGAGAGAATCTGTTTCTTATTCTCCTCTCACATTCTTGCATGTTCCTTCTCTTTCCGTTGTTTTAAGCTCCCTTTCTTGATGAAACAAAAGCCTACGAGAAGAGTGCTTTAGCTTGATAACCTGACACTCACAGAATGAAATTTGTTGCGCTCTATAAACACATTGTTCTTATATTTAAATGGTTTGAGATGCAGAAAATTAAAATGATTTAATACTCTTAAAGTTAAATAAGCAGTAAAATGAGTTATGAAAAATATATTTAAATAACCCAAATAACAAATTGAAAATACCAATTGGAATCTTTCAACGAGATATATCTTTTAAAAAAAGATATTAAAGTATCTGATATTCCCAAAGCTCTAAGATTTGCAACAAAAATGCCATGATCGACCTTGTCAAATGCTTTTAAAAAATCGGTATAAATTAACTTAATTTGTTGCTCTCTTTTCTATACTTGCAAGTAGAAAGACTAGTATAAATACCTAAACTAGCTGCTGTTGAACTGCCTTGTACAAATCCGTGCTACTCACCAATAATAATATTAAAAACCAATTCAAATGTCAGATTTTTAAAAAATTAAGGAATTGTACTTAAAGCTTTATTAGATTATAATTCACAGTAGTCTTTTCATTAAGATCTTCATGAATCAGTATAACAAAACTTTTTTTTTATTTATATAAAAAGGCACCGTTTAATAATCATAAACACACTTAAACTATCTGCTCTGCCATCTTGGAGCGCGGCTTGAGAACCAAGAATGAATTCTTAGTTAGAAAACTAATGAGATGGAAGCAAGAGAAAAAAAATAAGTGGACCGCAAATTGAAAGTAAACAACTCTCAGCATTTTCCGTAAATCAATTGAAATACATTTATTAAATCCCAAATTTTAAAATTAAAACTACATTACCGGGCATTTGCTAAAAGCAAATAACTCGACATGATGAAAGTATAAATGTTCAGATGAATAAAAATTTATGAAATCTACGAATTTAGAAAATTAAACCAATCAAGCAAGTCAAGAGAGATTAAGAGACAATCAAGCAAATGATTTAGTAATCAGAAATTTATGTGATCCAGCAAAGTTGTATTATGTCTTGAGCAACGTTCCGCCAACAAGAATTCGTTTGGCTCATTAGGCTGTTTTATTATAAATAAAATATACAGAAATTAATAATCACTTCAGAAAGCTTGAATAATATGTCAGATAAAGTTGTCGAATTTGTCAACACAAAAAAAATTGTTTTGGGTAATGTTTACCATATTTATGATAGATCTGGGATCAAGGTCACCAATGCAGAATTATACACAAGATTTTAGAAAATTATTCCCATATTTTTAGCAATTTCGAGTAAAATTACTGTAAATATGGGTATAGTTATCTACAATCTTGATAAAAATTCTGCATTTATGACTTTGATCCGAAATCTATTATACATATAGTAAACTTTATCCAAAACATTTTTTTCTTGTATAAATTATTTTCATGGCTGAAATTTAGAAATTTTCTAAGAGGCTGTTTAATGGTTGGCGGTCGCTAGTTGACTGATCGACAGAAAGGGTATTTTGCCGTGTCGTTACCAACCCATTCCTAGCAACGTTTTAGGTCCTAGTTTTAGGTTAGATCGCCATCCTGACTATTAACATGTCGTTTTTAGGAAATAGATTTAGAACTTATTCAGGGAAGTCCTAAAAATTGCCTCAAAATTTAGTTTAGGTAGTATGTATTTTCTAATTGTAGAAGGTTGAGATTTTTCACGTAGGCTAATAATTTTCCCACTGCGAGTTCTCTTATGTACTCTCTATCATCAGTAATCATTGACAAAAGCAAGTTTTCTGCTGTTGCGAAGAAAACGTTTGTAGAAATGACAGTTTCGACAACTGCTCGGTAATTTTTCGGCAAGAAGCGAGATGACATTATAAGAAACCAAACATGCGGCGTCCTCTATCCTTGATAGAGTGGTCGCATTTTATTCGACGCCATGATCTTTAATATGAAATTCACAAGCAACTTAAGATTTGAACTTGGACTCGGAGAAGAATTCTAAAACCTTAATATTCGGTTAGCCGTTATATATATATTCAGCGCACCTGGCTCACATTTAGCAAGATCTTCTGGCATCTTACCAGCATTTATAACTAGACACATTTTTAACAAACAATTCTGATCTTTACTCAGTACTGATGAGTCGACAGAAGGTAACTGACAGTCGATAGTCTTGAAGCGAACTATTGGAAGCTTCCCACAATTCTTCAAGCTTTTTCCAATTGGACCAGAAAAGCCTTCTGGGCTTGTAGTTGATCCTTCAATGGCGATGATAAGATGCCGGATAGAAATATCGTTGCAAGGCAAAAGACATATGACCCACTAAAACGGTCTACCTGTCTTTAATTCTAGAAGCTTTATGACACCTCCATGTGTAATGATGTGAGTTTAGACAGAGATAGTACGCTCTCACCATTACTATAGTGTCCATCTTTGCTCTTAGGAAGTGGTGGTTACCATTACTCTTCGACGCGTTCTCGAGCACCTAGGGGTTGAGTGGAGGTTCCCCTACCTCAGTTCTCAGGTGTAACATCTGGAACTCATGGAGTGAAGGATTTCTTGGCGTTCTCCCTTCAATAAATGTTCTCCTTTTTAGAGTGGGGAACGGAAACAATGCTTACGTTACCTACGGGTTTCCCTGTGACAACGTCTAGGTTTCTTAAAAACCGTTGGTGGGAGCCAATATAGATACCCCTATTTGGAAACCACCACGGTAAAGACACAATTCTTTCCTTGGAAGGAATTATTGTACGAGGGGTTGAGAGTGACGCCAGAATAGTTAATATATTACTTAGTCTTTGTAGGGCCATGAGATGGTCAACTAAATTTTCTAGCAGCGTAGATTAGATAGGAAACTAGACATATGAGTTCTCGGAAAAAATATCAGACGCGGATCGCTTCATTATTTTATGTAACTCAGTCTATGTTAAAAATTGTAATAAGTCTAGTTCAGAATTGAAGTTTATAGAATTACATTCAATCCATTTTATGATTTTCATCGAAGTTTGTTTTTTTTTTTCATTATTTTTTTTGTAAATTATGTTATTTCTTCTATTTTGAAAATATTATTATTTGTTGTCTAATATGATGTCATCAATGACTACCTTTTTCTCCCTAAAATAATTTATAATACAACTTGAATAGCAGCCAGCAGGCTAAGATTCAAATTGCTGTAGTATTGAACTAAAAATTGTCAGCCAGCAGGCAAAGATGTATTTCTTTTTTAGCAACTAGAAATAAGTCAACGATTTTAAGAACAATGGATATCCGGCGAGGGAATTCCAGAGCAAAAATAATAATTAATATTATTACACATGTTTACCTGTGCTTACGGCAGTTCCATTAAAACCTACAACTTTGAAATCATCGAAACTACCAGAAACTTGTTCGTTTACGTAAGTATATATCAGCACAACTGCCTGATTTGGGTGTTAGTTATGTGGCTCAAATATGTAGATCCTGGCTCACGAACTAGAGAAATGTGTTCCTCTTTGATAATTTTCTGAAAGTATTTAGCACCATGTTTTTCTTTCGTCAAAGTAGAGGCCAGTAAGATTGTCATGCATCTGAGCTTCCTGTTTCGATTCTCTACTAGTTCGGACTTTTTTCTCTAGTTATTTTGTGCCTGTCGATGACTAATGTTTCTCTTGTTCCAGATATAATACCAGGATCTTGAAGGATACTTTAAGTATTGGTGGCTGCTACCCTATTTGAAACACCATACCATTGAGCGACTAATGCTGTGTTTGTTCACTTTACTCTGTTCTGCGTCGATCCACATGATGTCGATGCTTGAGCTTGATAGTCGCCATCTTTATCGTCATCATGATCATTAGAACTGTTAACTTCATCTTCCAAATCTTCAATGCTCATTGACACAGCGGATGAACAACTAAGAGCTCCAGCATCCACAGTGGATCCTAACTCCAGAAGCCGTCAACTCCCAAAATTTTTAACAGATTATGTAAAACCAATAAGTCGTCTTTTTTGCAATAAAGTACGGGGAAACGACAACTTTTTTTCAATCAATATTTCTTTCCGAAAACATTTTTTATGTGTACACTGAAAAAAATACTGTGATGAGATTAGACATTTGAGTATGGTTGACAGGTTATGTAGAAGTTTGACAACTATACGTTCGAATTTCCCATAATGCACCGGTGCGCCACTGTACATTTTACCTAACCTTACAATATGACTCGCGGTTTCAAACAGCCGTATGGCTAAAACACCAATACGTATGGCAGTTCCCAAAACAGCAATAAAATATTGCCAATCTGCCCATAATTATCGCAGTTCCACGGAAATATTTTTTTCAGTGTAATAAAGTGGCACAAAATGGCACAAATTGTTGGAAGATTAAAAATATGCATTAGTTAACACACAAATTCAAGATGGCGGCGTCAAAATGTCGGATGCTGTTCAAAAAAGTAAAAAATTAATATCTGTTGTACTAATTTTTAAGTTTTCTATTAAAATGAATTAAACTTGGTATATGAAGGTTTTTTGGATCGCAGATTACGAATCTGTTAATAATTTTTTTCAATTCAAATTGGCAGATCCAATATGCCGGACAAAAATGCAAAATATTTGCCAAAAGTTAATCAACTTAGTATATAGTATTTGGTGTCGTAGATTACACAGCCCCACAAAAAAAAAAGTGTCATGTACTTTTGACCGGAATACCCTAGCCCTATGTATTTTGACGCGCTGAACACGAATCCGAAGTCAGTTTTGCTCCATCACGTCAGGATTTTTTTCTAACCTCAAAATCAATAAAATGACACTTTTTGTTCATTAGCATGTGAACCCGACTTAACATTAATACATGCCTAAGGCGAATAGAAAGCTTGGATTGTGACCTTTAAAACGCTTTTTTAAAAATTGTTCTACGATGATTTTTAACGAAGTTATGATGTTTTATTTAAAATCATTTTTTTCCATTACGCCATACCACATCAATAATTGAAGTGTTATTTACATTTGGAAAAAATTTATATTTTAAATAAAACATCATAACTTCGTTAAAAATCATCGTAGAACAATTTTTAAAAAAGCGATTTAAAGGTCACAATCCAAGCTTTCTATTCGCCCAAGGCATGTATTAATGTTAAGTCGGGTTCACATGCTAATGAACAAAAAGTGTCATTTTATTGATTTTGAGGTTAGAAAAAAATCCTGACGTGATGGAGCAAAATGGACTTCGGATTCGTGTTCAACGCGTCAAAATACATAGGGCTAAGGTATTCCGGTCAAAAGTACATGACACTTTTTTTTTTGTGGGGCTGTGTTATGAATCCGATAATAATATTTTAAAATTGAAAATGGCGGATCCAATGTGGCGGTAGAAAAATTTACTCAATGGTTATCGGTATTGCTGATTAAGCATCTGTTGTTCGATTTTCAAAATTCCAAATGGCGGATTCCATACGGCGGGAAATTGGAAAAAACACGATTAATGATTTTTACAAAGATTTAAGCTTCTTTTGCATTTCATGTTCATCGTATTAGATCCGCTATTTTATTTTTTCCAAATTTATCAATTTCGAAAATGGGTGACCTCTAGAACCTTCAGAAAAACAATTTTTAGAAAGACTTCAGCACTTTTTTTGCATTTTTCAATCATATTAAATCCGCCATTTTGAATTTTAAAAAATTATGAACAGATTCGTAATTTACGACCGAAAAAACCCCTATGTACCAAGTTTATTAAATTTTGTCAACGTAAGTATAATTATTATGTTTATGAATGTACAAAATTATATCTAATAATAATAGAAGATTATATCTGATTGATTTTAGTAGTTCAGAAACATTACAACGCATTGTATTTGTTCTATTAATTTATTTCAATATATGAAAATCAGGTATGCTTAAACAGATCTGAATAAATCCATTTTTGTTTTTTAAATAACGGAAATAATAAATAGTATAATTTTGTTGGTATATTCTACACTGAAAAAAATACTGTGATGAGATTAGACATTTGAGTATGGTTGACAGGTTATGTAGAAGTTTGACAACTATACGTTCCAATTTCCCATAATGCACCGGTGCGCCACTGTCCATTTTACCTAACCTTACAATATGACTCGCGGTTTCAAACAGCCGTATGGCTAAAACACCAATACGTATGGCAGTTCCCAAAACAGCAATAAAATATTGCCAATCTGCCCATAATTATCGCAGTTCCACGGAAATATTTTTTTCAGTGATATATTGATTATTAATATAGAATATCGCTTCCATGCAAAATAATCTTCAACTCTTTTTTACCTCTTCTGGTAAGAAAGATACAACGTTTGTCGCTTTTCTCAAAAACTATTTCGAATGGATTTATCAAGCTTTGAAAAAGTGCTCTTCATATATAGTGTACTGCAACAGAATGCAATGAAATGCAAGTAAAGTACTTTGTAAAATATCTAGAAATTTCACATTATATATTTTATTTCTTTCTCATAGAAGAAGTATTTTTTAACCCTCAAATTATCAATTGCGATTTTTTGGCAGATCTCAACATATTTCAACCTCAGGATGTCAAAAATTATGTTTTTAAAAAGGTCCTAACAATTTTGATCAATGATAAAAAAATAATCTATCTTATATACAGTATACCTATATAATATCATAAGTGATATATTTGAAAATAAAAAATAAAAGTTTCTTTTTCTAAATAAAGAATAATCCTATGGGGTGAAACGCAAAGAACGAATAAATATCAATGATTAATACGACTAGTAAATAATTTCAAACATTCCTACCGAATCCCTGGAAACTGCTAACCCGATTTACAGCTAAGTACATTAAAAAAGAAACTTTTCATAAAAATACAAACACAGAAAATCGTTCGGATTAAATTAAGATACACCGCTCTTTTATAATTCCAAATTGAATTTAAATAGTTTCACATTAGATAAATTAAAATAATCTAAAAAAAAATAATAATAAAAACAAACTTACGATATAGTAGTATTCACGAATATGTCAGTTATTATGTAACTAACTAATTATGTGGTTCACTTATTAACTAAAGTTTCTTATTTATCTTAATTAAAAATAAAATATCTTTTGAAACTTATTAAATAGTTAAGCCATTTATAAAATAAAAAGTACTCAAGTATGATGAAATTTCTTTTGTCCACGTAAAAGACCTTTTTTATTTAATTTTGCTCCCTAAAAATTAAATATTTATATTATTTATTTATTTAAATACTGAATATTTTGTCACGAAACTTTATAGAATTACGTACAATATCATTAGGAAAGATTGTCTGATCCGAGTTTGTTTAGATTTTATCTTAAAATATATTTTTTTTAAATTTCCGGAAAGGAGTAAAAATTAATGAAAATAATTAATTGTAAGACAAAATTTATGCAATCTCGGGTCGGAGAAACCTTTCTAATAATATTTTAGGTGATTCTACAAAGTATCGTGACCAAATTTTCATTATTTTAAGAGAAAGTTTATACAGACAAATTTTGCAAATACCTGTTACGTCATTCTTCATCACATGCCCTTAATGGCAAATACATGACATTTTACGAAATTGAGGACGAATTCAAAACAAATCTCTGTTGGTAAAATAGATATAACATGAATGAACGCAGAAGGTCAAGTCCCCGTGGGTGAAAGTGACTTCCCCCGAATGTGGAAAACCGTGCATACATTTATGGCACGTCGTGTGAATGAGATCTCGAGTTTCAAGTGAACCGTGTCAGTTATCACAAGGTTTTGATTTATCCACATCATTTGCAAGTACAAAAGACATTTTTAATGTTAAATTTAGAATATTCTATATTAATATAGCCTTTTAATGCAATCTTTCATTAATTATTACATTAAAGGAAAACTTTACAACAAGTGCATAATATTTCCTTGCATTAAAAACTAGTTTCAAACGTTAAAATTTTAAAACTTCCTCGTATCTCGGTTGGAAAAAATAATTTAAAATAATAATAATAATAATTCAACTTAAATTTATGTTGATCCTGTGATTAAAAATTGTAATCTTGCTAATATGAGTTTTTTGATGAAAATAAAAAACCATTATTGAGTTTTTAAATATATGCATTGGTTTTTCGATCTCAATGTTTACTTTCTCTCTAAATCTGTATTTAGTGAAAAATAACTAATTATTATTAGTAATAAAATAACTATAATAATACCTCAAATATGATTAATGAAATTAGTAAACAAAATTTTACTAAAATATTAGTTATTTTGACATAATTTAAATATAAAATTTACAAACAATTATTAGTTATTTTTTACTAAATGACTAATAGAGAAATAACTATTTGAATTAGGGGCTGGCTTCTTACTTTCAAATTAGTTATTTTAAACTAAATCAAATTTAATGAGTTTATCTATGCGCATTTTATTAGTCCAAACAATTTTTATTTTTGTACATTCTTCTAACAAACTCATCAAGTTATAAAATAGTTAACAAGTTTTCAATTTAATTTATATTATAGACGTATGTAGATATGAATGTAGTTCCCCATGAGTCATATTACAGACAACTTTTTCTTCAAATTTCAACTGATTTGTTAATTTCGTGTAAGTTTTCTTTCTTGCCTTTTTCAATAACCGTACTAAACATTATTATAATATAATATAATATAACAAAAAATCGTACCTAATTTAAAATTAACTTTCAACATTTGTTTAATTTTCATTTATGAACGCGATTTGAAGGAAAATATTATGTGCTTTGCATAGACGGATATTCTGATCAGTTTCAAGCTAAAAGTAAATTACTCTGCTTTTTGAAGTAATATTATTTGTTTAATTGAAATGTAAATATCCTCTTTTCTTTGAATCTTATCACTGAGAGTTATCAATTCAATTAGTAGAATTTTCCTAATTAAGGGTGAACTAGTTCTGTCTTTTTCAATTAGTGAAAAACTACCCCTAAATAGTCATTTTCTAATATTTCACATTTAGACGTTATATCAATGATTTGTTGATTCTTAATTTTTGCTCTACAATTTATAAAAATACTTACCTGCCCTCTAAATGTGAATTATAAAAGTGGGTTATTAATTCAAACTAGTAAAATTTTGGTGAGTAAAAAAACTCGAAAAAATCGATTTTTTAGTATTTATGAGCAATTTTTTGAAATTATCTAAAAAATTTTAGCCAATTTAGTTATTTTCACTTTGGATTCGGATTCTACGGAAAAAAATACGTAGGAATACACTAACGTAGTATCCTGGACAAAAATTTTTTTTTATGTTTTAAAAGCTAGTAAAGAAATTTTATTTACAGGAACGAATAAAACACTCATTTGAATACCTTCATTTTTTTTTTTTTTTTTGGGAGTTAGACAGAGTTAAGTTTACTATTTTTTACAGGACCCAGAAGTTGATCAAAAATAAACCAAAATAGGTTATAATTGTCAAAAAATATTAATTTTAAAAAAACGAGAAATTTAAACTGCTAATTATGGTTTTTATTGCTTTTGAGGTCCCTAATTACATATCTGAAGTAAGATTTTAAAAATTCAAAATGTCGGATCCAATATGGCGGCCATGAAAATTTAAAAATTAATCAATTTCTAGAAAATTTTGTATCAGGGAATTTTGGGGGTCCCTAATAACAAAATTTATAGTCAGATTTCAAAATTTAAAATAGTGGATCCAACATGGCGGGCATAAAAATTTAAAAATTATTCCATTTTTATGGAACTTGGTATCAAGGAGTTTTTGAGGTCAATATTTACAAATCTGAAGTCAAATTTAAAAAATTCAAAGTGCAAAATCCAATATAGCGGGCATAAGGTTTTAATAATTAATACTTTTTTATGAAACTTAATTATGTAATATCTTATCTTAGTTACAAATCAAATTTAAGTGAAATTTCTATCTGAATTTAAATTAGTTAGAAATAACTATTTTGATAACAAAAAGTCGATCACTGATTCAAATAGTAATATTTCTAATAAATCGGTTAGTTAGAATAAACTATTAATTAATTAAGTTCGTTTGTAAGTTATGAAAAAGTATTTTAAATTTCTGGTAACTAATTCAATTCTTTTAAATTTGAGATATTTTTAACTAAAAATTAATTATTTTTTAAAAATTATGCCCGTCATATGGGCCCGTATCATTTTGACACAAATTTTTTCGGGCAACTTGTTATATTGTACTCCCGAAGATGAATGTTATATTTTACTCTTTCTGAAATCAAAGATTTTTAAGTCCTATTTATTAAATATTTGATTTTAATACATTAAATTAATATTAAAAGACTTAATTAATCCAGTAAGCTCAATTATTAAATAATTAAGACTTAAAAATCTTTAATTTCAGAAGGAGTAAAATATAACATTCATCTTCGGGAGTACAATATAACAAGTTGTTCGAAAAAATTTGTGTCAAAATGATACGGACCCCGTCATATTAGATCCGGCACTTTAAATTTTTTAAATCTGACTTCAGATTTGTAAATATTGACCTCAAAAACCCCTTGATACAAAGTTCCATCAAAATGGAATAATTTTTTAATTTTTATGCCCGCCATATTGGATCCGCCATTTTGAATTTTTGAAATCTGACTTCATATTTGTAATCAGGGACCCCCAAAACCCCTTGATACACAAATTCCTGGAAATTGATTAATTTTTAAATTTTCATGTCCGCCTTATTGGATCCGCCATTTTGAATTTTTAAATTATGACTTCAAATATGTAATCAGCGACCTCAAAAGCAATAAAAACCATAAGTAGCAGTTTAAATATCTCGTTTTTTTTAGAATTAATATTTTTTGACAATAATAACCTATTTTGGTTTATTTTTGGTCAACTTTTGGGTCCTGTAAAAAATAGTAAACTTAACAAATTCGATATGTAAATAATTGCATGTTATTCTTTGAACATTTATGAAGACAAACCGAGTAATTCGGTAAAAAAATATTAATTTTCAACGATTTTACAGGAAATCTACGAAAAAATGATTTTTGCCCATGTAAAATATATGCAAAATTTCAATAGCGTACAGGCATCACTAAATATTAATTTAAAAAAAAAAATACGTATCTATTTTTTTTATTCTGTTACAAAATAAGGGTCGGAAATGGAGAAAATTTCAAAATATAATTTCTAACGGCCACCCTAGTGTCGAATAATAATTTTTTTTGGACTAACGTCAAATACCCCCCAAAAACTTTCCTCAGTTAGTCAACTAAATTTGCATCAAATATAACAATATAATGGGTTATATGCGTCAAATATATAACAGCGACGAGACAATTGATTGTAGGCCTTATGTCCTTTTTTTTGAATTGGTTTTTTAATATTTGTTGATTTTTTTATTTTTTAACAAAACTGAAATTTTCAGTTACTTGATATAGTGCCACAAATTGTTGACTTTTTAAAATGATTTCTCTAGAAACAGTATTTCTTTTTTAAAATTGATCTATTATTATGTGTCAAATATAATTATAAATTTTCTCTAAATTTTGTATAAATATCTGTAATTTTTCAAATGATCACGAAATTTAAATTTTTATTTTTTACCGCAACTTCTTAAACTGTAATGAGGGGGTGGGGGGAGTAAAAAAATTGTACGTACTGAAAAGGCACTCAACCGATTAAACATATATAAATAAATACGCATAAGTGTTAAATAATCAACTACAGTATAAATATAATAATTTAAGAAATATAAGAACATTACAAATAATGTAAAAATCCGCTGCCAAATTGAAGTATGAATTTTTGTGTTAATTTCATGAACGCACTTTACTTTCTTACGGTATGATTATTATTATTTTTTTAATAGGAAATAAATTTATAATGGTTTAAAAAAGCAACTTAAACCCAAAACACTTAAAAAAGGAACTTATTAAATAAATATTTTGATTTTTCTAGAGGTCAGTTACTTCTTGAATTTAGGTCACAGAAGGCTTTAAAACAGGTCAATCGATGCGTTTAAAAAGATCTGTAGATTGAACTTCAATTTACTATTAGAATTTAAATAAAAATTGAGCACAAAAACCCATAAAAAACCATGTTTATCCAAATTATCAATTTTTAAAATGTCAATAACCCTGGATATATAACAATAGAAATTCCACAATAAAGGCTGAAAAAATATTTCTTTACAAAAAATTTCACATGAAAGAAACAGGTACAGGAACATTTTTAAAAGACATTATTAAAAAAAGTAGTTTCAAAACATAAAAAAGTACATTATACACACATATTTTATCTAGTTAATGGTTGATCAATTAGATTTCATGTCCGACAGGGAGATTTAGAGATAAAAAATATTCAAATCAATAGCTTTTATTGAACTCGAAATATCCACGCAAGTGTGATTTTTTACACACACACATACACATAATAAAATTTTCTAAAAATGTCCTTTTTGGATTTATGAGGTCAGAAGATACCTATTTCCAAAAATCGAACTTTTTTCAGTGTACGGAAGAAATAGTAATAAAACAAATTATGATGTAAAAAATAATATAATAGGTAAAATTATAAATAATAAGAATAAATAAATGATAATAGTTGAATAAATTTGAGATTTTAAACAGCAATTATAATTCCGTATTAAGAAAGAATAATAAAAATTGGCCTCTTTTCAGAAAAGACAATCAGAACTGACATGAGAATTTCCTGAGAGCTGTTGATGTATTCAGGATTTGTCGATGAATTGGTTAGAATGGCAGATTCTGGAAAGTGAATCGAACTGCGCAGCTACGGATTTAACGACGTTTCCACGGCGCTGGCGCTACTGATTTCCCGGGGAATCGGGACTTTCCGGGTCTCGATCAGCTTTTTCTTTCAACTCTCATTTTCGAGCGCGCATCAGTAACGTTCTGTCTCTGCAACAGGTGAAAACATATTTTCAAAAACCTCGCGATAATTGATCCACTGGTGTCAATTTAACAACAACAAAAAAAGTGCAATATAAAATAGAGTTCAGTTTTCAATAGAAAAGGGACCAGAAAAAGAACGAAATGAGCGTTGACGATATCCTCAACTACGTACCTGATGAGGATGAAGATCTTTACGCTCTTCTAGGATGTGACGAATCTGCCACGGTAAAATAATGCATTTATTAATTTATATTTCCAAACTTTTTTTTCTAATTTATCATTTATTACCAGTATTGTAAGAAATTTTAAGAAAAATTATTTTCAAACTTGAGAAAGTAAATAAATTTAATTTTTTGTTTGAAAATTATGTACTTGTTTTCTTGTTTTAATTAAAATATTAAATAAAATTGAAGGATTCCTACAAAAAATTCAAATTTAATAATCTTTTTGTAAAAGTGGGTTTTTGTTTACTTCCGTTGTTTATTAATTTTTATCATGAAATTTAATTCCTGCCGCCGGAATATATATATTTAAAACAAAGTTTTTTTTAATTACTGTCGTTTTTTGTGGTATTTATGCAGTAATTAATTTAGTTTCTCAAGATTAATTGAGAAAAATATTATCATACTTGTATCAGCTTTATTTTATAATAGATTAACCTGATATTATTAAAATGTCAAGTGTGAAAAGTTCATTTAGGTACAAAGTTACTTAAATGTAGCTTTAATTAACTTTAATATTCAGAATTTTTGAATTTTAAATTTTGAATGTGAGCAACTATAAAAACAGTATTTTTTCCTTTCTCAAATAATACATTTTTATTTATAACCAAGATTTTTTCAGATGTTTAAACGAAGCTTTTGCACAATTTTTTTATTATTATTTATTAGTATTTTGATATTGATTTCTTATTGTACTTTTATTGTTCTAACAAATTTTATTTAACTACTTTTTTACAATGTTTAGATTTCCATTATTATTATGTCTTTTTTTACAAAAGAATTCTAGGAGTGGAAAAAATGCATTTACGCACGTTATTATTACATATAATATTATTATTACCATAATTTGTTACGAGGCTTATGAAAAGAGAAAAATATCAATTTAAATATCTTAAAGTTTAAAAAAAATAGCAATATATTTGTAAATCAAGCTTCCATTGAAAATTAATATTAGTTTCGTAAATGAATCCGCTTGGAATAAGAGCGAAAAATGTATTTAAGGGCGCAAAAGAAAACAACAACTCAAGCGCTCTAAAGAATAAACAAACTAACAAAATATAATTTATAAATAAAAAAAGAAAGAAATTTTTTAAAATTAATGAATCAATATTCAGATAATTATTAAGATATTTCCTTTAAAATAATCGCTTAAAAAACCTGAAGTCATTTTTGTTGCACATCACATTTTTTATTCTCAAAATTTTCTTAAATTAACTTAAATTTTTTTATTAAGTTTAAATTTATTTATTAAATTATTTATTAAATTTATTTATTTACCTAAATCAATATTTAGATATTTCCTTTAAAATAATCGCTTAAAAAACATTAACTTATTTTTGTTGCAGATCACATTTACAAATCTCAAAATTAACTTAAAATTAACTTAAGGACGTTTATCCACTCAAGCGTTTCTTATTTTATCGGACCATGATAATATTAAATATCTTTTTAATTTCTTTCTTTTTGTAATTTAGTTTCTAAATAGTTAAAATCATTACACAAACGAATTTTGTTAAGAAAAAAAATTTTCCGTTGAAAACTTTAAGCTATTAAAATTTTTCCTTCTTGAAAAAAAGAGAAGAGTTAGTAACATAAATAACATTTTCTTAACAACCCGTAACGGTAAATTAATTTAATATTGTTGTGAAAGTTGCGTTATAATAAAATTTAAAATCTATTAATTTTTTGTTGAAATTTGTAAAGCCATTTTTTTTGTAATTAATTAAAATATAGTCATTTTGCGCGTTTTGTTACTGTTTCCATGTAAAAGTTCCAACTTTATAAATTTATATCTTAAAAACCGAACTGTAAATTTTAATAAAAAATAAACCTCCTTAAATTAGATCATTTTTATACTTTTTAGCTAAGGTTCAAAATAAACCGGTTCATTTTTGGTGGCTAATTAAATTTCCTGTGTTTACTTAACGCATACTTCATTTTAATTCGAAAAACAAACGATATTTAAAACTCGTAATTGATATTACGAAGTTTCCTTATTATTTTAAGGATTCATTACATTTATTAATTTTTAATGATTTTAATTTAAACCAAACTGATGTAATTTCAGTGAAACCATTTTCAGTGGCTCAATTAGAGTAAAAAAGACATTAGAGAGATTAGATGGGAAAAAAGAGATGAAAAATGTAAAAATGCAAATATTTGATAATTTGTTGGCGCCTAAGGGTAGCTCTGGGAATAAAGAATGATAAATGAGGAAATTCATGAGATTATCCAAAATCCTCTTAAACCTGGTTTTTTTGCAGTAAAAGAACAATGCTAATATTTACATTTCTCATTTTTATTTCATCTCATTTCCATCTCTTTTTATAAAACCGTTTTTATTAGTACAAGAACTGTATTAATAAATTTTAATATAATATTATTTTTAATCTATTTTATCAGAATAATTATCCACGGTAGTTTGTGTATTTTATACTCGATTTGAACATTTGATCTTTATTAATAATTTGTAAGATCTTTTATTTTGTAATTTTATTGTAATATTATCATAATTTCTATTTTTCATAATTATACATTTTAAAATCTAACTTTCTTAATTTAAATTAGTTATTTTCCACTAATAAATTAGCCAAAAATCAGTCGCTATTAAATAGTGAATATTTCACTAATGTAAAAAAAAAACTACTAATTTGATAGTGAATTTTCTACTAATTAGTAGTTTTTTACTAAACATTAGTGAGATATTTACTATTTAACAATGACCGATTTTTCTCTAATTTATTAGTGGAAAATCACTAATTCAGAATTCCAGAGAATATTTTATAATTTGATACTTTTGAAATAATGTATATTGTCACTGAAATAAAATTAAATTTCCATTACTGCAATGTATAAAATGGGTTGAGAATATATTTTCATAAATGACTAAATTGTAGGTCAAAATCAAAAGTAAATGACGCATCTGTGCTGTGAAAATGTACAAGTAATTTGATGTGAAAGTACACAATAAATCTGTAAATTGCACATGATGCACAATACATCCATTATCTATACATTACATAATAATAAACATCAAAGTTCCAATTTATTCTTGAATATTCATGAATCTAATTTCCATTTTGTCCTATTTCAGTTCGCCTGCGTTGTCTTAACGATCCTTCAAAATGACGGACGATTCGAGTAAACATTGTTTTAACACCTCAATATGCAATATTTTATTCATATATGCTTCTCCTTTTTTTTTATACTTTTATGAAACTAATTATCTTCACATTTCTATGTCAATTTTTTTTCCTACAAAAATTTTTTTTGACACGGGTCTATCCTCTTTAACCCTTTGAAGCATATCAGTGGAAATTCAAAGCCCTGGTCTTAATTTTTAATTAATTTTTTCTGGTTCATGAAAATAAACATATAAAATGTGCTTTTACTGGAAAATTAAATTTTTTTTATTAAAGTTGTTTTCGAGCATTAATGTTTTAAAAAATTCTTCACGAACTAAACGTTATTAAAAATGTATTGACAGAATATTTTTTTTAATATTTTCAGCCTTTTTTTATCGTTAAGTTATTATTTGCAGTGAAATGTTTTTTTAATACGAAAAATGTACTATTAATAAAATGGCTAAATTGTAGATTGAGCAATTCCATCGCAAAAATTACATTTTTGTGGGTAAAAAAATCTAAACTTTATAAAATACTTAACCGAGACGAAATAATAAATAATACCTAAAAACCCCTTTTTCATTTCAATTTGTTCGTTTCTTTATTTATCTGAAATTTATTGACAATAAACAAAAAATGTTTGAAAATCGTTTCTATTGGTAACATTTTTTCTAAATATACTTTCAAAATATAAAACTAGTCTAGTTGAGATTATTTTGATAGTTTTGTACTTCAGTTATGATTCTGAATATCAGATAATTTTCGTGTAACCTTGATAAGATTTTCGTAATACTTCTAAGTGACTTAACAATGAGATAATGCAAGTTGTGACGCAAGAAATTCTGGGGAACAAATTGACCGTCAATTATATTTTTATTTTATGAAATTCACTTTTTTTTCGCATCAATTTGATCCCTCCAATTTATATTAGTATCAATAATACTCACTAGATTCGATTTAGAACACTTTTCAATTACAGATAAATAAAATTAATTTTTCGTTAAATTGATAAAAATATTATTGCATTTTTACGCGAACAAAATTTTACCAAAATAATTTTATTAGCTACTCGGAATTTTTTTTTTTTTAAAGATGTCGTAAATAAATTAAAGTTTGCTAAATGTTGAAAAAAATGTGAAAATAATTTTTTTTATGAGTAAAAGGTTTAAAGTGAAAAATATAAAATCTTCTTTATTAAACTTTTATAACCACTTTTCATTCAACATTTTTACAACTTTCCGAATGATCCATATAGTTTGTTTAGAGCTTAATATCTATTTAAAAAGTTTCCATTTTAACACATCTTCCACAAATTTTAGCAGACTTCAATAAAATGTGAATTTAATTTCTAGAAAAAGTCTTATTTATAATTACAATTTATTAATAATTTATTATTAACATATAAATATTATTGTTTATTATAATGATAAAAGTGTAATGTAATAATGAAAAAATTCTTTATTTGTATTGAAGGTATAATTTGTTTAAACACTCAAGTATAGTTACAAGTTTACATTTAATAAATATTTTTAATCTTTTTTTAAACAGATATAGTGCATATAGAATTAGAAGTATTTTTATAGCATAATATCATAAATTATTGACCTATTGGATTTTAATTTTCAGGTTGAGCAGATCACTGCCGAGTACAAGGCTTTGGCTCTTCAATATCATCCCGACAAAAACGAAGGCAATAAGGAAGCGGAGGCGAAGTTTCAACAGCTGAAAGTAAGATTTTATTATTTTTTTAATATTAAAAATTTTTTAAATTTATTTCTAAGGGATTATTATTTTTGAAACGAAATTTATTACTAAAATTAATTTTTATAAATTGATAAAAACATCAAAATATTGAAAATCACAGACAATATTCACCAGAAGATGAAAATTGAATCTAATATTTTTTTAACTTTGTAAATTAATTCTTGGAGTTTATTATTGAAATTCTTATTTTTTAAACACTGTTAAGGGAAATTTACACATTAAAATACTTATTTGAAAAAATTTCATGTTAATTTATCTGTAAATAAAATTTTAGAAATATAAATAAAATTTTTCATTAAACGACATAGCAAGAAAATAAGTTACAAATTTTAGAATGTTTTACAATTTAGAGATTTAAAGTTTGAACAATTTACAATTTAAAGTTTAAAATTTGTTTAATTTTATTACACTCTTTTTGAATAACAGTTTGTTTACATAGAAACTATTTTAAAAATTATAAACTTTTCAATTATAATACGAAAATATATTTTCTAAAAAACCAGAAATGAGTTTTCAAAATATTTAAGTTTTTACCGTAGAAATTAAAAAGTGGTCGAAAAGTATGTTAATCCATTTTATTTCCTTACCACAGAATTTTCCTGGAAAATTAATAATAAATTTTCCTGAGAATAATCATTTAATAATTCTGGAAATGTGACTGGGATTCTCGGCTTAATTAGTAATAAAGAGTAGAGATATTTTAATTTCAAAAGTGCAATATTTTACTTTCGAAAAAGTTATGACCTAATTTCCATTTGGAAAAGTTAAAAAAGATTCATTACAAAAATTGGTCTCGCATTCAAAGGTTGCCTTCAATGACTTCTTGATTGCAACTGCAATTGAGAAATGTTTTGATAAAAAATTCTGAAACGAAATCAAATCTCTCCTGATTTTGTGTTTAATTTTGATGCGAAATTTGATGCTTTTTAAATTAATAATGAAATTCCTTTCTCCGAACTTGAATAAAAATGTTCTTTGATTAAAAATAGATTTATTGAAAAAAATTTTTTTTTTTTTTGAAGTTTAAATTTGTTTCCATGCTGAATGGAGACATAAACGATTATCAGTGGAACTTAATCATTTTTAAAGTTGCAATATAGCTACCTTCCGTTCACTTTTAGAATGCCAAGGAGATATTGTGTGACCCTGAAAAAAGGAGCAATTACGACAAATGGCGACACAGTGGGATCTCGATTAGTTATAAGAAGTGGCTTGGAATGAAGGAGTCAGTTCACCAGGTGAGTCACATTATAATCGTAATCTCCAATGTCAATTGGCTTAAGGGGTTAAGTAGATTTTCCTCTATTTGAGCTAAAAATTATCATAAATTAGAATTTCCTCCAGCAATGTCTTAATTAAATTACCACCTTCATTGATTAATTTACATCAGTTCGAATCACTTTAAATGTTAAAATTAAACAAAAATATACGTTTTTTGTTTATTTATTATTTTTTTTTGTCAAGGGTAAAAAACATTATTGAAAGCATATGACGTCAGTTGCTTTATTTACTTTTTTTTTATTTATAATGCCTTTATGTAAAAGTAAAAATATAATATCATCGGTTAGAAGTATTTTTAAAAAATAAAATTTATTTTCAAAGTTATATAAAAAATTTCCGGAGTTCAATAATTTTACCTTTTTATTTAGTAGAACAGAAAAAATGTGCGGTAAAATTGTGACGTCATTATATACGCCCTTACGCCCTTAAACATTTAAAAATATATCAACACTCATTTATATTAATATCGATTTATCGAACACGTATAAATGTACATGTAAATGTTAATGGCATGTATAAAAACAAAACAATGAAACGTTTCTTTTTAAATTACAAACTATACTTAGAACGTGGAAATTGATTGTTTTGTTACCTCCATAAAAACTAATATAAATAAAATGGCCATATAACTGGTAATTCAATTTACAAATACTTATGAGAAAGATAAACGCAATTGTAAAATAGGAATTTTAAAAATTGTAAGTCTACTGAGAAAAAAGATTGAGGGCTGGCAAAAAAAAATATGAAAAAATTGAGCCTAATTGAGTACAGTCATCAAGAAATTCTTGTTCTTGAAATCCCACAGCACGATTTTACAAAACTTCTAGAAATAAATTATTTATTTTCGAAAATAACTTTAGTTTAGAGTTTCTAAGAGATTTAAATTTTTTTATTCGGAGATAAAAAAGTAATAAATTTACTAGAGATCTGTTCAATCCGATTTTCGAATAGAGTTTCATTTATTCAATAGTAGAGGGTGACCCAGTTCAAGTCGAACATATCAGAAATAAAAAAACTGAAAAGTTTCTTTTATATTTTTATTTTCTTTGATGGTTATTGATTTATTATTTTTAAACAAACATATTTCTTTAAATATTAAGTATAAAACTTGATATAATTTACGCTATTTGTGTAAAAAAAAAAGAAAAAAAAATAGGAAAATTTGACGTCAACTCAGACAGAGCCCCAAACAAAAATTACTTTAATGGATTTAAACGTTCTAGCACTTTAAAGATTTCTACGTTCGTGTACTTTAAAATGCAGTTAGGCGTTTTTAAAAAATTTTATTTTCAATGCCCATAGAGCTGACAAAAGTCAAAAAAATTCATAATACTTTTATGAATTAAAAGCTAAAAAAGAGGTCAATAAAAATTCTGAAACTCATTCTTTAACAGTTTTTAGGGTCGCTGATTACACAGGCCTACAAAATATCACTTTTTCCAGTTTCTAAAACGGGTGAGGAAATTTGGAAATTTTTTCTGGGAGACCAAAGTTTTTTCTTTAATTTTCTATGTTAGCTTTATATAGAATGCATTGTCAGCTTTAAAACCCATTTTTAAAAATCAATTTATGATGATTTTTAAAGAAATTATGAATATTTGAATTTATGTGATTTAAACACATTAACCCTTCTGCGCACGAGTGTCTACCTAAAAATTCGTTTCCAAATGCAAACATTTTTCAGATTAAAGGATTTTCATAAAACTTGGTACCCTGTGTTTTTGGGGTCGCTGATTACAAAACTGAAGTCAGAATTACAAAATTCAAAATAGTGGATCCAATATGGCGGACGAATTTTTAAAAAATTATTGGATTTTAATATAACTTGGTACCTTGGGGTTATTGTGGTCGCTGATTGCAAATCTGAAGTCAGAATTGCAAAATTCAAAATGGCGGATCCAATATGGCTAACGAATTTTTAAAAAATTGTTGGATTTTAATATAACTTGGTTTTTTATGAAAATCCATCGATTTCTCAAATTTAAAAAAAAATTGGCTCCCATAGTAGATCTGACTTTTTTAATTTTGGAATTCTGACTTCAGATTCGCAACCAGAGACACGAAAAACCCCTAAAAATATAAAGTTATATTAAAATACAACAATTTTTTAAAAATTCGTCAGCCATATTGGATCCGCCATTTTGAATTTTGCAATTCTGACTTCAGATTCGAAATCAGCGACCCCAAAAACTCTAAGATACTAGGTTATATTAAAATCAAAGAATTTTTTAAAAAATCGTCCACTATATTGGATCCGCCATTTTAAATTTTGTATTTCTGACTTCAGATTCGTAATCATCATCCCCAAAAACCACAAGGTACCAAGTTATATGAAAATCCATCAATCTGAAAAATGCATGCATTTGGAAACGAATTGTTACGTAGAAACTCGTACGTAGAAGTGTTAATGTGGTTAAGTCACATAAATTTAAATATTCATAACTTCTTTAAAAATCATCGTAAATTAATTTTTAAAACTGTGTTTTAAAGCTGACAATGCATACTATTTGTAGCTTATGTTGAAAATTAAAGAAAAAATTTTGGTCTTCCAGAAAACATTCCAAAAAATGTCAAAAATAGCCATTTTTGGGACATTTGACCTAAAATTACTCACAATTCTGAAGTGAAGGACAATTTTGGACAAAAAATTCGCGTTCCACCCGAAAAAATCTACAAGAATACTCTTATCCATTTTAGAAACTGTCCCTCGCAGGCCTGTGTTATGAATCTAAATTTTTTTTTAATAAATTCTAAATGGCGGATCCAATATGTCGGTCAAAAGTTAAAAAAAAGTAGAAAGAATTGTTTTTCTTGAGGGAAACATACTATTCTACAGTTTTTGAGGACGCTGATGACGAATCTGAAGTTATTTTCTAGAAATTCAAAATGGCGGATCCAAAATAGCGTATGAAAAATGTAAAAGAAGTTTAAAAATTCCTTTTTTTGCGTGAAACATACTATATGAAGGTTTTAGAGGTGGCTCATGACAAATCTAAAGTTATATTTTCGAAAATCAAAATAGCGGATTAAACTTGAAACTTGAAATGAACAATTTAGTGGACCTGAAAAGAGACAATTGTGTGTTGGAGGTTCTATAAATCTGTTCAAAGCCTGCAATAATAATTTTTGTAGCCTTAAAAAAGGCCTGAAGGTTTTATAAAACTGATTAAAGCTGGTAATGAACAATTTGTTAGCTTTAAAAAGGACCGATTGTATGCTCGAGGTTTTTAGAAGCTCATTAAAGTTTTTAATGAATAATTTAAATTTTACTTCATTTAAATTTTAATTGAAATTTTTAATTTTAATGGATAATTTATAGCATTTTTGAAATCAGAGCTAAAAATAAAATAGCTTAAAAACCAATTTAGCGCAGTAAAAGAGGCAAGTAATATTTTGAAAATATAACTTTAGATTCGACACGAGCGACCTCAAAACCCTTCGTATAAAAAGTTTCACGCAAACAAAAACGAATTTTCAAAATTCTGTTAAATTTTCTTATACGCCATTTTGAATTTCTGAAAAAGAATTTAAGATTCGTCATCAGCGACCTTAAAAACTGTTAATTGATGTATTTTTCGCAAGAAAAACAATTATTTCTACTTTTTTTTAACTTTTGACCAATATTTTGGATCCGACATTTTGAATTTTTTTAAAAAAGACTGCAGATTCATAATCAGCGACACTAGAAAGTGTTAAAGAATGAGTTTCAGAATTTTTATTTACCCCTTTTTTAGCTTTTAATTCATAAAAGTATTTTAAAATTTTTTGACTTTTGACAACACTATAAGCATGGAAAATGTACATTTATAAAAAAAGCCTATCGGCAACTAAAGTACACGAATGTAGAAATCGTTTAAGCGGTAGAACGTTTAAATTCATAAAAGAAAATTTTGTTTAGGACTCTGTCCGAGTTGACGAGAAACGTCCCATATTTATTTAAGTTTTCAAGAATTAATTAAAGTTTCTTTGTCAACCACTTAAGTTTATAGCGCTTTATTATAATTGTACTAATTTTTAATTTTTACAGTGCAGGTTTAGAAATCCGTAGATAGGGTTTTATTTCCTGTTTTTAATATTGACAGTCAGTAATGTTACCATCAGTAGATAATTGAGATTTCTGTCAGATAGAGTAGATTTTCGCAACATTAAATTAACACAGTTGATATGTTAGACTTCTATCTTAACGATTGAGGGTCAATTAAATTGTCAACTTTGAATACCGACCGGGCAAGTATAGTTTTTAACAGATTATTCCTGTTGGTCAATAAAAATTAGTGCAAAATACTAAAAGATATTTAAAAGAGACTACTCTCACAAAAGTAGATATTTGTTATCCCATTGAAGGATTGACTAATTAATTAATTAAATTTAATTAAATTAATTTAAATGTAACATATCGAGTGTGTTTCCAACAGTTATAGTGAGTTATATGTTACCGACTGTCGTTATATTTGATCACAGAAATCTCTATATCTTTCCTAAAATTTTTTTAAAATTTATTGCAAACTTTTTGCTTACGTGTAAAAAATAAAAAATGAATGAAATTTTGTATACACCATTGGAAAGCTTTTAAAATTGCATTTTCCAGAGAAGTTTAATTGAAAAAATTTGAATTTAAGCTGAATAAAACCTTGAAATTTTAACTTTAAAATTAGCCAAAGAAAACTTAAATGCCTTGACTCTGGTTCTAAACTTATAAGTAAATTTTTAAATCTGTTTTTATTGTTGAACTGTGCAGTAAAATTTTAAGATCATGTTATAAACTTAAAGTTATTTTGTATAGGCTTTTTAGCTTGTTTCATAACTTAAGTAAATAAATAAAGTAAATGTGTATGATATGAGAAAACGCAAAAATTGAACTGAGGATGGTACACCTATCTTGAGATACGGAACTTCCGAAAAAACACTTTATAATAATCTGGGTTATGTTACTGCGTCGGCGCAAAAGTTCGTTGTCATGACAACGAATTTCAGCGCCGACGCGACCAACCAAAGTGGATCAGAAAAAGTCAACTCACTTAAAATCACGATAACTTGGTCAAAAAATAAGATAGAGAGTTGAAACTTAGAAATTTGGAAAGATTATTAAATTCTTTTTTAGAAAACCTATTAATAATTTTTTTGAGAAATTTCAAAGTTATTATATTAGTCGATAAGTTAAAAAAAAAGTTTTTGAGTTTTTTAATAATAGTTCAATATGCCTGATCTACAAAATGACATGAAAAAATGGAAACTTACTTCATCTTCTTTGTTGAAATGTCAGCTTTAATTTCAGCTAAGAAAACTTAAAAAATATTAAGTGGTTCTCGAGATATGACTAAAAATGTCCGAGCATGTTTTTCTTAATAATCGCCGTCTCTCGCGGTCACATTGCTTACCTCGTTCGTCGCCAGAGGGCTGAAGCGTGGAAGTCTCTAGGTATTAAGTAGCTGCTGAAGTTTACATCTACTCAGCCCTCCTACACAGCACTTAAACTTGCTTCAACTTTGCCAACATTTCCTCAAAGGTCGTCAATTTTCAAAAAGTTTGCTGCAAGTTTATAAACTTGAGGAAAGGTTGGCAAAGTTGAGGCAAGTTTAGGTGCTATGAGGGCTTTGGCGACGTACAAGGTAAGCAATGTAACTGCGTAACTGCGGGAGATGGCGATTATTAAGAGAAACGTGCTCGGACATTTTTAGTCATATCTCGAGAACCACTTAATATTTTTGAAGTTTTCTTAGCTCAAATTAAAGCTGACATTTCAACAATGAAGATGAAATAGGTTTTAATTTTTCATTACTTTTTTGTCGATAAAGCAGCCAGTTAAAAACATTAAACGGTTATTTAAAAATCTAAGAATTTTTTTTTAACTTATCAACTAATATAATCACTTTGAAATTTTAAAAAACTTTTATTAATAGGTTTTCTAAAGGAGAATTTAATAAGCTTTCCAAATGTTCAAGTTTCCACTATCTATCTTATTTTTTGATCAAGTTATCGTGATTTTAATCCGATTTTTGTACACTACCAGACACAATTGAGTGGAGATATCGCCGAGCGCTATTAAAAACACGACTGCCTTTAAACTGAGATAAATCCGCGAAAAATAATGCTAGAAAAATTTCCAAATCAGATTCATTAAGTTTATAAAATTTCTAAAAAACTAATAGATGTCAAAAACCTATAGCTTTAATAGTTTCTTAATTATGTTTAGAGAAATATTAAGTGGTTTTCCAATTTTTGAAAATTTCTAACTTCCACTTCTACTTTTTTTCCTTAGCCAGAAAAGTTTAAGGAAAACATTAAAACCCCAAATACGTAATAATTGTCTTTACCCCATCAATTTAAGCTTTATAAATTTATAAAAGGTCAACTAGTTTTAAAGTTATGAACTAAAACGTGGAGCTCTACATTATCGAGTTGACGCTGACTTTATTAAGTTTAAAGTTTCAATTTTTTCCTTTTAATTTTTTTAACTTGAGCAAAGAGTTAAAGTTAAAGTTAAAAATTTTCAAAAATTGAAAAATTACCTAATATTTCTCTTGTGATAATTAAAAAACTATTAAAGCTATTGCTTTCGGTTACCAATCATCTTCTTAGAAACTTTAAAAGCTTCTTGAATCTGTTTTGGAAATTTTTCTAGCACTATTTTTCGCCGATTTATCAAAGTTCAAAGGCAATCGTGTTTTTAGTCGCACTCAGCGAATTGTTAATTCAATTTTAGCCGGTACTGTAAGTGGTCCCACAATTTTTTCTGGTAGTGTACAAAATCATATGCAAAAATAGATGAAATTTAAATAGCGTATAAAGTGATAATTTTGACAAACAATGATAAATTAATAAATATTTTTCTATCTTAGTCAATGCACTGGAGTACACCAAAGACGAAGGATAGAATGCTACCAGATGGCACTGGGGCTGCTGGGGGTTCCCCTGGTCACTTGAGGAGCCAGCCAATGAATGCTCACAGACGCGCATCAGAAGGAGGTGCAAATATTCACTATGGAGCACGCAAAGATGTCAATTGGGATTCCCAGCCTCCTAGCGAGGTTGTCAACAAGTTTCGTAATTACGAAATTTAAAATCCCAACGAACCGAACCTAAACTTGAAAAGCGTACGTTTCCAATGGCCCATCACTATTCGACGACTGCAAATGGAAAACAGAAGATTTCAAGCGAACACGAGAGCAGGAGTGTTATCAATTAATTCAATCGCTTCTTATCACTGTCCAACTAACTCAAATTTCCAAACGTCAATTCGCTTTCATAAAATCGAAGCAAAACAAATAACTTAAAAAAAAAGAAATTAACTATTTTTAAGAGAAACAAAAAAAAAATTGTTGTCAACTTATTAATCGTAAATGATGCAAATTGTTCTCTCTCGAACTGAGGAAGGCATAAATTTTCCAATGGAATTGAAACTAATTATACGAAAGAGCAAAAATCGAAAGGGACCAGGAATCGAGAAGTGTCTCTAGACGAGAAAATTAGAAGAAAGATATTTATTAAATAGTTCTGAGACAGATTAATTAAGGGTTATATAGTACAATTAAAAGAGAAGAGAAGAAGTATATATATATCAAAGATTATTTTTCTTGGATATCGTTTATAAAATGTTGAGAGAGGGTTGGACAGTGCTCATGTTTATGAAAAAAGTGAATAATTAAAAAACTGACTTCGCTTTAACAACAAATATATTATTTACATAAAAAAAAACCGTAAAACCATACTTTTTCCCATTATTCACAAATTCAAAGAAGTAACAAAAAACGTGACATGAATTATCGTCGATCTGGAAATTCAAAAGGAAAAAATTGAAAATTTGCACGTTTTTGTCGAAGAAAGAAAAACGTATATTAACGTCTATTTGATAAGATACTTGTCGTTCCAAAAGTGTCGCCCGTTATACGGCGGAGGACTCGAGACTTGGGCCAAATATTTTCTAAGAATTTTTAAATCGACCTGTTTCCCTTTAGAAGTATTTTCTCGAAAGTTAAAATTTTTTGAACCTCTTTTTTGCGATATTTTAATTAAAAGTCTATTCAGAGGACGTTGAGTGAATTCATAACCATATCAAAAGAATCAAATTATTGTCGACAAAGGAAAACTGAAGAAGCGACCTTGTCGAGAAACTCCCACAATAATCTATAACCGACATTCTTTTTTTAATAACGTTATACGAGTTTTCCAGTGCTGTAGCAAATGTCAATAAATTTAGCCAGAAAAAGTCAAAATTGCAAAAAACTTAAGCTTTAGTCCTGCTTTTGTGTAACGGGCTTTAAATGACACGACCCTTCCTGTGTCCGAAAAATGTTTCATTTCCTGCTTGAGCTTAGACTTGCATATGTAGTGGCTCTAGAGACACATTAAGCAAACATTAATTTTCAAACTATTTTACGCCAAAAGCAAAAACAAGTTTGTTAAAGTAATTGTTACGTTAAACAATTTTTTTTATTTAATATTGTCATCGAATTTTATTTAGGTATATAATAGATTTATTTAAAATTACAAACTCCGGACGATTCTTATGTGATAAAAGAACTATTTTTACTAAGAAAATCAAACATAGTAATCTGATGTTAAATCAAATGATAGTATTGTTTATAAAGTTGTTAATTTTAATATTAAAAAAAGTCATTTTATGATCCATATTTTTGAAAACAGATGTGAATATATTTCACATGACGTGTATCATTCCATACTTTGTTATCTAAAAAGGTTTAACGAGGAAGAGACTTTTTAAAGTTGAAAAAGGTTAACCAAAAAGGATCTTCTTTTATATCAAAAGTTTTTTACCCTTATTTTATACTGGCTGTGGTTAAAAAATATTTTTATCATAAATCAAGTTGTTTTTAAAACTTTACAGTAATTGTCAGAAAATGTGCAAATGTTACATATATACTAAATGTTTTCTTCACTGTTAAATATGAAAAACTTTTAATTAAGATACATTTTAGTTGATTCAATTAGTTAACTAGTTTAGTGTTAGATCATTATTAGTAATTAAGTAATCGGTCATCAATTATTAATTATTATCAGTTATGAATAATTAAATAATTTCGAGACTAACTTTGTGTTAGATTTAAATCAGCTCAATTATTGAGTCGATTTTAAGATGATCAGCAAACAGATGATAAAATTAATTTTTTTCGCTATAGTTGGTTTTTTATACAAGATAATTTTAATTAAAAGCTGAAAATTGTTTTTCTAAACGTACCTGTGTCGTTTTGCTATTAAATTAGTGACAAATTATGACCGACGTTAATGAATCTCCCTCCGAGTGATTTCTTGCTGAGCGAACCCGTATGCTACGTACCTGTACCTAACCTATATATTTTTCTAGAAAAACAAATCGACATTATAGCGCAGAATGGTTTTCAATCTATGCCAAAAACTAAAAATAAAATACTGGTATTCGTTAAAAGTCCTGTAATTTCGGAAAAGTTAAAAATTTCTGCCATTATTGTAACATACATATATCCAGGAACTGATGTGTATGTTAAAAAGAAATAAAGGAACTTTATTGGGTTTTCCAAAATTATTTTTCAAATTGTGTCTTATTTAAATTAATAATATATGTAATATATTTAAAAAATACTAAAGATTAAAGTATTTTTGAGTCTATTATATAAATACTTTTGCTTCCTCTCATAGAGGAAGTTTTGTGATCGTTAACATTTTCGATTTTTGAGAAATAGCTTTACTCATTCTCATCTAAAATGCGCAAATTATCATTTTGAAGCAAATATACGTATGTAGGTGCATGTGTGTGTGTATGTGTGTGTGTGTGTGTAGTAACATTTTGTCTCCACGATATCTTGTGGACATTTTAACGGAGTTCAATAAAATTTGGTAGACTTATTAAAGTCTCAATTTGGTAGCCTTATTAAATATCTCAATTTTGACACAGGAATTTTTGAAAATAAAGATTCAAATTTTTTAAGCACCTTTTTTTCATCTATAATATAATTCCTCAAAAAGTCTTTCATTAAAATAATAATTGAGAATGTCCATTAGGATATTCTCAATTATTAATGAATTTTCATATTTTTTTTGTAACTTCTCTAATTACCATTTTTTATTGACGATTCCTTTAAAAAAAAATCTACAATGAAAAACGAATTGACTGATCTACATAAAGTATATATTCTTTCAGAAATTAATAAAATTAGTGTCGATTTATTTATTTTCATCTTTTCATTTTTTCCTCTATGAGGGAGCAAATTTTTTGCTTACGTGGAAGTAAAGTGTTGATGAAATGCACATAATTTTCAACTTGTTTACGTTTTATAAATTTTTGTTTTTTTAATGTCTTTTTTTCAAGTTCATTAAATTTTGGAGTACCCAGTAGGAGCGATTTTAAAAATAGTTAAGAGATGTAATATATGATCGAACATTTCGAGAATTCGTCATTGATCGCTGGTGTCGATGCTGATGTATATCAAAAATTTAAAAAAAAGTGGAAAAACAGCGATAATATCATAAAACTTTGTGAAATTGCGGTTCAATAAATGTATTTAAGTAAAACTGGTAATTTAGTTTAATGTGATTGTATAATGTATATTTTTCCTGGCACTTTTTGAAACCTTCGTTTCCTTTTTAAGTCTCTCCTACTATCTTTCATCGACTCATTTTAGCTGGAGCCCCTCAGATTAACGAGGTGAGTTGCTTTGACCTAATTTGTGATTGTGACGAAGTGGAAACTTTGTTATCAATGTTTTTCCCGAAGGACAGAATCGTTTACACGCTAAAGGGAAACACTCGCAAATCGCAGTCAATGACATTTACAGATTTGCTTTATTTTTAGTTTATTTTTGAGTCCGTACAAATTTTACATAAAAAAAATCAGTTTAAAGAAAAAAATTATAAAATTTTTTGATGGCTCGGTGAAAAATTCTCGTGAAGAAAAAAAAAATTTTTTTTTCTTTCAAGATATAAAATTTTTTTAATTTTTAAAAATTGTTGTATCCGATAATAAAAATTTTTATTATAAAATTTTTTTTTCTTAAATTTTTATTTTATACTTATAAAAAAATCTGAAATACAAGATTTATATATAATTCGTGCAATCCGATTTTTACGATTTATGCTTAGCTAATGTTCAGTCAGCGTCATTGATGCTTTAATATTTTTCCACTAGACATTCTATGCAAACTCATGCAAAAGTCTAATGGAAAATGTTAAGGTATGAATGACCTTGACTGTACCCTTAAATTTTTTAGAGGGAAGTCTTACTCTCTAAAAGTTAAATTTGAGCTATTCCACAGAGGAGTAAAAAATTGACTCTAACCGAAGTGACTGTTCACATTACAAGAGTGATGAGAACAAGTACAATGAGAAAAAAGAATTGCTATAATAGCAAACAGAATTGTTAATAAGCCTGCAACTTTTTTTGTTATTATAACAAAAAAAATGCTAAGACAGCAAATCATTAGCTATTTTCTAAATTTGAATTAGTTAAAAATAACTAATTATTACGAAAATCGTGGCTGCACTCTAAAAACAAGTGTCTTATTTTGTCCTCACTTTTAAGACATTTTGAGGTGTCTTAATTTTAAACCATTGAGATAGTGTCTTAAAAATGCCTGTAAGACGCTTTCTAAACGTCTTATGTCTTAAAATTAGACACTTGTAAGACACCTGTTTTTACAGTGTGAATGTTTGCTTTAGCAATTAGTGAAAAATAACTATAATTATAAGTTGAAAAATTACTACTTGTTAATGTAAAAAAATAATTAAAAAATTAAAATTTGATTTATTGAATTAGTAAACAGAATTTTATTAAAATATTAGTTATTTCGACATAACTTAAAAAAGAATTTCACTAATAACACAGCCCCACAAAAAAATAAAAGTGTTGTGCGCGGCGGACTAAACTAGTCATTCCGTATGTATTTTGATGCGCTGAACACGAATCCGTCATCAGAATTGGCCTAGCACGTCTAGGTTTGACCCTAACCTCAAAATCAATAAAATGACACTTTTCGTTAATTAGAATCTGAACTCGACTCAACTTTAATACATGCCTAGAGCCAATAGAAAGCTTGATTTACAACCTTAAAAACGCTTGTTTAAAAATTGTTCTAGGATGATTTTTAACGAAGTTATGATGTTTTACTTAAAATCATTTTTTTTCCATTACACCATAACACATCAATAGGGGAGAGTCGGATAGCCCCGGACACTTAAGCTTTTTTAGTTATAAATTGTAAAATAATGTTCATAAAACTAATGTTTAAGGTTTTTTATAAGTTTAACATCATTAGTAACACTTTTAAAAAGCAAATTTAAAAAATAAACATATAGGAATTAATAAAATTAAGGAAATATATTACGCTAAAAATGGTTATAAAAAAAAAGTGTCGGGTAGCTCCGGACACTCAGAAAATTGTTAATTAAAAATTTTAAAAAGTACTTTTGAAGTACAATACCTGATTTGTAACTATTATTTATACATTACCTATACTTTTATTATGGATTAAACACTTCTTCTTAATCTTATATATTTCGCAATTAACCAAATATAAACATTAAAATTTTATTCTGACAGAAACAAGTGACTTCTACTATGTAAATTATGTCTGGTAGTATACGACAAAATATGTCCGTGGCTACCCGACGATGATATGTTTCAGTAAATTTGCTATAAAAAGAAAAAAACTTTAAGTGAACAAACAATATTAACAGATTTCATTGTCTGAAAGTACATTTAGGCATTGCTGAAAAGAAAGAAGATTATATTTGACATTATGAAGTAAAAATTGTACATTAAATATGGTCTTAAATTCTTAAAAAGTCATTGATTTGAAAGGAGTGAACATGAAAATACGATTTTCTATTAATCCCATTAATGATAATAGACCATATTTTCAAAATTACATTTGATGAACATTTTAAACGATACAAATGTGATTTGAGACTTAGAAAGTAATTGTTTTATTCTATTTCACGTGTGTCCGGGGCTGCCCGCTGTCTGGGGCTACCCGACTCTCCCCTAATTGATGTGTTTTTAACATTTGAAAAAAGTAATTTTTTAAGTAAAACATAACTTCGTTAAAAATCATCGTAGAACAATTTCTAAAAAAGCGTTTTAAAGATCATAAATCAAGCTTTTTATTGGTTCTAGACATGTATTAAAGTTAAGTCGGGTTCAGATTCTAATTAACAAAAAGTGTCATTTTATTGATTTTAAGGTTAGGGTCAAACCTAGACGTGCTAGGCCAATTCTGATGACGGATTCGTGTTCAGCGCGTTAAAATGCATAGGGAATGACTAGTTTAGACCGCCGCGCACGACACTTATTTTTTTGTGGGGCTGGGTAATTAGTTATTTTTCACTAAATGATTTAATTTAATTTATTAAGTACAATTTCCGCGGTCCTGTTGGACCATAAATGGAATACATAAGAAAATCTTAAACGGCTGATGTAGAATACATAAAAAAGAAAAGATGCGAAGCTGAGCTAACAAAATAATAATTTCCAGAGATTACACAGCCCCACAAAAAAAAAAGTGTCATGTACTTTTGACCGGAATACCCTAGCCCTATGTATTTTGACGCGCTGAACACGAATCCGAAGTCAGTTTTGCTCCATCACGTCAGGATTTTTTCCTAACCTCAAAATCAATAAAATGACACTTTTTGTTCATTAGCATGTGAACCCGACTTAACATTAATACATGCCTAGGGCGAATAGAAAGCTTGGATTGTGACCTTTAAAACGCTTTTTTAAAAATTGTTCTACGATGATTTTTAACGAAGTTATGATGTTTTATTTAAAATCATTTTTTTCCATTACACCATACCACATCAATAATTGAAGTGTTATTTACATCTGGAAAAAATTTATATTTTAAATAAAACATCATAACTTCGTTAAAAATCATCGTAGAACAATTTTTAAAAAAGCGATTTAAAGGTCACAATCCAAGCTTTCTATTCGCCCAATGCATGTATTAATGTTAAGTCGGGTTCACATGCTAATGAACAAAAAGTGTCATTTTATTGATTTTGAGGTTAGAAAAAAATCCTGACGTGATGGAGCAAAATGGACTTCGGATTCGTGTTCAGCGCGTCAAAATACATAGGGCTAAGGTATTCCGGTCAAAAGTACATGACACTTTTTTTTTTGTGGGGCTGTGTTATCTAGAATCTAGACGTTGAAGCGATTGTTACGTAGACACAGAATATAGCGCTGTATATACTTTTTCAATAAATTAATAGAATTATAGAACAGATCAACGTCGTTGTTGTTATTTCTAGACGCATTATTAATGTGATAACACGAAAACTTTGTAACAGGAATAAAATCTGACGATGAATTAGGTTTACATGTATAAAATGGTTCAAATTGTCTAGTAAAAGCTTCTGGTACTTTAAAATGTAAGTCAAGTAATAGATCTGACGACTCAATTATACCATTAACTAACTTAAATAAAAAAAACGCAAGCTGATTAGTAGGAATATAACTATTTCAATTACACTGTAAAACTGGTGTCTTACGGGTGTCTTATTTTAAGACATAAGATGTTTGTAAAGCGTCTTACCCTGGCAAATAAGCGTCACCAATTACGGACTAAAAAGGTGCCGATTAAGTCCGCATTTGGTACTGAATCGATCCTGACGATAGAAATTAAAATTCATATGTTCCAATTAACTTGAACAGTATTTATTTAATGAAATTAGTTAATTCTAATCATTTTAATAAGTATTATTTTTTATTATTGAAAGAACAAGTGAAAAAATATAGAATACAAAGGAGGAGGGCCTATATGGCTTGTTTTCGGTCCCCTTAAATTTAAATTATCAAATTCTACTTATTGACAACTACAAAATGTTTTTTTTAATGATTTTGAGTTGAACGGGGGTGTTTTTGGCAAATTAACCCTTTGATTTGTGGGGTAGCATGCCCAAAAAATATGAAAATTGATTATTAAAAAATGTATTCAGATTATCACTGAATTAGCTTGAAACTTGTTACTCAAGGGTTTTTGGGGTCGCTGATTACGAATCTGGGGTCCTATCACGTAATTTTGAAAACGAAACCGATCATTGTTTGTATTATGAAATCGTCACTATTTTGGGGTTAATAGAATTTCAAAAGTTTAAAAAATTAACCACTTCGGCGGTATGACGCCAAAATTGGCGTCATGCGTGAAGTGGCCCGGAGCGGTAAAAATGATTCAAAATGGCGTCATGACTATTTCTCGATTAATAATATCTGTTGTGATTTTTTATGTATGTAAACATAGTATTCTTATATGTTAGGATTCGGTGATCACGAATATAATACTAAAAATTTAATTTTTTAAGGTTTTCATTGTTTTTTTTAGCAAGTTAAATATTGACGATTTTCAATAATTTTCGCGAATGGCGTCATACGTTTATTCAGTTATTATCTTTCATTTTTGGTTTATTTTATTTAAAATTTTTTTTTAACAAATATATCGTCTCAGGAGGACACAGCAGGGGTCATTTGTATGGGGGGGTAGGGGGCCACTTGCACCCACATGAAAATTAAAATCAAAAAATTGAAAACTTATTTTTGTCAACGAATATCCCGTTTTAGGATGATCCGCTGGGGGTCATTTTTATGCGGGGGGTGACTTGCACCCACGTGAAAATTAAAATTAAAAAATTGAAAACTTATTTTTCACAACAAATATGTCGTCTCAGGATGACTCACCGGGGGTCATTTTTATGTGGGTAGGAGGACTTACACCCACGTGAAAATTAAAATAAAAAAATTAAAAACTTATTTTGTCAGCAATTATAGCGTCCAGCATTACCTACCCCCACATAGAAATGCTCCCGCTGCCCCTTTCCCCGATTGACAAAAATAAGTTTTCAATTTTTTTATTTTAATTTTCACGTGGGTGGAAGTCACCCCCCGCATAAAAATGACCCCCAGCGTATCATCCTAAAACGGGATATTTGTTGACAAAAATAAGTTTTAATTTTTTTGATTTGAATTTTCACGTGGGTGCAAGTAGCCCCCCCCCCCACATACAAATGACCCCTTCTGGGTCATCCTGAGACAACATATTTGTTGACAAAAATAAGTTTTTTAAAAAAAATAAATTGAAAATCAAGGACAATAATTGAATAAACATATGACGGCATTCGCAAAAATTATTGAAAATCGTCTATATTCAACTTGCTAAAAACAATAAAGACCTTAAAAAATTAAATTTTTAGTATTTTAATCCTAATCACCGAGTCTTAAAATATTAGAATACTATGTTTACAAACATAGAAAATCACAACAGACATTAATAATCGTGAAATAGTCATGACGCCATTTTGCTAATTTTTTACAGCTCTGGGACACTTTACGCATGACGCCAATTTTGGCGTCATGCCGCCGAAATGGGTAATTTTATAATCCTTTAAAATTCTTTTAATCCCAAAATAGTGACGATTTCAAATTATAAACAATGATCATAATGATCACAAAGGCAAATTGACATTTCAGAAAAAATTTGAAAAACAAACTTGCGTTTTCGTTTTTAAAATTACGTGATAAGGGCCCAGGTCAGACTAAAAAAATTGAAAATGTCGAATCCAATACACTAAAGCGTCGATTCAGTGGATATATTGCCGCAAGAAGCTGAACTCTGATTGGTCGACTTCTATTTCCCTAATCTAGTGTTGCACCGCAAGCGACCGCACCCTGACTAACCCTGACTAACCCTAAAGTTCATTTTAATAGATAGCGCGTACACAACTTTCACTTGCTCGAGCAATGCAAAATATGATTGGTCGGTTCTGTCAGAAAAGTCGAAATTGATATTAGAACAGACAAATCATTGCTCAAATGAATGAGGGCTGTAGAAGCTCCCTAATATTTTGCCTTTCGTTGCCGCTGGTTGGTTGATGTCAACATAGCGCTGTAACCGTTATTTTCTGTGTTTGTAAACAAGTTGTGGACAGTTTTTCTGAAGTAATTTAAATCATTTAATTTATTTCTGATCAATGTTATTGTTTTATTTAAAATGGCACCTACAACACCTAAAGTATATAAGCAGAAATATGTAAAAGAATGGGAATTGTCGCCAACATTTAAAGGTTAGTCTCAATGTTGTTATGTTTCATTTTACTTACTTAATCATATTATTGTTGAAATTCAATTTTCACGCTTTTCTTTATATTTGGCTGATTCTCCAGAAAGCGGGCACTTTTGACAATAACACAAAAAAAAAATCGTTTTAAATAATTTTTTCTTCGTACCAATCTTTTTATTTATCATTAAAATAAATTAATCAATATGTATTGGAGTTTAACTTTGTGTTTTTTAAATTTTGCATTGCGCTTTCTTGCTTGAATCACTGAAGACAACAACTGGATTTTACAAACCAAAGAAATTTTTTTATTTTAAACATAATACTTAATTAAATAAAATGTCCTTTGATATTTATGTACAGGTTTATTTTCTCTAACTTTCGAAGTTTCTAAAATCCGTCATTTTAAGTGGAACCGGAGTTTACAGGTAATAAAAATACGCAACATATTAACGATTATTATTCAAGTTTTTAGTTAAACAATCGCATTTATTCACATAATTCAAGCATAAATATGATTTTTTAACTTGTTCACACAAGTTGATAATAAAAACAAGTAAGAATATTAAGTAAAATCTTTGAAAAATGACAAATATGTAAACTCCGGTTCCAAGAAAATAAAATCGGGGAAAATAATTAAAACCGATTTTAATTAAAATTATGCACAAAAATTAAAATTAAATGTAGGGTAATTGAGTAGCTTTTGAGTTGAATCTAGTAAAATTAAAAAAAAAATTAACACTTTTTACATAAATAAAAAAAAATTCCTAAACTTGTTAAGGGGATATTCCACTGATTTTTTGTTGTTGAAAATATTGAAATTTATTTTTTTTCATTTTTGGTTAGTAAAACTATCTAAGAATACGGTAAAATTAATCTAAAGTATTTCCAAGGCATAGGTATAAATTGAATAGCTACGTGCTACTCAAAATTAAAGTATTAAAAAATCGTGCTTTTTTTGCAATTAAGTATTAAATAACAATAAAAATAAATTTTTGAACAAATTTTCGATTACATGTTTCGAAAGAGCACATTCGAATACATAAGAAATGGTACTTCCGATAAAAATCTCCGTTCTCATGTGCGAATGAACAGGGCTCGAATTTACACTAAAAAATCTGTGCATTTGGGCGTTGATTTACTAAACGCGTTTTTCTCGAAACTGCATATTTTTAACTTTGTCACACTTTTATTTTAATACTATTCAACCGATTAACTAAAAATTTGGACAGCACGTTCCTTGAATGTGTAGTTTTCGCGTATACTAGGATTTTTTAAATCCATTAATATTTCCAAAAGTTATAAACAATTTAAGTTGCAAAATTATGGTAAAAAAATTAAAAAGTCTGCCTTTTTTTCCAATAAATATCTTTGATTCTAGTATACGCGATAGTCAAAATGGTACAGATTAAGAAACTTTTTAGTTTTTCCATTTTAGATTAACCGTTGAAGAGAAAAAGTGTGACAAACTTTTAGAGAGGACAACTTTCGGCAGCCATTTTTCGATACATCATTTAAGAGAAAAAGAAAAGTTTTTCGAATGCTTTTAGACAAGTATTTTATTATTAAAAAAATTTAAGTAATAAATATTTTTATTACTATAAAAAAAAAATCCCTGAAAAAACCATCAAAATCAGTGGAATCTCCCCTTAAGTCCCATGAGAAGAACTGTAAAAAGTGTTCAAAATTTCGAGGTAATTTTGAATTTTTTAAAGGTGTAGAAAAGAAAAAAATATTTCTTTTGGTTTTGATATTGATAAATATAGCAATGAAGAATAACTCAACAAAATTGCAGAACTTTTTAAATAATAATTTTGAAGTTATTAAGTGGGGAAGTAAAAGTGCCCTGCTTTTGGAGATTCACCCATTTTAAAAATCTTTGTTTAAAAAGTAATTTCTTTGCATTTTTCTTATATTTTTAGGTTGGTTGAAACCTTTTACGGGAGATAACACTAGAGCTTATTGTGCATTTTGCAAAACAGATATGAAAGCTCACAAAAGATCTCTTAAAGAACATGCGCAATCAAACAAACACATTAGAAGTGTAAAAAATGATAGAGATATTAAACAATCAGCAAAAATTAATCCAAATTTCGCAGTACCTCTTATAGATGATAAACGGAAAATAGTGGAATTAAAAATTGCGGCATTTATAGCAGAACATTGTTCTATAAAAACTGTTGACCATCTAGGTGAAGTAGGAAGCAGTCTTGATGAGGAATCAAAAACTCTTTCCAAAATAAAAATTCATCGTACGAAGTGTACTGACCTTATAGTCAACGTCTTAGCGCCTTGTTTATTTGAAGAGTTAATAGAAGATGTTGGAGATTCTCACTATTCATTAATTCTAGATGAAATAACAGCCATTGATACAAAGAAAGGATTAGGCTTTATGATTCGCTATTTTAGTAAAAAACTTCGGCGAGTGAATACCACATTTTACCAACTAGTAGAAATAGAGTCTGGGACAGCTGAAGATCTGACAAATTGTATAAAAAATCAAATAGAAAAAGATGGCTTAAAGGTTGATCATCTTATAGGCATTGGTATTGATGGTGCAAGTGCTATGAATGGTCCACACAATTCTGTGTCCTCTAAGCTAAAAAAAATTAATAAGCACTTAGTTTCTGTCCTCTGTCTCTGTCACTCTGTGCATAATAGTGCTGAAAAGGCATGTGATACTTTACCTCGCCATTTGGATACTTTAGTAAAGAAGAGCCACTCTTGGTTTTCCAAAAGCACTAAAAGAAATGTTAACTACATTATGTTATTTAAAACGATGGAAGACGATAGTAATCCTAAAAAAATACCAAAAAAATCAGGAACTCGATGGTTGGCTAGGTTGGACGCAATAGAAGTAATTCTTGATCATTGGGAGGCTTTAAAATTACATTTAAATTTGTCAATGTCTGCTGAAAAAGGCGATAAAGGATATAAATCACAAGAACTATTTAATATGTATAATGACTCGACAAATAGATTGTATTTAATATTTCTAAAGCATGCTTTAAAAAATGTTGTGACTGTCAATAAAGTTTTTCAATTCGAATCGGCTGAGCCTTTTAAACTTCTGCAAGATTTAAAAAATCTTCTTTACGAAACTTTAAACTCAATCGTAGTACCGAGTCATCTTGAAAGAGCTGTATCGAGTAAAGAAGAGTTACAAACCTTTGATTTTAAGAAGTATGTTATGTCTGCTAACTGTATCAACTTTGGCTACGCATTTAATGCAGAAAGTGGAAATCATCCTCCTGAGATACTTGCTGGTATAAAAGAAAGATGCAGAGGATTTTTAATAAAATTATGCGAGGAACTGCAGACTAGAACACCAAAAAATATTGAAGTTTTACAAAAACTAAGTCTGTTAAGTCCTGAAATTGCATCCAGGCAATATAAAGCCAGTATAGTAGACCTTGCTGAAGAATTTAAAGATATTTGCGGTGATGTAGACGCTACATGTTCTGAATATGACCTTCTTCATCGGCTTGAAATTAATGCTAAAACTTCAGACGAGTATTGGACGAAAGTTAGTGAGGCAACAAATGCAGCCGGTGAACAACGCTTTAAGCATATTTCTAATCTAGCTATGTCGCTTTTCAGCTTACCATTTTCCAATGCGTCAGTCGAGAGGGCCTTTTCGATTTTCAACATTATTAAAAATAAGCTGAGAAACAAAATCTCTTTTGAAACGGCGAACGCTATATTACGAGTTCGATATTCGCTTTCAGACGGGTGCACAAAATTTCAGTGTACACCAAAAATGTTAAAAAAATTTAACAGCGAAAATGTGTATAAAGCCGATTTTGATGTAGAGGATTTTAATTCATTTCAAGATGTCAACATTTAATCGTTTAAAAGTTTTATGCAATATAAATAATTAATTTTCAGTATAATTAATTAAATGCCAAAGATGACACAAATTATTATAGTTTATTTGAATAATAATAAAATATGTTTGGCTGTTATATGTATAAAAACTATTATTATAATTTATAGCTAATGAAGAAATATGTTTGCCAGTTTAAGTACATATAATAAATATTAAATTAAAAATTAATATTTTATTTAGTTTCTATTGCTAAACTTTATAACACTGATTTACCCAAAAATGCAGAAAAGTCAATTAGGAAATAATAAGATCAATTGAGCCTTTTGCTTAAAGAACCACCTAAGTCGATTTAGGTTTTAGACAAAGGAATTAAACATTTAGAACCAAATTACATGCATAATTAACAAAATAAAGTTAAATAATATTATTGTAACTACTATTTTAAAAACATTTATTTATAATAAACCACTTAAGTGGTTATTCTTGCGGACGATAAAAAAAAACGAAAATAACTATATTTTGAAAGTAACAGATTTATTCTATGTAACTAGCAAAATATATTGATAACCAATTTTAAAAAAACCACCTAAGTCAATTTAGCGAGTTCTTTGAGCAAACGGCTCAATTAGAAAAGTTATTTAATTAGAACTTTTTTAAAACTAATTTTTTATCTTGATTTGTAATAACGAAATATACTTTATTTATCACAAGATTAAGATTTATCAAGATTTAATATGCAAAAGAAAACGTAGAAAACAAGATACTTTGCATGCTATTAAATGTAAAATGTATATCTTTATATATATAAATTTTAAATTCTCGCGGGCTGTCAAATGTTTAAATGTACGTGTACTGAAGTATTAGAAAACTAAACAGGTAAATTACATATGTAATAGACGCAGAAAACCTTCAATTTTATCCGACAGATTATACTTACCCATCAAAAAATTTAGGAGGAAAACTTAGGAGTATTTGAAATAATTTAGGAATATTTAGGGGGGAAATCCGGTGAATCTAGGAGAAAGTAACCAAGTGAATCTGGCAACACTGGTCGGGCGCTCTGATTGTCTACGAGACTCTGTGGCTCGTTATCATAACAAAGTTCATCATGATTCCTGTATTGTAATTTTTGACAGGAACTGTGTTTAACTTAATAACCACACAATATTTACAAAAAAAGAATAAAAACATTGTTCATTCTTAATTCTAACCTTCCAGGCAAGTATCATATCAGTCACTAAATTTTTATATTACCTAAAATAACTAAAAATATATTTTAAATCATCTGTTAAAATGAAACACAACAATAAATAATAATTGGCTCTGATATTTTGACACATTAAATACTGAACATTGTTCAGTATTAAAATTTGAAAAAATAAAAAATCTAGGTGACGGATAAGATACTTACTTTTCATATGTTTTTACTTTTGTTGATGCCCGCCCCAACCAGCAAAATCCTCGGCTTCGCCTCGGTTTTGCAAAAGTCGGGAGGGGGGGGGGGGGGCAGATCGAATTTCCAAACAAGAATTCAGCTGATCCAGGAACATTTTGCGAGACGCCATTGGCGGATCCAGGGGGGTGGGGCACGGGTGCTTGGCCCCCCCCAAAAGCCTTATATTTAACAATGAGAGTGAGAGAGACAGCACCATAGTGCTATCTCTTTTTCTCTCATGCAATACCCCCTTCAAAAACCTTGTCTGGATCCGCCACTGCGAGATGCTTTGCAACGTGTCCAGTAGAGCGCGCTAACACAGGCCACAAAAGTTAGAATAGTAAACAAATATGGCTGACAGCAAGTTAGCATCCGTCAACCACTGTCAACGCTTTTTGAATATTTTCTTCAACTTTTCAACGTACTTTCGGCTGGAGGCGAAGAAAAATCGTATACGACACACGGCCAGACAGCTGGATGCCCTGGCAAGCGTGATATACTATAGGTTTGGTTTTGCGCCTGACCTCATGCGCCTGGCGGTCAAATTTAAATTGTATAATAGTTAAGTATCAAATTTTAGTTACAATTGAAAATTTAAGTATTTAAGGTAGGTTATACGTAACTAAACGTGCTCATAATTTGATTGAAAGTTCAACTCTGAAGGTTCCGTCCCATGTATCCATTGTTCAGCAAAATTTTGCGTTCTGTCTTTTACGGGACGGTACCTTTAAATATAATTTTTGTAATTTTTTTGTATTTTTATTTTTTTTAATTAAAATTTTTTTAAATACAATAACACCGTAAACTCTTGAATGTCTTTAGATAATAACTCAACCACTGCTTTTTTAATCACGCTAAGTAAGTCGGATCGTTAATAATGTTAATTTTTTGCCTTTGTCAAAACGTGAGAAATTCCTTGTGATTCCTAGATGGTTATGGTTATGGTTGGTTTTTGGCCTTAGGCCCCCGAAGGTCCAATAGCCATAGAATAATCTGAATTCATAAAGTCTGATTTCCAATTTGCGTAAATCCAAAGATTTTTAAAATCTTCAATAAAATGTTGCTGCTCCTCGATTTTAGAATTCTGCTGTAACAGAGAGTATAAGGAAGGGAGATCAGGGATAAATATGGAGATATGAATTGAATTGTAATGTGTTAATAATGTTATTAATTCAATTATAATATTCCAAATGTGATAAATATAGTAGGCTTAATATACTTTAACCCAGGATCGGGTTTGCAGATTGTTCTGTAAATATTATTAAGGCTCCGAGCTCATGATAATTCTAGATTACCAAAGTTGATTGATAGAAAAATTTTGAGATCTCCGTAACAGCTTTTTTGTTCGGATTGAAAAAGGCTTTTCTCAAAGCTTCTACAGGTTCTGCTATCGATGGAAATTCTGAATTCAGATATGCCAAGAATTTTGGTCGGTGTTTAGAAAGAATGGGACAGTCGGAAACTATGTGTGAGAGATCCCTAAACTCGTATCCACACTCACAATCTAACGGAAGATTCCAATTGAGTTTCAGGAAGTGCTCCGCTACCAGAATGTGGTTCGTTCTCAGTCTTGTAATAAGATTAGAAATCCCTCTTTCCTCCTCCAGTCCCTTAAACCACGGTCTCTTAGATTTAACTGTGATATTTTTAAAATACGGGTTATTAGAGTGAGAGATAGAACCATATGGCCAGCATACATTCTTCCAATGCCTATGGTCAGAGATGATTACCCTTCTAAGATCAGAATAAGGAACCTTAAACTCTCCTATGATAGGAAGATTGGCTGCCGATTTTACTGTCCTATCAGCCATTTCATTATTAAGAATGCCCACATGAGCGGGAATCCAGAGAAAAGCAAGAGTACCCAGGGTTGCAGAATAGAAGCTTTCTACTAACACAACTATATCTTGTATCAGCTTTAGAGCCTTAGAATTCATGATTATGGGTGAACCTAACATTTCAATAGCAGATCTATTATCTGAAACTATCACCACATTCCTAAGACGAAGCTTAACAGCCTCTTGTACCGCCATCTTAATAGCCAAAAGCTCCAAGGACAAAACCGAATAGAACACATAAACTCTAAGGCCAAATCTATATTTGAGGTCAGGAATAAACAACGCTGAACCCGCTTTGTTAGTATTTGGATTGTAGGACCCATCCGTGTAGATGCAGATTGAGTCGGGATAATTATCCTCGAGAAATTGAGACCACCTACCTTCAGGATTAGAACTATCCCTAATCTCAGACCCAATGTGATAGTCGACATCCAATTTTAGATTCAATTGTTCCCAAGTCAGTCCCAGATAAGCTGGATGCTCCATGGAATACATCATATCGATAAGGCCTTTAGTTGATAAATATGCTGCCAAAATTCCCATAGAATCAACCTTGAAACTCCGTTTGAAATGTTTGCAGCACTCAGCCAAATCAGTAAGAGACAGAGCAAGAAGCTCATCTGGACATTGAAAAATTCTAAGCATATACAGATGCGCCAATTTAGCTCTTGTTAGTTCCAGAGGAGGGAAATCCGATTCAGAAAGGAGAATTGTCTTAGGGGTCGTCTTCATACAACTCAAGGCCGTACACAACCCGTCAAACATTACCGTGTCTAATTTATTGAGATGTGTCTGACTTGACTTCCAAAAAAATGGAGTACCCCAGTTAAGACAAGAATTAATCATACTCTCGCAGATTTTTAGAATAATACCCGGAGAAGTTCCCCAGGATACTCTTGCTAAGACCTTAATTACATTTAATGCCTTTGAGGCTCTAATTGTTAAAAAACGGATGTGATCGTGCCATTTTAATTTATTATCCAGGAAAATTCCTAAATATTTAATAACCTTGCCATTTTCGAGCTCCTGATTTCCCACTCGAATCTTGTGATTACCTTCCAAGACCTTACGGCTTCTAGTGAAAATGATAAACTGGGTTTTAGATAAGGACAATTCCAAGCCGAAATTTTCCAGCCAATCAACCAATGAGGATAGGGTTTCTTGTATATCAATTTTAGTTTCCTCCACCTCTGCTCCAGCCTTAAAGATTAGTATATCGTCGGCGAACATCGTAATTTTAACTCCCTCAGGAAGGGCATCCTTAATACCTCTAAGCGCTAAGCTAAAAAGGAAAGGTGAGAGTACACCTCCCTGAGGGACTCCGATTCCAGAAACTCTAGGATTCTCACCATCTGAAGTGAAGTGGAGATTTCTACGCAGGATCAGAAAGGAAACAAAGTTCAGGAGGCGAGTAGGAGTCTCCAGCTTAATCAATTCTTCAATTATTTTAATAGGTTTAATGGAATTGAAAGCTCCTTTTATATCCAAAGCAACTGCTAATAGGGGTTAACCCTCTCCAAAAGAGCGATAAATTTCCGTAACCAGAAGGGCAACCGGTTCTAATGATGACCTTCCTCTTCTGAAACCAAATTGAAAAGGAGGTAACCAATCTCTATTCTCTGAGAGTATCTCAAGTCTTTTAGAGACCATTTTTTCAAATAATTTCGCCAGACAAGAAGTCAATGAAATTGGTCTAAATCCCCCCCCCCCTCCTCCCTTAGGTAGAAATTTGACCAGGGTATCCCTCCAGCCACTTGGAAATTCACTAGCTTCGAAGATTCCATTAAAAATTTCCAATAGTAAAGTTCTGGTAGACAAAGGCAATTTAGAAATTATTTCGTACGTAATTGCATCTAGACCAGGAGACGACGACATTTTAGAAGAAGCAAGAGCCGAGTCAAATTCAGTAGAAGAAAAAGGAGCATTTAGAGTCATGTCTCCATCTCTTATCTGAAAAGGTTCAAGGTGAATCGGTAAATAATCCTCCCTAACCAAAGCATTCTGGAGTTCAATTTGTTTGGGGTCCTGTGGATCATTGAAAATGCCCTGGTCTGGTTTTTGGGATTTTGAAATCATAGACTTGACTGTTTTCCAAGTTTTATTTAGATTATCTTTAAAATCCAAGGATTCGCAAAATGCCCTAAAAGACTTATATTTTAAAATTCTCAATTTCCTTTTTATGTTATTACTCAATTTTTTATATTCTATTAGATTTTGCCGCGATTGATGTGAAAGATAGTTTTTCATGGCTTTACCCCTTTCCTCAATCAAACCCTCGCACTCCTCCGACCACCATAGAGGTTGTGTTTTCCTACCACCCTTAATTTCCCCCGGGAAATATGCCCCACAATCGATTAGTTGTTCGACTATTTTTTCAATTAATTTATTATATTTATTATCGTTAGAGAGATCATTGTATTCAGAAAACTGAGAAGTAACCAACTTGATTTGTTCATTGAATTTCAGCCAGTCCACCTTTTTAGTATTAATCCTATAAGAATTCGATTTTACCGTCTCCGGTCTGATAGCTAAATTCACTACTACCGGTAAATGGTCTGATTCGAAAGCATCGCTCCAAATGAAACATCCGAAACTAGAAAATACACTAGATGGAACAAAAACTAAATCAAGATTGTTATTCTTGTTAGCTGAAACTCTAGTTGGGTAACTATCGTTAAGTGGAACATAATTTAAGTAATCAATTGCATTTTTAACCCTATTTCCCTTTGAATTAGATTCTTCACACCCCAAGCTGGGGAGAGCGCATTAAAGTCACCGCAAACCATCCTAAAGAGACCAGAAGATTGGCTCTCAAAGAGTTGCAGCCATGTTTCTAAACTGGGGTCTGATCCTGGTGGTGAGTAGATTACTAATATTTCAAAAATGTCCCCCGACACACGAATTTTAATACCAAGGAACTCTGTATCATCAAGGTCGCCAGGTTGTGAAATGTCTATTTCCAAACCAGAAACTATCAATTTTTCGTCCACCAAAAAAGCTACACCTCCCCCTCTACCATCCAACCGATCCTTTCTAATGATTCGATAATCGTGTAGATCAAATCGCTGGTGTGGCCCTAACCAAGTTTCCGTCAAACAAATAATGTGAGGTTTTATTTCTTTAATCATAGTTTCAAGACCTATTTTTTTGTTAACTATGCTTCTAGCATTCCAGTTAACTATTTTAAGATTATTATATTTTAACATAGTTTCTAAATATTTGAGAGAGGAATTCTTACTGGTTAATCCTAAATCCAGAGTTCTTTGTGCTGCTACACCGGATCGACACTTGGAAACTCTTTTTAACCAAAATAAACCCAAGGTTAAATATTTAGAGGAAAACAAACAAAATTTATCACCTAAATGATTAAAAGTAAAATGAGTGCTCTTACAAGCGTAAACAGAACATAATTAATATCCCTGATTAAAGGATAGCAAAAAAATTCCTGGTCTACCAAATAAGGTAGAGTAAGTGGGGAGAGAAAACAAAAAAAAAACAAAAAAAAAACTAAACCCCATTCAAAATAATATGCCACCCATAATTTGTAAAGTGAACACATTACGCTAGGATACTTAAATAATCAAGACTATTAGCTATAAATTTGCTACTGCACAAGATCGGCGATTCCTATAGCTTAATACCAAGAAAGCAACGTAAACTCTATACTCTATTTACTAGGTCGTCTAGGACGCTTAGTATTTTGCTTCCTGATAGTCTCAGGAGAGCCCTCTACCGAACTTACTCCAGACATGTATTCAGTGTTTTCCACCTGAGTATTTTCTCGAGATTTCTCCCTATCTTTAAGGTGGTTCTTAACTGCCTCTTGTGCCTCCCTTTGGATTCTCTCGTAATGTAACATTTCCCTCTCAGAATTATCAAACTCTACTACAGTCGAGGAATGTTGGGAACTAACAGATAAATCCAGAGCCATATCTTCATCCTCTGGAATATCCGCAAGAAAAAAATCCTTATCTCTTTGTAATTGACTGTAGGATGGGGTAACAGAAGAATATGTCTGAGCAGCCTGCTCTCTAGTTTTATTTTCCTCCCCTTCTACTTGTGTGTTTGTATCTACCCCTGTATTAGTATTTAACTGATTTTGTCCCAAGATAGTCTGATTCTGAATATCTGAGGCCTGCAACCCATAAGTCGATTGGCCATGTATGCTATTGTACCTCTCGTCTGCCTCCTGATAACCACAGAAATGTTCCGATCTAATCTTGCGAATCTCAACCTCCCTGATATACAATGGGCAACCTGAGGATGAAGACATATGGACACCTCCACAGTTGCAGCATTTGGGATTGCGTAATCTATTTTGACAAGAACTCGTTTCATGCGGATCCCCACAGAATTCACACCTTGGATTTTCGGACCTACACTGTGTATTAAGGTGCCGAAATCGCTGACATTTGTAACATCTCAATGGTTTGGGAATTAAAGGTGTAATCGGAAACAGAAATGAAGTAATTGAGATAGACAAAGGTAGAATTCGACCAGAAAACACCATCTCTAAAATCTCGGACTGGACTTCGCCCACTGGATTTCTCCGTCTAATGGAGCGAATTCCTGTTCTAACTGTATCAGAGATTCTCTTCGCTATCTCAGAAACCGAAATGTCAACATCGACATCCTTAATAATTCCTTTGACAGAATGAATAGAAGACGGTATAAAAACCCTATAGTTAGCCAGCTTAAGGTCTTCTGATAAAATAATGCTATTTGCATCCACCCATGAGGAGCACTGTATTTTCACTTGGTTTAACCCGCTTCTTCTAATCTCTCTCCAACCATCAATTATTCTATCAATCCTATCCGCAAGTGCCAAAGGATTAAATTTTCCTACTCTATTACTCTGGTTTATACTTTCCATAAGTACTATATAGGGGGGAGGAGAGCTCGCAGAATATAAATCAATTTGTGGAACAGTCAGATTATACCAAACGAGAGGGTTCTCAATAGGAACCGATTGAGTTTGGTTACCTTGAGCCGACCTATCCGCCATTGTATCGGTATAACTTGAATTAATTGTCGTACCTAATGCTGTGAGAAATTGAAGGTCATTAGATATAATCGAAAGAGATGTACAATCTGAATACGTATCCTCCTCACACTCTTCAGTTGAGTGATCAGTGGTAGGATTCCATATGTCGTTCCCAGATTCCAGTTTGATGGGAAACCAGAACTGTTCAGCTCTACCTAAAAAAATTTTCTTTTGTAAATTGTTATTAGAACTTAGATTGACTCAAAAGAATGGACCCTAGCAAGTAAAAAAAAGAGAACAAATTCAAGAGTCCCCTTCATTCGAATCAATAATAAACGTTTATTATAATTAGTCATTTATTCTTCAACCAATTTCCAGATACCAGCTCCCATATATCAATAATAAAATTTATTAATAATAATTAACCTCTACCGCTTTAGAAATAATGTCCCTTCTGAACTATTAAGACAAAATATCTCAAAACCCCTGTAAAGTAACAAAAAGGAAAATTTTGTCCCATTAAAACTCAGTATTTCTCTTGTGTTTTTAGTAATGGGAGAAAATTCTTCTTACTAGGCTTAACTAAAATCAATATAATCCTGTAGTAGACCACATGATTAGAAAACGAAAATTCAAAAAATAAAAAACCTGAATAATTTCACTTCAAATAGACTGTTTATTTGTACACCACACCGTGATACTCTTGCCTCGTGTGATTATCAATCACCTCTGACCCAACGCAAAAGAAGAAAACACTTGACAATTTAATTCTTAAAATCGATAAAATACACCATCATTATTCAGAAATTTCAAGATTCCAATACCAACACCACTGTAGTTCAATTTAAAGAATTATAAACCTAATTAAAATTAGGTAAACTAATGTTAGATATTCCTTATTTATTATAAAGAAACATTCATTTACAAAATAATCTAACTTAAAATTAAATCAATCCAAAATAAAGAAAGCCTCTCTCAAAACTCACATTATTCTAAGAAACACATCACTCTTCCATGATCTTCCATGCTTGTCTCAAAATAAATAAATCTTAAATTTACATTCCAAAAATTCAAAGAAAAGTATAAATTCAGATTTATTAATTCCTATGAAGTTAAATTTCTATCAAAGTAGAAGATTTAAAGTATCACTAATTACTATTGATTGACTTGTTTACAAGATAAAATTCTCCTTTACTATTCAAACAAGCACAACCCCAAATTACCACACGCTCGGTCACCTTGAGCCATAACTGAAATTTTACAAGTTATGATAATGCTATAAATTTAAATCTTTTAAAAGTTCGATTTTTCATTAAATTCAAGGTTAAAATTTCTGCAAAGCCCAGTCCCAAGTAGTATACAATAACTAGAAAAATTAATTACGTTTTTAAATTTAAGTTAATTCATGTTATACCAATTTATTATTTAAAAATTAACAATTTACAAAGATTCAAAATGAAAAATCCCATTAAAATTCAATTCTCATGTAAAATTAATAATGGAAGGGAGGTAAAGGAACTCAGTTTAAAATTCATAGCAGTACGGCAACTTATAGGTTATCAGGCCATGCTTTCCTCACAAAATCCGTTCTCATAAATCCAATAAAGTCAGTTAAATCAATATCACCTTGTTCTTATAAACTTCTATAGTTTATTTTGATGAGTGCCTGAGTTAATTTGTGTGAATGAAGTCCTTGAATTCCTTTATATCCGGAGAAACAATTAATTCTTTGGATTATTAAATGTAGCAATCAGACTCCGCCATTTTCTAACTTTGTTCGATGAATTGATTTTCAGTTATCCCACAAATTATAAAGATTCTTGATAAATCCTCGATAGCTTACTCTTTCTTGGACAAAATAATAAATAACCAACTCTTGCGAGTATTTATCTCGCAAATTACAGATTTTCAGAATTTGTTATAAGCGAGATGTGGAAGTATCCACCCTCGTTGAATGAAACTTTAGAACTCCTTTCTTGTGATTCCAAGATGATACTCTATCAACATTTTTGTAAGAAAATTTATCATTTTCAGTAAGTAAATTATTTCTAATAAAGGATGGGCACGCCCACGATGCGCATATGGGAAGTTCACTATTATAATGTCAGAAAGCGATCACTTTTCTTGAAGTTCGGATGCCAATCGTTGGCGGAGCTTTATCGGTCCTCACAAGCGCATGCGTACGAACCAACGCGAGTTACGAAGGAATGACGTCACGATCTAGTCTTTTGACTTCTACTTGCAGTGGTGTGTTGGTTTTTATTGTTAATTTTAAATTTTAAGTGATGATTTTTTGTAAATATGTGAAATAAATATAGGTATTTATAATATTTTTTTTTTTTTTAGTTATTATACACTCGTTTTATCGACCTCACAGGCCCAATGAGTGTCCCCCGTAGGGAGTTCCTAGAATTCAGTACATCGTATATATTTTCTCTAAGTGGTTTTTGCATCTACAGAACGACTTGAAATTAGGAGTACTCGCATTTGCCTGGACCACCCGGTATATTGGGTTTGCTCGCCAGTGGAGAGGGAAAACTGTAGAAAAACCTTTCCATAGTACAACCGGTTTATCGACAGTCGAGTTCTAGTGATCTGCACAGGTCGATTACCGACAGTGCATATCACTATACCTCGACGTCTTTACCTTACTGTAGTTATCTTACAGCCGGAAAAATCCCAGGCTCACCGGGGCGCGAACCAAGCAAGCTTGATTTGGCGCGACCGTAGAGTCCAGGACCTTAAACAACTGAGCTAACTCCGTGGTTGTATTTATAATATATCGTAACATATAGACGATTAGGTTTTATTTACTTTGTAGTGTCTTCATTGAATTAATGTTGTTGTCAATTTATTGGTTATGCGTGTTGCAAGGATTGCTATATTTTTGTTATTTTTTTATGATATTAATATTTGCTGATGATTATAAAGAAAGTTAGACGTAAAAATTATTTAATTAAATTAGTTTTAATTAGTTTTATATTGTAGTAATACATTATTTGCGTATTTATTGTTTACAATGGTCCGCGTCTTGTGACAAATATGTTACTTTGATTATTTTGTTTCACTTTCTTTGTTTTCTTTTATTCATTTTTTAAACTTTGTCTTAACAATGTTTGCAGCTAATTTTGAAGAATTATTTATATTTTTAGATAAATTTAACAATTTAAATTTATTAATTCATAATTCATGAATATTAATTTATATTAATTCATAGGACAGCATAGCTGCCGAAACGTAAAAAAACATATGTGTGTTTTATTGACTCGGAGTGATTGATAAATTCCTATGAATTAATAACTTCACCGAGTGATAAATTCTTTTAAAATAATTTAAATTTATGTCTATATGTACGTACAATTAGTTAATAAATTAAAAAAAATAAGTGTATTGTAAGAAATTTAATATTGGGTATAACTGTTATATTTATAAATCGTATAAATGAAAAACTGTAAAAAATTATTTTTAGAATCAAAACAATATCTGAGTGTAGTTCCGAATAAGAGGGACCTCCGATTTTAATGAAACTTTGTGTACTTACGTAATTTGGTGCACTGATTACGAAAATTATAGTAAAAATTGGCGCAAATTTGAATGTGATGGTAAAAAAGATGTATAAATTTTTTACTGGTAATTAATAGTATTGTCCTAAAGCTCTGTCTCATGATGCAATGTTTGCGTTTTAATGATCTTTTTGTACACTGAAAGTCATAAATTATCTCTTAGTTGACGCTTGTCTGACGCATGTGCGTTGGTGTACGTAAGACAAACATCGACTGGAACAGCATTTACGTATTTCTGTGTTTAACCAAGACTACTGTAGTCAACGTATGCTTTGTCCTTGTCTGCCTTATTTCCAGGTGCAGGAAATTTACCAAAAACCCAAAAGGTCGAATTTCAAAAAGTCGAATCTCCAAACGGTCGAATGACGAAATTGTCAAATATCCAAATGATCGATACCCAAAACGCCGAATGTCCATTTTGTCGAATTTTCAAATAATTGAAGATTCAAGTGACCGAATTTACAAATAATTGAAGATTCAAGTGACCGAATTTACAAATTGTCGAAAGACCATATTGTCGAATTTCCAAATTGTCGAATATCCAAATTGTCAAAATTCAAAACTGTAGAATTTCCAAGTTGTCGAATTTCCAAATTTAATTGTCGGATTTCCAAATGATCGAATATCAGAATTGTCGAATTTCTAAATTGTCAAATATTCATTTTCCCGAATTTCCAGATGATCGAATATTCAAATTATAGAATTTCTAAAATATCAAATTTCCAAATCGTCGAATATCCACTTTGTCGAATCTCCAAATGTTCGAATTTCCAAAAGGTAGAAGTTTTTTTTTTAATGTGAGCTTCCAATCTATGAAATGTGTTGGTATAGTAGATTAGACAAGGGCCCGGAATTTAAAATTATTATGGGAATTTTGAATTTCCCAAACTTGTCCAATCTACTATACCAACACATTTTATAGGTAGGAAATTTACATGAAAAAAAAAGTTCGAACATTTGTATATTCGACAAAGTGGATGTTCGACAATTTGGAAATTCGACCATTTGGATATTCGATCATTTGGAAATTCGACAAAGTGGATATCCGACAATTTGGAAATTCGACAGTTTAGAAATTCGATAAAATGGACATTCGACAAACTTGAAATTTGACAATTTGGAAATTGGAAAATTTGAATATTCGACTATTTAGATATTCGAATTTTTGGTTTTTTGGAAATTTTCTGCACCCATAATTTCCCCTTTATTTTTTCCTCTTTATATAGTATATAAAGAAAATTAGTATATTTAACAAATTTATATTAAAAATCTAGTCACTGTAACGTCGAGCCTAACAGTAGATCTTTATATTTATTTTTTTTTTGCAATTTAAATCCTCTGATTTTATTGAAAATCAGAACTGAATCATTGAGGTCAATGACCTTTAAATTTTATTGCAACAGGAGCACCGCAATGAAGTAGAAATTCTGAAGTCAACACCTTCTTCCTTATTATTATTAATTAATCATTTCACTATTTTAACTGTACTTATAGCTGAGATAATTTGGTAATAATATGAATATTAACTTCGGAAAATAGGAAGTTAAATATGTGAATCTTAAAGCCGCATTAGGATATTACAACGGAGTGAACCTTGCTAAAACCTGAGGGAAAATAATGTAGGGGAGAGTAGTCAGAGTTGGATATAGTTTTGACTATTCTCTATAACTTCTCCTGTAGGCCGAATTTTTCGATGTCTCTTATATTATTGGAACGTTCTACTAAAATGCAATGTTTTTGCTAAACATTGCAAAAAATTTGGACCACAAGTATCGGAGTTATAGGCAATTAAAAAAAAAAGGGTAGTCAGAGTTGAACATGGTAGTGAGAGTTGGGTCACTGTAGAAAATCAATGAAATATGAAGATAAATCATTGAAAATGACAAAATCTTTGCCTTCGCATGATAGAATGGCACTCAAATATATTTGGAAATAACAAAAGGAAACATGAAATTGAAATAAATCATATTTCCTCTTGTATCGCAAAATTGATCTGAAAGTGAAAAAGTATTACCAAAAATTTGAATTTTCTTTCTTTCCAATAGAAATGAAGTTTTGGATACCTTTTTAAGTTAACAAATTCATTTTCATTGCAAAACTGCTTTAGAATTGCAAAATTTTTGGTGTACCAACCTTGACTCAAGCGTCATTTAGCTTCATATCACACACACACCATGGACGCTTTATACAAACACAAAATTATGTTCCACATTTTCGTATAACATCTTAATGTACAATTTTAATCAACTTAATTTGTCTTCAGCATATTTCTTCTGCATTTAATTATCTAATTTTGAAACTACAAAAACGTTTTTTGTTGAGCGAATAACACGGACTTGCTTAATACGTCTATATAGTTCGCACACTTCACTGCAATCCATCTAAAAGGTTTGCTGGAATTGCTAACAAGTATTTACACACAACGACATATAGATCTACTGTAATAAAACAAAATAAACGCGATGATTCAACTCTGACCGCTGTCCAACTCTGACTACTCTCCCCTAAATTCTAGATTCTAAACTTAAACTTATTTTAAACAAATAAAGTTCGAATAAAATAAATAATTTTTTCTGTCTACGTATCCCTGACAGCCATCATGCATTTCTTCTTCCTATTCTAAAATTCTAAAGAGCAACAGAGAAACATCCACGTGTTTTCTGACAGGACTAAGCACATGGCCTAGCGCAACTAAAACAAAGCATATCTCGCTCCAGATATGTCAATCATAGATTTGGAAAAAATAAAAGATTGTTGCTATAATCGATAACAACTAAGGAAAATAAAAACATTCTTTAGCTGTTAATATTAAAAGTTCATTGGCACGATGAAGCAATAAATTAATATTTCTCTGGAAATATATAGCGAGGAATTGCCAAAGTGCTGGCCTATGCAAATTCGGCGACTGTTCTGCAACAGTAAAATAAAATGTTGCTAAATTCAATCACTCCTCACCTCCTCTAACCCTCTTTCAAAATTGCCACACCTCACGTCCCTACCTTTTCTATAGCTTTGAGAAAATATAAAAAGAAATCGCACAAGTAATTAAATGTAGTTTCCATCCGTCGCGATTCTTAAAACGACGTGTGTGGCTCTTGCCCGTCCAGTGTCACTTGAATTTTGGGTCTGGTCACCAAAGGATCTAGTGACTTAAATTTTATTTCGGTCATTCTAAGTAGTATAAAGCGTTCCCTCCCTTAATGACAGTGTGGACGTAAACCCTAAAGACAATTTTTCAAAGATTCTGTTGAACTCTTTTCCCAACCATTTTTGTTAATCGAGGGGTGGTCACCAAGGGATTTAGTGACTAAAAATTATTTTCTTGTCGTTCTCAGTAGTATAAAGCGTTTCCTCCCTTGTTAAATTAATTTGGGTGTGGTCACCAATAGAAGTAGTGACGGAAACTATTTTTTTTTGTCGTTCCCAGTAGTATAAAGTGTTCCAGACTCGTGAAAACAAGAAAAAGAAAGGAATTGAACAGAACGGTGGAAAAAGAAAGGACAATTTCTCCGAAAACCTTTTGACGATAGGACTTGGCTGTGGTCACCAACGGTATAAGTGACTAAATTTTGTTAATTGACATTCCTAGTAGTATAAAGAGTTCGCTCCTTGGTGAAATCTGAAAACGGAAAAGTAAGAGACCATTAATTAACAACGTCATACGAAGTTGCTAATTAAGCAATTTTTTTTAATTGCAAACACTTTGCTACGCTTATCCATGATAGGAAGGATTACTTCAGGCCTATTTTGAGGTGGTAGAATTAGGACTTAGCATTAAGGCATTGTATGAGTAAGTGAACCTAGTATAATTTATTATGGTCAATCTTTCAAAAAATCAAAACTTGTAAAGGCTGTTGTAAGGGAAGAAAATCGGGGATTTATAGAATATATTGACAAAGATTTGAACCCAGTATTTGTGTTTTAATTTTCGCTACTAATCAATATAATCAAACCATCCGGCAACCAGTCCAAAAGATCAGAAAGGGACGAATTCGGCCAAAATAATAAAATACGAGTGGACGACACTCGTGTCAACTGAATCCGAAGAGGAGGAATAAATATTATCATCTTGTTTGTGATTTCTCTCGACACACCTTGATCACATTCTTTGAGTTCATTCTAAATTAGGAAACATTAGGCAATATTTTATTGATAATATTTCATCTGAAACGTCACATCACAATTGAACTATTTTTTAGGATTTTTAAATAATAATGAGAAACAATCACTTATTTTAAAATTTAGAAATAATTTCAAATTAATGGAAATTTCATGGAAAAACTCAAGCTTGACTATGGAAAAGTTGGGAATTTTTTAAGCATCTACTGGGAATTATTGAATGATGGAAGCGGCAACACTGTTCATGATTTAAACTCCGAGTGTAGTAGAATCTGCATCGTTTGAAATTTCTGCTGGAAGCCTTATTTCTGCTTCACTTGAAACTTCAAAAGATCTTATTTTTTCAGAATCTATCAATACTGCTAATACTTTGACTGTGCTTGATTGTGCCGATACCATTCCTCAAACTTTCACTTTTCCTGAAACTCACCTTTATTACCTTCGTACAGGATCTGTCAACGTTCCTGATAATTCCTCTGTACTTGAGTGTTCTGACAGTATCCAGTCTGCATCAGGATCTGTAAATACTTCTGATAATTCCTGTGTACTTAAATGTTCTGACAGTAACCTGTCTGCAGAATCTGTGAATATTTCTGATAATTCCTCTGTACTTCAGAGTTCTGGTAATATCTCTGTAGATAGTCCCGATTCTAACCACTGTATCTCCACTGTTTTTAAATATGTAGCTGAAAGTAAAAATGTAGGTAAATGTTTAAAAGATTTAAGTATTTTCAACAAGTGTTTAAATGCTACATCCAGTCATTCTTCTATTCCACAAAATGCTAAAATTGTCATCAAATCTCGAATAAGAAGACGCAGAATCTTGAGCTGTAATGATTTAGAAGAAACTGGCGTTACTCCTAAAGGAAAACGTGTCATATCGGAAAGTATTAGGCTGCAAAAGGAATTGTCAAAATACAAAAAGCAGCTAAGAAGGTGTGTATAAATTAGTTTTTAATTTTTTATCTGTAAATTCTTCGTATATTTTTATAGACCTTTGCTCCTAAAATAATGTCAAACAATGTTTGGCCTTTAGTCCTATAAATAAGTCGAACATTATTCTTACTAAAAGATTGGGTCAATTTAAGGTTGACATAAATCACCTAAATTTTGAATAAAAAGAATGTTTGTTTCATTTACAAGACCAAAGGCCAAAATATTTATGAAATTGCTTATCTGTAATTTAAAATATGGAATCTTTTTTTTCAACTTTTGAGAATTTGGCAGTAAACATTTTCTGATCTGAAACTACTCCTAGTTTTAAGAGGTTTCCTTCCTTCTTGGGCTTTGCACTCATGACAGTCGTCTGGCAAGCACCAGGATCGGCATCCTTCTTTAGTGTGCCAAGAACAGGCGCAAACGTCTGTCCCTAGCAAACCCGGACAAACACTGTTATCCCTTTGGGGCTGCTAGGCTCCACAGCAATCGTTGGCGGAGGTTGGCTCGCTACACTTTTTCCTAAACCTTCCTTTGCCTTCGCCTTATTATCAAAAAGCTCGGCTTTCTTTTTTTTAATCTCAGTTTTTGGAGGTAAGCGATGTTCAGCCTCTCTCTACATTTGCGCTCCAGAACAAGACTTCTCATAGTCTTGGCCTGGATGAGATCTCTTACTTGTTGCCTTTCGGCACGTGCAATTCCGCTTGCCTTGAGGCCAACATAAATTCTGGAGTCCGCCTCATCCGCCTTCAAATGCTTCTCCCATATAGCAGGGATCCACTTGCTGAACTTCCAGAGACCACTCTGGATCTCCACTGCAACGTTTTTCTGAACTGTCAGCTTACTTAGTACGACCGTAAGCTCAAGCTTCATGTTAAGCAGAATTCTCCCCTCTTCCTCGCGTAACTGAACGCCCTTAGCTCTGTCTTCTTCAATATCTGCAAGGTCTACAGCTATGGCATTGCTAAACGCTCTGGTACAGCTGCTGACACTTCCCGCACTACCACGACGCGACCTACTATGATCATCTACCGTTAAAAACGATGGACTGGCCCCAACTGAACCCGGTCCTGTGGCACTCGTTGCCACTTTTAAAAGTTCCCTGAAAAGTGGAGTGTTCTACACTGAAAGAAAAGAGAGTACACTGCTGCTCTTTTGGAGGTAGCGTATCGCAACTTAACGTTGGGTCAGCTGCGCACTCTAAAGGGGCGTGTAACGCGCCCCTGGGAAGGCGCTGCTGACTCTTGACTCGAGGAACGCAATGGGACCGCGTGGGCCAGACAAGCGTATTTAATATATATATATATATTTATAGTGCTTCTTATTCTATTATTTCCATTGGTTTTGTGTTCAATCTTTTAGTTCTAAAAACATGAGGTTAGAAATAGAACTTGAGAGAAAGAAATCAGTTATAATATGTTTATATGTGGGCCAGACAAGCGTATTTAATATATATATATATATATATATATATATATATATATATATATAATATATATATATTTATAGTGCTTCTTATTCTATTATTTCCATTGGTTTTGTGTTCAATCTTTTAGTTCTAAAAACATGAGGTTAGAAATAGAACTTGAGAGAAAGAAATTAGTTATAATATGTTTATATGTTGTATAACAAATTTTGAGCTCTTATTTCTGATTTGTTGTTATTTTCAATTTTAATGGTTATTAATATATATTCTTTGTATGGTTATTTCTTATTGCTTAGTAGTAAAAGTGAGGTTAGAATTAGAATTTTCTGAAGAAATGTTTTTAATTTTGTAATTTTTATGAACACGTAAATGTTTAATGATGAAATGGTAAATGCAAGATAAAAGAGGAAAATAATTTTCTTTTGAAAATCATTTGTCTAATCTAGTGGAGGTTGATATAGAAGAAATGGAAGTTGATATTGTTGATGAGTCTGACGTGGAGCAAGTGCAGGAAATAGAAAATGAGATAAGTCAAATTAAAGAAAGTCAAGAAACCAATTATGAATCCATTGAGATAGTAGAAGTTAATGAGAATTCTCCAGTCTCTGACACTAGTATGCTTTTGTTAAAAATTTTATAATGAATTAGGTATCTTAAGTAATAGCCAAAAAAGTTATTTAACATTGCAAAAAACTTCGCAGTAAAGAAGTTAAACAATTTATTATAAAATATAAAGATCTCATTGAAAAAGGTATTTATAAAATTAAAACTTAAAATCCATAAGTAGTTTTTGAAAGTAAAAAGATTTATGAAAATACACAGGAAACTTGATTATTTAGTTGTTCAGACTAGTTTCATTTTGGATTTTAATGTAACGATGATTATTCTTTACACCAAGAACTAGTTGCGACTAATATTTGTCAGACTTCACTTAAGAGATATCGTCTCTTTAAATTAAATATTTTAGTTGGTGTACGAAAATTTCCATTTTCCTTTAAAATAAATTTCGTTTATAAACTTTAATTACGTCTTCAATGCTAACTCAAAAAATGTTTATTATTGAATATTTCAAGTAACTTTATTTCTAAGATAAATATAAAATGCCTTATTTAAAAGTAAAAGGTAAAAGTAACGTTTTTCCAACAATTTCTAAACAAGAATTAAAGCAAGATGAAGAACTCTTTTCATTCTTAACGATATCAATAGACTTATTTTCCTCTAAAACTTTTAGAATTTCATGTACTTTTTTAAAAATTGTAACTGGAAGCAAGAAGTTTTTAATTGTAAACGCACAGTTTAGAGGATTTGGTAATTTTTAAAGTTGTATATCTCTTTTAGAGAGAAACGGAAAAATAAAGATATTTCGCAGTAGTCAAATTCATAATTTTATTGAACATTATACCAATTTCAATTTTGAAATTTAAATTAGGAAACAAGTAAAAGTATTATTCTATCAAAGTGTTATTTAAAAGTAAATTTTTAAATATTATTTAAAAAATTGCAACCAACATAAAATTTTGGCACTGAATAAAGGAAGGATTAATTTGAGTATTGCAAAAGATTGTTAATTTTTTTGGTTTTTCTTTCACGAAAAAAATTTAAAATCTTTAGTGAAAAGTACATCTATTGAAATAAATGTAAATCAAAAAGCTTAAAAAATCTTTTTCAATTTAAAACATAATTTTTAATAATTTGTAATCTTGCTTTAACTTAGGCTTTGAAAACGCTAAAAAATATTCATATGTACCTTCATATTTAAATAAGTCTTTTTCTATTTTTGTAAATGAAGTTAATTTTATTACTCTAAAATAGAAATTTAAAGAGCTCTTTATACTAAACACTTACCGTAAAACAGGGTAATTTCGCTCAACTTTTCATGTTTTTTTTTAAAAAGTATAGGAAAAAATTAATAATAAATTTTGGAATTGAAAATATATAATCTCTGACTCTTGCTGTTTAATTTCACAAAATAAAAAAATTGCTATATATTGCGTAAACCTATTTAATATACCTTTTTATTGTGAGCGAAATTACACCTCAATGTGGGGTAATTTCGCTCAACTTTAATGACTTTAATTTTTAACAACAAAAGTATGTTAGTTTACAAGCTATAATCACTTTATAAAATCATTATAAATAAAATAATGTTATTTAATTAATATTTACAGTCATCAGAATAAATATTTAACAACGTTTTGTGTTTTATAATTTCGTAAAATTTTTTAATTTTGTCATAAGAAATAACCTTAGATACTTGATAAACAATTGAATGATACATTGTATTCATGAACGAAATTACCCAACAAATATGAAATATTTTTTTAAATTGACTTTTTTCAAAATCTATTCAACTTTTCAGTAATTTTATTTTTTCTAAATCATCTCAGGAATATAGGAAATAAGATTATTAGATGATTTTAACATAAAATATTTTAAATATAGGTTTCACAAGCGACTTTTACACACTACTTGTTCAATGAGCAAAATAGACATCTTTAAATAAATATTATTTTTATTAAAACTTGACTATAATTCTACTTTAAAATACCCTTGAGACACAGTTTGATACTTTTTTTAACATTAGCAATTGCAAATTTTATATTTTTCTTCCTAGAAATAACAATAAATAATTTTTGAAAAAAAAAGTTTCCACTGAGCGAAGTTACACTACATGAGCGAAGTTAGCCTGTTTTACGGTAACTAAAATCAATTCTATGATATTCTAACACATTTTTGACGATACTATTCCATATTTATAAAATTGATTGGATAAAATAAATTTTTTTAAACAAAAATTGTGATTGAATTTTGAAATTTTTTTGTGATTGAAATTTATGGTCGTCCATAAACTACATAGCACTTCAAGGGGGAGGGGGGTCAAGCTATTGTCTACGATAAGAGGAAAAAATTGGGCTAATACATGTAACAGCGTCTACGCGGGGGAGGGGGGTCAAATTTTCCAAAAAATGAGGCTACGTAGTTTATAGACAACCCCTTAACGAAATATAATAATTTGGACTCTATAATAGAATATTCTGCTTTTTTATATTTTATAAATCAAAAATGTATAATACATAAGAATAATAAATATAACTTTGGATTTCATAGGCACCCATGACTCAATACTAGGATTACTGATACTGCCTTTTTGTATGAACTTGAACAAAGTAATAAAAAAACCTGTCGAGGGTCAGAAAAATCCAGAAATTATTACTTTTTTAAAGGAAGACATCGCAAAATCATTCATATTAATTGTAGAAGCACTTATACATAAATCTGAAAAATTTAATTTAACTCTCTTTTGTTATAAGTCGTGTATTAATAATTATCTCTAATTTTAGGACAGTCAAACGAAGTCGGACAAAATAAAAGAATTCGAAGATTGGATTTTAACCATCAGCAATGAAGTTTGCCCATTTATTGTACTGAAAGGTAGCATCGAAGAAGATTATACCGTTTCATTAATATTAAATGGAATAGATTATCCTCAAACAGATCTTCTAAAATCTACAGAAACATGTTTAAAATGCTCTACAGCATTACAAAAATGGCATTTTTTATGTGAACATGTATGGTCATTCTTACAGAAAGAAATTTACGATTTTAATACCGGAAAAACTTTTTCTTGTACGTCAAAATTAAAAACAGATCTTAACAAAGTTTAAATGTGCTCGTAAATTTTAATTGTTCTCTTAAATTTCAATTGTTCTCTTAAATTTTAATTGTTCTCGTAAATTTTAATTGTATTAAAGAGTTTTTGAAAATGAATTTTGATAATATTTTAAACTGCATCTTGACTTTTATTTTGACTTTATATGGTAACCCGGGATATCCTAGAAAACTAGTACAGGATGTAGTCGATTTTATAAATGATTTTATCCAAAAAGTTTTTTTACCTTCATTAAAAGACGATATTATTAAAACTTTAAAAGAAAATAAAGTATCTGCTGCGTGTCTACGTGATATAGAGAAGCATTTTGAAAATCACGATGAATTATTCGAAAGTGTATTAACAGAACATAAACGCTTCCAACTTCTAAGAAAAATAGGTTTCCTCGCTTATGAAGAATTTTCTATTGGAAATACTTTTACAGAAAAAATAGTTGGTAATGATCTGCTAATGGTACCGGATTTTTTGTATGCTTTAAGAAAATCTTTTAAACTTATTTTAGAAATACCGAAATTATTTAATACAATTTTGCAATATATAAATTCGTTAAGCAAAGAGACCTCTCTTCTAACAAATATAATGCAAGCAGGACTATGGAAAATGAAATATGTTAAGAAAACAATTAATGAAATAGTTCTGCCGTTTTATACTTTTTATGACGACCTGGAAGTTGTAAATCCTCTAGAACTAACAAATTCGGCATAGTGTATGCATCACTTGCTTGCTTACCACCACATATCGCGTCAAAACTTAATAATATCATTTTTTTAACAATTTTTCATACGGAAGATAAAAAACCTGATAATAAGAGAGTTTTTAAAAAATTAATCGATGAAATTAATTTCCTTGAAACTGAAGGTATTTCAATTAACGTAGATGGAATCATCAGAAAGGTAACATTTCAGTTAGTTCTTATCCTTGGCGACAATTTAGGTCTAAACTTAATATGTGGTTTTGTCGAAAGTTTTAATGCAACCATGTCGTGTCGAATTTGTAAAGTTTCCTTAAATAAATCACACACTTTAACAAAGGAAGATCCACTTATTTTAAGAAAAAGAGAAGATTACGACAAACCTATTACAACAGAAAGCATATCAAAAACAGGTCTTAACCCTTTGCGGCACACATTTTTTGAAGCAAACAATTATTTGGGTCATACTGTTTTTAAAAATTCAAAATGGCGGATCCAATATGGCGGATGATATTTTTTCAAAATTGGTTGATTTGCATGCAACTTGGTATCTAAGGGTTTTTGGGGTCACTGAATACGAATTTTCAATCAGATTTTGAAAATTCAAAATGGCGGATCCAATATGGTGGACGATATTTTTTTTAAATTTATTGATTTGCATGAAACTTGGTATCTAGGGGTTTTTGGGGTCGCTGATTACGAATTTGCAATCAGATTTTTTAAAATTCAAAATGGCGGATTTAATATGGCGGACGTTTTTTTAAATTGCTTGATTTGCATGAAACTTGGTATCTAGGGGTTTTTGGGGTCGCTGATTACGAATTTGCAATCAGATTTTAAAAATTCAAAATGGCGGATCCAATATGGCGGACGATATTTTTTAAAAATTGGTTGATTTGCATGAGATTTGGTATCTAGGGATTTTTGTGACCGCTGATTACGAATATGTAGTAAGATTTTAAAAATTCGAAATAGGGGTATTCCATTTCAATTATCGCCAATCAGTGCGATTATATAACAGTATATTGGATACAGCAGTTATAATGTAAGGAAAATATTCAAAAATACTAAACATACACGGAAATAAAAATCATACTATTTTAGCATGAAATTGTTTCGTACTTTTATAGCAGGCGATTTTGTTTTGCTATTGGAGAAATTTTTTTTTTTGCTTTTATAGTGTTAGAAGTATCTACGATTCAAAGACAAAAACAATTTACGCTTCTACGCTTTTTTGTCTTGAAGCGAGCGCAATGAATGTGCTGTAAATTATTTTTCTTTTGTAGCACAGATACTTCTAACGCTACACCGAAAAAAAGTTTAATGCATTTTCTGAACCAACGTATGGGACGTATGTTGTACCTTTTTTGGTATAGCTGACGTACTTTTTTGGCGCAGCAGACGCACCTTTTTGGTATCACCGTTATACCAACCGTTTGGTTCAAGAGCAGTCCCATGACTTTGGTACAGCAGGAACACCAAAAAGGTGCGACTGATGCACCAAAAAAGTACGTCAGCTGTACCAAAGAAAGGTTCAACATACGTCCCATACTTTGGTTCTGAAACTGCATTAAAATTTTTTCGGTATATAATAACAAAATAAATTACCCCAACAGCAAAGTGAAGAAGCCTGCTATAAAAGTGTGAGGTAGATTCATGGTACAAATGTAAGATTTTTTTTCCGTATAAGCGTTCAGTAAGAAATGACTGTACAAAAATGCATGATGAAATACAAATAAAATTTAACAATATTTTTTTAACAAGCATATGTAAAAGTTGATTGCAACAATAAAATAACTAGTTTGTATAAACATCCATGTTGCACTGCAAAAACAAGTGTTTCAAATGTAAAGACATAAGACACGCCCGCGTCTTGTGTATCTATATTTGAAACACTTGTTTTTGGAGTGTACGACTTGTAACATACAACCTTGTTGTGATCAATAGAGAAATATTAATAATCTATTTGCAGTTAAAAATTCCTTTCTGCTACAGTCAAAAACAAATAAAAAATAAAATTGCAGGAGTGCCAATAATCCTAGACATCTTATATAGGAATTCAAACAAGTTATTTTATCGTTGCATTCAACATATATGCATATAATTGATTGCATTTCATTGTGCATTTTCTTTCACAAACATTTCTTAGCGTAAGCTTATCATCAATACTGTTCTTTAGATTTTTGATTATATTTATTTTATTATAGCTGCAGTATCCAATATATTTTTATGAAAGTAGCATTATCAAAATAATAATTGGTTTGAATTCCTGTATTAGATGTCGAGAATCTTTGCTACTTCATTTCATTCTTTATTTGACTACTGCAGCATAAACGAATCTTCAATTGCAAAGTGGTTATGATTTTGGCTCTGTTGCTTAGAACAAGGCTCGTGTTATTGCTTACATTTCATCCTACATGATGTTTTACAATCACTTCTTAGCGTATGCTTACGTTTAGTATTGTTTTTTAGATTTTTTATTATTTTTCTTTCACTATAACTAAAGCATCCAATATATTTTTGTGAAAGTTGCATTGCATTTTTGCTCTATGAACTGGAGAGCTTCGACAAAATGGAAATTGCCAATACACGTGACACCAATATTGCAGGGAAGGAGGTTAATTCAGTCCACTCCTATGCCAAGTTTTGGAATCCAGGTGATGGAACAAATAAGGAAATGGGGATGTCATTTCGACGGAAAGGATCCATATAGCTTTTTAGAAAGAGTGAATGAGCTTCAGACAGCATATCAGTTTACTGACGAGCAGATGTTTCGTGGCTTTCCAGAGCTTCTGAAAGGTGATGCATTACTGTGGTACAGAAACGAAGTAAGAAGTATCGCTACTTACACAGAACTGCTCGAATCATTAAGAGAATATTTTCTAGATCAAGTTGAATTGAAAAATTTGGAAATTGTAATTATTTCACGATTACAAACAGCTCAAGAGTCTTTTCGCACTTTTGTCAATACAATAAGGACATTGATGCGTCGTCATGGAGGTTATGACGGAAAAAAAGAGTTAGATCTGATTTTCCGAAATATGTTACCGCGATTTAGACTATATATTCGCCGCAGTGAAGTAACAAACGTCAACTCGTTACTACAAAGAGTGGAGGAAGTATCAACCACCCTTGGAGAGGTACAAATAGAAGAAAAAACTGCCAGGACTGTCACTACGAAAAAAGTTGCCGTGATAGAACCACCGTATGATCCAAAGACACATTGCTGGAAGTGTAGAAAACGAGGCCACCGAAAATTCAATTGTCATGGGAAAACTGTAAAGTTTTGTTCTTTTTGTGGAAAACTTGACATTTGGACTCGAGAATGTCAGTGTCATCCGAAGAGGGAGGAGACCAGGCCGGAGACTGCAGAATAAATTCATCTTCAACTGTCGAAGAAAATCGGATATATGTGACTGTGAAATGTGGTGATGAACTTTTGGTCACGTTAATAGACACTGGTGCTTTTACTTCTCTTATAGATTATGATACAGCGGTAAGACTTATAGCCTCGGGTGTTTCGTTAAATAAAGAACAATGTTTAGCTGAAATGGCGAACGGGTCGTTGACAAATATAGATTTTAGTTTAAATAGTCGGGTTAGAGTAAATCAAAAATGTTTAAAACATAAGTTTATGGTAATGAAGAATTTGGCACAAGACTTGCTTATTGGAATGGACGTTTTTAAAAAATTAAAATTTGAATTTTTAGTGGAAAATATCGATTTAGTGAAAAATCCACATCATTTTAAAATGGAAGTGTTTCCGGTATCGACAATAGGATTAAAAAAGCTCAAAAATAAACAAGAGGAAGTGCTTAAAAATTTTTTGGATAAACACACTTCACGGTTCAAGGATATAACTGGAAGTACGCCGCTGCTGGAACACGAGATCCGCCTGGAGAACAACACGCCCCTGAAACAGAGATACCAACCTAGAAATCCACAAGTACAGGAACTGATGAAGAAGGAAGTTGAGAAGATGTTGAAATCAGGTGTGATTCGTCGTTCTAAAAGCCCATGGAGTTCGCCTGTGGTGATGGTTAAGAAAAAAAATGGAAAATGGAGATTTTGCATCGATTTTTGAAGATTGAATAAAGTGAGTAAAAAGGATGCTTATCCGCTTCCAAGGATAAGTAGCATTCTTGATCAGCTCAAAGGAGCAAAGTTTCTGTCGACCATCGACTTAAAAAATGGATATTGGCAGGTTAAACTGACTGATTCCAGTAGTCCTCTCACCGCTTTTACTGTGCCAGGACTGGGATTATTTGAATTTGTGGTGATGCCATTCGGACTTCATTCTGCGCCTGCTACGTTCCAGCGTCTCATCGATCAAGGTATTCCACCTGAACTTGCTCCGAGAGTTTTTTCTTACTTGGATGATATTGTTATTGCTTCAGAAACCTTTGAAGAACATTTAAAACTTCTTGAGGAAGTTTTTGACAGATTAAGAAAAGCAAATTTGATTCCAAATTTCGAGAAATGTCAATTTGCTCGAACCAGTTTGAAATATCTCGGTCATGTTATCGATGAAAATGGACTTCATCCGGATCCAGAGAAAGTAGCTGCCATTTTAGATTTACCACCACCTTCAACTTTGAAGGACCTTCGTCAGTTTCTTGGAACGGTCTCGTGGTATCGGCGTTTTGTGAAGGATGTCTCACAACTTATTTCACCTTTAACTAGTTTAATGAAAAAAGAAGCTGTTTGGAAATGGGAAGCGGCTCAGCAAGATGCGTTTATGGAAGTTAAACGAAGATTAACAGAAGCTCCGGTACTAGCATGTCCGGATTGGAATAAAACCTTCTATTTACAAACTGATGCTAGTTTAGAAGGTCTAGGGGGGTTCTTACACAAGGAAAAGAATCATCAGAAGTCATCATTGCTTACGCCAGTCGTTCATTAAATCCAGCTGAAAAAAATTATTCAGCTACCGAGTTAGAGTGTCTTGCGGTGAAATGGGGCATGTGGAAAATGAGACACTATTTAGAAGGTTACCACTTCATCGTTATCACGGATCATCAATCACTAAAATGTCTGGAAAAAATTGAAACACCTTCAGGAAGATTAGCTCGCTGGATCATGGAAATGTCACAATGGGATTTTGAGGTTCATTATCGCAGAGGTGTGGAAAATGGTTTACCAGACTATCTCTCAAGGTCTCCGTTACCAGTTGCTCTAGTAGGTGGAACCAGCAAGTGTCCTTGGTACCAACGCATTTTTAGAGCTGTTAAAAAGGAACCGGAAAACTATCCTGACTATAAAATCCAGGATGGAAAATTATTTCACCATGTTTTGCACACCATGGATTATAATGATTCATCTTTTGATGAACAATGGAAGTTATGTGTTAAGAAGGGGAAAAGGAGTAAAATCCTAAGAAAAGTTCACGATGATCCTACGGCAGGTCATTTAGGAGTAGCAAAAACTCTCTTTCGCCTTACGCAATTTTTCTTTTGGCCTGGAATGTTGCGAGATGGAGCCAATTACGTCAGAAGTTGTGAAAATTGTCAAAAAAATAAAGCTTCCCAACAAGCTGCAGCAAATCAAATGCATGCAACTTTAGTAGATGCACCATGGGAAATAATGGTCGTCAATTTACTTCTCAACTTTTCTCAGATTTTTTATCAGATTTTGGAATTCAACACAGGAAAACTCCACCGTACTCGCCTCAGTGTAATCCTGTGGAAAGGGTTAATAAAGTAATTAAAACCATGCTACGTCAATATCTGAATAAAGGAGAAAATAATTGGGATAAAAATCTGACCGAACTTCAATTCGCGTATAACACCGCCCGACACACTGCAACCGGCTTTACACCAGCGTATTTAAACTCTGGTCGTGAATTTCTGCCTCCAGGTTTTCCGGATATTCGTTTGAATTCTAGTCCTTCAAATGTGAATACAAGATTAAATAAATTTTCAGAAGCTTTAGAATTGGTGCGTGCAAATTTAGCTAAAAATTTCCAGAATCAGCAAAAACATTATAATCTTCGAAAACGTCAATGGTGTCCAAATCTGGAAGAAAAAGTGCTAAAAAGAAACTTTAATTTATCGAATAAAGTTAAAAAGCAAAATAGTAAATTAATGTAAAAATTTTGTGGACCATTAATTGTGAAAAAGAAAATTTCGCCAGTTATATTTGATTTAATTGACGAGAAAGGAAAAAATTATCAACACGTGCATCTGAAAGACTTGAAGCCCTTTACCAGTTGTCAACAGGAGTAGGAGATAAGACTCCCTACTCTAGCCCACTCTAAGTGTTTACCCCCGAATTCCTCGCTAATGTTTCGATTGATTTGAATTTATTTTCATTTTTGATTTCATTTCAATCGTGTCCTCTGCTCAACCTAGTTATTTTTGATATACAGTGCCTATAAGTATATAAAATGGAAGAAACCATTGATAGTGAAGCTTTTAATAACTTTTTGAAAAACAATTCTCGCGTGTGGAACAATTATCGAATAACATAAATAACAATTTAAATAATTGGGACAATATGTTCAAAAAAGTTATAAAGTGTTCGGATACGACAAATGTGAACAATAATCCGGTCCTAAGTGATATTAAAGAAACAGATGTTTTAAATAACAATATTATTATTAATGATATTAATGACAATTGTGTCGTAAATACAAATACAGTGAGAGTAAAAATTTTCACTAAAGTTGTAACGTTGCGCGCTAAACTTCCGAGTTTTGAAGTTTCACCTAGAAGTATTGATATAAAAATACTTACCTCAGAGGTTAAGAGCGACCAAGACTTACTAGAGAAAGTAAGTCTTTCTAGGCCCCTTGAGCAACTTCAAAGTGAAGTTGCATCTAGTTCTAGTTTTAAAAGTCGAGGCAAGGGCAACCTCGCATCTAGACAGGAGGTAAACTTCACTCCTGAAGTTTTATCTCCTGAAAGCTCTCTGAACTCTAGTTTTATTCCTTGTTCAGATTCCCACGAGGAGCTTTCCTTAGAACTTCATGAAGTTGTTAATGATGTCGATTCGATACCCTCAAAGGACATCTCTGAAGATGAACTTCGTTCAATTTCTACCGAAGATACACTGGAAAAAGAAATTAAATTGCTCGAGGATTTTCTTCCAGAAATTATGGAAATTCCTATTAGTGAATTTGTCTCGGAAGTCTCTGTAAATCAAATATTCGAGGATATCAGTGATACCGAAGACAGCATCGAGCCAGTACCCGAAGACAGCATCGAGCCAGTACCCGAAGAAAGCATCGAGCCAGTACTCGAAGTCAGCGTTGAGCCTACACCTACAGTTCAAGACGAGTTTGTTCCGGAAGTTCCTATTTGTCTTGAATTCGGAGAGTCTTATCCGTGTGCAAATCTAGATTTTGATTTTGTGCCACTAATTGGAAAATATGTCACATTTCCGCACATATTTGCAAAAATTCCGGATGGACCGTGGATTCAAGTTCCCATAGGAGTAGAGCGATATCGGGTTACTCACCAAGGAGTCAAATGGGGATTGCGGTTGGATAGACGGACAGGTGAAATTAGAAAAGTGTCTGAACTTCAACGCGTAAGTGGTACCAAAAGTTATAAATTTATTTTTGTGAATTATATTTCTTCCTTTTGTTATGTTAGGAGTTTGTTTAAAAGGAAAATTTTTTAGTATTAATGGATTATTTTGTTTTTTATGGTTTAATTAAATTCATTCTTTCTAGTAGGGGGGAAATGTGATGATGCGAGTCGTGTATAGACTCCCACTATCGCATATCGAGCCTCCCACTCTCGGCTCGTAGAGCAGGGCATGGGTACGTACCTCTCTCGAGCCTCCCTACCCTTTCACCGCAGGAGTATGGTGGGGCGTCGTAGTGATATACTCGACGCCTGTATGCAGAAAATTAGTCTCCTGGTCAACAAGACTCGAGGTTCACCTCGGTCTTGCTCTAGGCTGCTCAATCAAAGGCAATCGCCTCTCAGGTTCACCTGTGAGGAGATGCTGGTCCATGTGAGAGTGTATGGGTTCCCCCACCACATCTCATATGTGACACTGAGTAGTCTTGAGTAAAAGACTATGCAAGACTGCGAGGGCACCTGAGGGCCGAGTGAAGGTTCCCCTTCCTCAGAACTCAGGTGTAACATCCGGAACCTTTGAGGTGAAGGGTGGTCCAGCCGTTCTCGCTCTAGTAAAGGTTCACCTTTCTGGAGTGGAGAACGGAAGTAGTATTCTTCCGTTCTCTACGGGTTCCCCCGTGACAGCTGAAGGACCTCTGGACTTCCTCCAAGGTTATGGTGGGGGTTAATATAGGTTCCCCTATTTAACAACCACCAGACCTAGACTCATCTATCCCCTTGGAGGAGTTAGATGGATGGTGAAGGGTAGTGGTATAGAAAATAAGATATTAAGTAACGAGCCTTGGGCTTTAAAGAAATTAGCTATTTAGTTTATTAATAATAATGGAATATATCTATAAAGAGAAAAACCTTAAAATTATGTTACAGAATCCAGAGGGATCTTGAAACTATGATTTTTAATCTAGGAAACTCTGAGGAGGAGGTTTAAGTCAAGAAGATGTATATTTAATTTTTTTATTTATAAAAATCCATTCATCGAAATTGTTATTATATAATTTTATTATTTCTAATTTTGTTAATAAATATCATTTATATTTATTTCTCTGTGTCGTCACTGGCTAATCCTTCCTCTAATTTTAAGAATAAAACGCTATCTGCTTCTTTTAAATTTCAATTAAGTTAAATTTCATAAATTTAATTAGTATTGAATATTAAAAATATATAAAATTAACGATAAATGTCAGCCAGCAGGCTCAGATTCTAGTATTTAATTTGTTGAAATAAATTTAATAGCCAACCGGCTTAGTTATTTTCAAATTATTGAGAAAATTCTAGTTTACGTTCATCGAAGAGATCCTGAGAACCTTGGACATCTGACGAGCGAATTTCGGAGCAACAATTAACAAAAATCATATCATTACAAATTTACTGATGTTCCTAGTGATAGTGAGTCTATTGATAATCTAGTAGATTCTGATCTCGATTATGATGACAAAGACAATGATTGGACTGGGAAGGAGGCATTGATTGGCGATCATTGTGAGTCTTTGAGTTCTGATGAGGATGAAGTTTCTGTCAATAGAGAAGTGTGGAAAAAACAGAGAAAAGGAAGAAACGATGCTTCGTTCTCTGATGATTTTGGACCTAACATTCATAGTGATGTCAAATCGCCATTGGACGTATTTCTTTGTTTGTTTCCATATGAATTATTAGATTTAATTTTGGACGAAACAAATCGTTACTTACAACAGAAGCAATATAAACAGACGCCTGCAACAAAAGAAGAATTGCTTATCTTCTTAGGCGTAAATATATTAATGGGAGTTAAACAATCTCCATCTTATCGAGATTACTGGTCTATTAATGCTCAAATGCATGACTCCGACATCAGTTCTTTAATGTCAGTAAATCGTTTTGGATTTTTTCTAGGTAGTCTACATATTGCAGATAATAGTAAAGAACCGAAAAAGAATGATGCGGATTACGACAAATTATATAAATTGCGCTCATTGTTGAATAAACTCAATGAAACTTTTAAGAGTTGTTTGAAGCCAAGTAAGTAGCAAAGTGTGGATGAAGCTATGATCAAATTTAAAGGTCGTAGTAGCATGAAACAATTTATGCCAAACAAACCTGTGAAACGCGGATATAAATGTTGGGTTCGTGCAGATGAATCAGATTATACTTGCGAATTTCAATTATATACAGGCAAGACTGAAAGTGACGAAAAACAACTGGGAACAAGAGTTGTAAAAGATCTTACCCGAGAATTAGTAGGCAAAAATCATCACGTATATTTTGATAATTTTTTTACAGGTATGGAACTAATGATATCCTTGAAAAGTGATAAAATTTTTGCTTACGGAACTGTACGACAGAACCGGTCAAGATTAACGAAAAGCGATTTACCTGACAAAAAGATGTACCATGGTCAAAGTGATTTCCGAACATCTAATACAGGAATTCGTTGGATCAAATGGATGGATAAAAAGGCTGTATACTTTTTATCCAACTATCATGATCTTTGTGAAGTAGGGGTTGTAAACCGCAAGCAAAAAAAAAACGGCTCATTGAAACCAATCGATTGTCCAGAAATGAGTATTGACTATACCAAACACATGGGTTATGTTGACAAGCTGACCACTTGTTATCAACTTACAGAATTGATAGAAAATCAAAAAAATGGTGGCACAGATTATTCTGGCATTTCGTAGACGCACAGTGGTTCCAATTGCACAAAAAGCTGGCCAAAAATAAAAAAATCGACTTTTAATTTCAGCTTTTATTTCTACGTAGTTTTATAAAGGAGGCTTTGATGCGTATTTCTGCATAAAGGGAACTGCTCAAGATCAAGTCCATTATTTTTAACATTAGCGCAAAGTTGATGCTTGCGAAATAGTTTTTGAGTTTTGCAAAGCAATTTTGAACCCGTTGTAAAAGTTACAAGAAATGGATCGATTTAAAATTTTGCATCGGTCATTTAAGTGGGGTGTCCCCAAAGGTAAATTAATGATGTTAATTAAAATTAAAATTTAAAAATATTGGTTTTTTATGAGTATAATAGAATGCTGTTCTCCAAATGTACATATTTGTAAATTTATAGAGCTACAAAAAAAATAACGCGTGGTAACGTTTTAAATTTAACGAGTAAATGTTCCCTGTTGACTTTTGTAAGTAATATCAAAAATTCAGCTGCTACTATTTACTACTTTGATTTTTATGATTATTTTTGTATATCTCTGCACATTTTAAATTCAAAATGTTAAAATTAGTACCTCAATGGGATGAACTCAGTAACAGTTTTTGATAGTGATGCATGTCGAGCAAACGATCTGATCGACTTCACATCTGATTGTCTGCTGTTTGCTCGATTATGATTGAATTGAACAAATTACTTTTTATTTACCTTTTAATAATTAGCATAACTTTTGCGAATATCGTTAAGTAAGAATCCTTTCTGTTTGTTGATATATACTGACATACCGAAACTTTAAAAAAGTAACCTCTTTTATGATTAATTGCAAACTTAAAAATTTTACAAATTAAGCAAAGTAACCTCGTAAAATTTGAATATAGAATTTATTTTACAATTTTTTACATTTTTTGTACAAACTTAAATATGTGTTAAGTTCGAATCTTTTAAAAGCTTACAGAAGAAAGATACGATGTGTTGAAAGATGTCATTTTTCATGAATTTGAAATTTAATTTTATAATAAACAAAATTTTTTTTTAAATTGTTCTGAATAAGAAAAGCTAATGTATTAATTTCAAACCTCGTAAGTATCCAAATTTTTTATTAAATAATTTTATAAAAAATATGCTTCTAAATATCACAAAAATTGACAGTCTTTATAGATCAATCTTAAATCCATTTTTCATATTATAATTATGCTTTATATAAAAAATACTTTACCACACACAAATCTTTAAAATATATATTGACATTCTTTTTTAGCGGAATTTTATTTAAGCCTATATTTAGTAATTTAAAAAAGTTTGAAATATAAACTCAAAACGCTATACTTTCACGTCTTTAATTAACATTTTGTAAATGCCCGAACAGCACCGGATGTTTCAGCAACATCCGTTGCTGTTTGGGTGAAAAAGAAAATATTATCAAAATCTTTATTAGAAATGAATTCTATGGAGTTTAATAATGACTTATAAAACAAATTTTTTTTTGAAACACTTATGGCAGGAACATCCCTTAGACGAAAGTCAATGAAATTACCCACGTGACAGATAAAAAATGTCAACAAAAAGAAATGATTCTTACTTAAAGATATTTTCAAAAATTATGCTAATCATTAAAAGATTAATAAAAAGTAATTTGTTCAATTCAATCATAATCGAGCAAACAGCAGACGATCAGATGTGAAGTCGATCAGATCGTTTGCTCGACATGCATCACTAGTTTTTGATATTCGTTTTTTTCTATATTGAAAAATGGTACTAACTTCACACCATTAAAAATTTGACAGTTTGTTTTTGTAAATAAAGGTCAGATTATTACAATAATATTTTATTGTAAAATAACATGGATAAAAATAATGACATTTCAAACGTTCAAAATAGTATTTCTATTACTCGTTTGGAAATTTTTAAAATCACTGAGAACGTTCGAACGAAAGACTGTAAAAGTCAAATCCATGTCTTGGAAAAGGCTTTTTCAAACAAAATTGGAACACTTTTTCAAATACCACAAAATCACAGTGGTTCCAAATACACAAAAAGCTGGCCAAAAATAGAAAAAATGATTTTTTAATTTTGAATTTTTTTCTATATAATCTCGTTTAGAATACTTCCGCACGTATTGCTGCGGAAAAAAATTACCAAATATCATTTTTATACTCCTGAATATTAGCGGAAAGACAAGGATCAAGGAACAGTTGTATATTAGAATTTTGCAAAGCAATGTTGTACCCTTTATAAAATTTATAAGAAAATGACCTAAGTAAAACTTTTTTTGTATATTAAAGTAGTGTGCTTTAGTAAGTAAATTAACGATATTTAGGCATATTTTAAAGAAAAATTTATGTTTTTTGCGAGTATAATGTAATGCTGTACGCAAGAGATAGACATTTGTAAATCTATAGTTCTACAAAAAAAGTTCCACTCGATACCTCTCTAAATGTCATGCAAAAATATTCCTTGTTTAGTTTTGAAATAAATTTATTAAATTTTAGCTGCCAATATCTGCCAATTTGAGTTTTTTAACTGTTTTTATAACGCTGCACATTTTTACATCAAAATGAGAAAAATCGTTCTGCAATAGTGTGAAATTAGCTACATCTTTTAACATTTATTTTTATGCTTCATTTTATTTACTTCACACCAGTATATAATGGCTACTCATTGACATAACTGTCAAATTTCCCCTTGCATTATGTACAATAATAATAATCTTCCAAGTCAACAAAAAAATATAAGTCTAACTCGGTTAGAAATTTTTGACATCACTAAAAATGTCCAAAACGATTGTTGGAAAAATCACATTTATGTTTTCAAGGAGACATGTTCACAAAACACTGATTGTTATTATTCATTTCAAAATCATTGTCTCATCCTATTATTAAAAAATTATTTCATTTTTTAACTTCAATTAAAATGTTTATAAATCTAACGTTACATTTGTAATAAACGACCCTGAAAACCCCCGAGTAACAATTTTCAAACGAATTCGATAAATTTGATAACAATTTTCAGCCACATTGGATCAAACATTTTGAATTTTCATAATCTGACGTCAGATTTGTAATCAGCGACCCCGAAAACCCCCAAGTACCGATTTTCAGATGATTTCGATAAATTTTATCAAAACTTTCCGCCATATTGAATCAGCCATTTTAAATTTTAAAAAAGTGATGTCATATTCGTAAGCAGCGACCTTAAAAACCCCCGAGTAACAATTTTTAAGCGGATGCTATCATTTTTTAATTTTGTCGTCTGCCATATTGGATCCGCCATTTAGAATTTCCAAAATCTGAAGTCAGAATTGTAATCAGCAACCACGAAAACCCCCGAGTAAACAAATTCAACTAGATTAATTTAGAATTGGAATTTTGGCCAGCTTTTTGTCTATTTGGAACCACTGTGATGTTGATATAAAAGTTCTCTTTTCAAAATTAAAATCAAAGTGGATAATGAATAGGCGCATATACTCTAAATTTATTGAGAAAAACAAAAATTGGCTTGATGTTAGCTTAACTTTCCAGGTAAGTGCATATATATTTATAAATAATATGTAGTTTTTAAAAACAAATATTCTTCAAATTTTTTTGCTTTTCAAATTAACCCCCTCACTGTATGCAATATAATAGTCGTACGCCGCATAAGTCACGCCTCTTTGACGATTTCAGGAACGTATATTTAATAAATTTCTCCCGGAGACAGACGACAATTATAGAATTATTTTTTAAGAAATGATATTATAGTATTAATAATAATTAATATAATTATTAAATAGATATAAACATTTGAGTAAATTAGAGCCTCTGTGTATAAAATTTGAATGCAATTAAAATTAAGAAAATTTTAAAGAGTTTAAAAATTTAGATTTATTAAAAACTGTGGATCAATTTAAAGTCGAATAGTTTATAATCTGATTCAATTAAATAAAATTTGTTCTTAAAAGTCAAACATTTTACTAAATATCTGAATTCAATAAATAATACTTTTTGGTTGTTCAGAGTAAATATCTTAAATATTGTGTTTTGGTTAACTGTCGCTCTTTCAAAAAATATAATTTAAACTCTTCATTTTTAGAAATTAATTTTTCTAACGAATATATTAAGTTCTTGAATATTATGGTAATTATGTTACTTATTTGACGTTTGAGGTTATTGAATTTGTAAATCGTATAGTTTCTTTGAATTTCACTTAAATTTATTTAATTTCATTTTCTGAGTTATAAATACTTTAATGAACCTTTTAATTTGTGTAAACAGATAATTAACTTTTTTGAAAACAAATATTTATTGTATTTAATTTTTACAAATGTAAATTATTCTCCTGCACTGACTAGTGATGCGCGCACGCTAGAAAGCGTACGACTATCGCGGTAGGTGCCCGCCTACAAAGCGTACGACTATCGAGGGTCACGACTATTGAGTGTCACGACTATCGAGGGATTACTGTATGTGACCTGGACAGTGAAAAACGATTTTTTGACACGTAAGCCCCCTTTTCACTGTCCAAGTCACATATAAATAATATAAAATTTTTTTTGGGACTTTCGTCATTTTTATCGATAAAAAATACGATTTCCTTTTTTTCGAATTTTCGTAGTGCTTTTAATTTCGCACTGAACAGATAACAATTTACAAAATTACAGTAATTTTATTATTTTTTAGAATGCGATCAAACCCGACGAATGCGAAGAAGAATCAACAATTACGGAACCACCAGCAACAAAACCTCGAGGTCGACATTCTGTGCAATTCTCTGATAGCAGTGATAGGAGTGAACGAAGAAAGACTGAGCATTTACGGTCATCGTACGACACAGAAGAGTTAGTTTATGCAGCGCAGATGAGTTTACGTGCTTCCGGAGATCCTCAAGCATCAAGTGTCTTAAAGGATGTAACTTCAACGTCTCCACAAAGGGCTTCTAAATATAAATTAGCTTATCGTGATTCTTTAAATGAACCTCTTACCGAAATACCCGCTGATGATGCACTAAATTTAATAATTTCTGGGAAAATGTCTAAAGAAACTTATATGATGACAAGGAAGTTAACTAATGAGAACCGTGGCACCCTCGTTTATCCTTCATATAAAAAAATGTTATCAGCTAAAGCTTTTTGTTACCCTTCCTCGTCTACAATGTTGATAACTGAGACCAGCGCTGAAGTTCAATTGCAAGATTTTCTTAACCATACTGTCAATAGATTACTGCAGTCACAAGCAGAGGTAACTAAAACGTTAGCGCTGGTCCCAGGACAATTGAACAAAATGACTTTGTTTTTAAAATGGGGTTGCGACGGTTCATCTTGTCAAGAATATAAACAAAAAGTTATGGACGAGAACAGTTCAGATGCAAATATCTTTTTAACTTCGGTTGTTCCTTTGAGACTAACAAAAAAAAATTATATTAATGAGGAAATTATAGTTTGGAATAATTTAAAACCTTCGTCTCCCCGATTTTGTAGACCTATAAGACTTCAATTTTTAAAAGAAAGTGTTGTTTTCACTCGAGCAGAAAAGGAACATATTGAAAAACAGATTAAAAATCTTGTTCCATTTGATATAGTTGTATCGTCAAACAAAATTCAAATTAATTACGAATTAGCTTTTACAATGATAGACGGCAAAGTAAAAAAATGCTATTACTGGAACTGCGTCTGCTATGCGATGTTACATTTGTAAAGCTACGTCGAAAGACTTTAATAACTTGCATTTGATGCTTCAGATGGAAATAGATAAAAATAATCTTCAATTTGGCATAAGCTCGTTGCATCTTTGGCTCAGATGTATGGAGTGGTTTTAACATCTTGCGTACAAAAATAATAGTCAAGAAGGAGATAATAAAAAGTGGCAGGCACGTTCGGCTAAAATGAAACAAAATTCTAAAGACCAGAAAACCGAAATCCAAAATAAGTTTTGGAAAGAGCTTGGGTTGCGTATAGATATTCCCAAAGCAGGATGCGGAACGACTAACGATGGAAATACGGCTCGGCGTTTTTTTCAAAATGTTCCACTGACTGCTAAAATATTACAAATAGACGAAGAATTAATTGAGAAATGTAAAGTCGTGTTACAAGCGATATCGAGTGGGTTCGTCATTGATGTTAAAAAATTCCGTGATAATTGCTTGACAATTTTTGAAAGATATACGCAGATGTACAAATGGTACCCAATGCCCACTTCAGTTCATGTTCTATTAATTCACGGGTATGCTATTATTGAAGCGGCTGCTTTACCGATTAGGCTATTATCAGAAGATGCTCAGGAGTCTCGTAATAAAGACATTAGAAGATCTCGTGAGAATTTTGCAAGAAAATCTTAACGTGTGCAAACAATGGAGGATGTATTTAAAAGGCTCCTGGTATCTTCGGATCCAGTAATATCCAGCTTACAAAAAGTGCGACCAAAAACAAGTTATCCTCTTAGCCCAAAGGTTTTAGAATTATTAGTTTCATCTTGCGCAGGTTTGACAACTATTAATATTGAAGCAGAGAGTGATTCTGAACTTTCGGAAAGTGAAGCTAACTTTGACACTGAATAAAATCAATTTTATTAGAAATATAAAATGTTCATGTATTTGCGTTTATTATTATTGTATTCTTACATTTCTTATATTATTTGACTAGTTCACTTACATTTGAATAAACTAATTTTTATCATTTATTATAAAAAAATTTTCTTGTCTTATTATTTAACCTTCATTTGGTTTTTAAAGTTAATGACTCATAAAACAACTGAGTAATCAACGATCAGAAAAACCCCTATGTAAAGATTTTTGTGAAAATGAAATAAAATTCTTATTTTTTATTAGCCATATTCGATCCGCCATTTTGAATTCTAAAAATCTTACAGCGGATTCATAATCAGTGACCCCAAAAACCCCTGACTAGAGATTTTTGTTGAGATAAAATTATTTTTTACATGTTCAATCCGCCATATTGAATCCGCCATTTTGAATTTTAAAAATCTGACTTTACATTTGTAATCAGTGACCCCAAAAACGCCTGACTAGAAATTTTTGTTAAGATAAAATTACTTTTTACATATGCAATCCACCATATTGGATCCGCCATTTTGAATTTTAAAAATCTGAAATCGGATTTATAATCAGAGACACCAAAAACCTTTGAGAAGATATTTTTGTTGAAATGACATGATTTTGAAAAGTTTTTGTTCGCCATATTGGATCCGCCATTTTGAATTTGTAAAATCTGAGGTTGAATTTGGAATCAGCGACCCCAAAAACCCCCGAGTAAGCAGTTTCAACTAAATCCTATGGAAATCTGATTTATGGCCAGCTTTTTGGACATTTGGGACTACTGTGAGACGTCTCAGTTGTCAATGCTTTTCTCTTGTACAAAAAAGCAGGCTGGGAACCAATTTTGAGTTCTAAGGAGTTCCGACTACGCTTAGTGGATCAATTAGTTGGACAGAAATTTGCAAGTGCAAAGGGCAGAAAGCGGTCTTCTTCAGAAATCTCTGCTTATAAAACGCAAGTGTCAATCGAAAAACGACGTTCACAGTCAGCACATTTAACTGAATATACTAGTAGCCAAAGACGTTGTGCACATTGCAGCACAAAAGATAAACAAAGACGAACGTGTGGGATTTGTAAGACTTGTGATGTACCACTGTGCTTATAGTCAACAAGAAATTGTTTTATCCCTTACCACTCGTAAAAATATCGTTCTTAGGTTGACGAATTAAATTTCGAAAATCTTTTCTAGACACCAACATTACTAAAATTTGAAAAGTTATAAATATTTATAAAAAAAGTAAAAAAAAATTTTAAAAACAAAAAGTAAAAAAAAATTAAAAAAATAAAAAGTAAAAAAAAATTTAAAAAATAAAAAGTAAAAAAATTAAAAAATAAAATGTAAAAAAAAGAGGAACTAAATGTTTACCACGTCCACGTCGTTAGTTCTGGGTAATGCTAAGAGTAAACTTCGAATTGGAAAAATCGTCCACCATATTGAATCCGCCATTTTGAATTTTCAAAATCTGATTGTAAATTCGTAATCAGCGACCTCAAAAACCCCTAGACACCAAATTTCATGCAAATCAACAAATTTTTTTTAAATATCGTCCGCCATATTGGATCCGCCATTTTGAATTTTCCAAATCTGTTAGCAAATTCGTAATTAGCGACCCCAAAAACCCCTAGATACCAAGTTTTATGCAAATCAACAAATTTTTAAAAAATATCGTCCGGCATATTAGATCCGCCATGTAAATCAACCAATTTTTAAAAATAGCGTCCGCCATATTGGATCCGCCATTTTGAATTTTCAAAATCTGAATGCAAATTCGTATTCAGGGACCCCAAAAACCTCTAGATACCAAGTTTCATACAAATCAAGCAATTTAAAAAAACGTCCGCCTTATTGAATCCGCCATTTTGTATAACATAGCATAGAAAAAATATTTCAGGGTTATTGCATTAAAAACATTGATTCTGGAAAGAAAAGTTTAAAATTAAAATGGTGGTAGATATACCTACCACTATGCCGCAAAGGGAGATCTGCGTTTTTAATGAAATAAAAGATTTTCATGTAACGGAAAACTTAAGTGTGGACTTGATGCACGACTTACTAGAAGGAGTATGTGTTTATGTCATGCAATCTATAGTATACAAAACTCATTTTCGAAAAGAAATATTTTACTCTATAAATTTTTAAATTGTAAAATTGAAAACTTCGATTTTGGACCAACAGAAAAAGCCGATCGACCTCCACAAATTTCTTTTAACAGGTTAAAAAGTAAAATGAGTTTAAAAATGTTCGCTGCTGAAATGCTGTTTTGTCAGGTACTTTGGATTAATAATTGGAGAATCAGTACCTGAAGATGACGTTTACTGGGAATTGTATCTGTATTTGAGAAAAATAACTGACATTGTCACTTCTCCAAGAATTCTTCCTTACCACGCGAAAGAATTGCAAAATTTAATTCAAAATCATCATAAATTATATATTGAGCTTTTCAAGACGACTCTTAAACCCAAATTCCATAATCTGATACATTATCCACAAATTCTTTTACAAAATGGGCCAGTGATACATTTCTGGAGCATGCGTTACGAAGCTCGACACACTCAAGTAAAAGCTTATTCGCTATCAGCAAGTTGTAATATAAACATGCTGAAAACGGTTACGACTAAGCAGCTTTTAAAATTATGCGATGTGGTCAACACTGAAAGACGTGCAAATCATGTAGGATTAAAAAAAGATAGCGATAGTGGAATTAACATTAATGGATTTGATTACAAAGTTTAAATTTTTGTCGTTACTAACATGGATGATTTAGAAAAAGAATTTGGAGAAATTATCGAAATTTTTGTACAAAATGACGAAGTTTATTTTTCTATGAAAATATATCGTGAATACACGTTCTACGATAATTACCATGCTTATCTTGTAGTTCGAAATAATCACGAGTGTAAAAAATTAAAACTAACCGATTTACCAATAATTGCGCCCTGTTTATCGATAATAATTAATAATCAACATTTTTTAGCATCGAGATATATTTTGTAATATTACTGTTGATTGAAATTTAATATATACAATATGTGTAATGAACGAAAGACTGTAATACTAAATAAACTTGAACAAACACGCGATGAAAACATTATTTTATATATACCAATAAATGCTCTCTAAAACTGAATCAGTCAAATTTTTACTGATTTGAAATCAGTGAACAACTTGTGGTTGCTGAATCAGTGAAATTCACTAAAGATCAGTCACTTTTCACTGATTCAGCAACCAGAAGTTGTTCACTGGTTTCAAATCAGTGAAAATTTGACTGATTCAGTTTTAGATAGTGCTCTGACACTGATCCTCTTATTGCAATATTTAAATTAATGGAACCGAAATCATCACGGTTTACTGAAAATGAAAAAAGTGTCTCTAATCAAAATTTATAATTTTTAAAAACATTATTCAACTTTTGGCAATTATAAATTTTATTGTTTTAAAAAAATTTAGAGTACTTAAAAACTCCCAGAAAAAAGTTAGTCACATAAAATAATAGTAAAAAAATTGTAGCAGTTCAATTTTTAAAAAGTTTTAATTTTTTAAGAATTATAATTGTAAATTGGTCAAAGTTTAAAAATATTTTTAATTTAAGGGTCAGTATGGGTTTATTGTACACATTTTCAAGGATTTATTTTTTATATTAAAATATATTTTTATAACACAGTCTTTTTATACATAAAAATTGACATTCAAAAGTGACAAAAAATATTTTTCATTTTTATTTTTGATTGTTTATTTCTGCGAAATAGCTGCTTGAAGTTAGCCTTAAATTTTACTGGCCGACACGATATCTGGAGTTTGGATTGTCTAAAATCAAAAAATCAAGTATTTTTTTAAAATTTGGATCTGTAGTTATCGCATGAACTAGGATCTTTTAATTTCGATGAAAGGAAACAAAATGGCGGAAGTTTAAATTTTTTACTCCTTTTTTTACAACTTAATTTGTTTAAAAAAAGGGTTAAATATCAATGGATCTTTATTATCCTAGTTTATGCCAAACCGGCATGTGCATAGAAGAACCTCTGAAAATGTAAGCTTAATCAGTTCAATAGTTTTTCTTAAATCGTGTCGGCCAGGTCGAAAAACGTTGTTTTGAGAAAAAGGCGTTAAACATTCGCGCAACCAAGGGCTGCTAGCGCTGGTCACGCAATATAAATATTCTATCGTACTTTTAATTTTTAAGGTAAAAATGACGTAAACACATAAATACTTTTCTCTAACATTGCTGTATATTATCAAATAATAAATTTTACTGATAATGCTATAATGAAATTTGTTTAAACAATTTTTTACTGCTACGCTATGCGCCTTATGCTTCTGCAGTATCGCGTTTTTTAACATGTTTTTAAACTCTACTACCTATATATTAGTTTTTATCTTATTTCTATTGGTATATAGTATACGAAATTAATGTTTATAAAAAATAAATTTTTTTAAAAAATAAATCCATACTGACCCCTTAAACATTATGCTATAATTTTAGGTCCTAAATTATATTCTATCAAAAAAAATTGCCCTTAACATAACAGCAACGCAAATTTAAATGGGTTTAAAACTAAGATAAGGTTCCTCTAAATTATTTCATTATCTATATTAAAACTACAAAAACTAACTACATGTTATGAGCATTTTTAAGAAAAATATTAAATAAAAGTAAAGTAATAAATAAATTAATATTAGTACAAAAATTGTATTTAAAATGCTGAAAATTTAAATATCTCATAATATCATGTTCATAAGAATTTTATAAAATTTATGTTTCAATAAAACAAAAGTATTTCAATTATTCTTTTTGTAAATGTTATAATAGTCATTTTGTATTAAAGTACAAATTCAATTTAAGGTTTAATATTTTAATTACGTAAATAAAAAACGTTATAAATGTTATGTCACCGGGTTGTTATGATTTTCACACTGTATAAATATTTGTAAGCTTTTAGGTTATATTAAAAGCTTAGAGGTTACTCATAATAAAAATTTCTATTGCTACAATTTTTATATATAAATGTTTTTTCCACTTTTATACGAAGAATACTTCTAAACTCAGTTACTGTAGTTTAAATTTTAACTCCCTTTCGTCTATATATGCTTATCTTTTTCTAGAGACAGCAACGCACTCGTAATTTGGTATCGTAGCTTGCTTTCAGTCAGAAGCCAGCTGCGCGCTCTCAGGGGCGCGTTACCCGCCCCCAGTGGAGCGATCAGTAGACTCTTGTGCTAAGTTGCGATACACTACCAGGGTCGGTAGACTTCGTGCGATTTTGCTGGCCAGAGTTCAGGCGATACAGCGCCTCTACCATGGCTAGTGGAAGTAAAATTGATTGTGTTAGTGCAAGAGTACGTGTGCCTCCTTGGATGTGTGTGTTGAATCTGTGTACCTTCTTTTTATTTTTTGATATAATAATAGTTTTAACATCCGAGTGGTAAAATAATAAAACCAATGATGCTTTGGGACCAATATTAAGCCGCTGTTCTCATCCAGCAGCACCTTTCCGTTGAAAGCATCGGATACATCATTTAAGAAACTGCATATCTAGGCTGTGTGTTTACCTTCTTCAGGAATATGCCTCAACTCGATGGAAGTGTTTCTCTCTGAAAAAAATTACAATTTAATTCTATTCTATTTATTACATACATTAAGCTTGGGAAAGTTATTTGTATTTTCATTACCTGATCCTCCAGATAATGCTTCTAATCTGCTTGCAACGGAATTGCTGAACACCTGCATTGCTTTTTTACTCGCATTTTTCTCATTTTGTTGGAGTAAATATGCCTCTCCGTCAATTTCCCCAAAAATCTTCTTTCCTTGGGTCCGTAAACGTCAATTTCATAGAGATCGATTATATGCTTCCACGAAGCAAATTTGCGACCTTCAATATCTTCTCTCACATCTCTAGGGTCACAATCAAATTCCAAATCCTTAGTGAGTAAATTGTTGCGGAGACACTTTATAAGATGAGGCGGATCAAATAAAGGAATTATTTCCATGCCAAAAAGAATAAAACATTCATCTGAAATAAATAATTAATTTTATTAAAAATTCTGAAATAGCGATATCAAAATAATAATATATAAACAATAAAATAAATAATACTCACTTCTTAACATGTACTCTTTTCCTTTTAATTTCTCAGTATCTTTTAAAAATGTATTGATTGCTGATCTGTTGCTGCTTCCTCCATCACAAACTGTTGCAACAATATTTAATTCAGCATCTTTTACTGCTCCAAATACTTCTTTAATGCAACGAATAAGTTGCCCGTTTTTTGTTTGTGCCTCGCAGAAAAAAAAGCACACAGGGATGACGTCTCTACTATGTACATAACGTAACATAAACACCAGCCCGTGATCTGCGAAATTTTCGGAACGAACTTCTCCCCAGTTCTTCCGTATGTTTCAAGGAATTTCGTCGTATTGAAGACCTAAGCCTAAAAGAAGCTCATCCCACATAAGAACAACAGCCTTATGTTTCTCCGTTTTTGCCTCCTTCGCAGCAGTTTGCAACCTTCTTACAGTTTCTGGCGTTACTCCAGCTTTAATTGATATCTTTGATAACAATTTATTTAATGTTGAAAAGGTTGGAAGAGGGAGGAAAGTCCTTAGATAACGGTATGCTGTGGGTTACTTTTTATAAATTGTCAGGAAAAGGATGTGCTCATCTTCCGTGTACCGTTGACCATTAGGCTCCCGTGAAGAATTTCGTACAATGGCCAATGGCCATTACGAAATTAAGTTGTACCGCCGTTAGCTTCTTCATATTCTTGATAAATTTCTTGGAACCACCACAATCCTCTGCTTTCTTTAATTTTCTCTGGCACCTAAGAAAATTATAATTTATGGTTCAAAAAAAAAGTTAATATAAACAAATTAATAAATAAATCGGTTTTTTACAATTTCCTCTGGCACCTAAGAAAATGATAATTAATGGTTAAATAAAACAAATAATAAAAAAAGTTAATATAAACAAATTAATAAATAAATTACGAACTTTTTCGGTGCATTAATGATTTAAGTGATTTTTTAACGATTTTATTGCTGTGCGCCACCTCTAAAATATTTATTATTATTATTTCTTTACTTCTTCAATTTTAATAGAATAAATTGTTTATTAATTTATTATTATATTTTAATAAGAAAAATTAAACTCTTTACAATTTAAAAGTTGTTGAATTTCTTTTAAAACATATAAGAAGAATGGAGATATGGTCGGCTTTAAATATCATGTAAATAATAATTCATGTGATTATTTTTATTTATTGACAGTCAAAGTCATATCAGTCAACATATTAATACATACGCAGTAACAAATATGTCTTATATTAAAATTTTATACACAAATAACAAACGACGAAAAGTGAGATACTTTATTCGTTGTTTTCTATTGTCTTCTATTATGTATTTACACAAAATTTTTGACAAAAATTTAATTTCCTTTATATAAATAAATAGGTATTGTTATGTTAGATTACACACAGGAAAAATAATTTCGTGAAATTTTAATTTTACGTAATTATTTTTACTGTGCAAAACATACATACACAAATTAAGAAAAGAACTAGAACTTTGCTTAACAGCATTTGTTGTTCTGCTTTGAAAAAAAGATCTGGCCAATGTCACATTTTGTGAGAGTATATTTCATTTTCAAATCTTTTAAAATAACATACCTTTTTAACCGTCGGTTTGCATTCACCAGATTCTGTTTGCTGCTCTGTAATTCGTCGTATAATTTCCTCTTTATAGGGGAAGAGATTTTACATTGCCGCCAAACAGTTCTTTTATTAGGCCTAGATTTAAAATCATCATCCCCCTCGCACACAACTTCCATTTCTTCTCCCAGTATTGGTTGCTGGTCAAGTTGGTTTTCTTGAACCAAAGTCTGCTCTTGTACATCATTCTGGATTTCAGAACAATTTGCCACTTTTGCACCTTCAGGTTCTGCAAACAAAATTTCTCTTTCTTCCACATTCGCTTCATTATTTTGGTCCACTGCCGAGTCATTCCTGTTCCCGAGATTCTAAAAATTAAATTTTCGATAAAATACATTTAAAAGAAAAACTTTTTTTTTAAAAAAAAACTTTTTTAAAGCAAACTTTTCTATATTTAATTCATCAATGCAATAGGAAAATATATTTTCCTATTTTTTCTTTAAATTAAATTCCTTTAAGATAATTAATGTTAAAAGATAATATGTGAAATTGACATAACCTCAAAACTATACACCTCTGATTATTTATCTTCTTAACATATCTTTGTTCAATTTGTACATAAAATTAAAAATAAAATAATGTAAAGAATCTAAAAAAAATTATAACTTACAGTATTTATTCCCAAGTGTAAATTAACAGTTGGAACAGCATCATTCTTTAGTTTCATTCTCACTCATGCCTCTACCATGGCCAGTGGAACTAAATCCCCTCCTACCTTTCCTTCCCCTCGCCCACACTTCAGTTCTGACCATTTTCGAATAAGGAGTCGATAGACCCTGTACACTACCTCCAAAAGTGCAGCAGTGCACCCTTTTTTCTTTCAGTGTAAGCTTTCGTGCGAAGCTTGCACTCACTCCAGATATTAAAGAAATCTCCAGGAAGCAAATTTTCTTGCTGCAAACGGAGAGTAGCAATCTTGCTAGGCTTCAATGCAGCTAAATATTCTTCAATTCGCTGCCATTTAGTGTCCGTCAGAGAAAGTTCAGGCTTAGTTCCCTGAAGATGTTTGCAAAATTCTTTTGCCGACATTAATGACATTAACATGTCAGCAGTGGAACTCTACCTCATCACAACATCCAAAAGTGTCTTGTTAATGTTGTTGCGTTTTAATAATTTCAGGAAACCATCTTTTCTCAAACTCCTGACGACACTTCTTTCCTATAACAAAAACAATAAAAGAATTGCCATTTAGCAGGATTGTCATGTAGTTTAAGGGGTTAGTTGCAGTCATAACTTTCAAAAAATCGATTTTTTTTGTTTAACATTTTATGAAAACAAATCATCTGGAAAATCTTTTCCCAATGTTTGGAATCAATTTACAAAAATTGAGGGTGTAAGCAAGTTTTTTGTTGAGTCGCGCAATAGGTTTGTAAGCTAAACTTGAAACTTTAAACGTGTTTTTCTTGAAACCATGTTTTTGAAAGCGGTGACCACGATTACTCGAGAACAGCTTGACCGAATTACTCTATACTGTGCAGGCTTCTTTAATATAACAAAGCACACTGCTTCATCGTAGATTTTTTATTTTCATCCAAAACTTTGTCTTTCGTTGACAAAAAACGGGTAATTTTCATGTCGAAAATCAAGATCTGACTTTGACCGGTCACCATTTTGTCAAAAATAATTTTTCTTCAATAAGCTACGATTAAGCAGCGTAAAGACTAATAACCTAAAAAAATAATATTTTATTTTTGATTTTATGTAACTCCTGGAGGAAAAAGAGTGGTCAGTGTAAATCAGTTCTTAAAAATCATCTTTCAGCAATAAGGCTGTATTTTTTATAGTTATTAATATTTTTTAATAAAATTTGGAGAAAATTTTAATAAATGTGTACATTTTTCAATTCATAAGAGTTTAGGAAAAAAAATATATATATATCTCAGAGAAAAAACAATACCTAAGAAACACGCATTTTTCTCACTTCTGACTGCGACTAACCCCTTAATAACTACTTAAGGGCATGTGATGATAATGCTAAATTTGTCCGTAAACTTTCTCTTAAAGTACTCAATGTTTTGACACCAAACTTTGTAGAATTACTCAAAACACCATTTGAATGGTCTCTCTGACCCAATTTTGTTTCATTTTTGTCTTTAAACTAAATATTTTTCAAATTTACTTTTTTTTCAAAATTTTCCAAAAATTGTAAAATTGGAAAAAAATTAGTTTAAAGATAAAGATGAAATAAATTTGGGTCAGAGAGACCATTCTAATGGTATTTTGAGTAATTCTACAAAGTTTGGTGTCAAAACATTGAGTACTTTAAGAGAAAGTTTACGGACAAATTTAGCATTATCATCACATGCCCTTAAGAGATTTGTAATTTAATATATTTATTAGAATATGAAACAAAATTCACCTCAAATTAGGAAATTTCAAAAATTTGAATTTACCTTGGACATGGTAGCTTGCATTGTTCTATTTTTAAGAATTTCCAAGACAGTAAGTTGTAAACTATGCACCCCACATCTTAGTGACTTCAATATTGATAAGCCAAAATTGTCACAAGAAGATAAAATATCTTCATTTGTTTCTTCAGACATTGAGTCATTCAATGAGCCAGAGTATTCGTTCTCTGAATTCTCAGACTCATTCTCCATATCAGAATCTTCACAATTTTCTACCACTTCAATATCGTGGTTCTAATAATTTTCAAGTAGTCTGTTGAGTTTGATCATGTTAGATTCATTATCAGAAGTAAAATAATACAATTTTTTAAGAGAAATGTCATAAATTGCTAAGACACATTGAACCACCTATTGCAGATTTTCAGAGGTGTGATTTTTCATTAGCTCTGTCACTGCCAAGGTTCTTAAAAAAAGAAAATCATCTTTTATAAATTGAATATTAATATTGAATATTGATTTATTCAATTTGTTATTTTTTCTTTCATTCTGTGAACGCCTAAAGCTTGGCACTATAGATATTTTTTGTTTTAAATCAGCTACTTTCTAAAACATGTATTTTTATACTAATTATATGATTTTTAATTTTACTTATTTAATTATTAATTTTCTTGCATCTAACTTTTAAATTAATAAACAATTTTATATTTTATTTTCAATAATAGAGCAATTCCACCGTCCTTTTACATTATTTCGGAATAACCAAACTAAATGTTATGACACTTTGGAAATTTGTAATAGACATCTAAACTAACAAAATGCACGTAATATTTAATAAAAATATGCATTTGTTTATGAAATGTCAAAATTTTGAAAAAAGATGCAAATCCTTATATCTTCTGTTCTAGTAGTAATAGATCATTTATTATAATAAAATAAAAATGAATACACTTGTTACATGACTTTATAGTCCAATACAAGGGGAGTTCCTTATAATTAACACATACAGCCATTCATTGCCATAGGGGTCGACAAAGAGAATACTCACGCAATTTTAATATTTCGATTATCATAAAAACAAAATTTTTTTACACTAATTTCTTTATATGACATAATAGTCAGCCAATAATCCTTAGGTACTACGTACGCTGGTACTGTAATATATATAATGTGGATCCAATTAAAAGCAGGACATATAGTTATCGTGTGATGGAAGGAATCAAATTCCAAATTACAGAGTTCACATAAATCATTGCATTTTTCTATCCTAAATTTGGTAGTTTTTACTCCTACATAAGCAACATGTCTGTTAAGTACTCTAATTTGGGCAAAAATACGTTTTAAATATATCGGTGCACAGTCAAATAAATAGGTTTGTGTTTTAGATTTTAAAGGGAGGTTGGGATAAATTAAAAGGCTCTTCGATGTAGGACAGGAATTAATATCACGCATGCGCAAGAACCTTTCATAATTCTTTAGGCATTTTTCAAAGTCCCTCTCAAGTGTCTCCCACGACAGAGTTAACCATGTTTCAAGGGAATCAGCATCTTAAAAAAAGGCTTAATTTGTAATATCCAATTTAACTTTCTATTATTTGGTTTTAAATCAGCTAACATTATTAATTTTTTTATACAAAGTTTAGGATAACAATAGTCACTCATCTTTAGTACTTTTCTTAACCATGACAAGATCATTTTGAAAATATTGTAAGCAAGAGGCAAACTGCGAGTTTCAAGTCTTACTGGATAATTGGGTGTGTTAGTCGGTAAAAAGAAAAGTTTTTTATAAAAACTCAGCTGAATCCTCTCGATCAGGTCTATATGAGAGAGACTCCACTGTTGTGCCTGATATAAAAGAACGCAAAGACATAAGCTATTAAACAGAACCACATAGGGGGCAAAATTCCTGAACTGTCCAGGTCAAAAAATAAAATTTATTCAAACTTTGCTAAAATGTTTCCATTGTTGGTGGAAGTGTAAATACCAAATATTTTCAAATTCCATGAAATAGTTTTTGAGTTACACAATTTAAAAATTTTGAATTTTTTAAAAATGTAGTTTTTTAAATTAATTATATTTCTAAGAGAAATCGAATAGCCTGTAAAAAAAGCTTTAAAAATCACTATATATATGTTAACTTTTATGCAATATACTTAGAAATATAATTAATTCAAAAAACTACATTTTTAAAAAATTCAAAATTTTAAAATTGTGTAACTCAAAAACTATTTCATGGAATTTGAAAATATTTGGTATTTACACTTCCACCAACAATGGAAACATTTTAGCAACGTTTGAATAAATTTTACTTTTTGACCTGGACAGTTCAGGAATTTTGCCCCATAGGTATTCCACGAGTCAGCTCTGCTTTGGTTAATCATTCTCAAAATGGTGCCTACTGCCATATTTGCTGAACTCATAAAGTGTTTAACAGCTTCGTTAAATGATAGAGTGCTAGTTAAAGTGAGTCCTAAGTATATAAAATTGTTAACTACTTCAATTCTTTGTTCGCCATATAAAAATGCTTTAAAATGCAGTTTCTTCGTATTTTCTCTCCTAAAAATAACAACCTTTGTTTTATCTACAGTTACAGTTAATTTTTTATTTTTACAATAATAATTTAAAGCCTGGAGCATTTTACTAAGTTCTAAAGGCGTATCAGTAAGATACACTATATCATCCGCATAGTCTAATGTTAATACTTCAGTCCTACTATCGATAGAGAGACCTCTGCAACCTTGTTCGCGTAAAAAATCACCAAGATCACTAATGAATAAAATGAACAGCAAAGCGCTTAGGGGTCGTCCATAAACTACGTAGCCTCATTTTTTGGAAAATTTACCCCCCCCCCTCCCCCGCGTAGACGCTGTTACATGTATTAGCGCCACTTTTTCCTCTTATCGTAGACAATAGATTGACCTCCCCTCCCCCTTGAAGTGCTACGTAGTTTATGGACGACCCCTTAGCACTTCATCCTGCATTACAACGCGAGTGACCCTGACTGTCGGGGTAGCACTGGTTCCCGCTTTAATAGAGACTTTAGCTATTTCATAGAAACTTCTCATGATTTTTAAAATTTTAGCACTCATACCTTATTCCGACAATTTTTTCTATAGCAAATTTTGGTTAACAGAATCAAATGCTCACTTGAAATTAATAAATGCCGTGTATACATTTGGGTATGCATTTGGGTGATTTAGATGAATTTGAATTAATGATATCAATGCAAAAACATTGTCTGTACAGCTTCTGGACGGTCTAAAACCAGCCTGTCATTCTGGTAGTAGATTTCGATCCACAACCCAGTCAGACAGTCTGTTATAGATTACACAGCCCCACAAAAAAAAAAAGTGTCATGTACTTTTGACCGGAATACCCTAGCCCTATGTATTTTGACGCGCTGAACACGAATCCGAAGTCCATTTTGCTCCATCACGTCAGGATTTTTTTCTAACCTCAAAAAACATGTCGAATTTTGAGAGGTAGGCGATTTTTTAAAAAAATTTATGGATTTACTTCAAACTTGGTATCTGGGGGTTTTTTGGGTCGCTGATTACTAATCTGAAGTTAGATTTTCATAATTCAAAATGGCGGATACAATATGGCGGACGAATTTTGAAAAAATTTGAAGATTTACTTCAAACTTGGTATCTGGGGGTTTTTTGGGTCGCTGATTGCGAATCTGACGTCATATTTTCGAAATTTTTATGAAATTTGGTATCTTCAGGTTTTTAAGTTGCTGAGTGTGATTTCGAAGCGAGTTTCTCACATTTTCAAATATGACTTCTATTACAATTTTATCATAAAATATTCCTTGATAACAGATTGGATATGTTTGGTGCAGAAGCCAAATAAGAAAGTACATTGTTCCATTCTGCATCTTATTCCTGATGGACATATCATTGTCATTCTATGTCTAACGTTCTTATTGAGCTTTGGCACAATTTAAATCCTGCTGCTTCGATAAATGTAGTAGGCGATGACAACTGCCCCGAAAGGGGATGTGTAGAATGATTCGCTTCCTGTTTATCGAAGTAACGAAGCCAGCGTAGGCGCGCTGCCTTGCAGGTGGGCGTTAGGGTGTGAGGATGATACCGTAGTGTGTCCGACGACGAGTTGACATTGTCCTCGTCAAAGTCGGAAAGCTCTCATACTTAGGCCTGGGGAGGTATGAGAGTTATCACCCCTAGGACGGTGGACTCGCCTGCGATCGGACCAGGATCCCTAACGGGCGGGTTATTCAATAAATCATGGCTTTTCAAAATCAAAACAACACAAAAACTTCAAATGCTTCAAAAATTAATTTTAAAGCATTAAGATCAAAACACATATGCAATAGCAATGTAGATGCATTTTGTTATATATGTGGACAGTTCGATGTTCCAAAGAATTGTAAACCAATCAATGACAATATTAGACAAATTTACAAAGATTGCTTTGATTTAGAGATAGCCGATCAAAATAAAAATTGGGTTCCACACAAAATTTGCTTATCCTGTCACATAATGTTAACTCGTTGGAATAATACTAAGGAGGATAAGTACTTTAAATTTAAAAAACCAATGCTGTGGAAAAAACCATTGAAACAAGAAGATTGTTACTTTTGCATGACCAATGTAGAAGGTTATAATAACAAGAATAAAGGAAAAATATTGTACGCTGATGTGACAACTGTAACAAAACCAGAAATTTTTTGTGATACACCTTCTTCAAAAAATTTTGAAATCGACTGTTCAAAAGTAGAAGATGTATTTAGTGATATAGATGACGACATGAGTATTGATGACAAAGATGACTATTACATTCCAACTGGTAAACAGGAAGAAGAAATACCTGAAAAGTTCACACAAGAAGAACTCAGCAATCTCATCAGAGATTTAAAACTACCAAAAGATGTTGCAGAATATCTTGCATCAGTTCTTAAGAAGAAAAAAATGCTATCGAAAGGAACTACATCTTCCTTTTATCGCGATAGGGAAAAGGAATTCAGAAAATATTTTACAGAAGACAAAAAGCAGTCATTGGTATATTGTTCTGACATTAATGGGTTAATGGATCAATTAAAACCTGGCGTATACAAAGATGAAGATTGGAGGTTATTCATAGACTCTTCTAAAAGAAGTTTAAAAGCAGTATTACTTCATAATACTAATATTTATGGTTCGATTCCTATGGCTCATTCTACAGAACTTAAAGAAAGCTATGAATCTGTAAAACTAGTTTTAGATAAAATAAAATATCAAGAACATAACTGGCAAATTTGTGGGGATTTTAAGATCTTAAGTATTATGCTTGGACAACAAGCAGGTTTCACAAAAACGCCCTGTTTTTTGTGTCTGTGGGATAGTAGAGATAGAAAGAATCATTACAAAAAAAAGGAATGGCCAAAAAGAAAATCTTTTAAACCAGGATCGAAAAATATCATTAAGAAGCCATTGATTCATCCCTGAATGGTATTGCTTCCACCATTGCACATTAAACTAGGAGCAGCAAAACAGTTTGTTAAGAGTTTAGATAAAAATGGAAAATGTTTTAAATACCTAGAACAAAAATTCCCTGAGGTCTCTGATGCCAAACTAAATGAGGGAGTTTTTGATGGCCCACAAATTCGAAAATTATTAAAAGATAAGAAATTTGTCAGAAACATGAGTAAAACTGAGAAAAATGCATGGATTAGTTTTAAACTAATTGTTGAAAATTTTCTGGGGAATAACAAAAGCGAGAATTGGGAAGAAATGGCAAATAATATGATAACAAACTTCGGAAAGCAAGGATGCTGGATGAGCTTGAAGCTACATTTCTTAGAATCACATCTAAAGTACTTCCCCGAAAATTTAGGAGACTACAGTGAGGAACAGGGAGAGCGATTTCATCAAGACCTTAAAGAAATGGAACGTCGTTATCAAGGAAGGTGGGGCGTAAATATGATGGCCGACTTTTGCTGGATGCTGAAAAGGGATGTTGTACCAGGTAGTGTGAACTTAAAGAGAAAACCGCTACACAGATCTTTCGAAAACAAAAGAGTGCGCTGCCATAAAAAGGAATAAAGGAAAATTATATACTTCAGAACTGACATATTGAATTTTGACAATCTGTTTTCAGATTTGCAATCAGTCACCCCACAAACCACTAGATACCAAATTTTATGTAAATTTTAATATTTTAAAAAAATTCATCAGCCATATTCTTGCCGCCAAGTAAATCTTAATATGTTTTTTAATTCGGCCGCCATACTGGATCCGCCATTTTAAATTTAGAAAATTTAACTTCGGATTCGTAATCAGCGACCCAAAAAACCCCCAGATACCAAGTTTGAAGTTAATCTTCGATTTTTTTCAAAATTCGTCCGCCATATTGGATCCGCCATTTTGAATTTTGAAAATCTAACTTCAGATTCGTAATCAGCGACCCAAAAAACCCCCAGATACCAAGTTTGAAGTAAATCTTCAAATTTTTTAAAAATTCGTCCGCCATATTGGATCCGCCATTTTGAATTTTGAAAATCTAACTTCAGATTCGTAATCAGCGACCCAAAAAACCCCCAGATACCAAGTTTGAAGTAAATCTTCAAATTTTTTCAAAATTCGTCCGCCATATTGGATCCGCCATTTTGAATTTTGAAAATCTAACTTCAGATTCATAATCAGCGACCCAAAAAACCCCCAGATACCAAGTTTGAAGTAAATCCATAAATTTTTTAAAAAAATCGCCTACCTCTCAAAATCCGACATGTTTTTTGAGGTTAGAAAAAATCCTGACGTGATGGAGCAAAATGGACTTCGGATTCGTGTTCAGCGCGTCAAAATACATAGGGCTAAGGTATTTCGGTCAAAAGTACATGACACTTTTTTTTTTTTGTGGGGCTGTGTTATTTGTGAAAATATCTTTGCAATGCAATTTGCTAATGCCAAGGGTCTATGATTAGCTGGGTCCTCACAATCACCCCTCTTATAAATCATTCTCTTACTCAGTGAACCCCAAGAGTCAGGGACACTTTCATCAAGCATGATATTATTAAAAAGTACTTGCAAATATGTGATCCAATTTTCTGGCAATCTTTTATAAAAACTGTAGTCTATACCATCATTGCCAGAGGCCTTTCCATCCTTACATTTTTTGATACTCTTAACAATTTCGCCCATATGAATCGGACAATCAAGTGCAGGATTACTAACTCTTACAAAGCCTATCTCAGAATCATGATTTACGGGCGAGTAGATATTTTGTAGATGACTGTACCATGTGTCAATATCAACTTTTTAAAATTTTTTAAATAAATAAATATTTCCAACTTTTGGACGACTGAACTGATTTTGCTGTTTCAAAGAGAGAATTATTCTTCAATACTCCTGTTTTGTTTCGTTGGCAACGTACGATGTACATTTTGCCATGATCAGGTATATACATGAATACATGAGAAACAATATTGATGGACGGAGCTTTTAAAAATTGAGAGCTACAGAAAGGCGGACGGCAATTAAGGGCTCTCGAAAAGGCCCTTAAGAAAGGTTTTTGGTGCGAGTCAAAATTGGGGCAAGCCCATAAAACGTGACCTAGATCTTGATCCACATTTGGATCACAAGTGCAACTTGCTGAATCGATAATGTTTTTTCTAAAGAGACTTTCGTTGAGCGAGTGGTGATTACTTCTCATACGGCTGAGAGATACTATCCAGCTTCTTCTCATCAGTGAGGAGGCAAACCAAGGCTTTGAAAGTTGGGTATAGAATTTTTGGGTATACAGTACACCTTTGGATTCGCCCACTTTTGTGTAATAATCATGGCAACTGTTTTTAAGACAGACTAGGGCAGAATGAAAATAATCTGTGTGAGGAAGAGGAAAAACAAGTAGGGAGCCATTAGTAGCGGCTGTTTTTGCAGCTGGATCTGCAAGCTCGTTGCCTTGAACCTCTAGACCAGAGATACTGTGCGATTGAGCTTATTTATTGTAGCAAGTCTGTTTCTAATGAGAAACACTAAAGCGGATTTAATAGAAAAGGGTCTCGAGAATCAGACACTCTTCAGTACACTTAGAGAGTCTGTAAAGATGAATGAGGTCGAAATGTTTTGATTGATAATATGGTCTAGGGCAAATAATATACCGATACCTTCAAGTGAAAATATTGACTCATAGGTTGAAAGTTTCCATTCGCTGGAGAGGTTGGATTTAGGACATACGAATGAAAAACCTGCCGAAGCTGGGTTTTCTGATTTAGAGCCGTCTGGGTAGAATTGAATAGCGTTTGAAAAGGAGTCGTTAGACCAGTCCTCAAACGTGGTGTTTGGAGAAGGGCTGTTCTGAATGGTTCTTCCTTGTTGGAGAAAGACTGTTGGTGAATAAAGATGATCTTCATACGGAACTCCATAATAGGGTGGAGTAAAAGCTCTGCGTAGCGTTGATTTGAAATTCGCGACCTTTTCATAGGCTATGATGAGAGTAAAAATATTTTTGATTTAATATTTATTATTATTTAATGAGACTGAATTCCAAAGATTGAGAAGGATATCGGGGAGTGTGCAAATCTTTTCTAGCTTGTCAAAGAATTTATGTCGTTTAAAAGTATAAATGTGAGAACCGTATTCTATGCAGCATCTTATTAAAGCCCGATAAATGATAAGGAGAATGTAGGAGTCAGCTTCCCATCTCATACCACGAAGAGCTTTAATGACATTGAAAGTTTTTCGAGTTTTATCAGCCAAAAAGCAGAAATGATCGTCGAAAGTGAAGCCGGAGTCCAAAATGATACCTAAAAATTTAACTTTGCTTGAGGGAGATATTGTAACGTTGTTAATATTGAGAGAATGGTTATGATCTGAAAGGACAAGTTTGAGTTTACTAAAGAAAACCAGCTTAGTTTTTTCAGGACACAGTTCAAGCCCCCTCCCACCCAGAAAATCAGAGATTAAATTTAAACAGATTTGCAGAGAGGTGATGCATTCTACTGTATTTTTAGATCTTTTGATTACTGCAGCGTCGTCTGCGAATTCAACTATGATACAATCCTCGGGGAATAAGGACGAAAGTTTTCTAGTATAAATAGAGTAAAGGAGAGGGCTCAGAATACTCCCCTGAGGGAGGCCAATAGAATTGGCTCTAGAACCCACTAACTTGCCATTAATGTTAAAAAAGAAAGATTTATGAGCAATAGAGTTATAAACGAATTTTGTGATGGACCGTGGTATCCCCAGGTCCCGGAGATCGTTGGCTAAAACGACCGGTCTAACACTGGGAAAAGCTCCCTTGATATCTAAAAAAAGACCTGATGTAACCTCTTTATCACAGAAGCCGGACCAGATTTCAGCAGCCATAATCGCCAGGTTCTCTGCGCAAGAGCGTCCTTTTCTGAAGCCAAATTAAGTGGGAGAAATCATCAAATTGTGCTCGAAATGCCAGAGTAGTTTTCCCTAATTTATTTATTCCATGAGTTTGAAGAGACATGAGGCAAGGGCTATTGGACGAAATTTACCGGGAGTTGACTTGGGAAAGAAGAAAATCAAAAATTCATTCCAGGAAGAAGGGAAAGAACCCGTTGAAAGAAAACAGTTAAAAATGTCAAGAATTGCAGTTCTAGCTGCTTCTGGAAAATTGCGAATGATGTCGTAGTTGATTTTATCTAAGCCCGCAGACGAGCGTGTTTTAAGGTCCGAGATGGCTATAGATAGTTCTTGAACTGTGAAAGGGGATTCTAAAAATTTGTTGGCTCTAAAGTCTGAAGGGAAATGATCTAGAAGAGCAGGAGGGACAAGTTTCTTCGACTAACCCAAGCAGAGCTTCCTCGACCTTTCTGTCCGCTGAACAGGAGGTTGTGGCTGGCTGCGCCAATCTGTTTTTAAAAGACTTAACAACCCTCCAAACTCTTCCCGTAGGTCGAGGAATGTTATCGTTTAGGCGATAGAGGCGGGATATAAGACCACTCCTGAAGGCGATACGTCAGTAAACTGGCTCTACCTGGGAGTGGTCTTAAGGTCCCAAATAAGGGTGTGTTTTTAGCGGGTCGGCAGAACATCGCCACCCCCGCATAACCCTGTAGTACGGGCTACAGGGTACCTGAAGGCAGGTTTTCACATCCTACGCAAAAAAAAAAAAAAAAAAAAAACCCTCCAAACTCTGGAAATTGGTGTCAGTCTATCACAGAAACTTCTGAAGGATTCCCTTTTGGAATGTAAAAATACTTTTTTAGCTTCGGCTTTTTCAAGTGCATTATAATATTTGGAATCGCTGGAGTGCCTATAAGCACGATTGGCCAATTTTCTGTTTATAACAGCTTCGTTGCAAGCCTCATTCTACCAAGGCGCAGGAACGAAGGACTTTTTCTTGTGTGAAGGTAAATGGGTGTTGTTGGGGGGATGGGGAGAGGGGTTTGGACAAGCTGTCTTAACTACCTGGTTCACTCCCTCAATGAATAAAGTGTAGTTGTCAACGACATCAGCGTGAGGGGAGGAGGCGTTAATATGATTTGAGTTTATAAAATTAGAAAGTACAGTAGAAAAGGTGGGCCAGGAAAATTTTTGAAGTTGAATTTGTGTGAGAAGAAGTTTGAAGATGAGATAGAGGTACCCAGGCTAGTGATCACTGGAAAGTGGTCGCTTTCAAGATTGTCATCCCACACATCCCACGAAGAAGAAACGAAGAGGTCGGGAGAAACAAAGGTTCAATCCAAGAATGATTCTGAGTTGTTCGGTCTGTTACGGAAATCGAGTTTTTCGTTGTTTATTTAAATAAGGTCTGAGCTATCTAAATTACGAAGTCCGTCACCGTTAAAACAGTTTTTGGAACTGCACCATGAGGAATGGTGACAGTTGAAGTCGCCTCCTTTTAATACTGAAGAGTTGTTTACTGCTAAAAAGGAGTCGAAAAATTTAGACCAAGTGGCGTCCGAAATTTTATTTTCCGGAGAGGGAATACGATAGACTAAAAAGATCAGATGTTCACCTACAGAGGTGATGACAGAGACAGCCATGGTCTCAAGGCTGTTTTCAATGTTGTGGATTGAGTTCACCTTGGAGAATTTAATTTTATTTTTGATAGCGATAGCCAAGCCACCGCCCTTGTTGGATAATCTATCTGAACGAATTATGTTAAAACTGTTTAGAGAAAAATGTCTTGACGGTTTTAAAAAAGTTTCGAATAAGAGTAAAATGTCGAAGTTGTCGGAAATGTTCAGGATACCCTCCTTTTTTTGTCAACACCCTGACAATTCCACTGCATAACTTTTAAATTACACGTTTGGCCATTTTTAGAAGAAAGAATCGATTGAGAAAGGGAGGCTAAGCTGCGTGTGAGGTTATTAATAAGGGTATGTTTGTTTGCCAGCGATGTAGAGATTCCCGGAGAGAGGGATCCTACTAAGGAGGTTAAAACCGTTAAAATATTGGTGATTATTTGTCTAAGGTCCAAGAGACTTGGATCACCCGAGGGGATAAAAGATTCAGAGTCTGAAGTTTTCTGAGTCTGCCTTTGGGTTGCAGAATTGAGCAGTGCGAAACCATTGGGCTTAGAAATTTCGGATCTTCCGTTATTAAAGAGGGAAGCGTGAAAAGAAGCTGGATGAGAGTTTGAGCGCGGGTTCGCAATAGTTTTTTTTGGTTTAGGAGTGAGCTGAGTTTTAGGGAGAGCTTTAAAAACCGGAGTTTTCGTAACGCTCTCCGTAAAAGTTTGAAAAGAGAATCGTGAATTTGGTGATGGTGGGAGCACCGTTGTGTCCTCATAATTCAAATTAGGAAAATTGGAAAAGTTAAAATTTGGAGAGATAGTAATTGGAGCCGAGTAAATTTGATTATTTTTTTTGTTTTGGTTTCCTGATTTGAGAGCCATTTTGGCTTCTTTAAATGTCACATTGTGTTTAGTGTCAAAGGCACGGAAGGATTTTTGGAATTCCCATTCGGGACATTCTTTGGATTTGGCGGAGTGAGCCCCTTGGCAATTTACACATGTAGGAGGAGAAGTCAAATTGGGACAAGGAGAGTCCTTTGAATTTTGATGTTTACTGCCGCAGTGTGAGCAACGATTCGCGGAACGGCACTGGGTTGAGATGTGTCCAAATCTCAAGCACTTGTGACAAATTCTTACTTCTGGGGTGTAAGGATACACGATAGAAGAAACTTTAAAGAGAGCCATTTTTTCCGGTAAGCTTGTGCCTTTGAATGTGACAACTACCGAAAGAGATGGACGTAATTCAAGTTGGTTTGAGTCGGGAAGCTTAACTTTTTCATTTAAACGTCGAACATCCAGGATCGCGGGTGAACCGTTCGTGGAACCTAAAAGTTCGATGTTTTCCTTTATTTCCTTCTCTGAAATGTCCAAGGGAATGTCACGAATGAAAACTTGACATGAGCAAAAACTTGCCGGAATAAAAGCCACTAGGCCGTTGTTAGACAGGAATTTATAGTTTAAAAATTTATTTGCATCGTGAGAAGATTTTAAAACTATGCAAAGCTTACCTACGCCATTGGATTTGATATCAACAATGGAGCGGTGGTGATGTGGGTTACTAGCGTTGATAAGACGGCCGAATGCCATTTTATGAAGTTTGTCCTTGGAGTTTGGAGACTTCGGATCTCGTTGGATAAAAACTTTACATTGGCCTCTTTGTTAGGTCCATGTCGACTGAAGAGAGATCAGTTTTTGATATTTTATTTTCTATGTTCTGAAAAGTGAGCAGCGTGCTCGCTATATCAAAAGTTTCGGATTCGAGATTATCATCTAAGGGACGGTTTAAATGACTCTCGTCCATGATTTGGTAACTAGCCGGCCTTTTTGTTGCTTTGTATACCCGGGACTCTACTCCGTCAGCTGATCTGCGATCATGCGCAATGGGCATTGCCTTTGGCGACCGTAATGGCCGCTTCCAAGAGGGGACCCACGCTACTGTAAAAGTTTGGAATTTACACCGAAAGAATTCAAGTATGCGTACAAAAGACGCAAGAAAGGTGGAAACTTTACGGCACTTTAGCATTTAACGAAAGTTGCATTTAACGAAAGTTGCTATATGTTTTCAGGTAAGCACGTATCTCGAGAGCGCGATGCAGACGATGCTAATGGTACGGTGACCGAAACCTAACTCGCAGACGAGAGTTACTGGGCAGGTATTCCGCGCATGTGCAATCAAACTGCTGAAAAGCGAATGTTTTTACCAAAGTTTATATACCTCTAGAGAGACAGCTGTCCCTCTGTTTTAATTGATTTTGAAGAGCAAAAATCATGTTTAAAGATAAAAAAAAAGATAAAAAGGAAGGTAAAAAGTGTTTCAATCCTTTTAAAAATCATTCACGAAAAAAGGATAACCTTTATAACATTGGTAATAATTTCCGTAAACGATTCCCTTCTATAATACGCGAAGGTGAAGAGTACATTTGTGGAAGCTGTCGCTCTCTCTGTTACCAAAAATTTAAAAAAGATGCTGCTGATAATAATCAAGCTGTGCTTGTAGAAGATAATCAACAGGTATGGTATGGTATAAATTAAAAAACCATTATTTTTTCTATTGTATTTTTCCAAAATATTAAAGAAATTATTTAAAATCTGACATTCATTCAATAAAAGTTTCTAACTTGTTGTATACGATGAGTTTTAATTTGTTAATATTTTATTTAAATCTCATTTAAAGTGTACAAATTAGAACGATAATCATGAATATTGAAATTGTGTTTTTCAGAATAATGTTCATGAAGAATTCTAAGATCAGAATGAAGATACTGAAATGCTGTCTTAAAAGGATTTTGATACGAGTATGAATACGTCTTGTGAAAGTGAAAATTTTAAACAGGTATCTATAATAAAAAAATCTATATGGTTTTGGAATGAGTTTTTAGCTAAATGAAATATTGATTGAAAATTTCGATTTTAATAATTTTGTTTTGTTGCAAAATCTTCGGTTTTGTCGACTCACTAAAGCGCGAAGAGAATTCAAATACCCTCCAAAATTGACTTTGTTTTTGTATCTTTATAATTTTTAAAAAATTAGAAACCATAAGTTTTTTTTTCAGGAAAAGTGTTGTGTTGTCAAGAAAAAATTGTCAAATTATAAATTTCAAAGAATCTTCTGAATATCTATTAAGTCAGGCCTGCACAAGTGAGCAGCTCCGGAGCACGCGTAAGGGGAAGTGATCTCCTACCATGCGGACGGATAGGCACGTGCGGAGGTAAGAGAGGCAGAGCGAAGGGTGGAACGTACGCATGGTGGGAGACTGCTTCCCCTTACGCGTGCTCCGGAACTGCTCGCTTGTGCAGGCCTGTATTAAGTCGTTCCCTCCAACTGTTAAGTCACAGTGTGTTTATTTGTCACCAATTCGGTCATACACATCATTTTACCTATTTTTTAAACTTTCAATACTAATTTTATTTTAATTATTAATTTAACAACATTTTTATTGATTTAAATGTCAATAAATCTTAATTTTTATTTATCAAACCAATCGAAAAATTAAAATTTTAGTCAACTTTAAAATTAATTCATTCAAACTCTAAATAATCAAAATTATTTCACTCAAATTTTATAGAAACTAAATTTCTGCATTATTTTTTAAATAAACCTCAAATTTAATTAGTTAAATTCAAGTGATTCAAATTTAAATTTATCTTAGTTGTGATAGATTGAACTTTCTACTTAATCTAACGAAATGAAAATCGCAATCATTGATTATTCAATCGATTCTTCTGTGCCCGGAAGACTGGAAAGCAAAATTGATTTATTAGCTGACAGATTAAAAAATTATTTGGTTAACAGTTACGAACCGGATAACACTAAAGAAGATTTTGAAAATATGATAACACTTTTATCTAAAAAGTTCAAAAATTTAGAAAATGTAGAAGATAAAGTACATCTTTCAACAGTGTTTCCCCTACCTTGGATCACTCAAAAATTGTCAACGCAGATGAAATACTCCAGATATCTCGCGAGTCAAACAAAACTTCTTCAGGAAGAGCGAGGAGTTTTCTCATGTCAATGTTCTCATGTCATGTTCAACGATTGAAATGGTAAAAAAATGTTATTGTTCAGAGGAAATAAGTAGAATAATGCCAGGGAAAATTGTTATTTCAAAAAATGTGAAAAGTGTCCGAAATTTGAAAGCCTAGGAAACTCTTTACAAAGCGTTTTTAAATAAAATAATGTACAAGAGATAAACTTTAATGAGTGGGTCACCACAGATCGTTGTCAACTACAATCAGTGTCGTACACTGTTGAGAAGTACATTGGAATTTTAGAAAAACGGCTGTGCATCTTAAATCTCACAGTTTCATCGCGAAATCACAGGCAAAATTTTTAGAAGACAGCAAAAATACTCTTGGTGAAAATGAATTTATTGTTTTTTTGGATTTTCCTAAAAATTAAGCCACAGTAGTCCAACATGAAATCCAAGGTCACCATTGGAATAAACAACAAACTACCGTCCATCCTATTGATATTAACCGTAAAGAAAATGATAAAATTGAACATGAGAGTTTTGTTGTGATTTCCGATTGTCTTAATCATGAAGCAAGTTCGGTCTACTTTTTTCGAACAAAACTTATTAATTATTTGTAAACGAAATATGGTCCAGATATTAAAAAAGTACAATATATTTTGGATGGAGCTTCTTCGCAGTATAAAATTAAGTAGAATTTTGTGAACCTTTTGCACCACAAACTTGATTTCAGTATTGATGCTGAGTGGCATTTTTTCGCAACGTCGCATGGCAAAAGTCCTTGCGATGGTGTTGGAGGAACAGTCAAAAGATTGGCAGCTCGTACTTGCTTGCAACGACCCAAGGAAAATCAAATACTTTCATCAGAACAACTTTATGAATGGACAATTAATAGCGACCTAAAAAGAACATTTGAATTTTGTAAGTCTGACGATATTCAGAAGTTAAAGGAAAATGTTTTAAACGTTTTCAATCAAATCCAAACGATCCCAGGAACACGTAGTCACCGCGCGTATATTCCTGAGATGCCGTCAATAAAAATAAAATTGTACTCACTTTCAGAAAATTATAACGTTAAAAGTCTTGTAAGGATAAAAAGGGAAAGGTGAAAGAAACGTAGAACATTGTGACCAGTAGGGTGGTCCATAAAGACAAAAGTCTAAAATGTTTTGCTGCTACCCCCCAAAAAGTTTCCAAATAAAAAAAAAATTACCCCTATTTTTTTATTTTGAAATCGGACAATATTTGGGGGTGGCGCAAACCCCTTGAAATTTCACATTGATTTTACATGGGAAAAACGCACTTTTTCGTAAATTCGCTACCAAATCCTCAAAAATCACTCAAAATAGCAATACAGCGAATCACATCTTGAAAAGTCCTCATACAACAAGATTCCATAATTTATTTAATAATTTATTAATATTAACTATTTTTTATAGGGTTATAAACAAACCCCATAAATGAAAAAAAAATGACAATTTTTTTTTAAATTACAAATTAATAGTTTCTTAAGGATGTTTCAACAAAATTGTTACATATTGTCAATTTACGAATGTTTATACATATTTTTATGTATTTTTTATTTGTTTAAACAGTTATTGTTAATTATATTATTCAGGGACTGACACGAAAACCGAAACAAAATATATTTTATTTTTGTTTCGTTTCGGTTTTGAAAAACTGAAACAAAATATCAATTTAATTTTGTTTTGTGTTGAACCTGAAACGAAAAAGCTCTGAATTACGTTTTCGTCTCATGCCCGAAACGAAAAGGCTTCGAATTTTGTTTTCATTTCATGCCCGAAACGAAAATCCGCTCCGAATTCCGTCTTCGTTTCTCATAAAAAAGGCTTAAAATTCCACAAAAACAATTTTAAACACAATTCTTTTCTTGCAGGAGACGAAAACGAAATTCAGAATCTTTTCGTTTCGGGCATGAGACTGTAACGAAATTCGGAGCTGATTTTCGTTTCGGGCATGAGACGAAAACGTAATTCAGAGCCTTTTCGTTTAAGGTTCAATACAAAACAATATTGATTGTACATTTTTGTTTCGTCACAACAATTCAAAACAGAAACAGAATTCGGTTTTCGTGTCAGTCCCTGATATTATTGTTAATTTACAGCTTTTATTCAAATAAACCTAGCGAGTTTTAGTTTTTTTTGACTTTACTATTTTTTACATTTACAATTAAAAAAAGTATTTAGTAAAGTTTACCACAACAACAATTAGCAATTGTTTAAACAACTTATTGTTAATAATAATTAATTCTGTACAAATGAACCTAGAAAAACACAACTTTTTCCTAATATTACAAATTAATGGACTCTGGTTAGAGTATGAAAATTATTGAATATAAGTTAACATTTTTACATTGTTTAAACAATTTATTATTGTTAATTTTTAAATATCATTGAAATAAACTTAGCGAATTTTAGTTTTTTTTTGTCTTAACTATTTTTGTTAATAAAAATGAAAAATAGGGTTTAGTAAAATTAACTACAACAATTTGCAATTGTTTAAATAAATTATTGTTAATAATAATTAAGGCTTCCGTTTCCGGTACCGATTAGTAGTTGACGCGTTTTGTGAATGGGGAATAGTTTTTTGGAAAATCTGATAATATTAAGTGAAGGGAGGGTAGTGGAGTAATTGGTGAGTATAGTGTAAATGGAAGTGAATTGAATGAAAAAAGTGTATGTGGAAGTAAGTGTGAAATGAATGGTAAAAAGACGTGAGAAAGGAGGCAAAATTGTGAGGTTAGAATAAAAGCGTGTTGAGTGAGAGTGAGAGAGCGAGAGAGTGACAAAGATAAAAGATAGCGCTTCTGGGTAGATAAGGTAGAGCTTGACAATGTCGAATAAAGAGGAAGGCAATGACGCAAGTGGTAAAGGCGGGAATGAGTCTAAGGCGCGAAAATTTGAAAAGGGATTGGATAAGAAAAGTTTTGAATGCAAGGATTGTCAAGTTTTACTAAGTCTAATCAAAAGAACAGTGAATGAGAATGATGAGCAGTTTAATGAAGCCTGGGATGAAATGGAGGAAATTAGGAAACTAGAGAAAAAGAGGTTAAAACAAATGGAGGGATTACGAATGGCAGTGAAAGCAATTTTAGAAAGGGTTGAACAGTGGGAGGCAAGTTGGGATAAGGAGGCGGATGATATGTGGAAGAGAATGGATGAGTTAGAGAAAGATATAATAGAGAGTGAAGAGAAGTGGAAGAGAGAACTCGTAGAAAGGGAGAGGGTAACATTAAATGAAGGAGTAGAAGAAAGGGTGGGGAGTAGAGAAAAAGCAGATGATGATATAAGAATCAAAATGGGGGAATTATCGATGAGAGTAGAAGTTATGGAGAAGGAGAAAAGAAAAAGAAATATTGTGATTAGAGGGATGAAGGTAGAGTGGAGAAAAGGCAAAGAGGAGGTAGAAAAACTGTTGTCAAGAATTGGAGCGAAAGTTAGGATTAAGAACGTTAAGGGAGTAAGAGGTGAGGATGTGGATAAACCGAAATTGTGGATTGTGGAGTCAGAAGATGAGAATGCTAGGATGGAAGTAATGATCGCCCGCGTAATAATAATCAAGACTGGCATCAGCCTGGGCAAGGGTTGGCAAAAAAGCTTAAAAACCTTTTCCAGACCCAAGGAAGGGGAAGATCCAGTCTCTGGGAGAAGCCTTGCTAATGAAAATTTCCCAGGGCCTGGGAAATGCCTAGATGTAAACTGTCAGATGAACTTAAACATTCTAGGCAGAAAAACATAGTTGTTTATTAAGTAAAAATTTCATAGATTGCAAAAGCATAAAACAACCGTGGCTGAACAACTTAAAAGTTTTTTTGTAAAAATCACACATTGTCAGACTTGGAAGGAGCCTGGCAAAAGCCGCCGTCGTCTTAAGACTGGTAAAACCATAGACAGCTAACTTAGAAAGTTTTTATTAAAATCGTTTATTGTCAAACCTGGGAGAAACGTGGCTAAAGACGCCAGCGTCTCTAGACTGGCATTACCATGGCCAGCTAACTTAGAAAGTTTTTTTAAAAATCGCATATTGTGAAACCTAGGAGAAACTTGGCTAATGACGCCGGCGTCACTAGACTGGCAATACCATGGCCAGCTAACTTAGAAAGTTTTTTTAAAAATTGTATATTGTCAAACCTAGGAGATGCCTGGCAAAAGACGCTGGCGTCTCTAGACTGGCAATACCATGGCCAGCTAACTTAGAAAGTTGTTTAAAAATCGTATATTGTCAAACTTGGGATAAGCCTGGCTAAAAATGATGTCGTCTCTAGACTGGCAATACCATGGCCAGCTAACTTAGAAAGTTTTTTTAAAAATCGTATATTCTCAAACCTGGGAAAAGCCTTGTTAAAGACGCCGGCGTTTCTAGTCTGGCAATTCTATGGCCAGCTTACTTAGAAAGTTTTTTTTAAAAATTGTATATTGTCAAACCTAGGAGATGCTTGACTAAAGACGCTGGCGTCTCTAGACTGGCAATACCATGGCCAGCTAACTTAGAAAGTTTTTTAAAAAAAGTATATTGTCAAACCTGGGAGGAACCTGGTTAAAGACGCCGGCGTCTCTAGACTGGCAATACCATGGCCACCTTACTTGGAAAGTTTTTCTTAAAAATCGAATATTATGAAACCTGGGATAAGTCTGGCTAAAGAATTTAGTAATTGAACTTAGAAATTTGATCACTAATATCGTGCTTTATGAACTTTGGTTGAAATCTTTCAGAAGACGTCATTGTTCTTAGATTTCAAAAGGCGTGGTTGTTGATAATGTAGCATTTGTCAATTCCCTGTCTTGCGGAATTAAATAATTGTTTGTTCATTTTATGTCATTCTATTATTATTATTTTTTTTTAACAAAAATATTCACAAAAGAAAATTAAAGTTTTGGGTGACTAAAAGTTGGAAAAACACTTAGTTTAGATGTACACTGTTAAAAATGTTTTGCAATTTAAGAGACTTAGGTTGAATTGTAGCAGAAATCTAGTAAGCCATAGCTGAAATAATGCTATTAATTTAATCAGTTGAATTCAACTGACAATCAGTCAAATTTTACTGATTTTCAGTAGAATTTTAGTTAATGAACCAGTAAAATTTGATTATATCAGTAGATTTGAACTACTTGTCAATTAAATTTAACTGATTGAATTAGTAGCACCATCTTAACTATGAATTAGTAAAATTCTATTGATTCATATCTAGAAAGTACGTTCTGTGTCTGAAATACCGTTTTTTGTTCTTAGCTACACATATTACGTACATTTAAAAACATAATCATTTTTTTTAATTAAACTTTTAATTGAAAAAAAGTAAATTAGAAATTACAAATTATTTGTAACGTTAAAACACAGGATCAAAGATATAATAGAAAAAAGAATAATTATTTAAGTAAGAAAAATTTTAACTTATTAATCACTCTTCTTCGGATGATTCTACCACCTTCGACAGTTTTTCAACAAAATCTGGTGCTTTAAATCTCTTCACTTTCTTTAAACTCTTTGAGTCATCCAATCCCCTATAAATATAATTTTTTGTTATTTGCTATATTTCTTTTCATACTACAGGAAAATCTTAACTTTAATTTTAATCAATAGGAAGAGAGTAATTATTAGAAGATGGAGCTTAAGGCTGATCAAACCTGTGAACAAAAATGCTCTCGCCTGATTTCAATGTTGACGTTTTTCTCTCTTAAAACACAAAATAAATTAGTTAATGTTGATTTATTAGAAATAACAGAATGGCGCAAATAGTGGAACTTCAATTTTGTTGCTATAAAGAAGAGTAAAATATTATTTTTAATGCATTTTCTATATGTGGAAAAAGTATTTAAAATTAATACTTAAATCTTTTTTATAACAACAAAATTGCAATTCCACTACTTTTGCGACCCTATTATTTCTCATAAATCAACATTAACAATTTTTTTTTGTATTTAAAGAGCAAGAAACGTCATAATTGAAATCAGGTTAGAGCATTCTTGTTCATAGATTTGATCAGCTTCAAGCAATCTAGTTAGCGCTATTAATTGTAAATAAGTAAGCATAAACTACAAAAAAATTTTTGAGGTGAAATCGAAGTTAAAAGTAACTATTAAGCGGAGTCAGAAAGTCTTACTTTTAGGGAGTTAAAAAAAACGAACTTAATGTAACGAAACAAAAGTGCTATTTTTACTTCTATTTAAAATTGTTTTTGGAATTTGAGAAAAGTGATTTATAGATATTTTTATTTAGTATGATCCAAAAAATATAAATTAGACGATTTATCAAAATGAAAACCAGTTGAGTTTATCAGTTGAGGTTCTCCGGCATTGAAGCTAGCAGTGCGTTTTCATTCTAGTCGCGAGACTGGCGCCACTCTCGCGATTAGAATGAAAACGCTAAGTCTAGGGCTAGATTGGATAGACCTAATTAAATATCAAACCAAGCTGAGTTGACGTTCGGTGGACTATGTAAGCATATTCGGTTAAAGATAAAAAATGTCAATTATTTGACAGATAAAATAATATATAGTTACAAAGAAATATGAAATGTATTTACAAACTTTATTTAATTTTAATAGTAACTGAATTACCAATCGTTCAGCTAAGCAATCGCTTTACACATTTTACAAATCTATTCAAATTTAATATTATCTTTCTAAATTTCTTGGAGTGAGTTTTCACTCCACTAAGAGTGAAAATTGAGCCACTCCAATTAGAGTGAAAGACCCACTCTAAAAGAGTGAGATATCACTCTTAAAGAGTGAACTTGCACACCAATTTGAGTGGAAATTTACTCCAAAATTAGAGTGAGTGTTCAATTTTTTCTTGGAGTAAAAAAATCACTCTGTAAGAGTGAGATCTCACTTTCTTTAGAGTGGGTTTCTCACTCATGATTAGAGTAGCTTAATTTCACTCAATTTCTCACTCTTAGTGGAGTGAGAACTCACTCCAAGAAATTTAGAGAGATTGTACCTATTTAATGTTGACTAATTATTCTTGTTAGAAAACGAAATGATACATTTCATATTCTTTATAAACATACATTATTTTCTCTGCCAATGAATTTCCTTTTCACACTTTTAACAAATATAAAGTTCACCCAATATTCGGTATACCAAATCTAGTAGGACAGTACATTGAAAAATTTATTTAACGTTTATTATTTTAATAATAAACGAGAATAATAATAATAAATAATAATAATAAATGAGAAATATAATTATTAAGCGTAAAAAAAGAGAAAATAAAATTTTTTCTTTGACATTCAACTGAACTTGATAAAATTATAATAAAAACGAGCCTTAAAACACTGAGATTAATGATTGGATTTTTTTTCAAATATCTAAATGCAAAATCATCAAAATCTCTTTTTTCAGATATCAGTTTTCTCAGAATTTCATCAGAAATATTAATTTTTTTATATCTTTTGTTTAGTGTTTTTTTCATTCATTAAAAAGGCAATGTAATTCTTTATAGTTAAGGGCATGAGATGGTGTATGACGTCACTGGTGTAGGCAAAATTTGTCCCAAAACTTTCTCTGGAAAGAATAAATACTTTGACACCAAAATTTGTAGAATTACTTAAAATATTATTAAAAAGGCCTGTCTGACTTACATGTGTTTAAATTTTGAGTTAACATTAACTTTTTAGAATTTCCAAAAATCAGCGAATCTTTAAAAAAATTAATTTTGACGAAAGATTTAAGTTAATTTAAGTTAGACAGACCTTTCTAATAATATTTTTAACAATTATACATATGTTGGTGTCAAAATATTTGTTTAGAGAAAGTTTACGAATAAATTTTGTCCATACCAGGAACGTCATTCTTTATCACGTGCCCTCAAGTAGCTAACCTCTCTCTTTTTGACCCTTTCTTTTCATTTGCATTCTCCAATTGCTCATTTTCATCCACTTTCTTTTCATTCGAGTTATTTTCAGTCACTTTAATTTCAATATCATCATTTTGACTCTTTCCATTTCCATTCACATCAATTCCGACAACCATAGCACTTTTTTTGGGATTACGGAGAGTGCAACACTGATTATTCAAAACGTCGATGTATTTTTCATACGATAGTCCCTTGGTCTTGTCTTTTACATAATCTATAATATATTAGCAGATATTATTTTATATAGTACTACGGATTGTTATATTATAGTTTAAAATATTATTATTATTATTTTAAAAGACTTATTATTATTGTAGTTTTTCGCAGTGGCTAATTACGAATCTTACTTGTTATTTTCAAGGAAATTACTAATTCTATATGCCATCTCAAAGATTAGGAAAATTAAAAAATTGACTTTAAAATTGCAACACAACTCTATAAATCTGAATTTGTTAAAAATAACTAATTCTAAAGCAAAAATCAGCCACTAATTCAAATATTTATATTTCTACTAATCATTTAGTAAAAAATAACTAATAATTAGTTAAACTTTATTTTAGGTTATGTAAAATAACTAATATTTTAGTAAAATTCTGTTTATACTAATTCAATTAGTTAGATTTTAACAATTATTTAGTTTTTCTTTTTACTAATAATTAATCATATTTTATTAATAATTAGTTGTTTTGCACTAATATTGCTGAAACAAATACGCAGCCACGATTTTACTAATAATTAGTTATTATTCAGATTTAGAGAAAAGGGGTTGAGTTTTTTACTCATGTTACATTAAAAATACTTTGCCTATATATTCGATCACTTATTTAGAATAAAATATATGTATTAGTTAATTTATAGATTTTAAACTGTCAACGCTAAAATCTCGGATATTGATCTTTTGATTAAAATTAATAAAATAATATATTTAAACAATATGTTTATCAAGATTCATATATTTACTAAATACTGCAGCTCTTATGTTCACAGGTATGCTTTTTCCAATTTTCCCTTTTCTACTATGACCTAATGCGGTCATTGTCTTTAATTCTTCTGCTCCAACCATTTCTAGCATTAGTCTCCTTGTCATTTCCTCTGGTCTTTTTTTAAATCTCAATATTTCTGCTTCTCTGCTTGGGTCCACAAATAGTTGATCTCCAACAAGTTTTGCTATTTTCTTATTATTCATACAAGAATCATCTGATTCCTTAAACTGAAAAATTAAATTATTAAGTTTTTCTTTTGCTTAAGGAGGACCTATCGTAAATAAAGTTAACATTACCATTTAAATTAAATTTGGTCTACTAGTAGATAATGGTTTCATAATGATACAGTTAAATTTTTGTGACATCAAGGTACTTATTGTGAAAAAAGTTATAAGCGTTTTAGTTTTTAAACATTTTACATTGAGTCTTATGGAAATTGAGTAGTATGTTATATATATTTATATATTATGTATATATTTTATTAAAAGTACCTTAAGGTCTCAAAAATTTAAGTGCAACTTTATAAAACGAATACATACCAAAGGACCAAATTTGATTAAAATGGTAATTAATGTTAATTCTATTGACAATAGAACCTCTTTTAGTAAAATTAAATAAGGTTTTTAATACCAATCGCATTTTGTAGAACGATATTAAAACTGTAAAAAAATTAAAATAACAAGTAAAAAGCTTCCTTAATTTATAATTTAAGTTTATATATAAGTCACCTGCAAATAGTTAGAAGTCTTTCCTTTTATTACATTTTTGCGAAGAAATACGCACAAGTTTTCAAGGAACGAAATATTTTTCTCAGTCACTAAATAAAATTTTAAAATCAGTACATAGTAATAAAAGTAATAAAGTATATAATTTACATTATACAATAAGGTTTTTACAAGAATACATAGAAAAAAAAATGTTTTGAAATATTATGCTCTCACCGCCCCCAAGTTGTTTCAAATAAAAAAAATAACCCTTTTTTAAGTCGGAGAATTAAAAGAGGTTTCGCAAAGCCCATGAAATTTCCAATTGATTCCCTATGGAAAGAAAACACTTTTTCGTAAATCTGCTAAAAAGTAGTAAAAAGTCACTCAAAAATCGTCAAAAATCAATCTACCCGACCAGATCTTCAAAAGTGTTGAAAAAGCAGAATTTCATAATTTATTTAATAATTTATTAAAATTTAATAATATTTATGCGATTTTAAAAAATCACCCTAAATGCGAAAAAAATATTTATAAAATCACTTTTTATTAATTAATCCAAGATTTTTACTGGAATTGTTTTACTTTCACACAATTATGAGTTTTCACAAATGTTTCAATGTACTTTTACTGGTTTATTTAGAGAGTATGTAAAATTAATTAAAATAATTACAAACAATTAAGAAGCAAAGAATACACCCTTACATTATTAACAATTGTTTAAGTGATCAATTGTTGTTAATAGTTAACGTTTTGTAAAATTAACCTAAGATAAACCAGTTCTTTTCTAATTTTGCCTCTTTGCGATTTCTCATATTAAAAAAAGAATTTTAGTGTAATAATTAATATTTTAACAACTGCTGACTCAAATAATAATTGTTGTTAATTGATTACTTTTGATAGAATCAACCTATGTTAATGCAGTGCTTTTTTAATTCTACAACAACAATTTAGCGTATATAGAATATTTCTTCAATTAAATTAATGTTTTAAATGAGATGCTGATTATTATGTTAACAAATATTTATTATTATTTGTTAACTTTTATTAGAATTTACCTAAGATAATGCAGTTTTTTTCTAATTCTACAATTTAGTGCATTTGAAATATTTCTGAAATGAAATTAATTTTTTAATTAAGTTCGTGATTATTACTTAATCAGTTTTTTGTTGTTAATTGTTTAATTTTACTAGAATTATCAAAAATATGCAGAATTTTTCTAATATTACAACTTGTAATATTTTGGAAATGTAAGTAAACTTTTAATTAAGCTCCTTAATACTTTGCAGCACGAATTTTTAAAATAGAAAAAACTTATTTTCTGGAACAAATATTAACTTTATAACCTACAGAACTAAAAAAACACCAAATTTAGAAAAACCAAAAATTTTGACATTTAATAATTTTCATCTCGCAAACTAACATTGATAATATGTATTTTGATAATTTGTATTTAAGATTGAAAATTTCCTAAAAAAAATAGAAAAAAGTTGTTGATTTAATAAAATAAGACATATTTTAATTATAAAAAAAGAAACAAAAAAATTGAAGTGAGATTCTGTTGTCCCTTCGTGCTGCAAAGGGTTGAAATTACTTAAACAATTTACTGGTCTTAATAATTAAAAATTAATGAAAAATGCTGCTTAATGAAAATGGTTGTTTTTTTTTTTTTTTTTTTTTTGAACAATTTTGGGGTGTGAGAGTATAACATTTTGGACTTTTATTTTTTTGGACTACTCTACAGTAAAATTTGATGTAAAAAAATCAATTTGCTTCTCCAATATTTATTTTAATTAAAATACTCAATGCATAATAAAATGGTTTTTTATAATTTCTTCAATGCGAAATTCTTTAATACAATATATTTTATTTGACCAATTTTAAAAAAGAATTTTTCAAATTACACGTAAGTTTGATACCCTAAGTGTGTTGTTAAACTTTTCTTTTTTAAAATTGTGATTATATGTATTATCAAAAATGATGTATTTTATGCTTTTAACTGTCAGTTAAATTTAAAAAACAGTTATTTCAATTAAAAATATAAATAATAATCATTTATATAATAACCATTAGGAATACACAACATGAGATCTTGCTTTTCTTCCTTTTCATCAAGGATTTTATCATTGGAATCATCAACATTTGAAGGTACTACTTCTAAGAAAAATCAATTTTATATTAATCTCGGTAAAATTTAAAAATCTTAATTTAATAGAAATTGAAGAGTCACAACACACCTTCACTCATATTTTCTGCATAGTTTTGGTCTGTCAGTGACTTAGAGCTTTGTTCCACAATCGAAGTTGTACTATTTTTAGACGTAATTCCTGAGCTAGAAGGGCCTTTTTTCAAAATAACAAAGAATTTATTAAAAATAAATAGAATCCCATTCATATTTTGAGGTTAAATTTGAAACGTCTAGGTAAAACAATTGTAATTGAACATACACAAATACAACCTGAGTTTCAAGGAAGTTTCCAAAAAGTTCTTTCTGAAACATTCTGAAAATTTTACGAAATCCTCTCAAGGAAACTTCATAGAAGTTTCCTGGAAGCTTCCTAGAATTCTTCCTTGAAAACTTCCTGGAAACATAATCACTCGAGAGCTTGTAAGAAGTTTTCTTAATTCTACATTCTTTAAAGAGAAATTAGTTTCATATTATTTTTAATTAAAATTAAAAATGCCTCAGTTAATAGAAAACATAAAGTTAAAATATACCTTCATTCATTAAAGGTTCTTTATCGTTTCTTTGATGGAATGATGTAGAGCTCTCTTCTCTTCTTATCGCAGTTGTTCCTTTTTTAAAGTTAATTCCGGAGCATGAAGGGCCTTTTATAAAAGAAGGTAGAATTTAGGTATATTTAAGAATTTGTTGATTTATTGAAGAATAGAAGAATATATTGAAAATAATTATGACGATATGCTCCTACATATTTTTTGATGTAATATTTGAATCATCAAAACAAGATAATTCTTATTGAATATAAATATATAGTGTCACAAACCTATGAGGATCAAAACTTTGCAGAATGATATCATTTTTTGTTTTTGTAAACTTTCTTGATTATTAAGAAATGACACAAGATATTTTTTCTACTTTTAAAAATACTTTATTAACTAAAACAAAATTAAAAGAAAAATAGTTTGTAACATATAAAAGAATATTCTATGTTATTTCTAAAAATCGCTTTATAAATAATAACTAAAAAAAAAAGAAATCAAACGATGTATCCATAAGTTTTGCAAGAGAAGTTACTAGGCAGACTTTACGGAAAGTTTTCTGGAAGTTTTGAATGGAAGATTCTCGGAATTTTCCAAACGAAGTTTTAGTATATTTGAAGATGATTTCTATGAGATGTTGAAGATGCTTCCAGAAAGTTTCTAAGGAATATATCCAGGAAGTTCCCTGGAAGCTTCCTTCAGCAACATACAAAAATGCGAAACTTCCTGCAAATTCTTGGGTGCTGTCTGGGTAGCATGTAAAGACAAATTTTTATTAATTTATTATTTTTATTATTTTTTTTTTATTTTTATTAATGATAATTTAAAAAATACTGCTTATTAGACTGTCTGCGATCCTATTAAATACTATACGCAAAGTTCAATAAACATTATCTTGTCTAAAAGTTTACAAACAATTATATTGCATTAATATTTAAATATACATTATATTAACGCGGAGTGTATACATATGTATTTGAATAAATATGTGATGCATATGGTATTTTCATTACCTTCAGTCAATGAACTAACAACTGAGGGCAAGTTTGAAATTATTTTATCCAACTCTGCTTCAGATTTCTTTTTCTTTTTCGAATCGTCATTGGACCTGGCTTTCATTTCTTTCTCTTTATTATTGTTGATTGTTTTGCTTTTCTTTTTTTTTTTCTTTTCTATTTCGCCTTTCTTGGTGACAGTCAATTTTTCAAGGTATTGTTTATCTTCTATAATAGAAAAATATGTTTGTCATTACGTTAATTTATATCATTTAATGTTATAAAAAACAGTACAAGGTTTAAAAATTAAATTATAAATTAATAATGTGATCAATAAATAAAATATCTTGTTTTTAGAAAATATATCTTTAAGCTTAAACAAAATTTAGAGTTTTTAATATTAAACACCAGTAATGTCCATATAAACACTATTTAGAATATAGAATATTGGTCCAGAAAAGTTTAAAATTTTTTGTATGGATAGGACTTACAATCTGTTAAAAACTTTTAGAATTATGTCTGAAAACATGCAATGTTATTTGTGAAATGTCGAAAACATTTTAATTTAGCTAACGGCAAAGATTGGACAGCTATTGAAGAATACATTTACCTATATTATATTTATACATATACCATATTCATGTACCTATAATATTTTGCAAAAAGTTGTTCGAAAAATTGATTTAGAGAAAAATGTTCAAAATCTATTGTTTGTCGACGCAAATGAGTGGAGTAGTTAAAATATTCATATTATATTCTTTTGAGAATTTTTAAAAACATTTTAAACTAAAGTTTAATATATCGTATCAGTCAATTATATATTCACTAATAAGGTTATCAATATTTTTATTAGAAATTAATACCAGGAAAAAAGTAGTATAATATCGTTCACAAATCGATTGAAAACGCAACTCAGTACAAAAAAAATTTTCCAGGAAATTATAATACTTTTTTTTATGTCAAAATTAAAAATGTATGCGAAAATATTCAATATTTCCTACAGTAATTATTCTAGCAGAGATGCAACAGGAAAACCGTAACATTTTAATAAAAAAGTTCAGAATCCTTCAAATGCTCCTATTTTTTGTTGACATTTGTTCTGAACCGAAACTGACAAAGAAAGTTTAATTCTGCGAAACGAAGGAAATGAAAATTCCGCCTGTTAATTATCATATAGAATCAGTTACATATTATAAAGAGAATCAAAATGAGAAAGAGAATAGGTTAAGAAAAAGAAACTAAAACAGGAACAAGGAGAAGAGAAAGGTAAACATAAACAATAGAACAGCAGAAAAAGGAAGATGAGAAATTGAAAAATAAATATATGGATATATGAATATTATTTTTAATTCAAGTTGAAGTTAGAAATTGTTGATTTTGTAAAAAAAAATATATTATTGAACTTAAAGTTATTAAAGCATGTACGAAAATAAGTATTTTACTTTTCTCTTTCTTTACCTAAAATATTTTATTATTTAAAAAATATTTCTCACCACTTCTTTTAAGTAGAACAGCTTTATATTCCTTTCCATCAATAGGTATTACTGTTTCCTCTCCTTCGTTAATACTTTTTAAATCTGGAGTTTCTTCCATTACTGTCTTAGATTTTTCTTTAATCCAGAATACGAGACAAAACATTTTTACCATTTTAAACGATTTTAAATTATACGTCTGTTTTTAGAAAGTTGTTTATTAACTGACAGATTCGTAACTAAGAAAAAAATGAATCTCTTCTGGCGAATCAAGACTTAACGCCAACTTTCCGCACATGCGTGTTTTGTCGTTTTTAAATTGAAAAACGAATATGATTGGTTTGGTTAAGGCTTTGTGTCCCGATTGGTTTTATGTGACAAAAAAGAATTTTCTAGACTAAAACTTTATTGTTAATAATAAAAAGGCGTGATGTTTCAATATTATTAAAATATTATTGAATAAGTTAATAATTGCTAAATATGATCCGTAACAAACGGTTTGAAGATTATTCCTACTCCACGCAGAGAAGGATTTTAATAGCTAGTCGTCAGAATATTGACGAAGATTCTTCAAGTTCTTCTGATGAAGTAAGATAAAATAGATAACTCTTTCAAAACTCCTTAATTATAATTCAAATCATAAATAGTTTTTTTTAACAAGTATTTAAGTTTTATTTACATTAATTTATAAATTAATTACATTTGTAACATATTTAATAAAGTTTAAATCTACTGTTACTAATTAAATAATATATTATTATAATTATATAAATTATTATATAATTCATATAAATTTATAAGTAAATTATAAATCAATTTCTAAGACAGATTTATACCATGCAAAATTTCGTCGCGGTTACTTCTGGATGTCATCTTTAGGGTACTAAACCTCAAAGTTTTAAAATCAGCAACTAGAGAAAAAACCCAAGTATCAAACCAATGTTTAGGTCTCTCCTGGACAACTTCTTAAAAAAGAAAGTTAACCTGATATTTTAAAAATAGACAACAAGAAAATACCTAAATAAATAATTAATGTTAACATTGCTTCCGGACCACTTTTTCAGCAAAATTCAGTAGTGGATTCAGGGGAAATATGACCCCCCAACAACCTTTAATTTGTGCAGGAAAAGAATTAGATTCGGAGGTTTTCCTTTTATTTTAGGAAAATACTCTTTCCCCTCCCCCGTCACAAAAAAACCTTCTCTGGATCGGTCCTGGAAAAGTTTACCTTAAATTATAAACATAAGCGTCAATAAAAAGTATTTTACAGATGCACCGTTGGACCAAACTTGAATTTACTGTTGATAAGAGTCTAGAGCCTTCATTCTTTCATCGATTTCATTACATTTTTTTAAAATAAAAGATAATAAAATTTAGAAGAGATTTTTTCGAGCTTGATTTTTAAATTAAATATAATAAAAACTAGTTAAAAAGACTGTCAGGCTACTCACTGAATAAATAAAATTTCGAAGTCTAATATTTATATGTTATAAACAAATTAAGTTAACAATTGTACAGTTAAGAATAAAAAGTGAAAAATTTTGCCTTTTAAAACTTATATAAATTTATTCAACTTTGTAATTAAAGTTTATAATTTAGTTAACAGTGGGAAAATGTTACTGTTATAAACGTTTAACATTCGCTTAAAGCAATATATAGGAGAACAAATTTTTATCAAAATTGCTACTTTTGTTAAACTTAGCATTAAAAATATATGTATACAAAAATTAAAATGTAAAAATAAAGCTCGACATATCTCTTATTCTATAGAAATTTTACAATGGCAAAATATGTTTACGCATGCGCTAAGTGCATAACTTTGATGAATCCTCTGTTGTATAATGGAAATAAATTTACAATTCTCTTAAATTAGATGTAAATATTGCAATATCACTACACGAAAAATTCGCGTAAGATTCGCTAAAACTTCGCAACTTACTTTTTCTAACTTACTTTTTTTTAGACAACAATTTATTAAAATTTTATGAAAATGTAATAAAGGTTAATGTTTTAATAAGATTTTTAAAAAATAATGCTCCATGTTTATTGGTTTTAAATTTGAATTAAAGTTTTTGATTTTAAAAATGTATCTTCGTTACCTATATAATTTGGAGAATTTGCGGGTATCACACCGAAAAAAATTCCTAGTACCCGTTTACCAGGCATTGACTAGGTTCCCTAGTTACGAGAGGAGCCGACTATGTAATCCCAGTTAAATCAGCAAGGTTCAAGCCTAGTGAAATGTATCTGGGAAAAATAGTTCAAATAACCAGGAAACTTAGTTAATGTGACCAATGACCCTAGTTATTTTAACCAGGAAAATAGTCAGATTAAAAAATAATAATTAGCACGGTTTTTTAGTTTTTTATTACTAAAATTAAAATGAATTAATATTTTTTTCAGATAAAACTATAATATATTCAATTAGTCAAAAGTTTAATTATTAGTTAAATAATTTAAACAGGTAATTTAATCAAATTAATTAAACAATTTTTAATGTGTTTTAAAACTGATTTATTAAACAATAAATAAAGAACACTTACAAATTATAATTAATAAACGTTAATGTAAAAACATCCATTTGGCATATAAACACGTTTCAATAATTTGTTATCATTGTGAAGGATAACTTCATTTACGTCTAATACTTGAGATTTATTTCCTAAGTCAGGTACAGCATACGATTGCAAATGTTCATCGTAGTATAAGCTTTCAAAAGTATTTAAGATGACTGTAAAATCTTTGGCACTAAGCCCATCACTTTTTTTCTTATAAAATAGCTTTTCAATTATTCCAAAAATTGGAAGTTGTTCATCGTTGTTAACAAGTATTATTGACCCTTCAGTATAAGTACAACGATTAATAGTTAAATAATCGATATTATCAAAATTTGTACCACGATTTGGTAAGAACAATTTTTCTGAAAAAAGCAAGTTTCTCGAATTCGACTTGAACATCGGCGTTTGAATTTGACAAGATTTATTCTTTAAAAAAATGTCGCTTAAATTTAATTGATTTTTTAAGATAATAGAATAACAAAGATCTTTGCGGTTATAAGTTACTTTAGAGTAAATTTTAGAGGGTCTATGTTTTGCTTCTAGGCGCATTGTCCATAAGTTACGAAGAGGACCAACTTTTTCCATAATGTAAGCATAATGCAACATAAAATGATGCTTAGGTTTTAAAGTAAAACCGTACAAATCAATGTACAAAGAGTGATGTTCGGTAACGAGATCTTTCATATTTTTAATATCTGAACTAGTAATACTTTTCTTTAAAGACATTATAAGAATACTTCTAAGTAATTTAAACAACTTCCAGTGCTTATTATCGTGATCTGTTATTAAATCACCGAAAATTAAAGGAGCATTGAGAACAAAATTCATCATTTCAGATCCAGTCATTTTCGTTGTCATTGACTTTAAGCTTTGTTCCGTAAACAAAGGTGGTTCATTTCCGTCAAATCGATAGCATTTAATTCGCCAATTTAATATGTTTAGAGAAAAAAAATTGTCTTTTTTAAATATAAATTCATATAAGATGTACATTACTTCATAACGACAAATCCCTTCTAATAAATCATGAAGAATATCAACGCTAAAATTTTGAACCACATCAAAGTCAAGAAGATCATTAAAAACACATGAGGTTTGCACACCAGTAGATTTTGGATTTTGAGTTTTAACATCCTTTTGATAATTGGTTTTTGTTCTTAAAAGTGACGGATTTTCAGTACACATTTTACTCGTCATATCACTAGATGCACGGCAAAGCCTACAAAAATATTTAGCATTAAAGCCTTTCATAAAACCTAGCATTTCATTCAAGGCCAAATTGTCTCCTAAAATGATAATTAATTTAAAATATACACGGAGTTTTTCTCCCTTCACAGAAATTTCAATGCCTTCAGAATTTAATTTATTTAAATCATCGATTAACTTTCCATAAATTATGTTTTTATTTGTTTCTTTGCCATCATCTGCGTGATATAGCTGAGCTAAAAAAATATTGTCCAATTTAGAACGAAACTCTACAGGCATACATGGGAAAACTACATAAATTCCATTTAAGCTATAGACCCCAGCATGCGACCCTAAAGGATTACCAGTCTCATAACCGTCTTCATAAAGGAATAATGGAAATATAATTTTTTCTGGATGTGCTTGAATTTTAGATTTCCAGAAATTCGTTTGCACAATATTAAATACTCTGTCCCCTTCTTGGTTGATAAAGTTAAAATAATTGTTTTTTAAGGTATCAAAAACAGTTGGTAATTCTAACAATACTTTCAGTACAGCACCTAACGGAATGATGTAACCATACTTTTGCCTAATTTTTAAATTTCCAAATTTATCAGTATCATCTTCTGTATCAAATAAAATTTTTTGAGGTCTAATTAAGCTACCTACACTTTCAAGTAGTTTTAATCTTTTATATTCAGTATTAATTTCAGTAAAAGCTTTTTGAAATACATCTAGTTTATCAACAATTTTTTGCTTATCCTCATCAGTTTCTAATCTTAAAATTTCTGATTTAATATTAGTTAAAAACTCACAATTTAAAAATGATTCAAATTTTGAAACAATCCGTTGTACTTGTATTCTAGAAACCGAAGGATCCGAATTAAAAGACGAAATAATTTCTAAAACTATCAATTGTAGTTTTGATTCTTCTGAAACATGAATTTCACTTATATTGCTGTTAGATATATTTAAACCTTCGGAAATCGTTGCTATTGGCTTTGTAACGTTACTTGAGTCTAAAATCGTATTACAATTTAAATTATTATCTGTTTCGATAGCAGGTTGCACAGAACAAGTTCTGGTATTATGTGTTATCCTCACGTGTTTGTTAACTGATCTTCTATCAGAAAAAATTCGTTCACAAAGTTTCTCTGGGCATTTATAATTTTCAATAGAACTAACATTATGAATTAATTTCATATGAATTAAAATTTGACGAGAAGCTATCAACTTTGAGCAAATAGTACACTTTGTATTCATTTTGTAGGAATGTTCTCAATGTCCTTTTAAAATAAAAAATAGAAAATATAATGTTAAACAAAAACACGGTAAAATATATCAATAGAATAAAAAATAAGTCGATATCTATTCTTCTGTTTCACTGCCAGATTCATCTGATTCAGCTGATTCGCTGATTACCTCAGTAATATTTACTCCTTGTAAATCAGACCATACTGAACTGGAACTTGGCAAGTTATCACTTATGTCGCTTTCACAATTAACTTCGAAGACGTATCTTTCCAAAAAATGCCAAATAATCTTACAATCCGCCGGATATTGTGCATTTAAAGCGTAAAAGGCCATAAAACAAAATTCAACAGCTCCAATCAAATTAAGCATTAAATACTTATGACCATTGATATAAACATATATTGAATGGTTGTGTAAACTTCCAATGAAAATAATCTGAGGTTGTAATGTCAAACCGAATTTCAAGAGATTATTTTTTCGAGATTCAATGGCTTCTTCTAGCTCTTGTAGAGTCTAAAATATAATTTTTATTTAGAATATTTTATTTAAATGAATTATTTATAAGTACTTCAATATATTAAACAATAAATTAAATGACCGAATCCATTTCAAATCATGCAGGCAGTCCGATGGTACATCGAAAATTAACTTCATATGAAAGTATGTTTTTCTGAACAAGAAATAAGGAAACACGTATTTTTTTAAATTTTGATAACATTTTTTTTTAATTTTTTACGATTTTTTAAATATTTTAACAAAAAAATTGGTTTTTTATAAATTTTTTCTTAAAAATTTCGTAATTTACATAATTTTCAAGCTTTTTACTTGTTCCTTGGCTCAGTTTGTTCTATTTTTCATGCTCTTTAAAAATTTATCATGAAAAGTCAAAAATGTTGATAAACAAAAACAATACTTTGATTTTTTGAAAAAACCAAAAAAGTTTTATCTCAAAAAGGCCACCTTTTTCCTTAAAATTTTTAGGGTTTATAGCTTCTTAAGTGTACTACTCACCACAAAAATTTAATTTGGTATTTTTTTGTTTCTTGGGAGAAAAAAATTATTTTCTATTTTTTCGTAAAAACCTCTAAAATTTCTCAATTTTTAAGTTTGAAAACCGTTCGTTAGTCCTTTCATTTACCTTTTTAATGCTATTTTTAAAAAATATCATAAAAAGTCATAACAGCTGATAAATAGCAATATTATCCAACTTACTTGAAAAAAGAAAAATTTGTTTTTAAGTTGGTCACCTTTTTATTGAAAGATTTTGAGTTTTATAGAATTTAGCAATTTAAATATTATAATATTTTCATATTAATAAATAAAACACTTTTCATATAACGAATATTACTTCAACTTTCAATTAAGACTTCAACTTTCAATTTCAATTAAGAGTTGAAGTAATATTCGTTACATGAAAAGTATTTTATATATTAATATGAAAATATTATAATAGCAGAATGATTACATCCAAATTGCTTAATTCTATAAAACTCAAAATTTTTCAATAAAAATAATTCCAACTTAAAAACAAATTTTTCTTTTTTCAAAAAAGTTAGATAACATTGCTTCTTATCAGCTGAGTTCATTTTTTTTTATATTTTGTAAAAATTCATGAAAAATTTGAACAAAAGGGACGACGAACGATTTTTAATCTTAAAAATTGCGAAATTTCAGAGGTTTTTACGAAAAATTAGAAAATAATTTTTTTCTCCCAAGACACAAAAAAATACCAAATTAAATTTTTGTGGTGAACTTAAGTAGCTATAAACCCTAAAAAATTTAAGAAAAAAAGGTGGCCTTTTTAAGATAAATTTTTTTTAGTTTTTTCAAAAAACCAAAGTATTGTCTTTGTTTGTCAACATTTTTGACTTTTTTTGATAAATTTTTAAAGAGCATAAAAAATAGAACAAACTGAGCTAAAGGGCAAGTAAAAACCTTGAAAATTGTGTAAATTACGAGATTTTAAAAAAAAAAAAATTATAAAAAACCTATTTTTTTGTTAAAATCTTAAAAATTAAAAAAAAAAATGTTATCAGAATTTTAAAAAATACGTGTTTCCTTTTTTTTGAGCAGAAAAACAAACTTTCATATGAAGTTAATTTTCGATGTGCCATCGGACTGCCTGCATGATTTGAAATGGATTCGGTCAAATAAAACAATAAACATGAAAATTGAACTAAGAATTCAACTTTCTTGTAAATACCAAAAAACACAAATAATTTTAAGAAAGAAAAATCTACACTTTTATTTATATCAAGCACTAAAAAGTATACTTACAGTTATTTTGAGAATAAAGCCCTTAGCAATCTCCGCCTTCGACGGTCTCCAAGTTAAAGCTTTTTCCTTATTTTTCACTTTACTCTTCTTGCTAACTTTGGACGATGAATTTTTTTTTGTAACAATATTTACTGTTTTAAATAAGTACGGTAGTACGAAAAATGCCAGATTTTCGTGAGTAATATCTATAAAAAAATATAGATTTTATATAAATGTTCAATTTTTTATACAGGTTATTCTAATTCAAAACTATCTCCCTTACAAATAATTAAAAATGTTTAAAACAATATTTAAATAAAAAAATATTTAATATTTTTATTTAATTAAATCAAATCACCTTTATTATTAATAGCTTTGAAAGAAAAATCCCTACAATTTATAATGGTGTAATTATTTTTCTCAGTTACAGAATTTTCTTTCAAAAAATTCAGTTAAAAAACTTGTCTTCTCGAGTAGTTTACGAGGGGGACGTTTTAAAACAGAATACGCTTGTCTCACATATGTATTTTTGAAATAAGATGTAATATTCAATATTTAATTTAATAAATACCTTTTGAGTCGTTGATAAGTTCTTCACAAATTTTATTTTCAGTAGCGAAAAGAATAATTCGTTTTGCGATGTCAGGCCAAGTTGTTGCAATAGACTTATGTTTTCCATTTAAGGTCTGCTCAAAATCACTTTTGATCTATATTCAAAACATTTTGTTTAATAAGCTAAATTAATTATACGCTGATAAGAAAAGTATTACCATTTCATTTGCTAATACTAACCAATTCTACTCCAAGATTTGTTTTTAAAACAGGATATGAATTGAAATAATCATCAATCGAACTTCCCCGATCTCTCGTCTGGAATGTCTCGTTCCATAATTGTAATACGCAAGGACTATCGGGAGTTATCGTACGCAATTTATTTAGCTTATGTAAAATGTCAGCATTCTCTGCATTGTGATTTTGTTCTGATCTATTAACTGCTTCTTCATCAGGAACAGTCTGTCGATTTATAAACTTTTTAAGTTTTGTGTAAGTATCATACAGTCTGCCACGAGCGGTTTTAGATACTGGGGCTTTTGCAGGAATATAATAAGTTGACGAACTCTCAAACTTAAAAACAGAACAAATTTGTGCTGCCCAGAACATAAATGTATCTCTGGATATGCTGAAAGATGATAATTATTAATATTAATTAACTATTATTTTTAAACGTTTTAAAAGAAAATACGAAATTATGAAACTGTAGTTTAATATACTTTTGAGAAGAAGAAAGCAAGTGCTCAATAATAATATTTGATATTTTTCCACGTTCACATTTATCGAGTTTTTCTTTAACCACAAGAAGTTTGCCAGTTCCTGTTGTTCCTAACAGTTTTTTTAAAATCTATAAAAATTAAATTTTTTAATTAAGAGTTTTATAAATTCTACATTTATAATTTAAAAATAAGTCATTCGAAAAATAATCATTTAAACTCGGTAGCTTACAAATTTTTAATAAATTAGAAAATAATTCAATACCTTTTGTTTTTATATCAAATTGTAATAAAAAATTTAGTTTTTTAATGGACAAAAACTGATATTTATTTAGACAATTTAACAGATTTATGAAGTTCTTGAAAAAGAATTACTTTTTATTTTAATACAAAAAAAGTAAAGTAAAGTAAACTACTTGAAGAATTTGAAGTTTTGATTTTTATATTGTGTATGTTTTCTTAATTTTAAATAATAATAAAATAAAGTTGTAATAAAAGTTTTTTATGCTTCAATATAAAAGAAAAAACTTGCATTATTATATTATTACCTATTTATTATGTTTCGTTTTTATTTAAAATCAGTAAGCAATCGGATCTAAGATATGATTTTTTGGAATAATTTTACATTTAATAAAATTCTACCTGTCCTTCGTCCTCATAAACTTTTTCAGTTTCTGAAATATTCTTATTCAAGTTGGTATCAATATTATTGTTTTTTATAGTCAGCTATATATAGAATAGAAAAAATAAATATTTTAATTTAATATATATTATACATTTATCAAATATAAAAACACAAGTAATGTTTCGTTTATTACCTCGGATGCTTGATTCTCAGGGTTAGAACTTGATTTAAAATGTTCTTCATTCAACTCTCCTGATAAAACTTTATAATTTTGTCCTAATAGTGCAGAATCATCTATTAAAGTTGGAATGTTAGCGTCTAATAGAACTTTCTGAGAATTTTCATGATGAAACTCCTAAACAAAAAAATGTATTTTGCATTAAAGATTTTGATTAACGTTGATATTTTTTAATACTAGTCTAAATTAAACATAGATTATTTTACAAAATAGTTCTACAAAAAAATTTGGTGGGCATAATAGATATATTTTAATAATAGATAATTGTTATAAAGTTTGATAAGAGTAAAATTATCTATGTAAATTTATGTCAAACAATTACACTTTACAATTTTGTAAGTTTGAAATATATTTAAAATGGCTAGATTTCCCTATATCCGAAAATATAAAATTATAAAATCCTGTATCAATTTATGAAGTAAAAACTTTTATCAGTAAAATCATAAATTTCTGCACAGTTAAATTAAATTGTTTAACGTTACAAGTTTATATCACTTTATACATTTAATTTATTAACTCAGAATTTTTTTACAGCGACACTTAACACAGTAAAACTTTAGTTCGTTTTAAAATAAAAATATAATAATTTAAAACCTCTTGATGTTGAAGATTTTGCAAAAGTTCTCTCAAATTACTTTCAAACTTAATTCGTAGTCCTAAAGGTTTGCCTTTGAAAATAGTTTGAATTGATTCTTTATCTAAGTGTCGTAGAGCAAATTCATCAATTTCCTCCTCTAAAATCAATATAGAATATAAAAATGCGTTAAAATACACGCACTATTAAAAATAAAGACGTTTAAACACACTGAATATAATAGATACTTGAGAGTTTGAAAATAAATAAAAGCCACGTGTATCGACTGCTTAAACCTAACCTAAAAAGCAGAATATAATTAACTGTGTTAAAACGTAGTATAACTTACCTTCAAACAGTTGCACTATTTCTTCCGACAATCCCCAAGAGACCAGCAGTTGTGAAACGTCCATTTTTTTACACAAAAAGTATTCAACACAGACCAAAATAAAAATTATATTAGGAAATCACATTACGCCGCTTGACCGTTTGTAGCGATAAATCAACAAGAGAGAGAGACGCGGAAAGCGCGGGAACACTGTCAAAACAAAATCAGGTGTATTACCTACGCGATTATACAGATATTTCAAATTTAGAAATATTCGTATTCTATTGTGTATGCTTAATTTTGATTATTATTTATTTGTTTTTAACTAATACATAAGAGAAAGTAAGTAAAATTAGGTAAAAAACAATTATAATTATTTTTACAAGTGCTGAATTTGCAAAATAAATTATATAGTCCCATTGACCATATTCCTAGCTGATTTGACTAGGAAATGCAGGGCTGCGTTCATAAGGTTCTGCTATGTGGACTTAACTATGGATGCATAATTGAGATCATCAGGATTCCTTATTAATTTTACTAAGTCAAGTTTAACTATAGCTTCCTGGTTAATGGTAGGAAGCGCATTTTTTTCGGTGCAGAATGAGAATATCGACTCATGTTTATTGAAGTGAGATATATAATATCAAGATGAAACATAAGAACTGTTTAAGTGATAAGTATGAAATTAGCATAAAGTCATTCCGTTATTTTTTTCAACTATGACAGTTAATTGGTTAATTCTCAGTAATGGTTGATTTGAAATCGAAAATGTCAGAAATGAAAACATAAAGCCTCATAAAAAAAAATATTTCTAAATTAAACTAGAAAGTGTGGAAATTAAAATAATGTAAGTTTCAATTCGAATACCTTTTTAATTGGTCTCACTTACTATAAAAAATATTTAATCTATTTTATGGTATAGTGCATAAAATGGAAATGAAACCAATGCCTGGAAAAAGTAAAGGATTAGGAAAAAATGATAATAGACAAGAAAAGAAAGGTGAGATTACATCAATTAAGTAAAATTAATTATTAACTATTTACATTTTCAGTCGGTCAGATGTTATATTGATTTTTACTTATGCATTCTTACAATTCTCTTTATATAAAAGATAAAAAGATTTGTAAAAGCTGACTGATTTTAATTTTGTGATTTTATTTATTTTTCATATTTTATTCTTCAAAGACGCCGAGAATAAGTGGAAGAAGAGAGAGAGAAGAGTTTGGAGTTTCCGTAGTTGAACAAACTGTAAAAATTCGATTGTTTTCATAGAAATAGATAATGTAAGAATGTTTAATTGTATCTAAAGTAAGAAGTAAATTATTAATTTAATAATTACAGTTACTAAAATAAAAAAAATGAAGGAAGTGGAAAGAGTTAAGAAAAATAGTATGGAAGAAGAAGTGAATGCCAAAATTAAGTAAATAGAACAAGAAGATAGTGAGAGAAGTGAGAAAGAAGTGAGAAAGAAGGTAACCAAGAAAAAAACATGAAAAAAGCGTTAAAAGAGGAACAAGAGGTGGAAAAGGATATAGAATGTAGAATATAAAAGGTGAAGAAGTGAAGGGATTTGTAAAAGAAAAAATGAAAAGTACTACTGTTCACCTGAATTCGTGAAAATGATTTTCGAAAATGGTATATTATGTTTCACTTAAATTTAATTTAAAAAATAATAAGTCAAAGATAATTATAGTTTTAATATGTGACTTTTATTTTTTGATATAAATAGAAAAAGAAAATAACAATTTGTATATTATATACATAGGTGCAGTGCAATCTATCCAAATGTAGTTTCTTTTCTTGGAATCGTCTTAAACAACCGTAAAAATCACATTTTCGGAGGTTGAAGTTTGAATTAAACTTCTGGGCCTGTGGGGGAACTACGAAATCGACCGAAGCTGACCGAGCATAGTCAACCGCTAACTGGGATCTGAGGAAAATTCTTAGAGAAACAAATGGATCGTTCTCTTTTTTAATTTGGTCCCAAATTTGGACAGGTTGCACTGATGTATTTTGTTTATAATTTAACATATATCATTGGTAGAAAGTCATGTAAGATGTGGTGCCATGTTAAATTTGTTCAAATTTAAAAATTATATTATATTTCAATTTCATTTCTAATTTCAATATTTATTAGTAATAATTTAAATAATAATTGTAATAAAAAATCTATAATTTTTGTAAAATAAAATTACAAACTTTTAAAAACAGAAATAATGCCTTATTGCTAGAATGTTTTAATCTATTTAGGTAAATGATAAATGTAATTTTTTTTTTTTTTTTAATTAATTGTTTTACATTATGTTTTTTTCTTAACTTTTTTGTGACGACAAAAAGTTGCTTTAAAAAACGAAAAATTGGAAATTTTATTCCATTGACCATCCTTTTAATTAATTATTGGCGTTCTCAATTAAACAGAAATAATCATTTTTTAAAAAATAAATTTAAAATATTTACAAAAGTATCTTAAAACGATTTTCGAAAGATTGGAATAGAAATTTTTCTGAACGTGGACTCAAATCTTCGCAAAAATTTAATTTACAAATTTTATAAGAATTTCTAAATGAGCTTATTGAAACATTTTTGAGAAATCCATATCTCAGACTTGGGTATTCCCTAGTTGTTGATTTTTACAATTTGAGTTTAACTTCTTCAAAGAAGTTCGCTTAATGAAATAACTCGTCCGTTTGAAAGGAATTTTTTTAAGTTTTTACGGGCCTGAGTAATGAGAATTGAGTTAGTCATCTGGTATTTTTTCTCAAATAATTCCAGAATACTCTATTTTGTGATTTCCTTTAAAATCCTCGAAGCTTTTTCGACAAATTTTTAAGTTGCCAGGGTTGCTACGGTCTTAAAAACCCGAAAAAGTCATGCAATTTTAAAATTATCACGGAAACACTCTATTTGAATGTTGAGAATATTTTTCTCGTTTGTTAAAAAATTATAAAAGAAATAAAATTTTTGAATATTTATACATTTAAAATAATTGTTTTAAATCATTTAAAAAATAAATTTGAATGATATATGAAAATAATTAAATTTTTGAGTATATTTGTGAATGTTTAATTGTTTTGGTGAAATTCATTTTTTAAAAATTATCGAAATATTGTATTTTGTTATGCAATTTTGAGAAAAGGTCTTTGAAACCTGGAATAATTATGGAATTTTTATTCTTGAAAACGTATGAATCCTGGTCGATTAAAATATAAAGAAAATATTAAATTTCTTTTACTTAATGTAATTTGTTTAATTAGTTTCTTAATGAATAGGACGAGCTAATAAATCAAGGTGAAGATAACCCCATACATAATGATCACAATGAAATTGAAAATAATTTCGACATGGACGTTGATAACAATCATATGAGTACCAGTGACGTAAGCAGTAGCAGTAGTAGTTCAGACACTGATACCGAATATGATGGGGAAGATGATGATACATCAGATGATGGTAATTATAATTAAGTGCAAAACATAATTGATAAATTTTAAACAGCAACGAATTTCTTTTATTAACATCATTCACCTAGTACTAAAAAATATGCATGTAAAGTTAGTCCCGCATTATCAGAAAATTAAAATTTTTTTCGGGCCTACTTTAGAATATTCCTTGATTTTCTAATAGATTTTAAAAATAGATCTGTCAATTAAATAATAAAACAAGCTGAAAATTATTGATTTTATAAATATTATATGGTTTATTTCATGAACACATAAAAGAAAAAAACACGATAAAGAAAGAGAATTCCAATTTTAGAAGAAGTAAAAAGTCTCGATTAATTATTCTGATTTCCGAAAAAATAAATTCTTCATTATAGATCAATCGATTCATTTTTTATACGATTTAATTTGCACAACAGTCAGGCACGGAAATGCTTTTCGACTTATTTTTCGAAAATGCTTGAATTTTTTGCGAGAATTTTTCATTAATAAAACTATATTATTACAGTTTTTTAAATAATTATTTGTGATGCTTAGAAATTTATTATCAGAACTCTTGGAACTGCTTATTTGCAACAACTAAAAACAATTGAAATTTCAAAGTATTGTAGTTTTCTGGATTTTGTATTGAGAAAAAACTTTTTTTAAGTTTTTTTCAAAACTATTCGAGGGGCTGACAGAACTACAGTCAGAATTGCTAGAAAAAAGATTTTTTTTTAAGATTTTTAAAAATCTTAAATAAATTAAAATTTTGAAATTTTTGCGATCTTTAAACTTTAAATATTTCTTTTTATATTTAAAGTGTAGAGAACTCTAGAAATATTTGTTGTTGTCCAGTTTTCGTTAGAATAAACATGGTTTAAAAAAATGGGGGACTGGCTATTTTCGGCAAATTTTTTTTTTTTTTTCGTAAATGAAACTCTAGAATTCTTTCGAAACTACTCAGCACTTTAAAAATATTTTAATGTTTTCAAAAGAAAAGTTTTCATGTCTAGATAGCACTCCTTATTTTATATTTTTCGATAACCTCACTGATAAAAATATTCTGAAATTACCGACAATTTTATATTAGGTACAGTTGTAACAAAAATTTCTAAATTCAGTACAAAAAAAGAATTCTGATCTGGTGCCAGAGATTTCTGTCAAAATTAACCTCGCGCATGCGCAGAATCAATAAGATTATGTTAAATTTCTGACACAGAAACAGAATTTTTAACAGTGCAGTGTTATTTCTAAAATGTATCAGCAATTAGACTAGAGCTATTCTAAAGTAATCTAGAACTAAAAAAATTTAATCTTTTGATAGTGAAAGGCTAACTAAATATCTACATATACATATATATATATAGCTTCGGTTTTCTACACCAGTAGGATTTTAAATTTTTCTGAAAATTAAATTAAAGTTTGTACCTCTCCTATGTAAAAAGTACATTTTCTATACGTGTTAAGTTTGCTGTAAATTTTTAAATTTTGCATAGATGGAAAATTAAATTATCTCATGTTCCAAAGAAAAATATTTTCTAAGTCCAATTATTTTTTTGCTTCAAAAACAAAAAAAAGAAATGAATACATACTAACTTTTTACCTAATTTCTAATTAAACCATACTTACAAAATTAATTATCACTTAGAGTTCTTTGATGCTGAAGAAAATAATGAGCCTTTTGGAGAAGATAACGATTTAAGTTCGAATGCGGACAATACAGAAAGCGATAGTAGTGATGACGATATTCATGATGATAATGATGAACATAATGATGATGATAATGTCGAAAATAGAAACCAAAACGTTCCTTTATTTGCAGGATCACCACTTACTATCAAGGAAAGTGTCCTGTCTATTCTTGCTGTCGTTTTACGATTCTCTCTATCAGGAGTGGTAACATCTGCTATATTGGAGTTAATTACAATGCATTGTCCCGAACCAAACAATTGCAAGAAAACTTTGTATAAATTCAAGAAATATTTTGAGCATTTACAAAGTCCTCTTACGCGACATTTTTACTGTTCATCTTGTATGAGCAATCATGAGAGAGAATTGCCAGAGTGTCCACATTGTTTCCATAAAAGTAAAAGTGCCTATTTTCTAACAATTTCAATCATTGCCCAAATTAAAGCACTTTATAAACGTCGAGGTTTTCGTCAAAAGTTACAACATCGATTTAATAGGGTTAAACTTAATGAACAAAATATAGAAGATATATATGACGGGAATATTTATAAAGAATTGTCTCAAAATGGAAAATTTTTATCTGACCCAAATAATATTTCATTCTCTTGGTACACCGATGGTGTTAAAGCTTTTAACTCATCAAAATTTTCATTTTGGCCTTTTTATTTAACAATAAATGAGCTTCCCTATCGAGAAAGATTTAAAAAGGAGAATCTAATTTTAGCAGGAATGTGGTTTGGCGAAAAGAAACCTTCTCCCAATCAATTTCTTTTGCCTCTTCATAATGAAATTCTGCAATTAAAAAATGGCGTTGATGTTGACATACCTGAGGCTGACAATGAAACTGTTAATATAAAAGGAATAATTATATCTGGAACAGGTGATCTGCCAGCCAAAGCATTATTTCTCAATATGAGGCAATACAATGGAAAATTTGGCTGTCATAAGTGCAAAACGGAAGGAGCAAGCATAGGAAGAGTTCGGGTCTATCCTTATCGACGTAATTTACGATTACGAACTGAAGAAGACACAGCCAGAAAAGCAGAAGTAGCTACTAATACACATTCTGTTAAAGGTGTAAAAGGTCGAACTATTCTGTCTCTCTTAGTTTATAAATGGATTACAACAACAGCAATTGATCCAATGCACACTATATTTAGCGGTGTTTTCAAATTACTCTTAACCTTATGGTTTGATCCCACTTACGCAGGAGAACGGTTTTCCATTCACAACAGAGTAGATTTTGTTGATCAATTAATCAGTAACATTAAGTTACCTCATTTCATCCAAAGACGACTTCGATCTATTAAAACCCATTTATGTTACTGGAAAGCTTCGGAATTTAAAACTTTCTTCTTTTACGTGTCACTCATAGTTTTAAAAAATGTTTTACAACGAGAATACTTTGAGCACTTTAAATTACTGGTAAATGCTGTTTATATTCTCAGTCAACCAAGTATATCTGAAGATATGCTACAAGTTGCTGATCGAATGCTCCATGAATTTGTGTCTCGATTTGAAAATCTTTATAATCTTAGACATATGACGAATTGTTTACATTCTCTGCTTCATTTTCCTCAAATTGTTCGCGATTTGGGTCCTCTTTTCGTATATTCTTGTTTCCCCTATGAAGATTTGAATGGTAAATTGAAAAAATTAATTCATGGAAGCAAAAGTGCACAGCTTCAAATATGTTCTGGTGCCTCTTTGTATATTAATACATTCACGCTGAATAAAGATGAGCTTATTGAAGGGTCTAAGCCCCATACTTTCTGTAAAAAGCATATATGTTGTACAAAGCAATTAAAACTGCTTCAAATTCGAGAAGGATTATATGTTGTTGGTGGGTTTTCAAAACTACAAATTCCAAATGATGTCAATCAGGCACTTTTAGATCATGGTATTCAGGGTAGAAAGCACATTATTTTTAAAAAGTTAATGAAAAATAAAAGAATATATACGTCTGAGATATACACTCAAGCCAAGGTTACTAATTCTACTTGTGCACAATATATCGTTAACAATGACAGACGATTTGGAATTATTCGACTATTTATAAAAGTGAAAATTTGTGAATGTCAAATTAACTGTGACTGTCCTGAAAATTATTATGCTGTCATCAGAAAACACCGCGATGAACTTGCTTTTCCGTCTACAGTTTTACCACAAATAGGATTAAATTTTGTTCATAAAATTTGTCAAATCCCGGAACAAATGGATGTTATAAGTATCGAAAATTTACAGAATTTGTCTTTCTTCGTAACTGTTGAAGAAGATGACAGTTTGGCAACATTTGCTGTACAACCTGTTAATATGATTGAAAATGAATAAGCACATGCCGCCATAATTCAGCTGAGTAAAATAAAAAAATTTGATTTAAGTAAGATGCGTTAATCTTAACTGTCGAAAAAGTATTTAGTTGAATTTAATGAACAATTGATTGATTGTTATGAACGTTAACTATTAAAAGTGTGGCTCAGTAAAATATTAATATTTAGTTAAAGTATGTTACCATAGCTCGGTCGACTTTCCGCTTCATAGAAATTCTAGCATATTCTCTTGTTATTATTTACTACAAATGTTTTCATTAATCGTATGTATATACATAATTAAATATATATATTATTTTTAATTGTGCAGTGGACCTAATATATATTTGTATGTCATAAGAACTAGTGGTAGCATTAGATAGCTAAATCATGTACAAATTCTAAAAAATTTTTTCTTATAAAAAAAAGTTCTATTATTTACATTATATTATTAATCGATAATAATAAAACCATCCTGGACAAACCTTATCATATGTATAAACACGTCCAACGCTGGAAACAGTAACATTTTAAAATCTTAAATTAGGCCTAATATGTTTTACTTGTTTTTGATAAAACATACCTGTAAACTAAAAAACATTTACACGATAATGTTAGTTAAACAAATATTTGTATTTACTATGTTGTAATCAATTGACGCAAAGTAAATACATTACTAAAAAGAATTCGAACAGATTCCTGAAAATACAGTAAGTTCTACACTGAAAAAACTTTGAGCCGGCAAACCACTCAGGGCTGGTCGCGCTGCCTTCCACACTTGAGAGAGCTCTGACGCACTATTTTTGGTATCTCAGACGTACCACACTGGTAAGGCTGAGCTCTCACAGGCAAGGGTAGATGCACAACCATCATTTTCCCGTGCCGTACCAATGAAAAGGGATTGCTGCTTACTCACATTGGGTCGTCAGCTTACCCACATTAAGAGCTCTGGCGACCCAAACAGAGGTGAACAGGTGTACTTGATTTGGTAAGGCAGACTTACTCGCAGGTACGTCTGCCCGCCCAAATTTTTTTCAGTGTAATATCCTAATAAAAATTTAACGCAAAAATTCAGCTACAGACATTGGTTACCAAATGTTCTAAGCACACCAATTTCTAATATGTAATGTTTTAAATAACCGCTCTTATAATTTAAACACTTAATTAAGTAAACTTTCATCATACTAGGCTAGGATTCACCCAGGATTGACAATATTCGACTTTTACAGAAAATTTTCGATTTTAGTTGGCCATAATATTGACAGTTGAGAAACACAGGCTTCTTTATTCAAGCTTTTGCCAGTCTTATGAATGTCAAATGTTGCGAAAAAATTTCAGGATTCGTTGGCCATGGTTTTGCAAGTCTCCAGACGAAAGGCGTCTTCAGTCCAGCTTCTCACAGGTTTAAAAAATGTATGAGTTTTAAAAAAACTTTCTAAGTTAGCTGGCAATGGCATTGCCAGTTTAGATATGCTGGCGTCTTTAGCCAGGCTTTTCCCAGGTTTAAGAATATACGATTTTTTAAAAAAACTTTTTAAGTTCGTTGGCTATGGTATTGCCAGTCTAGAGACGCCGATGTCTTTAGCCAGGCTGCTCCCAGGTTTGACAATATACGATTTTTAAAGAAAACTTTCTAAGTAAGCTGGCCATGGAAATGCCAGTCTGGAGACGACGGCGTCTTTAGCCAGGTTTCTCCCAGGTTTGACAATATACGATTAAGAAAAAAACTTTCTAAGTTAGCTGGACATGGTATTGCCAGTCTAGAGACGTCGGCGTCTTTAGCCATGTTTCTCCCAGGTTTGACAATATACGATTTTTAAAAAAACTTTCTAAGTTAGCTGGCAATGGTATTGCCAGTCTAGAGACGCTGGCGTCTTTAGCCAGGCTTTTCCCAGGTTTAAGAATATACGATTTTTTAAAAAAACTTTTTAAGTTCGTTGGCCATGGTATTGCCAGTCTAGAGACGCCGATGTCTTTAGCCAGGCTGCTCCCAGGTTTGACAATATACGATTTTTAAAGAAAACTTTCTAAGTAAGCAGGCATGGAAATGCCAGTCTGGAGACGACGGCGTCTTTAGAGAGGTTTCTCCCAGGTTTGACAATATACGATTAAAAAAAAAACTTTCTAAGTTAGCTGGACATGGTATTGCCAGTTTAGAGACGTCGGCGTCTTTAGCCATGTTTCTCCCAGGTTTGACAATATACGATTTTTAAAAAAACTTTCTAAGTTAGCTGGCAATGGCATTGCCAGTTTAGATATGCTGGCGTCTTTAGCCAGGCTTTTCCCAGGTTTAAGAATATACGATTTTTTAAAAAAACTTTTTAAGTTCGTTGGCCATGGTATTGCCAGTCTAGAGACGCCGATGTCTTTAGCCAGGCTGCTCCCAGGTTTGACAATATACGATTTTTAAAGAAAACTTTCTAAGTAAGCTGGCCATGGAAATGCCAGTCTGGAGACGACGGCGTCTTTAGCCAGGTTTCTCCCAGGTTTGACAATATACGATTAAGAAAAAAACTTTCTAAGTTAGCTGGACATGGTATTGCCAGTCTAGAGACGTCGGCGTCTTTAGCCATGTTTCTCCCAGGTTTGACAATATACGATTTTTAAAAAAACTTTCTAAGTTAGCTGGCAATGGTATTGCCAGTCTAGAGACGCTGGCGTCTTTAGCCAGGCTTTTCCCAGGTTTAAGAATATACGATTTTTTAAAAAAACTTTTTAAGTTCGTTGGCCATGGTATTGCCAGTCTAGAGACGCCGATGTCTTTAGCCAGGCTGCTCCCAGGTTTGACAATATACGATTTTTAAAGAAAACTTTCTAAGTAAGCAGGCATGGAAATGCCAGTCTGGAGACGACGGCGTCTTTAGAGAGGTTTCTCCCAGGTTTGACAATATACGATTAAAAAAAAAACTTTCTAAGTTAGCTGGACATGGTATTGTCAGTCTAGAGACGTCGGCGTCTTTAGCCATGTTTCTCCCAGGTTTGACAATATACGATTTTTAAAAAAACTTTCTAAGTTAGCTGGCAATGGTATTGCCAGTCTAGAGACGCTGGCGTCTTTAGCCAGGCTTTTCCCAGGTTTAAGAATATACGATTTTTTAAAAAAACTTTTTAAGTTCGTTGGCCATGGTATTGCCAGTCTAGAGACGCCGATGTCTTTAGCCAGGCTGCTCCCAGGTTTGACAATATACGATTTTTAAAGAAAACTTTCTAAGTAAGCTGGCCATGGAAATGCCAGTCTGGAGACGACGGCGTCTTTTGCCAGGTTTCTCCCAGGTTTGACAATATACGATTTAAAAAAAAACTTTCTAAGTTAGCTGGACATGGTATTGCCAGTCTAGAGACGTCGGCGTCTTTAGCCATGTTTCTCCCAGGTTTGACAATATACGATTTTTAAAAAAACTTTCTAAGTTAGCTGGCAATGGTATTGCCAGTCTAGAGACGCTGGCGTCTTTAGCCAGGCTTTTCCCAGGTTTAAGAATATACGATTTTTTAAAAAAACTTTTTAAGTTCGTTGGCCATGGTATTGCCAGTCTAGAGACGCCGATGTCTTTAGCCAGGCTGCTCCCAGGTTTGACAATATACGATTTTTAAAGAAAACTTTCTAAGTAAGCTGGCCATGGAAATGCCAGTCTGGAGACGCCGACGTCTTAAGCCACGCTGCTCCCAGGTTTGACAATATACGATTTTTAAAGAAAACTTTCTAAGTAAGCTGGCCATGGATATTCCAGTCTGGAGACGACGGCGTCTTTAGCCAGGTTTCTCCCAGGTTTGACAATATACTTTTTTTAAAAAACTTTCTAAGTTAGCTGGCCATGGTATTGCCAGTCTAGAGACGCTGGCGTCTTTAGCCAGGCTTTTCCCAGGTTTAAGAATATACGATTTTTTAAAAAAACTTTTTAAGTTCGTTGGCCATGGTATTGCCAGTCTAGAGACGCCGATGTCTTTAGCCAGGCTGCTCCCAGGTTTGACAATATACGATTTTTAAAGAAAACTTTCTAAGTAAGCAGGCATGGAAATGCCAGTCTGGAGACGACGGCGTCTTTAGAGAGGTTTCTCCCAGGTTTGACAATATACGATTAAAAAAAAAACTTTCTAAGTTAGCTGGACATGGTATTGTCAGTCTAGAGACGTCGGCGTCTTTAGCCATGTTTCTCCCAGGTTTGACAATATACGATTTTTAAAAAAACTTTCTAAGTTAGCTGGCAATGGTATTGCCAGTCTAGAGACGCTGGCGTCTTTAGCCAGGCTTTTCCCAGGTTTAAGAATATACGATTTTTTAAAAAAACTTTTTAAGTTCGTTGGCCATGGTATTGCCAGTCTAGAGACGCCGATGTCTTTAGCCAGGCTGCTCCCAGGTTTGACAATATACGATTTTTAAAGAAAACTTTCTAAGTAAGCTGGCCATGGAAATGCCAGTCTGGAGACGACGGCGTCTTTTGCCAGGTTTCTCCCAGGTTTGACAATATACGATTTAAAAAAAAACTTTCTAAGTTAGCTGGACATGGTATTGCCAGTCTAGAGACGTCGGCGTCTTTAGCCATGTTTCTCCCAGGTTTGACAATATACGATTTTTAAAAAAACTTTCTAAGTTAGCTGGCAATGGTATTGCCAGTCTAGAGACGACGGCGTCTTTAGCCAGGATTTTCCCAGGTTTAAGAATATATGATTTTTGAAAAAGAATTTCTAAGTTGGTTGGCCATGGTATTGCCAGTCCAGAGACGCCGACGTCTTCAGCCACGCTGCTCCCAGGTTTGACAATATACGATTTTTAAAGAAAACTTTCTAAGTAAGCTGACCATGGATATTCCAGTCTGGAGACGACGGCGTCTTTAGCCAGGTTTCTCCCAGGTTTGACAATATACGATTTAAAAAAAAACTTTCTAAGTTAGCTGGACATGGTATTGCCAGTCTAGAGACGTCGGCGTCTTTAGCCATGTTTCTCCCAGGTTTGACAATATACGATTTTTAAAAAAACTTTCTAAGTTAGCTGGCAATGGTATTGCCAGTCTAGAGACGACGGCGTCTTTAGCCAGGATTTTCCCAGGTTTAAGAATATATGATTTTTGAAAAAGAATTTCTAAGTTGGTTGGCCATGGTATTGCCAGTCCAGAGACGCCGACGTCTTCAGCCACGCTGCTCCCAGGTTTGACAATATACGATTTTTAAAGAAAACTTTCTAAGTAAGCTGGCCATGGATATTCCAGTCTGGAGACGACGGCGTCTTTAGCCAGGTTTCTCCCAGGTTTGACAATATACCATTTAAAAAAAACTTTCTAAGTTAGCTGGACATGGTATTGCCAGTCTAGAGACGTCAGCGTCTTTAGCCATGTCTCTCCCAGGTTTGACAATATACGATTTTTAAAAAAAATTTCTATGTCAGCTGGCTATGGTTTTGCTAGTCTTAAGACGACGGCGTCTTTAGCCAGGCTCTTCCCAAATCTGACAATGTCTAATTTTTACAAAAAAACTTTTAAGTTGTTTATCCATGGTTGTTTTAGGCTTATGCAATCTATGATATTTTTACTAAATAAACAGCCCTGTTTTTCTGCCTTAAATGTTTAAATTCATCTGACAGTGTACATCTAGGCATTTCCCAGGCCCTGGGATATTTTCATAAGCAAGGCTTCTCCCAGAGACTGGATCTACCCCTTCCTTGAGTCTGGAAAAGGTTTTGAACCTTTTTTGCCAACCTTTGCCCAGGCTGATGCCAGTCTTGATTATTATTACGCGGGGAGATTAAAATGTAGGTTGAAAGGAAGTGTAGAGAGAATAGATATTGATAGAACCTGGAGAGAGAGAAGAATAAAATGGCTGCTGGAACAAAAAGCGTGGGTGGAAAGAAGAAACGGAAGGGTAGTGAAAGTGAATAGAGAAAGTGTTTGGGTGGATGGAGTGGAATGGCTGGTGAAAGAGGATACAGTAAGGGTTATCAAAGTGGGATTGGAAATAGGTTAGAAGAGGAAGGGAGAAGGGAAAAAGAGCCAGAAAAAGGAATAAAGTGCGTTAGGGGTGAATGGAGATATTGGCAGGAGCGGATGAGAAGTAGATGGAGAGAAATGAGTGAATGGTTATGATTAGAATGTGGAATATGACTGATTAAGGAAAGAGTGAAAATAGAGTTTTATAAAAGGGTGGGCGATGAGGTGGATAAACCCTGAAATGGTAAAAGGAACAGGAAACGGAAGCCCAGACACTTGGCAGTTAGTTAAGTAAAGTAGTATAGGAGCGACGAGTAAATATGTAAATGGTAGATATAAGTTAAACAGTTGTAATATAGATTAAGTGAGTTGTAAGCAAGTAAAAAAGAATGTAAGACTCGAACCTGTAAAAAGGAGAGTAAATAAATATATATAAAATAATAATTAATTCTGTACAAATGCATCCAGGAAGGCAAAACTTTTTCCTAATTTTACAAATTAATGGTCTCTGGTTAGAATAACGCAAATTATTTGTCATAATTTATCATTTTTACTGTGTTTAAACAATTTATAATTGTTAAGTTTTAACTTTTATCCTAAAACCCCTAGCGAAATTTAATTTTTACTATCCTATTAATTGTTTATACTTAATACCACAAGATATTTAGCACAATTAACTGCAACTTCCCTTTGTCATTATTTAAATAAATTATTGTTATTATCATTAATTAATTACAAATAAACCAAGACATATTGTTTTCCTTATTTTACAAGTTGTGTCGTTCAAGGATCATTTGTAAAGAATCAATAATTATTATCAATAATTGGTTTAAACAATTTGAAAAGTTGTGGCTACGGATAATTTTGCAGAACATCTTCTTGCTTTCAATTAAAAAAGGTATTAAGGTAAGAAACCTACAAATAGCTAGGAGTTTTAGGATAAAAGTTATAAATGAACAATACATTGTTTAAACAAAGTAAAAATAATAAATTATAGTCAATAATTTTTCTTACTTTAACCAGAGCCCATTCATTTGTAAAATTAAGAAAAACTTCTGTCTTTCAAGGTGTATTTGTAAGAAATAAATAATTATTAACAAATAATTTGTTTAAACAATTGCAAATGGTTGTTGTGGTCATTTTTACTAAATCCATTTTTTCATTTTTAATATAAAAAATAAGTAAGTCAGAAAAACTAGAATTCGCTAGGTTTATTTCAATGATATTTAAAAATTAACAATAATACATTGTTTAAACAAATTAAATATAATAACTTATAGTCAATAATTATTCTTACTGTAACCAGAGCCCATTAATTTGTAATATTAGGAAAAAGTTGTGTTTTTGTAGGTTTATTTGTACAGAATTAATTATTATTAACAATAATTTGTTTAAACAATTGCTAATTGTTGTTGTGATTTATTTTACAAAATACTTTTTTTAATTGTAAATGTAAAAATAGTTAAGTCAGAAAAAACCACAACTCGCTAGGTTAATTTGAATAATAGCTGTAGATTAACAATAATAAATAGTTTAAACAAATTAAAAATAATAATTTATAGTCAATAATTTTTCTTATTCTAACCAGAGCCCATTAATTTGTAAAATTAGGAAAAAGTTGTGTCTTTCTAGGTACATTTGTCAAAAGTTAATTATTATTAACAATAATTTGTTTAAACAATTGTAAATTTTTGTTGTGGTTAACTTTACTAAATACTTTTTTTAATTGTAAATGTAAAAAATAGTAAAGTAAAAAAAACTAAAACTCGCTAGGTTTATTTGAATGAAATCTGTAAAGTAACAATAATATAATTAACAATAATTGTTTAAACAAATGAAAAATACATAAAAATATGTATAAACATTCGTAAATTGACAATATGTAACAATTTTGTTGAAAAATCCTTAAGAAACTATTAATTTGTAATTTAAAAAAAAAATTGTCATTTTTTTTCATTTATGGGGGTTGTTTATAACCCAATAAAAAATAGTTAATATTAATAAATTATTAAATAAATTATGGAATCTTGTTGTGTGAGGACTGTTCAAGATGTGATTCGCTGGATTGCTATTTTGAGTGGTTTTTTAGGATTTGGTAGCGAATTTACGAAAAAGTGCGTTTTTCCCATGTAAAATCAATGGGAAATTTCAAGGGGTTGCGCCACCCCTAAATATTGTCCGATTTCAAAATAAAAAAATAGGGGTAATTTTTTTTTCGATTTGGAAACTTTTTGGGGGGTTGCAGCAAAATATTTCAAAAAATTTTTTTTACTGTACATTTTTGGACCACCCTAGAGACCAGGTTTTCAGTTTATTGTATTTAAAAATAAATGAAATTCGCATCAATTTAATTAGAAAAAATTATAATTTTTTAATAAAAAAACTTAAAAGTTATGGTTTTTATGTTAATGAGTTAACAAAAAATGTACTTATAATCTTAATTTTATTTCCAAAACAACATTTAAAATTTACTGCTATTATTTATGTATTTTTAAGTCGATTATTTAATTAAAAATTAGTTAATTAATTAAAACTATTCTCTTCTATGTTCATATAGTATTAAGTATCATTAATTATAATAACTTTCTAAACTGATAAAAAACATTATTTAATTTTAATAAAAAAAACCGACTTTTATATTTAAATAAAACTTTTTTTTAGTTATATGAAGAATTTAAATCTTTATTTATAAGCTTTTCTTTAAACATAGAAACAATAGAAATACAGTGCATGATCATTTTCATATTTTCCTTTATTCCCGGATGTTATATTATAATTTTCCCGGTTTTTTCTTCAATAATCAATAACTGATTATTAAAATATTTACTGAATTCAAAGAAATAGAAGGAAAAAAAAACATAACAAAAGTTATTTAAAAACATAGAAAATCTCAGTTAAGAAACCATATTTAAAAAAAACAAAAAATTCTTATTCAAAATCTAAACGGTTACCGTTTACGGTTTCTTTAAATTTGGAAAACAAATAAGAAAATAAAAAAAAATAAGATTTATAATATCACCAAAAATAAAAACATTTTAAAGATTAGTAAAATTAGGAAATTAATTTAAAAATTAAATAAAAAACACGAGATAAATTTTTGGAAAAGTAGAATAAAGAGAATTTAAAATTAGAAAAATTAACAAATTTTTATGAAAAAGTTTTGATAAAAGTATCGAAAAAATGTTTTTAAAAAATTCCAATTTATAGGATAAAAGTTAAAAGATTTTAAAGGGAACCTATTTTTGAGATATGTAAAAATAAAGATATAATTTAAAAAGAAATAAAAATTCAAACGATAAAAAAATGTGAGAAAAGGATGAAATAAAGATGAGAAAATAGAGACTGTAATTTTTTTACCAGACTAACAAACAATAAAAGAAATTGTTAAATTACGAAAACTAAACTATTGAAAGAAATTTATTGCAGAGAAGTAAAAATATAGTTAAAAAATTTAGGAAAATTAAGCAATTCCTTTAAAAAAAGAATAAAACCAGTAAGTTTTCAAGAAAGGTGGACAAATTTTGATAACAAATTAAATAATTTTATAAAATAAGTGAATCTAAAGAAAATCGAAAAAATATTTTACTATTGCATCTCCTGTTGCAACTATCTTAGTGCTTGGATATGGACGGGTAAACTCAGTTAAACACAAGCATTTCGTTAAATAAACTTTAATTAATAAAACTTTAATAAATCAATACATAAGATCAATACAATTAACCGTCAGATTTCGAACTGAGGAATGCCTTCCGCATTCCTAAGCATTCACCAACACTTATCCCCTCTATTCGTACTTACTAGTACCTGACTACACCCTTGCAATAGGGTTGCATATCTTAAGGTTCTAAATAGTCAAAAGAAAAACTACTACAGCTCGGCCGCCCTACTAAACGAGACGTCCTCGTCTCGGCAATCATCTCACACGTAAATGAATCATTATTATCTAAATTAGCTACAAATTTCATTTTATCGGCTGCTACAACAGCCTCATATGGCCTAGCACTTTGCTGCTCTCCCTTAATGTCCTTTATTACATATCTATCCCTACCTAAACTTTTTGCTACCTCATAAGGACCATTATAAGCTCGATCTAATTTCCTGCTAGTACCTGTAGAAGGTTTTTGACGCTCTACTAACACAACTTCATCTTCTTTATAATTTTTCGCTTCTCTTCGTCGTTTATCAAAATGTTTCTTTAGACACAACCTATTTTTCTTTAACAATTCACTCACCGATTCTTTCTCCTCTTCTAAATCTAAAGATTTATTTAATACAATTAACTCCGCTGTTAAAGGATTGTTGTTAAAACCCACACTTTTCTTTTTAAAAATCAATTCATAAGGAATTCTTTTTGTTATCCTGTGCTCACTATTATTCACATCCCATTGCACTTCAAACAATTTTTCATCCCAATCACTCCCTTCTTCATTCGAAGTCGTTGCCATATAGGTTAATAACAATCTATTTAACCGCTCTACTTGGCCATTCGCCCTCGGGGTTGACGTTGTAACCTTTACATGCTGAACATTTACATTTTGACAAAACTCTTCAAATAAATTCGCAGTATATGCAGTACCTCGATCTGAAATAATTCTCTTTGGTTTACCATAATTCGCAATAAACTCTTTACAGAATAACACAACATCTTCGGCACAAGTCGAATTCACAGCCTTCAATACAACGTATTTACTAAAACTACAAATAATGGCTATCACTTGAGTATTATCATTCTTTGTTTTAACAAAAGGCCCTAAATGATCTACATGCACGACAACAAAAGGCTCGCTGCCTTTATCCAATGGGTGTAAAAATCCCTGCTTCTTTCCAGATTGATTTTTATAAAATAAACAATTGATACAACGATTCGCGAATTTAATAACCATCTCTCGCATTTTCGGAAAGTAATACGTATCCTTCAACGCATACAATGTTTTATATACACCCATATGGCACAAATTTCTATGAGTTTCCGATACAATCTCGATACGTAATTCCTCTGGTACGTACAATCTTAATCTACCTTTCGTTGATCTATAAACGCGAGCATTAATCATTGTAAATTTGTTATGGATTTTTGCATCACCCGCTTCTAAATCATCCCTAACTTTCATTATTTCGGTGCTAGCTCTCTGTATTGCTGCTACCCAATCGGTGGTTATTGTTATCCCTAACATTAGTAAACCTGTCAGTTCTACTTCAACCGCCTCTTTGACAGGTTGTCTGCTAAGAGCATCAGCCACCGTGTTATTTTCGCCCTTCAGATAATCGATTATAATTGTACTCAGACAATTTCACAAACCATCGACCTATCCTAGGACTCAGTTCTGCTTTCGCACTTACAATTTTAAACTATTACAATCAGTTTTTATTACAAAAGGGATTCCTATCAAATAAGATCTAAACCTGTCTAAAGTACACACTATTGCCAATGCCTCTAACTCATAAGAGTGGTACTTTGCTTCATCTTTTGTCGTTTTTCGACTAAAATACGCGACTGCTCGTAATTTAGAATCTTCCCCTTCTTGCAATAATATACCTCCCAACCCTTTCGAACACGCATCTGTATGCACTTCTGTCTTGGCTTCCGGATCAAAAACTTTCAAAATAGGAAAATTTAATAGATTTTCTTTTAATTTATCGAATGATTCTTGCTGTTCCTTTCCCCAAATAAATTTTGCATTTTTCCCCATCAAATCAGTTAAAGGTTTAGCTATCAACGAATATTGTTTAACAAATCGACGAAAGTAACCCGTTAAACCTATAAAACTTCTAACATTATGAACATCAATAGGAATTGGAAATTCCTCAATCGCTTTTAACTTTCTACGCCCCGTTGCAATACTCTCAGCAGTAATTTCAAAACCTAAATATTCAACAATTTCACTTAAAAAATGACATTTATCTAGTCTCAATGTTAAGTTGGCACTCCTCAAAGCAGCTAAGACTAACCTAAGCTTTTCGATTCCCTCACAAACAGTTCTAGATAGTATAATGATATCATTTAAGTATGCCATAGCTATAGTGTATCGTAACTTACCCAATACTCTATTTATCAGTCGTTGAAACACAGCAGGGACATTACACAAACCGAAAGGCATCCTCTTGAATTGGTAATGTCCATCGGGGGTGCTGAACGCCGTGATGTGTCTCGAATCTCTCGCTACCGGCACTTGATAATAGCCGCTGCTTAAATCCAACGTTGTGAAGTACTTCATTCCTTGCATTCAGTCCAGCTGGTCGTCTATCAGAGGCAACGGAAATTGATGTTTTACCGTCCCTTTGTTGACACCTCTGTAATCGATGCACATTCTGACGTGACCTGTCTTTTTTCGTACCAGCAACACAGGACTGGAAAAAGGTGATTCGCTGTCTCCTATCATGTCTGCTTCTTGTAAATCTCGAATCATACCTTGTAGTTGTCTTCTTTCTGGATAAGACACTCTATACGGACGGCGATTATATGGCGTTGAATCATTGAACGTGATTTTCATTGATGCCATGTTGGTGCATCCTATTTGCCGCATATTTCTTGCTATCAAATCTTTATATTCGTTTATTGTATCCAAAACTTCTCTTACTTCTTCTTCGGGTAATTCCGAATTAATTTCGTCTTTGGTAATTGGAATGTCGTTCACTTCCTGCCTAGTGACATCCAATTCGCCGTCTAATGTTTCTCCTCTTGTTAAAATCATTTCTTCCTTAATTTCAACATACTTTCCTGTCATATTTAATATAGGAACTTTCGACAGTCCTTCCTCGTCAGTGTTGATGTAGCATCTTGGCATCATCCTTGCGCCTGCACGAATTCCTCCTGCAAGACAAAGATCCTTATTCGCGAGATTTGTTTTTACCGCCACAAAACGCACATAATTATTTGGTATAACTACCGCTTCCTTAGCCCAAATCAGTGTTTTCGCTTCCTGTTCCGGTGTAATTTTATTCATATCCTCACTAGCATGTTTAAATACAATTTCATAAGGCTTACTATCTTATACAACTCCATCTATATACGGCTGCCCCACTATCAGAGGAATACTCTAACTATTGTTTGGCACTACATGAATTTTAACTTTAAGTCCCACTCCGTCAATGAAAAGTTCTGCTTTAAATTCACCTAGAGTCCGCACTTCACCATTTCCATAACCTTTCAAGAAATCACACGATTCGTTATATCTAAGTCCCAAGTCTTTCGCGGCATCTTCTCTCAACGCGATTGCTTTACTTCCCGGATCCACATAACATTTTAACATTTTTCCCTTCAAAAATGCTTCTTTGAAATACTTCAATTTTCTTTTACCTTTATCGATGTGCAACATCTTTCAAATTTTTTTCGTTCCGTGGTGATACTCTGCCATTTCTACTTTTGCACTCTTTTGCCATGTGTCCCGACTCATTGCATATAAAGCAATTGTTATTTTTCGGCTTCGTACAGACATTTGCCGCATGTCCCTCTTCTTTGCAATTAAAACAAGCAAACTTCTTTCTCTCGCGTCGTTGCTCTCCTTTTTGCTCTCTATTATTAAATTTATGTTTCGGTTTTTTATCATAATTTAAATGTGTTGCACTCTTTAAATCGGGTAAAAGTTTGCTCGCTGTCGTGTACCTTGATAACGGACCCAAATAATCTCTTATTCGAGTGTTATTTAAACCGTCGACTATCCACTCTATGCTTTCTTTAGGTGACATCTCCGCTTTATTGCACCTAGCAAGCTTTTCATAGAAATATTCTGTCATATCATGACCAGATTTTCTTTTATAATTTTGAGCCTCCTTCCTCTTTTTCAGCTCACTATCGTCGCAAGGGAACGCATCCTTTAAAAGTTCCTTCCACTGTACCCACGTGCGTTTGACAGCTGGTAAACTGTCTCTCCACACTTTCGCGACACCTGTTTATTTCGAAAGAGCATAGTGTGTTTTGGCAACTTCATCCCATCCGTAAAGTGACTCAAACATGTCAATTTTGTCTAACCACTCGACTATGCTTATTTCATCATTGACAGGGTCAAAGGCAGGTAGTACGCTGTCCATCTCCCTGTAATATTTCACTCTCTCTTCTGTAGACATTTTTGTTCCCTCTCCGCAATCTGACGTCAACGAGGGGGTGTTGGATTTTTCTTCAGTCTCTTCCCCCACCACAACCACTGTCTCTCCAGTGTCCTTCCCTGCGACACCACTCGCGCTTTGGAAAACTACACTAATTTCTTCTTTCACGATGTCCCCACCACTCAAAGTAATTTCACTGTCACTCAAACTGGCATCACTTCGAAAATCTTCTGTCGAATCTTTATAGATTTCACTATCACTTTCAACTAATATCGAATCAGTTTTATCACTTTGTTCGTCCGTCGATTCAATATTTTCCGAGATATTTTCACTTTTTTGCTCACTTCTTTCCGACTCTTGCCTTGCTTTTTGTCTCGTGTTCATTACACTGTCACCAAAAAATCACTTCCACTTTCAATAAAATTATTTATTCTCTCCATAAATAAAGTTAAAGCTATCACTAGAAACGCAGTTCTATCCACTCACGAATCTTTCCAACACTTTCTTTGAGTACAAAACTGTACCTACGCGACGCCGACTCACTCCGTTAGCGTCCTTTTGATTTTTCCGTTTTATTTGTTTAATTTTGTAAATTCGTCCACTATCCCACTTCTGAATTTTGTTGCAACTATCTTAGGGCTTGGATATGGACGGGTAAACTCAGTTAAACACAAGCATTTCGTTAAATAAACTTTAATTAATAAAACTTTTATAAATCAATACATAAGATCAATACAATTGGTTTGGTTTGTTTTTGGCCTTAGGCCCCCGAAGGTCCAATAGCCATTAAAAATTAAGATATTCCTTAATTTGCAGACAGATCAGATTTGTCGTATGTTTAAATTTTCAAATTTCCAATAACATTCGTTTATTATTGTAGCTTCTTTGTAGATATGTTGAATATTCTGTAACAGAGTAAAGTGGAAAGGCAGGAAAGGATAAAGTCATGAGATTGTTTATGAAGGCTTCTATGTAATACTAAATGATTAGTTTTTATAGACATCTTGTAGAATAAAGTTTAAGAATTTATGAAAACTTAGATGTGAGATACATACTAGTTTATCCTTATTTATCAAGAATAATAAAGTTTAAAGATGTTAGTGTAGACTTTGCTATAAAATAAAAGAAAAAATAAAATAACATATAGTATTAAACAAACAAACAAAAAATTTTTAACAAAGTTTTACAAGAATTTTAAAAGCATTGATTAAAATACCTGTGGCACAGTGTGTCAAGACTGCTCTCAATCCTAAATAATCAAAGTTGACTGATAAAAAAACTCTGAAATTTCGATTAAAGTTCTCCTAGACGGATTGTAATATGCTTTTCTCAGAGATTCTATAGGATCGTCTATAGTAGGAAACATTGAATTTAAATAACCCAAAAATCTCGGTCGGTGAGGTGAATAGATTGGACAATCAAGCACTATGTGAGAGAAATCTCTAAACTCACAACCACACTCACAGTCTATTGGGAGATCCCAATTTAATTTAATAAAGTGTTCCGCCACGAGTATATGATTGGTTCTCAGTCTGGTTACGAGGTTAAAGATTTCTCTCTTCCCCTCCATTCCAGAGAACCATGGTCTCTTAGAGGACACTGTGATATTTCTATAGTAGGGATTGTCCGATCGATAAATAGGGCCATATGGCCAACAAATATTCTTCCAATGCCTATGATCCTCAACAACTACTCTCCTTATATCCAAGAACGGCACCTTGCAGTTAAAAATAATAGGGAGATTTGCCGCCAATTTTGCTGCTTTGTCAGCCATTTCGTCATGAGCTATACCACTATGGGCCGGAACCCAAATGAACGAAAGTGATTCCAAATCCCCGGATTCAAATCCTTGTACCAGAGTTACTATATCCTGAACCTGCTTTGAGATTTTTGTGTTAGTGATAATAGGTAAAAAATAATAATAATAGGTAATAAAACTCGTTTACTCTCAAACCAAATCTATAATTCAATTCAGGGATGTAAAAAGCAAATCCCGCTCTTCGAGTAGATGGATTAATAGAACCATCAGTATAAATACAAGTCGATGTAGGATAATTTGTTTCGAGAAAATTAGTCCAGCTTTCTTCCGGCTTGGGACTGTTTTTAATTTCAAGACCAGTGTGAAAATCCGCTTTAACTCTCAAATTCAATTGTTCCCAGGTTATTCTAAGACACCCCAGCCGATCAACCGTTACCATCAATCCAATCAAACCCTTACAGGAAATATAAGCAGAAAGAATGCCCGCTGTTTCAGAGGAAAAACTACGCTTAAAGTGCTTACTTTGCTCGTCCAGACCAATCAAGGAGTCTGTGAGAAGACCTTTAGGTCCCTGGAAAATTCTCAAAATATAAAGAACAGCCAATTTTGCTCTTGTTAAATCCAATGAAGGAAAGCCAGACTCCGAGAGTAATATGATCCTAGGTGTAGTTTTCATACATCCTAGGGCTGTACGTAAACCGTCAAAACATTACAGAATCAAGCTTGTTGAGATGAGTTTTACACGCCCTCCAGAAAAAGGGAGCACCCCAATTAAGGCAAGAATTGATCATGCTGTCGCATACTTTTAATATGACCCCCGGATTAGTTCCCCACCTCACTCTAGTAAGCACCTTAATAACGTTGAGTGCCTTAGAGGCTCTGACTGTAAGAAAGCGTATATGCTCATGCCATCTTAATTTATTGTCTAGAATTATGCCTAGATACTTAATGGAATTTCTACACTCTAAAACCCGGTCATTCATCCAAATGACATAATTTTCATTAAGAATTTTATGTTTCCTAGTAAATATAGCAAACTGAGTTTTAATTACCGATATTTCCAATCCAAAACCGCCAAGCCAGACAATGAGAGAAGCAAGCGCCTCCTCAATCTCAGATTTAGCCTCATCCAAGTCGTCCCCATCCCTATAAATGAGGATGTCGTCTGCAAACAAAGTGATCTTAATGTTCTCCGGCAAAGTTTCCCTTATACCCCTTAATGCCACACTGGACAAGAAAGGTGAAAGAACTCCCTCCCTGAGGAACGCGAATCCCCGAAGGCCTACTATTTTCTATATTCAAACTGAAATGAAGATTTCTGCGCATGATTAAAAAAGCCACAAAATTCAACAATCGAGTGGGGGTTTCGAGTCTGATTAACTCTTCTATAATCTTGATCGGTTTAATTGCATTGAATGCCCTCTTAATATCCAGAGCAACAGCAATTAAGGGCTTTCCCTCGCCAAATGACCTATATATATCAACAAACAATAGAGTCACTGGTTCCAAAGAGGATCTACCTCTTTTAAAACCAAATTGAAAGGAGGGGAGCCACTCCATTGCTTCAGAAAGCACTTCAAACCGCTTAAATATCATCTTCTCAAAGAGTTTGGCGAGACATGATTTAAGCGAGATTGGTCTGTATCCTCCTCCTCCCTTTGAGATAAATTTGACCAGGGTATCTAACCAGCTTTCCGGAAACCTACTATTACAGAACATACCGTTAAAGATCTCAAGTAAGGACTCCTTCACTGATATCGGTAATTTAGTGATGACCTCATATGTGATGACATCGAGACCAGGTGCCGAAGACACTTTAAGTACAGACAAAGCAGAATCAAACTCAAAAAAGGTAAAAGAAGTATTATAAATGTTTTCCTCATCAACAACTAGAAAAGGATCAAGTTGGATTGGAATGTAATCCTCACGAACCAAAGAGTTCTGTAATTCCAATTTTTTAGGGTCATCCGGATCATTAAAAAGAGATCCATCAGTGGTTTGTGATTTGCAAATCATAGATTTCACAGTCTTCCACACTTTATTCAGCCCATCGTTAAAATCTAAGGATTCACAGAAATCTCTAAAAGATCTGTACTTGATAGATCTTAATTTTCTCTTAATCTCATTACTGACTTTTTTATAATTTATAAGATTGTCTCTAGACTGATGGTTGATATAAATTTTAAGAACGTCACCCCTCTCCTCTCCCGTAAGGTCATGACATTCTGTTGACCACCATAAAGGTTGAGTCTTTCTACAACCCCTGTTATCTTTCGGAAAAAATGCCCCGCACCCAATAAGTTCCTTAGTAATTGAACCAATTACTTTATTGCATCTCAACTCAAAAGCTAGATCATCATGGTCATTAGAAGCAGATTCGACCTCAATCATCCTCTCCCTGAATTTCATCCAATCAACTTTCTTTGTGTTAAGTCTGAAGTATTGGACTTAATGATATCAGGTCTAACAGCAAAACTAACCAAAGATCAATACAATTAACCGTCGGATTTCGAACTGAGGAATGCCTTTCGCATTCCTGAGCATTCACCCACACTTATCCCCTCTATTCGTACTTACTAGTACCTGACTACACCCTTGCAATAGGGTTGCATATCTTAAGGTTCTAAATAGTCAAAAGAAAAACTACTATACTCCTATCAGCAAATAAAAATACAAAGATATATTTATTAAAAAATAATTGTGACAGAAAAGAAGCAGTAGAGAATAGAAATAACATAAGAATTAAAAGATTGTTCACAAATTTATGATTCATGCTGAACAAAACTTTCTCTAGAGGTATATAAACTTTGATAAAAACATTCACCTTTCAGCAGTTTGATTGCACATGCGCGGAATATCCGCCCAGTCAGTGTTGCCACTTTCAGTATAATTGTACTAAATTAGTACAATTTCCACAATCTCAGTACTCTTAGTACCTCTTTGGAATATTTAGTACTATTGGGACAGTACAATTGTACTGACTGTATTATTTAAATATTCCAGTTATTTAGATGCAAATTGTTTGATATTTCCACAAAAATACAAAATTTACCTTAAATTTTTTATTTTAATAAAAATGTAAGCCATATTTACCTATTTTTGTTTATTATGAATTTAAAATTTTCAAATTTCGCGCCAAAGCATATGTTTAGTTTTCGTTAATTGCATGTAACTTGACGTAACTTCATTAGTCAGTACAATTTAGTACTATTTTTCATTAAATTCAGTACAATCTGAGATTCCATTGTGGGAACACTGCGCCCAGTAACTCTCGTCTGCTTGTTATGTTTCACGCGTCATTTTCAAGCTACATAAATTATTAAAAATCTACATATTTTACATTCCTTGCAAAAAATTGTTTGTGCAATATCAATCAGGAGTTATTGTAGATTAATTCTCTCTTTGAAACAGCAAAATCGGTTCAGTCGCCCAAAAGTTCCAAAGTGTCATAACATTTGGTTTGGTTACTCCAAAATAATGTAAAATTACGGTGGAATCGCTCAATAATGTATTATAATATAAACATGTTTTATTTAAAGACTTTACTGATTTTAATAAAGATTCAAAACACTTTAAACATAATATGAAAATTAATGAATATTTCTTATTATAATTTATTTGAATAATTTATATAATCACCTTTCGACGTTTAAATTAATCTTAGAAAATACAATATAAATAAGAATAAATAATAAAATATGATGAATAAAGGTAAAATAGAGATAACATATCTTTAATTGGATTTTAAATTAAAAATCATTAAAATTATTAACATTCAAAAGGCATAAAACAGACTTTCCAGTTACAGTTCTAAAGTTTAAAAAAAAAATGTTCATAATTTGTTTAGAAATTGTTTATAAACAATTAATTTTTTTCAATGTTCTGGACCTTTTGAAAATCGGGAAAAGATATAAAATACATTGAAAACCATAAGAAATCGAAATCCATTGACAAAATTGACGAGCGATTATTTTTTTGAGTCATTCCATTAGAAATTCGTTCGATCAAAAATAGACATTATTTTTCAGTTTTCTGTTGTTTAATTTGGTCAGTTTTTTAAATGCAATATTAAAATTGTAATTGTAGTGTTAAGAAAACAATATTAAAAAATATACAAACATACAAACACACATACATACATACATATTACATACATTCGGTTTGTGTTTTTAACTTATTTGTCAAAACATTACAGAGGCACATACAGAAAAAAACTTTTTTGTCCGAAACACTACACTAGTGTATTCCTACGTATTTTTTCCGCTAAATCCGAATCCCAACTCAGAATTGCTAGATTAGCTAAAGTGTTGAAAATTATTTCAAAAAAGATGGAAAAAAACACCAATTAAAACTCAACAAACAATTTTTTTTGTCCGGGACAATATGCTAGTATTATTCTACGTATTTTTTTCCGCTGAATTCGAATCCGAAGTCCGAATAACCAATTTGGCTAAAATTGTTGAGATAATTGCAAAAAACTATTAAAAAACACGAAAAAATCGATTTTTTTTAGATTATCTCAAAAAATTTAGCCAATTAACTGTCAAAATAGTAATTTTCTATTAAAAAATAGTAAAATTTTTCACTTCTTATTAGTAACAGATTTCTTGCTAATTCATTAATTGAAAATCAGTAATTCAGGTTTATAGAGCGGTAAGTGAAATTAATTTCTCAGAAGTTCAAAAATTTTATCTTTCCAACGGAATTTGTAAAAGAAATAATTCATCACGTTATTTGATACATCATTTTTTTGCATTTATGGGATTCTTTAGAAATCTCATAAAGATTAATTAATTGGATTAATTTTATTATTTAAAAGGTTTGTATTTTTATTTTATTAATAGATCAATTACACATTATTAAAATAATGATTGCGTATTAATAAAAAATCAATTATATTTTTATTTAATCTAATAATAAGTTATTTCATGTAACATAGTTTAGTTTTTACATTTAATTAGTAGCAATTACAAAACATTTTGATATAGTCAAATTTAAGTAATGTTAAATTGCATTAAAATATATAGGTGTTGTAAAAATTAAATCTTACATCATTTAATTCCTTAGAACTTGAATTTCGACGATGAGCTGCAGAGACGTTTACCATATTACAAATAGACTTCCTATTCACAGTAAATTTATCCTCTGGAGGAAGTGCTTCCAAAATTGGATCAATTGTTTCGCGAAAAGCAACATCATCCATTAATGAAAAAGGACGACTATGTACTGAAAGGAGATCCACCAATGACTTTCGAAAACCCTCTAGCGAAATTAAAATATTCAATTTTATTGGATCCTCGGAATTATTCGTTTTGGACAGGCGAGCATCATTTTCTCTTTTTAACATGTCTCCAAATTATTTAATATGTAATCTCTTTAAATGTAGCTTTAAAGTTCTAGCATGTTTCTGTTGACATTTAAAAGAGACGTATATTAAGCAGAACATAGAAAAATACATTAAACAATAAAAAAAATTAATGATAAGTAAAAAAGTAAAAAATAATATATATTCTGACGAAAGTGACTAAATAACTGGAAATAAAAGACAATAAGCAAGTAAAATATAAGGAAAAAGTAGTCAAAGTGACCAAATAACTAGAAATAGAAAACAATAACTAGAAGCTTATGAGAAATGAGTAAACATAATTTTAAACTAATTTGACTGTAACAAAATTACCAAAAACCAAAATTATACTACTGATTAAATAATTAAAATATTAAAAAGAAATCTAGAAAATGAGAATAAATATAAAATAAAGGAAATAAATATTATTATTGTAGAAAGTTTGGAGAAAAAAAAGAAAGAAATTTTGGAACCTAGAAAAATTAAAAGCCTTAAGAATTTTCATTAAATTTTAAGAAGCCTCAAAAATGAGATATAATAACCTCCTGGACACGCGCCTATCATGAACATTTCGCTTCCAATTAATTGGAGAATTTATTAAAAAAAAAAGATTTTATATGCAAAGAAATGAAACAACATGAATTATTTTACGAATTTTTGATCAATTATAACAGTTATATAGGTCAATCGATTCGCTTTGATAAGGAATGTGATTTTTATATTCATCAGGTTTTTTTTTATCATGGAAAAGATGTTTGGTAAAACACGATTTTTTTCGATAAAGAAAGGTGATCAAAAAAATTTGGTTGGGTATTTTCAAAAATCCCTGTGTCTAAATTTAGATATTCATGAGCTTAATAAATCATCTAAATTTTATTGAAATACATTCAAGCGTTCTCGAGATATCCTGGCGACAAAAAACTCTATACACACACACGTACACACAAAAACACACACCCATACATCAGAACACTTGCGTAAGAATGAAAATTTCCGCTTTTTATATGAAAATGAATCGATTTAGACTATTTTTGGAAAATCGAAAATCTAAACGATCACACAGCTTCCTCTATGAGGAAACATATATTATAAGAATAAAGAACTAGAGATTTTCACTAAACATAGAAAGCAATTAAAAATTTTAAACTAGGTGAAAATTATGTCCACTTTATGGACATTTCGCTTCCAAGTAAGCAAAATAATTTTATTTTTCATAGAGGAAGCAAAAAATAATAATAAAAAATTGAATGTCAGAAGTTATTTAACAAACGAATTTTGAATGCAAAAAAATGAAAAAAATATGAAGAAATTTACGAATTTTTGATCAATTATAAACTTTATATAGGTCAATCGATTCATTTTAAAATAAGGTATATGATTTTTGTATTCATTAAGTTGTGTTTTTAATATGGGAAACAATTTTTTTCGTTTAAAAAGGTGCTTAAAAAAATGTTACTGGGTATTTTCAAAAATCCCTGTGTCTAAATTTAGATATTTATGAGCTTAATAAATCATCCAAATTTTATTGAAATACTTTTAAGTGTTCTCAAGATATCTTGGCGACAAAAGAATCTATACACACACATATAAATTACACACACACACACACACACACACACACACACACACACACACACACGCGCGCGCGCACACACATCTGGAATCTGGATATTTGCTTAAAAATGAAACTTTACGCTTGTTAGATGTGAATGAGTCGATTTAGACTATTTTTGGAAAATCGAAAATCTTAACTATCACAAAGCAAATGAGGAAGCTAAATAGAAAAAAATGTAAGAGAGAAAGAATAAAGATAACAAAAAACTAGAAATGGAATCAAGACAATAAGAAATTATTAAAAAATGATAAAACATATTATTAATAATGAATGTAGAAAAGTAACCAGTAATAAAGAAAAAATATTTAAAGAGAAAAGTATCTTAATAAAGGATAATATTGAAGATGTTTTATGAATTAGCAGTTAACCTTCAACAAAAAATAACGCCCTCTTCCCTGCTGGCCATTTCGTGCATTAAAGTTTATTTATAAATTGTAAAAAAAAGTTTTGATTTTTGAACTAAGAACTGAAAATTCAACAAAAATTATTTTAGAAATAAAATAATTGTAGGCTATAATCATTTAAAAAACTCTCTAAATCTGAATTGATTAAAAATAATTAAAAAATAGTTAAAATTTGACTAATTGGATTAGTAAACAGAATATTGCTAAAATATTAGTTATTTTGACACAACCTAAATGAACGCTATCTTGAAAACCAAGAAAAATGATTAGAAACTAAAAATTTGTTTAAATTTTAAACTTAAATGTTAAATGTTAAACTTTAAAAGTTAAAATTTATTTTCAGAAAAAAAAATATTCGGATTTTTTTGACATCTTAGTGGATATACCAAACCTATTGGAAAAAATTCTCTTCTACGTTTAATAACAAGAAAAAAAATTTAAGAAAATAAAAGATAATGTTTTTGAGAAATTCGAGTTTTTTGGTTTTTTAAAAAATGACCGATATTTTGTAAATTTAAAAAAAAAACTCTTTTTCTTTTTCTTAATTTTGCAACTTTTTAAACCTAGTAAAGTCAAGTACAGCAAAATTAAGAATTATACAAATTGTTTAAACAAATAAATATTGTTTGTTTATAATTTTTTATCAATTACAGAAAGAGAATTGTAAGCATATTTCAATTTGTCTGATATTACTGCAACAAAAGTTTTTTTAGAACTTTTGTCTAAACAACTTTCTATCTTTATTAGAGGAAAAATTACAAATAAACAATATTCATTTACTTAAACAACTTTATAATTGTTTATTTTACTTTACAATTAGTACTAAGCTTTCCTAGGCTTGAAAATTTGCAAAATTAACAAAAAGTTACAACTCTCTATCTCTTTTAGATGGAAAATTGCAAATAAAAAATATTAATTTGTTTTAAAAAATTAAAAAGACACATGCAACAACTGTTAGTTTATTTATTTTGCAAGTAATTATTCTTTAAACTATCATCAAGAAAATCCGATCAAAAAATATTAATTTTCATGGATTTTATTTTAATTCTACGACAAAGTTTTTCTTCCTACTCTTTGTTTTTTCCCATCTATAGTTTTGAACCACACTAGTGAAGTAACTCAATTTTTGTTTATTATTTATTTATAACAAAAAACATTAAAACTTTTGAGAACGTCACATATAAATGACACCATCGATTTCTAACTTTTTTTTAATATTTCTCTATTTGTTAATAGAGATGATACATATTTTTGTCATCTTATATGTAAATTATACAAGTTGTAGTACAGAAAAAATATAAAAAATTTGCCCTCTAGTATTCATTTGAAATAAAAATAAATATAATAATATTTTTTTTTTAAAATTAGTTTTCTCAAAAGCGTCTCGGCAAGTTATGGACAATAAATTTTGTACACACTATTGATGACGTAAATAACCCAAATCAGCAAAAAAAAATGATGTGCTAAGACCCTTCATTCAAAGTTGCTTCAAGGCCACCGTGGAGTGTATGACTGTGTAACATTTAAAAAAAACTTTGAAAACATTTGACTGGTTTTATTGATACCGGATATAAAATGCAACTAAAAATGTTGACAAATTTTACTATCATTGCCGCATTAATAATATCTAACAGTCACAAAACGAGAGTCAGAGCCCGAAATTTGATTAAGTAGGTCATTGAAAGTATTAAAAGTGATCCGCATATAAATGAGGTAGTATTTTTGATCGATAATGTAAACTGTCATATCAAATTCAATCTACCAAGATTTAATTCAGAAAGTTTCGACGCAAATGTCAGTCCGAGAAATCATCTTACGACCTATTACAGACATAGATAAAGTAACTTACAATCCTTGGATTTCACTCTTTATACTTATAAATTCTAAGTTTGATTCAGAATTTGCTGAATCCATTGCATTTTTGGATGATCTCTTATACCGATTTAGTCGACCAAAATGTTTGATCATCCTTTCCGAGGAACTTACAAACTACACAAATTTCTTTAATAACCTGTAGGATTTGAAATTCTTAGATGTCGCTATTGCTAAAATCACAAAATTAGAAACGGATCACTATAAAAATAAGAGCTTTCTTTTCTTAGAGAAAGGAAACAAAGAAGAAGTATGTGTCATTCATTACAATCCATTCTTAAAATTAGTTTCCAATGAAACTGCGCCTTCCAAAACAGTCTGGTTTCCTGACAAACTTAAAAACTTGCATAAGTTTCCACTAATATAGTATAATGTTTGGTCTCTTAAACTTGGATGTAATGCATATAACATTTACAAATGATTTATGTCCCGATTTAATGTTTTCAAAACTGAAAATTCTGGAAACAGCTATGAATTTTACACTCGTAACCTATGCATTCTTTTACGATAGTATTGACTATAAATATGTTTGAATGGAAAGGATAAAAATGCTCTTAATCACCTAACTGATATACTTGGGAATGAAGTGATAAGAAATCCATTCTATGCTACTGATTTTAATGTGTTCACTAAAGGGATTACAAATAAAGAATATCCCTATGGGAAATTTCCCGATGCTCAAGATCGGCCCAAGCTTGGGCTAATATTGGTCTAATATTGGCCAAGCTTGGGCCAAGCTCTAGCCGATTGTCATTTCCCATAGAGATTGTTTAGTTGTGCCTCTTATAAAAGAAGATTATTCACATTTAGATATCCTGCAACAAGTAACTTGTATCTTAGTCCTAGTATGATTACATTATTGCTTTCTATCAGGATTATTTCACAAGTTTTACGATTTTCTACGAATACTTGGAAAATTGAATTCTTGCTTCGAGCAACATTAGGTACAACGGTTCCAGAGGAACCAAACACAGTTTCGGAAAAAGTAATGTTTATAGTATTTTTGTTAGGGTGCTTCGTGTTCTCATCTGAAATCTACACAAAAGTCATCAATCTTAATTACAAAACCGAGTCGAATTTCAAATTCGAAAAGTTGGAAGATGTTCTTTCCTCAAATTTGCAAATCAAGATCAATATTATGGACTATAACGTATTCGAACTTCCTAAATTTGATGTTTTGAAAAAAATTGGTAAGAAACTTAACTTCTCAATTCTTGATTACTGGTGCGTGTCCAGACAAGATTTTTGGGGGAGGTTATATATGAGAGAGAAAAAGATAACACTATAGCGCTATGGGTCGCCCACATTTTCTCCAAAACTCAATTGTCAGAATATCCATGTGACCGAATTTTATTTATGGTCGATTATTGCGTAACTGCCCGATTTCAAGATAAGTTTTGGTAAAAAAAATATTTTTTTTATTCAATGTTTCTTTGCACTTATTTTTCTTATTAGGGTGTAATATAAGTATATTTTAAACGATTTTACTACAACTATATTTATACGAAAATAATAGCAAATTTTTGAAAATTGGCTGCAATGAGGAGCTGAACCGCATCCTTTTATTGCAAATATATTGTACAAAATAAAAATTTCTTTTTGATATTTTGCTAAAACGAAAATAAATAATAAATTCATAAATTATTATTTAATATTCTAACAGTATTTTAGATATTAGTTAACATATATAGAATTTTATAAAAGAACAGCAAATACAATATTTAATAATGAATATTTCGTTTTATCTTTGGATAACTTGAAATCGAGATTGAGCAGTGTAATCCGGCATTGCTAAACTACTTTATAGAATAATATTTTAAAATAACCACCACAGATAAAAAAGTTTCTCTGCATGAAGCACACTGAATACTTCATATAGACAATGGAGCTGAAATGTTACGTGATACCATGGAGCTGAAATTTGACATTTATTCTAACCGCACTTCTACAATATTGCAAAATAAATCTATTCCTTCTGCAGATCGCTTGTTTCACATGAAAACTTCAAGAAAATGGTAACAATACTATCAAATAGTTGTTACAGTAATATAATAGTAATGACATGGAACTGAACGCTTTTTTTGTACACATGCGATTTTCACAAAAATAATTTTTTTTTTAAGTAAAAATTTTTCTTTTTTAAAACTTTTTTCACATGTGATTTAGTGCTAATCGATCAAAATTGAGATTTACTTTATTAGAAGGCGTAATAACTATAAAGACATGACACCTTAATTATAACTTTACAGATTGCGTTCAAAAATTGGAAAAATCGAGGGACAAAATATTTTTACAGATTTTTAGGTATGAAAAAGGTATCATGAAGTGCAATATAAACCTAAATTGTTCATAAATATAGACACTTTATGCTTGAAAAAGGCTGAGTTATAATAATGATATTTTCACCGAAAATTATTAAATTAAAGTTAACATTTTGCAAAAGGGACACGCCACGGGGCTGAAATTTCAGCAGTTATAGTGGAATATAATAGAAGTTATAATATATATATTTATGTATATTTGGTTTTCAGTTACTCTCATATATACCTTTAAAATTCACTAATACACTTCAGAATATATTTTTAATTTTGGTGTATTTTTTCAACGCCGCCAAGTAGGGCAGTTACGTAAGAATCGCCCTTATCCAAAATTGCATTTATCAGAAATCTCTTTTGTCCGAAATTTAAATTATCAGAAATCTAATTTCTCCGAAAATACATTTACCAGAAATCTCGTTTGTCCAAAAGGTAAATTGTCAGAAATCTAATTTTTCCGAAATTGTATTTATCAGCAGTCGATCCTGCGTCACGCGGTATTCATCATTTAATTTCTCGAAAACGAAAAAAACGCATTTTTGAAATTTTGGGTTCTTATAGGAAAAAACCTCAGCTTTCGTTTAAAAATATTTTAAAAAAAATTCAAAAGGCCCATCTTTGAGAAAAACTCTAATTTGTTTTTAATTTTGAAAAATCAAGGTCAAATTGTTTAAAAAATATATAATGGACCTTCTCAATCGAAAGGTTATGCAAAAATCTATACAAATCATGTCACATCAAATTTTTTCATCTATTCATTAAAACAGTGAAAATAGAAAAAGAAGAGTGAATTACCAAAACACCCAAAACTTTCTCCCCCTCCCACTGCTCCAATTTTTTAAAAAATTTAAAAATATTTTAAGGATAAATTACTATTTAATAGGACAACTCATAAAAAAAATTTGCAATAGATTGGACATATTTCATTTTTGGGGCAGGACAATTTTTGTGAAATCCACCATAAATGCTATTTCGGTCAGATGAGATTTCTATTAAGTGCTTTGTCTAATAAATTAGGTTTCTGACAAATGTAATTTCGGACTTATGAGATTTCTGATAAATATAATTTTTGATAAATGAAATTCGTAATAATTTAATTTTTTTAAGAATGAGATTTCTATTAAATGCTATTTTGAACAAATTTTATTTCTGATAAATGAAATTTCGGACAGAAGAGATTTGTGATAAATTCAATTTTGAACAAATTAGATTTTTGATAATTGAGAATGTTTATAATAAATAAAATTCTTGATAATTCAATTTTTTGACAAACGAGATTTCAGATAAATGCTATTTCGGATAAATTAAATTTCTGATAAATACAATGTTGGATAAATTAGATTTTTGACAATTTACCTTTCGGACAAACAAGATTTCTGGTAAATGCATTTTCGGAGAAATTACATTTATGATAATTAAAATTTCGGACAAAAGAGATTTCTGATAAATGTTTTTTTGGATAAATGAGATTTCTGATAAATGCAATTTTGGATAAATAAAATTCGGTTAAACGGATATTCTGACAATTGAGTTTGGGAGAAAATATGGGCTACCCTAGCGCTATCTCTCTCACTCTTATATAAATATTACTCTTCTAGGTGGGGTCATGACCCCCCTGACCCCACCCCCTGAACACGCGCCTGCTTGATTACAAGAAATTTGTAAGCATTTGTTTAGAGCGATTATTGGAATATAAAAACGTTAAGTGTTTTATGGACGTATACACTGTAGAAAGATATCTTAAAAACAGAAGACATGAATGTGGTCGACCACTAGTAAAAATAATTAAATAAAATTTCTGGTTTGGTACTGCGTTTACGCCATTTTTTCGAAATTCGCCTGATCCTAAACGTCATGATGAAATAATTAAGAGAGTTGTAGACTCAGGGATAATAAACAAGTTGATAGAATCAAACACGTTGAAGGAAAAAATTTCTGGACACTCAAACGAATTCTGGAATTATAAAATCAACGAAATTATAAAATCTGATGCAGTAATTCGACAATGTGTTTTATTTTCACTGTTGGATTTGTCGGTGCGTTTTTGTCGTTGAACAGCTCTACTACTATTGCTTGAAACAGTTTAAAAATTTTTTTATACAGATGAGACTTTTAGCTTGTCATTAATTCATAAAAATCTTATTCGAGCAAAATTGAGGAATTAAAATCTATTCGTAAATATAGAAAATTAAGGGTGTGTGGATTGTACGAGATTGGCGATTTTACAAAATTGCCATGAAGGCGAATTCTACCACTCAAAGTTTGAAGGATGTCGAAGTTTAACCGTAGGAAATTGTTGTCACCAGAGTGCATGAATAGTTATTTACGGTCAAAGTGTGTAATGTAGATATTTAAATGAGTGTAATATAACAAAAATATAATCACGTTTACTCGCGTTTTTGCAACAGTAACCCTAACACTTAGCAGAAACAAGCGACACTTTAGCTGGCAAAACTAACGCTTTATAACACTGCAATTACAGTATCTTAAAAAGCATAAGCATAGGGTTCCATTGAATGATTACAAGCCTAAAATGGTTTTGGGGTTGCTGATTACGATATTCATACAAGTTTCAAAAAATTCAAAATGTCGGATCCAATATGGCGGACGAGTTTTGGAAAACTCCTTTAACCCTTTCACACACAGGCAAAATTAAGCAATTAAAAAAAAAACAAAAGTTAAGTGGTTCTTATAGTTTTTAAGGTCGCTGATTACGAATCCAGAGTTAGTTTATCAAAATACAAAATTTTGGCGGACAAATTTTGAAGATGTGTTTAGATTCACCTAAAATTAATAATTTGGGAGTTTTTGGGGTCGCTGATTACGAATCCAGTATTAGTTTTTTAAAATTCAAAATGGCGGATCCAATATGGCGGAAAAATTTTGAAGAAGTGTTTAATATTGCTTAAAATTGGTTACTCGGGGGTTTTTGGGGTTGCTGATTGCGAATTCGGTGTCAGTTTTTTAAAATACAAAATGGTGAATCCAATAGGACGGACGAAAAATTGAAAAATCCTTTAGATTCGCCTAAAATTGGTTACTCGGGGCTTTTTAGGGTCGCTGATTACGAATCTAATATCAGTTTTCAAAAATGATTATAAATTTGTCGACCATATTGCATGAGCTATTTTGAATTTCAAAATTTGGACTTTAGATTCGTAAATAGCGACTTCAAAAACCCCGTAGTAACAAGTTCCAAGGGATTTCAATGAATTTTTATAAATTGGTCCGCCATATTAAATCCGACATCTTGAATTTTGAAAATAGTAAAAATCTGACTCCGGATTCTTAATCAGCGACCCAAAAACCCTCTAGAGTGTACTTGATGGCTATATTCCTCAATTAAAAAAATGTATGCTTCAAATGGTTAAGGCCTTGTGATGATATGCGTCAATCTAGACAAAATTTGTCCGTCACTTTTTTTTAAAAAATATTAAATATTTAGTTAAGAAAATTAATTTGGTGTCAACGGTTCTGCTAGTCAATGATTAAAATAAATAATTCAATTTTTTATTTTAACGTTTCGATGACCATGTGCGTCATCATCTTCAGAAACTTTATTTTGGTGTCAACTAAAAATTACAAATTAACAATTTTTAAATATAAATTATGTAAACAACACAACACTTTCTATATAAAAGCACAATCAGGCACTTACTTTGTATTAATTCACAATCAAAAGTAAAATATTAAAAAATACATCACTATATTAGTGGATTTTGATAAATAATTAGATTTTGTCATTTTAAATATTTTATAAAATTTTTCGTAACCATAAAGTTACCGTTCTGCTTAGCAATCTAATTAACACTAATGGCTCATTAAATTTCTTATTCGAACTCTACCCCATGTCCAAGGATCAATATAAAGAGTGAGTGAAAACGATCAATACAATCAATAAGAAGCAAGACAGATGAAAACAGAAATATTTCAAACAGTTTAAATGAAAATAAGTTGTGATGGAATAAAATTATATGAACGATAAATAATTTTTGTAAAAACTACTGAAATCACCAGAGTCCGTCTGTTTATTGATTGATGTATTATTCTCTAATTCTTTTTTTATAAAAAACATTTCAGCTATCATTCGTTTATTTAAGTTATTCTCTTTATGTACGATTTCAACGTAATCCCAATCGAAATCATGGCCTGTATTAATTCTATGTAATGAAATAACTGATGGAAAATCTGAAGTGATATTTGTTTTATGTTCGTAAATTCTTCTTTTCAAATTTCTTTGTGTATGTCCTACATAACATTTGTCACATTCTTTGCATGGAATTTTATAAATTAAATCAAGTTCTTCAAGTTTTTCCAATTTATCTTTTCCGTTCTTAATTATTGATGTAAGATTGTTAGGAATTCTTTCAACAACATTAATATTATATTTTTTGAACAATTTTTGAAATTTATTAGAGAGATTTTCAATATATGGTAAACTAATTCTATTATTTTGTTCAACTTCATTTACAATTCCTAATTGTTTATTAATTCTATTTTTATTTTTAATAATATTTAATCTTCTCTTTATTTATTAAGTAACAATTTACTTTTCTGAAAGTAAAGTTACTAATTTTATAAGATTTGATAAAATTAATATCACTAAGTGACGTAGATTAAACGTGTAAAATATTGAAAATTAGCTTTTTCATTAAATTTCAACATTAATAAAAAAGTTACCAAATTTTTTTTTCAATAATCGGATCCGACAATGTTTTTAAGAATTTATTAGGCTTTAATTAAAAAAAAATTTTTTGAAATTGGAAAAGAATTGGAGGCTCTAGATATTTTTGAACAGTAAATTCCAGATTCATCCCACTGTGCGGCGTGCCGCGGTTTCAGCTTAATCGCTTCCTTCATTCAACATGCTTACAGTTAAATAATTGGTTATTTAAGTGATAAATTAAATTTTAAAAAAACAAGGAATCCTAATTTCCTGGACAAAATGCAAAATTTGACAGAGGACTTCTTTTATTTTAATCTGTTCATAATAATTGTTACTATTTTAAGCAAATTAGGTGCCACTTTAAATAAAGAGTTTTTATTCCAAAGCATGACTATTGTATGTTATTCATACCAAATTTTATAAGAATTTATCAAACAGAACGGTAGAAAATAATTTATTACTAAGTTATTGCTTAAAAATTATTTGAACAATAACTTATCAAAAAATTAAAATTTTGCAAAACAACTTTAGGATTATCTTTTGTTTCGAAAATACTACAAAATTAGAGATAAAACATATAAAAATTTTGCCATCGAAAAAACGGGATCCATTTAAAAAATTTTGACTCAAAAGGAAGGTAGGATATAAATGAAAAAAAACATATTAACCTCCAGAAATTGATATATTAAATCTGAATTATATAGAAAAATAAATCGATGAACCAGTAATTTTTAATTAGCTGGCACTATATAATAAAAACAATGTAGACAAATTTTGTACTTAAATGCGACTGTAAATGTTGTGAATATCACATTGTCATAAAATACTTATTTAGTCTGATTCGTCTTGGAACACATAATTCCTAATAAATAATATGAAAATGACATTTAATTATATTAATGATCATTCTTGCAAGCAAGTTACAAAATACTAGTAAAAAAATAAGAACTGCGTTTAAGTAGAAATATATACTGTAATTTAGATTTTGGTTTCTTTGACACTTACTAACTATATTAACCAACAAAATAGTTCATAACTATACCTTTGCATTAAAAAGTCGTAAAGTCGATAAGATAGTTATAGTTTTTATAAAACTTTAACGCAATAAATTGATAACAAACAATAGAACATAATAAATAACAATAATGTTTCATAGTTTTAAAAACAATAATTAAAACACGTTTCTACATTCCAACGACAATGATGGTATCCGGTGATAAATGACTTGATCCAAAATTTTTCAAAATTATTTCCGTTTTCGAACAACGTTTTTACGTCAATAAAAATATTTCTTATGAATTAATCATCCAACTAATTCAAATTTTCGCAAATCTACATTTGACAAATACTCGAAAATGTTATAAATAACGAGGCTGGGCAGTTTAACTTTATAAATCTTTGAAATTACATTAAAGAAGCAAACGACGCTCGAATCTACTGCATTTTTTCTTTGTTTTCCCCTTTCTACACTTCTTTGTAACAATTTAGCATACGCTGGGAACTTTTCGTATGATGATTCTAAAGATTTTAGCAAATCTTTGCGACCTACGTAATTTGAAATTTTATTAAGAGGTTTTGTCAAAATATCATAAAAAGTAAGGTCAAATTCATTATGAATATTAGCTTCTCGCATATTTATTATTTGTATTTCGCATTGTTCGTACCAATCAACCAGATTTTTAATATGGTGAATTTTTAATTCTTCTAAATTCGGAATAGTGGATTTTCCATTAGCAGATATTGCCTGAACTAAACGTGCAATTGTCAACTTCAAAACATTATAGCAAGCATTTTTAATAATTGTGGAACGAAATGATTCATAAAGCGTTACAATAATCTGAATGTGATCCATTAAAACTAAAATAGTTGTATGATCATTCTTATTACAATTAAATACACTATCAGAGAAGTTTCCTTTACGTGAAAATTCAAGAGAACCGAAATAATTGCCACCCCAAATCATTAGTTCTTCTACAATTTCTGCGCGACCTAATTTTGCAGCAAGATAAAGCGGCGTTTCACCCTTTAACGTTTTTGAATTAACATTAGCTCCGCGATTTAATAAATATTTTAAGATGTTCACACAGTTACTATAAACTGCGTAATGAAGTGGCGTTTCAGCATCCCCCGTTTTTATATCGACATTGTCACCATAATCAATTAAAATTTTTAAAATATCTACACGATGATTTGCAACACACAAGTGGTGCAAAAATTCATTTTCGGGATTAGCTGTTATGACTTCTGATCCATTTCTAATTAGTAATTCTACAATTTTTGGGTGTCCCTTAACAGCAGCATAGTACAGTGGAGTTTTAGAGTCGTTATCTTTGCCATTAACGTTGTCATATCCATTTTTTAATAATAATTTTACTATCTCTTCATTACCACATTGAGCAGCGTAATGAAGAGGAGTCATCTTCTTTATATAGTTAAATTTTTTATTAGTATCTCCTTCCAAAAGGTGTCTTACAATTTCCGAATTTTTTTTCTGAATAGCAAGCACAAGAGGAGAGATTCCATTTTTGTTAACAATATGAATTGAGGTCCCCCGACTGATGATAGCTTTAATAACGTCAATGTTTTCGAGAGACACTGCAATAAAAAGAGGAGTGACTTTAGCACGAGAAAGTACATTTCCAGAAGCACCATGATCCAAAAGAACTTTTATTATTTTTATATTTAAATGTTGTTTCTGAAGAGCAATATGAAGAGGTGTTTCTCCTTGCCTATCTTGTACATTAGGTTTGGATCCATTTTTTAAAAGAACCTTTACAGATGGAAAGTAATTTTTGGAAGCAGCAATGTGAAGTGGTGTCTCATTACGTTGATTTTTTAAGTTAAGAGTATTTTTGTTTAAAAATAGATTAATAACATCCTGGTGACTTTCTTTCACGGCAACATGTAAAGGCGTATTGCCATGCATATCACCAATGTCGACACGAGCATCGCGAGAACAAAGCAAACAGACAACTTGGTCGTAACTTTTAGCAGCTGCAATATGCATTAACGTTTTTCCGTTTACTTTGTCATTTATAGAATCAATTTTGACTAAAGAATGAGCATCTTTTAAGTTTCCGTTATTAACAGCTAAAAAGAGGGAGTTGTAACCAGCAGTACTGTTGTAGGCGCTAATCTGACAAAAATGTGTAGAAGGAGTGGAATCAGACAACTTATTCCCTGCAGGCTTTCCATATGATTGCGAACTTTTTGTTCTAACACGGGTACTATTTTTGTGGAACATTACGTATGAATTAGAATCCTAGTCTGAACGCAATAAATCTGAAGACCTCAATTAGTGATAATTCCTAGAAAACTTGGAGAATTGCAATTCCTAAAGTAAACCTCTGCTCTTTTTGCGATTTCTGTAAAAAAAAAAAGTAATAAATAAAATTTTTTAAATTTAAATGATAAAATCAAGTAAAGTTATTAAAAGAACTTCAGGAAACGGTTTAACCCCTTGACTGAGCTGCTAAAATATCATAAAGTGGGCTCAAACTGTACAGCCACTTCCAATTATTCCATTTTTATAAAACTTGGTAATAGTAAGTCTTTCGTGTCGCAGAGTACGAATTTGAAGTCAAATTTCCAAAATTCAAAATGGCGGATCCAATATGGGGGCCAACATTTTTGAAAATCTTAAGATGTCGATGAAGTTTTGAGATACTTGTTACTAAGGGGTTTTCAGGGTCGCTGAATACGAATCTTATATCAAAGTTTAAAAATTCCAAATTTCGGATTCAATATGGCTGCCAGAAAATTTAAAAATCTTAAAATGTTAGAATTCAAATTTTTTCAAAATTTCCGTCAGTCATATTGGATCCGCCATTTTGAATTTTTATACTCTGATATCAGATTCGTACTCAGCGAGCCAAAAAACCTCCGAGTACTAAGTTTCGCAAAATTACGTTGACATTGTAAGATTATTAAAAATTTTGGCGGACATATCGGATCCACCATTTTGAATTTTGACTTCAAATTCGTACTCAGCGACCCGAAAAACCCCCTAGTACCAAGTTTTATAAAAACTAGCGCCTCAGACGGCCGCCAGCGGCCGTCATCGTTGATTTGAATGCAATATCCTATTTCTATTTTTGTTAATTTAAAATCTCATTTGATAAATGCTTAAATTAATAAATTTTGTTATATTATTATTATTATGATGACAGGCAAATTTATATATTGTCCATTGTCATCAAGTGTTAATAATACTATATAGACCTTTTCATTTTAGTTCTTGTCTTTCTCCAGATTATGCAATGGTACATGCATTAGAAGAAGACAGAAAAGTTAAATGAAAAGGTCTATTAAGGTTAAAGTCAGTTTTGAAGGATTAGCGAATCAGAAAATGGTTTTCAATGTGCAACTATCTGATTCGTCTATTCTATTTCACTGATCCTCTAATCTGCCTGTGCATCTGACATCACCTTAAAAAGTTTACCTCTGTAAAGTTAGCACTAAACCATAAAAATTACAATCTTTTTTTTTTTTTTTTTTTAAATCATTTGAAAATTATTTTGAAATAATTGGAAACTAAATTGTTTGATTGATTGGAAATCCAAACTTGAAAAAGTATAGAAATTTTAAAAAGTACAGTACCAACTTCGCATCATGGAAATCAAACGATTTCCAAATCGTTTGGAAATGATTGGAAACTACATTTTATTGTTTGGAAATTGTTAATTTAAAAGATATTGCAATTTCTAAAAACATTTATTAGTTGGGCACAAGATTCTGGTCGCGTAGTCTTGGGGCGAAAATTCAAAGTATACTTTTTTAAGTAATGACGGAAAATATGGTTAAGCGCATTTATTTCGAATACAGCGTTCAATTGCTTATAGTATTAATAAAAATTAGTGCTTAATTCTTTTACATTTTAAGGCGAAGTGGGTTGAAACTGTTAGGTAATAGAATATTAATCAAAATTAGTGCATTGTTTCATTCTACGAAGTACCGGGAGGTTATCTTAGACTTTGAGAAGTATAAATATATTACAGGGTGGTCGCAGGTCAGGGAAAAGTCTGGAAAAAATCAGGGATTTTCTAAAAACACCTTGAAAAGTCAGGGAATTTTTTCTTAAAGGAACCATAATTAAAAGGTCAAGATTTTATTACTATTTAAATTCCTGATTGGTTCTAATAAACAAACAGGGTATGGTCACTTGACCGGGAAGCCGGAAAATCACCGGGAAATTTGTTATTAAACCGGGAATTTCCTTGTGAGTCTAAAAGTTATGAGAAATTTTATCGAAAATTAATTTTTTTTCATATTTCACAAATCTATAATAATGATAATCCTCACGTTCTGTCATTCCTTTCATTCATTTTTGTCTATTTACATCTGAAGTTTTGAACTAAGATATTTTTTGTTTTAAATCAGATATTTTTTAAAAAATGCATTTTAAATTGATTAAGGGGGGGGGGGGGGTATGGTTATAGCCCAAAGCACAATGAATACGGTTACGGGAGCAGGGCATGAGATAAAAAAGGTCACAGACTGTTTCTGTCCTTTTCTGTCTCATGCTTTGGTCCAGTACGCGTATTCAATTTGCTTAGGGCTTAATACGGTAAAGAAGGCATGTTTTTATGAATTGTTTTTGGCGATGCAGAGTGTATCAGTTTATTAAATCAATTTCCATACAATAAAGCAACATTCGAACAATTTTTGGGTAAATTCTCATTCAAAAGTATTTAAAATTTAGCGAGTGAATGTAAATTTCCTGATGCGCTTCGAAAAAAAGTTGTCTTGCGGTGCGCAGCGTAACTCGCAACAGAATCATCAGAAACAAAAAAATCAAAATGCATTTGTTAAAGGAGATGTTCTTCCAGGTAACATCGAGGGGATTTTGGTTTTTTTTTAAGTTTTGAATTTTTGGTAGCACTTTGAAGTCAAAAACCGATTTTCGACCAAAAAACCGACATATTCGTTATTGTAAAATGAACAATTATTTAAAAAAACAAAAAACCCTCGACATTACCTGGGGAATTATGCGAAGAAGTACTGTGGAAAATTTAAAAAAGATTGGTTCAGTAGATTTTTAGTTATGTTGCGCACCGTCTTAAAAAATGGCACTTTTCAGTAGAGAGCTTTAAAGTTTTACACACTAAGAAATTCAAAATAAAATTCAATAATTCTGTAAAGCTCACTCAGAATCGTCAATGCCAGATCCATAGGGTAAAGTTCTTTCGTCCAGATACATTGCAATTTAAAATACTAAAAAACAACGAACGCGAACGAAAGGAAATTTAAACTTTTGTCGACTTTTGCTTCCTCTCAGCACGGGAGCGGTATAGAAACGGTTCCGAGGAACGGTCACTCAAGTACTCGTAACTTCTACAATTTTGCTCCGATCAACTTAAAATTTGGACACAATATTCTTAAAATATTGTGCATTCACTTAAAAAAATAAAAAAAAAATTGCCAAAAAAAATTAAATACCATACCCCACCCCCCTTAAAATTAAAAATTTTAAATATCAGATCAAATAATTTTAATTTCATTAATAAATAAATCTTTATTTTCTCTATAATTTTAAAGAGTTTTCGCCAGGGATTATTCTCTTTAAATTTTATAATTATTCTTTAATTTTTTAAAAGTAATTCGTTCTGTTGTCGATTATTTTCGCCAATTTTCAAATTTTTCTTTCGATTGTCAATTATTTTCCTCATTTATTAATTATTCTCTTTAATGTTTAATTATTTTAATCATTTTGTAATTTTTTTTTCAATTATCGACAATTTTTTTAAAATTTCAATTTTCTCATTTATCAATTATTTTCTTGAAATTTCGATACAATTCTTCCATTTCCAATTGACAATTTATTATTCTCCTTCAATTTTATGATTATTTATTAATTACAATTTTGTTTTTTCGAATGCTGATTATTCTCACCATTTTTTGATTTTTTTTTCATTTGATAATTATTTTTTTCATAGTAATTATTTTCATCAATATTTAATTATTTTCGTCATATTGTAATTTTTCTTTTAATTATCAAATATTTTCTTGAATTTTCAATTATTTTTTTCACTTATAAAAATTGTTTTAAATTTTCAATTGAATTATTCAATTGTAGAACTATTCTCTTCAATTCTCAGTTATTTTTTTACAAATTTAAATTCCACTTTTCAATTTTAAATTATTTGCTTTAATATTAAAAAAAATATCGCATTGTTTCTATTATTTTTTTCGATTATCATTAAGTTTCTTTAATTTTAATATAATTGTTCAATTATTTTCTTTAATTTTTATTATGTTTTGATTTTTAATCCAGTTGTAAAAGGGGCAGTTATTTCTGACAATTATTCCTATAATAATAGTAATAATTATAATAATAAAATATTCTTAATTTTTCAATTTGCAATTATTTTCTTTAAATTAAATGTTTCTAGTTCAATTTTTTCAATTATTTTTTTTCAATTGTCTATTAATCTAGTCGTTTTTCAAATTTTGTTTGCAACTGACCTTCGTCATTTTTCAATTATTTCCTTCAATTAATAATTATTTACCGCAATATAAATTACATTTACATTTATTTAAAGTTTTTAGGTTTTTAACCCTTCGCTACACATTTATTTCTTTTTACTTCCTACTCATAAAAGAAACTTTAAGATCTTAAAGATTTTCGGTTGTTCAAAAATAGTCTAAATCGATTTATATTTATTCAGAAATTCTAAATTTTCATTTTTAAGAAAAAATCCGGATGCAGTGTGTGGTCACTTTTTGTCGCTGGGATATCTCGAAAACATCTAAATTGATTTTAAGAAAATTTAGATTACGAATTAAGCTCATAAATATCGAAATTTGGACACAGGGATTTTTGAAAAAACCTAATCAAATTTTTTGAGTACCTTTTTTCACCAGAAAATATAGTTTTTTGCCAAAAATTTCTTTCGCAGTAAAAATACAACTGAACAAATGAAAGAATTATATCCCTTATTTCAAAACGAATCGATTTGACCAATATAAAGTGTACAATTGACCTAAAATTCACATAAATTCAAGTTAACATTTGTTTGTAAAAAAAAAACAATTAATAAAGTAACACTTTAATTTGCTTTTTTAAAATGTAGAAATAAATTAAAATGATTACGACATCAAGTTTGTATTTGTAAAAATAAAGTTATTAATTAATTCTTTAATTTCTTTTTAAATTTTATATTATTTAATTTCAAAACTAAATCTCTTACGTATGTGTTTCTTAAATCTTCCCAGAATTATGACGTCAAGTTTACATTTGTAAAAAACTAATTAATTAACTCTAATTTTCTGTTTCAAAGTTAAAAATTAATTTAAAAATTATTATTAACTTTGCATTTGTTTGTTAATAAAAAATAACCAATGAAGGCAAGGTCAAATAATGACCCAACTAATGAAGGAAAGATATCGCAGTGGCCCAGCCATATGGCGCCGTTGTTTACAATTCGCTATATGAAAGTCCCATTCCGAAGAGTTGCATATAAATAGAGTGAGGTGTACTTGAATTACAAACAAATTCGTGTAAAAAAAAAATTGTTTAAACAATTTTTATTCCCTTCCTTTGTAGAGTCATGCTCTACGATTAGCCATTATTGCATAAGCATTGCAACAGAATACTTCATTGAGCATCTAATAAGGACTGCAACGTTATAGAATACTTTTAGAAGTGTTAATTGCTTTAAACGCAAATTAAACTGCTTCTGTCATCAGTTCTTTTCAGAACTACTTTTTTCTGCAGTTCATTTCAGAACTACATTGCTCATCAGTTCTTTTCAGAACTACATTCTTCATCAGTTGTTTTCAGAACTACATTCTTCATCAGTTGTTTTTAGAACAACTTTATTCATCAGTTCTTTTAAGAACTAAACATACGGTAAGTATCACAAGTATAATACATACTTACATTTATATTTTTGGGGGTTTTTCAAAATTATCTTTCTCCGCAGTCTTTTCAGAACTAAACTTACGGTAAGTACCTTAAAATGTCAAAACGAGTTTGTATTAATGATCCTAATAAATTTTGCTACATTTGTGGCAAATATGCTTTGAAAAAGCAAAGAAGAGAGATTTCAGAGTCAGTAAAAGTAAACTACCGAAACTGCTTCAGTCTACAAATGAGTAATCTAGATAAATCGTGGGTCCCTCATTCGGTTTGCGCTAGTTGTGTTTCTGCGTTGTCTTTATGGTCTACACATTCTAGAAATATGCCGATTTCTAGTCCTATGATTTGGCGAGAACCTCTGTCACATGACGATTGTTACTTTTGCGCATGTAAACTTCAAGGTTTTAATGTGAAAAATAAAGATTCCATAAATTATCCTGACGTGTCTTCAGTTACAAAACCTATCCCTAATGAAGACAAAAGAACACTTTCACCTCTCTTACAATTTGATATTGAAGATAATATTGATGAAACGGATGAAGTTTGCGAGGAATTCGATTTCTCTGTCTTAAAATCTAAACCACAGCCAGAATTATTTACACAAACAGATTTAAATGATCTCGTTAGAGATTTAAATCTTTCTAAAAAGAATGCAGAAGTTCTTGAATCTAGGCTGAAAGAAAAACATTTGCTATGTGAAGATACAACTTTTTCTTGGTATAGAAACAGGGAAGTGGAATTTTTAGAATTTTTTTCAACTTATGAATCATTGGTGTTTTGCAACAATGTTCCAGGATTAATGAAATCTCTAGGAAATGAAAACTATACTGATAACGATTGGAGACTCTCCATTGATTCTTCTAAAAGAAGTTTGAAAGCGGTTTTGCTACACAATGGAATCAAATATGCTTCAGTACCTGTAGCTCACTCCGTACAATTAAAAGAAACGTACGATAATCTTCAGACACTACTTAATTGCATCAAATATAAAGAGCATAATTGGGCAATTTGTGGTGATTTTAAAATCATCACAATGATATTAGGTCAACAGTCCGGATACACAAAATATCCTTGTTTTTTGTGTGGGTGGGACAGTAGATGTCGAAGTGAGCACTGGACCAAAAAAGTGTGGCCAATTAGAGAAGAATTAGTACCCGGGACACAAAATGTTGTCCGTCTTCCCTTAGTACCTACTTCTCTAATTCTATTACCACCCTTACATATCAAATTAGGGTTAATAAAACAGTTGGTCAAAGCCTTAGATAAAGAAGGTGCTTGCTTTCAGTATTTATTTAAAAAATTTCCAGGGCTAAGTGAAGCAAAGATAAAAGAAGGCGTTTTCACTGGACCTGACATAAGGAAACTAATGCAAGACCCAAATTTTGAAAAAACCATGACAAAGAAAGAGAAAGATGCATGGGTAGGGTTTAAAAATGTTGTTCATGGATTTCTAGGCAACCAAAAACTACCCAACTACAAAGAATTAGTACAAAACATGTTGGATGCATACAGAAATATAGGGTGCAACATGAGCTTAAAAGTACATTTTTTAAATAGTCATTTGGATTATTTTCCAGAAAATTTAGGAACTGTTAGTGACGAACAAGGCGAGAGATTCCACCAGGATATTAAGGAAATGGAGAGAAGATACCAAGGAAGATGGGATAATCATATGATGGCCGATTACTGTTGGAGCCTTAAGCGCGATAATTATGATGAAAGTCACAAACAAAGAAGTAACAAGCGTAAATTTCTTCAAATTGAGTAAACAATCATTTCCATATCTTGATTGTATTTCTAAAATTAACGTTTAATATTAGATTTATTTGTTGGGTCATGATCTGAGCTTGCCTTCATTGGCTGAACCACTGCGATATCTTGCCTTCATTGGTTGGGTCATTATTTGACCTTGCCTTCATTGGCCGGACCACTGCGATATCTTGCCTTCATTGGTTGGGTCATCATTTGACCTTGCCTTCATTGGCTGGGCCATTGCGATATCTTGCCTTCATTGGTTGGGTCATCATTTGACCTTGCCTTCATTGGTTGGGCCATTGCGATATCTTGCCTTCATTGGTTGGGTCATCATTTGACCTTGCCTTCATTGGCTGGGCCATTGCGATATCTTGCCTTCATTGGTTGGGTCATCATTTGACCTTGCCTTCATTGGCTGGGCCATTGCGATATCTTGCCTTCATTGGTTGGGTCATCATTTGACCTTGCCTTCATTGGCTGGGCCATTGCGATATCTTGCCTTCAATGGTTGGGTCATCATTTGACCTTGCCTTCATTGGCTGGGCCATTGCGATATCTTGCCTTCATTGGTTGGGTCATGATCTGAGCTTGCCTTCATTGGCTGAACCACTGCGATATCTTGCCTTCATTGGTTGGGTCATTATTTGACCTTGCCTTCATTGGCCGGACCACTGCGATATCTTGCCTTCATTGGTTGGGTCATCATTTGACCTTGCCTTCATTGGCTGGGCCATTGCGATATCTTGCCTTCATTGGTTGGGTCATCATTTGACCTTGCCTTCATTGGCTGGGCCACTGCGAAATCTTGCCGTCATTGGTTGAGTCATCATTTGACCTTGCCTTCATTGGCTGGGCTACTGCGTTATCTTGCCTTCATTGGTTGGGTCATCATTTGACCTTGCCTTCATTGGCTGGGCCATTGCGATATCTTGCCTTCATTGGTTGGGTCATCATTTGACCTTGCCTTCATTGGCTGGGCCATTGCGATATCTTGCCTTCAATGGTTGGGTCATCATTTGACCTTGCCTTCATTGGCTGGGCCATTGCGATATCTTGCCTTCATTGGTTGGGTCATCATTTGACCTTGCCTTCATTGGCTGGGCCATTGCGATATCTTGCCTTCATTGGTTGGGTCATCATTTGACCTTGCCTTCATTGGCCGGACCACTGCGAAATCTTGCCTTCATTGGTTGAGTCATCATTTGACCTTGCCTTCATTGGCTGGGCCACTGCGATATCTTGCCATCATTGGTTGGGTTATCATTTGACCTTGCCTTCATTGGCTGGGCCATTGCGATATCTTGCCTTCATTGGTTGGGTCATCATTTGACCTTGCCTTCATTGGTTGGGCCACTGCGATATGTTGCCATCATTGGTTGAGTCATCATTTGACCTTGCCTTCATTGGCCGGACCACTGCGAAATCTTGCCTTCATTGGTTGAGTCATCATTTGACCTTGCCTTCATTGGCTGGGCCACTGCGATATCTTGCCATCATTGGTTGGGTTATCATTTGACCTTGCCTTCATTGGCTGGGCCACTGCGACATCTTACCTTTATTGGTAATATTGAATCCGCCATTTTGAATTTTTGAAATATAACGTTAAATTTGTAATCAGCGACCCCAAAAACACCTGAGTAACAAGTTTCAGGCAAACCAGCCCATTTTTTAAATTTTCTTAATTTCTCTGCTTTATTAAATTCACCATCTTAGATTTTGAAAATTTGACGTCAAATTTATATTTAATAACCCAAAAAACCGCAAAGTAAAAATTTTCAAGCGCATTCGGTTAGTTTTTTAAAAATTTTTTTTTAATTGTCAGCCATATTGGATCCGCCATTTTGCAATTTCAAAAGGTGTTATTTTGCACTTACAAGTACAACTAATAACTGACATTTTAAGCTAAATTACAATTTATTCCGTTGAAATAAATTTTGGGTAATGCGGTGTCCCTGTGACGTAGAATGTCCCTTAAATATATGCATATTTGACTAAATAAAAAAATTTCAAATCTGCATAACTTTTTTTAAAAAAATCGTAAAATAATTTCCAAAAATGTGTTTTGAAGCTTAAGAGTGGTGCTATACGATACCATTTAGGAAAATGGAAAAAAAAATTTTGGTAACCCACAAAAAATTCCCGAAAATGTCAAAAATGGCCATTTTTTGACCATTTAAGCTAATATTACAAGAAATCCTGACGTGATGGGCCATTTTTAAGGTCAGATTCGGATTCAGCGTCAAAAAATCTACAAGAATCACCTCCCTTTTTTTTTGTAACAGACTTGATCGAAATTTTGCAGGCCTGTGTAATTAATTAATTAACTCTAATTTTTCTTTTTTTTAAATTTATAAATAATTTTAAAATTACTACTTAACTGGGTAATTTTTACAAATATAAAATAATTAATTTATTGTACTTAATTAATACTTTGATTTCTTTTAAAGGTAGGTATTAATTTAATTTGAATATTAAAACATTTGTTTGAAAAAAAAATTACTTACCTCTAATTTTTCTTTTTTAAAATTATTACTTAGCTGTGTTTTAATTACCTTTAATTTATTCCATTAACTTTAATTATTAACACCTTGATTTCTTTTAAAGTTAAATATTGATTTAATTAGAAAATTGAAAAATTTTTTGTAAAAAAATAAATAATTAACTCGAATTTTTCTTTTTAAAATTTATAAATAATTTAAAAATTATTAGGTACTTAGCTGTGTATTTTTTTGTAAATATAAAATAATCAATTAACTTTATGTTATTTATATTCCTTTAACTTATATTAATTTGAAAATTACATCGCATATTTTTAAATTTTCCCAGAATTATGACGTCATATAATGTGCCAACCAATCATAAGCAGAAACCTTTTATTCGACTACAGCTCCATCTACTTGTTATGATTTATATGCACTCGAAATGCCTTTCTATTACAATTTTCTATTCCCATGCTTGAACTTTCATTCGAGTTTTTTCGAGTTTTTTCGAGATTTTCGATAATCGACTTAAAATGGATTCCTCCTACTTTCATGCCTTTTTTAGAATAGGATTCTTAAGCCATTCTCTTATTTTCATCAAGACGTGTATACACGTCATCCACAGTCAAGGGGTTAAAGAAGTTTGACTCCTATGACGATTAATTTCAATTATTTCGCAGCGGGTTAAACGTGAGCAGTTAAATTTCAGAATCTTCAGTTTACACTTAAGTTTATTAAATTTATACATCAAAATTTCACCATTACACCTACTTTGTTTTGGAATCTTAAAAAAAAAAACAGCTAAGATCATTTCAAGACTTGAGCCTTTAAATTTTGACTAACTGCTCAAATGGTTTTCAATTATTATACTGAATAACTTATTTAGCTTTGTAAACAGTAAAAAATTATTCTAGAATAGAATTATTGTTTTTGTGTAATTTCAAATTGCGTAAACTAATAAATATTTTTACATATTTCGGTGGTTGGAACAGATAGACGGCAGTTAAGAGAAAATTATGATAAAAAATTGGTTCTACAATTCTTCCCTTACGAAAGTTTATGACATAAAATGTATGTCATACGCGCTTGACGTAAATTACATGACGTTTTTTTGCGACGTCAAGTAAATCACGTCAGAAAAATTACGTCAAAAAAAAAATGCCACAAATCGCTAAAATAAATGATTTTTTAAGAAATAAACGATTCTAAACAGCAAAATACAAAAAACAATTAACAGCTTGGGTTGTAAACTACACATAAAGGTTATGTGTAGCTTAAGATTAATAAAAGTTATATTTCAGTTAATAAATACAATTTTTAAATTTAATAAATTAAAAAAGAATTTTAAAAATACAAATTACTATAAAAGTGAACGAATTAAGATTAATTGTTGCTACAATTAACTGCGAGAACCTCACATAATGAGGTTATTTTTTAAAAACAAATTTGGGGTTTCATAAAATTAAATTGAAATTTTTTATTTTTGACCGACATTTTGAATTTTGAAAAATGACTTCAGATTCGTTATCAGAGACCCCAAAAACCTCTGTGTACCAAGTTTCGTGAAAATTAAATAAAAAATTGAATTTTCGTCCGCCATATTGGAGCCGCCATCTTGTATTTTCGTATATGTTTTGGCGAATATTTACAGCTGAGAACTTAAAGACATGAAATTTTGATGCTTTAACTAAATCTCTTTTCTTGTTCTACATGAAAATATTGATTAAAAAATCTTGAGAAAAAAAATTGTGTTTTTTGTTAAATAATTGTTTATAACTTTTTACATATTTGTTATAAACAAATTTTGATAACAGAATCTGAAGAAGCGATAAATTTTACGTTGAAAATGGTTTGTTTTAAATGTTTTCAAAATTTTTTTATTGACAAGAAATAGCCTTAAAATTTTGATAAAACTTGTGTCCTCTTGGGCGTTATTTGGTCAATTAGGCACGGACTAGGGGAAGTGGGGGGTGATGAGTTATAAATAAAACACTGAATTTGTAAAAATCACAAGTTAAGAATTATTTATTTGAAACACCAGCCATATTGAACTACTTTATACAAAACCTTATTACATTTTGCATTTTACGTAATTCAAATATACATTTTCCATTTTTCATTTTAAATAGAAAATAGGAAACCCATATTACCATATTTTACCCAGCTCTGCTTTGTAATCACAATAACAACGAAATTCCAACATGAATTTTAAAAATTGACATTTTATCTGTTATTTGCTAACTTATGTTTTTATTTTATAAAACATTACTTTACAAGAGATAATAATTTTTTAATATTAAAAAATATTTTACATATTTATGACTCAAAGAGAAATTTCAATTATTTTGGGAAAGGTTAACCGCAAATAATGAAACTTTAGAATTCTGTTATACTTAGTAAGACCTCGAGTAAGTCTGATATAATAAGTCGTTAATCGTCGGTTGAGTGCTGAAAGACGCCAATTCATTTATGAGTATCGAGAAACGTGCCATTAAAGTTAACCCTTACGAAAGTTTATGACATAAAATGTATGTCATACGCGCTTGACGTAAATTACATGACGTTTTTTCGCGACGTCAAGTAAATCACGTCAGACAAATTACGTCAAAAAAAAAAAAATGCCACAAATCGCTAAAATAAATGATTTTTTAAGAAATAAACGATTCTAAACAGCAAAATGCAAAAACAATGAACAGCTTGGGTTGTAAACTACACATAAAGGTTATGTGTAGCTTAAAATTAATAAAAGTTATATTTCAGTTAATAAATACAATTTTTAAATTTAATAAATTAAAAAAGAATTTTAAAAATACAAATTACTATAAAAGTGAACGAATTAAGATTAATTGTTGCTACAATTAACTGCGAGAACCTCACATAATGAGGTTATTTTTTAAAAACAAATTTGGGGGGACAGGGAATCGAACCCGGGTTCGCCGCACGCAACTAACTAAAACCTAACGCCTAACCAACTGAGCTATCTGGATTAACTTCTAGACAAACAACAAATCTTTTTCTTAAACTGCAAGTCCATATTATGTGTTTTGCTGGAAAATATGTAAAAAAGCAAAAATCTAAATTCCTAAACGACTTATTATGATAAAACTTATTGTTTTAAAGAAGCCAGACAATATACAAAGAAATAAATAGTTAATTTCTAAAAGAAAACATAAAGAACTGAATTCCGTCAACCCAAAGCAAAACAACAATACAAAATGAGTTCAAAATTATTGCAAATGATTAATGGATGCCTCCTCAATCAGATTGCACTTGCACAATCTTTAAAAATTGGCAAATTAATAATAAAAATAACGAAAATAAGTAAGTTGTTTAAGCCAACTAATCTGCACAGATTGACCACCAATCAGATGAGGTCACGTGCTTTTCCGCACGAAAATCAAATCACTCTTGTTGACTTAAAGAATATATCAGTACAAAAATCAAAAGTTTAAACAAAAATAATTGATTAATCAATTCTGATCATTATTGAAAGCATAATTATTTCATTTCTTAAGAACAAAATGTTACAATTAATAAAATTAAATTTAAAAGTAAACTAAATGCAAATAAAAATAAAATATTTATCTACCACAAAATTAACAATTAAAAAAATAAAACTTTAATTACACAAAAAAAAATTAAGATATTAAGATAACAAAATTTAAAATGTACGACAGATAGTAGCAGAAAGGGGCACAACAATCAATTTGCACAAAAAAATCTATTCAAAATCTAAAATGGTTGATCATACTCAAAAATATACAATTTAATTATTTGAATTAATAAAAAAAAATGATCAACCCATGAAAACCACCCTAAAGGATGATATTCTGACAAAATTATTAAAAAAATAAAAATTCGTTCAAAAAAAAATCTAATCACAATCTGAAAGAGTAAAACATACTCAGAAATATACCCAAGTAGAAATCGCCACAGTTTTGCCATACTTACAAACGGGGGCCATAGATGGCCGCCATGCATGGCCCATACGAGTTTTGTAACATTACGCCGCAGTTTTGCCCGACATCCTAATTTTAACGAGATTACACATCCTGGTCATTTCTAACGTCCATATTCTCTCCTGCGTTGTCCAGGTATCGAAAAAAACAACTTTTATATAAATAAAGGAAACCCTGATCAGGGTACTATGCACTAGGTACTAAAACAACATCTTCTTCTGGTATTTCCTGTTCAAAATCATAGCAAAAACAACATCCATCGGGTACCAGTTGATGCCGTCATCCTAACAATTATTTAAGGTGATCTAGGTATCAAATTAACATATTCTCCAAGAATTTTTTCAGGAAATTGTAATTTTATATTATTTCTAATGTGTTTAAGTGGATGCCGTCATCCTAATACATTAATACAGTGCTCTAGGTGTGAAATCAACATCTTCTCCTAGGAAATTTTAAGAAGACTAAAAATTTATAACCTTTTTTGCATTTTTAAAAGGATGTCGTCATTCTGACAAATAATTTTATTAATCCAGGTAATTATAATGTCATTTCTCCTGGGAACTCTAGCTGAAAATTAAAAAGTATATTTCATTTATCATACACAAAAGATTCCCGACATCCTAACAAATCGATCAAGTGATGTGGGCGAGGATCTAGGTGTGAAATCAAAATCGTCTACGAGGGATTTTTCAGGAAACCTGAAGATCATATCTGTTTTGAAGCATTTGTGCAGATATGACTTCATCCTGACACAATGTTTATTAATCTATGCAATGATTACTTAAAGTGTCCGTTTTGCTTCTCGGTACATAAAGTTATAATATTTTTATTTCTGTTAGAGGTAAATTAAATTAATAATAACGGTGTGTTTGTTTTGTCCTTAAAAATTGTATTTAAACGCATCATCAAGAAACTAAAACCTGAAACAATCCTAACGATTCAGGTTTGTAAGCATTGAGTTGTCAAATAGAGGGTTATGTTGAAGGGTTATGTCAAATAGGGATTTATATTTTCTCTTTCCTTTACCTTGTACAACAATTTTTTACAAAAAAAAGTTAAAATACTATTCTTTTTTTAATATCCATCTGATTCTGATATTTTTTTCAGATATATGCGTCCAAAAAATAAAATAAAAAATAATATTTTCCAGGAATTCCTGCAAAACATTAACATTTATAAACGATCCACTATTTATAAAAGGTAATCTTCTTAGTTTGTTCTTGAGCTCTAAAAGTAAAAAAAATATTCTCCATAAAAAAGTAAAAAACATTATTATCTTTGTAGTGGTATTTTAAAGAAATGATGTTGATTTTATATTAACCGTCGCCGACATCTAAAAAGCATGTATTAAATTGAAATGGATGCACATCAAAACTAATAAATACGGTTAAAACACTAGTTTTAACCGTATTTTTATAAGAATTTATAATACAACTTAAAAATAAGAAAATAAAACTAACCTAACCCTAATTGAAAACTCAATGTCTACAAACCTGAATCGTTAGGATTATTTTCGGTTTTAGTTTCATGATGTTGCGTTTATATACAATTTTTAAGGATAACTCAAACACAACGTTATTATTAATTTAAATTACCTTTAATAGAAATAAAAGTATTCTAACCTTATGCTCCAAAAAGCAAAACGGACAATTCAAATAATCATTACATAGATTAATAAACTTTGTGTCAGGATGAAGTCATATCTGCACAAATTAGTGATGCCGTTCAAGACAAGAATTTATTGATCTTGGCTTGAGAGGCCCAGTAAATTTCTTGGCTTGATCTTGGTTCTCAAGAGCAAAATCTTGGTTTTGTATTGGCTTGGTTTAGGATTGAAAAATCAAGTCTTGGCTTGATCTTGGCTTGCAATTTCAAGATTTCCACACCACAATAGAAGCAGTAAATTTTTTATGATAGCACCATTGTCCGAAACTACCTGGACCAGCCCCACCATCCAGAGTAAACTTGTTTTGCTATTATTTTCAAAGGAAAAGCACATCTGGTCAAAATCTTGATATTGAAAACGAAGATCAACTCAAGAATCCCTCAAGAATCCTTTCACCAAGATTTTAACCAAGCTAAGAAAAAGTCGATCAAGATGAAACCAAGCAAAAGTAGAAATATTGGCTTGGTATTGTATTGGGCTTGGAAAATCTCGATCGACGGCATCACTAGCACAAATGCTTCAAAACAGATATGATCTTTAGGTTTCCTGAAAAATCCCTCGTAGAAGATTTTGATTTCACACCTAGATCCTCGCCCACATCACTTGATCGATTTGTTAGGATATCGGGAATCTTTTGTGTATGATAAATGAAATATACTTTTTAATTTTCAGCTAGAATTCCCAGGAGAAATGACATTATAATTACCTGGATTAATAAAATTATTTGTCAGGATGACGACATCCTTTTAAAAATGCAAAAAAGGTTATAAATTTTTAGTCTTCTTAAAATTTCCTAGAAGATGTTGATTTCATACCTAGAGCACTGTATTAATGTATTAGGATGACGGCATCCACTTAAACACATTAGAAATAATATAAAATTACAATTTCCTGAAAAAATTCTTGGAGAATATGTTAATTTGATACCTAGATCACCTTAAATAATTGTTAGGATGACGGCATCAACTGGTACCCGATGGATGTTGTTTTTGCTATGATTTTGAACAGGAAATACCAGAAGAAGATGTTGTTTTAGTACCTAGTGCATAGTACCCTGATCAGGGTTTCCTTTATTTATATAAAAGTTGTTTTTTTCGATACCTGGACAACGCAGGAGAGAATATGGACGTTAGAAATGACCAGGATGTGTAATCTCGTTAAAATTAGGATGTCGGGCAAAACTGCGGCGTAATGTTACAAAACTCGTATGGGCCATGCATGGCGGCCATGTATGGCCCACACATGGAACATGGCTTCCATAGATGGGCCATGGATGGATTCTAGTTTAGATTCTACTTGGGTACACCCTAACTTTGTAAATTAATAACAAAAAATATCAACACCTCAAAACCACCCCTAATAAAAACATTCGGATAAAATTAAAAAAGAAAATATCAATTTACGCAAAAAAATTTTTAAAAAAATCTGAAATGCTAAAACATTACCTATCTGAAACAATAATTTTGTACGTTTATTATACATATGGGAACATTCCTTCATAATTATGCCTTGCCAGAAATTATTGGCAAAATACACTAAAAAATTTTCAGTCAAATATCAATTATTTTCCACATTTCTAGATCTAATTTCAAACTTTTTCATCTCTAAACAAACAAAATTAAACATAAATTGAGCTACTGCGCATTGATTTCAACTTGTGAAAAAATAAAAATTCAATGCATTTTTGCCTTGACAGAAATATTTGCCAAAATACTCTAAAAAATTTTCAGCCAAATTATTTATTTTATTTTCCGTATTTCTAGATCTAATTTCTAACTTTTTCATATATTAACGAACAAAGTTGAACAAAAATTAACCCAATGCGCGTTACATTCAAATTGTCAAAAAGTGAAAATTTAATCAATTTTTGTCTTGCCAGAAAAATTTGGCAAATAACACTAAAAAATTTTCAGCCAAATATCAAGTATTTTCCGTGTTTCTAGATCTAATTTCAAACTTTTTCATATATTAACGAACAAAATTGTACAAAAATTAACCCAGTGCGCATTAGTTTCAACTTGTCAAAAAATGAAAATTCAATCAATTTTTGCCTCGCCAGAAAAATTTGGCAAAGTACACTAAAAAATTTTCAGCCAAATATCAATTATTTTCCGTGTTTCTAGATCTAATTTCAAACTTTTTCATATATTAACGAACAAAATTGTACAACAATTAACCAAGTGCGCATTAGTTTCAACTTGTCAAAAAATGAAAATTCAATCAATTTTCGCCTCACCAGAAAATTTTAGCAAAATACACTAAAAAATTTTCAGCCAAATATCTATTATTTTCCGTGTTTCTAGATCAAATTTCAAACTTCTTCATATAATAACGAACAAAATTGTACAAAAATTAATTCAGTGCGCATTAGTTTCAACTTGTGAAAAAATGAAAATTCAATGCATTTTTGCCTTGCAAGAAGTATTTGGCAAAATACTCTTAAAAAAATTTCAGCCAAATATCAGTAATTTTCCGTGTTTCTACATCTAATTTCAAACTTTTTCATATATTACCAAACAAAATTGTACAAAAATTAGGCGACTGCGCATTAGTTTCAACTTGACAAAGAATTAAAATTCCATCAATTTTCGCCTTACTAGAAAATTTTAGCAAAATATACTAAAAAATTTTCAGCCAAATATCTATTATTTTTCGTGTTTCTAGATCAAATTTTAAACTTCTTCATATAATAACGAACAAAATTGTAAAAAAATTAACCCAGTGCGCATTAGTTTCTACTTGACAAAAAATTAAAATTCCATCAATTTTCGCCTCGCCAGAAAAATTTGGCAAAATACACTAAAAAATTTTCAGCCAAATATCAATTATTTTCAGTGTTGCTAGATCTAATTTCAAACTTTTTCATATATTAACGAACAAAATTGTACAAAAATTAACCCAGTGCGCATTAGTTTCAACTTGTCAAAAAATGAAAATTCAATCAATTTTCGCCTTGCCAGAAAAATTTGGCAAAATACACTAAAAAATTATCAGCCAAATATCAGTTATTTTCCGTGTTTGGTAATATATAAAAAAGTTTGAAATTAGATCTAGAAACACGGAAAATAACTGATATTTGGCTGAAAATTTTTTAGTGTATTTTGCCAAATTTTTCTGGCAAGGCAAAAATTGACTAAATTTTCATTTTTTGACAATTTGAATGTAACGCGTAGTCGCTTAATTTTTGTACAATTTTGTTTGGTAATATATAAAAAAGTTTGAAATTAGATCTAGAAACACGGAAAAAAATTGATATTTGGCTAAAAATTTTTTAGTGTATTTTGCCAAATTTTTCTGGCGAGGCGAAAATTGATGGAATTTTAATTTTTTGTCAAGTTGAAACTAATGCGCAGTCGCTTAATTTTTGTACAATTTTGTTTGTTAATATATGAAAAAGTTTGAAATTAGATCTAGAAACACGGAAAATAATTGATATTTGGCTGAAAATTTTTTAGTGTACTTTGCCAAATTTTTCTGGCGAGGCAAAAATTGATTGAATTTTCATTTTTTGACAAGTTGAAACTAATGCGCACTGGGTTAATTTTTGTACAATTTTGTTCGGTAATATATAAAAAAGTTTGAAATTAGATCTAGAAACACGGAAAATACTTAATATTTGGCTGAAAATTTTTTAGTGTATTTTGCTAAAATTTTCTGGTGAGGCGAAAATTGATTGAATTTTCATTTTTTGACAAGTTGAAACTAATGCGCACTGGGTTAATTTTTGTACAATTTTGTTTGTTAATATATGAAAAAGTTTGAAATTAGATCTAGAAACACGGAAAATAACTGATATTTGGCTGAAAATTTTTTAGTGTATTTTGCTAAAATTTTCTGGTGAGGTGAAAATTGATTGAATTTTCATTTTTTGACAAGTTGAAACTAATGCGCACTGGGTTAATTTTTGTACAATTTTGTTCGTTAATATATGAAAAAGTTTGAAAATAGATATAGAAACACGGAAAATACTTGATATTTAGCTGAAAATTTTTTAGTGTATTTTGCCAAATTTTTCTGGCGAGGCAAAAATTGATTGAATTTTCATTTTTTGACAAGTTGAAACTAATGCGCACTGGGTTACTTTTTGTACAATTTTGTTCGTTAAGATATGAAAAAGTTTGAAATTAGATCAAGAAACACGGAAAATTACTGATATTTGGCTGCAATTTTTTAAGAGTATTTTGCCAAATACTTCTTGCAAGGCAAAAATGCGTTGAATTTTCATTTTTTCACTAGTTGAAACTAATGCCAACTGGGTTAATTTTTGTACAATTTTGTTCGTTATTATATGAAGAAGTTTGAAATTTGATTTAGAAACAAGGAAGATAATAGATATTTGGCTGAAAATTTTTTAATGTATTTTGCTAAAATTTTCTGGTGAGGCGAAAATTGATTGAATTTTCATTTTTTGACAAGTTGAAACTAATGCGCACTGGGTTAATTTTTGTACAATTTTGTTCGTTAATATATGAAAAAGTTTGAAATTAGATCTAGAAACACGGAAATAAATTGATATTTGTCTGAAAATTTTTTAGTGTATTTTGCCAAATTTTTCTGGCAAGACAAAAATTGATTAAATTTTCACTTTTTGACAATTTGAATGTAACGCGCATTGGGTTAATTTTTGTTCAACTTTATTCGTTAATATATGAAAAAGTTAGAAATTAGATCTAGAAATACGGAAAATAAAATAAATAATTTGGCTGAAAATTTTTTAGAGTATTTTGGCAAATATTTCTGTCAAGGCAAAAATGCATTGAATTTTTATTTTTTCACAAGTTGAAATCAATGCGCAGTAGCTCAATTTATGTTTAATTTTGTTTGTTTAAAGATGAAAAAGTTTGAAATTAGATCTAGAAATGTGGAAAATAATTGATATTTGACTGAAAATTTTTTAGTGTATTTTGCCAATAATTTCTGGCAAGGCATAATTATGAAGGAATGTTCCCATATGTATAATAAACGTACAAAATTATTGTTTCAGATAGGTAATGTTTTAGCATTTCAGATTTTTTTACAATTTTTTTGCGTAAATTGATATTTTCCTTTTTAATTTTATCCGAATGTTTTTATTAGGGGTGGTTTTGAGGTGTTGATATTTTTTGTTATTAATTTACAAAGTTAGGGTGTATATTTCTGAGTATGTTTTACTCTTTCAGATTGTGATTAGATTTTTTTTTGAACGAATTTTTATTTTTTTAATAATTTTGTCAGAATATCATCCTTTAGGGTGGTTTTCATGGGTTGATCATTTTTTTTATTAATTCAAATAATTAAATTGTATATTTTTGAGTATGATCAACCATTTTAGATTTTGATTAGATTTTTTTGTGCAAATTGATTGTTGTGCCCCTTTCTGCTACTATCTGTCGTACATTTTAAATTTTGTTATCTTAATATCTCAATTTTTTTTTGTGTAATTAAAGTTTTATTTTTTTAATTGTTAATTTTGTGGTAGATAAATATTTTATTTTTATTTGCATTTAGTTTACTTTTAAATTTAATTTTATTAATTGTAACATTTTGTTCTTAAGAAATGAAATAATTATGCTTTCAATAATGATCAGAATTGATTAATCAATTATTTTTGTTTAAACTTTTGATTTTTGTACTGATATATTCTTTAAGTCAACAAGAGTGATTTGATTTATGTGCGGAAAAGCACGTGACCTCATCTGATTGGTGGTCAATCTGTGCAGATTAGTTGGCTTAAACAACTTACTTATTTTCGTTATTTTTATTATTAATTTGCCAATTTTTAAAGATTGTGCAAGTGCAATCTGATTGAGGAGGCATCCATTAATCATTTGCAATAATTTTGAACTCATTTTGTATTGTTGTTTTGCTTTGGGTTGACGGAATTCAGTTCTTTATGTTTTCTTTTAGAAATTAACTATTTATTTCTTTGTATATTGTCTGGCTTCTTTAAAACAATAAGTTTTATCATAATAAGTCGTTTAGGAATTTAGATTTTTGCTTTTTTACATATTTTCCAGCAAAACACATAATATGGACTTGCAGTTTAAGAAAAAGATTTGTTGTTTGTCTAGAAGTTAATCCAGATAGCTCAGTTGGTTAGGCGTGAGCACTCTTACCTGAACCTCGGCTCGGTATAGACGTACTTTTATGGCATTCGGGTTTCGCTCCGAAAAATAACCGAAAAATAGAACGACTAGTCCTATTTATTTCGGCAAAATTTGTGTAATAATTTCAAAAGTGCAGTGAAATAAATACCATTTCTAACTCAAATTTTTCCGTGCACAATGACGTAATGTCATTGGAAAATGGAAATTTATTACCTACAGCTATTACAGCTAGTGCGACAATTTGTGTTACCGACGGTGATACTAACACCCCCCATGTGAGTGCAAAAAACAGTGTAAATAAAAACAATACATTAGTGAATGATCTAGTGAACCTCGTTGCTAAAAAAGCAAAAAATAACCGTCTAGATGCTGCAGCAATCGATAAAATAACAAGAAAATTAAGGGTGCAAAAGATCACCAGTCAGCGAAATAAAACGAACTCCCAACAACATTCCAAAAAAATATCACCCAAATTACTGGGTAAACCAAGAAAAACACCTACGAATCATCTTGATACTTCAAAGAAACCTATAGATGATTTCCAAACAAATCATAAAAACGATCTCACAATGGAAACTGAAGAAGAAAACTACCAAGAATGCCTTAAAAAAGTGAACTTAATGGAAACTACAATCCAGAATCTTACCGCAACTGTCCAATCACTAACTGCTCAAAACAATGAGCAAAAAAAACAAATAACCTCGCTTCAAAACCAACTATCATCAAAATCAATAAAAAAAGATGCAATCTCTCAACATGGGACAAACAACAACAATAACAGATCCAACCCGATTACATCAACACCAAACCCAGGAATAAGCACGAAAAATACCAATCAACATCAACTTCAAACCAGTATAAACAACATGCTGACTGACCAGGAAGACTTCTCATCATTCTCAACAGAAAAAGGCCACTTATCAACATCAAGTACAGAAGGGAAAAAGTACAAACCACCACCTATAAAAGTGATAGGTCATTCCAGCCAGGTATCAATTAATATTATTAAAAATCATAAAGATCTTCAAGGGTCCTTTTTAACTAAAAGACTAGGTGAAAATTATCATTCGATAAAAACAGAAAATATTTCAGATTTCAAAACAGTTACTACTCTCTTAAAAGACAGTAAAATCAATTTTTATTCTAACACCCCTAAATGCGAAAAAGAACAATTATACCTTCTAAAATATTTAGAAGGAGATTTTAATGAATCAGAGATCCTTGAAGATCTAATGACTCAAAATATTGAAAATGTACAATTCACAAAAGTCGTTAGATTTAAAACAAAAAAATCGTCTAGAGAAAATCAAATTCTCCCCATTTTTGTGGTACACCTCTCTCCAGAGAGTAAAGCGGGCCAACTATCAAAAATTAATAAAGTACTTTACCAATCAATCAAATGGGAGAAATTAAAAACTAGTGACTCGGTACAATGTTTCAATTGTCAAGGTTTAGACCACACATCGAAAAATTGTAATTTACCATTTAAATGCGTTAAGTGTGCAGAAAATCATGCTAGAGGCGAATGTAGTATTAACAATCTCAACCCAGATTCTGCTATCGAAAATATAAATAAATTAAAGTGCGCACTTTGCAACCAATTTGGCCACCCGGCATCCTACAGAGGTTGCACTAAATTTATAGAATTTCAAGAAAAAATAAAAAAAATGCGACTTAATCAAAAAATCGAGAGAGAAAAGAAACTCGAAAAAATAAATAAATTTCTTTCCCCACAACTATCCTACAGCCAAATATCAAAAAATAACCTCTCCAACTTCCAAAACGTACCACCTCCTCACAAAGAAATTCAGAAACACATGGCAAATACACCTTCCATTCATTCTAATTACAATAATATCACAGAAAATCCTATCTTTACAGCTTTCCTCAATCAAATAAATCTATTAACAGAAACCTTAACAAAAACCACTCAAAAAGTAGACAGTCTCTGCCAACTTCTTTTACCCGATTCTTTAAATCTAAATGACCAGCAACCTTAACGTAAATTCCACCCCAATAAAAGACTTATCCTTTACAGCAATAAACATAAACTCTTTAAGATCACACCATAAAAGACTTAGCCTTACTAGATTTTTACAAAAACACGTACCAGACTTTGCATTACTTAGCGAAACAAAGCTCACTGAAAAATTTAAACCCACCTTCAAAGACTATGCTATTGTTAGAAGGGACAGACCCGACTCGAAACAAGGAGGAGGTACAGCTATTCTTATTAAAAATAACATAAAATTTAAAATTGTCTACCCAAACTGCTTAGTGAATACAAAATGTATTGAAGCTACAGTCATAAAGATTAACATTGCAAATTCACAATCACTCTTTATAATTTCAATTTACTCCGCTGGTAACTGTAAAAAAGAATTTATTACTGAATTAGAAGCACTATTTAAAGAACTTAACTTAGAAAGTACAGAAAACTATTATATTATAGCAGGTGATCTTAACGCCAAACACAAAAGCTGGAAAAATGATACAGAAAACAAACGTGGTATATCACTAAATCACTGGCTAAATAACAACGAAACCAAATTCAAATTAAATCTATACGGTTCAGAATATCCGTCTTTTCCAGCATCCAAATCATACCTAGACCTCTGTATAGCGGATTGCCGCATTCAATTTAAAGACTTAATAAACAATAACTTAATTACCGTCCCTATAAACAGTGATCACAATGCCATAAAATTTAAAATCTCAATAGATAAACTAGCACACTTAGAACTCAATGCACACCTTGAAAAATTAAACTTCGCTAAAGCTAACTGGAATCTCTTTGAAAATATCCTACTCTCAAATAATTCACTAGAAATCCCCAATAATTACAACCTAACCTCTGACGAAATTGACTACAATATCACAAAAATAAATTCAGCAATCTCTGAAGCGATAAAAAAATCAGTACCCACAACTAAAAAAGTTAACTCATCTGAAAAATTTACTAATAAAAAAATTAAAAAACTGCAAAAACACAAAAGCTATATTTTAACACAAATATTCAACCTCCAAAACAAGGGTTTTTCTAGTAATAGTTCTCTATTATCTTCATATAAAGCCACTCTCACTGACATAAAAAATAAATTAAAAGAAGAACTAAGCAATTCAGTAAATAACTATTGGGAAAACACAATAAAAAGCATACCTCCTGATAATCCTACAGAATCGCTTCCGCAAATAAACAAAATATTTAGATCAAAAGGATTATCTCCTATTGACACCCTAAAAATATTACCTGAAAATGTCCAGTTAATCTCTAACGCAGGTATATCCCCTGACAACCTTCCTACAAATAAAGAAAATAATAAAATAATAACGAACCCCATTGACAAATTAAACATATTAGGAACACATTTTGAATCCATTCACAATCAAAATAAAGATTTAGGCAAAGAGGCCCACAAAAAAATTGTCGAAACAAAAGTAAATAATCTTAAAGAAAAAATTGAAAATGATAAATCAAACAACACAACATTCGTTCAATTCTCTGATTCAAACACAGCAGATAATCCTTCGCAAGATTACATCAAAGATTATTTTACTTCCTATATTGACCTAGCATTAATTTTTAGGAAATTAAACAATAAAAAGTCCTCTAGTTTCGACGGAATTCCAAACATAATTCTTAAAAAACTACCCTCTAATGTAATTCGCAGCTACACGATACTTTTTAATAATGCCCTCAATCTCGGGTACTTTCCAATAGATTAGAAATTAGCCAAAGTTATAGCATTGAAAAAAAAAGATAAAGACGGTTGTAATCCTTCTAGTTATCGCCCTATAAGTCTCCTCCCTAACATAAGCAAAGTCTTCGAAGTCATAATTAACAAAGCTCTAAATAAATTTTGCAACGATAACTCAATAATACCTGAACAACAATTTGGATTTCGACACAAACACTCTACTATACACGCTATCAATAAACTTACTTCCGACATATGTTGGGATCTCAATGCAGGCAGATGCACAGCTGCATGTCTCATAGATCTAGAAAAAGCGTTTGATACCGTTTGGTTAGATGGATTATTCTTCAAATTAATACAGAAGTCATTTCCATATCATCTTATAAAAATAATATGGAATATGGTGCATGGAAGAAAGTTTATTGTTTCGGACGGTATAGAAAACTCAACACAAACATTCTTGGTTACAAACGGACTACAACAGGGAACAGTAAACTCCCCCCTTCTTTTCAACATTTTTACTGCAGATATTCTGAAATTATTCGAACTCAATAATGCATTGGCAAAAGCAATATCTTTTGCTGATGATCTAATAATATATATTTCAAATCTAAAATCAACAATTTTGAATAAAATGCTTCAAGATATGTTCGAAAAAATTCAGAATTATTATCACACTTGGAAACTAAAAATTAATATCACAAAATGCGAAACAATTCTATTCAGACCCACTTTGAAACACGCACACTACAATGTTACTAAAAACTGGAAAAATTTCCAACTAAAAGAAAATAAAAATTCCAACACTTTAGTCCCCCATAAAAAATCAGTTCGCTACTTAGGAATATATCTAGACTCACAACTAAACTACAACACACACATTAACACTCAATTATCAAAAGCTTCAAAATGCTTTAAAAGTCTTGCCAGATTATTTTATTCCAAATATCTAAATCATAGAGTAAAAATTCTCTGTTACCTATTACTTATCAGACCAATAATTACTTACGGTTGCCCAATTTGGTTCAATATCTCCCCACAAAATATGGAAAAAATTAGAAAATTTGAAAGACAATGTCTCCGAGCATGTCTTAACATGTACAGAACACCACAGTCAGACTACCAAAAATTTTACAAGAACTCTCATTTACTCAACACTGCACAAATAAATCGAATTGACATTTTCATTTTGAAACTTTGTCGTAATCACTTTGCAAATTCATCCAAATCACAAATAAACAGCCTAATCTCTGGTCCTTTCTATCCACAACCTAAGTACCATAATAAAGCTATTAAGACAGGGTTCACACCCCCAGAAATATTTACCTATCTGGATAGCGAAGGATACTTACAAGACAAAAATAATGTACCAACTATCTATCACATTAAAAATACTTCGAACACAAGAGCATTAAAATATGACCCTAACAATATTAGCTCATCAGATTACAAATATTGTACTTCATAAACACTGAAAGACCTATTGTATAACCATAGATACGTAAATAAATACTGGTGGTTAAATAAATAATACTGAAAAAATAAAGTAGAATAATGATAATAATAGTTGTATATACTGTAAATATCATTGTAAATATAAAAAAAAGAAACCAGCTACGCTATACTTCACTTTTTCTTTTCACTGTATGTATTGTATATATTTTTTTCTCTCTTTAATTGTTAACTTCTTTTCTCTCTCTAGGTTATAAGTCTTTTATATTCAATATAGCGAAAAGCCTGTTTTTTTTTCTCTCTGTCTTTAACAAACTGTATGTAAGGCTTAACAACATTATATATGTATTATGTATCATATCATCATAAACAATCAATGCATCATACCGAAATTTTGTATCTTATCTCAATTAAGATCATTGTTCTTTTTGCAGGTCCAAGAGACCAAGAAAATTATATTAGTCATTGTGAGCCGAAAGGACTTTTTGACTTTTGAAAATCTACAAATTGTATTTAGGGTTAACGTTTATACCTTTATCTTTCATTATTATAATAATATCTTATGTATTGGACTCTAGAAAATAAACGTTTTATAAAAAAAAAAAATAAAAAAAAAAAAAAAAGTTGGTTAGGCGTTAGGTTTTAGTTAGTTGCGTGCGGCGAACCCGGGTTCGATTCCCTGTCCCCCCAAATTTGTTTTTAAAAAATAACCTCATTATGTGAGGTTCTCGCAGTTAATTGTAGCAACAATTAATCTTAATTCGTTCACTTTTATAGTAATTTGTATTTTTAAAATTCTTTTTTAATTTATTAAATTTAAAAATTGTATTTATTAACTGAAATATAACTTTTATTAATTTTAAGCTACACATAACCTTTATGTGTAGTTTACAACCCAAGCTGTTCATTGTTTTTGTATTTTGCTGTTTAGAATCGTTTATTTCTTAAAAAATCATTTATTTTAGCGATTTGTGGCATTTTTTTTTTTGACGTAATTTTTCTGACGTGATTTACTTGACGTCGCGAAAAAACGTCATGTAATTTACGTCAAGCGCGTATGACATACATTTTATGTCATAAACTTTCGTAAGGGTTAACTTTAATGGCACGTTTCTCGATACTCATAAATGAATTGGCGTCTTTCAGCACTCAACCGACGATTAACGACTTATTATATCAGACTTACTCGAGGTCTTACTAAGTATAACAGAATTCTAAAGTTTCATTATTTGCGGTTAACCTTTCCCAAAATAATTGAAATTTCTCTTTGAGTCATAAATATGTAAAATATTTTTTAATATTAAAAAATTATTATCTCTTGTAAAGTAATGTTTTATAAAATAAAAACATAAGTTAGCAAATAACAGATAAAATGTCAATTTTTAAAATTCATGTTGGAATTTCGTTGTTATTGTGATTACAAAGCAGAGCTGGGTAAAATATGGTAATATGGGTTTCCTATTTTCTATTTAAAATGAAAAATGGAAAATGTATATTTGAATTACGTAAAATGCAAAATGTAATAAGGTTTTGTATAAAGTAGTTCAATATGGCTGGTGTTTCAAATAAATAATTCTTAACTTGTGATTTTTACAAATTCAGTGTTTTATTTATAACTCATCACCCCCCACTTCCCCTAGTCCGTGCCTAATTGACCAAATAACGCCCAAGAGGACACAAGTTTTATCAAAATTTTAAGGCTATTTCTTGTCAATAAAAAAATTTTGAAAACATTTAAAACAAACCATTTTCAACGTAAAATTTATCGCTTCTTCAGATTCTGTTATCAAAATTTGTTTATAACAAATATGTAAAAAGTTATAAACAATTATTTAACAAAAAACACAATTTTTTTTCTCAAGATTTTTTAATCAATATTTTCATGTAGAACAAGAAAAGAGATTTAGTTAAAGCATCAAAATTTCATGTCTTTAAGTTCTCAGCTGTAAATATTCGCCAAAACATATACGAAAATACAAGATGGCGGCTCCAATATGGCGGACGAAAATTCAATTTTTTATTTAATTTTCACGAAACTTGGTACACAGAGGTTTTTGGGGTCTCTGATAACGAATCTGAAGTCATTTTTCAAAATTCAAAATGGCGGTCAAAAATAAAAAATTTCAATTTAATTTTATGAAACTTAATATATAGGGGTTATTGGGGTCTCCGATTGCGAATCTGGTGTCAATTTTTAAAAAATTTTAATGGCGGATCCAATATGGCGGTCGAAAATGAAAAATTTCAATTTAATTTCATGAAACTTGGTATATAGAGATTGTTGGGATCTCTGATAAGGAATGTGAAGTCATTTTTTAAAAATTTAAAATAGCGGATCCAATATAACGGTCAAAAATGAAAAATTTCAATTTAATTTCATGAATTTTGGTATATAGGGGTTTTCGGGTCTCCGATTGCGAATCTGCAGTCATTTTTTAATAATTCAAATTATCATTATATTCGGTTATTATATCTGATTTTATTACTTTTAGGTACCCAATAAATAATTTCCACCTATTACTCAGGCAGTAAAAAAAATTTTAGGTCAAAAAAGTAAGTGAAATTAATAAAGGATAAAATGTCCGCCATATTTGCTCAACCACATTGAATTTTAAAAAGCATCATTCGGTACTTAAAAGTAAATATTTTTAAGTGAATTTTAAACCTATGTATACCAATTTTGGAGCGCAGGTTCGCCTGGTTAACAAAGAATGACTCTTATGTGCCAAGTTTAATAAAATTAAATTGAAATTTTTCATTTTCGACCACCATATTGTATTCGTTATTTTTAATTTATAAAAAATGACTTTACATTCGCAATCGGAGACCCGAAAACCCCAATATACCAAAATTCATGAAGTTTATTGAAATTTTGTCATTTTTTACCGCCATATAGGATCTGCCATCTTGAATTTTTAAAAAATGAATTCAGATTCGTTATTAGAGACCCCAATAATCCCTGAGCACCAAGTTTCGTGAAAATTAAATAAAAAATTGAATTTTCGTCCGACATATTGGATCCGCCATTTTGGATTTTTGAAAAATGACTTCAGATTCGCACTCAGGGACCCCAAAAATCCACGGGTACCAAGTTTTATTAAATTCAGCCTATTTTTGAAGATTTGGTACTCTAGGCTAATATTTTACAAAAAAAGTTACTTCAGTCGCCATATTGGAGACCACATCTTGTATTTCCGTACATGTTTTTGCGAATATTTACAGCTGAGAACTTAAAGACACGATATTTTGATGTTTTAACTAAATCCTTTTTCTTGTTCTACATGAAAATATTGATTAAAAAATCTTTTTTGAGACAAAAATTTTGTTTTTTGTTAAATAATTGTTTATAACTTTTTACATGTTTGTTATAAACAAATTTTGATAACAGAATCTGAAGGAGCGAAAAATTTTACGTTGAAAATGGTTTGTTTTAGATGTTTGCAAAATTTTTATTTTGCCAAGAAATAGCCTTAAAATTTTGATAAAACTTGTGTCTTCTTGGGCGTTAATGGGTTAAGTAGAGTGTGATATTATTTTGTCATAATTAAAATTGTTTAAGGTTAAAAATCATGATTGCAAATTTAAATATTCTAATGAGTCTTTGCCTATATCAATTAGTAATTGAATAAAGTTTATTATTCTCAATAATTAAATTCGAATCAATTTTGAACATTAAATATCTCTTTAACTAAAATTGTCTCTAAATACGTTCCATGTCAACCGGGACAAGGCCGGTGCCAAAAATCTATTGACACAAAAGAAGAAGAAGCAGGTGGTCCCTGTGCCACCCCCTCAGGTCACAGTTGAAACAGTGCGGCCTAAAAAGGCGACGCTAGTAGTGCGAGTCTGCCAGGGACAGACGTATGCCTCTGTCCTTGGCAAACTCCTAAAGGAGGTCGACCCCGGCTCTTGTCAGGCGACTGTGGTGGGCGTTGGACCCACAAAGGAAGGAAACCTTCTCCTACGTTTAGGAGGAGGTTCAGACCGTAAGGCGTTTGCCGCAAGGGTCGCCGAAGCCGTAAATGCCATTGGAACCGTCAGGACCCCGGAGGATCAGAAGGTAACTCTAGAAATCCGGGACCTTGATGGTCTCACAGAAAAAGAGGAAGTGGTTTGTGCTCTCGAGGAGCTAATGCAGACACCTCGAGAACAGAGACAGGTGATGGTCCTGGGACCTAACAGTCGAAGAGCAAAGTTGGCCATCGTGGTCGCCGAGCAGGAAGAAGCCAAGAAATTGGTAGAAATTGGACGTATAAAGGTAGGCTTTTTAAGTTGCCAGGTCCGAAGGAGGCTGATGGTGACCAGGTGCCACAGGTGTCTGGCGTATGGCCATAGAAAGGCTGAGTGCAAGGGGGTGGACAGATCCTCCGCATGCTACAAGTGCGGGGAGTCTGGCCACTCTCGTGCAGAGTGTACCAAGCAGGCAGTTTGTTTTTTGTGCTCGGAAGATCCGAGCACGACAGAGGTGTCCCATGAAGCAGGTTCAGGAAAGTGCCCCTGTTTCAGGAAAATCCTGGAACAGGCGAAGAAAGAAGAAGCTCTAAAGCGAAGTCGCTTTAGGACAACCTAGGTCGCAAAAAACGCGGATAGAGGAAGCTTTCTCCCTCTTGAAACGTTTTTAGAGCGAATTGACGGTTCGTCGAGACCCTTGACTCAACTTGTGTGCGTTAAGGGCCTCCATGACCGTCAATGATAGTAGGTCCCGCGGACCGGAGAAAGTCGCTTCGGCGACAGAGAAGGGGATATAAGACCACTCCTGAAGGCGATACGTCAGTAAACTGGCTCTACCCGGGAGTGGTCCTAAGGTCCCCAAATAAGGGTGTGTTTTTAGCGGGTCGGCAGAACATCGCCACCCCCGCATAACCCTGTAGTACGGGCTACAGGGTACCTGAAGGCAGGTTTTCACATCCTACGCAAAAAAAAAAAAAAAATGTCTCTAACTGAAGATATAAACACATAACGGCAAAATAAAACAAAAATTCAAAATGGCGGATCCAATATGGCGGACGAGTTTTTGAAAATTATTCGGATTTACTTGAAAATCGTTACTCGGGGGTTTTTGGGGTCGCTGATTTCGAATCCGAAGTCAGTTTTCAAAAATTCAAAATGGTGGATCCAATATGGCGGACGAATTTTTGAAAATTATTCGGATTTACATAAAAATCGTTACTCGGGGGTTTTTGGGGTCGCTGATTAAGAATCCGAAGTCAGTTTTCAAAAATTCGAAATGGCGGATTCAATATGGCGGACGATTTTTTAAAAATTTTTTCTATTAACGTGAAAATCGTTACTCGGGGGTTTCTGGGGTCGCTGATTACGAATCCGAAGTCAGTTTTCAAAAATTCAAAATGGCGGATCCAATATGGCGGACGATTTTTGAAAAATTCTTGGTATTAACGTGAAACTCGTTACTTGGGGATTTTTGGGGTCGCTGATTACGAATCCGAAGTCAGTTTTCAAAAATTCTAAATGGGGGATCCAATATAGCGGATGATTTTTTAAAAATTTTTCGTATTAACTTGAAAATCATTACTCGGGGGTTTTTGGAGTCGCTGATTACGAATCCGAAGCCAGTTTTCAAAAATTCAAAACAGCAGAACCAATATGGCAGACGATTTCTTTAAAATTCTTCGTATATACTTAAAAATCATTACTTAGAGGTTCTTGGGATCGTTTATTAGGAAACCGACGATATTTTTCTAAAATTTAAAGTGGCGTTTCCAATACGACAGAGAAAATACAATTTTGGTTATAACATTTTTGAAGACGAGTATTTTGGAAGCTCTCTGCGTTAACAGGGTGGAGACTGTCTTCAAATTTAAATTATGGATCCGCCATTTCGAATTTTTGAAAACTGACTTCGGATTCTTAATCAGCGACCCCAAAAACCCCCGAGTAACGATTTTTATGTAAATCCGAATAATTTTCAAAAATTCGTCCGCCATATTGGATCCACCATTTTGAATTTTTGAAATCTGACTTCGGATTCGGAATCAGCGACCCCAAAAACCCCCGAGTAACGATTTTCAAGTAAATCCGAATAATTTTCAAAAATTCGTCCGCCATATTGGATCCGCCATTTTGAATTTTTGTTTTATTTTGCCGTTATGTCTTTATATCTTCAGTTAGAGACATGCAGTTGTTGATAATATCTATTTACAAGCTATTTGTCCTATGTTTCTTACCTTAAATAACATTTTAACATTTAAAGTTGTGTTTTTCATTCATATAAAGCGCCATATTTTGGTCGCCATATTGAATTTTGGAAAGTACCACATCGTATTTGATAAAGAACTTAAAGACGAAGATTTTAAGCTTTTAACCATTAAAATCGTTTAGTGAAAATTGTTCAAAGTATAAAATTTTTATTTTGAGAATCACGCGATTAAAATTAGAATAATTTTGCTCCCTCCTAGAAGAAGTTTTGTGATCGTTAAAATTTTTGATTTTCCGAAAACAGTCGGAATCAACTCATTTTCATCCAAAAAGGATAAATTTTCATTCAAGAGCAAATATCAGGATGGATGTGTGTGTGTTTTTTGTCGACAGGATATCTCGAGATCGCTTCAACAGATTTTAATATAATTTGGAACGCCTAATCAAGCTCATAAATATCTAAACTTGAACACAGGGATTTTTTAAAACACCCAAAAAAAATTTTTGAAGCACCTTTTTTGATCAATCAATATCATTTTTTGTAACAAAATTTTTCCATGATAGAATTGCAACCTAATCATTTAAAGCAAATATATTTCTTATCTTAAAAATAATCAAGTCACCTATATAAAGTATATAATACATCAAAAATTTGAACTACAAAAATAGTGTGCAAAATAATTGTAAGCAAAATCCATAGAGTGGTTTTTAATAAAAATTATTTTTTCTTATACTTACAAAAAATTATTATTTTCTAACAGTTATTATTCCTTTACAATTCAAATAAATGATTCGTATTATATTCATATTGAATATCAAAATTAAATTGAATAGTTAATCTTTAGCAATTCTGTAAAAAAGTATTAGAAAAATTAGACGTAGAATACAGAGAAAGCTGGAGAAAATGGGACGAGGAAAACGACGGGAAGGACAAAAGGAAGATATTACTCAAGAAACTAACGGAAGGGAGAGATAGAAGACTGTGTTTAAATTTATACAAAATAGAATCAGTGTTAAGACAATAAATTTAATATGATAAATATGATACGTATAATTTAAGATTTTTTTTAAATTTAGGTTTAGAAAAGTATGACAACTAAGTGTAGAGAAACGGCTTGTGTAGATGTAAAACTCTTATGTAGCATTAAAAATAAAATTCTATTCTATTCTATTCTATTCTATTCTATTCTATTCTTTAGCAATTCTTTAAGTATATGTGACGCTCCGCGAGAGAAGGGACCAATCACGGAAATAATCAATTTTCATTTTTTATGCCAAAATATAATTTTTGAGTTGTTCTTTTATTTCCATGTTTCAAAATTTTTTTTTATTAATTACACTTTTTGTTATAATGCTTCAAACCTAGGCGTGCTAAGTGTATCGCACTTTTTGGATTTTCTTTGAACGACCGTTTCATGAAATTGGCTGTTATTGGTTTCATTTTTTTTATGTTAATTGATAATTTTTGAGTTGCTTTTTGAGTTCCAAAAATCAAAATTTTATTCCTGCAATTAGTTTTTTTGTTATGAAGGTTCAAACATAGGCATGTTAAGCGTCACGATTTTTCTTCCTCCTCTTTGCCCGTCCGTCCTTTCAAGTTTGCTTTCTCAGCGATAGATCCATTCTCTCGCGGAGCGTCGCATATATGTATGTGTTTTCAATTAAAAGAGTAATTACTCACCAAGAATTATATTTATTTACGACAAATTGTAATTGTCGACTTTCAGCACCAAATTGCAATCTTCTTTATCTTTTTATCCTTTGAAATATATTACTTCTATTTTTATTTCTAACACTTAGATAAAATATGTTTTTTTTTTAATATAAAAATTTAATACTGAATAAAATGATGGACTTTACTCAACCAGTCCAAATAACTTATAAGTTTTTGGAAATAAATATAAATAACTAAAATAAGTAATTAAATAGTAAACTTAAGCGTGGAACTTTTTCATCTATTATTGACAAAAGTTTTTCCAAACTTGTAAATCAATCCATAAAAAGAAAGGTAGGACACAAATGTAAAAAAACAAATTAGGTTTTTGAATTTTATGTATTACATCCTAAATACACAAAAATTGATGAACCAGTAATTTTGAATTAACTGGCACTGCATAATATAAAAAACTTGGACAAATTTTGTTCTTAAATGCGACTGTAAGCACTACAGTACTTATTCTGACTGGTTAGTTTTGTAACACATACTTCCTACTAAATAACATGAAAAATTATCCTTAATGACATTTACGATTATTCTCGTAAGCATGTTACAAAATATTTATAAAACTAAGAACTTTGTTTACGTATAAATATATACTGTATTTTAGATTTTTGTTTCCTTGACGCTTTCTATAATAACCAACAAAATAGTTTATAACTATACATTTGCATTAAAAAGTCGTTAAGTTGATAAAATAGAGTTATAAGTTTTCAAAAACTTCAAAATAATAAATTGCTAATGAACAAGAACAAGATAAATAAAAATAATCATCTCATAGTTTTAAAAACGTAATAAAAGCACATTTTTACATTTAAACGTCATAGTGATAAATGCTTTGAACCCATAAATTTTAAATTTACTTCCGTTTTCGAGCAACGTATTTACGTGAATACAAAGGTTTCTTATAAATTAGTCTTCCGGCAGCTGCTAATTTTCGCAAATCTACAATTGACAAATACTTGAAAATTTTATCTACAATGAGACTCGGAAGTTCAAGTTTATAATTTTTTGAAATTACATTCAACAAGCAATCGGCACTCGAATCGACTGCATCTCTTCTTGCTTTAGCCTTTTCGACACTTCTCTCTAAAAATTTAGAATACGCTGGAAACTTTCGGTATGATAATTCTAAAATTTTCAGCAAATCTTTACGAATTACATAATTTGAAATTTTATCAACGGGTTTTGTCAAGACATCGTAAAAGGTAAGATCATATTCATGATGAACTGTAGCTTCCCGCATATTTATTATTTGTATTTCGCATTGTTCGTACCAATCATTCAGATTGTAATTTTCGAGAATTTTTAATTCCTTCGAGTCAGGACTAATGGAATTTTTAGAAACAGATCTTAACTGAACTAAATGTGCAATTAGTAACTGTAAAACATCATGGTAAGTATTTTTGTTTAATACAAGCTTATCATTTAAAACACTTACTAAACTTTCCAGAAAATCAGTTTCTCGAAGTCTGAGACGTTCATTTTGTAATCGCTGTTCAAGTGTCGAACTTCCAGTAAGGCCAGAAACTTGTCGTAATCGACAAACATTGGGAAATCTTTGTACATCAGCTTGAACAGTCGAGGAATACAATAAATCATAAACTGTTCCAATATCCTGAATGTGATCTATTAAGGCTAAAATAGTTTTAGGATCACTTTTATCACAATTAATCTTAAAATTATGACATGATTTGTGAATATCATATTCGAGGAAGACGTCTATTAGGTCCGGTATTTTCAGTTCCGCTGCAAATCCTAATAATGTTTCCAATTTACAAATGATTAAAGTTTCGTTTAAATAATTCAAAATACATCGGACTATTTCAGGTTTAAATTCCCATTCTTTGACAATTGACTGTGGTTTTTTCATACCAGTTGCACTTGATGTTTCTTCTTTTAATCTTAGGCCAACAAATTTATTTTGTAGATTTTCATTCGAAACTCTAATTTTACATGCGTGTTTTAAATATTGTACACATTCAGTTCTCAATGCAGCCAGATCATTTTTAATCAATAACATCTCCGTGACTTCAAGGTATTTTTCAAATTTATAAGGGGTAACACACCAATCAGAATCGACATTGACATCATTATTAAAAATGCCCAGAGATCGCTCATGAATAGACCGTTTTTGTCTAATGTCCTCATGCCGTTTTCTATTTAGAGCACATTCTAAAGGTGTTGCATGTCCATGTAACACATGCAATCGCTCAATCATAGCACCTGTATCTAAAAGAAATTTGACAACAGATGATCGGCCTGACGCTGCTGCCAGGTGTAAGGGTGTCTCAAAATGTTTCGTTTTTGAATTGATATCAGCACCTGCTTTAATGAGTACCTCTACCGATTTTAAGTGCCCAAACATGGCAGCAACATGAAGCGCATTTTTACCCTTCCAATTAACTTTAAAAGGACATCCACTTTCAATAAGGATTTTCAGAATTTCGTCGTCTCCATTTTTAGCTGCCATATGAAGAAAGTTTTCATCAGTTTCCAATTCAGATTGAGGAAATAAAATTTTTTCTTTGACTTCCTCTGTCAGACACAATTGAACAATTTTCTTTTTTCTGGATTGGACAGCTAAAGTAACAATTGAACCATTTTTTATCTCAAGAGAACGGAGATTGGCACCCCATTTCACCAATTCTTCTGCAATTTCCTCGCGACCTGCTTTAACAGCCAGATAAAGTGGCGTTTCACCACTTAAAGTTTTTGCGTGAATATCAGCTCCTCGTTTTATTAAATATTTCAAGATGTTTAAACGGTCATTGGAAACTGAATAATGAAGTGGGGTTTCAGATTGCCACGTTTTTACATCGACATTTGCACCATTATCAATTAAAATTTTCAAAACATCTATCCGATTATTTACAATGCACAAGTGGAGCAAAGACCTTTCTTCTATAGTCGCTGATTCGATTTCTGAGCCATTTTTAATTAATAATTCTACAATTTTGGAGTGTCCGTTAACGGCAGCATAGAACAACGGCGTTTTAAAGTCGTCATTTTTGCCATTGACGTTATCATATCCCTTGGTAATTAATAATTCAACTATTTCTTCATTACCACATTGAGCAGCGTAATGAAGAGGAGTCATCTTTTTTGTATCTTCAAATTCTGTATTACAATCTCCGTCCAAAAGGTGCTTAACAATTGGTGGATTTTTTTTTTGAATAGCTAAAACAAGAGGAGAGATTCCATCTTTGTTAAGAATATCAATTGAGGACCCCCGACTGATGAAAGCTTTAATAACGTCAATGTTTTCGAGAGACACTGCAATAAAAAGAGGAGTGACTTTTTCACGGGAAAGTACATTTCCAGAAGCAGCATGATCCAAAAGAGCGTTTACTATTTTTAAATTAAAATTTTTTCTCTGAAGAATAACATGGAGAGGTGTTTCTCCGTTTTTATCTTGAATATTAGGATTAGATCCATTTTTTAAAAGTTTTTCTACAGATGGAAAGTAATTTTTAGCAGTTGCAATGTGAAGCGGTGTTTCGTTATTTTTATTTTTCAAGTTCACCGTATCTTCATTTAAAATCAGATTAATCACATCCTTGTGACTTTCTTTTACGGCAATGTGTAAAGGTGTATTCCCATCCATATCACCAATGTCGACACGAGCATTACGAGAAGAAAGCAAACAGACTAGTTGGTCGTGACCTTTAGCAGCTGCAACATGCATCAACGTTTTTCCATTTACTTTGTCATCTACAGAATTAGTTTGCATCAATGAATGAGCAAGTTTTAAGTTTCCGTTATGAACAGCTAAAAAGAGGGGATTATAACCAAAAGTGTTGTTGTATCCACTGTTCTGACGTAAATGTGTGGGCTGAGTAGGATTTGGAGAAGGAAGCCTATTCCGTGCAAGGTATCCATAAGGTTGCGAACCTCTTGTTCTACCGCGGCTACTATTTTTGTGAAACATTATGTATAGTTTCAATGCAATAAATCTGAAGATATCAATTAGTAGTTTTTTCTAGAAACCTTGTAGAATCTCTTCTCCGTTTGCCATTTCTGTAAAAAAAGAGAATGGAAATGGTTTTAGTTAAAAAGATAAAATTAAAAATCAAGTAAGGTTATTATTGTCGACTTAAACAACTAAATTGGTGCTACTAGCGACCGGCTTTGAACTAATATTGGTGTCACTCTCTTTGTGGAATTACATATCGTTCACCCCAAGTTGAATCTACATACATTTTTGTGACAATTTGAAAAACTCGTAACTTTTAAGTGCAAAGTAGAAATTACGTATCTTTGTATAATGGTTTGGAAACAGTGTATTTATATAGATTTTGTACACTGAAAAAAATATTTCCGTTTAACTGCGATAATTATAAGTAGATGAACCTTATTTTAATTATGATTTGAAAACTTAGACAAGATTGTGTTTTAGCGCCATACGACTGTTTGGTGGAACACTTGATATTCGTGAAACTGCGAGTAACATTTTACGATTAGGTAAAATCAATAATAGTGCACCGATGCATTATGGGAAATACATACGTATATAGTTCTCAAATTTCTAGACAACCTGTCAGCGAACACTCCACACTTGTTAAAAGTTATTCCTCTCTGAACTGTAGCGTTTTTATAAAGTGTTGAACAATTATCTTTCTTTCTTCTTTCCTAATTCAGTGCCTTATAGTCTCATTCATTTGTGCTTTAATCTCTGAAGTTCATACGGGCTTTATTGCATCGATCAGAAAATATTAATCCATGGAACAAAACTGACAGGTCATGGTCTCTTCTACTCTGTTCTAATTTCGCCGGTCACTAGTCATCTCGAAATAATCGCAGGAGTAAATCTCGGCCATCAGAAGATGCAAGAATTTTGAGAGTTCCTTGTCCTCCAGAGTTGAATACACGTTGTGTGATAATGAGATCCCTCGCTTTCTACACATCCAGATTGTACCCATCATCCCAAAAACCACAACAGTGTTCCAAATGCAAAAAATTTGGACACGACCCCTCTCAGTGCAATTCTAATATTCTTTAATATTGTTTATTGTGCTCATTGTCACCTTTCAAAAGATTGAAACAATTCATTGTCCATATGCAAATTCCTCTACAGATTGTAGAATCTACAATCATAAGTTCGAAATACTCAACAACCTAGATAGGAAGCAGGCAGCAGCCCTTCTTTCCAACTATAAACCTGCCTTTTTTCGGAATTCTGATCCCGATATTTATAGAATTTCAGCCTTATCTCAACCTTCCAATCAATTGCGGAACTAACATGAGTTACAGAAGAATTTAGACGACCGCTTCTCCACTCCCCTCCCCAGTATAACCTATATGTTGACGAGCAGGGGACTAATCCGCAGGACCTGGAGAGAGTGGTGTCGGCAGTTGGCGCTTTGCTTCTCAGTCGGTACTGTGGTGTCGACTCTTTTTGAGACAAACATGTACTATTAACTAAATTTCATCTCCAAACCATTTTTGTAATGTCCGCAGGACACACTGAGTGTCTTATCTTATCTGTCCAGTATCTTTTGCGAATAAATGAAATAATAGGTAGAAGTCTTTGCTTTCCATAGAAGTTGTTGCTTCTCATTTTGAGGGCTCTTATAATTAGTTGGGTTTCTTTGTTGAAGACTTTTTATTAGTTGGTTGCGCTTTGTGAACTCCAGCCTGTTTACAGTTTTTTGGCTTTTTTTCTTTCCTTTCATCCTTGCAGCTCGTAAGCCAGTATTTTAACATGCACCCGGGTTTCAAACTAATCAATTTCGGAACCTGGAACACCAGGAGCGATGTTAACAAGAAGGCGGGAAATCAGAGGGAAATAAATCCTTGTTTACCACAAATCTTGACATTCTGTCAGTATACGAAGCCTGGTTGTCCTTCAGAATCCTTGATTAGCAGGTTAAGGGTTACTATACATGAAGATCATGAAGGTGTCAACCCGGACGGAGGGAGGGGCACTGATCCTCATTAAGAAACATCTTAGGATAACTCCCCTCATCTGGGAAGGAAAATTAAAAAATTACATTAATGTTTTCGGCATATCATTTGCCTCTACGATTAGTCCTATCCAGTTTTCATCAACATTTGTGCTTCCCACCATTCACATCCCTGAAGCCTGTTAGAGAGAGCCATTTGGAAAGTTTGACGACACTAAGCCTACACTGATCTATAGGGATTTTAATGCCCTCTCGGGGATATGGTGCTCCAGCCAAAACACGTCCAAGGAGGACAACTTGGCTGAGGCTATGGACGATATGCAATTAGTTTCCACAAATCTATACCAATCATTTTTAGAACCTCGGATAACGAGGACAGTAATCTTGATCTCATTCTTATTTTCGAATCCATACGAGGTCTAGCTGATTTTTCAATATCTGGGGAATCTTACTATTCGGACCACCTTTTTGGTACAGACAACCTTGAACTTTGCTCCGGTTTCAATTCAAACTAGTTCGTCGAATCGCCTTAACTTCAGAGGACCCTCCCTAACACCCGGTTTAACGTGCAGCTAGCCACTGTTGTGGGATGTAGAGTGCTCTAAGATAGTGGCAATAAGAAGCTTCATGAGGAGGGAATAACTTCCCCTACCAGACCCAGAAGTTCAGATCTTGGCACAAGGTTGGAGATGCTCAGAATAAAAGATTTTTCAAGAAGAAAAAGTTCGTCTCCTATGTAACATTCTGTGAGTCTCTACCCCCATAACTAAAGGATATCCCAGGGGTATTCCTGGGATATCCCGCTAAAATTTGGGATATTCTGTGGAGATCTCTGGGAAAGTCTGGATATCCCAGGGACATCCCCTGGATATACAAATTTTCTCCTCACGAGATATATTCTAATGATGTATAAAAACAAAATTTGTAGGTGAGAGGAATCGAACCAGCGCCCTTATGCATAGTTCGTTTCTTAAGCGTGACCGTAACCAACTGAGCTATTGGAGCTTCTTATAAACAGTAAAGAAAAACATTAGTACTTAATGCAAAGAATATTAGTTGAACTTCAAAAATTATTTAAAAACAAAAAGCTGAACAAATCTAGTAATTGTCTTAAACAAATAAAATTATTAGTCACTACTAATTATTTTATGATACATTTCGGTTATAAGTAATTAATATTATAGTTATAATAAATAAGTTATATCCCTCGGTTATCTGGATGGGATATTACAAATGCTATATGATGTTACTGGGATATTCAAATTTCCATCCCATGAGATATCCCTTGGAATTTCCCTGGGAGATCCCGAGATCATAATGATATATCTACGAGATATCCTCTATGTTGTGAAGGTAGACTCTTCCAAACCTCCCTCTATTATTTGAAAATCTATCCGGGTCTTCTCTAGTAGAATTGCCCTGATGTCAAGCAATAATTGCACTGATCCGGATTACGAGTTGTTTCCTCGGAATTTTTCCATACAGCTCTTTCTTAATGTAAAAACAACACCCCTCTGATTCCGGAAAACATAACCTACCAAGTCATCAAGAAACTTCTGCATATGATCCTTAGCATTCCTCTCGCTCTGTTTAATGACTTTTTTGACAACGGTGTGTACCCTCAATCATGGAGACACACTAGGGTTATCATCGTACCAAAACCTAACGGGAAGGGATTCAGGCCGATATCGGTGAATTTTACGATATGTAAATTCTTCGAAAGACTGATTCAACGGGGGCTGGAACACCCTGGGTACCTTCCTGACAGTTTGGTTTTAGAAAAAGTAGATCCTCGTTGGACGCAGTAGCCAATGTGGTTACAGATGTTCAACAGGACTTTCTCTGCGATCAAACCCAGTAAAAAATAATTTATTGGAACTCGGGCAAAGGGAACTGGAACTTTGAAAGTTCCATTTCCTTTCATTGCATTTAAGGAATTAGAACTTTCAGAATTTTTAAATCTGAAAAACCAGTTAAAGGAGGGTTTAAAAAGTAGAAAAACAACTTACGTGCTGATATTTGTCAATTATTGTCCCTTAGCTGAGGTTAGATACGTTTTTTAAGTGAAAAAAATAATTTATTAAATAAATTGTGTGAGACGATGTAGGACTGTTTCCCAACAGTCGGTAAATTTGAATAGGCGCGCATACAAGTTGCCAATAATTTTAAAACTACTACAAAAATATTCTTACTTTAATACAATACTTATCATTATTATAAATTATTGTAATTTTTATAACTTTCCTATGCTTTTTTATAAATTATAAAACTATTTATTTTTTAAAATAAACATGTTTCGTAATTTCATATTCAAATTTACCGACTGTTGGGAAACAGTCCTACATCGTCTCACACAATTTATTTAATAAATTATTTTTTTCACTTAAAAAACGTATCTAACCTCAGCTAAGGGACAATAATTGACAAATATCAGCACGTAAGTTGTTTTTCTACTTTTTAAACCCTCCTTTAACTGGTTTTTCAGATTTAAAAATTCTGAAAGTTCCAATTCCTTAAATGCAATGAAAGGAAATGGAACTTTCAAAGTTCCAGTTCCCTTTGCCCGAGTTCCAATAAATTATTTTTTATTGGGAAGTACTCTAGCGGCAGCTATTGATATCAAAGGTGTGTTTAATAATATTCTTCGCTTGGTCTTGATCAATCAATTGATTGAAATAAAGGTCCCGGAGAAAATGGTTAACTTTATCTCGTATATCATCTCGAAATGGAAGACGTATGACGGTTGCCTAAAATAATTATCTAGAAAATTAGATAAGCAGAGTTTCAGAAGACAGAATGTTTCTTTTCCCGAATGTTTGTTTCCTCAGACTAGAATTTGTAAGAAAGCCCATGCAGACAAAAATTTGTAGAATCAAATTGTCAATTATAAAAATCTTTGTTGATATTAATTTGTAAATAAGAGAAATTGTAGTGAACTATATTTTTACATGTACAAATTTTAGTTTAATATGCATTTTTCTTAAACGAAATGTTATTTGGACCAATTTTTGTTAAATAGATTGATAGTTTAATATAAATGTCAGATAACCTAACTTTTTCGTGTTAGAATCTTTAGAAAAACTTATTTTCATTTCTCAAAATTCTTTCTCCAATTAATTATAATTTGACAGATTTTATAATGTTATAACACAGAAATTTTATTTTATAAATTATCTATTTAGCAGAATTTACATGTGCCAGAATTACAATTTAACGGAAATACCAATAGTCAGAATTCTTATTTAACAGAAAATTTATTTATTCATTGAATTTCCCTTTGTCATCATTTTTATAAGTTAAAATTGTTATTTAATAGAATTTACACTTGTTAGAATTTTTATAGTGCAGAGCTTATATTTAACCAACTTTCTATTTATCTAAACTTTTATGTAAAAGAATCTCTATTTAGCAAAATTTTTATTTAACAAAATTAAAGTATAAAACACAATTCATGCAACCGAATTTTTATGTAACAGACTGTTTACGAACCCGATTTTTTATGAGATAGAATCTTTATATATTCGAACATATATTACATAAAATCTCAAAGTGGCAGAACTTTTGCAGAACTTTTAACTGACCGAAAACTCACATGAACGAACTTTCATTTGTCAGGAATTTTAGCCGCCATCTTTCTTTGCATTCTTGTCTAATATAATTGGTTAGAAAAGAACAGATATAAATATGGCTGCTAAAATTCTTGACAAAACTGCAAAAACAAGTGTCTTAAATTGTTCAAAAATGTCTTAAAATAAAACATTTTTCGTGTCTTAGACACTAAAAGTATCTTAATTAAAGACATTTTTGGCCAATTTAAGACACCATGTTTTTGCAGTGAAATGAAAGTTCATCCATATGAGTTGTTGGGCAATTAAAACGCATTAAAATTCGGGTTCGTAAACAGTCTGTTACATTAAAATTCGGTTGCATGAATGATATGTTATATTATAATTCTGTTCAATAAAAATTCTGTTAAGTATTGATTCTGTTATATAAAAGTTTGGATAAACAGAAAATTGGTTAAATATAAATTCCGCAATATACAAATTTAATCTAGTGTAAATTCTATTAAATAACAATTCTAACTTATAAAAATGATCACAATAAAGGAAAATTCGATTAATAAAACAATCTGTTAAATAAATTTTGTTGTTAATAAAAATTCTGACTATTGGTTTTTCAGTTAAATTGTAATTCTGGCATATATAAATTCTGCTAAATAGATAATTTATAAAATAAAATTTCTGTGTTATATGAAATCTGTCAAATTATAATTCATTGAAGTAAGAATTTTGAGAAATAAAAATAAGTTTTTCTAAAAATTCTAACACGACAAAGTTAGGTTATCTGATATTTATATTAAACTATCAATCTATTAAACAAAAATTAGTCCAAATAAAATTTCGGTTTGAAAAAATGCATATTAAACTAAAATTTGTACATTTAAAAATATAGTTAACTACAACTTTTCTTGTTTACAAATTAATGTTAACAAAAACTTTTCTAATTGACAATCTGATTCTATACATTTTGGTCTACATGCGTTTTCTTACAAATTGTAGCTTGAGGAAACAAACATTCGGTAAAAGAAACATTCTGCCGTCTGAAATTCTGCCTCATTTTAGGAAACCGTAATACGTCTCTCCAGACGGCTCCTTTTCTTTTCCATATAAAAAATGGCATGATAAACGACTTTCAAAAGTATATCAAAATTCATATTAAAAATATCATAACGAAATGGTGTTGAAATTCATTTGCAAAATCATGTAAAAACTGTCATAAAGTTCATTTTAAAAAATGTTATTCTTATTTTGAAAATCTAGTGTTTTTACTTTGAAATAGTAGTAAAACGTTAACAATAAACAAATAAATATAATATTAAATCACTAAATAGGTATAAAAAAGAAATAACCACAGAAAAAAGATAAGTAAAGAGTCAATCGACGTTGTTTCGAAAAAACTAAATTTTAGATTTTAATTATTTTATACGTCAGAAATGATTTTTTTTACCATTTAAAACTCAAAAGTAAGCAATTAACCATTTTTCGCGCTGAACACGAATCTGTTATCAAAAATGGTCCATCACTTCAGGTGTTTGCGTAATTCTAGGTCAAAAGTCCCAAAAATGGCTAAAATCATAGCCTTACTTTGGAATATTACTACAAGTAGAAACATTTCTTTTTAAATATGAGAATAGGGTTTCTTTAAGTTTTTGGGGTCGCTAATTTCATTTTTGTCTACAAGCAAAACGAAAATGGCGGCTTTTATTGAAAAAATGTACAAAAAAATCGACAACTTTTTGTTTTTTAATCATTATTTCTTACCGAAAACATTTTTTTAATGTGTAATAAAGTGCCACGAAAAGGCACAAACTGTTGCAAGATTAAAAATATGTTTTAGTTAATTTATCAAATTCAATATGGCGGCGACAAAATGGCGGATATTGTAAAATAAATTTACCGAGCAAGTGCGAGCTGGACTCGCGCACAGAGGGTTCCGTACACGAACTTAAAATGGATTTCAATTATTTATTAGATATTTATTATTTGGATTATTTGAATAATAATAAATTAAAATCATATTTTTTTACTTTCATTAAAATTTAAGTATAAACTTAACCATTTTTATAAGATTAAAAATTTCCAATCAAATAGACTAAGCTCTATTATATAATTTTAAATTTTAAAGACAAAAAAATTTTTTTTTTTAAATTTTGTTTTATTTTTAAATTTTTAACGTAATTTAAACATAAAAATAAACATTTTGTACAAAAAAATAATCTGAAACTGTAAAATATTGTAGCTGTTCAGAAAAAAAAAATTTTTTTTCGGTAAAATTTCAATTTTTTAAAGAAAATGCTATGATAATAAATTTAAACCATAATTTTTATGGTTTTATAAAAAATTCTGCAGAAAATTACACATTTTTGCCAATTCCCAACCTTTCAGGATAAATACGCTGAGCTCTAGCATAGGGGTTTTTTGTCATTTTCCAACTTTTCATTAATAACTTTTGAAAACTAAGTCCAACAATGTTCGCTATATTTTTCCTGTGATCTACACGTAAAAATTCTTAGATAAACCAAATTTCAAACCTCTAGGTCAAATAGTTTGGAAGATAAGGGGGAGGGACACGTTTTTTTAAAAAAAAGTTTTTCCTTGACAACGCTATGACTATCAACTCTAATCATGTTCTCTATATTTTTCCTGTACTCTACTCGCGAAAATACATATGTGTACCAATTTTCAATACTCTAGGTCAAATAGTTTGGGAGATATGAACATCACGTTCAATCATGTTCGTTATATTTTTTCTGTAATCTACACGTGAAAATACATAAGCGTACCAAATTTCAACTCTCTATCTCAAACAGTTTGAACGCTGGGGGGGGGGGGGGGGGGGTAATGGTTTTGGGCGACGGACAAACGAGTGAAGACATACGGGTTCCGGATTTGACACTCTGTTTCGAATATCAAGCGAATCCAATTATTTTTTAAAAAATCTTCCACCCATTTTGATCCGCTATTTTGAATTTTGAAAAAGTAGTAAAAGATTCGTTATTAAACGGCCTGTGTTATAAAATATTGCAAATTTTGTATGAAAGAAACGTGTTTTTTACTTATTACTGTTTTTAAATACGTATATTTAAATAAATCGGCGCAGGGTTCTAATTTATTCTATTAAATTATATAAGTAACGCCAATCCTTTAACAATATAATACAAATTTAATAAATATTTATTAAAGAATTTGATTTTTTTTAATTATACACTTGTCTATTGACCTTTCGCACTCAGAAGTGTTCACCGAGGAAATTTCGGAGAAATAATACTTTAAACATAAATACCAACACGTAAAAAAACTGGAGTTCAAGTTACTTCAACTGGAGTAATGGGAATCACAAGAAATAGTAATATATATAGGACAACTACAGTCTGGAGTATTTTGACTACTAGTTTCCTGGAGTAGATGCAATTACAGCATTTTTTTACGTGAAGTATTGCGCGCCTACAGGACTACTTTCAAGTAGGAGTACTCGCATTTGCCTGGACCACTCATTCTTGGGTTTGCTCGCCAGTAGAGAGGAAAAACTGTAGAAAGACCTCTCCTGAGTACAACCGGTTTATCGACAGTCGAGTTCTAATGATCTGCACAGGTCAGTTACCAACAGTGCATATCATTATTCCTCGACGTCAAACCTTCCACTAAAGTTATCTCACAAGCCAGAAAATTCCCAGACCTGTCGGGGCGCGAACCCAGTAAGCTGGACTTGGCGAGACCGTAGAGTCTAGTATTTAACCAACTGACCTAACTCCGTGGTAAGAATTTGATGTTTATTACCATAAACACTATGATAAAGTAATTGTAAATTAAAACATTTATTTTAATTATAAAACGTTTAACCGTTAAAATTTGAAGCCCTTTATACTCTAATAATGAGAAAACACTGTTCTTTTTGTTTTTTTGGTGCACTTATGATCTCAAATTATTTATAATTCAGTACATCCTAGCTAAATAGACCACTTTCGCTTTATACGCCTAAAAAGTCCACTCTGGCGTTGGCCGTCTAAAACCTTCACTTTTAAAATGAAAGTCAAAAAACCACACTTTGTTTTTCCAATTTTTCCAGGAAACTAATTTTTAAAGTTTTAGAAACTTAAAAAATTCTAAATCTTAAAATAATATTGTATAGATTAGTGCTTATTAAAGTTGGTCTATTTCAAATGCTGTTTTGATTTTAATTGAATTTTTTGACATTTCATTTAACCAAAAAAACATGCCTCGATTAACGCGAACAAAAACACGATGTTTTCGTGCATATGTGGTAGAAAAGTATATTTTGTTATACTCTTTGACAAAAGAGTTTTTGCGAGACCAAAAAATCAGAAAAACGGAATCACAAAAATTACGATTTTCGTAAATTACACGTATCTCTTTAGTTAGTGCTATTCTCTGAAAAGGTGTTATACAAAGCATCATGTGCACCAATACAAAAGTGCATTTTCTGCCTTCGTGCAAATTTTTTCACTTCACTGCAAAAACAAGTGTCTTATTTTAAGACATTTTTGTCCTCACTTTTAAGACGTTTTAAAGTGTCTTAATTTTAAACCAATGAAAAAGCATCTTTCAAAATTATTAACCAATGAAATTGCTTGAAATAACTGTAAGACGCTTTCTTAATGTCTTGTGTCTTAAAATAAGACACTTAGAAGACAGCAGTTTTTGCAGTGTTGTCACTTTACTTGGTGCACAATGTACTATTTTAAAATAAAAATCAATTTTTTATTTTCTTTACTTATCTTAGTTCTGTGATTATTTCTTTTTAAAACTCATTTAGTGGTGTTATATCATTTTTTGTTAAAATTATTAAATGTTTTATTACTAATTTATAAGGAGATTTTAAAATTAAAAATCAAACTCTTTAAAATTAACTTTATAACATTTTTTAAATAATTTTTCATGTTATTTCATTTTTCAAATAAACTATAAGAACAATGTGAAAACACAAATAACATGTAATTCCACATAGAGTTAATAAGAATTTAAGAAAACAGTTTGAAGACCTTTGACTCGAAGGAGGATTTTAGTTACTTCGTAGCAGGTTAACAGCCAGCAATGAAATACAAAAATTTCATTATATTTAGTAAGACTAAGTATTTGATTTCAATATTGGATCAAAATATTTACTAGTAAGTATATGATATTTACAACTTCAATAAAATCTGCAATCGATATTATTGTACGTTATATTATACGTTATCTATTTGGAGTTTAAGGTAGTATTATACTTTGTAAACTGTCAAAGATGACTCTAAACAACAATTTTTTCTAGGTGATAATTTTATTTAAAGCAATGAAAGTTTTCGTATAATATTTTTGACATTTTTGTCTTTTAAAAATAAAAAAAAAAAATTTTTTTGCTGTGCTTATTTCATTACTAGAGAGCACTAAAGTCAAGATAAAAAAAATGAACGATAAATCGGCGGACAAGCTACACAGCCTCACAGAAACATCGATCTGAAAAATTCAAATGTGGTTTTAAAGGTGATACATGTGTTTAGGCATCCCCCCTAACCCCGATAAAAAATATTAAAAAATGAAAAAATGACGCCAATTTAAAAAAAAATCACAAAAAGGGTATGTTTTGGTCATTTTTGAGTCGTTAAAAAAAAAGTAGATAATCGCATTTAGGGAGGATGCCTGATGGATTTAATAACGAAGAGATTGATCTAAGGTTTTGTAAAATCGATAAAAAAGAACTCGAGTAATGCTGTCCGCCAGTTTAAAAAACATGGTTTTGAAAAAAATGCGTTTAAATTTTTGTGTATAATCAGCCGATGTGCATATGTATAACTTTTACATGTGCATAACTTTTTTATTTCTTCGAATTTTAATCTGCAATTTGGGAATTATATTCTTGAGGAAATGTAGATCACAAAAATAAAATAAAAAATGTCGATTTTTTGATCTATGCAAAGTATAATACTACCTTAATATGAGTTTTCAAATCAGTCTGCCGCTTGGATCATGTAACCTTCCCAATTAGCCGGGAAAGGGGGGGGGCATGTCATTGTTAACATAACTGAATAGATTTAGTTTAAAACATTCCAAACTTAGTACGTGGTCAATTTGGAGTGTAATAGGAGCTTTAAAATCAGTCTGCCGCCTGCTTCGTGTGATCCCCCCAACCTTCTAGGGGGGGGGGGGGGGGGGCAGTAACTAACTACATATGAATTGACGAATTTCAAAACACTTCATTCATGGTACCTGGTCAGTTTCGAGTGTAATAAGATCTTTAAAATTAGCCTGACGTATTGATCGTGTGACCTTCCCCCAGTCTTCCGGGGGGAGGCCTTGTAATTTTCTATATATGAATTGACTTATTTCAAAACACTTTTAACTTAAAATTTGGCCAGTTTGGAGAGTAATAAGAGCAAAACCAGTCTGCTGCTTAGATCGTTTGCCACCAGTCTTCCAGGGCGGGGGGAATGGGAAGAGGACATGTAATTTACTTTATATGAATTGACTTATTTCAAAAATTTCAAACTTGATATATGATTAATATATTAATGACTAAACCAGTATGACGCTTGGATCGTGTGAGCCCTTCCCCCTCCAATCTTCCGGGGGCAGAACATGTTATTTACTATATAGTAATTGACTTATTTCAAAGAACTCCAAACTTGATATAGGATTAATTAGGAGTGTAATAAAAGTTTAAAAATCATTATGCCATTTATATCATTCGACCCCTCCCCCGGAAGACTAGTGGGGTCTAGTGGAGACTACGATCTAACGGGCAGTCTTATTTTAAAAGTCATATTTCTAAAAATATTATTCGTACATTAACTTTGGTGCACTTTGGAGTAAATTGAATCACATATACAAAGTTTCAGGACACCGCCGATGACGGGGAGGGGGGGTTATCGCGAGCTAAATATCAGACTGACATTAAAACTCTTATTACACTCTAAACACACCAGATAACAAGTTTGAAGTGTTTTGAAATATGTTAATTCAAATGTAGTTCGTTACATGACCCCCCCGCCCTGAAAGACTGAAGGGGGGGGGGGTCACACGAAGCAAACTGCAGACTGATCTTGAAGCTCCTATTATACTCCAAATTGACCAAATACTAAGTTTGGACTGTTTTGAAGTAAGTCAATTCACATATGTTAAAAATGACATGCCCCTTCCCCTTCGGCAGACTGATTTTAAAACTAATATTACACTCTGAATAGATCGTACACCAAGTTTGGTATGTATTGAAATAAGACAATTTACAAATAGGCCGCGAACCGACTTCGGCAATGAAAATTACGTACTTTATGTACCAGAAAAGACAAAAAAAGGGACCAATTACGTACCAAATTTCTTACTTGTATCTTTTTTAAAGTATCGATTTTTAAGCTAACAATATTATAAAACAGTAAAAAACCAATGACATTAATTTGCATTAACATATTTTATTACTTTAGAAAATGATTTTAAAATTAAGTTACCACATTTTGTTAAATTTTATAAAAATTACATTCTCTTAGAAACGTTAGCAACATTTAAAATAACTCTTAAAGAAACATTTATAATTTAAGATTATATATAAGGATTTCAAACTATATTTTAATAGAACCAAAACGATAAAAAGAGAATCACTTTTTGAAAAAATCTGATATCAGTCTTGTTTTCTGCTTCTTTCTTTGCTTGTTTAAATCCATCCAACAGAGTTTTGGCTATTTCAACTTCTACTAAGTCTTTCTTTTCTATCGCTTTATTCAATTTTTTATCTGACTCTTCAAGAAGCTTATTTTTTATTTTTCTCTTTGAATCTTCATTCTTTTTCAGTTCTTTTACTTTTTTCTCTTCTGAAGTTATTCTTTTTTTTCCCACTGTTATTCTCTTAATCTTTTCTTCTTCTGCTGACTTCTTTTCTGCATTTTCTTTCTACTTTCGATCTTTTTTCACCATTTTCTTCTTTTCTTCTTCAATATATCTCTTATAATTTGCTAAAGCGTTTCTCCCAAGGCTCAAGAGATTTTTACTAGGTGAGATAAGCTCTAGTTTGTTAAAATATTTTTTCATACCGCTTTTTACTGTCACTGCTTTTTACTTTCGCTCATTGCTGCTTTGTCTTTAGTAAGATAATTGGCGGAGTAAGAAAATCCCTGATCCACTTCTGCATTGCCGTGCGACAAACTTAAAGCAGCTTTTACAAAGCGTGTGACATTAGAATATTTAAATTTTTCTAGAGCTGTTTTTAATTAAAAAAACTGTGTCCAATATTTCTCTATACGACCATGAACAACAGTAACCTTTTCATCTTCAAGAAATATCCATTCATCCCTTAGGAAGTCAATATCTATATCCATTGGAAGAACTCGAGCAAGCTCGACTATCTGTTGGAGACTATGAGACGATTTCTGTTGCCCTGGTTTCAAACATTGACAGTGTGACACAACATCGCTATTTAATGAACTTTTTTTTAGTAGGTGGTCGCAGGCGGCGCGGCAGCAAAGTGTTTCTGGGCTCTAATTTTGAACTCTAACTGGATCGGTTCATCTAACTGAAATTCGTGTTAAAAAAACATTAATGCAATTTTTGTAAGAATTATCATAATTTGAGTCGTTTAGATTAAATTAAACAAGTTTTAAGCAAACAGAGTAAGAAACAACTTTTACACCGTTTAATTAATATATATTTATCTGCATTTATTAAAAGTTTTACTTAATATTTTAAACTTACCTCCGATAATTCGATCTCAATTTCATCATCCAGCTTGAAATCTTTAATAGGAAGTAAATGTTGTGATTCTAAAACTTTTTTTGTCAGTCCAACCTTTTTTACGGACGAAGGCTTGCAGATTTTTTTAATAAGAATTTTTCCTATTCTATTAAGCTCATCATGTAAAACATGTATAAGAGGCTCAGACTTTTGAAAAGTTCCTGTAAATCGGTTGAATATTTTAGCCTCATTAACTTTAGCACATAAAATTTCTCCTGTAGCACTTCCAATAAAAAAGGACTGTAGATGATGGTGGACAACCAAATCCAAAGATTCAGACCAATATGTAATGACTATTTGAAGCTCTTTAGCATTTGTATTGTTCGTTGATTCATCAAATGAAAGAGAATAATAAGCTCCAGTCATGTCAGCTAAAAATTGTTTCCCAGAGCTTCAGTCAAAAGATATCGAAACTTAGTTGAGCTGATAGAAAAATCACCGACTACTTCTTCTCCAAACATAGAAGAAAAAAGAGATCGAAAACCATCACAAGATCTTGCTGACCAATAACATTCGACACATTTCATAACCCACTGTAACTCAGCCATTGTCATTTTATCTCGTGAACAACGTGAGGTTCTCGAGAAATAGACTTAGCTCTAAGGGAGACATCTTGGGATTCAAAAGGTCGATAACTAGTTAAACCAAGCTGATTTTTGGCTAGCACTTGCAAGCATTTCTCTTTATGACCCTTACCCACGAAGTAATAATAAGGAGTCTTCACTCTACGCGGGTTCTCGGGAAAACTTGTACCCAGTTTTGGGAACACGATCATCGAAAGTTAGAGGTTCGCAGCGGTTGCGTTCCTTGCGAGAAAACTTGGAAATATATATTTTCCTGTGCCTGAGTAGAAAGTTAATAAGTGTGTGTTACTATCACAAATCTGCACAAGCCGGCTAATGTGTTTTGTTTATGTGTTCCTAACCTCAAAAGATTTTGAAAGAATGTATTTATCATAAGATTACTTCGTAATTATAAGAGTGATTATAAAGATTAAAAAAAAATTACTTGTAATATATTTATTTAAAGAATAAGAATTATTGTGTCAATTTTAAATAGATTCCGAGTTGCTTTGTGAGAGGCTGTAAGTCATCTTATTATCAAAATAAGAAAGAGACCAATCCAGAACTGAAAAGAAAGTTATTTTCACCACCAATTAAGGTAAAAATTATGTTATCTTTAAAAAAATAAAAGATAGTTTCAATTAATTATTGAATTATTTAGTATAATTATTTACTAGCATTAAAAACAATATTGAATATTTTATCAAAGGTTATTAGATATATTACAAACAGGAAATTGAAACAATTAGTTCTGTTTTTATTTTTTAATTCCAGGAATAAATAAATAAATATATATTTATATATGTATATTATTTTCTAAATTATTATTATTATTATTATTCATTTGTTTTACTTTCATTGATTATTTATGGCAAATAGAAAAGTAAAACAAGTGTTGTTTACTTCATTTTTTGTATTGTAAAGAATAGGTAAACATCAATTTTTAATTGAGAAGCTTCGTTTATAAAAGATATGAAGTATTTCACTTGTCAACTTATATACTGATTAAAAGAAATTGTCCTTAAATACTGTTTGTATTCTAAAATGGAAAAATTGAAGTTATTAGGTTAAAATTTATATTTTCAGACTAAATAATCCTTAACTATGTAAACATTTTTTCAGAACGAAATGTTTGAAGTATGGAAGCAGTCAATTCCTGGGGGACAAAATCTCAAAAAATCTAGTGTGATTTGTGATTTACATTTCACTGAAAATCAAATCATGAGTAATTACAAGGAGGCCCCAGCAGATGAGTATTTGCGTGTTCCTTGTATAAGAGTAAATTTAAAGCATGGATCTGTACCATCTATTTTTGCAAAGATGGCAAAGACAGAATGTACAAAAGAGAAGACACAAAGGTTTGTACCATTATTGAGGGTGGAGGCAAGTAAAGGAACAAGTGAAAATCAGGGAAAAGTCAGGGAATTTTAAAAATAAAATTTCTAGACACACTGTATTATAGCTTATTCTACCCTGTTGATTATTTTAATAATATAATTCTTTTGCAGATCTGCGCAGTGTCAGGGATATTTTGTACAGAATACAAAATGTGGCGCTAAAAAAAGATATTGCCAACCATGCGTAAAAGCAGGGATATCGTTTAGAAAAAAAGCAAAAACTAAAGAAACGTTAATTAAGATAAAAAACACAATGCAATGCGGGAAAAAGTGAAGGTTATTAACAAACGATCTAAGCGTTTGTTAAAGAAGGTAATATTAACTAATAAATGGCCGCAGATGAAATTTTTCTTTTAATTATTGATCATTAATGGAAAATAAATTTAATTTTTAGGTAACGGATTTAAAGAATAAAATAGGAAACCTAAGACTGGAGTGCGCAAAAACAAAAGAAGGAAAATTAAATAAAAGTATTAAAAAATTACCCATAGGACAGAAGAATGCTTGCCTAGCGACTCTGGCAGCTTGAAAAGCAAAATCAGACAGAGGAAGAAGGTACGATACTGAATGGGTGAATGAGTGCTTACTCTTGAGAATTAAGAGTAAGAAAGCTTACACCCACTTACGAAAACGAGAGATCCTTGCTCTGCCATCCATCCAAACGTTAAATAGGTACACGAAATTCATTGAAAGCCAATATGGTTTTCAAAAAAACGTGTTTAAAGGAATAGAGGAGAAAACGAAGAACATGTCGCCGCAAGACGTTCATGGCATGTAATCATCTAATCATTATTAGCTGAATGTATCTAAATAATCAGTATTAAGTGTAGACTAATAAAATATTAAGTACATTAATATAAATATTAAATTTTGTTGTTTAATTAATTATAAAGTATTTATAGGCTGCCTGTTGTTAGACGAAATGCAACTTACAAAATCATTGTATTTCAACAAATCGAATCTTTAAATGGAAGGATTTACAAATCTAGGAGATCATACTCCAGAACAACAGAAAGGAGTGGTAGAAGACCATGCACTAGTTATAATGTTTCAGCCTTTTAAAGGGAAGTGGGTTCAGACTTTAGGTTGCTTTTTGAGCAAAGGAAGTACTACAGGTACAGTGCTACATAAACTAATAATGGAGGCAATAATTCTTGCTGAAAATGCTGGTCTAAAAGTTGACGCTGTTACAACTGACGGAGCGTCCTGGAATCGAAAAATGTGGAAAAGTTTTGGAGTTTCTGATAAAACGGTCAGTGCAGTACATATTTGCGATCCACAAAGGAGATTATGGTTCATTTCCGACTTCCCGCACTTAATCAAGTGTATTACGAATTTTATAATCAAGCACGGCCTTTGTAAAGGAATTTGGGTACATTATTTCAATCATGCAATAATTATTTAATTTGCAAATTTAAAGTAAATAGTTAAAATTATTAAATTTTTTAATAATAATAACAATAATATTAATTTTTTATACTTATTTTAAGGCAATATAAGAATAATTAAAAAAATAATAAAGAAATACATAAGAAATAAAATTAATATAATAATAGTAATAATTTTTTAAATAAATAGTAATTAATTAATTGCATTAAGAAATTTTTTGCGATTTCATTTGTAATTTGATAGAAGTACAAAGATTTTTTTCACAGACGGTTCAGAACTTTTTGACATATTTGGAGGAGTGGTAAGCTACAGCAAAAAAAGAAAAATACGACTTCATTACTGAAAACTCTTTTTATGAAATGAAAGTGTCACTGAAGGCTGCTTTAGAAATTTCAGAATACTTGGTACGTGTCTGTGGATTCTCTCACTTAATGACTTCACGCTTAAATCAAGACGCTCTAGAGGTAAATGATTAATCCTGCAATTAGGTATTAATTCAATTATTTTATTTTTTATTGAAACCTACTTTGGTATTTATTAATATTCTAATTAATTTATAAGAATTTACATACTTGTGTTTTTATTAAGTGGGAATTAAAATTCCGATGATTCCTATAAATTTTCTAATTAATCAATATTCTAGAGATTTTTCGGCATAATGCGTGACTGCTGTGGGTCCATTGATCATCCAGATTCACAGCTATTTATACAAATGTATAGACTGGTTTCTACATATTCATTAGTTCAACCACCAAAGGGATCGAATATAAGCAGTTCGGAAATTTTCAACACGCTTTTGCAAATGAATGATTTTGCTGATGAAAATGAGAAAAAAGAACAATGGGAAGCTCAAATAGATACGATACTGGACAACGGCTGCAAATTAGATGCTCTTATTGAAGCTTCAGACTTTCTGAAAGAGCATGATTATGCAGAGTCAGAAATTTCACTTTACGCAAGTAACTACATAGTTGGTTACGTTGCAAGAAAAGCAACCAAAAGATTTGCGAAATTTTTTGAAAACAAAAAGCCATATTTCTTTGTGAGGAATGCAAGTCTAGCTTAATATTATCGAAAAATGATGACATCCCAGAAAGTCATAAGCTGATAGAAATCCGATCCAAGCGATACTTGCTGCACCCATCTCCAAAGCTGCATAAATTAATCGAAGTTTTAGAAACTGCAATAATGACAGTTGTAGGCAATGGCACTGTCGAATATGAGACAAAAAGTTATCGAAACTCACCACGGAAGGCATTGATAAGAATCCTGAAATTAAAAAGAAACCTAAACGTCAAAGGAAAAGGAAATCAACTGAGGCTGACTTACCGAATCCTGATGCAAAAATTAACGTTAAGAATCCTAAACGAGCAAGTCAATAAAAGGAAAAAAATGTTTAAGTTTAATAAATAAGTATCTTTGTATGTAATTCTAGTTATGTACTGTAAAATAAAACTATTTTATTTATAAAATTGTAAAATACAAATTTATTAATTAATCTCAATTTATTTCACATATTATCCCGCAAGGAACGCGACCGCTGCGAACCTCTAAATTTCGATGATCAGGTTCCCAAAAGCGGTGACATTCCTTCCTAACAGTAAGGACTCATTATTACTTCGTGCCCTTACCATTGGCATGTTGTTCTATTGCATCAAAACCTTTAACAATAATAATAATAATAATTTCAAACAAGCAACAAAACACTAAAGCAGTAAACGTTGGCATCTCTGTTCATGATCCAATACATAAGGGCGTAGTCACATGACACCATTATGCGTTGCATTTTAACGCAAATGGTTACGACGCAACGTAAAATAGTGTCATGAGACTGCGCCCTAATACATGAAAAATGTACCAATCAGAGTTGAGTACAGTTGCATCAGTCATGACATCCGAACTTTTATTCCAAATTACGTACTTTACGGACTTTTCGTCCAAAATACAAACTTTTACCGACTCGAAATAAAATTACGTACTTTTCCCTAATTTACATACCAGATTCGAGGCCTGTACAAGTTAAAAATGACATATTCTGGGGTTCCCCCACCTCTCTGGTATCTTCACCTGATTGGCAAACTTATAGTCATTTTCTGTTATTACTTTTAACTATTGATTTAGATAATCCTAATTAATCATATATCAAGTTTGGAGTGATTTGAAGTAAGTCAATTCATATATAGTAAATAACATGTTCTGCCCCCGGAAGACTGGGGGGTGGGGTCACACGATCAATGCGTCAGGCTAATTTTTAAGCTTTTATTACACTCGAAACTGACCAGGTACCATGAATGGAGTGTTTTGAAATATGTCAATTCATTTGTAGTTAGTTCCTTCTCCTACCCCCCTAGAAGGTTTGGGGAGGGATCACACGAAGCAAGCGGCAGACTGATTTGAAAGCTCGCATTGCAATCCAAATTAACCACATGCTAAGTTTAGAATGTTTTAAAGTAAGTCGATTTACATATGATGCATTTCACGTCAACTGTCCAGCCAAAAAAAAAAATTTTGTTTAATCCTTTCCCAATTTTTGTTATGAGTTGTCTTATAGGTAAGTATGTAATTTATCAGCCAAATATTTTTGGATTATATAAAAAATTGCCCGAGAGGGAGGGGGTTAAAGTTTTGAACTTTCTGTTAAGACGCTCTCATTTGTTTATTTATTGAGCTTAAAAAAATTATAAAAAAATTTTTTGGTACATGATTTTTCTAGATTTTTTCATCAGCTTTCGATTGGCTCATTTGATTAATTTTTAGTGACCTACAAGTAGTCAGAAATATATTAAAAAAGCAACAAAATATAAAAATAAAATTGTTAAAGAACATAATTTTCAATATTTTTTGTTTATAGTAGAATATTAATAACTTTTTATAAACTTACACTAAAAATATCGCTAAGAGCTTAATCGATGAATTTTTAAAAAGATAAAATAAATAAAATAATCTGATTTTACTGTTTTCAAAAAATATGTACATTTTTGAAAAAAAAAAAAAAATTTCAAAATGTTTAAATTTCAAAAAAATGTAGTTAGAAGTGATAGATCAGACTCAAAAGTAGGGCATAATTTGTCCCCCTTAAAGACCTATCATCTCTTAAAAAAAACATTCTTGTAAATCATTGTTTTCGAAATATAGAGCTTAACATAATCTTAACATACATAACTACATACACACATAAGCAAGACATTTTTTAAAAACATCATTTTTTACATCCTGAGTTCAAAATATGTCAAGATATTTGAGGAAATCTCAATCGATCCTGTGGAGGTAAAACAATACTTTCTCTATGAGAAAGCAATATCAAAAAATTACCAACAAAATTTAAACATAAAAAAATAAACAAAAGAACTATAGTGCAGGCACTTTTAATTGTTTTCATGTTAGTCTCAGCACTGTAAAATACAGAGAAAAGTTCAATTAAGGGTTAGAATAATAAAATATCCACGTAATGATGCAAACAGCGCACAGCAACAAGCGGGGCGGTACAGTGAGACTTCGCCTTGACGTGGCGCGCTAACTTCAACATTAAATTTCTCAAAAACAAAAAAAAAAAGGGTTTTTTGAAAACTACATATTTTGTAGGAAAAAATCTCAGCTTTCATTTAAAAAAAAAGAATAAAAAATATAAAATGAGCCCAAAGACGAAAAAAAGTGAAATTTATTTTTAATTTTCAAAAATTTTGGTCAAAATAAAAAAAAATTTTAAAATAGACCACGCCAATCGAAAGCTGATGAAAAAGTCTAGAAAAATCATGTACAAAAAAATTTTTTCATCATTTTTTTAAGCTCAATAAATAAACAAATGAGAGCGTCTTAACAGAAAGTTCAAAACTTTAACCCCCTCCCTCTCGGGCAATTTTTTATATAATTCAAAAATATTTGGCTGATAAATTACTTACCTATAAGACAACTCATAACAAAAATTGGGAAAGGATTAAACAAAAATTTTTTTTTTTGATGGACAGTTGACGTGAAATCCACCATATACATATATGTTAAAAATGATTTGCCCCCCACTCCCCGGCAAATTGGAAAGGTTACACAAATCAAGCAAAAGACTGATTTTAAAACTCATATTAAACTCCGAATAGATCGTACACCAATTTTAGTGTGTTTTGAAATAAGTCAATGTACGAGTTAAAATGTTTCTAGGTTTTGGTATGAAACTATGCATTTTTAACAAAATTATAATATAATACAGTAAATTTTAAAAATATAATATTGTTTTATGCTTAACGCACAATTTAATATTCTTAAAACAACCTTTTTGTATGTCAACATTGCAAAGATCAAAAAAAAAGATTATTTATCCGAAGAAAATAGGCCTGATCACGCACGTTTATTTAGAAAAGTTGCCAACTTTGACAAGTTGTATTTTTGACAGTATTACGGTTACGACATTGTTTTTTTTTTTTTTTTTAAATTATTAATAATTTAGTGGGCTTCAACTTTTATGCAGACCACTTTTTCGAAAAATAGTTAAGTCAAAAATGGTTCACAAAAAACTAAAGAATACAGATTTTGGCTTAGAAGTCGTATCTCAGTCAATTTTGTAGTTACAGTGATCTATTTTTTTTAATTGATTAGAACTTTATACACTTTCTTTTTTGTAATAACTATTTTGACGCTAAAATGTAATGGGACACAGCAATTCACAAAAAACTGATTTTTGCCACACTATTCAAAAGAAATTTCCGGGTTCAAATAGGAGTTCGAAGTACCAAAGTTAAGTACTTTATTTGGACCCCAAAATGAAGCTTTTAGACGAATAAAACTTCAGTTCGATGTTAAAACTTGAAAAAATTCTTATTTGACTGGACTAAATATTATAATATAATATCTATCGTTCACACAAAACTTCAATCCTTTATTTATCGACCTGTGAGTGTACTATTAAAAATGGTTCAAATTTAAAGCCATTCACGTTCAAATATAAAAAGATAATTGTTGTTGTATTATCTTAAGCTTCAAAAGCACACAATTAAAAAAAATCTTAATTTATTCGTTTATTCATCAGCAATACACTCATTGAAAGAAAAATAGAAATTAAGTAGGTGCTATTTAGTTTTGATTTAAGAACACTGCAAAAACTGCTGTCTTCTAAGTGTCTTATTTTAAGACACAAGACATTAAGAAAGCGTCTTACGGTTATTTCAAGCTATTTCATTGGTTAATAATTTTGAAAGATGCTTTCTCATTGGTTTAAAATTAAGACACCCTAAAACGCCTTAAAAGTGAGGACAAAAATGTCTTAAAATAAGACACTTGTTTTTACAGTGAACACATATTTTTTCCTTATAATACCATTTTTAAAATTAGAACTAACATTTGTCATAAGTTTTAAACGATTTCGTCTTTTGTTGATAGAATTATACTAATCTGTGCCGGCTTTATAGGGTAGTGCGTGCCTGTGCGGCCGCACTAGGGCGCTGAGTCTTAGGGGGTGCCGTGATTTTCAAAAGGGTGGTTTCAAAAAAATTTATAAATTGAATTTTTATCAGATTCATTATTTGTTCAAACATTTAACCAACCAAAACTGTATTTATCAGAGTCTTAAACTTTCCAAGTACAAATATTCCAGAATGTACATTTGACCGACGCATGGAATGTAGAGTTCCTAGAGGAGATTTCTGATTGACTGATAATATTTCCGGGAATATTACCGGACAATCGGCGAGCTTTTTTAGGAAGTCTGCATTCCGTGTATCGGACAAATGCAAGTTTTGAAATTTTTGTATTCGGGAAGTGTAAGGCTCTGACAAGTGAAGTTCCAGTTAGTTAAATGTTCGGACAAATGTAGTTTTGAGAGGTTAAATATTTGGACAAATGGAAATCTGATAAATACAGTTTCTAAAAAATGCAAAATCGAAAACATTAACATTTTTGTGAGTAAAAGGGCTACATGTTACAATAAGATGTTCTTATTACAGAAAGAAAATCTTAAATGATGTACAACATAAAATTTGTAATGTTGATCATTTAAGACCCTAATGGAACTGTACCATGTTGGCGTAAAAGCGTCAGCAAAGAGCGTAATCCATGCGACAGAAAGTGAAGACTAGATATCACGTTCTCACTTACATGGTTTTCGCTTTCCGCCGACACTTTCTCGACGACATGGGAATTAATTAATTAATTGCTTCATATAATTCATTCATTTTACCTTAAATTTATAGAAATGGAGATTTTTAATTTTTTATCAAATTTACATTGTTTTTTTTTTTATGTAACTTCCCTAAAAATTATCTTTTAGCTATGGTTCTTTTGGAAAAAATAATCTACAATCAAAAACGAATCGATTGGTCCATATGAAATTAAATAATAATAATCTCCGTAAACTCCTGAAGTTAGTTACTATTTATAATTATTCATTTTTTCTGTCCACGTTTTAAAGTCTGAAGTGAAGTTAGTTAGTATTAATATTTATTCATCTTTTCTGTCCATGTTTTAAAAACTGAAGTGAAGTTAGTCCCTGTTATTTTATTTTGTGCTGGTTTTTAATTGTCATTTGTGTAAAAATAAAGTTTCGAAAAATGCTTTAAAAATTTATTATGGTTTTTGAAGAAGTTTAAAATATATACACATGCAATTAATTCCCTAAATTTTCAGTTACTATCTCAAATTTAGATTATTGTCATCAATTTTCCATTATATAACGATTTTTTAATTATTTTCTTTCGCTTAAAAATAAATTCTGCAATTCTTCTTGATTGTCATCAATTTATAATTCATTATTTTGGCATTACCTTTAAAAATTTCAATTATTTATCCGATATTGCAATTATTTTCATCAATTTTCGTTATTTCTGCGATTTTTTAATTATTCTCTGTAATTAAAATTTTTTAAGTAATTTTGTAATTACTTATTTTTTAAACATATATTCTATGATTTTTTCAGTTATTTTTCTCAAATTTTATTGAATGTTTTCAATTTTTAATATTTAAATTATTTTCATCATAATTCAATTTTCTTTCTCAATCTTAAATTATTTTCAGCATATTTCAATTATTTTTTTCCATTTTGAAATAATTTTATCATTTTTCAATTATTTTCCTCGATTGTTAATTATTATTCTTATTTTCTAAAATTATTTTTGTTTCAGATTTTTCAGTAATTTTCTGGAAATTCAAATATTTTCTTCAATTTTTAATTATTTTCATTTGTTATCAGAATTTCAAATTTTTTTTTACTAATTATCGTAAATTTCAATTATTTTTAGCTTTTTTCCAGATTTTTCTCCAATTTTTAGGTTTTCTCATTTAAAAAAATTAATTTCTAAAACTTTAAAGTATTTTTCTCAAATTTCTATTATTTTCTTCAATTTTTAATTATTTTTATTTGCTTTCATAATTTCCAAAAAATTTTATTAATTATCGTAAATTTCAATTATTTTTAGCATTCTTCCAGTCTTTTCTCAAATTTTTAGTTATTCTCCTTTTCGAAAATTAATTTCTAAGATTTTTAAGAATTTTTCTAAAATTTCAATTGTTTTCTTCAATTTTTAATTATTTTCATTTGTTTTCATAATTACAAATTTTTTTATTAATTATCGTAAATTTCAATTACTTTTAGCTTATTTCTTCAATTCTTTTTTTCAATTTTTAGTTATTTTCTTTTTTTTTAATTGATTTCTAAGATCTTCATGTATTTTTTTCAAATTTCAATTATTTTTTCTTATTTCTTTAATTCTTTTCTCCAATTTTAAGTTATTTTCTTTTTTTTCACATTTCAATTATTTTTTCTTTATTTAAAAAAATTCTGTAATTTTTTCAATTATCACACTTAAATGTCATTTATTTTTTACAACTTATCTTTGTTTGTATCATATTTTAATTATTTTCGTCAAGTTTTAAAATTTAAAAACATTTTTAAATTATTTTCCAAAATTTATTTCCCTCAATTTACAATTCATTATATTTGTTTCATAATTTCAAATAATTTTAACTATTTATCTGACTTTTCAATTATTTCATTATTTAGATTATTTTCTTCAATTTTCAATTACTTTCGTTCTATTTCTTGCTCTTTTTCATAATTATCAAAAAGTTTTTACTTATTTCTCTTTAATTACAACTTGTTGTGTTCAATTTATTTCATTTATTTTCTCTAATTTTTCATTATTTTCTCTTATTTCAATGAACTTCTGAAAGTTTTAAGTATTTTTCTTCAATTTTGTTTAACTTTCCTTTATTTAAAATCTTTTATATAATTTGTTTAATTATTTTCTCAAATTTTAATTATTTTTTTTTAATTTTAATTTATTTATCTCAATTTCTAATCATGTTTTTCAAATTTTCAATTATTTTCTCTAATTTTCCATTACTCAATTTTGTTTTAATTTACTTTTAAGATTCTTAAGTATTTTTCTCAAATTAAAATTATTTTCTTTATTGATTTAATTAATTGAATTTAATGAATTATTTTTGTCATATTTAAAACATTTTTATGATTGTTTAAATTACTTTCCCCAATTTTTAATTGATTTCATTTTTTTTTTTCAATTAATTTGCCAAATTTGCAATTATATATTTTGTTTAATTTCAATTATTTTTTGCAATTCTTTTTAATTCTAAAATATTATAAATTTTGTCCTAAATAAATATTTATTTGATTTATATTAATTGATTTTTAAACATTATATTTAAAATATTTATTTCTTTTTATTAGATAAATATTACTTACCGATTTGTTATATTTATTATTTTATTTTATAATTTCTAAAATGCATGGAAAACTAATCGCGCGCTTGCGCGCGTTCTATTTTGCTAGTATAATTATATTTTTCCGGAAATTAGTCTAGAATTAATGGCTGATTTGTATTTTTTACGAAACTAACATTTTACCTTTTTTTTGCACAAATTCGCATCCGGTATTTTTTAATATTTTTTGTTTTGTTTTGCTTAAATGAAAACAAATAGTTCATAAAATAAATATAATTTTCAGCTTGTTTAATCCGTTATTTTTTATTTGTTTAAATCCGTCCAGTTTTAGAGGTACCTTTCTTTGTGGAACCTCGACGATGTTTAAACCATCTTCTTTACAAATTTCATAGATAAATTGAAAGTATAAATAATAGAAAATCATTACGTCGTTTCAAAATTGAGTAATTCTCAAATTACGTACTTGAAAGAACAAAATTTTTTTGCTCGTAATCTGTCCATTAAAATATCCAATATTTTTTCAGGAAACTTAGTAAAATAACCAAAAAATTGGGTCTGATGACCCAATTTCGTTTGACTTTTGCTTTAGAATTAATTTCTAAAAAAATTCATTTACAGAAATATTTAAATTCTTAAATAAAGTTTAGGTAATTGTACAAAGTTTGGTAATGAAATGTTTATTATTTTAAGTGGAAGTTTAAAGAAAAATTTGGCTCATAACAGAGACGTCATTCTCCATCACATAAAACTTTTGTACGTTGTTACTTTTTGTATGATAAAATGACAAATTAAAACAGGATGTCATATCACAAAAAATTGTGCAACTAGAGTAACCTAATTGTTTCGCGCTATTATTTTAAATTAAAAATTAATCATGTTCTGGATGAGTGTCATCAAATTTATTTATAAAACTTTAAACAATATTTATCAAGGATGAAATATCCACCAAAAAAAAATTGTAAGATTGAAATAGTTTATTAATTATTAATGTTTTTGCATTTATGCTCGTGCGGCGCTCAGTATGACTAAACTGTAATTTACTGTTCAAAGTCCTCTCTTCAATCCTTAACAGATTTTATTGAAATGAATCTTAAATGAAAGATAATAAAATTTTGAATAGATTTTTATATTTATATTTCATATTAAAGGGCTACTTAGCCCTAGGAACATTGTATTTTTTTCAAATTAATAAATATTAATTTTGTTATTACAAAGTTTAACAAAAATATTAATTTTTAAGATAAATTTATTTCCAGTTGCTATAATTGAATGATACATACTAAAAACTATTTAAAAACACTCTTAGAGTACTTCCTGAACTGTGAAAAACTACACAGACAAAAATGTTAATGTTATAAATAAATTATGCTACCAAATAATTAAGGTTAAAACAAATTGTTAATGTCGACAAAGGCTTTATTAGATTTTGATGAAATTATTTAGTCGGGGGTTTTTGTGGTAGCTGATTACGAATCCGTTGTTAGTTACTAAAAATACAAAATGACGAATCCAATATGGCGGACGAATTTTTTGAATATCAATTAATGTTTCTTCAAACTTGTTATTCGGCGTGTTTTTGCCGGGAATTCTTAAAAGAATCAGGGAATTTTCAAGAAATTTCGAAAATTTGTTGATTAATCCTGAAAATTCTACCTTTGTATTTTACAATAACTTCACAAATAGAATTTGAAATGCGACTAAAAATTATTTTAAAAAAGTTCCGACCATATTGGATCTGACATTTTTGAATTTTTAAAAACTGACAACGAATTCGTAATCAGCGACCCCCAAAACACTCGAGTAAATAATTTCATCAAAATCTAACAAAGCCATTGTCGACATTAACAATTTGTTCCTAACCTTAATTATTTGTTACCATAATTTATTTATAACATTTTCTATAAATTAGTGAGGTGTTTTAGAATAACGGGTCAAAACAAGGATTCAACTTACATTAGTCTCTCTAAATCTGAATTAGTTAAAAATAACTAATTTGAAAGCAAAAACTCAGTCACTAATTGAAATAGTTATATTTCTACTAATCATTTAGTAAAAAATAACTAATTATTAGTCAAATTCATTTTTAGGTTATGTCAATAACTAATATCAAATAACTAATATCTTAGTAAAATTCTGTTTACTAATTCAATTAGTCAAATTTTAACTATTTTTAGGGTTTCGTGGTTCGGGACCGAAACCCTTATAGTGAGACTTTGTCGTCCGTCCGTCCGTCCGTCCGTCGTTCACAGCCAATAGCAGTCAATTTTAGGTTGTGCGCGAGAGAGAGGGTGATAGTGAGAGACAGAGACGGAAACACACGAACCAATAGCTGTCAATTTTAGGTTGTGCGCGAGAGAGAGGGTGATAGTGAGAGACAGAGACGGAAACACACGAACCAATAGCTGTCAATTTTAGGTTGTGTGCGAGAGAGAGGGTGATAGTCAGAGACAGAGGCGGAAACACACGAACCAATAGCTGTCAATTTTAGGTTGTGTGCGAGAGAGAGAGTGATAGTGAGAGACAGAGACGGAAACACACGAACCAATAGGTGTCAATTTTAGGTTGTGTGCGAGAGAGAGGGTGAGAGTGAGAGACAGAGACGGAAACACACGAACCAATAGCTGTCAATTTTAGGTTGTGCGCGAGAGAGAGGGTGATAGTGAGAGACAGAGACGGAAACACACGAACCAATAGCTGTCAATTTTAGGTTGTGCGCGAGAGAGAGGGTGATAGTGAGAGACAGAGACGGAAACACACGAACCAATAGCTGTCAATTTTAGGTTGTGTGCGAGAGAGAGGGTGATAGTCAGAGACAGAGGCGGAAACACACGAACCAATAGCTGTCAATTTTAGGTTGTGTGCGAGAGAGAGGGTGATAGTCAGAGACAGAGGCGGAAACACACGAACCAATAGCTGTCAATTTTAGGTTGTGTGCGAGAGAGAGAGTGATAGTGAGAGACAGAGACGGAAACACACGAACCAATAGGTGTCAATTTTAGGTTGTGTGCGAGAGAGAGGGTGAGAGTGAGAGACAGAGACGGAAACACACGAACCAATAGCTGTCAATTTTAGGTTGTGCGCGAGAGAGAGGGTGATAGTGAGAGACAGAGACGGAAACACACGAACCAATAGCTGTCAATTTTAGGTTGTGCGCGAGAGAGAGGGTGATAGTGAGAGACAGAGACGGAAACACACGAACCAATAGCTGTCAATTTTAGGTTGTGTGCGAGAGAGAGGGTGATAGTCAGAGACAGAGGCGGAAACACACGAACCAATAGCTGTCAATTTTAGGTTGTGTGCGAGAGAGAGGGTGAGAGTGAGAGACAGAGACGGAAACACACGAACCAATAGCTGTCAATTTTAGGTTATGTGCGAGAGAGAGGGTGAGAGTGAGAGACAGAGACGGAAACACACGAACCAATAGCTGTCAATTTTAGGTTGTGCGCGAGAGAGAGGGTGATAGTGAGAGACAGAGACGGAAACACACGAACCAATAGCTGTCAATTTTAGGTTGTGCGCGAGAGAGAGGGTGATAGTGAGAGACAGAGACGGAAACACACGAACCAATAGCTGTCAATTTTAGGTTGTGCGCGAGAGAGAGGGTGATAGTGAGAGACAGAGACGGAAACACACGAACCAATAGCTGTCAATTTTAGGTTATGTGCGAGAGAGAGGGTGATAGTCAGAGACAGAGACGAAAACACACGAACCAATAGCTGTCAATTTTAGGTTATGTGCGAGAGAGAGGGTGAGAGTGAGAGACAGAGACGGAAACACACGAACCAATAGCTGTCAATTTTAGGTTGTGCGCGAGAGAGAGGGTGATAGTGAGAGACAGAGACGGAAACACACGAACCAATAGCTGTCAATTTTAGGTTGTGCGCGAGAGAGAGGGTGATAGTGAGAGACAGAGACGGAAACACACGAACCAATAGCTGTCAATTTTAGGTTGTGCGCGAGAGAGAGGGTGATAGTGAGAGACAGAGACGGAAACACACGAACCAATAGCTGTCAATTTTAGGTTATGTGCGAGAGAGAGGGTGATAGTCAGAGACAGAGACGAAAACACACGAACCAATAGCTGTCATTTTAGGTTGTGTGCTAGAGGGAGTTCAACACATAATTAATGATTAAGGGGCAATTTTAAAGGGTGGTTTTTGATGCTGATATTGGTAAGGTAGATATACCTTAGATTTTTTTATTGAATCTGAGACCAAAATATCTTTGAAACCATTAACGTTTTTTTCTTTAATTATTGCTACCTTAAGACGTCTTTTAAATTGAATTCATAGATTAAGACGATATTTCACACACTGGATGGTTACGGATACACCCGAATGGTTCCGAAAACACTCAAAGGCTTCCGATAACACCCAAAGGGGTCCGGAAACTCCCGAATGATAACAGAAACCCTCAAGTGGTTACGCAAACAACCGAATAGTTCCGGAAACACCCGAATGGTAACGGAAACACCCGAGTGGTTACGGAAACACCCGAGTGGTTACGGAAACACCCGAATGATTACGGAAACACCCGAGTGGTTACGGAAACACCCGAATGGTTCCGAATACACCCGAATGGTTACGGAAACACCCGAATGGTAACGGAAACACCCGAGTGGTTACGGAAACACCCGAATGATTACGGAAACACCCAAGTGGTTACGGAAACACCCGAATGGTTCCGGAAACATCCGAGTGGTTACGGAAACACCCAAATGGTAACGGAAACACCCGAATGGTAACGGAAACACCCGAAAGGTTCCGGAAACACCCGAATGATTACGGAAACACCCGAGTGGTTACGGAAACACCCGAATGGTAACGGAAACACCCGAGTGGTTACGGAAACACCCGAGTGGTTACGGAAACACCCGAGTGGTTACGGAAGCACCCGAGTGGTTACGGAAGCACCCGAATGGTTCCGAATACACCCGAATGGTTACGGAAACACCCGAATGGTAACGGAAACACCCGAAAGGTTCCGGAAACACCCGAATGATTACGGAAACACCCGAGTGGTTACGGAAACACCCAAGTGGTTACGGAAACACCCGAATGGTTCCGGAAACATCCGAGTGGTTACGGAAACACCCGAATGATTACGGAAACACCCGAGTGGTTACGGAAACACCCGAATGGTAACGGAAACACCCGAGTGGTTACGGAAACACCCGAATGGTTCCGAATACACCCGAATGGTTACGGAAACACCCGAATGGAAACGGAAACACCCGAATGGTAACGGAAACACCCGAGTGGTTACGGAAACACCCGAGTGGTTACGGAAACACCCGAATGATTACGGAAACACCCAAGTGGTTACGGAAACACCCGAATGGTTCCGGAAACATCCGAGTGGTTACGGAAACACCCAAATGGTAACGGAAACACCCGAGTGGTTACGGAAGCACCCGAATGGTTCCGAATACACCCGAATGGTTACGTAAACACCCGAATGGTAACGGAAACACCCGATAGGTTCCGGAAACACCCGAATGATTACGGAAACACCCGAGTGGTTACGGAAACACCCGAATGGTAACGGAAACACCCGAATGGTAACGGAAACACCCGAGTGGTTACGGAAACACCCGAATGGTTCCGGAAACACCCGACTGGTTCCGGAAACACCCGATAGATTCCGGAAACACCTGAATGGTTCCGAATACACTCGAAAGGTTCCGGAAACACCCGAATGGTTCCGAAAATACCTGAAAGATTCCGAATACACTCGAATGGTTACGGAAACACCTGAATAGTTCCGAAAAACACCCGAAAGGTTACGGAATTACCCGATTGGTTCTGGAAACAATTTTATTTAATACATTAATACCTTAGATTTTTGTATTGAATTTGAGACCAAAATATCTTTGAAACCGCTAACGTTTTTTTCTTTAATTATTACCAATTGGAGAGGAATTTCAAATTGAAGTGATAGTTTGAGACATTGATATTTCACACACTGATCCTTGGCATTTGTTTTGTTGTTCCTTAAGACCGTTTCAAACCTTGATACATGGAGATTAAAATTAAAAATTTATAATGTTCACCAATGAATGTCATTGGTATTTAGCCAATATGATTGTTAAAATATATAATTTATATAACTTTAACTCTAATGGTATAACATATTATGTAAAAAATCCCTTTTTAATGAAATTAAAATATAAATTTTGACATAAATAAAAAAAGAAAGGCTAAATTATTATTTATATGAGTTATTTCACGTTACAATTTCATTAAAATTTTTTTTTTTAAACTGTTTTTTAATTTTAATAATAAAAGTTATAAGTTTTAATTTTAAAAAAGTAAATTTTTTTTTTTTAAATACAAAAATGTATGACTTTTGTAACAATATTCAATAAATAAAGTGAAAGTTTAGAAAGTAAAAAAATTTGTGTATTAAAATATTATGTGGAATATGTTATATTAAAATTTTTTAAAAAGATTAAAATATTGTAAAAATTAAAATAAATAAAACATTAATATTTAATGAACAAAATTTGAAATATGTTTTTCTTATTCTTTTTTAAATTGAGTAATTTAGAAGAAAATCGTTGAAAGTAAAAAAATTTTTATACGAAAATATTACGTGGAATGAAAAATTATAAAATAATGTCAAAACATATATTTTATTTGTAATTAAAATACCAAATATACTTACTTCCGTTACTTCCGTTAATATTTTCTTTATTATATAATAAAAAAAATATTTATATATTTAATTAAATTTATGATGATAAAAAACTTTTAATTTTTACTTTTATTGAGCAAATTAATTACATATAAAAAAATAAAAGTAATAATATAAAAGTTTTTTTTGATCATGTAGAATATTAGATCATATACTATGATAATATATTACATTTAAATAAACATATACTACACAAAATGAGAATTTTTGAGATGCAAAATTGGTTACCTCCACGTGGTGCATCTTGGAAACAATATGCTTGTTATTATTTACATAAGTAACAAAACAAATATAACAATTATATTGGCTAAAACCAAATGTATTCACAATACATTATAAAACAGAAACAGAAATAAAAAAGAGAGGAGATAGGTTTTTTTACCATTTTCTGGGTGTGGGTAAGACTTGTTTGAAATCAATAATAAAAAGCCACGAAACCCTCAATTGTAGGCGCATTGCGCCTGCTTTTTGTACTGTTTATTTAGTTATGTTTTTACTAACAATTAGTCATTTTTTTACTAATATTTAGTTATTTTTAACTAATTGCTGAAATAAAAACTCAGCCACGATTTTATTAATATTATTAATTATTTTTAACTAATTCAAATTTAGAAAGTTAACATTTTTGTCTGTGTAATTTTTTTACAGCTCAGGGAGTACTCTAGGAGTGTTTTTAAATAGTTTATAGCGTGTATCATTTAATTATAGCAACTGGAAATAAGTTTATCTTAAAAATTACTATTTTTGTTAAACTTTGCAATAAAAAAATTACTATAATAAAATAAAAATAAAAAAATCGCTTAAAATTTTTTTAATCTTTCATTTAAGATTCAGTTCAATAAAATCGGTTAAGAAATGAAGGTTCTAGAGGATTTTGAATAGTAAATTCCAGTTTGGTCCTATTGAGCGCCGCACGAGAATACCTGCAAAAGCATTAATAAATAATTAATAAAATATTTCAATCTAACAATTTTTTTTGGTGGATATTTCATCCTTGATAAATATTGTTTTAAGTTTTATAAATAAAATTGATGATACTCATCCAGAACATGATTAGTTTTTAATTTGTTTATAATAAAAAGTTATTGTTTATAATAAATATTGATTTTAAGAAGTTATAAATTTATTTTTTAAATGGGACAACTTTGTTTAATTATTTGTAAAAAAAAGCAAACTTTTGATAATTCTTGTCAAAGTAATAATAATTTGAAAAATGTTGTGCATAAAATTTCAATCGTTTACGAAAAAAAGAAATGAATATTTTTCAATAAAATTTACAGAGTGTTATTTATAACTATAATAGACCAAACTTTTTCTGTATTGACATTGAAAAATTTCAACCTTTGGATATTCGAGATCCATTTGAGAAATTCTTAACCTATTACAAATTTTCACTAGAATTTTTTTTTTACCTGTGTTTTTACTACTGCGCAGTAGTTTTCTATCGCAACTAGAGCTGCGCAGTTGATTTTAGTGACCACTGTTCTTAAGAAGCATTGACATTATAAACATTGAATATAAGATCTGAAAAAAAATTTCAGATTTTCAGCACTATTTTTCCGCAACCCGTACTGCGATTTTTCGAATGTCCATTGAAGATCCCAAAGTAACGTTCTATAACGTTCCAGGCGAACGTTAAATGGCCGTGGACATTTTAACGTTAAATCGACCTACCTGGAAGTTAAATAACGTTCGGTGCTATTAGGGTTTATATTATTTAGGCAAATCAAACTAGAATTTTCGGTAATTTCATCTGACAAATTAATTAACTAGAATATTTTAACCAGAAATTATAACCTAATTTTCTGTTGAATTAAGGTGGAATTTATTTAACTGAACAGGTTTATAATTTTTAACCGGAATATTTTTTTCATTGTACAAATATCAATAGGTGAAAATTGATGATATTGTAAATATCATTTTATTTTGTGCAGAGTAGATGTGCTAGTTATGAGACAATTAGAATCTTCAATAATTTTATTTTTATTTTTTGTTTCTTTTTATTTTTCTTTTTATTTTAGTATATAAAAAAAAACACATTAACCTCGCGCATGCGCCTAATTAATGAGGTTATGTTAAATTTCTGACATTGTAATAAAAACACAGGTAAAAAAAATTCTAGTGAAAATTTGTAATAGGTTAAGAATTTCTCAAATGGATCTCGAATATCCAAAGGTTGAAATTTTTCAATGTCAATACAGAAAAAGTTTGGTCTATTATAGTTATAAATAACACTCTGTAAATTTTATTGAAAAATATTCATTTCTTTTTTTCGTAAACGATTGAAATTTTATGCACAACATTTTTCAAATTATTATTACTTTGACAAGAATTATCAAAAGTTTTCTTTTTTTACAAATAATTAAACAAAGTTGTCCCATTTAAAAAATAAATTTATAACTTCTTAAAATCAATATTTATTATAAACAATAACTTTTTATTATAAACAAATTAAAAACTAATCATGTTCTGGATGAGTATCATCAATTTTATTTATAAAACTTTAAACAATATTTATCAAGGATGAAATATCCACCAAAAAAAATTGTTAGATTGAAATATTTTATTAATTATTTATTAATGCTTTTGCAGGTATTCTCGTGCGGCGCTCAATAGGACCAAACTGGAATTTACTATTCAAAATCCTTTAGAACCTTCATTTCTTAACCGATTTTACGGGTTGCGGAAAAATAGTGCTGGAAATCTGAAATTTTTTTTCAGATCTTATATTCAATGTTTATAATGTCAATGCTTCTTAAGAACAGTGGTCACTAAAATCAACTGCGCAGCTCTAGTTTCAATAGAAAACTACTGCGCACAGTATTAACGTTATTTAATTTTTAAACATTTTTGAATGTCCATTGAAGGTCCCAAAGTAACGTTCTATAACGTTCCAGGTGAACGTTAAATGGCCGTGGACACTTTAACGTTAAATCGACCGTCAGCAACGTTACATTTTAACTTCCCGGACGTTAAAAAGTAACGTTACCTGGAAGTTAAATAACGTCCAGTGCTATTAGGGAAGGTGTTAAGGTGGTCTTTAAAAATAAAACATTTAAATTTTAAAGTTCGCAGCCATCATTCTATGATCTTAAACAATTACAAAATTAAATAGTAAAAAAACTAAACTTCTTTGGGTTTATACTAAAAAAAAAAAAACAGTTTTTTATCGAATAGCAACGATAATATTATTAAATAATTTTTGAAAATTATGTTTCATATTGAATACTCTTTTACAGTTTTTTACAACAGGACTACTCGAAAAAAAATCAACTTTAAATTGAACAAAATAATAAAAATAAAAGTATGTACTCTTTCCAACAAAACGCTTTTCAAACTTAGATAGTTTTTTTTACTTAAAATATACGAAAATGTCTGATTATAAATTGAATTAGTTGAAATTTTCACAAACAAAAATTAGAATTGACTGAAATTTGGAAAAATGAAATTTGTATCAATTATAATTCAAAGCAATAGAAATATGGATTAATTAAAATTTAAATTAATTTAAATTTGGGAAAATTGCAATTTTAAGCGATTGAATTTCAACAGTTGATCGAAAACAAAGTAAACTAAAGTTTCAATTGTTTAAAATTTGAGAGAAATTAATTTCGACCATTTAGATTTTTGTTAAATTAAATTTAGATTTTATTGAAACATTATCAAATGAATATTTTGTCAAATTAAAAATGAGATTTATTGAAATTTAGATTAATGGAAATTTTATTAAATTGAAGTTTAGATTAAAAAACTTTAATAAGTTAAGGAATGGGTCGACGTTGCTTGAATTTATGGGCGTATAGTTACTTAAACCTCATTAACATTTTTAGAAAACTAAAGTGCTTCGATGAAAAAGTGTCTCAAAGTTGTCAACTTTCCTTTATAATAGAAAATCAATAAATTATTTATTATCTTTATTAAAATAAAGTAAAAAATCAATTGATATGTTTCCCGAAATACTTCATATTTTTTTAAAATAAATAAATGTTAATTAAAATTTTTGAAGCAAATAACTGTTTTTAAATCTAAAAAAGTCATTTTTTTCTGATTGTCATTAATTTTTTTTAAATACTTTTTGTCTAAAAAAATTTATAAAAGAAATGTAATAATTTTTTAACATTTTAGAATCAATGTCACTTAAATTATTAATTAATAAAGGCTAAAGAAGAACAAAGAACAAATGTTCTTGAATAATTTAAAAACAAAATTTTGGTTTCTCAATTTCGAATAAAAATATTATGAAAATTGTAATTTATTGTTAATGATAAACAATAAATTGTTATGGTCATTAAATTATTGTTATAATTATTCTTGACATATTTTCATATGTATTTTTTAATTAGGATAGAAAAAATAATTTATTTAAAATAAATGTACCTACATTGACAATCAACACAGCTCGTAACACAGTCCTCACACAAAACGATAAGATGCGCTTTCTTGCGTCATGCAAATTTCATGAATCATGTTCTGAAAAGCATATAACCGATTATTTCACTTTGCCTTTTTTTTAAGAGACAAAAGAAAAGTAATGTTTCAGAGATAAGAATTTCTATTAATATTATCAGTAGTAGTTTCTAGAAGCTAATCGTAAGTTTATTTTTAAAAAGTATTTAAGAACTATTTTTAGATTTATAATTTCTGCATACAATTTCAGACAAAAACCTATATTTTGATATTTATTGGTCAAATAAAATGCTTAAAATAATAGAATAATACGCTAAATTTGATTCGTTTTAGAAAGGTTGAAAAAAAGGGTCGCCCACATTTTCTCCAAAACTCAAGTGTCAGAATATCCATTTGACCGAATTTTATTTATCCAAAATTGCATTTATCAGATAACTCATTTATCTAAAAAAGCATTTATCAGAAATCTCTTTTGTCCGAAATTTAAATGATCAGAAATCTAATTTTGATGAAAATGCATTTACCAGAAATCTCGTTTGTCCGAAAGGTAAATTGTCAGAAATCTAATTTATCCAAAATTGTATTTATCAAAAATTTAATTTATCCGAAATAGCATTTATCTGAAATCTCGTTTGTCCAAAAATTGAATTATCAAAAATTTTATTTATTAAAAATTACATTTATCAGTAATCTCATTTGTAAGGATTTTCAATTATCAAAAATCTAATTTGTTCGAAATTGAATTTATCAAAAACCTCCTATGTCCGAAATTTCATTTATCAGAAATCTTATTTGTCCGAAATAGCATTTAATAGAAATCTCGTTCTTCAAAAAATGAAATTATTACGAATTTCATTTATCAAAAATTGTATTTATCAGAAATCTCATTAGTCCGAAACTGTATTTGTCAGAAACCTAATTTATTAGACAAAGTATTTAACAGAAATCTCATCTGTCCGAAATAGCATTTATAAGAAATCTAGTTTTCCCAACATTGTAATTATCAAAAAACCCATTTATCCAAAACTGCATTTTACAAAAATCTCATTTGTCCGGAATATTATATATCAGAAATTTCATTTGTCAAAAATGTCAATTATCAGTAATCTTATTTATCAAAAATTGCATTTATCAGAAATCTCATTTCTCAGAAATTGCAATTATTAGAAATCTCATTTGTCCGATATTGCATTTATCAGAAATCTCATTTATCCGAAATATTATTTTTCAGGAGTCTCTTTTATCAAAAATGTTAATTATCATAAATCTTATTTGTCAAAAATTGCATTAATCAGAAACCGCATTTCTCAAAAATTGTTATTATAAGAAGTCTCATTTGTCTGATAATGTATTTATCAGAAATCTCATTTGTCAAAAAAATCAATTATCAAAAACCTCATTTATCAAAATTTTAATTTGTCAAAAATCTAATTTATCAAAAATTGAATTTATCAGAAATCTTATTTGTCAAAACTTGCATTTATCAGAAATCGCATTTGTCCGAAATCGCACTTATCGGAAGTCTCATTTATCCAAAAGATTATTCTTCATAACCTTTAATTGTGCGAAAGTCCATGTACAAGAAATCTCATTTTTCCAAACTTCCATTATCCCAACATTTCTCTTTAAGACAAAAGAGATTTCTGATAAATGCTTTTTTGAATAAATAAGATATCTGATAAATGCAATTTTGGATAAATAAAATTCGATCAAATGGATATTCTGACAATTGAGTTTTGGAGAAAATGTGGGCGACCCGAAAAAATTGAAAAAACGTTTGAAATGTGAAAGCAACTTTGAAGGACCAAGAATATTATAAAATATTCAAAACTATAATACATAAAATTCAAACTTAAATAAATTATGATTTTATTTTAATCAAGAATAATAACAGTAAATTTAGAGAAAAAAAATTAATCAAATTTTCGTAACGATGAACAAGTGATAAAAATTATATATGTAAAAAAAACATACTGCAAAAAAACAACATATTTTTTTTAATAATTATGATATAAACAATAAAAACAATTAAAAAACGTTGAAATTTTACTAAAACAGGAACTACTTTAAAACCTGAAAAAAATTGAAAAAATATTGAAAAAAAAACCTATATTTTCTGAAAATATATTGAATTTCAAGAAAAAAATTAAAAAGTTTAAATTGGAATTAACTGAAATTTTAAACGTTAGACAATTTAAAATTATAATTAATTCATGTTTGAATTAAAAAAGCAAGAAAAACGGAAAATGATAAAAGATCTGAGGTATTTTGGGTGATATTTTTGTAATTAAAACTGATTAAGTTTATGAACAAAAATAGTCGCGTCTGATTTTAATCCTGACGATTCTTGCTCTTTAAAGATAAGATAAATTAACAAACGATGATTTAGTTAAAATAATAAAATAGCACAAGTGCAAATGGTGCGAACTCAATTTTTTTTTTAAAGAACTAAATATTGTTTATAAATATTTTTTCAAATTTAAAAATTGAATTATTAATAATATTTAGCTCTTTTTTTAAAAGAAAAAAAAACTAAGTTTGCTTCAGCTTTGTTATTATAATTTTTAATAAACAGGCAAATGCCTATTATTATTTTATTATTTATTTTATTATACTCATATTTATATCTTGTAAGCGAGAAATAACATTGAAATCAGGCGAGATTGTTTTTGTTTTGACTTCATTAGCCTTGGAGAAAATAGGTGTTTATTATAGGATGTTTCTAATCTACAAATTGCCTGAATTTATGAAATTTATGAATCGCTTAACGCCTTGCTAAAAATAAACCAAAATATTCTTTTCTTAAATACACAAAAATTTTTTTACCAAAATAATGTCTGAAAATATTCAGTAATATTTGATATTTAGAAATGATTATTTCCAATCTCTATTAAATGCAACCATAGTTTTGTATCAATAAAAGTAACTATACAAAATATCCTATTCATTATATTATACTCGAAAAATATATATTTTTTTTTTAGTTATTATACACTCGTTTTAACGACCTTATACTGGCCCAATGAGTGTCCCCCGTAGGGAGAACTCGAAAAATATAATAAAATTAAGGCTGCGACTATACGTGTCCGGCTAGACGAAAAAATTATTTTATCTGTCTAGTCGGGCGTCTAGACATTTAGAAAATTAATCTCTAATAGAAATTATTAAATAATTTACAATTTAACATAATCTTATAAATATACTTACGAATTGTAAGAAATTGAGTGTCAATGTTATATTTTAACGTAAAAACTGATAAAATAATTTAATAATGCTTTAATATTCTTTAAATAATTAAAATAGGCTGGGTAAGATTATATTATTATAAACGTTATACATTGTTATAATTTACATAATTTATACCGCATGCAATCTCTTTATATTTTATTTTAATATATATATATATATATATATTTTAACACTTTCTGAAAGAAAAATATATGTATAGGTAAAAAAACTGTATCAAACTTACATATTTTGAAAGTTGTCAGTATCGTAGAATATGATTGTGAATCATTTTCTTCATTTAACTGGTAAATATCAGTTGAAAATACAAACTTTTAAACCAAGAATACAAAGAATGTTCTTTTACCAAGTCATTTGTCGACTTAATCATATATTATGAGAAACTGTAAGTTTGTTTTGAAATTCAACCATTAACTGCCGATCCACAGATAACAGTCTTTTTGCAACTTACTGCAGTGTTGCCAACTCGAGCTCCTGATGAACTGTTATACACAGAGTTGGGAAGTTACGCGTAACTTCGAGTTTCTGACGTAAATAACGTGAGTCTTTTACGTTCGAACCAGGGATGGGTACGTATAATACCTGAAGTATTATACATAGTTTTCTACACGTATAAAGGCCTAAGGGTGCGATCCCATGTGAGCAGAAAACGTAAACGGAAAGCAGAAAATCATGAGAGTGAGAGAGTCAATGATATACGTCTGTCACTCTCACTCTCATGATTTTCTGCTTTCCGTTTACGTTTTCTGCTCACATGGGATCGCACCCTAAGGGTGCCATCTCATGCTAGGGATTAATGGATCAGGGATTAGAATAGACCAATCAGAAAATGCTTTCCAATGTGACCAATTATCTGATTGGTCTATTCTAATCCCTAATCCATTAATCCCTAGCATGAGATGGCACCCTAAGCAGGTAGAAATACGGTTACGAGACCAGAGCATGAGACAGAAAAGGACAGAAACAGTCTCTGTCCTTTATTATCTTATGCCCTGCTCCCGTAACCGTATTCGTTGTGCTTTGGGCTTAATACTATGTATTTTACGTTTTATCACGTGACGGAATGAGCGGAATACATATAACATAACCTTTATTTTTATTATTATAAATAGACTGTACCTGTAGAGTTTATTTAATATTGTGACAACATATTTGCATGCTTTTAATGTTAATTTAAACACTTTTTTCCAGAATAACTTGATTATCATTACTAGTAATCCTATAAAGTCATTTAAATAGATCTACAAAGTGATAATTAAAGTTTTTGAAATAATTTTGTGTCTAATCCTAGAAAATTATTGGTTATATAATGTCTGGAATTATTTTAAACTAAGTTAAAAATGTTTTAAATATATTTATTAACAAGAGGAATGTTCATAGATGGTTTGGAATAATATTATATTTGAGAAAAACAAATCGAGACGACATTAATATTGTAGTTACCGGCATAATTAAAATAACAATCTTTTTTAAAACTGCCTCAACCGCAGGGTAACCATGGAAAGAAATTAAATTTAAATAACTAGTTAAAAAGACTAAAATTTTTTAATATTTTAAATATTAGGTTTTCTGTCAATTTTCTAAATTCCTATATGTAAAAAATTATTAATCACCTGACATCTTGCCGAAACTTGTTAACGTGTCGCAGAGAATGCTATCATTAACATTAGCAATGTTAAATATTGTTAAATAACATATTAAAGCTTTATTCCCTGTTTCTTTCATGTATTATACGTAGAAAACTTCGAGTTTTCTACATTTACCCATCCCTGGTTCGAACAGGAAACGCATTGTGTACAGGGTTGTGCAGTTACGCGCAGGGCTGTAATGTAAATAAAGGCCTAAGCAGATAGAAATACGTTTACGGGACCAGAGCATGAGACAGAAAAGGACAGAAACAGTCTCTGTCCTTTATTATCTCATGCCCTGCTCCCGTAACCGTATTCGTTGAGCTTTGGGCTTAACTTTTAAATGACAATTAATTATACCTAAATGTATAATATTAAAATTGTATGTGATAAATAGGTTATGTTACATTGTTTACAAGGTTCACGTAGAAAACTAGGTTTTCTACAATTTTCTACGTATAATACGTCTTTCATGTATTATACGTAGAAAACTTCGAGTTTTCTACATTTACCCATCCCTGGTTCGAACAGGAAACGCATTGTGTACAGGGTTGTGCAGTTACGCGCAGGGCTGTAATGTAAAGGGAATTTACCTAACGTAAATTACGTCGGGTTAATGATGTTTTTGACGTATTATATTACGCCCTGAATTTCATACACAATGCATGATCTGTTGGTGGGGAGTAAAATTATGAGAGTGAGAGAGACGGACATATATCACTGACTTTTTCACTTTCATATTTTCTGCTTTTGGTTTTACGCTTTCATGGTATTTAAGGGTGAAGTCTCATACAAAGGACTAGGGTATAAGTGGATTAGAATAGACAAATCAGAAAATACTTTCCAATGTGACCAATTATCTAATTAGTCTATTCTAATCCACTGATACCCGAGTCCTTCGTATGTGACTTCACCCTTACTTACGCAAAAAAAACTGTAAATTACGTAAAAAAAACTTTAAGTGACGCGTCATTACAGGACCCTGGTTCAACTCAACGTCGCGTCGCATGTAATTGCAAATTTGCAAATGTTGAAATCTTGAAATTAGAGAGGTTCTAAGGCTATACTCACTATTGACTACTGTATATAATTTTTTGAAGACCAAAAGAGGCTTAAGGCAAAAATCAACCAAAGTATAATTTATAATAATAGTGATAAAAAAGATCCTAACTATCATGAAACTAATAAATATATAAAACAGAAGTGATGTTTACAGTTTTTCAATAAATTATTCTTAAGGAAACAAATAGGTATGTATGTATGGCTTATTGTTACAAATTTGAAAGTAACTGATTTTATATGTATAGGTAACTTTATATTATAAAAAGAGAAAAAAGAGCTTTACAATTTTACATTTAAGTAATGCTTGTTTAAATACGCAACGAGAGTGTCGTGATTTTTACAAATATAGATGGAGACAAAAAGATTTGCAGATAAACAGGTGTGTTCTGGAACATTTCGTATTTATCTGTGGGTAATTCGGGTAATTCCACTGACCTTCGTCTGAAGGCTGTTTCTGACATTGTTAAAAAATCTTATTTTAATATATGTGAAACTCAATGAATTTGAAACGTTCATTAACCATAATATTATCAAATAAATTTTAATTTTTCCAATGATATTTATTTATATTATTAATAAAAAATAGGATGTTCAGTATATCATTTCGTAACCTCCAATTTTGCATTTTTTTAAAAATGTTCATATTAAAAATCTATTTAACAATATATATATATATTATTACTTACAAGAAACATAAATCATTTTATTCTATCTATAGAAATTGTGATATAAAATTATTTTATTTTATGATAATTAAATTTAAAAATTTGTTCGTTTACAAAATTCAATAGTATTTTAGAACTTGTAATTTTTTTCTGAAAGCTCAAAAAAATTTAAAACTTTGCAGCTATTTTATTCTTAGTATAATTTACCTGTTATTAGAATTTGACGGGGGTATTTTATCTCGTTTCGGAAATATTAAATTTGAAAATTTTTTACTCAAAAAGGTTAATTCGAGGACTTGAAGTTATAGGAAAATAGTTTCACATCTCTCTGTTAAAAAAAATAGAGATGTAAAATGTTTTAAATCCTCGAATTAACCTTTTTGAATAAAAAATTTTCAAATTTAATATTTTCGAAACGAAGCAAAATACCCTCGTCAAATTTTAATATCAGGTGAATTATATTAAGAATAAAATATCAGCAAAGTTTCAAAATTTTTTGAGCTTTTAGAAAAAAATTACAAGTTTTAAAAAATTATTAAATGTTGTAAATGAAAAAATTTTTAAATTTAATTATAATCATAAAATAAAACAATTTTATAATAATATAATAATTTCTATGGATAGAATAAAATGATTTATGTTTCTGGTAAGTAATAATATACATTGTTAAGTCGTTTTTTAATAATAGCGTTTTTAAAAAAATGCAAAATTGGAGTTTATGAAATCATGTAGCGAACATCCTATTTTTGATTAATAATATCATCGAAGGAATTAAAATTTATTTTATAATATTATGTTTAATAAATTGATCGAGTTTTACATATATTAAAACAAGATATTTTTTTAAGATATGTCAGCAACAGATCTCTGACGAGAGTGAGTAAAATTACCCCTGAAACTATATCTATCCTTTTTAAAATAATTCAAATGTGGTAGAAGATTTTGATCTTATCTTTGTTAATAACAATTGTGACGTGTTACGAAAAAAAAGTACCTAAAATAAAGCTAAAAAATTTAGGTTAAGTTTGTGATTTGTAATGAAAATACACGAAAAAGTTTTCGAGACTGATCCTTGGATTTAAAGCTAATTACCACGACGCACAGTGGGGCAAAAAAGCGTCAGTGGACAAATTAACATAGAGCCCACAAATATTAACCGATTTAGAAGTTTTTTTTTTTATTTAAAGATAATAAAATTCTGCATAACACCTCTGATTTTGTTTTTTGAAAAATATTTGTTTTCATTTATTTATTGTTAAAAATGAAAAAAAAAATTTCAAATTTTAACCAGTTTAATTTTTTGTGAAACGCAATATTTCAATTAGAAATGACGAAAAATGTTGAAGTAATTATTAAAGAACAAACTGTAATATTGAGTTAGTTGTTTAAAAAATATTTGTATTTATTATAAACAAATTAGTGGAAGAAAAATATTTTTATGATTCACTTGATATTAATCAATCTAAATCTATCTATTATTCAATATTTATAACTAATTAGTGATTAAAATTACAAAAATTATTATAAACCAATTTTATAAACAATTTTACTTGTGCAATTGAAGCTGCGCGTGAAAGAGGGACCTATCTCACATTTTGTCAAATTTTAACTAAATAGAAAAATAGGTTCTACTCAATACCCTCTTTCAATTTTTGTGACAAAAATGTTTTAATATTATGTTTTTTATACAAAACATTTAAAGAAATATTGCAGGGATCACAGTTTCTCCCCTTTTTCACCTAATCCCCTTTTTTCCCCTTATTTTCCCCTTTTTTTAGAAAAATCACCTAAAACACCTAAAATCAACATTTTTCTCTTTTTTGACCTTTTTTTCAAAAAGTTTCTATTTTTCCACTTTTGGAAATGCAAAAATTTATCCTTTTTTAGGGTGTCTGTAGAATCATGAAAAACTAGTTATTGAATTTAAATGTTTAAAAAAAATTTTTAACTTAAAATAGTTTTTTTTATTATTTATTGAATTTATTTAGATTTTAAACAGAAAACATAAAAAAAAAAACATAATTAGAATGAAATTATTTTAAAAAGTTATATAATTTTCTTATTACCATGTATTCTTAATTAATTAAAGCAAATTAATTTATTGGATAAAAAAATTTTTTATTAAATTTTTTTTACTCGTTTTAATCAAATATTACTAGTTTTGCATCATAAAATAAAACCATGTATTCTTGCTGAAATACATCAAATTTATTTTATTGGATGAAAAAAAATTGTTTATGAAATATATTTACTTATTTCAAACAAAAATTAATTGTTTTGAATTAAAAAATATAAAAATACAATAAAAGAGATTAATAAAAATAATTTGAATTGATTTTGTCATATTTCGCTGAAAGATTTTTAATTTAATTTCTTTAACATTATATCAGAACATTTTATATCACAGATTTTTATGTTTCCTATTTAAAATCTAATTATTAAATAAATAATTTAAAAAACCATTTGAAGTTAAAAATTATTTTTAAAAATATTTAATTGCAACAACCATCTTCTCTTCATTGAACAGACAACCTATTAAAAGATAAATTTTTGTATTTCCGAAAGTGCTCTTTCTTTTAAAATTTTTATAAACAAATTAAACAAAAAAAGACTAAATTAATTAATAAAACTGTTTTGAACAAAAAGAAACAATAAAATCTTGTAAAAGAAAACTTGAATTATTAATATAACCCTTTTTTCTTAATTTCCAAAATCCCCTTTTTATTGAAGAAAATCCCCTTTTTTGAAAATCGAAATCCCCTTTTTCACCTAAAATTGAACGAAGAAACCACTGTGATCCCTGATATTGTCATATTTTCAAAATGTCAACTCTTCAAATACAGGTTATGAGGAACTAATTTTAGAAAATTTACAAAATATCTGAAAAAAGGAAAAATTATCATTCAATATGGACAGATAACAGAAGAAAAATCTATAAAGTTTTGAAAATTCATATAATTCACAAAATAAAATATGGGAAACAAGAGAAATTAAGCCTAACATTGCAATTTAGTACTTTGTGGAAAAGGGATCTATCTGCATAATAAATAAATCATGTAACCTACAATTATAATTAGGCTTTTCATAAAATACTTAAAAATCATATTTAAACACTCCTAATATATGGTATAGTATTGCAAAGGTCATTAAATAAAGAAATCTTCATTAAAATAATGTTTTACAAACTAAAAAATTGTGTATCGTGGAAGAGAGATCTATGCGAAATGTCGATTTAGATCCCTCTTCCACTATAAAGAATATTTTTGCTAATTTTCTATCTTACAGAAACTAAAATATTAGAAACATCAATGTATAATATATTTTTACCTCATTTTAAAACATTTGAAGCAATTGTTTGTTTAAAAAACATTAAGTTCACTTTTTCCGATTTTCTCAAAATTGACTTTTTGGCGGTTAGGCCCCTCTTCCACACGCGGCTTCAATTCCTTATCATGAAATTACTGAAATTTTATACAAAATGTACAATATTATTGCTGCAGATTGTTGAAAAAAGCAGAATTAAATTTTTTTAACATTGAAATTGTTTAAACAATCACTAATTAACAAATTCATAGCTTCATTATTTTTAGTCGTAGAGGCTTCGTTCTTTTTACTTATCTCTTTAAATTTGAACTTTTTTCAAATTTTAAAGAAAACTTTATAACTATAAATAACTGGTATGTTTATTAATAATTTTATAAACAATTTTACTGGACCTGTTCTTTACAGCAAACTTACTGAAATTTTTAATGAAATGTACACTATTATTACTGAAGACTATCGAATAATAATAATGCACATTTTAGACCATTTTCAATTTTAACATTTTTTAACATTTTATTGAGTAACAAATACAAAGCTTCGTTATTTTTAGTCACATATGCTTAGTTAATAAAAGGTTAAAAAATGCTTAAGTTGAAAATTGACTAAAGTGTGCAATATTCGACATTCTTAAGTAATAGATTAAAAGGTTTAACCTTATTCTTTTAAGCCGTTTTAATAATAAATTAAAATTTTTTTGGCCTATACGGCTTTTTATTTCTTCATTTGTTTACACAAATATTAGCATCAGTTTGACGCGTTTCGGTATAAGATCTTATACCCTCATCAGAACAGCACTATTTGTTTCAACATTTTTGGTTTTTGATTTTTTTAAGATTAATAAATTTCATATTTTATAATTTTACTTAATTGACATTTCTTTTTAATATAACCTAACTTTTTTTGAAAAATATCTTTTTCAAATAAAGTATACATTTTTAATTTAAAATCTTATTAAAATATCTATTATTACAAATTTTCAAACAAAGCACAAAGTTTTAGCATTGTTTGTTTTGTTTTAAAAACATTATTATAAAATTAATTTAAAGTCACATGGTGACAAGTTAGATTAAAAGCAGTAGTACCTAACTTGTCACCATGTGACTTTAAATTAATTTTATAATAATGTTTTTAAAACAAAACAAACAATGCTAAAACTTTGTGCTTTGTTTGAAAATTTGTAATAATAGATATTTTAATAAGATTTTAAATTAAAAATGTATACTTTATTTGAAAAAGATATTTTTCAAAAAAAGTTAGGTTATATTAAAAAGAAATGTCAATTAAGTAAAATTATAAAATATGAAATTTATTAATCTTAAAAAAATCAAAAACCAAAAATGTTGAAACAAATAGTGCTGTTCTGATGAGGGTATAAGATCTTATACCGAAACGCGTCAAACTGATGCTAATATTTGTGTAAACAAATGAAGAAATAAAAAGCCGTATAGGCCAAAAAAATTTTAATTTATTCTTAAGTAATAATATTGTACATTGCATTTCAAATTTCATTAAGTTCGAAGTAAAGAACTGGAGAAGTAAAATTGTTTATAAAATTATTTACAACACTAATTATTTATAATGATTAAATTTTTTTTAAAATTTTAAAATAGTTCAAATTTAAGGAGATAAGCAAAAAGAATGAAGCCTCTACGAGTAAAAATAATGAAGCTATGAATATGTTAATTATTGATTGTTTAAACAATTTAAATGTTCAAAAAAAAATTAAATTCTGCTTTTTTCAACAATCTGCAGCAATAATATTGTACATTTTGTATAAAATTTCAGTAATTTCATGATAAGAAATTGGACAAGTAAAATTGTTTATAAAATTTGTTTATAATAATTTTTGTAATTTTAATCACTAATTAGTTATAAATATTGAATAATAGATAGATTCAGATTGATAAATATCAAGTAAATCATAAAAATATTTTTCTTCTACTAATTTGTTTATAACAAATACAAACATTTTTTAAACAATTAACTCACTATTAGAACTTGTTCTTTAATGATTAGGTACTTCAACATTTTTCGTCATTTCTAATTTAAATATTGCGTTTCATGAAAAATTGAACTAGTTTAAATTGGAATACAAATAATAATTTATGTTCTAGTCTTCATTTCGCGCGGAAAAAATGAATTGTCTGCAGTGGGTAACTAATATTTGCTGTTAAATCTAACAAAATTAGTAACCACAGCAAATTATTTGCTATGACAATGAACAAAGTTTGCTTTGATAAACAATATTAGCCAAATTTTTTAAAATTTACTCTCACAGTAAATTTGTTCGCTGTTCCTATATTTGCAAACTTATTTTGACCTAGCAGTGAATACTTTACTGCCACAGTAAACTTCTATGCGTGCGCCTAAAATATCCAATAAAAACTGATTTTGATTTTACATAATTAAAAAGGAACTTTTAATCAAGGTAAAAGTGTCACTGAAAATAATCTAAAATTTTTTGTTTTTTAGGTTTTTTTTTCGTCATATGTCACAATTATTAATTATATATTGTCAGCATTATTTGCGATAAATATTCTTTTTGATCAGTTTACTTGATCCTAAGAGTCCTAAGAGGAAGCTTTGTGATTGCTAAGATTTTCCAAAAATAGGTATAATCAATTTATTTCCTTTGCTAAAAAGCATAAATTTTCATATAGGCATCAAGTGATGGACGTGCCACAGAAAAAACGATATTCTAATTCTAAGAAACATTACTTAAATAGAAGATAAGAATATTCTTGGCTCCTATTTAAGTAATGTTTCTTAGAATTAGAATATCGTTTTTTCAGTGTGAGTGTGTGTACATGCAGTGACTTTTTGTCGCCATGATATCTCTAGAATATTTTAACGGATTTATTTAATAGAATTCGGTAGGTTTATTAAATTCATAAATATCTCAATTTTGTTGCACGGATTTTTAAAAATATACGATCAAATTTCTTTAAGTGTCTCTTTTCATCTAAAAACATTGTTTTTCTCTAAAACTTTTATTCATGCAAAAATTGCAACTTAGTCAATTACAAATAGCAGGCTCAAAAAATATTTTTTGGTGTATCGAAAATATAAAATTTCTTTGTAAATATTTCGAAGAATATAAATAAAATTCAAATTCAATGTTAGAATATAGTTTTTTTCATGAATGATACAACAGAATTAACATTACCATGTTGTTAAAATTTGGCCCACTGGTAGAAAATTGTTTTATAACAATACAGTTAAATTTTTGATACCTCAGGGGTCATCCATAAAGAACGTTTCATTTAGCGGAAGGGTGGGGGGGGGGGGGTGTATAGTTTAAATTTTGAACGTTGGTATTTTTATGTTCTTATTTTAATATTCTTCCTCAGCTTTGAGACTTTAGTTTGAAAAGTCATCAATAAAAACATTTCTGAGAATTAATATTATATAATATATATTTTAAAAAATCATTTGAATATTATTATACAGGACTCTCAAAATAATGAAGGTTTCTAAAAGTTTCTATGCTAGTTTTAAAAGAAATTTTCTAAAGAATAAGACTACCTATTATTTAAGCAATGAAGTTTCTTTTTCCTAGAATGTGCAAAACTCAAAACTTAAATTACTATAAAATTTTGAAGACATTATTTTGATATAAAATTAATTTTTAAAATGTCAATAAATATGTGTCGATTCACGGTGAAACGGACCTTAGCTGTAAGAAACAAATTTTACAGGACAGGTGTTTAAAGTTGAGTCAGGGACGTAACTACAAATGTCGAGGCCCCCCCGCAAATTTTTTCAGAAGGCCCCCTCCCCCCCAATATTTTTTTAAATAGTGTATAAATAATTTCGGTCAATATTTTCTATTTTTAATTATTTTTTTTAAAAAAAATGTTTGCATTAGAGTTATTGGGCTCGAGGCCCGCCAGCAAGCCGAGGCCCCCCCGCAATGCGGGGTTTCGCTGTATGGTAGTTACGTCCCTGAGTTGAGTCTGCCTATGTTATTGTTAGGTTGTGCCTATGTTTCATCGTCAATTACACAAAAGTTAATAGACATAAAAAAGTTTTAATTACTGTATGTGAACGAGCAACTCAAATTCTATCGATTTATAATAAAAATTCAAAATCCAATGTTCTGCAGCTAACGCCCCTTTTACCGTGTATCGACACATATATTATATTACTTTTTTCAGAAAGTTATTGACAATTATAACTTTGGTATATTTTATATAGCTTTATTTGATATAAAGATATAAACAATAATTTTTCTATCTTTTTTGGCCCAACTTCTGAGTCTTGCATATTCTAAGAAAAAATTGCACTTCAATGCTTATACAATAATCTTATTTTTCAGAAAGTGCCTTTTAAAACAAGCATAGGAACTTTAAAAAAGCATCATTATTTCGAGAGTAATTTGAATTTTTGTAAAACATTAAAAATTCCACTATTTTAAACATATTTAAATAAAAAATTGACTAAATCACTTCCCCTCAGGTCTTATTTTTCTTAAAATTTCATCTAGGTACCTTGAGAGAATAAAGACAAAAGAATGTTAATAATTATACTTTGTATGTTTAAAGTCAATTTTTAAACCTTAAAAAATGAGTGGACTCTACTGTAAAGTATATTTTTATAATCTTGTTAATTACTACTAATGATAAGTATATATATGATAAATAAAAACTATTTGATTTAATTAATGAATGGGTCATTTTCTGGAAAAAAGACACCCAACAAATTTCTTTTTTGTTAATGATACATGTCATAATATACATAAAAACAAATATAAAAAGTAGGGTGTTAGGTCAGTGTAATGCGTGGTTTCCATATTATCAGGGGTTAAATTTTAAAGTAGCATTATTTTCATTTGCCAATAACTTTTTTCCTAATCATTGAATTTGAAAGGTTTATGGATGCTTTTTATGTAGAATTTTCCAAATTTTTAAGTTATATAACCACCAATTTTTAAAAATTGAATTTTGACAAGAACAATGAAAAAAAAATTTTTTAATGCAATTTTTAACACTCGTGTCCCCCTAGGATTTTTTTTTACATTGTCCAGAAATGTTCCTTATTTTATAAGCTTTTTACCCCTTAAATGGCATTTTGGGGCAGCATGGTGTATACGAGCTACAATTGAATTTTCACTTTGGACAACTCATTTATTTGTAACTTATGTTCTTGGGCTAGCTATAATAATTTCTTTATTGTTTAAAACTGTTTCAGAATTATTTTGAAATGATTTCTAACCGTTTTTGCGACTGCTGAAGAACATAAGATGCGAATTAGTTGGTTGTGCCAAGTGAAAATTCAATTGTAGCTCGTATACACCTTTCTGTCCCAAAATGACATTTAATGCCATTTCTGGACAATGTTAAGAAAAATTCTAGGGGAACGAGTGTTAAAAATTGCATTAAAAAATAATTTTTGCATTTTCTTGTCATAACTAAATTTTTAAAAGTTGGTAGTTGTATAATTTAAAAGTTTGGAAAATTCTACATAAAAAACATCCTTACATCCATAAGCTTTTCAAATTCAATGATTAGGAAAAAAGTTATTGGCAGATGAAAATTAGGCTACCTTAAAATTTAACCCCTGATAATATGGCAACCACGCATTACGCATTTTTAAGCAAATATCTAGACATATGTGTGTGTGTGTATGTGTTTATAGCGTTTTTTGTCGCCAGGATATCTCCAGAACGCTTCAACGGATTTCAATACAATTTGAATGATTTATTAAGCATATGAATATCTAAATTTTGACACAGGAATTTTTGAAAATACCCAATCAAATTTTTTTGAGTAGGTACTTTTTTCATAAAAGAACATAGTTTTTTGATAAAAATTTTTCCAATATTAAAAATACAACTTGATGAATACTTAAGGTACTTCTCTCGAAAACAATTTTCCCTTAAATATTTGGGTCGAGGACATTTCCACCAAAACCCAATTGACCAAATTTGTAATTGGCCGAAATTTAATTGTCCGAATTTGTAATTCTACAAACTTGCATTTGTCAGAATTTGCAATTCCCCGAACTTGCGTTTGTCCGAGCTATTAACTTCCCGAATTTGTATTTGTCATAACTTCCAAATCATCAAACTGACATTTGCCAAAACATTTAAATCGACGAAATTGCATTTGTTAAAATTTTTATCTCCTCGAACTCGTATTTGTCTGAACTTTTAAATCCACGAACTTGCATTTGCCAGAACTTTGAAATCACCGAACTTGCATTTTTCAAAATATTCAATTACCAGAATTTGCATTTGTCCGAACTTTGAAATCACCAAATTTGCATTTTTCCGAACTTTGAAATCACCGAACTCGCATTTAGCAGAATATTCAACTCTCCAAATTTGCAACTGTCAGAACTTCTAAATCCCTGAATTTGCATTTGTCCAAACTTTAAAATCACCGAACTTATATTCGCCCAAATTTTGAAATCTCCGAATTTGTAATTGTCCGAACTTTGAAATCACCGAACTCACGTTTAGCCGAACTCTCAAGTCTCCGAATTTGCATTTGGCCGAACTTTTAAATTACCGAACTTGCATTTTTCCGAATTTTTAAATCACCGAACTTGCATTTGTCAAACTCCTTAAGTCACCGACTACTCGTGTCCCCGAATTTGCATTTGTCCGACCATCGGAAAGTAGGTTTTCTAAAGGAGTCTTTTGATTGGCTTGTAATGTTACCGGGAAATTTACCATCCAATCATAAGACTCCTTTAGAAAACCTACTTTCCGATGGTCGGACAAATGCAAATTCGGGGACACGAGTAGTCGGTGACTTTAGGAGTTTGACAAATGCAAGTTCGGTGATTTAAAAATTCGGAAAAATGCAAGTTCGGTAATTTAAAAGTTCGGCCAAATGCAAATTCGGAGACTTAAGAGTTCGGCTAAACGTGAGTTCGGTGATTTCAAAGTTCGGACAATTACAAATTCGGAGATTTCAAAATTTGGGCGAATATAAGTTCGGTGATTTTAAAGTTTGGACAAATGCAAATTCAGGGATTTAGAAGTTCTGACAGTTGCAAATTTGGAGAGTTGAATATTCTGCTAAATGCGAGTTCGGTGATTTCAAAGTTCGGAAAAATGCAAATTTGGTGATTTCAAAGTTCGGACAAATGCAAATTCTGGTAATTGAATATTTTGACAAATGCAAGTTCGGTGATTTCAAAGTTCTGGCAAATGCAAGTTAGTGGATTTAAAAGTTCAGACGAATACGAGTTCGAGGAGTTAAAAATTTTAACAAATGCAATTTCGTCGATTTAAATGTTTTGGCAAATGTCAGTTTGATGATTTGGAAGTTATGACAAATACAAATTCGGGAAGTTAATAGCTCGGACAAACGCAAGTTCGGGGAATTGCAAATTCTGACAAATGCAAGTTTGTAGAATTACAAATTCGGACAATTAAATTTCGGCCAATTACAAATTCGGTCAATTGGGTTTTGGTGGAAATGTCCTCGACCCAAATATTTTTCTAATTGAAATATCATATAATAGAACATTCAACGAATACAATGCTATTTTTTTAAAAGTAGGAAGCGGTGCTACTTCTTAAGATATTGGAGAATGAAGTTGAACTTTTTAACATGGAAGAAAGTAGAAGCCATGGTTAAAAAATACAATTTTGCTAACCACGCAATGAATTTTTTTTAAGTTTAAAAATAAAAACTACTGCATTATATTTTAAAGTATAGGAAATCAGATTCCGTTTTAAAAAATGTGGCTTGCGGTACTAAATTTCGAAAAATAGTATTTTGAAATACACGTTTTGACGTTTTATTCATTTTTTTCAATAAATACAAAAGAGAGAGACTCTACACCTTGAAGTTGGTGCTATTCATTAAACATCATAAAATAATTAAAAAATTACAAATTTTGAGTTGAGAATCACTGAACCAAGAGAACTACCTTAAATCATATTCCTTCTCTTAAAACGAATCGATTGACATATATAACGTTCATAATTGATCAAAAATTCGTAAAATAATTCATGTTTTATCTTTTTTTTTCATTCAATAGTACATTCTGTACCGAGGAGGAAAAATAAGCCTTTTTTTGTGCAGAGCGAAATTTTGACATACGAGGCGCAGACGAAGCCAACGAGCCAAAGGCGAGTGGCGAAAGTCGAAGTTATAAACATTTTGCCAATAATTTTTGTAGATCAGGCAGGTTTTTGGGGTCGCTGAAACCAAATCTGCTGTTAAAATTTTAAAATCTAAAATGGCGGCTTCAAAATGGCAAACAAAAAGTTTTTTTCAATTTTGACTACAGATTCGGATTTAGCGACCCCAAAAACCCCTAAGTAAGCATTTTTAGACAGATAGTTAAATAATAGTACATTGTGTGACTAGTGGTGAAAGAGAGTGATTTCTCGAGAGTGAAGTTTGCTGCTCGAACGTAGCGAGAGCAGTATTCACTTGAGAGAAATTATCCTTTTACCACGTGTTACACACGAGATTTTCTCTAACACCTTGCGGAATGCGTTTCCGAATATACTTTTATAATTTAAACTAATTGGGAAGAGTTGAATGTCTTATTAAATAGGTTATGCGTAACTTCAATGACAATAACAGATGCGGAATAGTGCTTTATGAAAATTCCGCATACGGAATAGTACTTTATGAAAAATCCGCAAGCGGAATAGTATTCTATGACAACGCTTGTGTAACAATGTTTTATGACACTTATGCGATCGAAATAATGTTTTATGGACATTCCTCATGCGGAATTGCCCTAAAACAGTAAATTCGGAATTATAATTGTGCATGCGGATTTATCATAAAACAATATTCCGCCTGCGCAATTATAACGCGGAATTCCGCATTTTATTCGGCATGTGGACTTATAAGACAATATTCCGCCTGGCAATTATAATGCGGAATTCCGCATTCCGCATTTTATTCCGCATGCGGAATTCCGTATTTTGCATTTTATTCCCATTGCGTAATTATCTAAAACAGTATTCCGCATGTGCAATTATTATGCGGAATTATCATAAAACACTATTCCGCCTGCTGAATTTCCATAAAACATTATTCCGCACGCGGAATTTTCATAAAACACTATTCTGCATGCGAAATTTTCATAAAGCACTATTCCGTATGCGGAATTTTCATAAAACACAATTCCGCATGCTTAATTATTATAAAACACTAGTGGTGGGCCTACTCTTCCAAGCGGCTAGTTTTTTCCGTATAATTTACTTTCGCCACTGTTTTTAAGAGTTGTGAAAAGTATCACTTTCGCCACACTTTTTAACTTAGAAACTTGCAGTTTCAGAGCTGGTGTTGGAGAAATGTATATTCAATTTTAAAATTACCTCTTTAAGTGAGACACATGTTTCTTGAGCCTGGATAAGTCGGAAACTGGATAAGAGAGAAACCTCTTTAAGTGGGAATATTTTGTCGGTCCCTTGAGTTCTCACTTATCCAGGTTCGACTGTATCGTTGTTTTAAAAATAGAAATTTTTTAGACATTTTTGGCACAAAAATTTAATTTCTTCTGCATGGCGAAGGGGTTAAGGACGGGATGTACAGCTATCGCCAGATATGCTTTAACATTTTAAAACGTAGGTCCCATGGAAATATGTTAAAGCATATCTGGCGATCAGTGTACATGATTTTTTTAAGAAGTTTAACATTATTTTTTGTTGATACATCTGTTTTTTAACCATAGAACGGATTACTGGGGTAATTTGGAACCCCACGGTTTTATAAAAAAATGTCAATTTTCAGAAATTGTTGTTTTCTTGTTTTGATTTTTACAAATTTGTTAACTTTATTAAAAAATGAATAATACCATCGATTTCCTTATTAAAAAACAAAAAAATTTACTATATATAAAAGTTGTTTTCCGTAAAATAGAAACTTTACATGCGTGTTTCAAATCTGGGGTTATAAAAAACTCCAGTTATACGTTAGAGGGTGAAAAAATTCAGTTAATTGTTCTAGGGTTAATATTGATTAATTGATCGAGTTCTTAGCCTTACAAAATCGAATTTATTCGATTTAAAATCGATTTTAATTCGAATTTTATTTTCCATTGCAGACTTTAGAATCGATCGCCATTAATCGATTAATTGAAAGATAGTATTCGATTTTTGCGTATATTCGATTTTGATTTTATTATTCCTAGTACACTTTAGGGTGGCCGTTAAAAATGACTTTTTCGAATTTAATCCATTTTCACCACTCATTTTGTCACAAATCAAAAAAAAATCTGATACGTATTTTTTTTTTAAATTCATATTAAGTGGCGCCTGTATGTTACCCCCACAGCACCGAAAATTTCCTGAAAATTTATTAAATATTTACTTTCAATATTCGAAATATATTGCAAAATTTAGTGAAAATTTTGTAAAGATTTAAATGTCCCGATTATTTACACATGAAACTTGTTAAGTTTACTATTTTTACAGGACCCAAAAATTACCAAAAATAACCGAAAATACTCTCTAAATTTCTTAGAGTGAAACCTCACTCTTAAAGAGTGAGATTTCACTCCAGGCAAGAGTGAAAATTGAGCCACTCCATATGGAGTGAATGTTCACTCATTGAAAGAGCGAATTTATTCACTCTATAGATAGAGTGATGAGTTCACTCTAATTAGAGTGAATTTTTCAGCTGATTTAAAATGGCGGCTCATTCCTCTTAGATCAAATTTCCCACTCCAATTTTAGATTGGGTAAATTAAAGCTTTTGGAAATTTGCATAACATAACTTTAAAGGAATAATATCTTATTTTTGAAAAATAAAAATTATAAATAAAAATAAATATTGAATCTCTTGAATAACTTTCTGTCAGTACAGTGGTATTTTCGTATTTATTTAGTCTCAAGGATATTTGTTATTTATATTATTTTATAACATTTTATTATATTATATTTACAAATAAAACATACAACTTAATACTAACGCTAAACTTATATAATTAAAATATTTGACGCTGAGGGGTCTCGAACGTGCGACCCCCAGGCCTAAAGCCCAACGCTCTAACCACTATGCTATACGCTCGTTGGTACAAAACTTACGAACTGCCGTTATAAGTTATACGTGCTTACGTTCACTCAAAACAGAGTGAAAGTTTCACTCTAAGTCTTGGAGTGAATATTCACTCCAACCACTGGAGTGAATTTCTGCACTCTTTCCATTAGAGTGAGCGATTTCACTCTTTTAGAGTGAACTTTCACTCTATCTGGAGTGAATGTACATCTCACTCCTAAATTAGAGTGAAATATTCACTCTAAGAAATTTAGAGAGTAGGTTATTATTGTAAAAAAATATTAATTCTCAAAACAACGAAACATTTACGATTGCTAATTATAGTTTCTATTATTTTTGAAATCTCTGATTATAAATCTGAAGTATGATTTCAAAAATTCAAAATGGCGGATTCAATATGGCGGACATGGAAATTTATAAATTAATCAATTTCTATGAAACATGGTATCAAGGGGATTTTGCGGTCCCTAATCACAAATTTGAAAATAGATTTGAAAAACTCTAAATTACGGATCCAATATGGAGAACATAAAATTTAAAAATGATTCATTTTTTATGAAACTTGATTATAAGCTTGTTTTAATTTGCCCAGAAAAACTGTTATAGAAATTGACAAGTTTTTTTACCAATCTGATCTGATCCTTTAAGATGGATTGCAGGTTTGTCATGGTAGGTTTTAAAATTGTCTTTGTGAAATCTGTCTTTAGATATTAACATTTGACTTTTAATTTAAGATTTACTCTAATTTTATAGATGAATGAAATCGATTATATCAGTTAATTTATGCTAAAGATACAATTTTAATCTCAAAACGTCTTCCTTTATTTCCCTTTTTCTACTACTCTGTTTCAGTAGTAATTTGAGAAATCATCGAACTCACATTTGGCCGAACTCTTTAATCCCCGAATTTGCATTTGTCCGAATTTTTAAAGCACCGAACTTGCATTTGTCAAACTCCTTAAGCCACCGACTACGCGAGTCCCCAAATTTGCATTTGTCCGACCATCAGAAAGTAGGTTTTCTAAAGACGCTGAATTATTGAGAAATATTGTTTTCGAATAATTTATGCAGGACTTTCAAGAAAGCAGTTTGTGGTTTAAAAGCTTTATCAAATAACCTGAGTGGGATGATGTGTGACGTTTTTCAGGTATCATATCTTCATAAGTTTTTGTAAAAATTATTTTGTTACGTTCCTCAACATAATCTTCATCATCCTCTTCGTTTTGTAAATATTGTGTCCCTTTTAAAATAGATTTAGTATTACTCAATGAAACTTGTCCTTTGTCGTCTTCGCAATTAGTCCCAGGAATATTAGAAGAAGTCAAATTCGTCATCAGCAAAGATTTAAAAATAGACTCGAATTGGAAACAATTGTTGGTTTAGTGGATCTGAAGTTGTGGCTTCTGACAGTCCATAAACATTTTTCCAACGGATCTTGATTAATATATTTAGTCTGGAATCTAGTAAATCCAATGTTTTTAAGTTTCCGTTACAGCATTTGAAACCCTTGCAGCATGTTGATTAAATTTGGAAGGCAAGGTACGTACGTAAGATATAATTTCTTTTAGTGTTTTTGGATCCACAAATTTGAATTTTTAAGGCTGCCTCCTGGCATAAGTAAGGAATTTGTCGTGGTAAGAAGAATCGGAATAGGGTTTTCTTCGAGGGTTATCATCACTATCAACTCCGTTGGCAGCATCGGCAATCCCGTTTATTAAGTGAATAAAAAAAGCTGTATGGATTCCAGATGATGGCAACATTCTGTCTCCAATGCTTGTTACGAATGTTGCTACAGAAAGAAAAAGTAAAGTATTAGAATATTATTCGGCACGGACCTTTTTTATCTATGAAAAAATTTGTTATGTTGTAAAATATTTTTAAATATTTTTGTTGGTATTTTTTCTATTTAGTAATTTATTACTTTTAAAAATGTTAAAAAAGATCAACCCTTAACGATAGTTAGTTCGTATATAAATAAAATATCACAAATAATAACTAAATGTGACTTTTTTTTAACTACCCAGCGTGATTCAATAGGTTATTAACGGATTTTATAAACTAGTGTTGGCTACAGGTATCACAAAGCTGTTTTTTAATAAAGGTAAAAATAGGTAAAAAGGTAAATATTTTTCAGAAAATAAGCGACAAAAAAGTGACAAAAATATAAAACATTTATAACATAAACTTACAATTTGTATCAAAAACTTAAAAGTAAAATCAACTAAAATTTAGATTCTTATTTAAAAACTTGTTTAAAAGTAATTTTTATTCTTTGGAAGAATTTTATAGAGAAAGGATTAAACTTTAAAGCAATTCTAATTTTTAAAATCCTTAAATTTAGATAAATTAAAATTACAACTTTATTAAAATTTGGATGAGTTGTATTTGGAATCTATTTTAATTTTCGCAAATAAAAAAAATAATTTGCATCGGTTAATTCAAAATAGAGTAAACTAAAATTTAGATTGTTAAAAATTTGTTAAAAATTTTGTTAGAAATGTTGTTTTTTTGAAACTTTAAACAATTAAATGGAGAAAGGATTAAGGTTTGGGGAAATTGTAATTTTGGCACTGATTAAATTAATAAATAGTGAACTGAAATTGATATCTTATTAAACTTGGAAAGAATTATATTTTGAATCGACTTGAATTTTTAACATTAAAATAAATAATTTTGAATTTTTTAAATTTTGAACTGATTTTAAAGGTTAGATTGAAAACTTATGAAAAGATAAAAACAAAATAGATAAAATTGTCAACAAATCAACAGGCGGAATAGGTGAAATAATTTAAAAAATGTAAAAAAAACTATAAAAATATGGACTAACCATTACTTCTAGCAAGAAGATCAACAAATCGAAACATCTTATTAAAAACTTGCATCATTAACTTTACTTTCATCCTCTCAATTATTTTTGGATAGATGTGCTGCTCTGTAAGATCGGGAACTTGACGCTCAAAAAAATTTCCATATAGATCTATCTCATCTGCCGACACAGTGTGTTCCCACGATACAATTTTTCCCTTCTCATCCTCCTTATCACGAAAGTCAATTTCAATATTTTTCATCAGCAAATTTTTCCTGATGAATTTCAAAATGTGTAGTAGATCGTACAATGGCGCAAACTTCACATCATTAATAATGATAGTCCAACTTATGAAACATCCTATGAGTATATGATTAGTAAGCTTAACCCTCTGCCTACGGTTACTTCTCCCTACTCTCAAACTATCCTATGAGTTTCCTATAGTCCCCACCAGGCGTCTGAATTGTCGATTTTTGTCGTTAACGGTCATTTCAGTAGGCAGAGGGTTGAATAAATCAGAAGCTGGATATTACGAACAAGAGATAAAATAAAAATTTACTTTTTTCTTGACCTTTTTCGTCTCTAACTACATCAGACTTTTTCTGCAGACTCTCTAATGCTTTCATGTTAGATGATCCTTGATCACAAATGGAAACTACAATATTAAGCCCTGGTTCAATTACTGAGTTAGCTCAGTTTGTTAAGGTCTTAGACTCTGCGGTCGCGACAAGTTTGGGTGCCCTAAGATTTTTTCGGCTCGTGAGATAATTTCAGTGGAAGGTTTGACGTCGAGGTATAATAACGTGCACTGTTGGTAACTGACCTGTGCAGACCATTAGAACTTGACTGTCAATAAACCGGTTGTACTCAGGAGAGGTTTTTCTGGAGTTTTCCCTCTCCACTGGCGAGCAAACCCAGTAATGGGTGGTCCAGGCAAATGAAAGTACTCCTAATTTCAAGCCGTTCTGTAGACTGCTGCCTTCTTTAGAGTTTTCTTCACTGTTACTGTAACACAACAGACTAATTTTATTTTCGTGAGGATTTATCTGACTCTTCTCTATGTAGGAAGCAGTAAAAATGTGCATAAATAGCGATATGTGCATGGGGAGTTTTTATAAATCAACAAACACAATAAGCGTTCGTCCTCAGAATAACGTCGTTCGTTCTTCGGCACATCAGAATTTCACAAAACAATTTCAATAAAATTCCGTTGATGATCAATTTATTTATGTGCGATTAAAACGTCCCTTTTCCAAAATTTTCTTGCAGTTTTCAAATTCGATTAGCATACTTGTATTCAAAATCGTACGTTTTATAAATTTTTAATTCAGCTCACTTTGTAATTGTTGTAAATATAATTAAATTAATACGCAAATTGTAATTAATATATTTATTCAGAAAATGTCTAGAAATAAAATAGTTCAAAGTAACGCAGTACTCTCTACAAAGGTTCTTAGACAACTAACAAATTGGGAAAGACCAGGTACATAGTCGTGGTCATTGCTCACACAGGCATGCACACAGTTACAATTAGAACCTAGAAGGGCTCAACCGTAATAAAATCATCGTTGTTGAATCTTGGCACATCTGCATCATTTTCCTGTTTTAACAAGTTTTGCTTTCTCAGGTCGAAAACGATAAAATTACAAGGTTTCTATTTCTAGAATTCATTTTAATAGAAATATTCAACAGTAATATTTCAATAATATGAACTATACAACTACCGATAAAATATTAGTAATTAATGATAAGAAAAATAATAATATAATATTGATAATAAATCAAGAAATATAATTTTTTGTAACAATTTTTTTCATGATAAAAATGCAACCTAATAATTTAAAACAATTATATTTCTTATCTCAGAAAGAATCGATTGACATATATAAAGTATATAATTCACCAAGAATTTGAAGTACAAAAATAGTAAGCAAAAAAATTGTTAGCAAAATCCATAATTGAAATATGAACAAACTAATTGATTTAGAATTTAGAAGGTAAATTATTTATTAATCAGGTACCCAATGTAAAAAAAACCGCCGTTAAAATAACATAAATATATTTTGTTTTTAGCAATACCGGGAGAGAGGAAAAGGTCGAAATTTTGTGGTCACTGAATTAAAGAAAAATAAAACGGATAAAAGACCTTGATTATGAGATGTACATTTTATTATGAGTTATTCCGTGGTCAGTAGATAAAAAAGTACACTAACATTGAAAATCACACACACGCGAGCGCACAGTTTTTGTCCTTGAGTCCTTTTTTTGTGATTTTACATCTCACAAAACACACATTTGAGAGTAAAACCTTCACTGGTGAGAAATACCGTTACATAAACTGAGCATAATTTTTTTGATTGATAAACCTTTGAGAATAACCGTGAGAAATGCCGAAAATGCTAAAAGCGTAATACAAGAGGTTAAAGTAGTGTGATTAGAACCGGTTAGAATTGAGGGGCTGGATGCAATAAGGGGATACGCGAGACTTTCGTTGGCCCCGCGTACAGCGAGTCTCCGTCAGAAACGGGGGACTTCGAAAGTCGTCTATATTCCTTTATTTCATCCAGCCCCTCAATTTTATACTGATCACATGGCGCGAGACGCACGGCGAGCAGCTGAGAAATTGTCTACTGAAAGGTTTTGCTGTCAAGCTCTCGGTAAACACAACACTTCACTTTTCTCATGATATTTGAATTCGCAACTGGTCTCGAGTCATAAATTCGAGCCAGGCCCTATTCTGTGAGATCAAACACTGAAGTCTGAACATAGTTTATTAATAAATATACAACACTTTTTTAAGAAATATATAAAATCATTTTATCTCAATAATTTATTAAGATTTAAAAAGAAAAATTTGTTAGTTATAAATAGATACCTTCGAATACTTCGAACAGAAGGTACAAGTAAGATTTTGTTTTCCAAAAACAATCGATAAGTTGCAGGAGATTTCATATGCAACAAAATACAGAGCACCACCCATTCATCAGAATATCTGCGTCCATTGAGACTTTTACATTTGGCCAATTTAAAAATCTCTTTTATAGCTAGCTGTCTGCTCATTTTCACTAATATTTGGATTATGAGTTAAAATTTTAGTTACTGACGTTTCAGACAACTTATTAATTTTTTTTCTGGCTTCAAGAAGAGTCGTTTTTAACAATCGAACTTTAATTCTAGCATGCTCTTTTGATCTACCAGCATTTCTTGAAATCTTTCGTAACTTGTTTATTCTTTCCCGTTGTAATGGGCTTAATTTTTTCATTTGAATATAATTACTTTTATTATGTTTAATACGAATAATTTATTTTATTGAGGACTTGATTGATATTGTTACAGAAACGGCATTGAGGGCTGTTTGATTTGCTTTGTGTAGGTAGAAGAATTGGACAATGGTTATTCTTTAAAGCGCCAATTCCACCTACATAACAAAAAGTTCTCAATAAAGAACTGTTGTGGTCAATCATATTAATATTAGTGTTACCAAAGCAAATCTCACATTTGTTAAGATTCTCTAAAATTTTTTCTAAGTTTTCTGAGGATTCGATTTTTTCTGAATTTATTCCAAGATCTGCTGAGATAATAAATGTGCCATTAATACTTATATTCATAAGCAACTTTTTGTCGACCGTAATTTTTTTATGAAAGGCACATTCTGAAAGCCTTTTCGCCCAATTAGCTTGACAAAAGTAAAGCAGTGTTCATTTCCCCAAGAAATACTTGATCGAACCTATGAAGGAGGGATCGGAAAACTATCTTAAGCTATTTTTTCAAACAGTATTATCTTATTGGTAGAAGATTCCACATTGTCCTCAAACGTTAATTTAATCGTTTTATCTTTTTTTTTATTTGATATTGAATTGAAGTTACAGACAAAAGGTCCAGCTTCTTCTTCCATCAGCAGAACATTCGCTTCACTTTGTACATATTTTGATTCATCTGTAATACGAGAAAGTTTTTTTTTCTTTAATGTAAATTCTTCATCATTGTTCTTTTTTTTATAATTTTTTATTTCACAATCTTTGTCAATAGTTAAATTTCTTTTGAAAGGCAATTTTCTTTCTTTCTCAGTAATCTTTAAAGAGTAGGTATATCACCTTCCTTTAATTTTGATTTCTTTAGTACTGTTTGAAAATTAATTTTTGATTAAATAAAACAAAACTTCAAGAACTGTTAATAAAATATTCTTAACATTTTTGAAAAATTAAATAGAAAGAACATTTTTAACAAGATTTTTTTATGTAAGTAAAAACAATTTTATTAGAAAACAAATTCCAAACAACATATATAGACACAGCATATTTTAATAGTGGGGTCAGGCTTCGCCAAGCGGATTGGCTAAAATTATGAAAATTCTATTTCTATTGAGACATCATTTTTGTGATCTTTAAACTCCATAATTTAGGCTCTAAAATTATTACAATACAATTTTTTTTAAGTTGTTAGTAAGTGACATTTTTAATACTGCAAAATGAAAACATTTTTCTCTGCAGAACTTCGTAACCGATTTTAAAAGTTAAAAAAGCATTTTATTTGTCTCGAAACGTAGTTTTTAAAAGTATATTAAGCAACAAGGGTAGAAAGGCAGCCATTTGTTTACGTTGATGTTTGTAGCGCGATTGGAAACAAATTGGTCTCTTTTTTCGCCCATGTTATTTACGATATTTTTATTTCCAAAATCACAAACGAGGCGATTTTTGATAACCTAGTCACAGGGTCTGAAAGAGCTATGTGAGTGCAGAACAAAAGGTATAAGTTAAAGGGACCTTCCTGTCACTTTCAATTCCTCCTAATCCTTAACTCCAACAACCTTATCCTTTTGAGGACAGTACTGTGTGTGCAGGTTTACAGACACCTCATCCCACATCAATGCACAAACCTTCTTCCAATCAAAGTCATTCGCTGTGCAGATTCTTTTAAATAATCTTTTATCATCTCTGTAATTCCGCAGTCTAATCTAATGCAGGTTAAGACTTTGTGCTTCTGGGATTCGGCAATGCCAAAAAAATTGCATAGATATCTGTAAGCTGCAGCAGGCCAATTCTTTTTCAAATCATGCAGCGAGAATAAGTTTGAAATTTAAAATTGTTATTCTCATGATTTTTATTGTTCTTTAACTCAAAAAAAGAGAAAACTATTTTTTGGTTTTGCTAAAAAAAATTTTTTAACTGAGTTACGAGGTTTTAAAAAATTAAGTGTAAAGAGCGGTTTGTGAGTGAAATGTCAGATTTTTTTTTTTAAATCTCTCTATTTTCTTTAAAAATCAATATTTTTTAACTCTATTTTTTGATTTCAGTAGTAGTACAGGTACTCTTTCTTTACCTTTTTGAAATTTAAAAAAATTTTGAAAATTAACAAAATGGCGGCCATTTTTAAAAAAATCAAAAAATCCATTTTTCTCAAAAACATCATTTTTTTTTTTTTTTTGAAAATTTTTTTGTGATTAGTAGATATAAAAATAAGTTATTTCCAATAAATTTGGTGTCCGCTAAAACGTAGTGAGAGACACAATAATTTTTTTTCGAAAAATACAAAAATCCGATATTTTTGTTTATATAAGGCCAATATTCTGTTTAAAAAATATAAATCGATTATCTTATATATGTTTTAAAGAACAAATTATATAATTAATATAATTATGTAATATAATAAAATATAATATAATAATATAATATAATATTTATTTAGAGTTTGAATTCACATATTTCTATTTTTTTTTAATTTATTAAAACATATTTTATTTATTTTTCTTTACAAATGTAAACAGTAAAACTGTAAATCATGGAATCAATCTTTCTATATTATGAAATTTAACTTTAAAATATTGAAATTCTAAATCAATTTATGATTATTGTGTGCGTAAATAGCAACTACTTTTAATGAAATTGGTATTAATAATAAGAATTACAGAAACATGAAGATATAAAACCAGACATTTTAAATGTTTAAAAGACACAAAAAAATAAGGACATTAAGCTGATTTTCAGAATAATTTTTACTTAGATTAATAAACTTTCCTGAGAGGATGCTTTGAAGTTCTTGCTATGTAGGATCCATTTTCATCAACTTTCCAATGATGACATTTTTGAACACCTTGAATCGCAGGAACTTTTTTCCACTCATTAACTTTTTCTTTTCTGAATAATTCCAATTCTTTTTTTGAGACAAATAAAAGAGTGATTGCATTGGTATATTTTTGAACAGAAGATACGAACGATTCTGCATTATCGATTCTTTCCAAGTGTGATTTTTGCAAATTATGATTCGTCGCAAAATGTTTGACCAGGCCTCCAATTCCGTCGCAGGCTCCTTTGCCATGTCCAGTAGCTGAGAAAATCCAATTCTTTTTTGCAGGTGTCTTACTCATTTCATAAAACTGATATCGATTTTTAAAATGAGCTGCTGCTCCATCTGATATATATGTTGTTTGTTCCACTAACTGACATTTTTCATTTTTTTCTAAATTTTCATAAATGCGATTTATTGCTAACAGTGCAGAAGAAGAATCGTGGTTAGTGTCGTCACTTATGACCGCAAAACTTTTTGTTAAATCGCCACAATAACAAACAGCAGTAAATATTGACACTTGGTTTGTCTTCCAATATGCACTTTGAATTTCATTTTTTGATATCACCTTCCAATTTTCTGCGAAATCAAAGTGCAAAACCATTTTTGTTTGGTCCATTTTAGCTTCATCTTTTACATTTCGAATAATTTCTTGTTGAATGCTTTTAACGTACTTGTGACAGTTAGCTTTCACCGTCCACAGAGCAAGCTCATCAAAAAATGTTTCTAAACTTGTAGATCTTTTTTCTATTTCACATTTGTTCCATAATGCAAATTGCACTTCATCAACGGCCATTTCTTCCGAAATGTTTAAGGTATTAACAGTGATGCCATTTAAACCTGGACACTCTTTGCATTCTCCAATTTTACAGAATTCAGTTGCCGGTGAACACATTATTTTAGAGAATAATTCAATCTGTAATATTTCCAAATTAGGCTGAAGATCCTTCTTTATATTTTTTAAAGCAGTTACACAAAGCTCAAAATTAGTGCAATATATGCAAAGGCAAGTCTCTTGTGGAGGATCAATCATAACCCACTTTGGTCTGAGCGAATAAAATTTTGATTTACTTATTTTTAAATTTGGATATTTTTCTCGAAAAATATGATAAATTTCTTGAATACTTCGTGTCAGAAAACGTTTAACTTTCTTAGTTTTCATACCATTTTCGTAAACGATTCGGACATCCTTTTTATTTGGACTTTGTCTTGAACAATCTAAATCATCATTTAGGTAGTAGTCTTGAATTATTTTTACATCCTCTTCACTCATCGGATGACCAAGATATGGATCGGGAGATTGAAACACACCTTTTTCATTTTTCAGTTTTCTGGACTCATCAATCATGTATACTGTTACTTCCGGAAACATTGATACAATTTGAGTTTTTGTAAAAGTTTCGGGAACTATCGTGAGAAGACGGATTTTTTCTGACTGCGTTTTAGAATTTTGCATTGCCAATTTAAAATTGTCTCTCCATTGATCACAAGGTGTACAGTCGATTTTCGGTAAAGTAACTTCACATATTTTTGATAACTTTGACGTAGTTAATTCTGCAAAATTTTCAACGAGTTGTTTTCTTTTCCTCTGTGCGTAATCAATTTTAAAAGTTTCAGTCAGATTTGTTACATTTTTTACTGGCGAAACTTTCATTTCAAGTGTTTTCATATCGTAATTAATGGTTTCACGAAGAAAATCAGAATTTTGATCGAATATATCGTCATCATCACTTAGTTGATCATGTTCAACAAAATTGTTACCTTCAATGAACTTTTCATCATTACCAGGAGAATCATAGTTATCGTAATCTTGTGATATTTCAATATCTGATCGAACTCTAAACATAGAAGCGAATTTAGCAAAACAATTTTTGCAGACTAAATCATCGTACGCAATTTTATGATTAGGAAACAAAGGTTTAAGTAGCACAGATAATTCCGCTAGTTTTAGAAACACATTATTTTTGTTATCACCGTAAATAACTTTTTTATGTACACCTTGAAAATCAGGACATATTTTCCTTGATGGAAAATCTTTTTTATTGTTAAAGTTACTCATTCTAAAATGAAATGTTTGGTTTAACACGCGCGAAGAAATTTTTAAGTTCTATTAAGAAAATACCGAACTGTCAAATTTTATTGTCTAAATGAAACATCAACTACGCGTAGTAATATTGTTACTTAGTTCTTTATTTTTCTTGCACATGCCTTGCTCGAGTTCTTTTAATTTTTGTAAACTGGTGAAACTAAAGTGAATAATTATATACACTACCGACCACACTTAGAAAAATCGAAAAATCAACATAAACAAATTGCAGCGAATCTTAGGAAAAATATTGTCAGTTCTATTATTATACTAGAGTAAGACCATGTTGTAGAGCAATTTATTTCCAATGACAATGTTTCCATTGTTTTAACTTCAACTTTCTTCCCTATGCCAAAAAAGTGTAAGGAAAAAATTAAAACTTTGCAGGCATAATCTTTGTGTTTTTTACCTTTAATTTAAGCTTTAAATAATAAACTTATTATTAATAAAGCTATTGCATTTGGGTGAAAGTTATCTTTCTAGAAATATTATAAGCTGGCCTGATTTATTTAAAAAAAATTTCTAACATTATTTTTCACGGATATATGACAGTGTAAAAGTAGTCGTGTTTTTAATCGCACAACTACGGCTATATATATTAGGGTGGTCCAATAAAAGGTGACTTTTGGATTTTTCAAAATCGTTGAACAGTTCCATATTCTTTAGAATTAGTAACGGCTTAAATATTTTTAAAAAATTTTTTTGATCAATAATTGAGCTTGCGCACAGCGTTTTTCTCTCTTATGGGATTATTATGAAATTAACACGTAAAATAAATGCACTTTTTTCCATGCTCAATTTAACTTCCTTATTAAAATTTTATTATAACGCCGGTCAAGGAGCTGATTGATGAAGAGTGAAATAATCTTTTGCAAAAAAGTAAACTAAGTTTTGACAATATTTATAGCTGTTATTTAGTATCAAAAAACACTATTTTGGCACTTTTCAAGGGCGGTTATCAGCTACTTAATATTAATTTTTTTATTTAGAATTGACACTAAAAGAACATTAATCTTCTGGTAATGGCTTATTGTAAAAATTAAAAATGTAGTTTAATATTAAACAGGTCAATTATTGATTTAAAATTTCAACTTTTTGAACGAAAGTTGGTTTACAACCATCATAAAAGTGAAAGTGATACGGGCCTTACGACGCTACCGATGATGAAAAAAAGGGTTTGTGTCAGGGTAAAACCCAAGTTTTTTTTTGTAGAAGCTCTAAATAGGCTTGAAATTCCTCGGCTACTGTAAACTACCAAGTCTTTGTAGGAAAGGATTTTCATTATTTGCAATAAGTATTTCGTCAAAAAAAACTGTACGAAAGAGAAGAAATCTTTAGGTCCTGTGCGCAAGCTCAATTTTTAATCAAAAAATTTTTAAAAAAATGTTTAAGTCGTTACTAATTATAAGGAATATGGAACTGTTCCACGATTTTGAAAAATCTCAAAGTCACCTTTTTTTGGACCACCCTAATATATATACGTATATATATTGACGTATGTTAAACTTATAGCAGTAATTAATAACAGCGTGTAAATTTTGTGCATTTTAGCTACATATGTTTAAGAAACCTCCAAGTTTTCTGAAGAGTATTTTTATTTTTAGCAAGCAATATTAATTATATTTTGAATAATACTTTTTTTACAAATGATTAATAATTTATACATTAAAAATAACAATTCACAATGCAAGTACGAAAATTCCCTTTAGACTTTTTTAACAGAATGATGACCTTATATAAACAAAAATATCGAATTTTTGTAATTTTCGAAAAAAAATTATTGTGCCTTTCACTACGTTTTAGCGGACACCAAACCTATTGGAAATAACTTGTTTTTATATCTACTAATCACAAAAAAATTTTCAAAAAAAAAAAAAATGATGTTTTTGAGAAAAATGGATTTTTTGATTTTTTTAAAAATAGCCGCCATTTTGTTAATTTTCAAAATTTTTTTAAATTTCAAAAAGGTAAAGAAAGAGTACCTGTACTACTACTGAAATCAAAAAATAGAGTTAAAAAATATTGATTTTTAAAGAAAATAGAGAGATTTAAAAAAAAAATCTGACATTTCACTCACAAACCGCTCTTTACACTTAATTTTTTAAAACCTCGTAACTCAGTTAAAAAAATTTTTTTAGCAAAACCAAAAAATAGTTTTCTCTTTTTTTGAGTTAAAGAACAATAAAAATCATGAGAATAACAATTTTAAATTTCAAACTTATTCTCGCTGCATGATTTGAAAAAGAATTGGCCAGCAGACCTTTTGTAAATAGATAGGCATAAATGTGTCTCGTCTACAGTGAACCGGCGACCTTCTTTTAATCTATTACTATTCCGCATATTAATTCAACAAATTGCCTTTGTAGTTTGTTGAGATTTTCTAAAAGGTCCTTCAGATTGTTAGCCTTTACATTCTCAGAAAGTTTACTAATCGTTATGCGGTTCCTGCGTTAACAAAGTTAAAATAAATAAAACTTAAACATATTAAAAAACCAAATCAATTTCATCCTATAATTACATGATTATTTACAATAATTGTAAAACTATCTTGACTAATACTTTAGATCATCTAGTTTTTTATTATTTTGTAATTTCAGCTATTTGGACATAGCTGAGTTTAACTTTTGACAAAGCTTAAAAGGAATGTTTTATTAAATATGTTTAATCTCATTAAATAATTTACACATTATTGTTAGAGATTTAAAATTAAATTAAATGACCGACATTACAGCATTCACACTGTATATATATTTATGTATATGTGTTGATTCAGGGTGAAAGGGACCTTAGCTGCAGAACTGAGTTTTACGCGTACGGGCGTGTAAAGTTGAGCCTCCCTATGTTACTGTTAGGTTATACCTATGTTTCACCTCTAATAACACAAAAACTAATATGCATAAAAAAGTTTTGATTTATGTATGGGAAAAAGCAACTCAAATTCTATCGATTCATAATAACAATTAAAAATCAAATGTTTTGAATTTTACAGGAAGGGAGTTTGAACTTGTGCCTGCCTATGTTATTGTTAGGTTATGCCTATGTTTCATCGCGAATAACAGAAAAACTAATAGACATAAACAAGTTTTGATTACTGCATGCGAAAGAGCAACTCAAATTCTATCGATTCATAATAAAAATAAAAAATCGAATGTTTTACACCTAAGGTCCCTTTCACCCTGAATCGACACATATATATATTGTCACAAGTGATTCTTCTTCCTTAAATAAATTAAAACTTTATTTTAACTTTCTGGAACATGTAACAAAAATGGTGGTTTCGGCTGTCTATCCGACCGTTTCAAAAACCCGTTTATGACCGGCCTGCCACGCTCTTCCGGCTGACAGGTTACCAGCGAAGACCGTTGATTTAATTTCAGAACAAACTCCTGGTTATTTCGGGCACCCCACGGAGATCCGCCACTGGCCAGAGATTGTTGCCAAATGTTCTTTACAGCTATCCCATTTGTCTTTATGTATCATAAAACAATAAATAGATATACAACAAGAAATTTTAAAAAATGTATATATTTGAACCAAAAGAGGTTAATGTACTCAAAATGTATATAATACAATTTTAACGCGAAATATAACTCAGATTGTTTGAATTTTTTGCAGGGACTGCAGACATATCTGAAGTTTTCTAGAGACTTTTGCTGATAAATGTCTTTAGACCTCTTGTATTGAAACTACAATTCTAAGATACGCAGTTATGTTGCACAAAAACAAAGCCTTCAGTAAGCCAAAAAATGCACAAGATCATGAACCAATGTTTCTTCCACATTCAAATCAGTCCACACTTTTACGTCGAGACGTTGACTACAACAGAACTTCTGGGTACACTCCCCTCTTTCTTGCTGTTCACAAAGGAGATTTAAAACTTGCTCATACACTACTTCAACAAAATCGTGTTAATTATGCTGGTAATAATTATTCTGTACAGAAAAACTTATACGGAAAAACGTTGATCCATATTGCTGCTGCGAGAAGTTACGAACAAATAGTATGTCTGCTCTGCTCACGTAATGCTCGTATTGATGTAGGTGACCGGGATGGTAATACGCCTCTACATCTTGCAGTTAAAGCAAATCACATTGATGTGGTTAATCTACTTTCAAATGAAAATTCCGTCAATTTCAAAAATTGTTATAATGAAACACCACTCCACATTGCTGCTAAAAAAGGTGATATTCGACTTATGGAGATTCTGTTGACTAATGGTGCCAACGCAAATGTACAAGATGCTGAAGGAAAAACACCACTTCATGTTACTGTCCAGTCAATACATCCAAATTTGAAAATAATAGAGCTTCTTTTCTCTTACGGAGCTTCAGGAGATATACTTTGCCAGAATAAAGTCACTCCTCTTTTTAGTGCAGTGTCTACAGAAAACATTAATGTTATCAAAACTCTGATCAGTCATGGAGCTTCAGTTGACCTTTTAAACACAAATGGAAAATCTCCACTCGTGTTGGCTATTCAGAAAAATAATAAAAAAATTGTAAAGCACCTTATAAATAAAGATTGCCACACAGAATTTAAAGAGACAGATAGGATGACACCGCTCCATTATGCTGCTCAACGTGGTAATGAAGAGATAGTCAAATTATTAGTGACCAATGGTTATGGCAGCGTTAATGCTAAATGTGAAGACTTAAAGACACCTTTATACTATGCGGTAGTCTACGGACACCTGAAAGTTTCAGAGTATTTAGTTCAGAATGGCTCACTAATCGAATCAGCAACTTCAGATAACGAATCTTTACTCCACTTGTGTGTTACAAATAATCGAATGGATATTTTAAAATGTTTAATTGATCATGGTGCAAAAGTCGATATTAAAACGTGTCAAGCTGAAACTCCGCTTCATTCTTCAATTTCTATAGGTCGTTTGAATATTTTTAAGTATTTAATACAATGTGGGTCTGACATTCACGCAAAAACGTTATCAGGTGAAACGCCGTTATATCTTGCTGTAAAAGCAGGACGTGTGGAAATGACTGAAAAACTTTTAGAATCTGATGCAGATATTAATTCTCTTTCTAGAGGAAATTGTTCAGCTCTTACTTTAGCCGTTAAATCTAGAGAAGCGAAAATTTTACAGTTACTTCTCGCTAAAGAAGACAAACAGAAATGGTTGATTTCTCAATCTGAATCTTCATCTGAAGAAAAAGCTTTTCATATTGCAGCTAGAAATGGAGACGAAGAAATTTTCGAGATGCTTCTTAATGCGGGATGTCCTTTTAATGCTAATTGGTATGGTAAAAATGCCCTTCATGTTGCTGCCATGTTCGGTCGCAGAAAATTTGTGGAACTACTCATTAAAGCAGGTGCTGATATTAATTCCAGAACAAAGACTTTAGAAACACCATTGCATCTTGCAGCAGCTTCAGGGCGATCATCTGTAGTAAAATTTCTTTTAGATGCGGGTGCTAAGCCTGATGTGAAAAATGAAGAAAATTTTTTGCCATTAGCTTATGCTTTCAATGCAATTCAAAAACAGTATGATAAGCAAAAATATTCAACTGATTTTCCTGGATATTTATGGCTATTTTTTCAAGGTATTTCTTTAGACTTCCTTCCTGTTACTCCTTTCATGTTCGAAAAGTATCTTGAAGTTACGGAACTATTAATAAAAAATTATGCAGTTGACGTATCTTCATGGGGGAAAATTTTAGAATATGCATGTCGCATTCGAGTTTCTCATCAAAATAAACTAAAATTTTATCCAGAAATTGTCAGATGTATTTTAAATTCTACAGAAAATTCAAGATTGATTTATCTTGACAATATTTTTCGAATTGCAATTAAAGTAAATGATCCGCTACTGCTAGACGTTCTCCTTGACTATAATATCAATAAAGTCTCTGATGGTTTTGATATAAACTGTTCACTCACTGATTTTAAAATTATTTTAGCTTTAATCGATCATATTGAAGACATTTACTTACTTTTCACTTTGTTGTATGATTTAAGTGTACAACATGAAGTACGAGAATTTCACAATCTAAATACACTTGATCGGGTCTTTCCCGTAATTGATCTTGGGTCTGAAGAGCCTTTCATGATCATGCAAGATAGTAAAATCGCACTAAACAAAAATACGTACATGGATATATTGAAATTATTAGTTGCGCGTTTAGTTCTGATCAGATCAGTTTTTAACAAATTCAATTTTCCTGGCCCAATTGAGTTAAAAATTCTTGAAAATTATCGTCTGAGTGATTGGTATAGACAATGTGAATTACAGATTATGAGAATGCGAGAAGCAAAAGTTCATCATGAATTTAACATTACCTATTTTGATGTTTTGACAAAACCTGTCAATAAAGTTGCAAATTTTGTAGGACGCAAAGATTCTTTAAAAGTCTTGCAATTAACATACCAAAAATTTCCAGCGTATGCTAAGTTTTTAGAGAGAAGTGTTGAGAAAGGTATGCAGAGAAAAGATGCCATTGAATCAAGTGCTAATTGTTTGTTAAATGTGATTTTAAAAAATTATAAAGTTCAATTGCCAAGTCTCGTTGTCGAAAAAATTTTCGAGTATTTGTCGATTAGAGATTTGCGAAAATTGGAAGCAGCAGGAAGACTAATTTGTAAGGAACCTTTATATTTACGTAACTTCTTTTCTGGAAAAAGAAGCTAAGTTTTAGTGGTTTATACTTAAGGTAAAGATCTTAGTATGCATTTTATCTTTTTTTGAATTTAAGGAAGTCAATCTTTAAATTTTGTTGCGTTTTAAAGTTTCCTTGCTAAGTTGTTTCATGTACCAATTATTTTAAAATAATGACAAAACTGTAAGTTTATATTGTAAATAATGTGGAGGTTGAATGTGTAGAAAATTTAACCCTAGATTGCTAAAAGAAAGCTTTTAAAATCTACACTGTGTTAACAATGTAAAGTATTTTTATATTTGTTTTCTTGTAAATGTAGTTTTTGTATTTTCCAATTATAAAAAGAATGTAAAAAAATGTTTTTGTTTTTAATTTTCATGTCTGACTCCTTGTCAAATCGTGTGTGTTATCAGAATGATTCGGGAATTTGTAGAAAATTTCGAGGATTTGTATTTATAAGAAAATTTCAATTTCAAATGTATTTCTTAACAATTTGGAACTTTGAATTCAGAATTATTAGAATACGATCTAAAAATCTTCGGTAGAAAAAAGTAAAAAATTAGTAAATGTTTCATTCTTTACATTCTTGAGAATCGTAAACATGAAGGTCCGTATCAACACGACTGAAACAATATGACCCGATGTTACCATGTGTAGAATCGTCGAGTAAGATCCTGACGGGACTAAAATTCATGTGACGTGATCTCTCTTCTCTTTTTTCTCACAACCCTTCGTCTATGTTATCCGAGGACTGACTACAAGTGACAAATCCGCAACCGAGAGAGTCCCGACTGTAGTAATAAAACAACGATTTTTCACAATTATTAAAAATATATATTATCAGATTTATTTTGTTATTATTCACTTTATTTTTACACATTACATATTTGTATTGAAGAAAAAATACAATATAATCAATGACAGATATTGATTTTTTAAAAATAACTGATATTTCAAGGGGTTATGCCACTCTAGAGGCCGAAAAATAGCGTCTCGGTAGCGGCTGTCCGTCCACATCTCTGCAATATGTATGGTCCTTGGCCGCACCAACTGTTCTTGTGCATTTTGGAATATCTTGTGATAGGTACAAGGTGAATATTTTGAATAATTGAGATGATTAGCTATCGATCTTTAAATTAACCCTTTAAAATTCAAAATATACCTTGTATTAATTTCAAAAATAAAATGAATGCCCTTCGGACATCTATAATCTTTGATGTGAAATACAACAACGAAATTTAATAAACAGTACAAAAAGCAGGCGCAATGCGCCTACAATTGAGGGTTTCGTGGCTTTTTTTAACAATCATATTGGCTAAATACCAATGACATACATTGGTGAACATAATAAATTTTTAATTTTTATCTCCATGTATCAAGGTTTGAAACGGTCTTAAGGAACAACAAAACAAATGACAAGGATCAGTGTGTGAAATATCAATGTCTCAAACTATCACTTCAATTTAAAATTCGTCTCCAAGTGGTAATAATCAAAGAAAAAAACGATAACGGTTTCAAAGATATATTGGTCTCAAATTCAATACAAAAATCTAAGGTATTAATGTATTAAATAAGATTGTTTCCAGAACCAATCGGGTAATTCCGTAACCTTTCGGGTGTTTTTCGGAACTATTCAGGTGTTTCCGCAACCATTCGGGTGTATTCGGAATCTTTCGGGTGTTTTCGGAACCATTCGGGTGTTTCCGAAACTTTTCGGGTGTTTCCCTAATCACTCGGGTGTTTCCGGAACCATTCAGGTGTTTCCGTAACCACTCGGGTGTTTCCGTAAGCACTCGAGTGTTTCCGTTAACATTCGGGAGCTTCCGTAACCTTTCAGGTGTATTCGGAACCACTCGGGTGTTTCCGTAACCACTCAAGTGTTTATGTTAACATTCGGGTGTTTCCGGAACCTTTTGGGTGTTTTCGGAACCATTCGGGTGTTTTAGTAACCATTCGGGTGTTTCCGTAACCTTTAGGGTTTATTCGGAACCACTCGGGTGTTTCCGTAACCACTCGAGGGTTTCCGTTAACTTTCGGGTGTTCCCGGAACCTTTTGGGTGTTTTCGGAACCATTCGGGTGTTTTAGTAACCATTCGGGTGTTTCCGTAACCTTTCGGGTGTATTCGGAACCACTCGGGTGTTTCCGTAACCACTCGAGTGTTTCCGTTAACATTGAGGTGTTTCTGGAACCTTTTGGGTGTTTTCGGAACCATTCGGGTGTTTCCGTAACCATTCGGGTGTTTCCGTAACCACTCGGGTGTTTCCGTAAGCACTCGAGTGTTTCCGTTAACATTCGGGAGCATCCGTAACCTTTCAGGTGTATTCGGAACCACTCGGGTGTTTCCGTAACCACTCGAGTGTTTCCGTTAACATTCGGGTGTTTCCGGAACCTTTTGGGTGTTTTCGGAACCATTCGGGTGTATCCGTAACCATTCAGTGTGTGAAATATCGTCTTAAACTATGATTTCAATTTAAAATACGTCTCAAAGTAGCAATAATTAAAGAAAAAAACGTTAATGGTTTCAAAGATATTTTGGTCTCAGATTCAATAAAAAATCTAAGGTATATCTACCTAACCAACATCAGCATCAAAAACCACTCTTTAGAATCATCCCTTTAACATTAATTAAAAAGAAAAGAAAAATTTTTATTAAAATACAAAAATTTTAAGAGAATTCGCCGGGTTTAAAAATCGCACAAATTATATTCCTATTTACCTTACCTCCTTTAGCACCAAAAACCACCCTTTAAAATTGCCCCTTAATCATTAATTATGTGTTGAACTCCCTCTAGCACACAACCTAAAATTGACAGCTATTGGTTTGCGTGTTTTCGTTTTTGTCCCTCACCATCACCATCTCTCTCGCACACAACCTAAAATTCACAACTATTGGTTAGTCTGTTTTTGTCTCTGTCTCTTACTATCACCCTCTCTCTCGCACACATCCTAAAATTGACAGCTATTGGTTCGTGTGTTTCCGTCTCTGTCTCCTACTATCACACTCTCTCTCGCACACAACCTAAAATTGACAGCTATTGGTTCGTGTGTTTCCGTCTCTGTCTCTCACTATCACCCTCTCTCTCGCACACAACCTAAAATTCACAACTATTGGTTCTTGTGTTTCCGTCTCTGTCTCCTACTATCACCCTCTCTCTCGCACACAACCTAAAATTCACAACTATTGGCTAGTCTGTTTTTGTCTCTGTCTCTTACTATCACCCTCTCTCTCGCACACAACCTAAAATTGACAGCTATTGGTTCGTGTGTTTCCGTCTCTGTCTCCTACTATCACCCTCTCTCTCGCACACAACCTAAAATTGACAGCTATTGGTTCGTGTGTTTCCGTCTCTGTCTCTCACTATCACCCTCTCTCTCGCACACAACCTAAAATTGACAGCTATTGGTTCGTGTGTTTCCGTCTCTGTCTCCTACTATCACCCTCTCTCTCGCACACAACCTAAAATTGACAGCTATTGGTTCGTGTGTTTCCGTCTCTGTCTCTCACTATCACCCTCTCTCTCGCACACAACCTAAAATTCACAACTATTGGTTCTTGTGTTTCCGTCTCTGTCTCCTACTATCACCCTCTCTCTCGCACACAACCTAAAATTCACAACTATTGTCTAGTCTGTTTTTGTCTCTGTCTCTTACTATCACCCTCTCTCTCGCACACAACCTAAAATTGACAGCTATTGGTTCGTGTGTTTCCGTCTCTGTCTCTCACTATCACCCTCTCTCTCGCACACAACCTAAAATTCACAACTATTGGTTCTTGTGTTTCCGTCTCTGTCTCCTACTATCACCCTCTCTCTCGCACACAACCTAAAATTCACAACTATTGTCTAGTCTGTTTTTGTCTCTGTCTCTTACTATCACCCTCTCTCTCGCACACAACCTAAAATTGACAGCTATTGGTTCGTGTGTTTCCGTCTCTGTCTCTCACTATCACCCTCTCTCTCGCACACAACCTAAAATTGACAGCTATTGGTTCGTGTGTTTCCGTCTCTGTCTCCTACTATCACCCTCTCTCTCGCACACAACCTAAAATTGACAGCTATTGGTTCGTGTGTTTCCGTCTCTGTCTCTCACTATCACCCTCTCTCTCGCACACAACCTAAAATTGACAGCTATTGGTTCGTGTGTTTCCGTCTCTGTCTCTCACTATCACCCTCTCTCTCGGGCACAACCTAAAATTGACAGCTATTGGCTGTTAACGACGGACGGACGGGCGGACGGACGGGCAGATGACAAAGTCTCACTATAAGGGTTTCGGTCCCGAACCACGAAACCCTAAAAAGTAGTAGATGTCTTTTTTCTGAATTAGTGATTCAATTCATTGGCAGAGTGCTATATGAGGTCAAAAGAAACGATCAACAAAAATTGTTCAATTTTACAATCAGATATTCAAATCATTTTATTTAACAAATCATAACATTTAGTTGTTTAGGTTCCACAAATTTTACATTTAGTTCAATGACTTCTATCTTTCATAATTGTACCAAACTTTCAGTGATATATTCAATGATTATAATTTTTATATGTGCAAGCTAATTATCTATTTCAAGTGTAATATGTACTATGTTCTTCGTTTTACTCACCTGAGAGATTTCGATTTATATTATAACAAAATTTCTCAATTTTTGATGTGTAATTCAATTTACCCTCTTTTACTCGATTTTTAAATAAGCAATACAACTTAAATAAATAATTTGTACTTTAAAACTTGAATTCGTAATAACCAACTTATTCACACTAAATCTCAATTCAGAAATTAAAAATATCAACTCTTGCTCTGAGTAGATCAGACTAATTCACAGCTGTCCCCAAGAGGATCAGCTGGCAGAAGAGATCGTAAAATCTTGGTCCAGAGGCTCGGACTAAGAAATCATTTTTGTTAGTTTATTTCTTATTCGATTGCTGTAACTTTAACAAATTCAGATGTTTATTTGTGATATATATATTTCACAAATCTTTCGTAATTAGTATGTTTAGCAGTAGATGTACCTTGGCAATTGTGGAAAGCTTGTTTATTTCTTAATCAGTTACTTGAGTTGCTTTTTTCTGTATTGCGTTATTTTCTTTCAATAATAAGATTTTGTATGTGTTTATTAATAATTCTCTCAGAGAAGTTTTGACGAAGCATTTCTTAATAGGTATGTTCTCGCTACCTACACTTGCTACACTCGAGTGTAAGAAGGTGTAAAACGGAGCATGCGCATTAAAGTAAAGTACAGAAACTAACGAGAACAGAATAGTGTAGATCTGTTACAATTTTTTCAAATTATGTAAGAGATTAAAAGTAGTTATACTGTCAAATTTAGAACTTATTTTAGTACATCATAAAATTACCTTAAATATATATATATATATTTAAAACAAAAAATCTAAGAAGGTCCATAAATAAAAAACAGTAAATGGTTAGTTAGAAATAGATATTGAATTTATAATAATAAAATTTTAATAGTAACATTTGTTTAAGTTGTTTAATAAATATGCAATTCTTTTACTGGAAATTATTTAACAATATGAATGAAACTTTATTTTCTTTAATTAAGATCATTCTTTCATTAAAATTTTTATTATAATGATCCTTTTAATCCTATATAATCCTTTTAAACAAGGCTGATAAAAATCATAATTTTTTTAAGAAAGTCAAACAATCCGATTTTTTTATTTAAATCGGATTTTTTTTATTTAAACCAAAAATTGATTTTTTTTTAAATCCAATTAGTATATAAAATTTTCAAATGATTATTTGTAAGTAGTTTATTTTTCAAACTTATATATAGAACATTTAATAAGAAATAATGAATAATAAAACATTTAATCAAAATCAAATAAATTATGTCGAACAAATGAGAAAATTTAAAAAAAACACCTTTAAATTTATATGAATGCAAAACTAGGAAAATTAGGTAAAAGCAACAAAAAGGTAATAAATTATAAAAAAAAACAAGATAATAATAAAATATTAAAACATTTAATCAAAATCAAATAAATTATGTCGAACAAATGAGAAAATTTAAAAAAAAATACCTTCAAATTTATATGAATGGAGAATTAGGAAAATTAGGTAAAAGCAACAAAAAGGTAATATAAATTATAAAAAAAAACAAGAACGTAAAAAGATAAGAAAACAGTCTATTAAAAAAATAAGAAAATTCTTTTAAATAAAAAATGTCATAACAATAATATTAAAGAAATGAAGAAAATATTAAAAAAAACAAAACACAAGAATGAAACAGTGACATAAAAATATATGAAAAGCAGAAATTCTTTTCAAAAAATCAAATTATTTACGGATATTTTTTTTCATTAAAAAATAATTAAGAAGATATTTTTAAAAAAGTTAAAATATATTACAAAAGAGAAGAAAGTTTTAAAATTAGAAAAATTAGAGAATAATTCACAAATTGAAGAAAAAAAAAATGAAACAAAGTTGGGAAAATTTTTAAAGAAAAAACATTCTATAAAATAGAATAACGATGTTAAAATAAGAATATTTAGTAAAAGCCTAAATTTACAAAATATAAAATAAGAGAATAAAAGTCTACAAAATAAAATAGAAAGTTGATAAATTAAAAAAATTAAACAAATTAAATTAAATTAAAACAGCATTGAACAAATATTTTCAAAAATTCGTAAGTACAAGATAGAAACAAAAAAAATTTAAATGAAGAAAAAAGGTGTATAAGAAATGGAAAAATGACAACAAAAGTTAAAAAATTAATTAAAACGGAAGGAATGACTAAAAAATAGTAAAACATGAAACAATTAAATAAATAGAAAGAAACTGGAGAAATGTTTTTTTTCCTTAGTCTAAAAAACTGTAAGAAAGTGTAAATAAACAAGTCCAATAAAGAAAATTTAAAAACTTTATGTAAGAATAAGTAAGTCTGACAAAAATCTCGCAAAAAATAGACAATGTGTGAAAACAAATTGAATAAATTTACTAAAAAATGAGCGTATATTTATTTTAAAAATTTGGAAATACATAAGTATGAAAATCAACAAAATAAAAAGTTTAGTGAATGTTATAATAACAAAATTGTGTAAAATAATATTAAATAATATAAAAAGAAGAAAATTTAAGAAAATCCTAAAATGAAAGGATGCAAATACAAAAAAACAAATCAGATGAAAAAAGGAGAAAAAACCTTAAAATTTTGTAAAAATAAGAAATTATAAGATAAAAATTAAATAGTTTCTAAAAAGTGAAATCTCTTAGAAAAACTTTAAGAATTACAAAAAAGTTTATTGTGAGTAAATTTAGATAGATAGATAGTAGGTATTTTGATCATCAGTATTAGCACAATTTCTTAAATTTTATCAAAAATTAAATATTTAATTGTAAAGTTTTTTTTAATTTAAATCCAATGATTCATGATTTAAAACAATTATAACAGCCCTGCTTTTAAATATGAAAATTTTAACCCTTTAGATTTAGATTTTACTCAAAATCAATTAATTTTAATTCATATTATTTAATGATAATTAAACATTTTTAAATATTCAAATTTTTGTTTACATATTTCATTAATTTCATTATTTCTCTATATAGCGTTTTATTTATTTACGTATATAATTAATAAATTTAATAAATAAATAATTTCTTTAATAATTCTTTTTTTAATTAAATTTTTTTTTATTTTTGTTATTAATTACATAAATGTTTTATATATGTATATATACATAATATTTTTTATTTGAGGTTAACCTGCATTTTGTATTAATTTTATCAATTACTAATTTTTATAATTTCTATAAACAAACTATAGGTTACGAAAAAATCATAAACATGGGTAAATGACTTTGAATTTTTATCATTAACAAAATTTTAATTTTGAATTAGATGCCACTTTTGCGCCATTTCGTTTACTCCACTTTTTACACTCGCTTGTAGTCGAGTGTAATGAAATAGGGAAAAGTGCAACGACAGCTAGGGATTTGAGTGTACACTATCTCGTCACTTCTGGTAGCGAGAACGCAAAAGTGTACACTTTTGTGAAAAGTGTAGAAAGTGTAGGTAGCGAGAACATACCTAATGTTACGCAGTAGTGGATCCCCTCCTGGATTATAGTGTTGTCTCTTTCTCTCTCATGTATGACCCCCTCCAGAAACCAAGTCTGGATCCGACACTGATGTTACGAAGACATTTTCTTATTATAATGTGTAATTGCCTAAGTTATTGTATGTATTGAAGTGTAAGTGTGTAAATCTTAAAATAAATTTATATTTGTTATAATTTCGACGATTGACAAATGAAAACCCAAAAAATAAAATGACCATAAGTCATATGTGACATCTTCAGTACGTATTTTTTTTACTATATATTGCAGTAGCTAAAGCAACACGTAGGATTTTTTCGATACATTAATTTTTGATTGAAGGCGTACTTTTAAAATTAAGGTTTCAAAATTCGACCAAAAAATCGTAAGTAAATTGTTAGTAACAAATTGACATGCCTTAAAGAATTTTTTTTAAAAGATGTGTGCAAAATTTAAACTAAATTGGTTAAAAACTGTACAAGTAATTGTTGCGGTCAGCTCGAAAAATGTAGTTTTGAGATAATCTCGTTTAAAGTTTGTGCAGTGACGAAATAAACTCGCTGCGCGCCGTGCATCCCTGCACGAAACTTTAAAAATTAACTATTTAGGAATTTCTTTTAGCCGTAATCCCTCAATACATTATTTCTGAGACCTTAAAGCCTTAAACCATTTGCCTTATTCTCAAATTAACTTAATATGCCAGCTTAAATATTTGATTAAAAGTTGTAATTCTTTAACATCAACTACTTTAAACTATCTAAATAATGATACTGTATCGACTTTTGAAAAAGTCTATAGTGACTTTTGCCCTAGTTTTTCGGTCTCCTGGGCTACTGTGCTATTTGTCAATACTCCGATGAAGCATTCCCAAAAACTTCACTAGTTATTGACAATTTTAACATGTCAGAGTCTTAAATAGTTCAAGCGTAAAAAATCATTTTGTAGTATGGTGTAAAGAATATGGTTTATTACTATTTCTTCTAGTATTTTGTTTTTTTATTAATGTTGTGTGGTTGAGTATTAAAAAAAGAAATAGGAATAAAACGGTATTTCATTTATTCACTAAATCCAACAGTCAAAAGACCAATTACAGGATTGTAAGTAATTTAAAACTAAAGGAGCGTTCATAAGTAGACTAGCGTAAACTTTTGCTAAAATCCCTCTCGTGTTGCACGTAGTTTTTCTTCAAAATGTATTTTTACTGCATATTTAACTATATCAAAATTACAAGTAAGTCAATTAAAAACACAGTCAAATATTCTGAGTAAAATGTGTTATTCTTTGCATATAGGAATATTTGAGGAGGTTGTATTGTAAATAGAATTAACATTACCATTTTAATCAAATTTGGTCCACTGGTAGATAATGGTTTTATAATGATGTAGTTAAATTTTTGAAACTTCAAGGTACTTGTAAAAAAAGTTATAAGCGTTTTAGTTTTTAATATTTTACATTGAGTTTTATGAAAATTGAGTAGTTTGTTATATATATTTAGACATTTACATGTATTTTCAAAAGTACCTTGAGGTCTCAAAAATTGAACTTTATCATTATAGAGCCATTATCTACCAGTGGACCAAATTTGATTAAAATGATAATGTTAATTCTTTTTACGATAATACCTCTTTACTAATCAACAAATAAAGAAATTTCAAAAAATTTCAAATTCTTTAGAAATCTTCGGTAAATTGCGCAATTCCAAAAGACGAAAACAAATTAATACTACGTAGTTTGTGAACGCTCCCTAACAAGAGTAGCACGAACAAATAACAACTAAACTCTCCTATAACAATTATTCCGTAAAATAATAATACTTAGTCAATTCTCAGTTGAGGTATATTGCCAATTATTGTACTAATTGACATAGTGAAGAGATCAATACAGAGATTATCCAATGTTACATCATTGCTAAGCCACATGGTATATGGTAGATTTCCTCCTATAAATTCATTCTGAATATCATTTATATAAATGAGAAATAAATTGCGTGCTTTGAGGCACGCCTGATATTGGAGTATAACTCACAGACTCATAACCATTAAGAAAGACACTCTGTTTTCTGTCAAATAAATAAGAATTAAGAAGAGAAATAATTTTTTCAAAGAACTCAAGGTATTGCAGTTTTTTTGTCAGAATATTATGGTCAATAATATCGAACGCCTTAGAGATGTCTGTAAAAATTTATCAATCTGGTTATGATCTACCAAATAATTTTCAATTTTTTGTAGAAAAGTCATTAGATGTCGTCGAACGTCTAGGAACAAAACCATGATTTGATTCAATTAGTTTAAAACTGAAATATGACCAAAGAATTTTACTAAGACATTTCTCAAAAACATTAAATAAATTAGACAAAACTACAATTGGTCTATAGTTATGAATCTGAGACTTAACTCCTTTTTTAAATACAGGACAAATTCAAGTATTTTTCTATAACCTAGAGAAAACGCCTGACTAAAAAGTCCTGTAATATTTAATACACAAATGCGTTTTTAATTCCAATGGCGTAATTCTTAAGGGGCAAAGTGGGGCAGTGTCCCGGAGCCCTTGAGCTCAGGGGGCTGCTGGTTAACCCTAATAGACTTCTTTTTTTTCTTTTTTTTAATAATTCCGAAATCTTTACTAATTTTAGTAATTTATTGTTTGATTGGGGCCCCATTTTTCTTTTTGCCACAGGGCCCTTGTCTATCCAGTTACGCCACTGGTTAAGTCTGAAGGACAGGTTTTAAGAAGTTTATTTGGTACATTATCAAATCCCACAGATGGCTTATTAGATAATTGCAACAGTCTTAGAAATTTGTCTATTAGATATACTTATACAGCTGCCCATAATGTTTATAGAGTTATTATGGACAAAACTATTAACAAGGGAGCTCGGTCTATAATAGTATATTATGCACCAAGCGTCATAAGTGCGTCTTTATAGTCGAGCGCAGATATTTCCAACGAGTTGCAGGCGAGAGCAAGACCGAGGCGAAGCCGAGGTCGCTGGAGCCGGAGACGAGTTTGGAAATATCGCGCGAGACGAAAGACGCACCTATGACACATGGTACATACGATTCTTTATGCAACAAAGGCGTATTATGGTCACTCTACGCTACCTATGCCGGTGCATGCTAAGTTTTTCCATATAGCCCAGCAGGTCCATAAAGTAACCATTACTGCCCTAGGGTAATAATGGATACTTTATTGACTCGCGAGCAGGTCAATAATGTGAGCATTATTGACCTGCGAGCGGTCCATAAAGTATCCATTATTGCCCTAGGGTAATAATGGGCACTTTATTGACCGCTGGACTATAAGGAAGAACTTAGGATGCGCCTATATAGGTAGGTAAAGTGACCATAAAACGCCTGAGTTGCATAAAAGTAATTAGAGCTATCACGAAAATAATTGACTATTTCAAAGGGAGAATTTAATATTAAGTTATTATAAAACTGATAAAAATCAAAATTATTTGAAACAGATTTTTTTGTCTCATAGTAAACAATTTATTAAAAACAAGAAAACGATTACAAAATTAAAAGGAACGCTAGAATAGCGTTCCTCCGTGACCTTGTTAAATTTTATACTTCAAAGAAACAACGCTTCTTTCTCTCTCAGAGAGAGAAATAATAAAGTATGCTCATGCTCGTGTTTAGCAGAGATGCCAACGACCGTCAGCGAACGCATCTGCGCATGTCTGTGGAAAATCGTTTGATTGATCGAAGGAAGCGGGAAGATTTAAAACAAGTCTAATAAAGCTATTTTAAATCGTCCCGCTTCCTTCAACCAATCAAATAATTTTCCACAGACATGCGCAGATGTGTTTGGTGACGGTCGTTGGCATCTCTGGTGTTTAGAATGGTATGGTCACGGAGGTCATGACCCCCCTAGAAGACTCAGATTTATATTAGAGTGAGAGAGATAGCGTTATCTCTTTCTCTTTCATATATAACTTCCCCAAAACCGTGTCTCGACACGCCCCTGAAGACCCTGTACGAGTCGCACAGCAACTCGTACAGGGTTGCTGTGCTTGTATTTACAAGCACGCATCAAGCCCTTGTTACAAAGGGGAATTAGGGTGTACGATTATTCCGACAATTATTATTTTCGACAATCAGCCTCTCTCATCTACATTAAATGTTGTTGAGATCTGGTAAATCCTTAATATCTGGAAATCTAACCTGTGAACAAATAAAGCCAATATTAATTGAGATCGCATGAGTCTTTTAACTAAGTGTTAATGCAATTCAAACGAAAGGGGCTTTGTAAAAATGTCAGCAATTTAATACTTTAATTTAATCCATTTTACCTCAATTAGCTTCTGTTTCACACATTCTTTAATGTGATTTGCTTTTATTTCCACAATATGCCTTAACTTATTTCCTCCATTTGTCTCTGCTCCCACACCTGCAGCTTAGTTATCGCACCATAATGTTATTGGGAGGAGTGGTTTTTTCAAGATCAATTTTAAGGAGTTGTACATTGACAACATTTCTTGACCTGCCACACACATTGCAGCGTACTGAACATTATACGTCGAAAGAGCAACATAGGATTGTTTATGAGTTTTCCAGACAATTTTATCTTCGTATAATTTTATCAAAAATCCGCAAGTAGTTGAATTTTTACAGTCTCCAAATCTTGCGTCTGAAATGCTTGGATTCCTTCACTCTCACATGCAAACTTTAAGCACACCGCTTTTGTTCCCTTTAAGTAGGGAAACACTCTTCTAACCATTTTCATTCTTCTTCGATCGGACTAACTTGATGTTTACTTAAAACATTTACCGTGTACGAATCTAGACTTTAAATTCGCTTCCTCCCAATTTTCTCTCTTTATTTGTTACTTGGTTAGTATCCATTGGAGTTCTCTGCGAATGAGATTTATGAAATCCCAATTTTTCCAAGATTTTATTAATGCTCAATTTTTCTATCACTTCGTTTAGCTTAACCTAATCATTGCTTGACATGCTATTGTCAAGATATGATAGTAAAATCAGGTACTTGGTACCTTTTTGACAAAATAAACATACAAGGTTCCGAATCTATGCTCAACTCCACATTCGTAAAACTTTTCGTTTCCTTTTTTTGAACTTATTCACAGACCTTAAAGAACTCGTTTTAATTTACACACCTTTTCTCTTCTATCACGATCAGATTGCTGAGGTTATTTTACGATTTTCATAAAAGTTTTCTAATCAATCACACCATTCAGAAACGCAGTTTTTACGTCTAATCGGTAAACCTTTAGGCTATACTTGTTTCTAGTAGTAATTACAGCTCTTATCAAAGGTAATCTGGGCATTGAAGCCTAAGTTTCTTTTAATTTGTAAACCTTCCTATTTTTAAAACCCCTTATGACAAGTCTGACTTTAAATTTAATTTCAACATCGTCAATTTCGATAGTTTTGTTTTCGATTGTCTCATCAAACGCAGCGGTTAGTAAAACACTTGCCTTTAGAAACTCATTTTAAAAGAGTCATTTTCACTTCTTCGTGTATTTAAAAAGGTCAGTTTATTAAATTTGGAAAACAGACACACTTTACTTTCTCTTATTTTCTCATCAAACTTAGCTAAATTCAAATCTTTATAATCAGGAAATTTTCTTTTCAAGGCTTTCAAATACTCAGCAGATGCATGGCCGAACCTAAAATCCCACAATAACGCTTTATTGTCCCTAGTGATCTTGTTATCATTGATGAATCCTGAACTTTTTTGTTAATTCAATTCCACAATTAATAATTCGTTGAAATTGTGAAATTTTTGATTTCAAATGTTAACATCTAAATTTGACTACTCAAAAGGAAATTTTCTTTAAATTTCTCATCTGATATAACCTCGTCTATTATCATTTTTTAAAAATCAATTACTTCGGTGCCTGTATTCTTTTCCAAGATTTCTTTAAGTAATTTTTCTTTTGTTGTACCACTTCTTGTAATTTACCTTCTATTTTCTAATTTAGTTTTAACTAAATTAAGAAAATATCTTTTATTAAAACTTTTTAGTTAATTCTCATTTTTAAACTCAAACTTCGATAATCCAGTACGGATTTTTAGATACGCCACTTAGAAGGGTTTCATTTGAAATTGTATCAAAAACATCAATCTTCCTTTCATCTAAATGGACACCAAGACCTACTTCAACAAATCTTTTCAAAGCTTTTTATACATACAGCCTTGTTATTTTCATTTGTAAACTAAGAATTACAATCAACATCCATCTGACACATATTCCTGTTACCCAAAACATATTCTGAAACCTCACGTTTATTGTTTTTCTGCTCCGTTTGTTTGTCTTCGTTGTTTCGATTTGATGATTTGTTGGAATTTTTGTTATCGAAAGTTTTACTTCTGTGGAATAATTGCTGGTCTACCCTGATCCACCTCTACCACTAAAACCACCTCGTCCTCTTTTGGGTTCATATATGTATGCAAAATTGATTTTTCTTTTCATTCGTTGGCTTACACTATTTGCAAAGTTGGGATTTAATTGATCATTTGACTTACCAAATCTAGAGTAACCTCGACCTAAACTTCGTCTTCTCGAGGAACCTACAGAGGTTGATAGTTTATTCGGGCAAGCAGCAGCGATGTGATTCCTAAAGGTATTACAGTTGTAACACAGATAACATTTTCGTTTGTTGGGACAGTTTGCGCCGATGTGTCTCGATGATTGGCATTCATAGCATTTGACACTGTCTGTTTTTACAGAAATGGCATCTCTCGTCTCTCTTAACCCATGATTTGACTGTCTCTTATTTACCCGAGGGGTCGTCACCTCCGATATTCCTCGTACACCCTCCAGATATTCTCATATATTCTTTGATATTCCCATGTATTCCAACATCTAATCAATATTCTTGATATTCACTGATATTCCCATATATTCCGAAATATTCTTTAGTATTCCCAAATAATCTTCAATATTCTGATAAATCTTATAGTTTTTTCGGTACTTCTTTAAATGCTATCAGTTTAGAGAGTATTACAAAATATTTTTATATTCATGGATTTGAATTTAGCGCATATTATTGTATTATTTGTTTTAGAAAAAGTAACATTATACTGTTAAATGTTGTATATTTAATATATTTGTTTAAAATTTAATTTATTTTAAATATTAATTAAAATGAAACTGCAGCTCGTTTTCGTTTTTTATAGAAGGCTTAAGTTATTCACTAAACGAAAAATTATTTAAATAAGTAAAAGTATATTTTAAAATAATAATACAATTATTGTAGTTAAAATTTAAAAATAAAACTTTATACTATTTTACAGAATTAGTGTTTCTGTCTCAGACCAGAGTTGTGGCAAGTCAGGGAAAAACTGGAAATTAGGGAAAAGTCAGGGAAATTGGGTAGTTAGGAAAAAGTTTTGAAAAATTCAGGGAAAATTTCTTCAAAGGAACCACAAAATGAAAATAACAATTTTTCATTTTATAATTTTAAATAATCTCAGGAAATATATATGACGTAAATATATGGGAAAACTTAAAAAAAAAACTTTTTATCATTTAAAGTCAGATTTGAAAGTAACTGAAAAACTTCTTAGTCAGGAAAAAAATGAAGCAGGGAAAAGTAATGGAAAAATCAGTGATTTTTTAAAATGGAAATTTGCAGCCACCCTGTGTTTCCAATTTATGCAATTAACTTCTAATTTTTCATATAGGTTATTTACGTCCTTATTCAATATATTTTTAAAGCACCATTAAGAAATATTCGAAAAGAAAAAGAATCTTCTAGAAGATTAAAGAATTCTCCTAAATATTAGCTAATATTTTTAGATATTTAAACATATTCCCATATGGGTGATTCTCCACAAAGTAGTAACTTTTAATAACTTTACATTTTTAAGTAAAAAATATTTTTTCTTAAATATTTCTTATGTATAATTGATAAACAATTATTTTAAAATATAATTTAAAAAATGTTTAAGCTTATATTAACACCCTTAGTCTTATATAAAAAATTTTAAGTTTAAAATTTTAAAGGTTACAAACATTTTTTTAAAATATTATTTTTTTACCTTAAACGATTATCCTAAGGATGTTAGCTTATTTAGAGAATGTTTGTAGGACATCAAAGAAAATTCTTGAAACACTTGATCACGAATTAAAAAAAGTATAATTACATAAATAATTATACAGAAATTAATCAATATTTTGATTAAAAACTCAGGTTAATGATATTCTTATAAAAAACAAAACACTATTCCTATGTATTTCGAATTTTATGAACCGGAGTTTACAGAAACCGGAGTTTACGAATCAAAGAAAATAAATTATTATAGCAGAAAAACTTAATAAAATATAAAGGTCTTTGCAGAATACTGCATAGATTTGACTACTTTATATCACTATTATTTTTATTTTATTTTAAATTTAAACAATTCAATTATTTTTGAAGAACCGGAGTTTACATGTCATTAAAATACGCAGGAAATTAATATTAATTTTTGAAATTATAAAACTAAATATCCTATTTCTTCAACTAAGTTGGACTTAAATCAAATTTTTTACCTCAATAACATTAATATTCAGTGAAAATTCAATATAAAAATGATTAAAATTACTGAAAAACAATGAACATGTAAACTCCTGTTCCAAATAACAAAAGGGTGGAGAAAGTATTTAAAAATTATTTTCGCAAAAGTTATCAATAAAAACTGCGAAACAATACACAAAAAACGAAGCTTTTGAGATAAACTGTCGATTAGAACAGATAAAAATATTTTAAAAATATGTTTTATTTAAAAAAAAATGTATTAAATCTCACGAGTCCTATGTGGAGAACCTAAAAAAATGCAGATTTGAGGCATTTTTAACCATTTCATGTCCATTGATGTTAAAAAAAAATATTTTTCAATCATGATATTAATAAACATAATAACAAAGAATTAAATATTTATTTATATATGGTTAAAAGTTATTAAGTGGGGAAGTAAAAATAACCACTCAGTGAAGAATCACCCATATATTCAGTCATATTCTTCTTAATATTCCCTCATATTCAAGTATATTCTTATATTCTTGCAACTATTCTGAATAGTCCCTATTCCCAAGTATTCCTAAATATTCCCATGTATTCTCAAGTAATCCCAAGTATTCCTAAGTATTCTCAACTATTCTTTTTGAGAATATATTCTTCGTACGCGCAAAATTGCACTTGACGACCCCTCGTATTTGCCTATAAATGTAATACCAATAATTTCAACTGTTCGTAGTTTCTTTTCTCATCTTTAAACAATGAGGTCGACTAGGGGAATTATCTAATTTCTGATAGTTTTTTTCTTATTTTTCACAAAATTCTGCCGCGGTTGATCTGCCAATGATATATTGCATGCTGTAGATTTGTTTATTTACTGTGTGAAAATTCACATTTATCTCACATTGCTTAACATCTTTTAATTTATTTAGAATATCGATTATATTTTAAAGATACAAGACTTTATCCTGAGAATTTTATCCTGAGAGATCGACATATCGCAAACCTTGAACTTTTGCTCTAACAAAACTTTCTCGTCAGTAGTATTATTTTGGATGTCATCATCCACAGCATGCAATGAATCACAAGCCCTTAATACCAATGAAAAATAATCATAGATAGTGCTGCCCACAAGACCGAGACTAGACCGGTCTCGTCTCATCTCGTCTCGGTTTTCCGAGACGAGACCGAGACGAGACCGATACAAAGTTTCTCGAGACAGAGACTCTCGACGAAAATTTAAAACAAAAAATAAAATATTATTACGAGAATTTATTTATTATTTTTAAGTTAAGTTATTTATTTCTATAAATAATTTATGTAATTAATTAACAGAAAAATATTTTTCAACTAAACATTTTTGTTATATTTTTATAAATAATTAATAATCGCGAAAAACTGTTGTTCGCCATTACCTCGACAATTTTGCCAAAATTGCAAAATTTTGGGGTAATAGCGAACAGAATTTTTTTTATGAAAGTCTAAGAAGAAAGTTATCTAAAGTATATTACTGTAAAGGGATGAAATATCTTGAAAAAAATTCGTAGTAGGTATATGATACTTCAATTAGTTGAATGATAATGTATCATATAAGTTCAAAAATCAACCATGCCTTTCGTAGCAATGTAAAAAATTAAATAACTTGAAGAAATATTAAGGGATTTATCTTAAACTTGGTAACAAAATATTTCTAAAGTCGATGAAAATTAAGTATAATACTATCTTCTTTTACGAGTTATTTTTATGAATATTATGTACAAGTAAAAAATAAAATTTAATAAAACTTGCACTCAATTTTCAACTTTTATTTAAACCTATAGTTAACTTCTTATATTTTGTGTATCACTTTCTTTAACTTAATTCTAAATTACTCGCATTAAAGCAACACTGAGAAACTTTTGATTTTAATATCTGCTTTATTGCTTATTATTATGTACAATAAAATTTAAGAGTTTAGGGATAATCGAGATGTGGTTATAAAAACTAATACACTGTTTAAGAAAAGACGTTTTAGATGCAACAGTTGTCTTTTTGATAAAAAGTAATAAAAGTGTTAGTTATATACTTCATAAGACACATAATTATATTACCTCTAAAGAATTTAAGAGAGATGAAAATAAAGAATTGCAAGAATTATAAAACGTGTGTTAGAAACTTAAAAGCATGGGGTGCGCGCGCAGTAAAAAGAAAAATGGCAGTTGTTTGACAGGTCAGAGATACAGATGCAAGTTCGTCTTTGATATTTGTATAGTTACAGGTACCCTGCCGATAGAGAATACCTAAAAAATGACTGGCCAAAATGACTGAATGGATTCAGTCATTTTTTAGGTACGATTTGAATGATTTCGTACCTAGAAAATGTCGAATGATTTTTTCTTTTTAAAATTGCTTTTAGACCATTTTAAATGCTACCGAGCTTCGTGATTCTTTATAAAAGTGTTCAAGCGCACTTCAGAAATGGTTTATAACATTAAAACAATAAAAAAAATATTTAACAAAAAATTTAAATAAATAATAAAAAAATTAACAATTTGCATTGTTTATTCTAAATATATGAAGCCAATATAATGCTAAGAGCACATTAAATAGTATTCAACAAATTTATTATTAAATAGATTATTTTTCATATATTTGAAAATAAAAATGACTGACTAGACATTTTTCAGTCATTTTCTAGTCACTTTCTATCGATAGGGTATTCTGTACCTTTATAGTGATATTTGACGAAATCTGTGTAACGAACAACCTATACTATGATATATACATTCAACACTTTTAAGCCTTAACTACAAATATATATAACATTTCGATGACGTCGAATAATCGCGCGCGTAGCTATAGAAAAGAGTGTTTTAACTTTCCTTATATACTAACTAGCAAAAGTTTCATGTGGTTTGAGAAGTGATTTTTTACTAAATTGAAGTGAAAATGGTAATAATAATTAACATATGTGTTCAGTATTCCGGATGATACGAAATTTTTCTAGAGATCGATTTTTTTTAAATATATTTTTGAATAAATATTGTGAAGTGGTAGAATAGCTCATGAGACATGTGGCTGCTCGAAAAACTGTCGTAAAAAAAGTCTAATAAAATTTTAGACATGCCATAATAAATAGATCAAAATGTGTTAAAAATGAATATCGCTTTTTCACATTTACTTTTTTCTAACCTCAAATAATACTAATTCTAATTACATATATTAATTTTTTTTCTCACGAAATTACAATAATAGAAAACAAGGTAACACAATCTCTTTTTTTTTAAAAAGAACTATTATGATCGAACCACGATTATCCCTAAATTCTTACGTTTTATTACAAATATAGAAATTGAAAAAAGCAAAAACTGTAATTAAAAGTCTCTCAGTGAAGTAGATTGATCGAGACTGCGAGACCGAGACCGAGATGGAGGTCATATTTATCGAGACCGTGACCTGAAATTTTAATACTCAACGAGACCGAGATCGAGACCATAATTTTCGAGACCGAGACCGAGATCTGAAATTTTGAAATTTAACGAGACCGAGACGAGACTGTATGAAAACTCGTCTCTTCTCGTCTCGTGGGCAGCACTAATCATAGAAATGCTCAAATTTCATAACGCTCGTCAATTAATAATCTCTTTTCAAACCCATCGCTTTGTTAATAATTTCAAGTTTGACAATTTCTTTCACGTTTTGATTACCAATTTTACACAGATCATTTGCGTTATTACTTAATTCATTTTTATTAATTTTATTAAATTGTTCTCCAAAAATGTCAATCACTTCATTTTTAAATTTTGAGCTTTTTCCTGTGAACCAATTTCATCATTTGTTTTACAAGGATTGCTTACCTCTCTATTAAAATCATGGTTTTGCTAATTTTGGTCAGTTTGTTATTTCTACGTCACACTTTTCCAAAAGGGTCTCACCTGAAAATGGGACAATTCTCAATCACCATATTCTGAAAACATGAACTCGATTTCTCGGTCCATCTTGCTGTCCTCAAATTTGTTGGAATCATGCATCAGTCCATTTTTTTATTTGTAGTCTTCCAGTCACTTCTTAATTAACACAACCCTTGGAAGGTGGTATGGGCCGATAAACTGTTGTGTGGCTGAATATATATAAAACGCGAAATAGGTATTAAAACGATATTATATTTTAAAGACTATTCTTACGCTCCCAGAGAGGAAAAATAAAATACGCCGCACGAGTCGCACCGCAAGTCACAGTCGGCAACACAAGCACGCATCAGGGCTGTAGTTACAAAGGGGAATTGAAGAATACTTAAATTCTGACAATTAAATATGACTGTTTTGAAGAAAAGAGAAATTCTTGAAATTAATTTAAATAATAAAGACATCCAAATATTTTTTTATACCATTTTAGCCAAAGTCCGCTTTGATAAATAGGATGTACCCAAGCAGCACGTAATATTACATGAATATCACAGTGACATCATATTGTAATATTCGTAATATTACGGGGTGATATTACAGTGATATTGACGTGATATTGAAATGTCCGCCTCAAGGTAATATTACAAGTAATATTACTGTGATATTGATGTAATATTACAAGTAATATTACGATGATATTGAGGTAATATTACAAATATTTATTTATTTCAATATTTATTTTACATTAAAAAAAATATTTAAAAAAAAATCGGCGCACATGGGGTTCGAACACGCAACGTTCGACACGACATGAATACGCCTTGTATCTCTCGGCCATCTAGCTCTTGGAATATAGTTCAGAAAGTGTTCTTCATATTGTACCAAAGAGAATTTAAGGTACTATATGAAGAACACTTTCTGAAATACATTCCAAGAGCTAGATGGCCGAGAGGTACAAGGCGTATTCACGTCGTGCCGAACGTTGCGTGTTCAAACCCCGTGTGAGACAAATTTTTTTTAAACATTTTATTTAATGTTAAATAAATATTGAAATAAATAAATGTTTGTAATATTACCTTAATATCATCGTAATATTACTATAATATTACCGTAGTATTACTTGTAATATTACATCAATATCACTGTAATATTACTTCTGATATTACCTTGAGGCGGACATTTCAATATCACTGTAATATCGCCCCGTAATATTACGAATATTACAATATGATGTCACTGTGATATTCATGTAATATTACGTGCTGCTTGGGTAGGTTCCAAAGGATTTGAACGTTTGAAAACGCTCTTTGCAGTCTGGGCCTAGGAGAAATACAAAATATCAACATAGCAGTAGTAAATTAGCCTACTTTGAATTTAAAAACTCAGAGTGTCTAGGTTCTAAATTTACCAATCCTGACCTAGAACTCACAGCCTAAGTGAGTGATAATGAAATAATTTAAATACCAAGTTTTATCAAAATTCTATTATTTTTAAAATGGTAAATTTCTGTGGCTGAAAGGTAAAACAGCACAACTCCAATTTTATCAAATTTGAGATAACATCAGAATTCTATATATGTAAATATACTTTTTAAAGTTTCATAACTATAAATTGATTAAAATGTTTATTTACGTAGAAAATATTAAAAAACGTAATCGCATAAATACATTAAAATCGATAAAAATAATTGATGTTATTCTCTGGGACCTTTGAATTTCATTAAATTTGTTAAACAGATCTAAAAACTACATTAGAAAACAGGATTAAATATTAAACACCCAAAATATTTGTTCATATTTCGATTTTACAGAAATCAGAAAAAAACAAAAACACGTTTTACTCGAAACCATGAATATGGCGCTTGTGCTGTTTTACCTTTCAGCCACAGATTTGTTATTTTGAATTTTTGAAATCTGATTTCAGATACGTTATATCAGTGTCGGCAAAAATCCCTAAATGCCAAATTTCATTGATATTTATTAATTAAAAAAATTTTATATTCTGCATTTTGAATCCGATATTTAAATTTTTTCCAGGAACTTCAAAAATCCCTAAATATCAAGTTTTTTTAAATCTATATATTTTTTCAATTTTATATATTTCCACCATCTTGGATCCACAACTATGAATGTTTAAAATCTGATTTCAGATCCAGGGGGTTATAGATATTTATGGGTTTCAAAAACTCATAAATACTAAATTTCATCGGAAATGATTAATTTTTACAATATTAAATGTGCCATTTTGTATCCACCATTTTAATTTTTGAAAATTTTATATCCGACATATTGGTTCCGCCATTTTGTATTATAAAATTCTGATTTCAGATTTGTAATCGGCGATCCAAAAAACAATAGATAGCATAATTAAAATTTGTAAATTTAATGTATTGCAAATGTAATTTAACTAAATTTTTCTCTTGTCCTGGTCCACTGTGGAATGATTAATCGCGTTTCATTGCGAGTCTATATAATTTGTAATGTACAAAATGTGTAAATATAAAATTGCATATAATATTAACACTGTAATTCGGTACAAAGGTCTTTCTTTAAACAATAAATAACTATAGGGGAGGGTCAACACCCAGAGAAATGATATATTTGACTCAAAGATATGTTATTTGTGCCAAATAAAAATATATTTAATAATTGATGCAACATTATATAAAAATATATTTGTCTCACAGCCTAGTAACTTTTTATTTGTTTCAAATAAAAAAATTTATTTGAATCAAATAAAAATTTATTTGAAACAAATAAAAAGTTACTTGGCTGTGAGACAAATATATTATTTCTCTGGGTGAAGGGAGGTTAAGGTAAGATGGGGTACCTGTCTTAATTAAGAAACTAATTAACCAATTATGATCATTTTTTGCATAACATAGCACCGTTACGATCGTTTTTGATTGGCCTAGTCACTGATTAGTGAAACCGAGTTTTTTATTTGTTACATAAAAAAACTGTATTTGACGATTTTCTTAGCATTTTTGAATTTTATAGAGAACGTGTTTGTTATGCAAATAACAACATTTTATACATTATATAAATCTTGTTCAACAATGATTACACTTGTAGTTATAAGCACTTGTTTTTTTCAGTTGAGAAACTTAATTTTTAGAAATTAATTTTTTAATGAAATCCCGTATTTGGGGTCGAGATTAGGTTCTGGGAACCAATAATTTTTTTTTATTTTATGGAAAATAGCAGGTTTTTGTGATAGTACACACTATTTAATATAACGTTTTGTTATGTAAATAATACATTTCAAATACAGGAGCAGCTAACCACTTTTTTATTGCTGAGTTATAAAAGTTATTGTTTTTTGATATCAGTTTTAAAATTTTATTTTATATGAGAGATTTAAAATTACACATTAAACTGATTTTTATGTTTTTTTATGAGATCAATAAAAGTGCTTAGATGACGAAGATAAAGATACAACTACTGCTTGCAAAATTTGTTATCAAAAATAGATTGATTTTTGTACTATCCCATCTTGCCCCCACGTTTGGTAAAATGGAAAATTTGGATTTTTTTACTTATTCTTAATTTCATAGTTAATTAGTTAATAGATGTTCCAAATAAGACTTAGTCATGGAAGATGGATTACGAAAGAATATTATCATAATAAATTATATATTTTTTGAATTGATAATGTTAGTCTTATTGAGCTTTAAACCTTAGGTTCACCGTCTAGACCCCACCTTCCCTATGTGTATACTAAAAATCTAACGCAATTACGTTAGATTTTGCTTTTTTTACTTTGAATTTTTTTTTTAAATAAAATTCAGATCATTTGAATTTTTTTACAGGGACTGCAGACAGATCTGAAATTTTCTAGAAGCTTTTACTGATCGATGTGTTCAGACTATTTTTATTGAAACTGGAATTTTATGATGCACAGTATGTTTCGCAAGAACAAAGGCTTCAGTAAGCCAAAAAATGCACAAAACACTGACTACAACAGAACTTCTGTATACACTCCCCTCTTTCTTGCTGTTCACAAAGGAGATTTAAAACTTACTCATTCATTACTTCAACAAAATGGTGTCAATTATGGTGGTAATAATTATTCTTTACAGAAAGCCTTACATGGGAAAACGCTGATCCATATTGCCGCTGCGAGAGGTCACGAACAAATAATATGTTTGCTTTGCTCACGTAACGCTCGTGTTGATTTAGGTGACCGGGATGGTAATACGCCTTTACATCTTGCTGCAAAAGCAAATCACATTGATGTCGTTAATCTACTGTCAAACAAAAATTCCGTTAACTTAAAAAATCACTATAATGAGACAGCACTTCACCTTGCTGCTGTAAAAAGTGACATCAAACTTATAGAGATTCTTTTAAGAAATGGAGCAAACCCAAATGCACAAGATGCTGATAGAAAAACACCACTTCACGTTGCTGCCCAGGCAAAATATTCAAATTTAAGAATAATAGAGCTGCTTTTCGCTTATGGTGCCTCAGGAACTGCCAGAACATGTAAAGCTGAAATTCCGCTTCATTTTTCAGTTTCTAATGGTTGTTTAAATATTTTCGAGCATTTAATACAATGTGGGTCTGATATTCACTCAAAAACGTCATCAGGTGAAACGCCACTTTATCTTGCTGTAAAGGCAGGACATTTGAAAATGACTGAAAGACTTTTAGATTATGGTGCAGATATTAATTCTCTTACTAGAAAAAATTGTTCAGCTCTTACTTTAGCCGTTAAGTCTAGAGAAAGGAAGATTTTACGGTTACTTCTTGGTCTTCTCGCTAAAGAAGACAAAAATAGATGGTTGATTTCTCAATCTGAATTTTCAACTGAAGAAAAAGCTCTTCATATTGCAGCTGAAAATGGAGATGACGAAATTATCAAGATGATTCTAGATGTGGGATGTCCTTTAAATGTTATGCGGAATGGTAAAAATGCTCTTCATGTTGCTGCCATGTTTGGTCGCAGAAAGTCTGTGGAACTACTCATTAAAGCAGGAGCTGATATTAATTCAAGAACGGAGACTTTAGAAACACCATTGCATCTTGCAGCAGCTGCAGGGAGATCATCTGTAGTAAAATTTCTTTTGGATGCGGGTGCTAAGCATGATCTGCGTAATACAAAAAAATTGATGCCATTAGCTTACGCTTTCGACACAATTCAACAAGTATCTATTGAGCAACAATATCCAACTAATTCTTCTGAAAAAACAAGACTATTAACTCAAGTTATTTCTTTGGACTTCATTTCTGTTACTCCTTTCATGTTTGAAAAGTTTCTTGAAGTTACGGAACTGTTGGTAAAACATGAAGTAGATATCAAATCATATTCATGGATTATTTTAGATTTTCCATGTCGTATACGAGTCTCTTATCAAAAAGAACTGAAATTCCATCCAGAAATAATCAGATGTATTTTAAATTCTACAGAAGATACAACATTTATAACATATTTTCTTACTAATATGATTCTCGGAGCAATTGAATTAAATGTTCCGCAACTGCTAGACGTCTTCCTCGAATATAATATTAGTAAATTGTCTTGTGACTTTGATATAGACTGTTCAAACTGTGATTTTAAAATTATTTTAGCTATAATCGATCATGTTGAAGACATTAACTTACTTTTCACTTTATTGTATGATTTAAATGTACAGCATGAAGTTAGAAAATTTCACAATCTAAGTAAATTTGATCACATCTATCCCTTAATTGATCTTCGGTCTAATGAATTTTCGTTCATCCTGCGAGATTGTAAAATTACACTAAACGAAAAGACGTACATGGATATATTGAAATTACTAGTAGCGCGTTTAGTTCTGATTAGATCAGTTTCGAAAAAATTCAACGTTCCTGGCTCAAAGGAATTAAAAATTCTTGAAAATTATCGTCTCATTGATTGGTATAGACAATGTAAATTACAGATAAAGACAATGCGAGAAGCAAAAGTTCATCATGAATTTGACATTACCTATTTTGATGTTTTGACAAAACCTGTCAATAAAGTTGCAAATTTTGTAGGACGCAACGATTTTTTAAAAATCTTACAATTATCATACCAAAAATTTCCAGCGTATGCGAAGTTTTTAGAGAGAAGTGTTGAGAAAGGGTTGCAAAGAAAAGATGCTATTGACTCAAGTGCTAATTGCTTGTTAAATATGATTTTAATTAAGTACAAAGTTCAACTACCAAGTCTCGTTATCGATAAAATTTTCGAGTATTTGTCAATTAGAGATTTACGAAAATTGGAAGCAGCAGGAAGGCTAATTTGTAAGACACCTTTATATTTACGCAACTTCTTTTCTGGAAAAAGAAGTTAAGCTTTAGAAGTTTATACTTGAGGTAAACATTTTATTGCACAGTGTTTTTTTTTAAATTAAGAAAGTCAATCTTTAATTTTTCTTTTATTTGAGAGTTCCATTTCTTAGATATTTTATGTATTATATTAAAATAATGATAACATTTTGAGTTTATTTTGTAAACAATGTCAAGGCTGAATACGTAAAAAATGCAACCCTAGATTGCTAAAAGATGTACACTATGTTAACAATGTTAAGAATTTTTATATTTGTTTTTTTCTAAATAAATGTTTTCTATTTTTCAATTATAAAAAGAATGTGGAAAAAGTTTCTGTTTTTCAATTTTCATGTTTGATTCTTCTTGAAAACGTGTGTGCACAGCTAGAGAGTTTTAATGTTTTACTCTTATTCTTTTCCCCTAAATATACAAAACAAGATAATAGTTACGCTGCACAATATTGGATATGAATTTTCCAAAAATGTTATTCAAAGAAATTTTAAATATTAAATGGTCTGAATTTTTGTAAAATGTTAATAAGGGGCCATACTTAAATTACGTAACGCTCTAGAGGGGTGGGGGGGGGGGTCTAAAAAGTTGTTACACCTGTGTAAACTGTCAAATGTTTACATGTTAAAATCTGTTACAGGGGTGGAGGGGGGTCTAAAAATCCCTGAAAAAAGCGTTACGTAATTTAAGTATGGCCCCTAAGATGTGACGCTCCACGGTGAAAGAGACCTTAGCTGTAAGAAATGGATGTTGAGGTTTTTATGTCTTTCCATAGATTTTGAGTTCTTCTGTCTCATTAGAAAGTAAAAAATTATTTACCTCTTTTACTTTTGGTGTTATTAAGAATCAATCATCAGCAATACAGACAGACGTGCGCGCTCACTTCTTCTTTTCCTGCTCCTGTAAAATCTGCCTTTTGCAGCTAATACGTGATAATAGCAAACAGTAGATAATTTAAATTTTATAAAAAATTATTTAAAAATTTTAATTCAGCTTATTATAAAATTTTAGGGATAAAATAAGATAACCTAAAAATGTTTTTTTGAAATAATATAAATGGGTGATTCTTCTGAAATAGACCTGTTTTTGTTTGAAAAAGTAAAAAATGAAATTTTTAAATTTTCTGAATTATATTTTGTTATAAAAGTTCCAAAGAGATTCAAAAAGAAAAACATAAGTTGCGCAAAATTAATTTGCAAATCTACGGCCTACAAAAGCATTTTATTGTCACATACCTTTGAGGTTAAAAAAGACTAACTCCGAGTCAAGTCTTAAATTGTTTATTTTAATTTTCTAGATTTATAAATTATAAATCTTATACAATTTTATTTTTCCCGAAGTTGAGTATCAAAAATCCTCTTTTCATTATTTTATAAACAAATAGCACATTTTACTAAAGGTTAGATTTTTCAAAACAATTAATCCTAAATCAAAAACAAAACAAGATCGTCTCATAAATTTAAAAAAGGCTTCGGAGATGAAAAATTTCGTAAAAGAAAAATGCACATTTTTTAATATTTAAAAATATAAATTAAGACATGAAATAATATTTTCGGGTTATATTTTCGTTCATTTTGAAGTAGCTTCCATATAATGTTTCAAACGTTTAAAAATATGCTTTTATTAACGAGAAAAGGAGGCTTCGGAGATGAATCTGAATTTTTACTCGCACTGATAATACAACTTTAATTAATAATTTAAACAACATTTTCAATATTATATGAAACAAATATAAGTGAAAAATAAACGTTAGATTCTGACCTTTAATTTCTTATATAATCATACTAAATTAACATTTTTTAAATAAGGTAAAAATAGAATCGTAAAATGCTTAGTAGTTTTAACCAAAACTAAAAGACAAAATACAAAAAGTTTTTTTAATAAGAAAAACTTGTACTAGAATTTTTACAACAACATATAAAGATACATAAATTTACACAGATTAATAATAATTTTTTTAAAAATTGCAAATTAAAGGGAATATCAATAAAAAACTATTGTAAATGTTGAAACTCATGGTGGAGACACGTGAAGTGATCCCTTTCAGGAGAATCACCCAAATAATAACCGTGTAAAAATTCCCGCTGCTGTAGTTGCTAGGCTTAGTTAGGCGTAATAAGAATTCTCGTATTTCTAATATTTTATTTAATTACTAAAGAATAAATAACTTTTATGTTGACAAATAGATTTTGTTTTCAAGTATACTTATCAAGGGATTGTAGGTATTACGGGTATGAAGCAGTTCCACAATTTATATTTTTCAAATAAGAAAGGTTATCTACTTTTGGTAGGAGGTAATATTTGAGTAAGTTTTTATCGTATTATAAAAATACTTATTATAAATAAGTGGTTGATCTTAGGTCCATTTTTCTGATTGTAATGATTAATTGAATAGAATAACTTTATTTTAGTAATTCCTTCAGCTTGAAATAATTATATCTGTTGGAAATGTTTACTATCTACTGTTGAGTGGTATCCCCTAATTGTAAATCCAAAATTATTCAAGAAAAGTAATTAGTGACCCTTAGTGTTGAAATTTCTCTTATCCGTGTTCTAAAAAATTAAACTTTTTACATAATTTTTCACCTTGATTTTAACATTCTTCATCACCTAGTGTGTCTTAATAATCTAGAAAATCTGAGAAAAATTTATAAAAGTTTCCTAAGTCATGAAAAAAAAAATTCTTAAAAATCTAGGAATTATCAGAATGGTCCGGAAATTTGTGGAAAAATCCTTGGAGCATGTACCTATTTTTTCAAACAAGAAGCACAATTTGGGTCTATAAGACCCTGTGCATTTTCCAAGCTCCACCATTTCTAAACTACTCATCTGGTCAACTTAAAAAAATATTTAAATATTCTTTTAACACTATAAAATAAGTTTCTGTAACTATTGTACTATTGTATAAACAAATTACTTATTTAAATAATTAAAAGTTAATGTTAATTAATTAAAAATAAGTCATTAATTTTTTCTATAATATTATACAATTTTTTTTGTACTTATGAAAACAAAAATTTTTCAATTATATAAATTATACTGAATTCTCCTTTTTTCTTCGACCTTTGTTGTTATAAATTAAATAAATTGTTTAAATTATATTGGCTTGAAAATAAGAAAAAATTTACTTTAATATAATATAATGTTCATACAACTACATTTGGGAGAAAAAAACTTCATTTTGTATATTTTTAACAGATTTACAATAAATCACTGAAGAAGGGGCACATGGGACCCCGAAACGTCTGACATTTAAACCAATTTGTCGATTTATTTAGACCTTCAAGCCAATATAATTCAAACAATTTATTTAATTTATATGAATTATATGTCGCAAAAAATTTTTAAATTGTTTAAAGTATTATATTAAATAATTATTATATTATAATAAATAATAATTGTTTAAAACAATTTCAAAATTTTTAATAGAAAATTTTAACGAAAACATTACAAAAAAACGTAAAAAAAAGTCATTTATTTGATTTTTTAGAAAAAATTAATTGTTTAAACTAATTAATTTGTTTAAACATAAACATCATAAGAAACATAAAAATATATACCTACATAAAAAAGTCATTTGTATGGTTTTTTAGAAAAAAGTAATTGTTTATACAAATTAATTGTTTAAACAAATTAATTTGATTAAATAATTGTCCGATTGTTAAAAATATTCACAAAAAAATTAATTAAACATTAATTAACACTTGCGATAAATAGTAATAACTATTTCTATCGATAAAACTGTCAAACATGGATTTTACTTGGGCAAAGTGCGTATAGGTGCAAAAATTTTAAAATGGGGGCAACTTTGGGATAGTTTTATACCGGGATAGGGTTATCAAAATTAAAAGTTATATAGGTCAAATTAATCGTCAGAAAGTTTACTTTAAGATCCAGTAACTTAATGTTAACTTTTGTCAAACCCTTGCGAATTATTTTCATTTTTCGAAAATTGAAAATTTTCCCATGCATTTTACATGGGAAAATTGAGGTGCCCGGCGGCACCAGTTAATATCAAAATTTTGAAAAATCCAAAAACACGTACTTACTTTTTTTCACATTGGAACAAATTCCGGGGGTGTCATGCCCTTTTCCACGAAAAAAGTTATTTGGGCCACCCTATTATGCATAAGTCCAGAACGGTTGATTTTGAAAAAAAAGTATTCAGAACAAAAACGTGTCTTCTTATGTGTAGAATCAGAAAAGAATATTAAGAATTTAAAAAAAGAAAAATTTTTTTTAACATATTTTTAAGAAACTCAAAATACGGTAAAAAAAATTTTCTTTTTTTTTTAATTATAAATATTCTTTTCTGATTCTACACATAAGAAGGCACATTTTTGTTTGTAATAATTTTTTTCTAAAATCAACCGTTCTAGACTTATAACTAATTAAAAAAAAAATTTTCTTTTTTTTAATTCTGAATATTTTTTCAAAATCAACCGTTCTGGACTTATGCATAATTTAGGTGAAAAAATTACCTGTCAAATGCTTTATCTGACAATAAAATGTGATGATCTGTTTAAAAAATACATCAGTTTGAAATATACAAAAAAAAATGGGAAATTTTGACTATATTAATATTAATTAAGTAATGAAAAGAATTTTGTTTTCTTTTGCTCATTAGATATCTTAAAAGTAGAGCACATAAGCTTTAAAAAAATCCCTCATTTATTGATTTATCTTTATTAGTTTACAAAATATAAAACTTTTTGTAAAGACAAAAATTCTTATGGGTGGGAAAATTCTTCTGGACGGCACTGTAGGTATATTTTAACATTTTGAAAAGTTAAATTAAACATTTTTAGAAAACGATCCAAAAATATTTGGTAGAAATAAAACTTTTGTTTTCTTGTGAATAATAAGTTAATTTTGAAAATTTTGAAAAAATATAAATTTTATGTAGGTCAATCGATTTGTTTTGTAGCATGAAACACGATTTTTCAATATATTAAGTTAAATTTATAGGTGTAAAGATATTTTTTGGAAAAGAAAACGAATTTTTGAAAAAATTATAATTCAAAGGAAATTTTTTTAATTGTTATTTTTGAAAACCCTTGTTTCTGATTCTAGATTTTAGTATACAAAATTTTTTTGCAAAACCTATGTAGGATCTTACCTAGGAATTTACATGAATCAGGCCCGGCGAATAAGGTGTGTATGGTGGGTACTACTACCCACCCGGGTTTAATATGATGCCGGGCCGCGACAAATCACACGTAGGGGAGAGTGGCCATCAATGTACCAGTTTTTTCAATGAACCATTTTAATTTTCTCATTAACAATTAAGTAAAAATTCTCCTAATTTTAAATATAAATGAAGTTTGCGTAAACACACTACGTCCATAAATTTGAGACGTGTGGATTTATTCTTTACAGAGAAAATTGAAAAAAAAACTGTTTTTGATGCACTGAAGAAAAAATTTACCTAAAATACAAACACGTTTTTTAATTGTAATAAGGCAATTTAAAAATAAATGTACTTACGATTTATTTTGTATCGGGCCTTAACTACAATATTCTAATGAGATAAAGATTTTAAAATATTGGATTAAGTTATAAAAAACCATTTTTGTTGCAAATGTCATGTTGATTCAATGTACCGGGGAACAATGAACCACCTGGAATTTCAATGTATTTTCGATTTCCAGAGTGGTATGTCTGATTATAAAACTAGGCATGCGTACAGCATGTTACAGCGATTGTTATCAGTACTCTTCTCAACATAGCAAAACTAAAATGCCATTTTAGCTAGTTAACTTAAATTTGAGGTATATTTATGTTCTACATTATCAATTAAAAAGTGTTAAGTTATAATTTTTTATAGTATTTGATAGAAAATAAGTTTTTTTACAAAGTGAAAATTGCAATATTATTATTGTTGAACATTTTTAGTGTTTTTATAGGGGTGGTTCATTGTGTACCCAGGTTGTTGAAAATGAAAATAGCTTATTAGTTTAGAAAAATCCTAAATTTTATTATTTAATCAAAATAAATCGTGTATAATATGTGTTCATTACCTAGAGAAGTGTTGTAGTTTTATATTGATGCAAAGAAGTGCTTGAACTTGGTGAAATTGAATAAGTACTATGACCTTGAAAAAAACACGGTACATTGATGGCCACTCTCCCCTATATCTCAAGAGACACATGTGACGTGTCGCAGCCATTTTTTGCAGCAAGTCTGTCAGTTTTATTCCGGTTTTTTAATTTTTCTGCTCGTAGAAACATCTAATCGTGAAAAACTTATAATTTGTAAATTCCTTATTACCTACGATTTTGTCAACCAGAGCGATTTCGTGAAAAGTGTTTTTTTTTTTTTTTAATAAATTGTCAAAGTGCAAATTTTCACCAAAGAAAAGGAAAGTCTTTAACCCACTGTCGGATTATAAACTCAACAGTTTTTCGTTCTGTTCTTGCGATTACCGTCCCAGTCTTCCGAATTCGTAAGGACAACACTTAAGTGTGATAGAACATCCTCTTCAGAAGCTTCAAATTTTTCAGATGAAACTCCTATAAGATAAATTTTTTCGTCATTAACGCATTAAAAGTTATATAACACAGTATAGAAAATATTATTGATACAATTTAAATGGTAGCTTTTATTTGAAAAAATGTATATAAACGATTATTTCAATTTTTTTTAATGTTATAAACATCTATATTTTTATTTAATATATTACGGCAATTTTCTTACCCTTAATGCATGAACAGGTTTTGTACTTCTTTAACAGTTTTTTTCCTGGTGTTAATCTTACTGCTGTGAATTGCATAGCCTTCTTTTTGTTAAAGTATTTTTTTATCATATTCACAGATGTTCTAAGATTTTCTTTGTCAACGGATAGACTTAAAGTTGATTTCTGTAATAATATATTTATAATTGATTAAATACTAATAAAATGGCTATATGTTTGAATATTATAATGTTTTATTTTATTAAAAAGGAATTGGCTACAGTATCTTGTATAGGCGCAATAAAAAACAAGCTTTTTGCATTTCAAAAAGCAAAATAATATACTTGGTAGCTCTTTTTTTTATTGTTTGTACAACTCCTTCACAAAATCATAGTTTTAAAGATGACTTTAAATTTGAAATTTAATGTTTAAAAAAAAATTAGGTAGTTCAAGATAAACTTACAAAACGTTTACGGCATTATTATTCTGCTTTTAGTTTTGTGTCAAAATGTTCAAATTCCTCAACAGTTTTAAATGGAATTGATAAATTGTATTCCTGAGCGAAACTTTCTTTCGATACATTGTTCATCCCATGCATGTTTTCAATCATATACTTGTTAGTTGATTCTGTTTTTCTTTTACGTCTTTTAATTCACCTTTTAATGGTTGTAATTCTGCATTTTTCTTCTCTTTTGCAACTTTTAGTTCCTTCTCTAATCGATGTTATTCTTCATATATTTTATCCACTACAAAAGAATACATTTAATTAATAATTTTTTATTTAAAAAAAATGGAATTTTTCAATTATATTCTCAAAAATATGCTTTAAAGCATACAGACTTTTAAGTAAATATATTTTAAACTCAAGTATAGTACAAGTAATATTTATACTTAGGCATGGAATTTGGAGCTTCATAAAAATCGGGTTCCAACTCTTCCTTCTTTGAAGAACTTGCAATAGGCGTCTTCAGGTAACTACCATATTTATAAGAGATATTTTCTGTAAAAGAGCACGTATATGATACATAAATTGCAACTGCTTATTACAAAAAGTTAAAAATACAAAAAAAGATTTTTATTTTAAAATTCAAAAAATAAATACCTTTTTTTTGTTGTCCGATTTTTGATTTTTGAAGTGGCTTTGTTTGTCTTCGTTGTAAAAATCATCATCTGAAAGACTGCTTTCTTCTATATCAGAATCAGAATATTGAAGATTAGCACGAATATCGACATTATCATCGAAAGCATAATCTTCATTTTGCACATTGTTACCTTTAACATTGTAAATAAGTTTTAGAAATATCTAAATTTTATATAATTATTTAATAATAGTGTATTACTCACCATCAGCGTTATCTATAGTTTTTTTTTATTCTAAAATATCCTTTGGCACTTTTTCTATTAGGTTCTCCACAAAAGATTCACGCATGTTTTTACTAATATTATGTACTACAAAAACATTAAGATTAAAGAATTATCAATAAAGATCATGAAATTTCTTGTTTATAAATTAATAAGAAAAACTACGGAGATTAATAAATTTTAAAAATATTTAAAAGTACAATGTTGAAAAAATTTTTCCTTTAGCTAGATTTGAGGTAGATGGTTCACTGCTGTCCACCTTTTTATCTTAAATTGTAATATTGTTTAAAGAATCATTAACAAATTAACAAAAACTAAAATTATATTTTTATAAACATATAGATATAAAGCACATTTAATTATTCTCACCTTCTACACGACTGAGATTAATTTTGGTCTTCAGTTTTGGAACATTTATTAGTTCTTGGAATTGCAGTGATGGCTCTTTACTTTAAACTGCTGAATAAAAATTTTTTGTTTTTCACTACTTGGCAGATCGGACTCATTGCTGAAAGCGTTGTCTTTTTTATTTTTGGCTATTTGCTGAAGTCTCTCTTCGGCTTCTTCATGTTTCTAAAAAAGAGAACAGTATTAGACATTAATTTCATGCAAGTGCGACTAAGCAATTTCTACAATTTTTTTTTTAATAATGTTTTTGTAAGAATCAGGATAGCTCAAAATTATATTGATGATTCAGACTGGTTAAAAATTTGTAGTAAAATTAAATAACATCTTTAGTTGCAGAATACTATTATATCGATAATTGGCTTAAGATTTTAAATTTCCCTGACAAGTATATCTGTATAAAATTATTCAAAATTTCTTTTGGTGTATACGAATTTCTTGTTTTAAAAATTCTGATTTTTATAATTGACATTTTTATAAGCTTTTCGACTCAATTTTAATTAAATTTGACCGCTTTCTAATATAGTTTCATTATTATTCCTAAATATTTTCATACATCTTACATGAGAAACATCAAAAATGAACATTTTGTGAACCTACTTGCATGACCAAGAACTTGGATAGCATATTCTTGCCAGTGATCCGGAGCATCCAATTCATTTCTTATTAATGTGTATAAAATTTTAATGGTTTTTTCATTATATGGAGAACTCATGAACTCCTTTTTTTTATCATCAAATCGCAACCAGCTTAAAGGAGCAAAATCATAACATCTCTCAATTTTTTTACCTCTTTTAACAAACTCCACTAAATGAAATAAATAAAGTTCCATTCTGAACATTTTATTATATAGAGAAGGGTGTATGATCTGAAACACATAGTACACCATGGGCAATTCTATTTCGAACCGTTCCACTAGCAAAAGACTATCGCGTAAGAAGGATTTTTTAAATCGGTTTAATTTGATTAAAACTAAATTAAAATAAAATGTAATAGGCGAATTTGACAGAGAATTTATCAAGCTTTAAAATGATACTAAACTTTTTTTGAAAAAATTTCAATTTCATGTAAAATTTTAGGTTTAGAAATTTCAAACATTAATATCTCAAAACACCCCCTCTTGGAATTCGATGTAACTTACAAGAAAATAATATTTAAAATTTTTATTTTTTACTATGTAAAGACCATAATGGACGTTTCACGGGATTTAGAAAAAAAAAATCGTTATAAAACCAATTTATTTAATCTGACATTAATTTGAAGTCGCGTAAAATAACCATTCTCATGGTAGAATTCGTTTGTTTTTCTTTTTCTATTAATATTGATATGTCAAATGAAATAAAATGATTTTTTATTAAAAGTTATTTCTACAAACTCCATGGAAAGTCCATTATGGTCTTTACGTAGTAGAAAATAGAAATTTTAAAGATTATTTAAGTATAAGTTACATCGAATTCCAAGAGGGGGTGTTTTGAGATATTAATGTTTAGAATTTTGAGGCGCATGAATATTCCCTACATCTCATTTAGCCTAAATCCCATTAAGCCTAAAATCAAAAAGCCTAAAATGCATTCAGCCAAAATTCCATTTAACCTAAATTGCATTTAACCTAAATTCCATTAAACCTAAATTTCATTTTACCTAAATCCCATTCAATCTAAATTCCATTTAAACTAAATCTCATTTAACCTAAATCTCATTTTACCGAAATTCCATTTAACCTAAATTCCATTTAACCTACATCCCATTTAACCTAAATTCCGTTTAACCTAAATCTCATTTAACCTAAATTCCATTTAACCTAAATCCCATTTAACCTAAAACACATTTAGTATAAATTCCATTTAACCCAAAATGCATTCAGCCTAAATCTCACTTCACCTAAATCCCATTTAACCTAAATCTCTTTGTTCAAAATTCAATGTAATTTTTTTAATATTCGATCAAAACCTAGCCTAGCGCCTGTCAGTTGACTTACCACCGACACCTCTGACTTTATGATATCAAATTAATCGGGCATGCCCCGCGTTGCGCAGATCAATTAATCGAATAACTGCAACTCTTACGGCAAGAACATGTGCTCCGCGCTTAAAATTTACAATCCGTTAAAACGTTTGTCAATCGGTTATTTTTTCCACGTAAATCTATCAAGAAACCTTGTTAAATAATTCTCAAAAGTTATTGTGTAATGAGTTTTGCTAAATGTGTTAAAATAAACAACAAAATACAAAGTGATGTGTTGTGATTTACCCACGTGTTGCCCCGACTTAATCCCAAATTATTTAAACAACTTAGACTAACAACATTGAACTCAAATAACTATTTTCCACAAAAAGTGCACAAATTAATGGTCCTTCGAGCCGGATATTTTCTTTAATTATATGAATTCTAACTTGAGAAGAAATTCATATCGCAGCGATTCTACCGGGTGTCAAAATTACACGCTACTCAACGGTTCACTGCAATCAACTCAGCTCATCATCAAAGAATTTAAGTATAAAACAAGTTCTGAATTTTCAAACAACTTCCAGTAAGTAATTTTATCAATTTCACTAAATATTATAACAAGTGATTGTGAATTTTTTCAAAATCAGTCTTTGCTTTACTAAAATTTGCTAATTCCAAGGGCTGTGTAATCCAATACTAAAATACTACAAATTGAGCATTAATAGTAGACAATTTCCCTGCTTTTTTTTTTCTTTTTTTTTTAACCTTGTGAGTGTGTTGCGTATCTTGGGGGGAACAGTAGAGTACTTCTAAGTTACGTGATGCATCCAAAGCTTTCAAGGTTTAGCTAAACTTAAATCTTATGCTTTTCAAATTGCTCTAATTATATTAAACTAATTGTCCTTTTCCTTTCAAGGAAAACCATAAACTAAATAAAGCTCTTTTTTTCGGTACACCATGACTTTGGAATTCGTCAACATGTCTGACATCAGCAAACAGGAAGCTCTTGCTCTTCGGATTAGTAAGCACTATACCGACATCACGCAGTCTGTAAGGGCAAAGGAAAGTCCTCTCCCATATTTGGAAACACGTCTTGAAACTTTAGAAACTTACTGGAAGGATTGCTATTCTCTTCACTGGAATATATTAGCCAATCCCGAGTATGCTCTAACTGATTACGTTGTCAAATCATTATTTGTCACCATTGAAGAGAATTATACTGTAACAAAAGCCGCCATTTTACGGGAAATTCAAAAAATTCGGAGCGTAAGTCAAGCATCACAACAACTTCAAATTCAAGGTAACACATCTTCAGATACTTATTATAAACATTTGCCTGCCTTATCTCTACCTAAATTCTCAGGTAATCAACTAGATTGGGAATCCTTTAGAGACCTTTTTACTGCAATGGTAGATAAGACAAAACTATCAGATGTGCAAAAATTATACTATTTAAAATCTTCCTTAACTGGAAAAGCAGCGGAAAGGATCAAAATCCTTACCGTTAACGGTAATAACTACGTAGAAGCCTGGTCTATGTTAGTTAAACGCTACGATAATAAAAGAGTATTATTAGCAGCGCACATGCGAAAACTTCTCTCTTGCCCCCCAACATCGAAAAGATCAGTCGATGAGATCCTACGATTGCTGGACGCCACTAATGAATCAATTCGAGCCTTTGCTAACATGGAACGACCAGTTGAACTTTGGGACGACTGGTTCGTTCACCTTTTGGTACATAAACTTGATCCTTGTACCAGAGAAGATTGGGAAACCTCCTTAAAGGATTCCGAGGATTTCCCGATGTTTGAAGAATTATCGACTTTTCTTGAAAGTACTGTGAGGGCCCTAGAAGCCTCACATCCAGTTCAGTCTCCAAGTAACACTCTTAAGCCTCAGGCTGTTAAAGGGAAGAAATCTACTGTCTCAGTCAATCTTTCTCAGACTGATGCCACATTTTTGCCTAATCTCTGTCCTCTTTGTCAGTCCAAACACTTCATCTCCTACTGTCCTCAGTTTAAGAAACTGAAAGTGTTTCAACGGCTTGAACAAGTAAAACGCTTACAACTTTGTTTTAATTGCCTAAGAGGCAATCATAAATTGGAAGATTGTCCCTCTCAAAAAAGATGTTTTGTGTGTAGCTCTAATCATCACACCTTTATCCACGATGGTATTCAAACCAAGCAAACTGTAAAGGCCTCTGACCCTACTCCAAGCACTTCTTTCTCGGAGCAGGTTGCCTGTAATGCTTCATACCAAAGTTACTTACTCAAGTTACCTAAACATAAATGTGATGTGTCTCTTAAAGGCATTGGTAATTCGCCCTTAGGATCGTCAAACAACAAGGTCAACCTATGGTTACAATCACCCAGAGATCCAGAATTTAAACTACCGCTCAATGCACTTGTTCTTAAGTCACTCATCCAGCTAATACCAAAAACCAAGCCTGATCATCGCGAATGGCAGCATCTTAAGGATCTCGATCTTGCTGATCCCAATTATCATCTTTCTGAACCTATCGATTGTGTCCTTGGAATCGACCGTCTAGGCCAAGTCCTTTTACCAGGACTGAAGAAAGGTCCTATTAATAGTCCTACGGCGCTGCTTACAACCTTTGGGTGGATCATTTTTGGCGGATCATCAATAATAACTGATTATGAGAATTCTACCTCGGTTCTTCATGTCGAAGAACAGGAATCTCTTAATCAACAACTCCGTTGCTTTTGGGAGCAAGAGGAGTTGCCCAAGACAATTTTTCTTTCAAAAGAGGAAATTGAATGTGAAAACATCTTCCGAGATACCCATTATCGAAACGAAAACGGTCAATACGTTGTTCAGCTGCCCAAAATTAAAGCACCTGATCTTCTAGGAACTTCCAAAGGACCTGTTGTATCCATGTTCAAGAGGAACGAAGCTCAACTCTTAAAAGATCCACATGCTAAAGTAAAATACAATGCATTTATGCTCGAGTATCTCCAATTGAATCATATGGAACCGGTTTCTCTAGAGGATCAGAACTTTCCAACTACATGGTCGTTCATTCCGCCACACTCTCCTCACTTCGGAGGAATATGGGAAGCTGGAATAAAGTCAGTTAAATACCACCTGAGAAGAGTTATTGGTGAAACCAGATTGACTTTTGAGGAGATGACCACGGTGTTATGCCAAATCGAAGCTTGCCTTAACTCCCGTCCTTTATATCCTAACACTTCTGATTCGCAATCTGTTTCAGCCATTACACCTGGACACATTCTTACTGGTGGACCTGTTGCTGCCATCCCAGAGCCCACGCTCCACGAAATCTCACTTGATCCCAGTAAACGTTGGAAACTATAAACTAAGATGAGGGTCGATTTTTGGATAAGATGGTCAAGCGAGTACCTCCACCATCTTCAGCAAAGATCCAAGTGGATGGTCGAGACCAATGTTGTGAAAGTAAGCGACATTGTCCTGATCAAAGAAGACAACCTGCCTCCAACTCAATGGCTTCTAGGACGCATTGATCAACTCCATCCTGGTCGAGACGGTCTGTCGAGAGTAGCCACCGTAAAAACGGCTACTTCTAAATATAAACGAGCATTTATCAAATTAGCAATCCTTCCAATCCCAAATGCAATCCCCAACAATTAATAATTACAATTTCCTTGCGTTTGACAATAAACGCACCCGGGCAGAATGTTCAAAATTCAATGTAATTTCTTTAATATTCGATCAAAACCTAGCCTAGCGCCTGTCAGTTGACTTACCACCGACACCTCTGACTTTATGATATCAAATTAATCGGGCATGCCCCGCGTTGCGCAGATCAATTAATCGAATAACTGCAACTCTTACGGCAAGAACATGAGCTCCGCGCTTAAAATTTACAATCCGTTAAAACGTTTGTCAATCGGTTATTTTTTCCACGTAAATCTATCAAGAAACCTTGTTAAATAATTCTCAAAAGTTATTGTGTAATAAGTTTTGCTAAATGTGTTAAAATAAACAACAAAATACAAAGTGATGTGTTGTGATTTACCCACGTGTTGCCCCGACTTAATCCCAAATTATTTAAACAACTTAGACTAACAACATTGAACTCAAATAACTATTTTCCACAAAAAGTGTACACTCTTTTAACCTAAATTCCACTTAACCGAAATCCCATTTAACCTAAAACGCATTTAGTCTAAATTCCATTTAACCTAAAATGCATTCAGCCTAAATCCCATTTAACCTAAATTCCGTTTAACCTAAATTCCACTTAACCTAAATCCCATTTAACCTAAAACGCATTTAGTCTAAATTCCATTTAACTTAAAATGCATTCAGCCTAAATCTCACTTCACCTAAATCCCATTTAACCTAAATTCCATTTAACCTAAAACGCATTCAGCCTAAATCTCACTTTACCTAAATCCCATTTAACCTAAATCTCATTTAACCTAAATTCCACTTAATCTAAATCCCATTTAACCTAAAACGCATTTAGTCTAAATTCCATTTAACCTAAATTCCATTTAACCTAAAACGCATTGAGCCTAAATCTCACTTCACCTAAATCCCATTGAACCTAAAATTTTTTTTAATTTAAGGATAAATATAGTTGACTCAAATAAAGTTTTAGGTTAAATGGGATTTAGATGAAGTGAGATTTAGGCTGAATGCGTTTGAGGTTAAATGGAATTTAGATTAAATGGAATTTAGACTAAATGCGTTTTAGGTTAAATGGGATTTAGATTAAGTGGAATTTAGGTTAAATGAGATTTAGGTTAAATGGGATTTAGGTGAAGTGAGATTTAGGCTGAATGCATTTTAGGTTAAATGGAATTTATACTAAATGTGTTTTAGGTTAAATGGGATTTAGGTTAAATGGAATTTAGACTAAATGCGTTTTAGGTTAAATGGGATTTCGGTTAAGTGGAATTTAGGTTAAATGAGATTTAGGTTAAATGAGATTTAGGTGAAGTGAGATTTAGGCTGAATGCATTTTGGGTTAAATGGAATTTATACTAAATGCGTTTTAGGTTAAATGGGATTTAGGTTAAGTGGAATTTAGGTTAAACGGAATTTAGGTTAAATGGGATTTAGATTAAATGGAATTTAGGTTAAATGAGATTTAGGTTAAATGAGATTTAGGTTAAATAGAATTTAGATTGAATGGGATTTAGGTAAAATGAAATTTAGGTTTAATGGAATTTAGGTTAAACGCGATTTAGGTTAAATGAAATTTAGGTTAAATGCAATTTAGGTTAAATGGAATTTTGGCTGAATGCATTTTAGGCTTTTTGATTTTAGGCTTAATGGGATTTAGGCTAAATGAGATTTAGGGAATATTCATGCGCCTCGGAATTTTTAAACCTAAAATTTTACATGAAATCGAAATTTTTTCAAAAAAAGTTTAGTATTATTTTGAAGCTTAAGAAATTCTCTTTCAAATTCGCCTATTACATTTTATTTTTAATTTAGTTTTAAACAAATTGAACTGATTTAAAAAATCCTTTTCACGCGATAGTCCTTTGATAGTAGAACGGTTTGAAATAGAATAGCTCACATATTGAAAAAAATAGAACTCAAAACTACTGCCTATATTAAGTGTAAAATAATAATTATATGTGCCTGAAATTAAACACAACAGCCTACATTTTTATGGAAGGTTAAACGTTAAGGTAGTTCTCTTGGTTCAGTGGTTCTCAACTCAAATTTGGTCATTTTTTACTTATTTTGTGATGTTTAATGAATAGCGCTAACTTCAAGGTGTAGAGTCTCTCTCTTTTGTATTTATTAAAAAAAATGAATAAAATGTCAAAACGTGTATTTTAAAATACTATTTTTCGAAATTTAGTACCGCAAGCCACATTTTTCAAAACGGGATCTTATTCCTTATACTTTAAAGAATAATTTAGTAGTTTTTATTTTTAAACTTAAAGAAAATTCATTTCGTGGTTAGCAAAATTGTATTTTTTACCCATGGCTTCTACTTTCTTCCATGTTAAAAAGTTCAACTTCATTTACAAATATCTTAAAAAGTAGCACCGCTTCCTACTTTTTAAAAAATACCATTGTATTCGTTGAATGTTCTATTATATGATATTTCAATTAGAAAAATATTTAAAGAAAAATTTTTTTCGAGAGAACTACATTAAAGCAATTTGAAAGTTTTTTACAATTAGAAAAAATAATTTTAACGATAAAAATTAGGGTTACATGAGTAAAATTAAGTGAGTAACATTAAGTGTTATATTTAGTGTTCATATTTTATTCTATTTTAGCCTACTATTCAGCTGAAGTTAACTTATTAACATATTTAAACTTAAAAAGTAAAATACTGATAAAGACAATAATCACAGTGGAACCTAATAATCAGATGTTCAATTTTCCCTTGCAATGGCTGCTGATTTGTTTTTAGGCATTTCAAGGCATTCATACAAAAATGGAATCAAAGCGCATTGAAACATTACAATGCGTTTTAATCATATTCTTCTTACCGGGTATCGATCTCTTAGCAAGTAATCGATAGTTCATCTTATACGCGGGTTATTTAAAAACATCAATTCATTTTACAATTATATAAATAGCAATAACATGGAATTTTATAGAATTCATTATAGCAATATCATATAATAATAGTTGTATTCAATAGAAACTGCTTTTCGTCTGATTATTAGAATTCTTGTAATTCTTCTTTTTGCATGATATTTTATTAACCGATAAGTTTAAAAATCCCTTATTTAGTCAAATATATTAGTCATATCCAATTTACATAAATTTTAATAATATTTTATGAATAATAAATATAATTTTATTAGAAACTTAATCTGAGAAAAATGTTAATATGGTTACAAATGTTAATAATTTACATTATTCTTAATACGTTTGACTGGATATTTTTTTTTTTTTAAGTTATTATACACTCGTTTTAACGACCTTGCTGACCCAATGAGTGTCCCCCGTAGGGAGTTCCTAGAATTGTACTTTTTGTATATATTCTTTAAGTGTTTTTGCGTCTACAGAACGGCTTAAAATTAGGAGTACTCGCATTTGCCTGGACCACCCGGTATATTGGGTTTGCTCGCCAGTGGAGAGGGAAAACTGCAGAAAAACCTCTCCGAGTACAACCGGTTTATCGTCAGTCGAGTTCTAGTGATCTGCACAGGTCGATTACCGACAGTGCATATCATTATACCTCGACGTCTTTACCTTCAACTGAAGTTATCTCACAGACGGAAAAAATCCCAGGCTCCCCGGGGCGCGAACCAAGGCCAAGCAAGCTTGACGCTTGACTTGGGGCGACCGTAGAGTTCAGGACCTTAACCAACTGAGCTAACACCGTGGTACTGAATATGTAATAAAACTGTTATACAAGATTTCTTAATAAATCTTATGTCTCTATATCAGGGCCTTTCAACCTAGCGAAAATGTGCAAATCGGTGCAAATAGTGGTGGCTAAACAGCCTGTGCGGGGAAGGAGGGTGAAAAGGTTGAAAGACCCTGCTCTATACACTGAGAAAAATGGATATATAGTAGATACAAATCTAATATCTTAGATATTAAAATTTTTATTTTTAACCCTAGAAGGACTAACTGGGGTCGTTTTGTACCCCACGCAAAATTTAAAGTAGGCTGCTGACCGGTACAGTGGCAATTTCGGAGGGGGCCCCTAACCATAATTCAATTTATTAACCTGACAGTTGATTTTAGTAGGTTAGCGCGAATTGCGTGCGCAAGTCTCTCTTCAGTATGCAGTTAAAGTAAGTCTGGGGTCCCAAAATACCCCAGTTAGACCTTTACGTTTCAAAAAAGTCAGGATAATAAATTTCTGTTTTTTTATTAAAACGGTTTAATTGAACCTACAAAGCAAAAATGTAATGACTATACTTGTAAAAAAAAGTTTTTTTTAAAAAAAAGAAATATTTTGAGTAGAAATAAAATTTTTTTAATTGTTTATTAATTATTGGAATTTCATCTATTCAAATAATTCAAAGGTCCATAAAAATTTCTTCTAACATGTCTATTCAGTTTTTAAAATCCACAGGATTTTTCTAAATTGGTCAATTTGTTGAAATACTACGATATTTTTTGTAAAAAATGCCAATTTTGAGAAAATTTGGTTCTTTTTTTTTGTTTTCACAATATTTGCAGATTTGTTTTTATTGTATTAAAAAATAAATTACACCATCTTCTTCCTTAATAAAAAACGAGAAAAATTCACTATATAAAAGCTGTTTTTGGTAAAATGCAAATCTTATATACACGTTTAAAATCTGGGGGAACAAAGGACCCCAGTTAGTCCTTAGAGGGTGATAAAAGTAAGTTAGTCCTTCTAGGGTTAATGTTCCAGATATTAAGTTTCAATATTCAGATATTAAATCTTAATTTCTGGATACTAAATTTGAATATCCACGAATATCCATTTTTCTCAGTGTACTGTCGTAAGCCAGTTAACTGAAGAACCTGTTAATGTTAGTTTATTTAAAAATTAATTCTTTTATAAAACAATACGAAAGAATATAAAAGTTTTTTATATTACGTTTTTAAGTTTTTTTATATTTATTATTACCAAATACCTATAACAAATACACTTTATTTTAAAAGAAAAGTAAGCAGTAACGAGTAAACTTAAATTTCTATTACATTATGAAAATATTACGAATGGTGAAGAAGACTACAGGTCAATAAGACTACAGGTCCGCAGTATAAAAGAAAGAGGAGCAACTCCGTAGCTTTCCATTTTGCTAGTGACTTTAAAGATCGAGGCTTTCTTTGAAATTCAATAGGGACACACTTTTTTAAAAGATTTAAACGTCTACCAACTTCAGTTTTTGAATTCTGTCCTACTTTTGCAGAAATTGAAACAATAAACCATCTCATTAACAAACGTCGCGTAACTCCTTCACCAAAGAGATGCATAAAGTCTAAGATGAACATCGAAATCATGTTCAAAGGAGGACGAATTAGTAAAAGTGGACTTTGGCCGTTATGATGACCAGCTTGTTTTTGAATGCAAAAAGTGTAGGGGAAAGTCGGGTAGCACCGGCCATCGGGTAGCCGCAGCCACTGTTTATTTTAAGTATAATGACATATTTTTATCATTGAAACAAATTAGAAATGGTGTATCATTTAATTCAACTTATTTTTTTAGTATAGTGACTCCATTATTTCATTTCTTTTTTATAAAAAACTACTATTCTGTAAATATAACCTTGAAGTGTTCGGACAATTTAAGAAATGAGTGTCGCATTGAACGTCATATAAAAATGATATTATATTTGTAATTTCTGACACTATTGAATTTATTTTTCAATTGATATCCATAAATGATTCTCTGTCGATTATTTAAGACATAATTTGTTGTTACTTTACTGAATTATATAATTAAAATAAAAAGTTTCTTTTACTGTGGCCGGACTTACCCGATGAACTTTTGAGGGTTAGTATTTTACTCCTCATATTTGTCCTTACGTATCTCTTAATTAATATGTTTATTTTATTATTGGAAGCATTTTAAGTGTTGACAAATAGTTTGTCTTCACCATGAAACAGTTTAATTATTGTTCTTGAAATATTTACACAATTTATTGACCAAAAAGCTTAAGGGGCCGGGGCTGCCCGACTTTCCCCTAATCAGTCCTTTCTGGATAATCTATTTCAGGATCTATTTACATTGTTTATTTTTCTTTCTTTAACCTCACATCGCTCGCATGCAGAGAAACCTACATGGCCTTTTGTGAACTTCATAAATGCCTTAGCAGGTGTATCGCATATGAAGCAATGCACTTTTACATTAACGCGACGATTAGAAAGTATTATGCCATGTGCCTGTAATTCATTTAATTCGGCAATAAAGTCTTCAAAATATTCATCTAAACTTGTAGGTTTTGAATTCCCACAATAGATCGCCACTAGAAAAGGAGCATATATATGTCCGGTTTATATAACACTCTTCCAGAAGTCACCCACGAACCTTTCTCTCCCGATTTAGTGAAATCAACACCATCGACGTTAAATTGTAAAAAAAATGATCGACTTCTTATGTACATACGTTAACGTCAATACAATTTTCAAGACATTTTCGAATATATGAAAATAAGTGTACTCTCCAGCAGAGCCGTTCACGTCTTGCATATCTTTCAGATCATATACAGCAGACGTTGTGCCTAAAAAGCTCTTAGCTGTCTTCGGTAACTGTGTCAAAAGTCTTTCTCGTAGTATCCCCAACAGTTGATCGACACTCGAATAGGGATGTGCACTGACCAAGATGACAGCGCACCGCTTTGTTAGATGACCGTCATCGGTCCGATTACTAGTCATCGGAAATCGGACCGTCATCGAGGAAATCATGTTATAAATCAAGTTTTAACGAATTTACACTTGATGTTTAGAATTAACAATAGTACAAAAACAACGCCTGAATCATTTATAACATTAGCGAGGTCTGCAAGTAAAAGATAATACAGTTTTCCAAGTTCTTACTATTAATTGAGAAATCTAACCTCGAAACCGATGTTAAAGATTACGCAAATTTGTGATAATTCTTGAAAAATCCTCAAATGCAAATAATAAATCATTATTATTTTGTCATTTAAGTATCCTGGCAACATTTTATGTGCAAATATTGTCACTTTTTAAATTTCATATGCATCAGTCAATCAGCTCCTGTTTAATACCTATTTCTTGACCCTCTTTGTGTGTCGGGTTGCATCTTTAACCGACAATAAATATTATTTATTCTTAACGCTAGTTTGATGTATTATTGTAAAATATCGTTTAAACAAAACAAATTTAGATTAATTTTTACAATTTTATTAGACTTCATTTGCACTAAATTTTACTTCATATTCCCGAAAAAAGATGATGTCCACGATGACAGATGTTGACGGTCCGATGACAGTCATCGGTCACCTGACGTCCGATGACGGTCACTCCCCATCCATACACTCGAATGATGCTGACCTATTGTGACTGACCATAATTGCATTTTTTTAATTTCTGAAACCTCTTCATCTCCATTAACCTGTATTATTTCATTAGCATAACTGTCATCATTGGATATCATTGGATAGAAATCCTAAATGGATAGAAAGAGAATGGAAAGAGTCAGATAGCGTCCCTAGCACCCGTTGTCGCATCTTGTCTTACTAACAAAAAGCATGAGTTAGACAAGCTGCGACAAGGGGTGCTTGGAACAGAGGTTGTCTCTTTTTATGGATCTCAAGCTGCCTCGCATGGGAAATTGTATGACTCGCGCACTCTATTCTTATATCTCTATGGAAGTCACATATGAGGGTGAAGTCTCATACGAAGGACTAGGGTATTAGTGGATTAGAATAGACCAATCAGAAAGCACTTTCCAATGTGACCAATTATCTGATTAGTCTATTCTAACCAACTGATACGTACCCTAGCCCTTCGAATGAGACTTCACCCTGAAGGACTAGGGTATCAGTGGATTAGAATAAACCAATCAGATAACATTGGAAAGTATTTTCTGATTTGTCTATTCTAATCCCCTGATACCTTAAGGTGAAATCAGATGAATGCGTCAAACGTTGCGTCGTAATGAGAAAGATAAAGACGAAGATATGTTTCTATCTCTTTTCATCTCATTACAACGCAACGTATGACGCATTCATCTGATTTCACCCTTAGGGTGAAGTCTCATACGAAGGACTAGGGTATCAGTGGATTAGATTTGACTATTCAGATAATTGGTCATATTGGAATGTATTTTCTGATTTGTCTATTCTAATCCACTAATACTCTAGTTCTTCGTATAAGACTTCACCCTAAAGCCCAAAGCACAACGAATACGGTTACGGGAGCAGGCATGAGATAATAAAGGACAGAGACTGTTTCTGACCTTTTCCGTCTCATGCTCTGGTCCCGTAACTGTATTTCTATCTGGTTAAGGTCTCGTCCCACGACAGCGTTAAAACATAAAACGGAAAGCGTTCAGCCAATAAGAATATGTTCTACAATGGAAGTTATTCTAATTGAGCGTTCTGATTGGAGCAAAGTTTTACGTTTTTGCGCTTTCACGCCTTGACGCTGTCATGGGACGGGACCTTTAGGCATTTATGCACCTAGGTGCAGGGTTGTGCTAGTAAAATACATACCTTAGGTTAATTACGTGGTACTTTACGGTAAAATACCTAGTAAATTACCTCAATAATATTTTGCATAATGTATTTTTTGGGAGTGGGGGGTAAAATACTTGTAAATTACGTAAAAAAAACCTCGAGTGACGCGTCACTGCACAACCCTGCCTAGGTGTAAATACGTGTTGAATACTACGTAAATTACATGAAGTAATTTTACCTTCCGAACACTGGGCGACATCGCAGCACTGCACAACCCTGGTTCAACTCAATTAATGTCTGTTTATCTGTTAATGTTAATTGCAATTGCAAAAGTTTTAATTAGTTCTCTTCATGAAGACTAGAATAAGGAGGTGAAATTAGATAGTTTTACCACAGGGAACGGTGGCGCGGCAAACAGGCTAGCCAGTAGGCGCCTCTTTTTGGTTCGGGCTTTGCTCAGTAACGAATTTTAGTTTTCTGCGCACGTAAGAGGGAGAATCAAGAGAAGGGAAAAGCGAGCTGATCAACAGCTGCTTCTCCCTTCTCCCTCTTCGTGCGCAGAAAACTCAAATTCGTTACTGAGCAAAGCCCGAACCGAAAAGAGGCGCCTACTGTTTGGCCTGCTTCTATGGACACCCCCACTCCACTCATTTCACCTCCTTATTCTAGTCTTCATGGTTCTCTTCTATTGACTACACTGTATATACTTTTTAAAGACCAAAAGGGGCTTAAGGCCAAAACCAACCAAATCAAAGTATAATTTATAATAATAGTCATAAAAAAGATCGTGATTAGTATACAGGAATGCTAGTATATAACTAATAAATTATAAAACAGTAATGATGTTTACAGTTTTTCAATAAATTATCCTAAAAATACAAATATAGGTATGTATAGGTTGTTACAAATTTGAAAGTAACTGATTTTATATAGATAAATTTTTTATAAAAATTGAAAAAGGGCTTTACAATTCTACATTTAAGTAATGCTTGTTTAAAGCAACGCGACAAGATTTTGACCTTACCTTTGTTAATAACAATTGTGAGGCTTTGCGAGGAAAGGTACCTAAAATAAAGCTTAACATTTTAGGTTACGTTTGTGATTGGTAATGAAAATACACGAAAAATAAAAAACCATGGGTTTAAAGCCAAACGCCACGACCACTGGAAACTAGACCACAAACTCTCAATACAAATAATTGATGTTTTAGTCAACATAAACATAAACAATTAAAAATAACGAAGTGGCTACGTCGCCCGTTAGAGAAAATACATGATAAAAAACGGGCGATATAACAAGAATACTTTTTGTCGCCCGTCAGAGAACATATATATATTTTGTTCGTCAAACATTAAATTAATTTTTGGTGTACACAGTTCAGATTTAAAATATAAAAATATTGACATAACCTCAATCTTATGAAAATTTTCGAAAAGAGGTGGAAAAGGGTGACAAAAAGAAGCGGAAAATTTGGAATGAATTCGGATCCATCTATAATAACATTGAAATGTACAAATATAGGGTAAGTGTTAGTAAGTTCGGCCGGTACACTGAAAAAAAAGAATAATAAAAGTTACATATTTTCGATTAAAGATTACTATTTTTGAGCAGTAGTTTTGAAACTGTTCAAAAATTAAATACTTTTTACTTAATTCAGTAAATGAATTATACTTTGATTGAAATAAAATTTACTCCATGGAATGGAAAATTTAAAAGAAAATTATAAGTATTAATATGAATCTGAGGAACTATTGTATCATCCAGAATAAGAATTGCTTTTCAACGGAGTGGCGTTTACATCGCCACTAACGATATTTACTCAGAAAATTGTAATTTTGCCCCTCTACTGCTCGCGTCACTCACCGATGTAGGCAGTATATGCGTGTGAGACGGGAAACGGGAGAATGAAATAATACAGAAAATAATATTTTCTTGTTTTTAATTCTTTATAAAATAAATCAATGCAAATAAAAATAAAAAAGTTTCTACATTATTAACTTTATAAATACACTTCAATTTATTAATTTACAAGTTTCATTCTTCTAATATACAAGTACTTAGAATTAACGAGTGAACACTTCGGAAAAATCTTAGAATTATACGGGATCGAACTACCTAACTTAAATATAAATACGCAATGTCGCAACCCTAAAAACGCACGCTTTCGCATTAAGCCTCTCGGCTATTGACGCAACTGACGTCATATATTTTTTAACTTATATGAATTACCGCAATAAAATAAACCATAAACCCCATATATTTTACTACATTATTGAAATTAAATGTAAATATTATTCAAAATAGTAGTAAATAGAATAATATTAGATAGAATAATATTAAATAAAAAAATTGTAAATATGTAAAAATAAATGAAATACTTATATAATCTAAAAAATTTTATATTAAAATATTATTAAATTTTTTTATACAATATTTTATTAATAAATAATACTTATTAAATAGTTTAAAGCAAACTAATTTATAAAATAAAATAGCAAACATAAAAGTGAAAATTAATTTTAGAAATGTTTTAATATTAATATTGAATAATTTATCTGAATATCAAAATAAATTTAATTAATTATTATAACAAATGCAGTTTTTTGAAGAAAATAATACAAAATAATATGATTAAACATAAATGAAAAATAAAAAATTGTTATTATATAACACCTGAGTTACAAGAAAAAAGTTTTTGATCTAAAAAATTAATTACTTAATATTTACCAAACAAATTCAAGTTTTATAAAAAAATTTGCAATGGTAATAGAATACATATTATTTAAAATATTTTTGTATCATTAATGAGTAACAATATACTAATTAATTTAAAGTATGAAACAACTAAATTCTCTAATTTAATACACATTTTGATATAAATTTGCTTATTATAATTTTTTTTTAGAACAAAATATGTCAAAATAAAAGTATAAAATCCATATTAACAAGAGATTTGTTTAAAAAATATTAAAAATGTTTATGTAACAAGGAATTGAAGCATTTATTAAATGTACATATATTTCGATTGTATATGACTCGCGTATCGGTGAGAGGCGTGTAGTAGTAGTATTAGTAGTAGTGGCACGGATTACTATTTCCTGAGCAAAAGTTGCTAGCAAATATTAAAAACTGATCCTACTGAAGTAATTGTTATATCACGCAGTTATACTTTTTAAAAATGCTTGAGCAATATTTAAAAAAGGACGAATTTAATAATTAATACTCGAAGTTGATAAAATTTATTAAGACAATATAAAGATTAAAAATATTAACAGAATTTTTAAAAATGACTAGAGTAATAATTACAATTAGTAAATTTTACTACGTAAAAAGTAATTTTTCTTTATATGAAGCACATTTTACTTTAAATAGTAATTTTTACTGCAAATAGTAATTTTTACTAAATAATTACATTATTTACTATAAATCGAGATCCTCTTTTCTCAGTGTATCAATAGTCGGCCAAACATTTTATTTTCTTTTAGAAATAAAGTGTTAAAATATTTCAAATTAAGTTATAAAGTAAAAAGGCAAATTAACTTTGTACTAAAATTTTAAAAAGTAAAACCAAATTAATATAGTTTAGAAGTTATAACGCTCTGAAAGTTGTGGCCGACTTCAGAATCACAGGTCGACTGCTGTATCTTTCACCCTATATGTACATTTTTCAAAATAGGTAAATTATATTTTTTATATGTGCTAATTGCATTTTTAAAATTAGTATTAGAAAAGCATAAAAACAAAGCAAATTAGAATTATAATTGTGCTAAAAGTCCATTTCAAGTATTTTGCAACAAATAAAAAAAATAGGATAAAACATGAAAAACAAAAAATTTTTTTTTATTAAATAATATTTACAATATCACATGGTAGTAATTAAATGTAACACATTTTTCTTATAACATATTTATAAATTTTAGAATTGCAGTTAATAGTATTTAATTTTATTTTAGGATTTTTTTTTAATTTTTCTCTTTTTATGCAAATTATTTAATATTATTTTACACAATTTTGTTATTATAACATTCACTAAACTTTTTTTTTTGTTGATTTTCATAATTATTTCCATATTTTTAAAAATAAATACTTTCTTTTTTTTTGTAAACTTATTCAATTTTTTTTACATCTTGTCTATTTTTTGCTAGATTTTTTGCAAACTTACTTGTTCTTCCAAAAAGTTTTTAGATTTTCTTTGTTTTTTAAATTTATTATTGGACTTATTTTAAGTGTAATAATATAAAAATGTGTTTGGATTAATTTGCTTTTAAACTTTTTTATTTTTACAGGATTTTCAAGTTTCTTTTGTGGACTTTCTTTTAATTTATTTTGATATATGCTTTTTTTAATTTTATTTTTTGTACTTTTTACATTTTTTTAGTTTGTTAGATTAAGGGAAAAAAACCTTTCTCTATTTTCTTCCTATTTATTTAATTTTTTTTCTTTAATTTCCGTCATCATTTTTCTATCTCTAAGAAGCATTTTTCCTTCTTTTCAATTCTTTATTTTTTATCTTATTATTACGAATTTTTGAAAACATTCATTTGGTGCTTCTATCTTCATTTTTTAAATTTCCCAATTTTCTTCTTTTTTAAAAGCTTTTATTCATTTCTTTTATTTTATACTATGTGAATTTAATCTTGTACTAAATATTTTCATTTGAACATCGTTCTTATGTGTATTTCATATCTCTTTATCATATCTCTTTAGTAAGATATTTTAAAGTCTTTTTTTAATTATCTTCTTATTTATTATTTGAAATTAAAAAAAATGTCCTTAAATAATTTAATTTTTTAAAAAGAGTTTCTACTTTTTTATATATAAATATATAACTGTCTCATTCTTGTGTTTTTTTTTTAAATTTTTTCTTCATTTCTTTAATGAACTACTTACAAAGAAACATTGGAGATTTCATATACTGATTATATTTTAAAAAAAATTAATTTTTGATTTAAATAAAAAAATCATGGTTTTTATCTGCCATGTAAAAAATATAATTTACTTATTTTAAAAAATGTACATCTATCTTTATACATTTCAATCATTTCAATGTTAATATAGATGGATCCGAATTCATTCCAAATTTCCCGCTTCTTTTTGTCACCCTTTGTCCTTTTCCACCTCTTTTCGAAAATTTTCATAAGATTGAGGTTAGGTCAATATTTTTATATTTTAAACTGTGTACACCAAAAATTTATTTAATGTTTGACGAACAAAATATATATATTTTCTCTGACGGGCGACGTAGCCACTTCGTAAAAATAATGTCATCTTCTCCCATGATTTTACAGATTTTTTTTATTGAATGTTATTCTATATTTAATGACGAAAAATTTAAAAAAAAAGCGCACTACGCTCTATGAGTGGCAGACGCACTCCCGTCCCACGCGTGGTCAGAATCTGCAACTTACTATTCAAAAAAGTCTGCAGCCTCCAAATTTTAACCAAATTGGTTGATTCTTATTTTAAAACACTCAAGAATGAATTCTTAACAACATTAAGGAAGCACTTTTTTGAATTTCTGTTTTTTATTATTATTGTTTTAATGTTAATAACAAAATAATGCCAAAGTTTTTAGCATCTCTTCTTTTTTATCAAATAAAAGTTGTCTTTATGCTGAATATCATTTAAATACACTGAGAATTGATGTCTAAAAGACAAAAAATGATATTTTGATAAAAAAAATTGTGTATTTAGTTAATAAATTTTTTAATTTATTTAAGTTAACAAATGAATATCGCGCTTATTTACAGTTATAATAAATTAGTTTTTTTTCAATTATTTTAGTCTTCAGTTACAATTGCCAGTTGTACATGAATATTATTTAAAAAATATTATTTGTGTTTGTTATAAACAAATTAAATTAACAAATGAATAGCTCACTTGTTTTTTATGGAAACTGAATCGTTTTTTCCACATATTTTTATAATTCTCTTAACAGTAACATTTCTTAATAAATATTGTTTAAAAAGTATTATTGCTAATTGTTAAAAACAAATTAAATTAACAAATTAACAGCTATCTGGTTTTTTATCAAAACTGAACATTTTTTTCCTAAAATTTTTATAATTCACTTAACAGTAATATTTGTTCACGAATTTCTTCAAGTTCTGTTAAGAAAAATGCAAACTTAATTAAATTCGTTTGAGGTATTTCTCACAATTTAAAGTAAATCCATAGAAAATAGGTTTTTCAAGTATAACAGCAAGAGAAATATCTTAAAAACCAGTTCGAAAATTAAAATTCGACTGTAAGAAAATAGTTTCTAATAAAATTCTAATTTTTAAAAATTCAATTAAAATATGAACAGCTCACTTGTTTTTATTTTATAATTTGTTAATTTAATTTGTTTATGACAAACAAGAATAACATTTTTTAAATAATATTCATGTACAACTGTCAATTGTAACTTCGTGAACAAATATTACTGTTAAGTGAATTATAAAAATTTGAGAAAAAAAATGTTCAGCTTTGATAAAAAACCAGATAGCTGTGCGTTTGTTAATTTAATTAGTCTCTAACAATAAGAAATAACACTTTTTAAACAATAATCATAAAGAAATATTAATGTTAAGATACTTATAAAAATATGTGAAAAATACAATTCAGTTGCCATAAAAACCAAGTAAGCTGTTCATTTGTTAATTTAATTTGTTTTTAACAATGAGTAATAATACTTTTTAAACAATATTTATTAAGAAATGTTACTGTTAAGAGAATTATAAAAATATGTGGAAAAAACAATTCAGTTTCCATAAAAAACAAGTGAGCTATTCATTTGTTAATTTAATTTGTTTATAACAAACACAAATAATATTTTTTAAATAATATTCATGTACAACTGTCAATTGTAACTGAAGACTAAAATAATTAAAAAATACTAATTTATTATAACTATAAATAAGCGCGATATTCATTTGTTAACTTAAATAAATTAAAAAATTTATTAACTAAATAAACAATTTTTTTATCAAAATATCATTTTTTGTCTTTTAGACATCAATTCTCAGTGTATTTAAATGATATTCAGCACAAAGACAACTTTTATTTGATAAAAATGAAGAGATGCTAAAAACTTTGGCATTATTTTGTTATTAACATTAAAACAATAATAATAAAAAACAGAAATTCAAAAAAGTGCTTCCTTGATGTTGTTAAGAATTTATTCTTGAGTGTTTTAAAATAAGAATCAAGCAAAAAATTTGTAGGCTGTAGACTTTTTGAATAGTAAATTGCAGATTCTGACCACGCGTGGGACGGGAGTGCGTCTGCGACTCATAGCGCGTAGTGCGTTGAGAGAAAAACTTGAATAACTTTTGACCTAATTTAAATTACTCACTTTTTTTTTAAATTGTTCGTCATTAAATATAGAATATTCAATAAAATACATTCAATAAAAAAAATCTGAAAAATCATGGGAAAAGATGACATTATTTTTAATTGTTTATATTTTTAACAATTTTTTAAATATTACCTGATGACAAATATTAATCAAAAGTGGTGTTATTTTTAATTATGCATGCCAAACATGAGCTTGATTCCTCCCATAGAAACAAAGAAAATCAATAATTACGAAAATCATACGAAAAAATGTTATTAACAATAACTATTGAAAAAATTAAAATTTTGCAAAACTGTCAAACTTGTATTTTTTATTTATCATATAGAGTAGAAAAATGGTAGTAGCATGAAAGATACTCGAACATCAAAAAAATCATGAGCACACTTCACGGATTTTGACACATTTTCTGGAAAATGGATTTATCAACTTTTGAAAAAGTGCTCCTCATTTATAAATTAATCAATAGAAAACAAACATTAAATAAAAAAATAATAAATGAATAAAAAATAAAACTTAGAGTATCGTCAAAAAGAAAGAAACTCAACAATTTAAGAAAGGATTTTTTATAAATAATGCAAACATATTCTGCTTTGAAAAATATCACCTTTGAAATTTTCGTAAAGAAATGGAGCGCGCTTTTGGAAGGTCAAGTAATAATAAAATAGCTATTCGTGTAAGATGGGCGCATTTGTAGAGTAATCGAGACTCGTGAAGTTTGTCGCAGTAACGAAGCTAATGCAGCAATTACACGATTTAAGATTCCTTTAGATGCGCCGTGTTCCACACATTATTTTGTGTAATATCTTGAGTCAAGAACTCTACTGAAAACACTAATTTGAGAGTTCTGGAAATTATAAGGAAGAGAATTCAATTTTTTATTACACCCTAACCTCACCAGCAATGCTATTCAAGCATGCTTGCTATTCAAACACGTGATACGACAGCTGATGTTTTGGTCGGCAAGCGTGCTTAAATAGTATTGATAGTAGGGTAAGCTGTGACAAAAAGTAAAATTCTCCTCCTTTTAAGCTCTAGAACTCTAAAAGTACAGTTTTTTAGTATCGTTCTTGGCGCAAAGTGGTATATAAAATTAATAATAAAACAAAAACGCTAGCACCAATAAACAGTTTTCTACAATAGTAATAAAAATAAAAATGTTTAAAATAAATTTTATGACATTTTTTACATAGTTTATTATACCAATTTTGACTCCATCTCGTTATATAATTTTGTATATGAATTTTGATATACTTTTGGACATCATTTAGATTTCTATATGAATTTCTGTATGAGTTTTCACATAAAAATTTTCAATAGGGTAGAAACAATATTACAAATTTAGGAACAAATTTTTATGACAAGTCCTGTGACTGTGCGTAGGAGGAGGCCTGCCTTATACGACGGAGATGGGAATTTTGGAACTTGTATATGAGCTACGTAGAGGGTATCTCTGGCACCTCTGACTTGGTTGGTTTTACAAATCAAACCAACCAAATCAGAGGTGTCAGGTACCCTCTACAAACGCATTTGCGCAAGTCTGTGGAAAGTGGTATGATTGGTCGAAATAAGCAAGCTGGTTTAAAATCGTTTTATTAAAAGAGTTTAAACTACCCCGCTAATTTCGGTCAATCAAACAACTTTTTAAAGACTTGGGCAGATGCGTTTGTAGAGGGTACATGGTACCTCTGCTACATGTCGTGTACAACTTGTACTTGTGAGTAAGGACCGTGAGGATCTAGCAGGATGCGAACTCTATTGGTGGATTCCCACAAGATTCGCAGAACTTGAGACCCTTACAGAAGCCAAGGTTCTCAAGATATATTCACTTATACTTGTGTGTAGCTGGAATTATTTTTTATTCATTATTTCACACTATGATGATTTAATGAATACTTCAAATTCCAATTTTATATTCTCCAATATCTGTAGCTACGTTCCCAAATTCGATGCTGGATGGATGTTGGTTTAGTAGGTGAAGGTGGCAGCAACAATTCTTCGATCCTTGCAGGATGAAAAATTAAGATGATTCCTATATTGTGGAAGGACAGATATTTTTGTTATACAACACAATTTTATCTAGCTATTGCTTGTGTCTAATCTTTATCATTTTCTACCTTGTTTCGTCTCGTCTCCCTTCCAGCTTAATTCATAAAAACGGGGATATGTCTTTATCCACTACATACTGGTAAACTAGATTGAGACTTGAAATTTACTTTTCTTAATTTCTACTGTCGCTTTGGGATAGGTTTAGTCAGTAAAACTCACTGGATTTCTATTAGTAAGAAATAACAAAATAATATATTGAAACCAAAATAATAGAAATGTACAAAAAATAATATAATACCAAAATGAATTTGACAGGAAAAAAATATAAAACAAAATAAATGAATTTACCAAAAAAATAAAACATAGTATTGCTGGAAGAACCGACGTTAAATAACAAAAATAAAACAGAAGCCATTGTTCGGGTTGTCTTTCTAATCTAGGCTCACATCCTGCCAGAACTCTTTTAGAGTTTGTTTATCCGGAATCTATAAACAGATTATAAAAAATAATATAGATTACACATACAAAATTAATCCAATTCAATTAGAATTGTCTAGTATGATCGGTCGCACATTAATCAGAAACTCCGTCTTTATTTCAATACTAGTTATGGACGAACCATAACTAGCTAATATAACTTGCTGTGGTTACTAATTTTGTTAGATTCGACGGCAAACATTAGTTAGCCACTGAACTTTACATTCCTCGAATTTTTTTTAATCCTCTTTTTCTCTCACGTCAGCCTCAATTATAATGCGAACATTTGGTTTTATTAAGGTTGTTGTAAAAATATCACAGTTTTTTTTGTATAGCGTTGAGCACCAGTAGCTTTGCAAAATAAGCTGCATTGAATCACAGTAAAGCCATGCTCGTAAATAATTTTATGGTTCAACCGTAAATATGTCATTTCTTCTTTTTTTTGTAAAACCGCACAAGCAATTTCTAATGCAAAACATGCTAGGTTCATTTGGCATAAGATATGGCCACATATCCAATACATTTGAAAATACACTTCTAGATCGTAATATTCTATTACACAAATTTAATTCTCCTGTCAAGCAAGTATTATCATGTAGGTTTGATGAATCAACAAAATCCTTTAAAATAAGACATCTTTGGACATAAACAAACTCTTCTGCACCACACTCGAAAAAGTTTAACAAGTACCCGCAAGCTTAATTTCTGACATCCCCAGATGTTTAAAATATTGTAAGTGCTCCTTAGCTCCCATTGACAAGATTTGAGCAAATGTATAAAAGGGACATGTAGCTCTTATTATGTTTATTGTTAATTTCGATACAACTTGAAAAATTATTACCATTTTCTAAAAGCGTATTCTAAAACCCTGTCCAAAGGAACTCGACTTTGACGTACGTAAATATCCTTTCAATTCCTAAAATATTTGGAAGGCTTCCTGGCTGGAAGGTCATCAACGTTTTTAAGTTTTTTCTTTTCTTCGCACCAGATGCAGAAAAATGTTTTAAGCTTTGACCAAGGATATTATGTTCCTTAAATCCTTTTTTGCGCCAATTTTTTTTCGCATCCAACATTGTGTCTGGTTTTTCAAAGTCAACATTCATTATAATGGGTCGGTTTAATAAAGGAGTATCTTCTTCTCCTAGATTTCTCCATTTTTTTATCAGCTTAAGTTCTGCAGAAGGTTCAAAATCTTCTGAATCGTCAGTAATAAGTACTGGAGCATAATTATCAAAGATTCCAAAGATTCTAAATTTTCTGAATCACCATTAAGAGCTGGAGTGTAAGTGTCGCAATCTTTCAAAGTTTCCAAAGTTTCTGTATCATGAATTTTTCTGGGAGTGTAACTTTCGCAAGGTTTGAAATTTTTATCATTAGCTTAAACATTTAAAGTTATGATATGTCTTGCTACATCTCCGTCTAACTCATTGTTGAACGTAATATCTTTGTTTTTATCTATTTTAGCTTTAAAAGATTTTTTTTGTCAATAACTTAAAGATTTAAAGCTGTACTATGTACTGCTATCCCGTCATTGAATATCGAAAAATTTGTTTCATGCAATATAACGTTTTTTTTCATCTTCGACATCATCAATATCAGACGACAAATTTTTCTTCATATTTGAAATTTGAGCTTTTGTAATTTTCCGGCAAGAAGAGGTTAATTGAAATAAATAAAAACGTTTCCGAATTCGTAAAATTTCGAACCTTTTCAATTCAATCTAATGTTGTTTTTGGTCTTTGACGTTTTAATTCATTGTGGCAGCATTCATCTAGACACATGTATATTCATTTTAATTACTGACGAAAATAGTACACATTTAAATTCAGATACAGTAGTTAGAATCGAACTCAGTTTAATAAAGTTTTATCCTAAAAAAATGTGGAATCAATTAAATTTCAATTAGAACGTAAAAATTGACAACAGTTTTATTAATTGTAATCAAACGAAATTAAAACGGATTCAAATATTTGGAAATATGATCAATATTAATATCGCTTTCTTTTCAAAGCAATGTCGTTTTTGGTCTTTTTCGTAACTCATTTTAATCCATTTCAATCAACCTCTTCTTGCCGGATTCTGTGGACGCTAGTAATGCTTGACCTTATAGTGCTCTAAAATGCGTTATGAAAAATTTATCGGATAGAATCCTACTTTGTGAATCCTTAAGAATATTGTTTTTTAATTCCCCAAAGATTCCTTTAACATAAGAACCAGTTGCTCTTATGTCCCTTGCTTTAAAATGTTTTGTCATAACACTGGTCCACAGAACAAACTCAGTAGCCAATCTGCGTAGTATGGCACACCTATATGCGATTTACTGTTATAAATTTGATTTTAAATTAAGCGGAGAAACGCTCCAATTGAAGCATGAGATTCGACGCGTACCGGCGTGCAAATCTTTACACTGACAGATACTTACTAAATGCACGTTCGATAGTCCTTAATTATCAAAGAGAACAACTAGCGAAGTGACTTAGAAGCAAATTCGAGTTGACAGATGGAAAATGTTGAAAGCTACTAGAAAAATCCAAATCAGGCGAACTTACCAATTCCGATGAGAAAGTAGTCGGATAAGCTAGTTGCTCGTCTGATGGTTCGTTTAAATGCACTGGTAATTGTGAACAAAATAACCTTCAGTTGTACTAAGAAAAAATCCTTTATTAGGGTCACGACACAGTGCGATACACTAGATAAGAATAATTCTCAGAAAACTAATATAAAATAATTGCAAAATGCGGAAAGTTAGCGCACGCCAAGGAGCCCAAGCTCTAATGCATTGAGTTGAAGCAAAAGTAGTTTGCGGTTGTCGTCTACCGCTGCCAAGGGGGTGAAACTGGCAATGGAAATTCCGGTAACATAGAACGGACTTCCGTGCCAGGCAAACTAGTGTTATTTCTAGGGACTTAATGTACATTAAGGTGGATTCTTGAAGAATTTTTGTTTTTGTTAGTGTGGCAGCAGTGATGTTACTATAAAATGCTAAAAGTGAATCAAGGACTGTTTTATTATAAGGAAAGAAGGAGGTAAATTGTCTGCCCTTTTCTCTCTTATTCTAATCATTACGATTTGTGATTTAGAGTTTGATTCTGATTAGAATCATTATGTAGGATAGTATTGTAGGTTATGTTTATCAGATGTTATTTCGTTAGTTTTGCCAGTCATTGTCAGATGGCGTTTTATGGCGAGGGGTGGACGGAGGAGGGAAATTTTGTTCCTCTGGATTTACACGCAGCTTCACTCCCTTGACCGCCGCACAGTGGGCCAGGAAAGCCGATTTTTGGCCAAAAGTCGATTTTGGAATACGCAATAGAGATATAGTACATTGTAATCAGTGATAATGAAACTAACTTTTACCAAAGTGATTTGTTAATATATTAATTCTGCTCCATTTGGTAGCAGTATAGATTCAAAAAAGTATTACAGTTTCAGAAAATATTTTTTTTTTTATATTACAATTATTGAAAAGAAAAATGTCTATATTCATAAAAGTTACTGATTTTCTGTGTTACTAAGAATGTAAACAAGAGAAAATTTCTGAATAACATGTACAATTAAACTTTTTTATTGACGTTACATTCAGGTTTAGATCAAAAAACAAATTTTTTTATACTTAGTACACGCTTTCGAATGTAAATACCAAGAGATACCACGCCCTTTTTAATAATATGAAGTATGAAGTTCTTCTACAGAATGTGTACTTCAAGACAGGTATGCACGTTTTTGCACATTTTGATATACAGGGTGTCCAAAAAATTTTGAATTTTTTTTTCTAAACACGGTATTTATCAAAATATTTGACCGTTTTCAAACTTTTTGGACACCTTCTCTGCATAAAACTTATAAGACATTGGAAGCAGCACACAAAAGATTTAACCTTCTGTTACTTATTAAATTCTTTAACCCGTTGCGCGCATATAGCCGCTTAGAGCCGCGCTTACACAGTTTTGGCCACTTCTCGTGCCGCGGCTACACAGGCAAGGGGTTAACTATAAATTATAGCCTGTAAGGTTTTGAAAATATTTTTTTGTTTCCTTATTTATCAAAAAACCATTATTGATACAACTTAATTCTTTTACACAACGCGATCCAATCAGAGCGTTACATATAACGTCGCGTCCCCTACCTTGCACTATTCTTGACACGCTCCGCAGTAGCGACGCGAATATCACTCGCTTCCGAACTATCAAGCCGACTAGACTAGTCAATCTGCTTTGACAATTTTATTTTCTCTTTTTTAACAGAGTACTAAATTTTTTTTTTCATTTAACATCTTGCGAATCTTGATTTTTCTAAAAATGTTCAAATTTACAAAAAAAGAAATCCTTGAAGAAATTTTACGAACTGACAGTATAAATTCCACTGTGAATTTCATTTTATCTAAATGTAATTTAAAGATCCAAGATATTCAAACTGAGGACTTAGAATGTTTAAAAATTAATTTAAGTTCTCTTAGAAATAAAAGAAAACGATAGATTCGCAAAAGTACACAGAATAAAAAGTAGGTTTGAACTGAAATATGCTTCGTGGTTAGAATCTGAATTCTCTGTTATACTTAATAGTACAAGCACTCCTAAAGTAGTTGATACTTCACATTTTGGTCGTCCAAGTCTTGAATTTGATCAATTGTCTGATCGTTCGAAACGTAGAAAAGTAGCAGAAATTAGTTCGAAAGCACAACATGATCCTAAGAGACTATTAATGGCTTCTTCTTATGCAGCAAAACGAGGTAAGTTTACAGATTTATGTTCTGCTTTAAAACATGTTTCTAAAACATTGGAATCTGAAAATGAAACAAATAATTTGTTTGAGTTACCGAAACAGTCAATAAAAATGAAATCTGATGAAGAGGCTTTATCTTTTTTATTGGACAATTCTCTTACAAAGTCCACATATACAAATATTCGATTAGAAAGCAAAAATTGTGGAGCAGACATATGGCCACCCTATAATCAGGTTAGAGAAGCTAAGTCACATTGCAGACCACCTAAAGATGACATTACTATTACTGAAAAACAGCTATAGTTCCTCTTCAGTCACTGCTAAATCATACTGCAAATAGAATTGTTGAAATGCAAACTGACGTGATAATTCAGTACATGGACAAAGAAAATCTGACAGAAGTTGAAGTTCTGATGATGTGTTCGTGGGGAATGGATGGCAGTAGTGGTTATGCTCCTTATAAACAGGGTTACAAATCAAGTTCAAATAATGAAAGCCTCAAAGATCAAAGCTTGTTTATCACTTCTGTAATACCCTTAAGATTACTAACCGGTGAAAATGTAATTTTGTGGAATAACAGAATGTGTCAGTCACCAAGATCTTGTAGACCTCTTCAAGTGTTGGAAATTCAAGAATCAGCCGATGTTATTTTGGAGCAGAAGCGTAATGTTGAAGCCGAAATAGAAAAACTGGAAGTTCTTGAAGTTTTACTAGATGAAACTAAAATCGTAAGAATACATTTTGCATTATTTTTAACCTTAATAGATGGTAAAGTGCTTAATGTTATAACAGGCACAAAATCAATGCAAACTTGCCCAATATGTCATGCGACTCCAAAACTGTTCAATAACTTATCTAATAAACAGAATGGTACGTTTGTTCCAGATGTTAATTCGTTAGTTTATGGAATAAGCCCACTACACGCGAGGATCAGAATTTTCGAATGTTGCCTACATCTCGCATATAGACTGCTCTTCAAGGCTTGGCAAGTACGATCTGTCGAACAAAAGGCCATGTTTGCAGAACGGAAAAAACAAATCCAAAAAACTCTCTGGGAAAAGATGGGATTAATAGTGGACAAGCCAAAAGTAGGAGGTGCTGGCACCACTAATGACGGGAATACGGCTCGTAGAGCTTTTGAGAATCCAGAGTTGTTAACTGAACTACTAGAACTCAATGTTGACTTGATTCGCAATTTTAAAACAATTTTAACAACTATTTCCTTGCAGCTACCAATTAATCCCGTTAAATTTGAAGAACTCTGCACATCCACTGCTAAACTTTATGTGACTTACTATAATTGGTACACAATGCCTTCAACGCTACATAAAATTCTTATGCATGGAGGAGATATCATAAGATCATGTATGCTACCTACTGGAATGCTTGCCGAGGAAGCTTCTGAGGCTCGCAATAAAGATTACAAGAATTTTAGGCAATTTCATAGCAGAAAGCAAAGCCGCGATGTCACACTTCACGATGTTTTTTATAGAGTAATGGATACTTCCGACCCCAAGCTATCAGGAACATCTTTATCTTCTCGTATTCAACGCAAAAAATTTCTGTCAATTTCAGAAGATGTTAGAAATTTATTGGCTGTTCCTGAAGTATCTCCAAGTAATGCGACTCTTCGTGAAGGATCTACTTTGGATGATGAGGAATACGATGCAAATGAAGATTTTGAGCTTCCAGAAACCTATAACGAAATTGAATTATCAGACGAAGAAGAATAGACGTAATGTAAATACTAATTTGTTTAGTTTTGTTTAAAATAACAAAATTTTAAAATCAATTCTAATAAACTGTTTAAAAATAAATCTTTAAAAATTACAAAAAAAAATTTAAAAAAACAAAAAACAAAAAACAAAAAAAATAAAAAAAAAACAAAGCGCTTCAATAGCCCAACTTTCAACCTTCACGTGGTGAAGCGCGTGAGTAGGATTAATGAAATTATCTGAAACTAATGAAAATGTTGGCATTTTTTACACAGTTTTATCATCTTCTTTGGTACTTTGCGTTCTTGAAGACCAAACAAGTAAAGAAAATTATTCACCATTACGTATGATGTTGCCACCTTGGATTTCTAAATTTTAACATTATATTCGAAATCAGGGACCTCAAGCACTTTCGGGTAATAAATTTTGAACAAATCTATAGTGTTTAAAATTTTAGGTCCTTCAGATTTTATCTACAATTTTGTATTTTCAAAATCCGACATCAGATTCATAACCAACTACCTCAAAAAACAACGTGTAACAAGTTTCAAGTACATCAGGCTGATTTTTATATTCTCGTTAGCCATATTGGATCCGCTAGAGCTGTATAGAATTTTGAAAATCCGACGTCAGATTTGTATTCAGCGACCTTAAAACCCCCAAATAAGAAGTTTTAAGCAAATATACAGATTTTTTAGATTTTAAGTCCGCCATATTGGATCCGCCATTTTGAATTTTTAAAATTCGACATCAGATTCGTAATCAGCGACCCCAAAAACCCCCGAGTAACGAGTTTCAAGCAAATATATAGACTTTTTGATTTGAAGTCCGCCATATTGGATCCGCCATTTTGAATTTTTAAAATCCGACATCAGATTCGTAATCAGCGACCCCAAAAACCCCCGAGTAACGAGTTTCAAGCAAATATATAGACTTTTTAGATTTGAAGTCCGCCATATTGGATCCGCCATTTTGAATTTTTAAAATCCGACATCAGATTCGTAATCAGCGACCCCAAAAACCCCCGAGTAACGAGTTTCAAGTAAATATTTCTACTTTTTAGACTTTTGGCCAAAAATTTTGTTTCCTGGCCCACTGTGCGCCGCGCCAATAGTCTACACTACCACTTGCAAACGTTGTGTATGTTACAGGATTAGTGTGTTTGTATAAGTGTTAAAGCAAAATAACGTAGTCAGGAAAAATTAATAAATATAATATAAATATATTTAATATGTTTTACATAAACAGTATTTTTGCCGATGCTCGTGGATAATAGGTTAGTAATGCTTTTTTGTTATTGCAGATTATATTATAAACTTTTTAATTAAAAAAAAAGCATTCAAATATAATTTACTAACCTAAAATTGTAAGTTTTGTTATTTTATTTATTTCTTTTATTGAATTTTATTATTTTATGGGTTTAATTTAAGGCCAATAAATGTATTTTATGACATTTGTATTATTAACATTTAAAATATAATAGATTTACTGTCGATTAGTGTTTTTCAAATACTTTTTTAACAGCTGTCGTGAATTTGACAATGTGTCAAACATAAAAATTTTCTTAAGGGGCCAATCATTGTACCTATTACCCTATTTCTGTTTTCATTCGAAGGTTTATTTCCATTTTTCTTTATTTATATTCTGAAATTTTTGTCTTTTTTATTCGTACGTTTATTTAATTTTCTTTTTATTTATATTGTGCACTTTTTAACATTTTTAATTAGATCTTACTTTTCTTTTTACTTTAAAAAAGTTTTATAGCTTTGTTCCACAGTTCCTCGTGGAAAGTATCCCCTGAAGAAACAATAACTTCTTTGTTCTTAAAACAATCCTGAAATTCTTGATTTCCTGAATGTTTATTTATTAAACTTTCTTTGCAATTCAAGCTATCGAAAACTTAGTCTATTATATGGAGAAACAAAGCTGTACCTGAACCATTTTCAAACATTTCTAACGTTCACTGAGAAAATAAGACTCTAGCCAATTTCTAGGTTAAGGGACTCGGAACAAAAGAAATAAAATACCGCTACCACAACTGAACCTCAAGGTTAACAGTAGCCTTTATTCTGCTAATAATAAACAACGTGCTTTGCAGGTGCTATATCAACAACCTCTCTCGGTTATATTTAGTCAACTTATTTTCTCAGTGTTCCATCAGAATTTTTCGCTTTGTTTTTACACATAGAAAACATAACGGATGTCGTTGAGTGACTAAAGACCCGTTTGCACAACATGATTTTCAATTTTTCTTTTTGAGTTGGAAAAACTTTCGCATCACTTAATTTCGTAAAGAGTCTAAACCAGAGATGCCAGCGAGAACCCCCATCGATAACTGAGCATTCCTCCCAAACGTAACCTCATGGGTCCAAAGAAGCGGTCTAGTTTGAAAAGTCTTTATATTAAGCATTTCAAACTAGACCGCTTCTTTGGACCAATGAGGTTACGTTTGGGAGGCATGCGCAGTTATCGATGGGGGTTCTCGCTGGCATCTCTGGTCTAAACATTCCATTTTCTTTATGGATTTTATATGCCGTGACTAAATAAGACCACAAGGCTTGTTTATTTTTAGCCTCCCATAAAAACAATAAGTCCTTTATTCAATAAATTATTCTAAATCCCCTTTATTAAATGTAGTAAATCAAAGACAGGGACGATTTCCATGTCGTGAATTTTTATAACATCATCGTATGTTTCACCATGATTTCCTAATATTTTAGCTTTAAAATTATTTATTAAATTCTTCATTCCTTTTTATTTGTTCGGCCCTGATCGCAGATCGAAAGCAACGACAGTAAAGCCAATAACCTTCAGGTTACGAACTATTTCTGTATACATGATTAAGAAATCTTCAAAAGTTTGTGAATCCTTACAAAAGGTAAAGTCTATCGGCTGCTTCCAACATTTTTATATTTTAAAGAATTCACTGCTTTTACTATCCACAATTCCACACAATGGCGTGGTCGGCTATATCTCCCGTTTTTCTGGTTCCATTGTCAAAGAAGCTTCTGACTGTGTCTCTATGTGATGGTAAGTTAGCGACGTTTTAATTTCGACATCATCGCACAGTAAAACGCAAGTGCGCTCTTTCTCGTCTTTTAATCTTTTTTCCTGCTCTTCGAGGCCACTGAACAGCTCCTCGCATATTTTGCGAACAGTATCAGTGGAAGGCAAACAAAAAATATACTGGACAAATAATGATAGGCTGTAGGACTGCGTTTATAAATAGCAAAAGCAAACAGTTTGTCATCCCAAGAGAATACTCTTGAAAATTTGGATCGAAGTTTGTTTTCCATATTGCACATGAAAAAATTACGTAGAGGAGGTGGACATTCATCCAAACTGTTAAGGGCCTAAAAACGCATCCTTTCTGGAGGCCTTAAGACCACTTCCGGCTAGTCCTTGTTAGCTGGCGTATCGCCTTCGTTGAGTGGTCTTATACCCCTTCGCTATCGCCTAGGCGATGTCTTCCCTTGACTTACGGGAACTACTTTTTTTGGCGGCTATCGAGATCTTTAACCTTCGTAATATGTTGTATGAAGGTTTCGATGTGCGGCCAATTCTCTTTGGAGCTAGTCATTAACAAGACCATGTTCCCCGGTGAACATGACCTGCCTTTGAGGGCTTCATTGTCTGCAGATAAAAAGCGTGTGCTCACACACGCACTTTAAACGCACGTAAAGGCACACACTGCACTTGCTTTTCTTCTAAAGCGCTCCAAGTATGAGTTAAAACACCCGTGTCCTGAGAGCGCTTGCGTTAGGTAGTATGAAACTACTCCACGCTGTCGGTTAATCCAATTGGCGAGTGTGGGTATGAGTTGATTCGTCCAACGACCTTTTTTCTCTCCGCTTCATTTTGCTTGCCATCTTTCAACGAGTCTGCTTCACGCATCTCGGCGGATTTGGTCCTTGTTGGTTCTATTGTCATCCGTATAACGGGTGAACATTCTATCTTTGAAAAGGAGGAAAATTTTCTCCCTTTCTTGCGCAAAAAGGTCTGCCGGCGCACAGTGGTCTGAAACCCGATTCTAGCTGGACAAAACTATTCACTTAAGAACGCTTTGATACAATTTTACGCCACTTTGTTTCTAGCAGTTTTTGAGGCCGCTGATTACGAATCTCAAGTCATATTTCAAAAATTCAAAATGGCGGATCCAATATGGCGGACCAAAAAATTACGAAATCATTGTATTTTAGTTAAACATGGTATTTTAAGGTTTTTGGGGTCGCTGATTACGAATCTGCTGTTAGATTTTAAAAATTCAAAATGACGGATTCAATATGGATGACCCAAATATTACAAAATTGGTTTATTTTAACATAACATTGTATTTAAAGGTTTTTGAGGTCGCTTATTACGAATCGGAAATCAGATTTCAACAATTAAAATGGCGGATCCAATATGGCGAACTGAAAAATGAAGACATTAATTTATTGTAATATAACATGGTATTTAAATGTTTTTAAGGTTGCTGATTACGAATCTGAAGTCACATTTCAAAAATTAAAATGGTGGATCCAATTTGGTGGACTGACAAATAAAAAAATTAGTGTATTTTAATGAAACTTGGTATCTTCAAATTCGTAATCAGCGACCTCAAAAACCTTTATATACAATGTTGTATTAAAATAAACCAATTTTGTAATATTTGGATCATCCATATTGAATTCGTCATTTTGAATTTTTAAAATCTAATAACAGATTATCGTAATCAGCGACCCCAAAAATCTTAAAATACCATGTTTTATTTAAAAACAATGATTTCTTCATTTTTTGGTCCGCCATATTGGATCCACCATTTTGAATTTTTGAAATCTGACTTGAGATTCGTAATCAGCGACCTCGAATACCCTTAAATTTCACGTTATATTGAAAAAAAACCAATTTTTTTATTTTTTAGGTCAGCCATATTGAATCCGCCATTTTAAATTTGTAAAATTTAACTACAGATTCTTAATCAGCGACCTCAAAAACCTTAAAATACCATGTTTTAGTAAATTACATGGATTTCGTAATTTTTTGGTCCGCCATATTGGATCCGCCATTTTGAATTTTTGAAATCTGACTTCATATTTATAATCAGCGGCCTGAAAACTGCTAGAAATAAAATAGCATCAAAGCCTCTTTGTGCAAATATTTTTGTCCTTTTAGAATCGGGTTTTATGGACCGCTTTAAACACAAAAATATCGAAAAGTGGCAAAAAGTGTTAATGGTTACGGAAAATTTAGGTCATAATTCACCTTCACCCATGAATAACTTTTTAAATAAATTTGAATAATTTTACTTTTTCTATTTTGAAATTTGTATTATACAAGTAGCAGACAAACTTACTTTTGTCGTCGGTTTTCAAATATAAACATTAAAAATAAAATAATTTATCTATCACTATCTTGTAGTGTGTGAATCAAACTATAGAATTCATATAGGATTGTTTAAAATTTGATGATTTAATAGGTCACGAGCTGCGTTTAAATAAAGCTATGATTTTTAGAGCAAAATCAATTGTGCGTGAGTTTACGCAAGTACAAGCATTAATACAGTAATATAATTTTTTTTAGTGATTGAATCACACAAAAACGGATGCTCTACACTGAAAAGAGGTTAGGAAATCTGTCAAACTTAGTTCCTTACAGCAGAAGTATTATAACCTCCGAATAACAGCAAATCCACTTTGGTGTTGCTCCTGCATTATTTTGGTACATATATTGTACCAAACGTGTTCCCCAGGACGTAAGATAGCTGCTGCTCTAAACTTTGGTACGGCTCTCATACCAAACTGAGACAGCTCTGTTACCAAATTGTAATCATCTATCTATATCGGTCATTTCGAACATATCGTGTACTAAACTTTTTTCGGTGTAGATATTATAAAACATAAAAATCCTAAAAAAAATTTTTTTTAAAGACATCGATTTTCCGACTTTTGTCCACCTAGAATCAGGTTTCAGACCACTGTGCGGCGGGACACTGGCAAGGACCTAAGCAGCACTCGCAAATACTGTCCGGTAGGTAGAGGTTATACGCTTTGTTATAATCCCTTGCACGGACAGCATCCTGTTCAAGATGGTCTTGCTTCTGTCTGTTCGCAGGGAAGAAGCCCACACTAATTCTACGTAAAGCAACTTTTAGTGGAAAACCCTCGCCACTAATCTCCTTTTCTTTTCGGGCGGCTTACCTATATTCGGCATTAATCGGACTAAGCTTAGGGCATATACAGCGGCGTTATCGGATGCCACAGCGATGTAGCGTTTAAAATTTAGGAACTTGGCAGGTCCACACCTAGATACTTAATATACTTATATAATATACTTTCTTAATTTTGAAAATCGAATCCTTGGTTTCGATATATGTAAAAATTGCGTTCTGATAGACAAATTAAAGTTACTATTTATAGTTACTAATATAAAATAAACTGATCACTCACTCGAATAGCAGTGCAGACAGAAAAAATATACTTCACTGAGTCAAATAAAAAATCGTATTTTTCTTTTAACTTTATTGCTTTAAATTTATTGTTTACTTTTATTGCAATGCTTATTCATTATATTTTTTTGTCTTCTTTGGTTTAGGAACCTTGGGTTTTGGACCAAGAACATCTTAGGAAGATTCTTTGAAGCAAAGAGGCCTAATATCTTAATATGATATTAATATGACCGTCTGGGAACAAGGAGAAATGATGATGCTTCGTTAGAGAAGGGATCGATTTACACACTGTGACCAATCCATATTTCGAATTGGATTTGGCGACCTCAATCAAGTCTTCCTGACAATCGACAACCGATTTCGAATATTTCCACTTTAAAATACCTAAATTACAGTCAGCTGAAAACTTCGTGTGTCCTGTTTAATAGAAAATTCAGCGTTATTGTTTCATTTTTTCCTGTGATAACTCGCCAAAGTAAATAATGCAAAAAAGCATTATTTTTATTTTGACCTACGCAGTTCTCTGCAAACAAAACCAAGTTTTTAAATTTATTTTTTTCCGTTAAATAAGAATTGAGCATGTTGATGGTTGTTTTAGCACCCTTTCCAGTGCTGTTTTTCTTATCAACTAGAAAATTTGTTTGAAGATGAGTTTTTTCGTTATTAATTTTTTAGGGTACGTGACATTTTGGGCGTAATCAAACTATGCGACCATGAGAAAAAGTGATTGGTCATTTCTAGCTTCTTCTCTCCGCAAATTGTAAAATTCTCTTTGAAATTTTGCTGTATTGAAATGATTTTTTGACTTTTCCAAAATTGTGGCTTGTTCTTCGATTGATACTTGCTACATTTTCGCCAATTTTAAATGAATTTGACGGCAAGTATCACACAAATCTGATGCAGGTTTCATCATCATTATTTCTGGACAGAATTGATTCCAAATTTGCGAAAAAGAAGATTGCGAAACGATTCGAATTTCTTCATCGACATTAAGAGCATCTACAAATTTTCTGTATACTAATAGTTTTATGTCACAAGAAATTTCGAATTTGAGGCATACGACCCGGTAGTGGAATTACCACCTTATTCGCGTAATTTTTTATAAAAGTTACAATCGTCTCTATGTCGAGAGATGTTATCGCACTTTTATTTGTAGATGCTTTGCCTATTAATTTATGATGTCTTTTGGTAACACCATTTTCGTTAAAATGTTTCACGATATTTTTAAATCTCTTAATCGTCAAAGAGTGCAGAAAAAATACATTTTTTAATAATAAATCAGCGAAATAATAAGTAATACGTTGGCGATTTTCAATTGCAAATTTTTGGACGTCCGTAGTTTCTTTTGTATTACTTCGTTTGTACTTGAAACCTGGTGACGATGAAGTTCTAAATGTGACCATAACACAAGATTTTGATCTTCTTTTGTCAACTCCATAAAGTTTAACCTGTTAAAATAATAATTTTCATATTAAAAATCATTTTTTAAATCTAAAAAACAAATTCTTTTCTTATTAATAAAAAATTTTGTTATTAACCATAAGATGACACAAATTCTTCTATATTCAATAACGGGATAGCAATGCATAGAAAAGCTTTAAATCTTCATGTTACTGACAAAAAAGTAGAGTTGTGCGAATGATTCGGATCCGAATCACAAAGGTTCGAATTCGAACTATTCGAAGATTTCGAATCAACATAGTTCGAAATTCGAATCAACTACTACAAATATTTTTTACTTTTAATAAATATAAAATCCATTGATCAATTGGGAATTTATTAATTTACAAATTTGTTACAAGATTGATAATATACAGTAGAACCTCGATAACTCGAACCTCGTTAAGTCGAAGTCCTCAGTAAGTCGAAAAAAATAGCATTCCCCTCCCGTTGAAGCCTTAAATACTCAATATCTCGAATTATTTTCAATTTTTAACTCGAAGAAAATATCATTCCCCTTGAGGTACTAATAGTGCATTTTTATACTCTATAACTCGAAATTCGAAAAGCTGACTCTGTAAGTCGAATTTTCTTTATAAGAACAGATTTTTTTAAAATTTGTTCTTTTATTATTATATTTTTATTAAGTTTATTTTTCTAACTTAAATTATTATTAATTCGACATTTAAGTCGATTTTATATTTTATATTACTCTACAAGGCGAAAAATGTACATTATAATTATGCCTCTGTAAGTCGAAGTTGTGATCAATAAAACCTTTATATCTCGAAATCCTCGTTAAGTTGTAAACTCATTAACTCGAAGTTTTTAGCGTTCCCCTTGAAATTCGAGTTATCGAGGTTCTACTGTAATTTTAAAATTAATTATTTCATTTATTTACATAATATAATTTTACACCAAAAATTAACCTAACTTAAAAATTGGCTTTGATATTAGGTAGAGAAAAATTAAATAAAAAGGTCTATTAAAAATATACTTATAAACTTACATAATCACTTTTAAATATTAAAAAAAAACTTATAATAGTAGGTCATCTGAAGCAAAATTTGTAAGCATTTCAAATTTTTAACCCTAGAGTCTTTATTTTAATTTTTGAAAAAGATATTCTAATTTTGATTGCGTTATATTATTCAAACCACTCCAGTCGGTTAGTCCGACAAATTTCGAAGGTGGTGTATATGTAATTTTGCAGTCAATATTTGTAAAACTACAGATTCTTCGTTGAAATCGCTATATTTAATTTTTAAATAAGTTTTAGTAGGCAAAAATTTAAAGTAGATATAAAAAAATTTCCAAAAAACGTAATTTTCTGAAAGTAATTCAATAAGAATAAAAACAATACTTTTTATATTACTTTCAGGAGTAAGCTTATCTTAAGCTGCCAATATAAGGGAGAATAATAACACCTTCTTAAAAATCATTAAAAAAATATGGTAAATTTAAATTTAATATCACGCAACAATTTTTAAGCTAATTTTTTACCACTTCGTTATATTTATAAAGGAGTAACATTTTTAAGAACTTTAATTTAATAACATAACAGTAACAAAGTAATAAAAAATATTTAACTTGAATTTAATAACTTATATATCCAATTCTCCATCAATTACGAAATTCCATAGCGGAAAAATAAAAAATTTCATTTTTCATGTGTGACAGTATAATATATTAAATTGGAAGCAAAAATGGATTTTCGGGCAAAAATTCTTTATTAAAATTAAAGGGAAATTGATAAATTCATTAATAATGAATTTTTGACCAAAAAGCTATTTTTGCTTCAAATTTAATAAAAAAATTTAGTTATAATAAATAAAAAATAAAATATTATAAAATTATAAAAAAATAAATAAAAATTATTACTCATAAAATTATTATTTTATGATTATTATTTTATTTTATTTATTTTTATTTTTTATTTATTTTATGATTATTACTCATAAAATTATTACTGAAGTATTTAATCTAATGAAGTATTTAATTTAATGTAAATTATTTATTTTATTTTTTATTTATTTTATGATTATTATTTTATTATTTTATGATTATTACTCATAAAATTATTACTGAAGTATTTAATTGAAGGCATAAAAATTAATACTATTTTTTGAGCCCCAGTAAAAATTTATATACAAACACAATAATTATAAAATCATTTAAGAATATTATCATACGATTAATAAATTGTGTTATAACAAAAAATACTTATTCAAAATAAAAATTTTAAATACCTTTAACGGATTATGAAAAAACTGAAAAAAACTTTCTGAGGCACAAAATTCACGTGATGTGCACAAAAGAAAATAAACTAGTTTTTTCTCTTCAAATATCCACAAAAAGCTTCAATTTTACAAACAACAAATATTAAGAAATACATAAGGTGCTGCCATTGTGTACAAAAAATTTATACGAAATGTTCATCTTGGGTCTGTGTCTATTTTGGGACCCTCTCCCCTATTATTTATGGAAAGTTGGACAATACACCTTTGATTCGATTCGATTCGATTCGAGGCCTGAAATTCCTGATTCGATTCGATTCAATTCGAGGTCTAAAAATCCTGATTCGCACATCTCTACAAAAAAGAAACTTGTATCAAAAATAGACGAAACAAAGGTTTTAACTTTCAATAATGAGTTAGACGTCGATGTAGCAGGACATATCACAACTTTAAACGTTTAAGCTAATGATTAAAATTTCGAAACTTGCGAAAGTTACACTCCCAAGAAAATTCATGATACAAAAACTTTGAAAACTTTAGAAGCTGATGACACTTACACTCCAGCTCTTAATGGTGATTCAGAAAATTTAGAATCTTTGGAAGCTTATGACAATTATGCCCCAGTATTTATTACTGACGATTCAGAAGATCTTGAACCTTCTGCAGAGCTTAAGCTGAGAAAAAATGGAGAAATCAAGGAGGAGAAGATACTCCTTTATTACACCGACCTATTATAATGAATGTTGATTTTGAGAAACCAGACTCAATGTTGGATGCGAAAGAAAATTTGCGCAAAAAGATATTTAAGGGAAATAATTTCCATGATCAAAGCTTAAAACTTTCTTCTGCATCAAGTGCGAAGGAAAAAAAAACTTGAAAACGTTGAAGACCTTCTAACCAGAAAGCCTTCCAAATATTTTAGGAATTGTAAGGATATTTACATAAGTCAGAGAAAAGTTCCTTTAGACAGGGTTAATAATGTCGTTGCGCTTTTAGAAAATGGTAACAATTTTTCCAGTTGTATTGAAATTAACTATAAATGATACATTTGCTCAAATCTTGTCAGTGGGAGCTAAAGAGCGCTTAAAATATTTTAAACATCTGGGGATGTCAGAAATCAAGCTTGCGGGTACTTGTTAAACTTTTTCGAGTGTGGTGCAGAAGAGTTTGTTTATGTCCAAAGATGTCTTATTTTAAAGGATTTCGTTGATCCATCAAACCTACATGATAATACTTGCTTGACAGGAGAATTAATTTTGTGTAATAGAATATTACGATCTAGAAGTGTATTTTCAAATGTATTGGATATGTGGCCATATCTTATGCCAAGTGAACCAAAGATGTTTTGCATTAGAAATTGCTTGTGCGGTTTTACAAAAAAAAGAAGAAATGACATATTTACGGTTGAACCATAAAATGATTTACGAGCATGGCTTTACTGTGATTCAATGCAGCTTATTAAGCGAAGCTACTGGTGCTCAACGGTATACAAAAAAATTGTGATATTTTTACAACAACCTTAATAAAACCAAATATTCGCATTATAATTGAGGTTGACGTGAGACAAAAAGTGGATTAAAAAAATCCGAAGAAATCTTGCCAGTGGGAGCTAAAGATCGCTTACAATACTCTAAACATCTGGAGATGTGAGAAAATGAAACTTGCGGGTTTTTGTTAAACTTTCTCGAGTGAAGTGCAGAAAAAATTGTTTATGTCCAAAGATGTCTTATTTTAAAGGATTTCGTTGATCCATCAAACCCACATGATAATTCTGAATGATTACAGTAGATTACGATAGAAATCTGGTAAGCGATAAGCGTTCGAACGAGAATGAACAATGTTTTTGCATTTTATTGCTTTAGCCTCAGTACCTTCTAACCACTTTAAAATTTTGATATCAGTTTCCGATGCTTGATTAAAATAGCTTTCAGGATTTGATGGATCTACATTCAAACCACTACTTTCCATTCTTTTCAATATATCCTTATATTGAGCACTGCCTTCGTAGTGTATTATTTGCATAGCGTTATGTTTCTTATTTGCTATACACTGAGGGACTTTTGGTTTCACTAAATGATAAAATTCTGTCAAATGTTGGTATAGAATCGTTTGAATTTAAGGAAATTCAGGAACAATATAACTACTAAAATATATTTAATTCGAAATTTGGTGTCTTCTTATCCATATTTGAAATTAGAACATTAAAAAGTAATATGATGCGTTTAAAAGACTGCAATAAATTGAGTGACACAGGACAGTGACAATTTTTCTGTTTTAAAATTAAAAAATCTAATATTGTTTGAATATCGTTTTCCGGATTCTTAGACAAATGTATTTAAGATTTTTAATCTACAATAAATAAATTAAATCCAATTTTGAAAAACTTCCATTTTTTCCTTAAAATAAAAATCTTCAATTTGTTTTCTTTAGTCCGCCGGAAATCGTTGAAGAGATTTAACCTTTCACAAATATTTTGACACCAAAGGAATTTGATTCGGCATTAGGAAATATTGTCAATATTTTAATATCTTACGATATGGGATGGAGCAAACGCAGCAACGGAAGGAGTTACAATAGTTTAAACGGATACGCGTGTATAATTTGTTTTATGAGCTGTAAAATATTAGACTTTGGGACTCGAAACCGCAAATGTAGGCTTTGCGTAAAAGGACGAAAGAAAGAGGATCACGATTGCCGTTAAAATTTTGACGGAAGTGCAAAGGCGATGGAATCGGACTAAGGAGCTGACTTAGTCAACAATAGCTCAATTTTAAAAGAAACTGGTGTAAATGTTTGCATTGTAGTTGAGGACGAGGATAGTTCAATTATAGCAAATAAAGCATAAAGAAATAAAAAAGAAAGGTGTTATTGCACATAAATAAAATTCTTTTCGTACACTGTGGATCAAAATAAAGATCATCCTGATAAACTGTCAGGTGCTTTACTAGAAATACCAGAGCATATTTTTGGAAATAACGTTAAGTGTGGAATTTGATGTTCTAGAAATGCCCATAATTCTACAAAATCGCAGACAATTTTTGTAACATGACTTAAAACTTAAAAGGAAATTAAAAACTCTTTTCCAAAAATATGCAGATAACGCGGAAAAGTTCTCCATAGCTGCTTCCAGTTAAGCAAATGAGAGCGTAAATAATATTATGGCTCACAAAGCTCCTAAAAACCGATGATTTCTAAGTCAATCTGCAGATTACCGTTTTGCAAGTTCTGTGTGATCTAAAAATAAAGGAGAAATTCATTTATTAGATGTTCATAAAACGTTAAATCTTTCACCTAGTCAACATACGAAATTTTTTTCTGAAAGAAAAGATAATGCTCAAATAGAAAGAAAGAGAAAACAGAAATTACCGAAAAGAAAATGAAAAAAATGTAGGAATACAATATAAATCAATTTGTGGTTTGATATTCCAAAAATAAGTAACAATATGACGCTATTAAAATCTTTCAGTAGTTTAAAAGAAATAATTTCTAAAACAATAATTAGAAAAATGGTTAATGCGGGAATAGATTTTGAAATGTTATTAACAACTTACGGAAATTCAGGAAATGTAGGTTTAGTACAATTTAGACTGCACCAAATTCTAAAAAAAAAAGAAGAGTTACTTAACACAATAAAATTATTGACAAAATTACAACATTTTTTAAAAGTTATTGTCAATAAAAAACGAAATTTTATTTTGATTACAGAATTTTTATATAAATAACAAAAATTTAATGTGACTCATTTTTAATCAAATAGCACTTGAAAGAAATTTATTTTTGTTGTAAGTCTTATCAAATTTTATAAACAAAAACGTTTTTATATGTCCAAACCAAATAAAAGAAATCTAAATATAAAAATTTTATATTTATAAAATATTACTATAACTTTAAGAATAAGTCATAAATTTGTTAATACTTTGAAATGATCTTCGTAAGGTAAATGTCCCAATTAATGTCCTACTTAACATTTTCGAGAGATTATCATGAAAAAATTCGTTTCCTAATTTTTTATGAACATATTTTTTACATTTACATGAAGCTACTCTTTTTCTGAATTGAAAATGATTTTGATTCAAGTTTTATTATAGAAATGTAATAAATTATCGTTTTTTAAAAATATAATGTTATTGTACCAATTTGTGCTCACTCATGAGAAATACATGGCGATTGTAATTTTTTTCTTGATTTGTCAAAATAGACAACAAAGCTATGGTTTTTCTGTAAAATTTTATATTTTTGAGGAAGTTCTATAATATGACAATACTAGTCAAAACAGAGACCATTATTTTGAGGCTAGGTATAAATTTAATTTTACTAATATATAATTAAATAATTGTATTTATTAACTTTTTTAACTTTATTTACTTTTTAAATATGACTATTTTTCATGTGCGATCAAAATCAACATTTTAAAATGACAGAACGTCTGAACTGTATGGTTTAAAACGTGAAATATTTTTACAAATTAATTTATTGCAACTCTCACAAGAACCCATTGTCCTTTTTTAAATACAATATCGGCTCATTAAATATCTGTGTTTAACTATACAAACTTTAATCACTATCTGGTCATTTAATAATTTTTAGTACGAAAATATATGTGACAGAGTAATGAATTCTCATAAGAATCAATGTTAAACAGGTTAAATAGTGAAAAAATATATCGATCATAACTTTTTTCCCAAGAACCTACAGGTCTCAAAAATGTAACTACAAAATTTTAGAAACTTTATCTATCAGTACACCAAGTTTTATCAAAATATATTTGATTATTCGATTTACGGTAGAACTTCCTTAAGTGAACCAGGATCATAAAACACAAATCAACACGAAGAATATAAAAAATTAAATTGAAAATATATATTTTTTACACTATTTTTGTATTATTTTTATTTTATTTTGAGCATTTAAATTCAGTTGAGTACAAATTGGTACATGGACATAAATTGGGACATTTACCTTATTTATAAATATAATTTATTTTTGTTGTATAAATTTTATAAACAAAACAGTATTAATATGTTCAACCAAATTTGAAAAATCTAAATATGCAAAGCTTATTTATAAAGAATAGACTATTATTATGTAATCGGTTTTTTGCTTCTAAGGTCCCTTTTTTCGCAGCGCGTCACATATAAAAAAGTATTATTATGTTGTAAGTGTTTTCAAAAGTTTATAAACAAACAAAATTAATATGTTTAAACTAATTTAAAAAATCTAAATTTACAAAATTTATGTAAAAGCAGATTATTATGTTATAAACAAATAAAGATAAATTATACTTTTTGAAATACATACTCTATTTCCAAATTTTGACATAGAAAAATTATAAGTTTCATTTTAGAAACTGGTATACTGTATATTATCATTCATATATTCATTATAAAATTTTTATGATTACTTCCTTATCACTATCTAGAGAATTTTAAAAGGTTAATTTATACTCTAAAGTTGTACTCTATTTTCTTTTACATGTTCCTTTATTTCAATATCTTAAGCCAAAAAAGTTAAGAGTTAAAATTAAAAAACTGTTTTACTATATTTTATACCCATATTTTTTTATTTATATTTTTTTACCCACAATTATTATGAATTAAATTTTAAGAACTGCTATATTGTATTTTCTTTCATATTTTTTTTGCTTATTACTATATCTTTATCCAGAAAACTTAAAATTTTGAAAACTGTTTTCTTCTGTTTTATTTTACATATATCTTTTATGTATTTCTATAGAGTTTTTACTCAGGGAATATACATATACGTTAAATTTCAATAACTGTCTTAATCTATTTTTTATTATCCCTTTTATTCTCTATTATGTAATATTTATTTGATTTAGCTTAAAAAATAACACATTGATTTCAATTTCATTGCGAAAAGAGCGCGCATGCGTAAACTGATCGTAAAGCCACATATATGCTTGATAAGCGCTATTGCCATGTTTACAGATTTCTCTCTCACTGACGTCAAATAATTTAATAATTTTTCAACTTTGACTTCATCCATTTCGAAAACGGTATCGTAAAAAATATTAAAATTTTTTTTTGCAAGTTCATCTGATTTCGGTTTATAATGTATTAGTTTTTTTCAAAAATCTGACGAATATTATTGATGTAAAAAAATTAAATCTGTAGTCAGTACATGGTAAACGTATTTCAGACGTGTAAAATATATGAACTTTCAGGACACATTTTAGATCTTAGAAACGGTCAATTTTAATCGGACTAGTCTTATTTTATAGATAAAAGCTTGAAGATTAATCAAGTAAAGTTTAAAAATTATCTGATGAAAACGAATTGACACGACAAATGCCTTAAAAGAATCATACGGTACTTTGGCAACTTGAAACACAAATTGACATGGCATGCGATATTGTTTTTTAAAATAATCTGCTATTACATCAGACCATTTCCCATGTTTTACTACAATATACTTTCGGCTTTTGCAGTCGCTTTCAATTGCTTTTACTAATTACCATAAATTGTTTCGTAAGAATAAATCAAATAACTCCTTCCAGTTTGAGTATTGTGCAAATGGTGGAATTTCAAATTTAGGATCCTTAATATCATCACTATCGTCACTATCGCACTGCTCATCACTCAAATCGTTATCAAAATATAATTTATTCATAATGCTGTTAGCAATTTTCTTTTGTAATGCCCAATTTTTCGAATACTTCAGTGCGAAGATATCTTCTATTACGTTTTAAATGTACGTATACGTTGTGAGGATTCCATTTCCCGTTCAAGGCTTTGCTATAACATCTTCGTAAAATCTACCAGAATACTTTGGAATTTTACCTTCGACCAAGTTTGCGGAAAATAAGCATATTGTCTCTGTTGCAGATTCAACATCGACTTCTGCTGCGGGTGGCATCTGTGAATGCGAATAAAAAATTAATAACATTATTTTTTTTCAATGTGTTACTTTGGGGTTTATAAAAAAACGAAGTTTTATTAACAAAAAGTTGAAAACCCAATCGAAGACGTACGTAAAAAGCTTTGGTGGCTCTGAAAAGAGCCGATCGAGTTTAGGGCTCTTGATTCAGAGCAAGAGCGAGACGTCGAAGAAAGAAATAGGTTGTGCTGAGACGATCTCTGTTACGTCGGGGTAAGAGAGAAGTCTGGTGTAGATTCGAAAGAGATTATACCTCGAAATCCTGTCGCCGTCTGTGACAAATTATTGAATTTAAGGGATTTCTGAAGGTTCTGGCCAAGCTATTTAACAGTAGTTTTCTACGGAATAGGATTACCAAATATTACTGGTGGTAATGGAAGAGGTTTCTTTTTGGTGGTAAAAATAACAGTCTAATTTAATAGTTAATTTTAATTCTCCAGAAATTGCACCAACTCTCTATGGCGACAAGTGCTTTATTTAAAAATTTCAATATTACTACATTTGACCAGGAATCAATGTAAATGACAGTGTCATCTGCATAGATTCCTATTCTGATTTTTGGGATTGAAGGCATATTATTAATATATAAAATATATAGAACAGGTCCAAGGATACTACCCTGAGGGACACTAGTAAGAATATCGAAAAAAGAAGAGTAGGTATTATTTATTTTGACTGTGAATTTTCTGTTAGTGAGATAAGAGTTGAGTAGTTTAATAAGCTTAAGTGGAAATTTATATTCATGAAGCTTTTTAAGAAGACCTTTGTGCCAAACACTATCAAAAGCCTTCTCAATATCAAGAAAGACTGCTCCAGTGTTTCTATTATGGTTGAAATTATGTGAAATGTGTTCTACAAGTGTGAGGATCATATGTTGTGTAGAGTGTTCTTTACGGAAACCGAATTGTTCGGGTCTAATGATGTTTGCTGTTTCAATAATATCATTGATTCTTTTTAGAATTATTTTTTCAAAGATTTTACTGAGGGTGTTTAGGAGACTAATGGGTCTATAACTGGTAGGTATGCTTGGGCATTTTCCCTTCTTCTGGAGCACCAAAATATTGGCAATTTTCAAAGAGTCAGGAAAATAATTTAAATCAAAACAGGTGCTGAAAATTGTGGCAAGGAGAATTAGACAAGAGAAAGGCAGTTTCCTGAGAATAGTATTGGATATGGAATCAGGCCCAGTGGCTTTATTACTTTTTGTTGTTCTAATGAATTTAGCTATTTCCGTTGGATTGGGCTTCTTAATGTCGTGGGAATCGTTTAAAATTAATATCGAATTTACTTCTTGTTCGATTTTATCAATATGCATATCTCCAAGGGGTGTGCTATGTGGAGTAAATTGTTTAGAATGAGATTCTGCAAGAAGATTAGCTTTATCATTTTCATTAAGTGCAAAAGTGTCATCCGGTTTTTTAAGAGGTGGGATATTAGTCATAGGTTTAGTTAGTGCTTTAGTCATTCGCCATATTGAATTATCTTTAACTTTAAGATTCGAAACAACCTTATTCCAGTTATTACAGTTAGAATGGGAAAATTTTGTTTCAATTGTTTTACGTAAGTGGTTTATAGTAGTTTTAAGTATTTGACTATTATTCTTTCGAAATTTTTGAATGAGTTTATTTCTAATTTTAATTAATTTCAAGATTTCTGGAAAAAGTGGCGATTCAAATTTTTTGAGATTAGTTTTGGGAACTGATGCATCAAGAGCTGTTTTAATGTTATTTGTTAGTTTTAATATTTCGCTGTCTATTTCATCTGTATTTGTTATTTTTACATTATGGTCGGTATCATTATCAAGTTGGATGTAGAACTTAGCCCAATCTGCTTTCTTGAATTTTAGACGAGGTTCTCTTTGAATTTTTTCACACGTTTTATGAAGAGTAAGAAGAACAGGTTTGTGATCGGAGTCAAATTTGTCAAGGGCAGTAGCTTCAATATTAAAAAGATTATTTTTAGTGATTGCAAAGTCAATTAAATCTGATTTATGTTTGGTATTTTTAGGGAAGAAAGTGTGTGAGTCAGGTGCAGTGAAAGCAAGGTTACTCTTATTTATGAATTCAAGAAGATCTTTTCCTTTCTTATTTACACATCTACTATTCCAAGTAGTATGTTTAGAGTTTAAATCGCCTGCTAGTATTACCGATGGGGCTAAACGGAAGAGCTTTTCAAAATCATCAATAATGAGTTCTTTAGAGGGAAATTGATATGCTGAAACTATTGCAAATGGATTACCTCGAATTTTAATTTCTACAGCCGTGGCTTCTAGATTTTTAAGGTTAGGTATGGGTTTCTCAAAATGATGAATGTCATCTTTAATAATGACAGAAGTGCCTCTATTGGTATTATTTGAATAAACTTTATAGCCTCGGACTTTTAAGGGTTTTTTTGTAATCAAGGTTTCACACAAAAGACAGATGTTTATATTATGTTTGTGAAAGAAGGTAGTTAATTTGGCCTTTTTTTAATTTATACTTAAGGCATTCCAATGGATAATTTTTAATGCTTTACGGACTCAAGCCTGGTTAATTGAGAGGTTTAGAATCTGTTCAATGATCTGGGACGTGTTTGTGATGGCTTCCGTAAGTGAGAGGGTTCCTGACATGATTTTGGAAGAAAGCGAGAGAGCTTCTGAGATAAGAGAAGTGAGTTTAGTCTTGATCGCGTTAGTTTCCTGTTTTTTGGAAGCGTTACCGAGAGGAGGACGAGATGATTTTTTGTATTTTTTATTGGACGTTTAACAACATCATTGTAGGGTTTTTTACCAGTAGCCTTTAATATCCCTTTTCCTAGACTATTCACAATGACTGCAGTATGATTTTCTGGAATGGGAATAATACAGTCGGGAATTAAAGTGGTCTTTTTTAAAGAATCTGATGGTTTAGAATTGCGGATTCTGTTTGCAAGCTTGTTGGAAGCTTTTTTGAAGATCGGACAACCTTTGTAATTAGCAATGTGATTATTGCCACAGTTCGTACAAGCGACATCCATCTACCGAGTTTTCTGACATTCTGCAGTGAGATGAGATTCACTACATTTAACGCACTTAGGGTTAGCATGGCAACTGGCTGCCACGTGATCGAATCTCTGGCAGTTGGTAGAGGTGCTTTAGTTATCGAATTGCGCGTCTAGAGCACGCATTAACAACGAAGCTCATTTCTTTGAGGTCGGCGATTACATCATCTTCGGGATAGGTAACCGGGATGTTTCTAATGACAAGTTTAATTAGGGGAGAATCGGCCCTCGTATACAAGAAATATTTAAAACCTTGTTGGTCCAGAGCACTAATAATAGCTCTGTAATCGTCCAAGAACGAAGTATTAACGGAATAAACGCCGTTGCGTTTGTCGTAAATAACTAGTGGAAACTTACATAACGTCTTGCAGATCTTATGCAAGATATTAAAGGGGTGATTGGCCTCATCGATAATCACGTTGATCGGAGGAATGCGAGATTTCTTGGCAGCTGCAGGCGCTGGAGAAGTAGCAGAGGCAGAAGAGGCTGGGGCCGCTTTGCCAGCAGTAGTCTTGGTAGTGTCAGCCTGTTTTCTGACTGAATTAGTGGTTCCTTTCTTGGACTTCCGTTCTGATGGAACGAACTGAGACCCAGTTTGACTGGGGAGGCTTGAGCAGGAACTTAATGGAGAAGCTTATAAAAGTTTCCTCTTCTTACGTCTCGATACAACTGAGAAACCATCCTGAAAAGGACTGGTAAGCTACGTTAGGAAAAATCAAGAGAGCTCTTCGACGTTGTCAGTACAACCGCCAATCGAATAATCCTGACTGAGAACGATCGCACACGCTGTATTTACGCACCTTGACGTTTCGACCGCGCGCCTCGCATTGACCAATCCGAGGGCAGGAAATAGCTCATTGGTTAGAGCTCGGTGTTCCGACCGCGCACTGACCAATCAGAGAGCAGAGTTCGGAAATTTCCCCCTTTTTTGTGACGGCCAATGAGAGTCAGAGCGGGACAACTGGTCGTACCGTACCGGTGACCTCGCTGAGCAATCCAGTACAATTCTAACTTAACGAACAGAGACATAGAGTCCCAAAAAATATATTTATATAAAACTAATCTCGAAAAAATAAAATCGTCCAATCCAGGCAACACACAAAGAAGGAATCTCGAATGCAGATTTTTTCTAGTTTTGTCGGTTTTCGAGTTTCTAGGAAAAAGTCAAGAGACACAAAACCGGGAAAAGAGGCGAATTGTAATAATTGGCCCCCTTGAAAAATCGGTCCTTGTGGTTTACTCGGTTTGCTTAAAAAAAGTAATATAATTTCAAAGTCTAAGTGGAAATATAAAATTTGTTAACATACTATACTGCAAAGTTTATAGAAATAAAGTTTTTAGTCAAAACATAATTCAAGTAAATAATTTATCATAATTTATAAATAGGCTATACGCACTCGACAAAGTGAAGAAAAACCTAGATCGAAAATAATATTAATCAAAAGGCCAAATCGGCTAAAAGTTTAAAGTTTAAATATACGACAAAATTTACAAATGTTTTATTCCTTTTTTTTTTTGTTTACAATAAGAATATCCCCTAGCAGGTATCAAATGGAATAATAGATCAAAATAAAAAAAGGTTCTTTTCATAACAGATATTTTATACTTTTTTGTTTGACAATTGATTTACTGAGTAAACAGAATGAACACCTCACTAATAAAAATAAAAACAGGATTAGTCAGGAATGGTCAGCAGTTTTAAACAGTCCTGACCACTTTCACCATTTGTGACAAGTTCTACCATTTCCAACCATTAGTTACAAAGCACTTTCCATTCAACCCCCACTAGTCCTACTAGTCCTGATGCCTGTGACTATTTCTGATCAGTTTTAATTTAAAAAAATAAAATAAAATCTTCTATTATGTATATTATATTACATTAATTTGTAATGTATTAACAAATTTATATTACACTATATATTTACATTTATATTCTGCCTGTAAATCGTTTAATATTTAGAATTTATAAATGATAGCAGAAATCGGCTAATGAGCTTTTAAATATGATTAGACTAGCTAAATTTATACGTATTATTTTGTGCTTTATTGTTTATTAATTATTTACAAAATCTCATCAAACTTTGTCCCCAAACTTTTGAGATTTTTACAATCACTTTTTTTTTTGGGTTTGTACATTCACAATATTGAAAATAATATATCAAAAGCAGCTGATTTTGCATGAGGGAATAGTAATAAACAAATAAAAATTATATAATAAAAGTTTTAATGAGATAGGAAAATAATATCCTTGAGTAAAGTGAAAAATTATCGTTGTCAAAAAGTATGGTGTCACTACCGTGGTATGCGGTTTTCAGAGGTAAGAATTTTTTAAAATAAAAGTTGTACTTTCCTGAGGTCAATATTGTTGGCAACATGTTAAATTATTTCGGAAACTTGATGAAAATAATGTGGTTATGAGTAACACATGAAAGAAGTCGAAAATGTCACAACCGTGGCATGCTTCAGAATTTTACTACCGTGGCACTTTATTGATACTGCATCTTTGTAGCGTCTCTCTTGTAAATAAAATTTCAGTAAATACACAGAAATGTAAAAAATGTTAAAATAAATATTTTTTATGTACAGGTGGTTGAATTTAACCTATTATTAAAAAATAACTCGTTATAAATAATTAATTTTACATTTGTTTTTTGTTATTTTTTGTATTAATTCATTGATATTATTGTGAAATTATTTTAAATTATATTTGTTATCGAGACAATTTTTAAATTAATATTATTAGTTATTATTACACATTATACTTAAAAATTTAATAAAATTTGTGTAATTTGTTGGTTATATATAAACGAAATAAATAGTTTACACTATTATACAGAGTTGCGCAAGAAATACACGCCAGATTAATAAGATATATATCTATATACGTATTTCATGTTTCCATCTTTCTACAGTTCTTACGCTTTTACGTATATTACGTTTATTCTTGTAAGTTTCCGTGACCTGTATGCGCTGTATGCCTGAGTTTTGCCAAATGCGCACGAGATTACTACCAATTAGTAGTTTTTAACTAAGTTGACAAAGATTAATTCATTCAGTCGTTCATTTAATGAAAGTCTTAGCATTATTTCATAGGTCAAAAGTGAGTAATTCAAGATAGTATTTGTCAATTTATTTAAATATCAGTATTCATTTTCTCATTTAAGTTTTATATAAAAATAATTATTAAATAAAAATAAATTTATTATTTCTACTTAATATATGTTTTCATTGACAGTTTATCGATTGTTTGAAACATTCCCTATTTCATAAGTGCAAGATTTTATACGAGGTTTCTCTAAACATTGTGCTATCACTACCTTGGAACTTTGGTCACTACCGTGGCATCAGTAATTACCTATTTCTAGAATATCTTTGTAATTTTTAAGTTTGTAGTAGAATCACTTCTGACACTGATTTTGCTAAGAAATAGAAGTGGAATACCGTTAATACAAATTTATTATTTGAAAGTTGAAAAAAAAAATTTAGGACCTCAAAAATCACAGTTTGTGGCAAATCACCCATATACTATACATTTGTATTTTTATAACTTGTTATTTTTTTATTCTAATTATAGGTTATATGTGAGAAATACAAGTTTATCGACTTGTTAATATTATAGAATGATTTCATTTGAATGATTACCACCGCTCGCAACATACCTGCCAAAAATGAAAATACTGTTTCAAGTTCAATAAATTACAAAAGACTATGATTTTTAGTTTGTTTCGGCGCGGGCTTACCCTCGAGGTCACCAGACCAGATCATTCCACGCTGTATTGCTAGTGGTAGATCTACGGGGGGGGGGGGGGATCATGGTGGTCATGACTTCCCCTGGAGCTAACTTAGATTTGTATTGGAGAGAGAGAAACACTATAGTGTTGTCTCTTTCTCTCTCATGTATGACCCCTACAGAAACCAAGTCTGTATCTGCCACTGTGTGTTGCACCTGAGAAATAAGAAAATTTGATTCTTTAAGGGGTTACCCCCACTTGTAGCGTCTAAAAATAGGCCTTTTTCATTAATTTTTTTAAAGAAAACTACAAAACTTTTTTAATCGATCACTATGTCATCTAAAAGTACACGTCTTGAAGAACTTTCAGTAATTTTTTTATTGAAAAATATTACATTGTTAAGTGGCAAATGGCCGTCAATGAAATGATGTTTTTATTTATACGCTTTGCGGTGACCAACATTGCGGCGAAGTGGATCATCTGAAATAAAAAATGTGAATGGATTTAGTCAAATATAAGTATAAACTAGTCTTTAATCAAAGGATTTAAAAAAAATTTCATTTTTCACAAAATGGCGGACAGTTAAAGTTAAAAGTTCGATTTTAACGAATAAAAACGGCCGTTTTTTGACCATAAAACGGCAAATTTTTTTTCGAAAAAAAAAATCGAACGATTAAAGACTGCATTTTTATGTATTAAATAAGCCTGCAAAATTTCAAGAAGATCGGTTCATTAGTGTTCGAATAATCTTGGTCACCGACTTCAGAAATACCATTTCGAGAAAAACGCGTTTAAAGTCTTAACTCAAGTTAAGGAAAACATTTTTTTTTAAACTTACAAAGAGTAATTTATTCCGGGCCTATGAAATAACTCTTTCACAGATAAGACCGCTTCCAAAAATTACAATCAATTGAAACTGGAGGGAAGTCCGAGTAATATTTAAGATATTTTTAAAAAAATTAAATATTGCGGATTTTTCTCTTTCAATGCTCCTATCTTTGTTAATTTTGCTCGGATCGACTTGAAATTTGTAAAACGTATTATTTGATAATTATGCTTCAAAAATCTGCAAAAAAAAAAATTTGTAAAATTTCAAAGTTACAAGTGGGGGTAACCCCTTAATAATTAAAGACTATGCATATACTGACCTATGTTGTAAAAAACCGTTGGAATTACGATTCACGTGAAAACGTTAATTAGCTTCAACTTATAATAAAAGCTAAAATTAAAATAAATAAATGTTACACACTTATTTATTTTCCTCAGGTTCTCTTTTTTATCTTATAAATAAAATTCGGTACCTCCGAACAAAAAAACTACTCTCGCGTTATACACCTAAAAACTCCTCTCTGACGTCCGTTGTCTAAAACAACCACTGTTAAAATGAACGTCAAAAAACCACACTTGGGTTTTCCAATTTTTCCAGGAAACTAATTTCTAAAGTTTCAGAAACTTAAAAAATTCAAATTCTCTTTACAATATTGTATAGATTGGTGCATATTTAAGTTAGTCTTTTTTAAATGATGTTTTGATTTTAATTGAAACATTTTAACATTTCATTTAACCAAAAAAACGCAGTGGTTGTTTTAGACGACCAACGTCACAAAGGAGTTTTTAGGCGTATAACACGAGAGTGGTTTTTTTTGCTCGGAGGTACCGAATTATTAAAACCCTAAAAAGCAAACCGTTACAATATTATTATATATTGTTAACATTAATATTATTAATCTTATAAAATAGTAATTATAATTATGTTATTACATACATAATATTAACATAAATTAGTGAATTGTTAAAATCTACGAGGTATCGAGGGTTCTTTTAGATTTTCCTTTGGCATTAAGGACGATCGATGCACGATCGATTGCACTTCGACAATTTGTTTTAAAAAAACCGAACACTTTTTCCACAAAACCGCTCTGATTGACAAAATCGTAGGTAATAAGAAATTTAACAATTTTAAGTTTTCCACGATTGGATGTTTCCAAGAGCAGAAAAAACGAAAACAGAAATAAAACTGACAGACTTGCTACTGAAAATGGCCGCGACACGTCACATGTGTCTCTTGAGATATACGTGTGACGTATAGCGGTCATTTTCTGTAGCAAGTCTGTCAGTTTTATTTCCGTTTTCGTTTTTTCTGCTCTTGGAAACATCCAATCGTGGAAAACTTATAATTGGTTAATTTCTTATTACCTAAGATTTTGTCAATCAGAGCGGTTTTGTGGAAAAAGTGTTCTGTTTTTTTAAAATAAATTGTCAAAGTGCAAATTTTCACCAAAAGTGTGAAAAGTCTTTGACAAACACTGTCCGATTTGTGCATCGATCGTCCTTAAGTACAGTTTAATTTTTATCGGTAGCAACATTAGCCTCCTCTCTTTCCGGAGCATGGCCGGGAATGGAAATGTATCCATTATTGATTGATCATGTTTCATTACTAATTTGCGCTTCCATCATTTAGAATTTATAAAATGTGTAAATATAAAACTGCAGAATAATATACTGTAATTAAGTACAAAGGTTATTTAGGGCAATAAAAATTGAGGATAAAAGTATTTCAGAAAAAAAATCAGGAAAAATGTTTCTTGAAAATAGTGAATTTGGATATCAAAAAATAGAAATATTCTTAACAACTATCCCATTTGTCTTTAGATATCATATAAGAATAAATATATACAAAAATATATAGAACAAAATGTATATAATGCAATTTTAACGCGAAATATAATTCAGATTGTTTGAATTTTTTGCAGTGACTGCAGCCAGATCTGAAGTTTGCTAGAGGATTTTGCTGATGGATGCCTTTAGATTCCTTGTATTAAAACTGCAATTCTAAGATACGCAGTATGTTGCGCAAAAACAAATCCTTTGGTAAGCTAAAAAATGCACAAAACCAAGCACCAATTATGTTTCTTCATGATTCCAATCAACCCACATCCTTACGTCGAGACACTGACTACAACAATACTTCTGGTTACACTCCCCTCTTCCTTGCTGTTCATAAAGGAGATTTAAAACTTGCTCATTCACTGCTTCAACAAAATTGTACGAATGATAGTGTTGATAATTATTCTATACAGAAAGACTTATGCGGAAAAACGTTGATCCATATTGCCGCTGCGAGAGGCTACGATCAAATAATATGTTTGCTTTGCTCACGTAATGCTCATGCTGATGTAGGTGACCAGGATGGTAATACGCCTCTACATCTTGCTGTTAGAGCAAATCACATTGATGTCGTTAATCTACTTTTAAACGAAAATACCATCAACTTAAAAAATCACTATGCTGAAACAGCACTTCACATTGCTGTTGAAAAAGGTGACATGCAACTTATAAAGATTCTCTTGAAAAATGGAGCCAACGCAAATATACAAGATGTTGAAGGAAAAACACCACTTCACGTTGCCGTCCAGGCTAAATATCCGAATTTAAAAATAATAGAGCTTCTTTTTTCTTTCGGTGCATCAGGAGATGTACTTTGCAAGAATGAAGGCACTCCCCTCTTTAGTGCAGTATCTTCAGAAAATATTAGTGTTATCAAAACTCTCATCAGTCATGGTGCTTCAATTGACATTTTAAACACAAATGGAAAATCTCCGCTTGTATTGGCTATCGAAAAAAACAATGAGGAAATTGTAAAGTATCTTTTAAACAGAGATTGCAGCGAAAAATTTGAAGAGACGGATAGAATGACACCGCTCCATTACGCTGCCCAGTGTGGTAACGAAGAAATAGTCAAATTGTTATTGACCAATGGATATGGCAACGTCAATGCTAAAAATAAAGACTTCAAGACACCTTTATACTATGCAGTAGTCAACGGACACCTTAAAGTTTCAGAGTATTTAGTTAAGAATGGCTCACTAATCGAATCATCAATTTTAGACAATGGATCTTTACTCCATTTGTGTGTTATAAATAATAGAAAGGATATTTTAAAATGTTTAATTGATCATGGTGCAAAAGTCGATATTAAAACATGTCAAGCTGAAAGTCCGCTTCATTTATCAGTTTCTATAGGTCGTTTGAATATTTTTAAGTATTTAATACAATGCGGGTCTGATATTCACGCAAAAATGTCATCAGGTGAAACGCCGCTGTATCTTGCTGTAAAAGCAGGACATGTGGAAATGACTAAAAAACTTTTAGATTGTGGTGCAGACATTAATTCTCTTACTAGAGAAAATTGTTCAGCTCTTACTTTAGCCGTTAAATCTAGAGAACCGAAAATTCTACAGTTACTTCTTCCAAATGAAGACAAAAAGAGATGGTTGATTTCTCAATCTGAATCTTCATGTGAAGAGAAAGCTTTACATATTGCTGCTGAAAATGGAGACGAGGAAATTTTCGAGATACTTATAGATGCGGGATGTCCGTTTAATGCTTATTGGAAAGGTAAAAATGCCCTTCATGTTGCTGCCATGTTTGGTCGCAGAAAATCTGTGGAACTACTTATTAAAGCAGGTGCTGATATCAATTCAAGAACGAAGACTTTCGAAACACCATTACATTTTGCAGCAGCTTCAGGGCGATCATCTGTAGTAAAATTTCTTTTAGATGCGGGTGCTAAGCAAGATGTTCGTAATAAAAATGGTTTAATCCCATTAGTTTACGCTTTCGATAGAATTCAACAACAAGCATATCAGCAAGAATATTCAACTATTTCTTCTAATAAAACAAAACTATTTACTTTAAACTTCCTTCATGTTACCCCATTCATGTTCGAAAAGTACCTTCAAGTTACGGAACTGTTGATAAGAGATTATTTAGATTATGACGTGCAGTCATGGCTGTTAATTGTAGAGTATGCATGTCGCATACGAGTTTGCTATCAAAGTGAACTGAAATTTTATCCAGAAATCGTAAGATGTCTTTTGAACTATATAGACAATTTAACATTTCTATTTTTTTGTTTTGAGAATACGATTCAAAGTGCAATTAAATTAAATGATCCGCAAATACTAGACATTTTCCTGGAATGTAATGTCAAGAAAGTGTTGTTTGATTTTGACATAGATTGTTCAAAATGTGATTTTAAAATTATTTTAGGTGTAATCGATCATATTGATGACATTAACTTACTTTTCACATTGTTGTATGATTCACAAGTACAGCGTACAATACTCGAATTTCGTAATCTAAATAAATTTGATCAGATCTTTCCCGTAAATGATTTCTGGTCTGAAGAGGCTTCGATTCATGACAACAAGCGACCTAGTAAAATCACACTAAACAAAAATACGTTCTTGGATATATTAAAATTACTAGTAGCGCGTTTAGTTCTGATTAGATCAGTTTCGAAAAAACTTAACGTTCCTAGCTCGAAGGAATTAAAAATTCTTGAAAATTATCGTCTTAGTGATTGGTACAGACAATGTGAATTACAGATAAAGACAATGCGAGAAGCAAAAATTCTACATGATTTTGACATTACCTATTTTGATGTTTTGACAAAAACTGTCAATAAAGTTGCAAATTTTGTAGGACGCAACGATTCTTTACAAATATTGCAATTATCATACCAACAATTTCCAGCATATGCGAAGTTTTTGGAAAGAAGTGTTGAGAAAGGATTGCAGAGAAAAGATGCCGTCGACTTAATTGCTAATTGCTTATTAAATGTGATTTTTAAAACTTACAAAATTCAACTGCCAAGTCTTGTTATCGATAAAATTTTCGACTATTTGTCAATTATAGATTTGCGAAAATTGGAAGCAGCAGGAAGATTAATTTGTCAGAAACCTTTATATTTACGAAACTTTTTTTTTTGTGAAAAAGGAAGATAAGTTTTAAAAGTTTATACTAAAGGTAAACATTTTATTATACATGTTTTTTTTTAATTTAAGGAAGTGAATCTTTAATTTCTGTTCTGTTTAAAAGTTCCATTTCTAAGTTCTTTTATATATTATATTAAAATAATGACAAAATTGTAAGTATATTTTGTAAACAATGTTAAGGTTGATTGCGTAAAAAATACAACCCTAGATTGCTAAAAGAAAGCTATTAATATCTACACTGTGTTAACAATGTAAAGATTTTTTATATTTGTTTTCGTCTAAACATAGTTTTGTATTTTTCTTTTATAAAAAGAATGTAACAAAATTTTTTGTATTTATTTTTGATATCTGATTCCTTGTGAAAACGTGTGTGCGCAAGAAAGTTTCGATGTTTTACACTTATTTATTGCTTTGTTACCTTGACACGTGCAGCTATTAAAAATTACAGCGAAATTCATCATGCCAAATTCAAATTATTGAGGAATAAGTATTTCACAGGGTAAATTTTACCCTACCTTACGCTCGCCGGGTTAAACAACAATATTCCATAATTTATTAATATTAACTATTTTTTATATGATTATAAACAACTTCCATAAATAAAAAAAAGGATTTAGTAAAATAAACCAAAACAACCATTTGCAAATGTTTAAACAATTATTGTTTACAATTATTAATTCTTTACAAATGCACCTATAAATACACACGTGGAAATTAAAAGTACGGGATAGTCAGGGCCCGACTATTATGTGACACTTAGATTATTAGTCTCTAACAAGATAACTCTATTATTGCCTGATTTATATATCAGGTACCTATAAGGTCCCCACTACTACCAATTTTAATCTAACTAGGCTCCAACCAAAGCACTCTATTGTTACTCGATTAAAATATTAGGACCCTACCAGACCCCTAGTACTACCTATTTCAATATTTTGTTTAATTTTAATTAAAACAACCTAAATAATTCAAGTATCATTTCTATTTAAATAATCAAAGAGAGATTAAAGTTTTAAAAATCTTTAAAACAATTACTTACTTAAAATAGAATGTAATTAATTAAATATTAATTGCTTTAACGAATTGTTAAATCAAAAAAAAAATTTATGGTATAAGAGAGGTTGCTTTTATACAGTCTTCAAGTACAAGGCTTGAAAACTGAATTACAAAAAGTCTATTCTATTCACGTGACATTTGAATTGAGTAAGAATTGATCTATTAAATCATAATATAGGAAACGTATGGAATTATTTTAGGTTGGCAAAAATAAGAATAGTTTCAGAATTTTTAGGATGAAACTAACTTTACTTATGAGAACGAAAATACATTGCACTTTTTAGGATAAGGGTTTGGTCCTCATAAAATATTCCCAGGCGCGAGAAACCAATGCTGACGCTGGGTTGAGACTTGATTCTAACTTTGACATCCAGAGTGGGTAACCGAGACTGGGAGCAGTCTTTAAGTCACTGTCGTTCAATATTGGTTCAATATTGGACACCAATGCTCGTTCCATGCTTGATTCAAGATATATTTTATATATCTATTATATATTTTTTTATATATTAAAGTATATACATATAAAAACTGATATTAATTGAATAATAAATATAAATATTACAACTGCTGCAGTTTTATTAATATTTAATATTAATTTTGCATAAATAAACTATAAATAAACAAACCAAAATTATGTAATTTTACTCAATTGTAAGATATATTACAAGTAAATTAAATTTGTAAGCAATTATTTTCTTATTTTAAAAAAATAAATTTTAAAGAATTATATAACCAAACGAAACAATTTAAAGACAAATTTCAAATTTGAAAAATATTGAAGATATGATTACGTGCTCGATTGAGTAATTTCGTAGAATCATTCATTTCTAAAAAACTTTAATTATACAAATTAAATAAATTTCTTTATTTAAATAAAAGTGCCCTTCAATACATTATATATAAATAATTTTTATAATTTACTTTTGTATTATATATTATTGAAATTAATTATTTAAATAATATTATTAAATTAAAGTTATAAATAATAATGATAAATTATTAGTTAATTTTGTTTACATATTTTGCAAATATTGTATAAAAATATTTATTTATAAAATATTAATAAGTTAGGATCGAGATTGGATTGTAAAAACTGTATGTCAGTAAATACAAAGGATAAATAAATTCTATTTATTTAAATAATATTTAATTTTTAAATAATAATATTAAATTAAAGTTATAAATAATTAAATAATAATTAATCATTATCAGTTAATTTTGTTTACATATTTTGCAAATATTGTATAAGAATATTTATTTATAAAATATTAATAAGTTAGGAGATTGGATTGTCTAAACTGTATATCAGTATAAAAACGAAGGATAAATAAATTCTGTTCATTTATTTTTGATAATTAATATGTTCCAGAACTATTAAAATGTAAATAGCATATAATTCAGGTCTGAACCTCACAAAGTTATTTCTATCGACTCTCAACTACCCGTCGTAGCCGAGTGGTACTAGCGTGCGTTTACCGCGAGCGAATTCGTCTATAGGGCCGTGAGTTCGATCCCTCCTTGAGCGTGCAAAATTTTATTTCATAGGTTAAGTGTTTATTTGTATTAAAATTGTCAATTAGTCTTAGGTCGATAATAATTAAGTGTTCAAATGTGCAATTAATCTTAAATTATAAAAAAACAATCTGAAAAATATCAATTTAAATAAAACAAGTTAACACGAATTTTGCCTTTTTTTTTAAGTACCGATTATGTTAGTACTATGGACAGATATCCGAAAAAAAATTATATTGCATAGTAAAGTTTGCTTTTGTAGTAAAGAGAACGTTTTTACGATTTTTTGAAAATTTATGCTATGAAATTGATTTTTTTTTAAAAACATAAAACAATACTTTTGCCTATTAGTTTTATTTACTTCAAATATTACATTTATCTTCAAAATTGTGGAAGAAAGATTAAAATGGGTCTTGTTGCTCTTGCTTTGATGTTCGTACGTACTTTCTCGTATTAATCCCCAAATATAGTCACTCATCATGTTTTCATTGTATTGGCCTTGATAACGGCATTCAAAGTTCATAAGGTCTTGATAGAAACGTTCTCCTTGCTCTTCTGAACACGCTCCTATATTGTTCTCAAATTTATCTAGATGAGAATGTAGCATGTGCATTTTCAAGGACATCCGGCAACCCATGGCTTTAAAGTTCTTTAGCAAATCCTCGACTATTTCTTTATAATTTTCGACTTTGTTATTCTCTACTTCTTTGAAACTATTCCAGGCGTTTTTTTGAACATCTGTAAGCCAGTAGCGTATCTAGAGGGGGGCAGAGGGTGCAGTCGCCCCGGGCGCCAACCTCGAGCCCAATGCATTTGGGGGCGGCAAATCGATGAAATAATTTTCAATACAGGGCGCCAAAAATGCTTGGTACGCCACTGTACACTGTAAGCAATTCTGAAAATTTTTCACTGACAAAAAGTTTTTTAATTTGTGGACCAACAAAAACTTTTTAAATTTGCTATAAAAACTAGAAAATATATATTATTATTTGAATTATTACAACAAAATCAAACTTTAAACAATATAAGGTTATTTTTCCTTCATTTTGGAGCATAAAGAACAGAAAAATTGTAAAACGAACCTTAGGCAAAAAAAAATTTTTTTTTATTGAGTTGTGTAATTATAGATGAACATTCAAAAATGTTTAAAATTTTTTTTGTTTTATTAATTTTATGATAATCTGCAGCAGTACCGTAATTAAAAAAAATGATAATAATATTATTATTGTATTTATAATTATAAATAATATAATATATAATAATAATATAATAATATACTTTTTTTTTTTACAAAACAAGTTTAGGAGAGGAAAAAATGCCTTTACGCTCTTGTTCGTGTGGGACTCAACCACGTGCTGTGGTAATACCGCATTAAAACAACCTCTCCCATTCTTGCCTTACGTACTCTTATCCGCTTTTGCTCCTTCCGTCCTGAAAGGTAAGCAAGAGCGCGATTCTTTTGCTCGAGATGTTTTCAGTTCACTGTTCTGTAGGTGTTCCTGTACCTTGCCGCTGTTGTTCTTACGCGGTGGCCAGAAACGCTATTTGATGCTTTTTTAGAGCTACCTTCGTTAATTATATTATGAAGAACAGTGCCGTCGGACTAGATTAAGTGAACTCAGAAGGACAGCCTTTTGCATACGAACCGTCAATGCTTCAGCTTGACGTTCGCAATTTGGTATCTTTTTTAATTGGCTTACAAATGAATCTTTAATCCCTCCTAAACAGCCTAGTATGAAAACAATTAATCGGATTTTATAACCTGGATACATTCGGCTCAGTTCGAACATGAGATCTTGATATTTCGTCCGTTTCTCATCCTCCTTTTGTATGATGTTGCCCTCAGCAGTAGCCGAAAACTCTATCACACAAATGATCTTACTTTTATGGTCCTGGAGTACAATATCAGGCTTAGTAGCTCTGATACAATGAGTTGTAGGAAAAGAAAAATTCCAGTAGATCTTACACTGTTCATTTTCCACAACGGCTTCCTGATCCCCTTGGGCATACGGCAAGATGGGTTCCTTATCAATAGAATATTGGTGTCGAAGGTGATAATACAGCACCTTAAGAGCAGCATTGTGTCTTTCTACATACCTGTAACATGCATACTTCGGACACGCACTTACAATATGACCAAGTGTTTCCAGGTATTGCTTACATGCTCGACAGTTGTTATTGTCGACAGGTATATGCATCACACGACTGCGGTATACCAGAGTATTAATTACACCATCCTGACAAGCGAACAAAAATCCCTCAGTCTCCGATCTCAAATTAGCAGGAATCTTTTTTAATTGGCTTACAAATGAAGCCTTAATCCCTCCCAAACAAGCGATTAGAGGAACATTCAATCGGACTTTATAACCTGGGTGCATTCGACTCAATTCGAACATGAGCTCTTGATACTTGGTCCGCTTCTCATCCTCCTTACGATTAATGTTGTTCTCAGCTGGGGCCGAGAACTCAATTACACAAATGATCTTACTTTTATGATCCTGGAGTACTATATCAGGCTTATTGGCACTGATACGATGAGTAGTGGAAAAAGAGAAGTTCCAGTAGATCTTACACTGGTCATTTTCCACTACGGACTCCTGATCCCCTTGGGTATACGGCAAGATGGGTTCTTTATCTATACCATAATGGTGTCGAAGGTGATAATATAACACCTTAAGCGCAGCATTGTGTCTTTCAATATACCTGTAACACGCGTCTCCGCATATTGTTTACATGCACGACAGATGTCACTGTCGACAGGTATATGCATCACACGACTGCGGTACACCAAAGTATTAATTACACCATCCTGACAGGCGAATAGAAATCCTTCAGTCTCCGATCTTAAACCAGCAGATTTAAGGAACGAAAATGTCAAACCAACCGACAATCCTACTTCATTTATGAGATTGTAGAATTGTCTATGAACAGATTTGCTCTTATGTTCCTGTAGTAGAAGCGCATGTTCTGCTTCCTTGACACGGCCCTTAAGCATCAATGGTGGTAACGATGCTAATCCATGTTGCACATTACTAGTATCAAATGGGAGACGAAGTTCATTCGCAACTCTTTCTGACGCATGATATAAGAATACCCCACAATTCGTAATTTCATGATGGTGAACAAATTGTAAAAGAGGATCTCGACTGTTCATAATTGAGCATGTAGCAGCCAAAACGATTCTACGATGAAGACACTCTAAGTTCAGTAGACCTCTTCCTCCCCGATCTCGCGGAAGGTAAATTCGAGGCACGGAAGACTTTGGATGATGACTTCGATGGATTGTCATCATCTTGCGAGATTCTCTGTCTAGCATCTTCAGCTCATTCACATTCCACTTAACTGCTCCAAAGGTATAGAGAAGCAAAGGAATGGCTAATGTATTTGTGGCTTGTATCTTATTCTTCCCAGATAATTCGGAAGACCAAATTTTTCTGAGAAGACCACGATATTTTGTTTGGAGACGATCTTTAAGCTGACGCACATCTTGAGTCTCCGCTTGTGGAATTCCAAGATATGCGTATGTTTCTCCTTGACCAAGATGATGAATGGCGTTGCCACCAATGAGCTGAAGATCCTCAGAGTCGCCTGGTGTTTCAGATGTTTCACGTCTTCCCTTACTTAAGTGGAAAACGGCACATTTATCCAATCCAAATTCCATTCCAATTGCTCTGGAATACTTGGACACTGCAAACACTAGATTTTTAAGTTCTTCTCTATTAGATACATAGAGCTTAAGATCGTCCATGTAGAAAAGATGGTTGATCTTATGAACTCTATTTCTTGGTTTGCCACACATGTATCCAGAGCGATTTTTTCGAAGCACAATAGACAGAGGCAAAAGAGAGATGCAGAAAAGTAGAGGACTGAGTGAGTCACCTTGAAAAACTTCTCTCCTAAAAGAGATGATGTTAGTTATCATCTGCTGTTTGTTTGATGATATAACAAACCTTGTCCTCCACATGAGCATCAGCTCTTTCAAGCATCTCACGATATTTGGATGTATCTGTAAGCAAACAAGGAGCTTGATAATCGGCTCATCACTCGTAGAGTCGAATGCTTTACGGTAATCAATCCAAGCCATTGACAAGTTGCGTCGATAAACTATCGAGTCTTGGGTAACGCACCTATCTATTAATAGGTTTTCCCTACAACTTGACAGTCCTCTTTTGCACCCACGTTGTTCACTTATTGCACTCCAAACTGGCTTTATAGATGTTAATATCCTTATTATTATCCTTATTATTATTATTATTATTATTATTATAAGAATTATCATTATTAACAACATAATACAGCAAGAAGATTATTATATTAATAATTATTTAACGTTCTGTCTTCTGTAAGTGACAGTGGAATCAGGCTTCACGAAGCTATTATCGGACTTCCGAACATTGATTGAGTCTTGAACTCTAATCCTCAACCAAGCTTGGAGCGTCAGGCTTGAATCGCTGTTACATTCTAGCTTGGACGAGTCTTGCTTCCTCCGAGTCACCAATCCTCAGTCAATATTGACCAGTCCTCAGTCAAGCTTTATAAAGCCTCAAATCATCGTCCCTGCGCGCCTGGGTTAGTAAACACAAAAATTTAAAATATAACTTTATGAAATATTAATAATATATATGTATATATTTTTTTCCCGTAGGATGTGAAAACCTGCTACAACGTACCCTGTATCCCGTACTACAGGATTGTGAGAGGGAGGCGATAATCTGCCGACCCGCTAAAAACACCCTAATTAAGGACCTTAAGATCACCCTTAGGGAAAGCTCTTTTCACTGGCCCACAGTGTGGAAAAGAGCGTTTTTTTTTTTAACAAAAGTCTACCGACATCACAGTGGTCTGAATCTGTAATTTACTGTTCAAAAATATCTACAGCTTCTAATAATCAGCCGAATTAAAATTTCTTTTTTTTAGTTTAAAGGTTAATAAATTCCTAACAACTCTGTGGTCGCAGATTTTTAAAAAAAAATTTTGTTTAATTGTTATTAACTTCGAAAGTTAATAAATAATATACACATAATCAGACATCTTAAAAGTAAAAAGAAATTTTTTTTTATTTTTAAATTGTTGACAGTGCATAATTCATAAAAAAATATTCCTGTTATAATTATTAACAATAAAGAGACTAAGAATTTAATTATTTCTTACAATCTGAATGTACATGAAGTAAATATATAAATTCCACCAAAATTTGAATAAATACTAATAAATTAGGTTCACAAAAATTAGCCAAAAAAGACCAAATTTTATTTATTTATTAACTTTCGAGGTTAATAACAATTAAACAAATTTTTTTTTAAAAATCGGCAACCTCAGAGTTGTTAGGAATTTATTATCCTTTAAACTAAAAAAGAACTTTTAATTCGGCTGATTATTAGAAGCTGTAGATATTTTTGAACAGTAAATTACAGATTCAGACCACTGTGCGACAGCTCAAAAATGAACCAAATTTGATTTTTTTTTAATTCTCGTAAGGATTCCTACTATACTGTCGATCGGACAAAAAATCGATATTAATTAAATATAACCTATAAAGATGTCAGTAACTTAAAAAGCAATAGTAAAGGGTTGATTCGACAAATAAAATTAGTGTTGTGGTTTGTTTTATGCCTGACTAACACTTGGATGTTTTTTCTTGAACATCCAGCATTGACAAAAATTGATGACCGAACATATTCAACCTCTCAAATTTACCCCTTATCATTATTTTCATCCCTTAAGACTTTTACTCATTTTTGTGGACTTAATGGTTTTTTTTAAGCCTGAATAACAGTAGGATGTGTTTTGTTGCGCAGCTATCCAGCACTGACATCACTTGATGACGCAACATGTTCAAAACATCAAACTCACCCCCTATCGATATTTTCATTCCTCAAGAATTTTACTTACTTTTGTGGACTAAATGATGTTTTTCAAGCCCAACTAACACTTCGATGTTTTTTTTTTGATAATCCAGCAATGTCATAAATTGATGTCCGAACATATTTAACCCCTCAAACACACCCCTTATCGAAATTTTTGTCCCTTCAGACTTTTACTCATTTTTGTGGACTCAATAATTTTTTTCAAACCTGAATAACACTTGGATGCTTTTTGTTGGACATCCAGCAATGACATCACTTGATGACGCAACATGTTTTACCCTTCAAACTCACCTCTTAGTCGATATTTTTATCCCTTAAGACTTTTTCTCACTTTTGTGGACTACCTTAATTTTTTCGAACCTGATTAACACTAACCATCAAGTGATGTCATTGCTGGATGTTCAAAAACAGACATCTAAGTGTTAGTCAGGATTGAAAAAAATAATTTAAGTCACAAAATTGAGTTACAGTCTTGAGTGATGAAAATATTGATAAGGGGTCAATTTTAGGGGTTGAACATGTTGCGTCATGAATTTTTGTCATTGCTCGATGTCCAAAAAGAAAAATCTAAATGTTAGTCGGGCTTGAAAAATATGATTTAATTCACAAAAGTGAGTAACAGTCTTGACGAATGAAAATATTGATAAGGGGTGAGTTTGAGGGGTTGAATATGTTCGGTCATTAATTTTTTTCATTGCTGGATGTTTGACAAATCCAAGTGTTAGTCAGGCATGAAACAAACCACAACACTAATTTTTCTTGTCGAATCAACACTTTACTATTGCTTTTTAAGCACATGAATTTGGAACAACGAACGTGCAAAGGAACATGCACATGTTCATGAACGCTTCTAAAGGCAAATAATTTCATGTGCATGAACATGAATTTGAACACGAAAATAGATAATTATTTATTAATCTTTAAACGTTGCGCATTAGTTATCTATGAGAGGGAAGGCTGCGCAGTAGATTTTAATGGCTATAAAAGATAGAGGACCACTATAAAACAAGTAACATTTGTTAATAATATTTAAAGTATAGAAAATTATGTACATGAACATTTGCACGTTCATGGACATGTATCAGATTTTATTGTGCGTGCATGAAAATGTACACATTCGTTGTTCCAAATTCACGTGTTGCCCATTCACAAGTTCATGCACAAGACAAGTCAATGCACCTGTGCATGATTTTATCCAGAATCATGTACAAATTCAGTAGATGATCTTGTACATGGATTTACAACCAGTTATTTAATAAATATCGATTTTTTTGTCAGTCAGACATTATATTAGAAATCCTTACGAGTATTTAAAAAAAATAAACCATAATTGGTTCATTTTTTAGCTGTCGGTAGACTTTTGTAAAAAAAAAAATCGCTTTTTTCCACACTGTGTGACGTATCGCCACTAAGGGTGACTTTATATCCTGACTATCGCCTAGGCGATGTCTTGCATCAACTTACGGACACTACTTCTGTTGGCGGACATCGAGATCTTTGACTCTCATTACATGTTGTATGAAGGTCTCGATGATGCGACAATTCTCCTTTGAGCGAGTCATTAACAGGACCCTGTTTCCCGGTTTAAATTGACAGTTTACACCGGCGAATATGATCTGTATTTTGTCGTTCCATCGTGTGCATGTAAGGAGTGTGTGTTCTGCGTTATCCTATGGGAAATGGCAGTACGCACACTTCGAACTTCTTCGTCTTTTGAAGCGCTCCAGGTACGAGGTAAGAAACCCGTGACCTGCAGCGCTTGGGTAAGGTAGTACGAGACTACTCCATGTTGTCAGTTGTTCCAAGTGGCGAGTGTTAGTATCAGCCGATGTGTTCATTGACCTTTATCTTCCCCCCTTCAACTTGTTTGCCATCTTTCGACGAGTCTGATTCTCGCATATCGGCGGATTTTGTCCTTGCAGGGTCTATTGTCATCCGTGTAACGGAAAGACATTCTTTTTTTGAGGAGGAAGATTTCTTCCCTTTCTTGCGCCAAAAGATCTGCCGGCAGGACGCTGGCCTTGACCTGAGCAGCACTCGCAGATACTGTCCTGTAGGCAGAAATTATACGATTGGTAATAATCCTTTGCGCAGACAGTATCTTGTTCAAGAATGTTTTTCTTCTGTCTGTTCCCAGGGAGGGAGCCCTGGGAATGCTAGTGCTGCGTAAAACAGCTTTGAGTGGAAAACACTCTCCACCAAACTTCTTTTCTTTTCTGAAGGCCCACCGACGTTCGGCATGATCTGGGCTAAGCTTAGCGCACATTAACAGCCTTAACGTATGCCACAGTAATGTGGTGTTTAAGATTCAGGAACTTGTCATGTTCCTCTCCTAGGTTCTTTATATGTTTACTCCACTTGACCACGAACCCGTCTACTTTCATCCGAAGAAGTTTGTAACCACGTCTGTCTGTGACCATGAGCGCTTCGGTTTTGTCCAGGGCCATGTGAAGACCTCTGGCATCCAGCCAGCTCTTTGCTAGTTGAAGACATTCGTTCACCAAGATTTCAAGCTCTTCTGCAGTTTCGGCAGTGAGTAGACGGGTTCGAGGTCAAGTGTAGTAAATATATAAAGAACCTAGGAGAGGAACATGACAAGTTCCTGCATCTTAAACACCACATTACTGTGGCATACGTCAAGGCTATTAATGTGCGCTAAGCTTAGCCCAGATTATGCCGAACGTCGGTGGGCCTTCAGAAAAGAAAAGAAGATTGGTGGAGAGTGTTTTCCACTTAAAGCTGCTTTACGCAGCACTAGTATGGGCTCCCTCCCTGAGAACAGACAGAAGAAAAACATTTTTGAACAAGATACTGTCATCAGATACATTTATTTCAGTTAATAAAAAAAATCTTAATTTTTTAGCAGTTCAGAGTTGTAGGACAAACATTCTCGAGTATTTTAAAAAAAGAGAGTTAAAATCGGATCATTTTTGAGTTGTCAGAAGATTTTTGTCTAAAAATAGTGCTATTGGTAAGAGTGAGTAGCTAACGCGGCCTGTTGCGATGCGACCGCGTCGCAGCGCGCCGCGCGCCACAATCCGTTCTTTGAGGATTAATATCTTAAAAAAAGGATTAATCTTAAATTAATTTCTAAAAATTTCTATATTAATAGGAAAAACCTCAGCTTTCGTCTGCAATACTTTATTTTAAAATTAAACGAATCGATTTTGGTGAAAATAGCAAATTAAATATTAATTATAAAAAATTAGGGTCACATTTTTAAAATAGTAAAAAATAAAATTTACCAATGAAAAGAGCATTAAAAACCTTTAAAAATCATACTCGAAGAAATTTTTTTCATTATCCGCCAAGACAGAGAAAATTAAGTATGAAGACGGTTTTAAGCAAACTTGACAAAATTGAACCCCCTCTACCCCCTTCAATTTTTCAAAAAAGTAAAAATTTTCTTTTGTGTTTTATTACTACTAGATAGAACAATAAATTTCCTAAGTTTCAATTTTTTTGAAAGAAATTAATTTTAACTTGGGACATTACACGTAAAATGCCTCATATTGGCCTGTAGGATGATACGTTAATTAGAGTTTTGTTACCTTTCTTTAGGAGGACCAGCCTTTGTCCTTTCCAGTCACGGAAAACTCTCCTCTTTTTAGGCAGTTGTTGAAGCAATCTAAAAGAATCTGGGATGAAGCAACGGTTACATGTTTAAGGATCTCGTTGCTTATCCTATCGATTCTAGGCGCCTTGTCTGGCTTTTATCTTCTGCTAGCCTAGATTCTATGGGTCCTTTTAGATATCCTTGATTAGTTGCTTCCAACATCTTTGCTGTGACCTTCTCATCTCTTTTCTAAGGATTTTTCTGGCCTTTAAATGCGTCTTTTAGCAGAGAATCTCCCTTAGAACGGGTTTAAATCCTTGCTTTGACTCATGCTTTTCGCAAAGAGGCCAACTCCTCTGACCACCAGTATACGTTGCGTCTCCTGGGATTGTAGCTTCTACGACACGGCATTGACGTGTCACATGCGGTGATAATCATATTCTTTACCGTCCGCACCCCCCGTCCAGATTGTTCGGCCTATTCACCTTCCAAGTTCCTCAATGAGGCGGGTTTCTTCAAGGGACCGGACAAACTTTTCAACGTCCAGTTTCTCAATGTTCCACCTAAGGCCGTTCTTACAGGAGTCAGTAAGGTCACTTTCGGTATAATCCTCAGAGACCTGCGAATCCTTTATGTACTTGTTTAGCAGAGATGTTGTTATCGTAAGATCAATAATTGATCCGATATTATGGTCTCTTCTAAACGTTCACTTTTGGCTCTGGTTGACAACTATCAGATTGCTCTTGAAGACCATTTCTGCGATTAAGATTCCTCTATTATGGAGCCTTATCTCGCCTCAGTCTGGCGACTTTGCATTAAAGTCGCCGGTGACGAGAACATCTAGCCTAGATTCCAGCAGGTTCGACACGAGTTCATCTATCTCGGCTTCGAAGGTTGTCAGTTGGTCGTTGGGTGAGAAGTAGCAGCTATACATGCGTATATCTGAGATTTACATCCACACGAACCCACTGCTCGTCTCCAGGAACATGTCTACAATCAATTTGGGATTTAAGACCTGCATGGCTGCTCTTTCTGATGAATCCTGGTACCAGGGAGCGATGTCGTTCTTGTTGTTCTGTTCGCTACAGAACAGAACGTGATCTGCTCCTTACTGGCTGTAACCATCATCAGGTCCTGGACCTCTGAGCTAGCTTATCTGTTACACCAGAGATGCCAGCGAGAACCCCCATCGACAACTGCGCATGCTTCCCAAACGTAACCCTATTGGTCCAAAAGAGCGGTCTAGTTTGAAAAGTCTTAATATTAAGCATTTCAAAATAGACCGCTCATTTGGACCAATGAGGTTACGTTTGGGAGGCATGCGCAGTTGTCGATGGGGGTTCTTGCTGGCATCTCTGTGTTACACCTAAATTTTTTTGGCAAGACGATATCCAGCTAAACATTTTTTTCAGTGCTGAAATGTAAATGTAGGTAGTGTAAAAAATACAGATTTACTTTTCATTCGTTACTGCATGTGCTTTTTTCTTTCTTCCACCATTCCCCAGATAGCACGTAACCTTGCACAGTAAGCTTACTGAAATCTTATCCCAAGATTGCAAGATTATTGGAGCTTGAACAATTTGGAATTTTTGTGAGATTGTCTTTACTTATTGTGGAACCCTGTAAGCTATTATTGTTGACAATGGCGACAAATTAGTTAACGGTTTCGTTGAAGTCAGGAACTTGTTCCATAGTTTTTTGTATGGATTTTGAGTTTATTGATTTAGAGCGAATAAGACTCTCAATTTCCTGAGTTTTTTTTTCTTCTAGTGTTTCATCCCCATTGATAAAAGCAAATTTCTGTTTGTTACTAAAACTCTTCAGCCTACATTGTGCCTCTGCATAAGTTGCTACAATATACAAAAGTTCCAGGTATTAGGCACTGATGGGGAAATAAGGTATGTTGTATGATAACATACCGTGAAAATCTCAAAATCAATATTAAATGAGGGATATTAGACGTAAAAAAATATATGGTACATATAGGTAACAGATTTCATGAGATTGAAATTTAAAACATAAAACAAGTTATGTATCCAAACTTTTGTTTAAAATTGTATTATTAATTTGATAGCAAAGAAATATGATTCTTACTAGCAAGACCTCTTACAACAACAGGATAAGTAGACCATTCGACAAGCAGTGGAGCTTTCGCTTTTACTAAACCAAGAAATAATTTTCTTTTTTCTTCGTCGTATGGAGGTGCTGGAAAGCTCTAAGAGCTTCTTTATGATACCATTACAACAGAGGTGCATGAAATTGAGGACAAAATATTTGAACTAAATTAATAAATATAAGCAGGAGATGTAAACAATCTTAGGAAGGAAATTTGAAATAAAACTTCAAATTTTAATTATCCAAAAAATTCGACGTTTCGTCGGACAAGATTTGCCGACCTCAGGCAATTAATTATTATCAGGCAATAATTGGTTAACGCTTAACACGTTGTCCACAAGTCAAAAGTATAAAAATACATTTTTTTTTATTTTGAAGTAAAACATTTTTTGAAATTAATAATTTTTTTTTTAAAATAAAATAAATTAATTTATTAATTAATTTATAATTAAATTTTTGAAAAAATTAATGAATGATATTATAGTCTGTCACGATGACGGCCCATGGTGTTGTCTAATTTGACGTTAAGATCTGAACGATGCATCCATTCTTTCTACAGCTTCTTTATCTGGATACACTTTTCTTCGCTCAACTGATTTACCAACAACATCGCATCTTTCGCAAGCTTCAAATCCTCCATGTCCTAAAGTACATTTTAAAAATAATTTTGCTGGAATATCACAAATAAAGCATTTCAGTGCGAAAGTAAATTTTTGTTCTCCAATATTGAATCCATGTTCTTGTAGTTCATTCACTTCCAGAATAAATTCTTTCAAAAAAGCATCTGCACTTTTTGGTTTGTCATTTCTATAAAATATGGCAATCGCAAACACTTGGTAAATATCTTATTCAAACTGAATTTTCCAGCAACAACTCAAAATTGCTCATCCGAAGATTTTTTTAAAGGAACTTCATTAGCATTTACTTGCAATATTATACGTTTCACTTTGTGCCAATCAGGATTTACAATGTCCAATAAATGTTTTTTAATACTAAAATAAACAAATTCGCCTGAACGGCCATTTTCATTATCCATTCTAATGATATTATAATTTGCACTGCCTGTTTTTAAAAAAGTCTTTGCACATTTGGAAAGAATAAAGAGCAAATCTTACCACAAAGTTCCAAGCAAATCATCTAAATCTGATTGATTGATTCTTGTTCTCCATTCTCTCAATTTAGATATTAAATGCTCGTCCATAAATACGTCTATTACTTCGATTTGAAATACCCTGTCAGATATTCATTTAATAATTAAATGAGGTCCGGAGTACGGGCACTGAAGGGATTTTTTATTTGGAGGAGCACGCAGAAACACGTCCGTACAGTCAGCTAATTCTTTATGAACGAAATTTTTTCCTGTATTATTGTGCTTGACCGAAGCGGCTCTAACCACGTGCATGTGACGGCGAAAATGTACTAAACACTTGTGAGGATCTAACGGTTCGTTCTCAGGCGTTATCATTTCTCCTGGAACTCGAAGGGTTGTTCCGAGCAAGTACTCGGCCGGTGATGCACCGCTGTCCATAATATTGATCCTAAGGCCCTTTAAAACTGTAGATAGAATATACGGCCATTTTTCGCCTGCGTGGCACATGATTGCCGCTTTTAATGTTCGGTACGCACGTTCTATCATGCCGTTGGACGCGGGATGGTAGCTCGTTGTTCTTGTCCGGTTACACCCTATCACTTAACGTAATTCCGTGAAAAGACGTGCCTCAAATTGAGTACCTTGGTCCGTAGTCTCTATGTCCGGACAACCGAATCGCGTGATCCACCTGTCAACGAATGCGCGGCATACTGTTTGAGCCGAAATATTTTTTAACGGAACGGCCTCTGGCCACCGCGAAAACCGGTCGATCATCGTCAGGATATACCTGAATCCGTCTACAATAGGCAATGGACCTACGATGTCGATGTGCACATGCCGAAACCTGACTTTTGGAACCGAAAAATGAGCAGGCTTTAAATGAACATGCCTTCCGATTTTGGAACGTTGACAATGAAGGAATCCTCTAGCCCAGACCTTAATATTTCGGTTTATTTCCGGCCAGACGTACCGTTTTCTAATTAATGAACTCGTCGCTCTGGCGCTAGGGTGTGCCGGACCGTGGAATATTTGGAAGATCTGAAAACGTAATGATTTAGGAATAAAAGGTCTGACAACATTATCGGTTATGTCGCAAACAATTTCAACACGCTCTTTACCGATAAACCTTTTTCGCAATTTAAGTGAGGACTTTCCCGTGTCCAGTAAGTCCTTTAATTCGGTATCTTCGGCTTGCGCGCTTTTCAATTCTTCGAGAGAGAAATTCGACGGCAAATTGATGACATCCAAACGGGATAACGCATCCACGACTACATTCGACTCTCCAGGGACGTGTTGAATTTGACTTGTCGGAAAGCTGTGATAAAGCATAAGTTAAATGTTTGTGATCCGTCAAAAAGACAAATTCCCGACCCTCCAAAAAATGCCTAAAGTACTTGGTATGGACTCGACCATAGTCCGAAAGGCGTTGTGACTGCCGTTTTTGGGATATCCTCTGCCGATACTGGTAGTTAATAGTAGGTCTTGTGGAGGTCTATTTTGGAAAATATGGTTTTCCCGTGCAAATTGGCGGCAAAGTCCTGCAAGTACGGAACGGGGTACCGATCGGGCTCGGTCACGGAATTTAATGGTCTATAGTCTCCACAAATTCGAAAGGAACCGTCCTGATTCATGCGCATTAAAATCGGCACCGCCCAAGGACTGCTAGAAGGTCGACATAATCCGGATTCGACCATCTCTTTAAACTGAGCCTTAACAATTTAAAGTTTTCCTGGAGGCAACCGACGTGGGCGTTCTGACACGTTGTGCTCACGTTGCAAAACTCGGCTAACTTAACTTCCCCGCGAGTTTTTAAATTTGTCAATGCATCGGTCAATCACTATAACGCAAGTCGAATAGCAACCTAAAATGCGACAGAAAGTCGGCTCCTCCTATGGGGTATGGTACGTCAGCGATACAAAAATTCCACGCGAAAACGCGGCGTAGTCCGATGTTAATTTCAAGACGTTTATATCCATACGTGGCTATCCGTGTATTATTCGCAGCAAACAATGAGAATTCAGACACGGGTAGGCTTTTATCTCCCCAATAGGGAATGACAGATATGTCTGAACCTGTGTCAATCAGAAATGCTAGCTACGATGCTTTATCGCGCACGTGTAGACGCCTGGATCCGCCGATATTGCCGATTGCGTCGATTCGGTTCGGCGTTTTTAGTATTCCGGAATTTGTTTTTCGGACCATTTGCATGGCGTTGTGCACCGCGTTGGTTTATTTTCAAATCTTCTATGGTACCAACATATTTCGAATTGTGCTTCGGACCTAGTGCGGCTCTGTAATCGGTTTCGGTAATACGATTGCTGTGAACTACCTCGCGCGCGACCGCGGAAACGACCTTGACCTTGACCCCGATCTCGGGTCACTTGTTCGACCTTTTCTTTAATTTGTGATAAATCTGATATAATTGCATCTATTCTCGGATCATTTAAACTAGATGGCGTCTCAATGGCTGTCACATAACTAGCATTGCGCCCGGACGACACGTGAGACTGCATTTCATCAGTCACTTTGTCAGCGATCCTGGCTAACTCGGTCAGATCTTTAATCGCACTCGAAGCAAGGATCTGTCTGTGAAGCGCGGGAAGTTGTTCTATAAACAATGAGTTAAGAACTTCATCATTAAATTTCCCGTTTGCGATGTTGCGCATCTGGCTGAGTATAATGGACGGTTTCCCGTTTAACACTTCTCCTTTTATTAATTGTCGGAGTCGCGCTTCATTAGAAACACCGAAAGTTTCGAGTATCCCGACTTTAATCTGTGTATAAATATCGACTGGAGGTTCTTTATTCAAAACTATCATAAGCACACAGGTTAAATTTTCCGAGTCCACACCAGCTATCAGTGCGTCCGCCTTGCCACTTTCGGCAGTGATACTGTTACGAGCAAAAATTCTTTCAACTTGGTTGAACCACATTTCTGGGTCACCGTTATTAAATGGTGGTAGACGAGTTGTCGCTTGATCGGTACGACAGATAATTGACCAAATTGAGGGGGTACTGTTTTTTTGGGTGAGCTTTTCACCCGTATCTTCTTCCCCCGATTCGGTTTCCACTACGAGGTTATTTGTATTTTTTTCCTGAGAAAGAATCGTATTTGCGCCACGCTAGCAAGGCGAAAGAAAATCTAACCTACGCTAAACCACCCCTAGCCAGCGCCCCCTGGGGGAGAGGGAGAGCGGGGGAATTTAAGGTCAATTCTCAATCATTTCGATTCTAATGCGGCAGAAGGCTTGTTCCCACACTTCCGTCTCCGGCTACCCTGAGCTAATCAAAAGTTAAACCTTACGTGTCCTAACTCTCTTTATAGGAACTCTAACGTAGCTTTTAGAAAAAAAAATTCCGATAAAATTTTTACTTTAACTATGCGTGCATCATTTAATTGAAAAATTAATGAAATTATACTTACTCTTGTAAAATAGCTTTTTAGTTATTCAGATCTGTGAGAAGTTTCTATGTTTAAATTCTGTATTTTTTCCGTAACATTTTTTAAATCTACAGCACCATTATGTTTTAATTTAAGTCTTTTCCATGTTTCATTGCATTTTAATTGAACTAATTTTTATGAGATTTCTCTAATGTAGCGCTTTTGATACGCTAAATATAACTTCTTATACAACCCAGACATATTTAAGGCATTTGAAAATATGTACACAATTTAGACATTTAGATTCGAAACACTTTTGGAAAAAAAACTACGTTAACCATGGAATCAATAACTTAGAAAGGAAACAGAGATGACTAAAAAGACATAGCTAGGAACAGTGATAGGTACCCTACTGAAAAATCCTATATAGGATCCTACATAGGATCCTATATGGAATCCATATGGATTCCTATGAGAATCCACGTAGGATCCTATATAGGATCCTATAAAGGTATTGTCCTATAGGAATCCATGTGGATTCTCATAGGAATCCATGTGGATTCCTATAGGTCGCCTATAGGACACGTCCTATATAGGATCCTATGTGGACTCTCCTATAGGAATACATGTAGGATCTTATATAGGATCCTACATAAGCGTCCCAAAAAAATTTTTGTACACCCCCCTACATAGGATCCTACGTAGGTTCTCATATAGGATCCTATATAGGATCTTTTATGGGCGCCCAAAAAAAATTATGAACACAGAATTAATTGTTTTTTTTAACAACTTAATTCAAATATACATTAAGCACCATTATAAGGACGAAAAATATTTACTGCGCAGGCGTAAGTATTGTAGAATACGTAAAAGACGACTGCGCATGAGGAAGGGGTAGGAGGGTGTACAAAAATTTTTTGGGATGCCTATGCAGGATCCTATATGAGATCCTACATGTATTCCTATAGGAGAGTCCACATAGGATCCTATATAGGACTTGTCCTATAGGCGACCTATAGGAATCCACATAGATTCCTAGGAGAATCCACATGGATTCCTATAAGAATCCACATGGATTCCTATAGGACAATACCTATATAGGATCCTATATAGGATCCTACGTGGATTCTCATAGGAATCCATATGGATTCTATATAGGATCCTATGTAGGATCCTATATAGGATTTTTCAGTAGGGTAGTATCACGTAGCTTATGGTTTTTTACGCATACTACATGATTTTGATAACCTACCCATCGCTGTATAAAAATATAAAAATTCGAGCCTACTATCAAAAAAATGTGTTAACCTTTTTAAAATCTAAAACATAGTATGCAATTTGTTCAATTTTCTAAAGACAGTTCGTTTTACTAGTAACGTTACTTTGTGTAGACCCCACTCACCCCCCTCTGCCTTTAAACTGTAACGTGGTCTATAAACGAGCCCTTACTGGGAGTTCTAAATGTTAGGGAATGTTTGGTTCACCTTTATTATCTTCTGCATAATCACTGTTAACACTAGAATTATTAAAATCTTCATCAGAGGAATCAAGCATTTCATGATAATATTGCCGACAATCATCTTCTTTAATTCAGAAAGATCGATGGGCAAATCGGACTGTGTTTGTCAAAGACTTTTCCCACTTTTGGTGAAAATTTGCACTTTGACAATTTATTTTTAAAAAAAACGAAAACTTTTTCCACGAAATCGCTCTGATTGACAAACTCGTAGGTAATCAGAAATTTAAAAATTATAAGTTTTCCACGATTGGATGTTTCCAAGAGCAGAAAAAACGAAAACTGGAATAAAACTGACAGACTTGCTGCAGAAAATGACCGCTATACGTCACACGTATATATCTCAAGAGACACATGTGACGTGTCGCGGAAATTTTCTGTAGCAAGTCTGTCAGTTTTATTCCCGTTTTCGTTTTTTCTGCTCTTGGAAACATCCAATCGGGGAAAACTTAAAATTTTTAAATTTCTGATTACTTACGACTTTGTCAATCAGAGCGATTTCGTGGAAAAAGTGTTCGGTTTTTTAAAAATAAATTATCAAACTGCAAATTTTCACCAAAAGTGGGAAAAGTCTTTGACAAACACTGTCCGATTTGTCCATCGATTGTCCTTAATTCCATTATGTTGAACATATTGATCTTCTTGACAAATTTTAATGTCTTTTTGAAAATCAATATTCCATCTTCATCTTGTCTTCCATCTGAAACCATACTTAATTTTATCAACATGCCCCACCGGAATATTTATTTGTTAAAATACATCACTTAGGCTTAGTCCACATTGAAAAACTTAAAAATTCATTCTGCACTATTACCGGACAAAGTATATGTGCCCAAGGAGCACATTATATTACGTGAATATCGAAGTAATATTACATTTAATGCATAATATTCAGGCCTGTGCAACTGTCTATGGTAGTCTATGTATTAAATGTGTCATGAGAATTGAAAGTGGCCACTAGGTTGGCGCTTGCAGTAAGTTATGCCGAAATTCTATACTTTGACTATAACAAATTCGGGCCAACTTACTTCTATCGCCAACCTATTGGCCACTTTCAACACATGTGACACTTTCAACTCGTCGTTGCACAGGCCTGATAATATTGTAATATTGAGCCCACACAGCACCAAAAATTCTCTGAATTTTTCCTGAATATTAAGTCGACATTTCCCGAATATTAGAATCTAATATTCAGGGAAGTTTTGTAGAAGCCTTTAAATGTCCGCCATAAGGAATATTTGATGCGAAATGTCCGTGAAAATGTATCACTAATTTTTAAGGAATTTCCACATCTAATATTGCTTAAACATTCATAGTATTCGTAAATTCACTGTATATGATGCGCACCTATAAAATATAAAAATCATTATTAATAAATAAATTTTAATTGTTTTATAAATTGTCATGAATATCTTGAATAAGAAAATTGTCGTACTAATAAAAATTTTAAAACACTTATAAGTATAAATTCGAGAGAAAAGAAAAAAAAACGAATGATTTTATCATTGTTGTAATAGGTTTCGTTGATACAAAAAATTAAATTTTAATGAAGAGTTTTACAATACCAACGTTCGAGTAGAAAATATAATTAAATTTTAGATACGAAAATTAAATTTTAATACAAATTTACAATATCAACGTTTGAATACAAAATATAAGTAAATTTTTAAGTACGAATATTAAATTCTAATAAAAATTTTACAATACCAACGTTTGTATACAAAATATAATTAAATTTTTAAGTACGAATATTAAACTCTAGCAAAATCATCAATCCAAAAAGAAAATTGTTCAGATTGTACAAAATAGAAAAATTAAAGATTAATCTACCTCATTCTTTTTTAAAAAGAAAAATTGTTTTATATTTGTAAAAAATAAAAAAACTAGAGAGATATAAAATTAAACTTGATAATTAAAGCATGCAATATTAGACTTCAAACATAAGATAAGATTAAATTTTAACGAACTCATGGTTTTCTTTTAGATTTCTGCACCTTGACCGGAATCGGAATCGGCAGCTTGAATAAGGTGTATTCCTACCATGGGATTTGGTCCATTTATGTTCAAATTCTGGAAATCAAGGTTTAGATTTCCGAATACATTATCCAATTCACTAGCTGGCTGGACTTCTAGGGCTTCAACTTCATTATTATTCTCATTTATCGGGAATGTTAAGGCCCTGTCTTCATTATCTATTTCATTCACTGGGAGCTCGATAGCTCTGGATTCATCTATGAGTTCCATGATGTTTTCTTCTTCTTCGTTAATCAATTCTGGTTCAAAAATGTGCTGCTCAACGTTCAGCCAATCAAGATTTATCGGCTGGACATTGTTGTTTTCGTTGTTTGGGAGATGTTCGTCCTCAGGCAATTCCTGGTAGTGGTAGTAAATCGTATTGTCCAAACCTCTTGTGAAGTAATCCAGAAAAAATTTGTTATATTAAATTCATCTTCAGGCGTGATTTCCTTTGAGGAAATTGGTCGTGTCGCATCGTAGGGGTAGTTTTCGTTTGTTTATGTCAAACATTTTCATTGGAATATTTTGCAGATCTTAAATTTGCAAGGTAACTGTTTTTAGGCACGCAAAGCAGTTCCCTAGTCCTTTTACCGAAAATGCCAATTGGCCACAACCGATAAAGCTTTTTTGCGTAAAAAGAGTGGAAGGTCCTAATAAATGAAATGGAACGATTTTATTATCTCTAAAAATCTTCGGAATATTTAAGTTGTTGTAGCAATTTAGACATCGCCACATGTACTGGTTATTATATGGGTTTTTTGCAACCCACACGTCACTTTGTACGCACCGGAGAGGTCCGTCCTCTCGTAGCAATAGATTCCACTCCCGAATTTTGAATCCTATTTCCAAGTAATAATCAAAGAAAGGATCCGCATTAGGATTCATTTTGATGGAATTTTATAAAGAAAAAAAAGTTCACTGAAGAATAAATGTTTTTTGTTTAATCTAAAACGAATAAATAAACACTTCACAAATACTGGATTTAATTTATTTCTTTGTCCTATTCTCTGTAGTTAAGTTAATAACCGCGTGTCTGAACCTGTTATGATCGAGATAACCCATGATCATTAGCAGGGTTGTGCACGTAAAAATATGTTAAGTAAATTACATAGGTTTTTTACATATTCTACTTTTTCTACGTAAAATATGTATTCCATGTTGAAAACTTTGGTTGACACTTTACTATACAACCCTGCTTATTGGTGTTTAGCCTAACGCACAATGAATCGTAATCGCTAATCCTTAATCGTAATAATGAGAGGAAGCAGAACAGAGATATATGTCTGTCCTACTTCCTCTCATTCTTACGATTAAGGATTAGCGATTACGATTCATTGTGCTTTAGGCTTTTGTTCCTAGACAGAAATGGGTATGTAGAAAACCTCACGAAACACACGCGACCAGGGTTTCGAAGTTACGCGTAACTTGGGGGTTTACGATACAATCTCCGTAAGGCAGTTTATAGCAATTTACTGTAATATACCTTTTCCCTTTTTACCCGTAAAATAGCTGCTTTTCTACAGTAAATTAAAATGTAAAAATAAAAAAAAATAAAAAACTATGTATATTACGTGAAGCAGTCCATGCCCCGAACCCTGCACCACGATGCTTGACGTATATAATGCACGTATCCTACGCAAAATATTACAAAATACTGAATTTCTACGTGTAACACACCCACCACACGCATCATACATGTGCACAACCCAGATCCACATGGAAACCGATCCCGCGGCTACGTGCAAACAAGCAGAACGCACGAACACAGAACTGTGAGAGGGACCAAGACAGACAACGTTTGTTATTGTTGCCGTCCTCCTCTCTCCCATTTCTCCTATTTCTGGAATAATATCCATTATAATCAAATTTAGGTTATATTTTGTGTTGAAAGGTTTTGACAGAAAATTTAAAACATGATAACCTTTTAATTAACATCATTAAAATTAAACAAAAGAATGTCTTATACATGTAAATATTGCGTATGATAAACAACAACAACAAAAATTTAAGTAAGAATAGTTTTCTTTTATACATCACGATCATTCCAATCTAAGGTAACATTTATTGATTAATAAATAATAATAATAATATATATAAAAAAAAATTATTTATATATTATAAGAATATATTTATAACGGCTAATACTCACTAGCACTGACAATTCAATTTTGTCAAGACAAAAATGACACATGAATGTAATAATAAAAAAAAATTGAATAATTTATGAAGTAAAAATTAAAAGGAATTGTATTAAAAAATGAGAGAAAGGGCACTCTAAATAGCACAAAAGTATATTATGCACTACTATTTATAAATAACGAACACTAGTATCACATTAGATCACATATTTTCATAGAAAAAGAAAAGTTAAATGATAAAACTGATTCCCCAAGATTTCACGGTGTCAAAGGTATTGTCAGCTGATAGACGCCACTGGATTTTGACAAAAAAAGGTTACGAGTGCCAGTCACATTGCTTAATGTTATTCGGAATGGTAAAAATACCCTTCATGTTGCTGCCATGTTTGGTCGCAGAGAGTCTGTGGAACTACTCATTAAAGCAGGTGCTGATATTAATTCAAGAACGAAGACTTTAGAAACACCATTACATCTTGCAGCAGCTTCAGGACAATCAGCTGTAGTAAAATTTCTTTTAGATTCGGGTGCTAAGCCTAATGTGACTAATGAAAAACATTTTATGCCATTAGCTTATGCTTTCAGTACAATTCAAGAACAGACAGTTCAGCAAAATTATCGATCTAATTCTTCTAAAAAAAACAAACTATTATCTCAAGGTATTGCTTTAGACTTCCTTTATGTTACTCCTTTCATGTTCGAAAAGTACCTTGAAGTTACGGAACTGTTGATAAAAAATGATTTAGTTTACAACATGTCTTCATGGATGTTAATTTTAGATTATGCGTGTCTCATACGAGTTTCTTATGAAAATAAAATTTTATCCAGATATTGTCAGATGTATTTTGAATTATACGAACAATTTAATATTGATGGAATTTTATTTTATTAATTTTATGACTAGCAATGCAATTGTATTAAATGATCCGCAACTACTAGACGTCTTCCTCGAGTATGATATCAATAAATTGTGTCCTGATTTTTTTATAGATAGTAAAAAAATTAATTCGAAAATTATTTTAACTGTAATCGATTATAATGAAGACATTGCCTTTTTGTTCGCTTTATTGTATGATTCACGAGTACGGCGTACAGTACTCCAATTTCGAAATCGAAGTAAATTTGATCAGGTCTTTCCGGTGAATGATTTTTGGTTTAAAGAGGCTAATAACATCGACAGACGAAATGCTAAAATCGCACTAAAAAAAAGTACGTACATGGATATATTTAAATTACTAGTTGAGCGTTTGGTTATGATTAGATCAGTTTCGAAATCATTCAATGTTCCTGGCCCAAAAAAATTAAAAATTCTTGAAAATTATTGTCTGAGTGATTGGTATAGACAATGTGAACTACAGATAATGACAATGCAAGAAGCAAAAGTTCATCATGAATTTGACCTTACCTATTTTGAGATCTTGACAAAACCTGTCAGTAAACTTGGAAATTATGTGGGACGCAACGATTTTTTAAAAATCTTACGATTAACATATCAAAAATTTCCAGCGTATGCTAAGTTTTTAGAGAGAAGTGTTGAGAAAGGTATGCAGAGAAAAGATGCCATCGACTCAAGTGCTGATTGCTTGTTAAATGCGATTTTAAAAAATTATAAAATTCAATTGCCACGTCTCGTCATCGACAAAATTTTATATTATTTATCAATTACAGATTTGCGAAAATTGGAAACAGCAGGAAGAGTTTATAAGAAACCTTTATATCTACGTAACATCTTTTCTGGAAAAAAAAAAAAAATTTTTGAAGTTTGTACTTAAGATATATTATGGTTTTAAAATTTAAGGAAGTCAAACTTTAATATTTGTTCTATTTAGAAATTCCATTTTTAAGTTCGTTTAAGTAATATTTTAAAATAATGACAAAGTTCAAGTTCATTTTGTAACCAATGTTAAGGTTGATTGCGTTAAAAATACAACCTCAGATTGTTAAAAAAAAAAGTTTTTAATATCTACATTGCGTTGTCAATGTAAAACAATTTTATATTTGTTTTCTTCTAAAGAAATGATTTGTATTTTTGAATTATAAAGGAATGTGGAAAAAAAAATTTATTCAATTTTCATGCCTGATTTCTTTTGAAAACGTGTATGCGCAGACATGAAAACACAAAAGACAATAATTACGCTGCACAATAAAAAAAGCCGAGGTTTATGTCCATTATATGAACATTTTACTTTCATGTCAGCAAAAAGATTTGCTACCTCATGAAGAAAGCAATAGGGGAGACCGCCTAACAGTAGATAGTAAAAAATTCTGATAGGTGTAATTATTTCAGTCTAAAGTTATTAATAGAATGTTTAACGCTAAAGCTAAAGCTAATATATTCAAGTAAATAATGCACAAAGCAAAATGAGCCAAAAATTAATATCTTTTTCATTTTAAATACTTTTTTAACACGATAAACAATCACTCGAAAAGGAACCTCCTGCCAACAGTAGATAATCGGCTCCTACTTAAAGAAAACAAATTGTTAAGCAGTTTTTTATGCATAATACAATACCTTGAAAAAATTGCTTCAAAATAAAATAAATTTGTCCGCATGAAAGTTGTTTATTCTTAAATATTTAACTGAAATATGAGAAATACAAGAAATTTTCACTTCTCTGAAAGACGCCTACAAACCTAAGAGCTTAAAAGAGCGCAAAATTTAAAACTAAGAAAACTAAATATCACATAAATTCTTGTACCTCCTATATGTATCAACTAATTTATTTATATTAAGTGTTTACTAAATTTTTTTTATTAATAATAAATTGATTCTGGTTATTTTATATGCAAGAGTTCAAGCTAAATTAAAAAGTTTTTTAAATGGAAAAAATGCTTTCAAAACATAACCTTAACTTCTGACAGTTGTGCCGCGATTCTGAAACGGACTATCTAATGTTGATTATCGACTGTTAGAAATTATACTTATTTATAAAAAGTGCTAAAATATTTATAAATAAAAAAACTAACACTTGACAATAGCACATATTGTTTCTTAAGATTCTAATTTTGATAATAACGGGTGTGTGAGTCCGGAAAAAAATTTTTTTTCGTAAAAATCGTAAATATATGGCAAATCAAAATTTTTTTTAACCTTAAAAAAAGTTTTTTCCATTTATAAACGACAATTATTCATATTGTTTCAAACAAACTTGGTTAGGTAACCTTATTTTATTCCTAAAATCTTATCATGATCAGTTAAATTAAAATGTAACAACCGTTTTCTAAAAAAAAAATTGAAATTATCTACTGTTATTGGATAAAACCAAATTCTACTTAAAAATTTGAAAATTGCGATTTACTCTACGAAACTTTAGCAAACTTTATACTTTTTTATTTTGAAATCGGCTAATATTCAGATGTCGGTTTTTTAAAATTGCATAAAAAATAGTAAGTTTCAATAAGTCGTTAAATAATTTATGAAATACTATTTTTTAAATAGTTTTCAAGAATAGATGGTCCTTTAGCGACCTCTAAATATTTTCAGATTTCAAAACTAAAAAAGGGGTAATTTTTTCCATTTAGGAACAAATCTGGGGGGTCAGATCAAAACATTTTTTGTCTTTTTTGGACCACCCAACTTTATATACGTCAATCGATTTTTTTCAAGCAAGAAAAATTATATTATATTTATTATATTTAGTTAAATATATAGGATAAAAACTTTTTTTTTTTGTTAAAAAAAATAAATTTCGAAAAAATCAAAAATTTAGTAAAAATTTTGGTAATGGTTATTTTTAAAAATCCTTGTGTCTAATTTCAGATTTTAGTAGTAAAAATAATCATACTAAATTTTATTTAAATTCGTTTAACCATTTTCGAATTATCGAGTTCACAAGGAAATTGTACACACACACATACACATGCATCTGGACATCTGATCAGAAACTTATATAACACATTTCTAGAAATAAATGAAGTAAGATTATCTGAAATATCGATTGATTCAAATTTTAACAGTCAAAAACTGATTATTTAAAAATATTTGCATTTCACATTATTCTCAGTAAATTATCTCACTATTGATTAAACATTTTTATTTAATTTACAAATTTTAAATTTTGTTCTAACATTATCATTAATTTTTTGCATTCTTTCTTAATACTTATTACTTTATAATATTTTTTTTATTCATAATATTGTTTATCATTACTTGATCTTTTAGTAAATTTTCCAAAATGATCACTTTTATACTTCTTTTTGCCTCCTCACAAAAGATGCTTTTTATTCCTTCAAATTTGCAAAAAAAATTTAAATACTTTAAATTAACTTTTATTTATCTAGAAATGTGTTAAATGAATTCCTGATCAAAAATCCGGGATGTGTGTGTGTAGCTGTACTTTTATTGTAAGCACGATAACTTGAAAAGGGTTTCACGGATTCAAACAAAATTAGTTAGGGTGATGGAACCAATTACCGAGTCGGCACCAATTGTCGAGTCACGATGACTGTTTTTGCTTATAAATAGTGAATTTCATTGAAAATTTAAAATATATTAACATTATAAAATCAATTAATCATATGTGTGTACAGAAATGTTTTTTTCTATAACTAAACACCATTTTTCTAGAATTAATTATTTTTATGTGCATTATACTTATGAAATCAGATGACAGTCAGCCATTGCAGAAAGAAATAAAGATTTTGAAGATACTAGCCTTATTTTTATAAAAGTATGTAATATTTGCAATAAAATCAGAACTCGGTAAATGGTATTGCATTTTTAGCGATCTCCATTTGTCGAGTTTTGTTATTAAGAGAGAGAAATGTCAAAGTTACGCATCCTTTTTCAATTGTTTCTGTTGGTTAAATATTCCTAGTTTTTCTGTTTACGTTAAAATGTTAGAAATTGAAATCTGTAAGTTAATGTTAATTCTGTATATTTATTTATTAATTTTACACATAATATAGAGATTTTTAACACTTTACATATATTGATATTCTTTATTTGAAGTAAACACGATAATTGGTTCCAGAACTCAAGAGATTGGTGTCAACGTCTTGACAAATGGTATTTGACACATCACCACATTTTATATTAATTTTTTCGTATATTATCCACTTTTTAATAGAAAATTTATGCAAAATAATTATGCGACAATTGGTTCCATCACCCTATGGTTATTTTTACTACTAAAATCTGGAATCAGACACAAGAGTTTTTAAAAATAATCATTCAAAAAACTTTTATTAAATTTTGGTTTCTTGAAAAAATTATTTTTTAATAACCTATTAATTCAACTCAATATATTAAAAAAAACATGTTCCTTGCTTTAAAAAAGTCGATTGACTTATATAAAGTTATAATTTTGTCAAAATTTTAAAGAATAAATCACATTTTTCAAATTTTAAAAGAATTTAAATTTTCAATTTTTTAAAAATTAAATCATTGCTTTCTCTATGAGAAAGCAAATCTTTTGGCTGATATGAAAGCAAAATATTCGTGAAAATATATTCTTCGCTTGTTTATAAGATTTTCTCGAATTGTGCATTTTACTCAAATTATTTCAGTATATTTCATATCATATTTTTTTCTTTAATTATAACATTTAGACAAAATTTCCTTGGATAAATAAGCGTTGTTTCCTTCCATTATTAGTTATTTTGGAAAAAGAGGTAAATGATCATGGGAAAGTCAGATGAATAAAAATTCAAATTTTTTTTTTTTTCGCCAATATGCGACGTTTCCTCGACTCAGGTTTGTCGACCTCGTCAAGCTATAATTTTATTGAACAAAAAATACTATAATTACGCACAAGTTCAAGAAAGAATTAAATAAACAAAAAATTATAGAAACAACAGTTTACCTAAAAAGTTAAAACTCGAATAGTTTTAACTAGTCAAAAGAACATGTTAAAATTTAAAATTCTTTGGTGATTTCTGAAATTTATTGCTTCCTCTAAAAGAATGCATATTATTTTACTTCCTTGGAAGCCAAATATTCATGAAATGGACATAATTTTTAGCTTGTCTTAATTTCTTTTAGGTTGTTTTAAAAGGATATATCCCATCTAAAAAAATCATTTAATTTAAAATCCTAAAAAAAAATTTAATCTGTTCTGGAAATGTTGTGAAATTTGAAATTAGGTTTCTAGTGAATACCCTGGTTGAAAATAAGAGAGCAAAGAGGTGTGAGAGAGAGAGAATCTGAAATAAATGTAGAGTTTAGATAACCTTTTATAATACAAGAATATTTCAATTCAAATTTTATCATATATAACTGACGCTTGCAGCCTGTTGCTCACAGATTGATAACTGGAGCAATTGTTTTGCGCTTCGTGGCACTAACTTCAGCCAATATTCACTGCACATGAGTGTTTACTCAGCTGAAACCAGTTCGCGTCGTTCACAAACTCGAAAAGTTTACAATACAGCGAATGAAGCAAATTTATAACAAAAAGTAAATACAATGATGAACTGGTTTTCAATTGTCTTGTATTTGTAGAAATTATTACTATATACAGAGAGAACTCTTCAGCAAATTTAGTATGTAGCAAGAATTTCAAGAGGAATTTCTCAACTGTGTGCTTAATACCCCAAAACCATTTTAATTTTATTCCTTGTTGTAAATTGTCTTTTTATAATGATTTATAAAAAATAAAAACATTTTCACGCGGTATACCTCTTTTAGGGACTTTACAGTTTCCTTTCCATCTTTTTTTCCATTCTGAATTTGAATAAAGCATAGAGTGAAAAAGGAGTGGTTTTTTCCTCAAAATAGCCCCGCTCGACGGTAAATTATAACTTTACTACATAACCTCAAAAAATAAAATAAAATAACTGTCTAAAAATTATAAATATTTTCACTCCGAACTTTGTAAAATTACTTTAAATATCGTTAGGGAGGTATCTCTGGACCGAGTTTGTTTAAATTTTGGCTGAAAATTATTTTTTAAACAATTTGCTTATCGAAAATTTTTGTAAATTAATTTTTTTCTAAAATTCAAATAAACTCGGGCCAGAGAGACCTTCCTAATAATATTCAAAGTAATTCAATACAAAATTTTGAGTCGAAATATTTATAATTTTTACAGAAAGCTTACGGACAAATTTTGCCTGTACGAGTGACGTCATACTCCATCACATGCCCCTAATATTTACGTTTTTCAAGCTGATTTTAAATATATGTGACGCTCCGCGAGAGAAGGGACCTATCGCGGAAAAAATCAATTTCCATTTTTTTATGCTAAAAGATAGTTTTTGAGATGTTCTTTCATTTAAATGTTTCAAAAAAAATTTTTTTTTTAATTACACTTTTGGTTATAATGCTTCAAACCTAGGCGTACAAAGTGTATCGCCTTTTTTGGTTTTTCTTTGAACGACCGTCCCGTGAACTTATCAATTAATTATTTTGATTTTTTTGTTGTAATTGATAGTTTTTGAGTTCCAAAAATCAAAATTTGATTCCTGAAATTAGTTTTCTTGTTATGAAGCTTTAAACATGGGCATGTCAAGCATTTTAATTTTTCTTTCTCCTCTTTGTCCGTCCATCCTTTAAAGTTTGCTTTCTCAGCGTTAGGTCCCTTCTCTCGCGGAGCGTCACATATATAATTTTAAAAAAATTTTCATTTTTAAATGGGTGTATTATTTGAAAAATATATTTCACAGAATTTTTAATAATCCAGCTAGATTTCATTAAAGTATCGGTGCTTTACTTTCTAATTTAGTAAATAACAATTTCTTTTAAAAATAATATATATATATATATATATATTAGCTTCTTTATTCTTTAGTTTAATTTAAAATATCTCAGAGATTTCATGTAACAGAAATGATTAAAAGATTTTTTTCATAACTTTATAAATAAACAAACTTTGATGTACAATATAGCCCCACACGAAGTTATTTTGAACACGACTTTGAGTTTCTATAACTTAGGAGAAACTTTTTTCTTGTCGGTGAACTCGTAGGACACCTTCAGAAGAACCGAATATAGTCGAACTTTGTTTCTTTCAAATTCTGAATTTTAATGAAGCATAGTGTTGAGAAAGAACCGTTTTTGTACAAAATATAGTTCCAGTTGAGAGTATATGAGTTTAATATTCTAGTTTTTTTTAGAAAGTTAATTTACAATTATAATAACTTAAATATATTACATAAAATATTAGAAAAACGATCATTGCTTAATTGAAATTTTACGTTTAATAATTAAGCTCCACATGCGGCTGTAATATCCGTCCACATCCGCTTTCAATTTCCATCTTTCGATATTGAAAGTTCGCTCTATTACCTTCTGAAAGCTACTCAACTTTTTGAAAGCGATATATTCAAACGGCTTCGTTATTATTTTCTTTTTCTTTTCTACCCTTTTTTCCTTTTTTTTAAATCTGCTCAAATGAAACCCTCATATGGAGCAATAAAAAGACGATCAATAGAGGTGTACAAAAAGCTTCTCATTGAAGGCTTCATCACTTCAAATGGAATATTCTGGTTTTTCTATTTTTTATTTTTTAATTTTCCGAATTAAAATTTTTGTTTTGTGCTAGTTTAATTTCGAAATCTATTCCGCTTTTTTCTAAACGAAAGTTCTGAAATATTTCGAATCATAGTTGAAAAGTTTTCTCAAAGGTTATTAGGAAAAATATTTAGAAAATATTTCGTTTCTTTCTAAAAAAGTTATTGAACACAAAATATCAGGGAAGAGAAAAGAACATCTTAAATTTATGTGATAAGAAAAGAATTAATTTACAAAATTTTCAAGGTGATTATAAGCTCAATTAATATAAAAGTACTTAATTTAAGGAAGTTTATCCAAACAACCAATTTCTACAGAATCTTATAAAATTTTAATAACATATTTAATGCATTACTTTACATGTACTGTTACAATTTTATTGAATTTTACCGTTCTGTTTTTAAGATATAAATTTATAAAGTTGGGACTTTTACATTGAAACAGTAACAAAACGCGCAAAATGACTATATTTTAATTATTTAAAAAAAACACGGTTCTACAAATTTTTTAAAAAAACTAATATATTTTAAACTGTAATATAATACAACTTTTACAACTTTATTTAATTAATTTACCGTACCATCGTTAAGAAAATGTTATTCAAGGATAGCAATTCTTCACTTTTTTGAAATAATCAGGAAGAAAAAATTGACAATTAACATTAATAATTTGTTTAAACAATTGTTAACAATATTATTTTAGGTTGTTGCTAATACTTTTTTCATAGACCGTAAAAAGTTGCAAAATTGAGAAAAAGTTGCGACTTTTCAGCTCTATTTAATAAAAAGTTAAAATTAAACATTATTAATTTGTTTAAACAATTATAAAAATTGTTATTTTTAGTTTGTTCTTAGTACATAGCTTAACTGACCTCGAAAAGTTGCAAAATTGAGAAAAAGTTGCAACTTTGTAGCTCAATTTGTGTAAATCTTGAAAATAAACAATAATAATTGGTTTAAATAATTTTTAAAATTATTTTTTAAATATTTTTAATTCTAACGAAAAGTTTAATTTATTTTTAATTGTTTATAGTGATGCATGTCGAGCAAACGATCTGATCTACTTCACATCTGATCGTCTGCTGTTTGCTCGATTATGATTGAATTGAACAAATTACTTTTTATTTATCTTTTAATAATTAGCATAATTTTTGAAAATATCTTTAAGTAAGAATCATTTCTTTTTGTTGACATTTTTTATCTGTCGCGTGGGTAATTTCATTGACTTTCGTCTAAGGGATGTTCCTGCCATAAGTGTTTCAAAAATAAATTTTTTTTTATAAGTCATTATTAAACTCCATAAAATTTATTTCTAATAAAGATTTTGATAACATTTTCTTTTTCACCCAAACAGGTCAATTAAAGACGTGAAAGTATAGCGTTTTCAGTTCATATTTCAAACTTTTTTAAATTACTAAATATAGGTTTAAATAAAATTTCGCTAAAAAAGAATGTCAATATATATATTTTAAAGATTTGTGTGTGGTAATTTATTTTTTATATAAAGCATAATTATAATAAGAAAAATGGATTTAAGATTGATTTATAAAGACTGGCAATTTTTGTGATATTTAGAAGCATATTTTTTATAAAATTATTTAATAAAAAATTTGGATACTTACGAGGTTTGAAATTAATACATTAACTTTTCTTATTCAGAACAATAACTTGAAAAAAAAAATTTGTTTATTAAAAAATTAAATTTCAAATTCATGAAAAATGACATCTTTCAACACATCGTATCTTTCTTCTATAAGCTTTTAAAAGATTCAAATTTAACACATATTTAAGTTTGTACAAAATAAATTCTATATTCAAATTTTACGAGGTTATTTTGCTTAATTTGTAAAATTTTTAAGTTTGCAATTAATCATAAAAGAGGTTACTTTTTTAAAATTTCGGTATGTCAGTATATACCAACAAACAGAAAGGATTCTTACTTAATGATATTCTCAAAAGTTATGCTAATTATTAAAAGGTAAATAAAAAGTAATTTGTTCAATTCAATCATAATCGAGCAAACAGCAGACAATCAGATGTAAAGTCGAACAGATCGTTTGCTCGACATGCATCACTAATTGTTTATAATAATTGTTGCTATTTTAATCAAATGTGTCACGACATTAAATTAATTTTTTATATTCTTAAGCATGGTCATTGTACATCCTACTCATTCCAAATTTTATCAAAATCCATCAAATAGAACGGTCAAAAAAAATTTATTTTTATAACTCGATACTTGAAAATTGTTTAAACAATAACGCATGAAAAAATTAAAGATTTTTAAAACAACTTCAGGACAGTATTTCGGTTCGAAAATACTACAAAATTTTTTACAAGACATAAAAAAATATCACTATCAAAAAAAAGTGGCCCACTTCAGAAATTTTGAGCCATGTATGTTACACCCCTGCACATAAAAGCTGACCTTCCAGTTTAGTGTTCGAACAATAGACGAACAAAAAACAAGAAGTTCAGCATTTATGTACAGGTGTGTACATTTGTTACGGTATGTTAGCTTATTCATGTAATATAGATACGTTGAGAACCTCTAGTTACGCGTAACACTTACCCAACACTGTTATCGCATAAAAACGGGACTTTCCCTAACTTTCTCCATCCTTTATACCAAGCTATTTCGGTGGCGGGAAATTCAAACATTTATGAAAACAGTGTCAAGAAAAATATTTGCTGCATATTTAAGTACATTTACACTATTCTTTTTATCACTTAAAAAGGAAAAAAATAAATCAACTATCAATTTTCTTATGTATTAAATTATTTCACTACATTTAAAAAAAATTAATGTACCTACAATAATAAAAATATACTGTGAAAAAGCAGCGTTAATTTTCAACACGGATATATGCGGATTCGGTAAAAGTCCCACTTTTTCGATTTGAAGGAGATTATATCGTAAATAGAATTAAGATTAACATTTTAATCAAATTAGGTTCAGTGGTAGATATTCTGAAAAATGCAAAATCGAAAAACTAAGTATTCTGAAAAATTAGATATTCAAATGAACGTCAAATCTAATGAACACAATATCTGACAAATTCATATTTGGGAAGCCAAATAATCTGAAGAATGAAATTTCAGTAAATTAAATATGTGGACAAATGGTAAATCCAAGGAGTTATATTATAACAACTCAGAATTTTGATGTGCACCTGCTTCAATGGTTCAAAAAATTCAAGATAATTCATGTACTTTAGATAATTCAAGATACTTCACAGTAAATCAAGATAATTCAGAGTATTTTATCATACTTCAGGGTAATTTAAGATAATTCAGATTATTCATAATAATTCAAGATACTTCAGAGTGATTTATAATATTTTAAAGTTCTTCAAGGTACTTCAGATAATCCAAGATACTTTAGATAGTTCAAGATACTTCGCAGCAATTCAAGATACTTTAGAGTGATTTATGATACTTTAGAGTACTTCAAGATACTTCACAGTAATTCAAGATACTTCAATGTAATTCATCATACTTCAAGGTAATTCACAATACTTCAGATAATTCAAGATACTTCAAATAATTTAAACGGGTGGTCGCAGGTCAAGGAAATTTTGTAGTCAGAGCAAAGTCAGGGAATTTTTTTAAAGAAACCACAATTCAAATTCATCATTATAATACTTTAAATTTCTAATAAACAAAGCAATATTTAAGAAAACTGTAAAATTGGTGGTCTAGGAAAATGAAAAATTAGTCAGGAAAAGTCAGGTAAAAATCAGTGAAAAACAGAGAAATTTAAAAATTAAATCTTGCGGACACCCTGTTTAATATATTTCAAAAGAAATCAAGATAATTCACATAATTCAAGATATTTCATAATTATTCATAAGAACAATAATAATAATAATAATAATAATTCACAATAATCCAAAATACTTTACAGTAATTCAAGATACTTCAGATAATTCAATATACTTCAAAAAAATTGAAGATACTGCAGATAATTAATAATAATTAATAATAATAATTCTTTTAAGAAAGTGTCTATCTTGGAGACACTTTTTTTAGATCGAAAATTTTAACAATTAGAAAAAATGCTTTAAAAAATGTTTATGTCGAAAATAAAATTTTATCCCTGTGCAATGAGAAAAATGTATGTTCGTAGATATTCAAATTTAACATCATGATATTAAAACTTAATATTTACATATTCAAATTTAATATCCAGATATTAAAATTAATGTTTTTTAATATCCAAGATAGTAAGTTTGAATATCCATTTCTCTCAGTGTGGCCATGAGTTATCAAATATATTGTACTTTCATCCAGTATAAAATATTTTAATACATCTTATACTCAGTATGGATACTACAGCATTAAATCAAAACTATGTTCATCTTGGGGTTCTCTCCTCTATAAAAATTAGTGTAATTACTTTATCTAAATTGGTAAAATAAATTTCTGCGCAAAATTATCTTCTGGTAGTCAAATAATGTCTCATTAAAATACTCTATACTTTATATAATTCTTGATTCTTCTCTTATTTTACATTCTTCACAATAATTTAACACAAATGTACACCTTACTTCACGAGTTGTTAACCCCTTGAGTAAATCTGATAAATTCAATTTCTGCCCAATGCATTTTCGGAAATTGAATATTTTGACAAATAGTTTTGGTTTTTTTAACAGGGTGTCTACTAACCGGGAAATAACCGGGAATTTAAATTGACCAGGAAAAACCGGGATTTAACCGGGAATTTTCTTTCTGTGCTAAAAATTCAACAAATATTTCAATTTGTTTTATAATTTATAAATAAAGATAATAACTTTATGCATTTTGAACCAATCTGATTATGCGTTTAAATTTTGTGTAATAATGCGACAATTATGCAATTGAAAAATATAAAATATACATTAAAAATTAAAATATATAATATATTCTCATGAAATACAGATGTTTGTCTACCATCTTTTTTTCTTAACGCTAACAATACCGCAGAAACAATGAAAGACATTAAACATGAAAATGTCAAATTATTATGAAAAAATGTAGATAGAACTTCAGTTTTTTTTATTAGACCGTACATTGCATAATAGTTTGTGCAACACCTGTAAGAAAAGTACCATTTATCTTGCCTGAAAAATAGACGCAAAATAGGTAATTGCTGCACATAGCAACTATGTATACTTTGCTGCATACTGTGCAGAAAAGTGCACTTTTCTGCACACTTTTCCGTCTGGTAGGTACCCGCGCAATTATTAATTAGTGCTTTACCTGAACAGGTGTTGCACAAAATAGCGTGTGGACCTCGAGCGAAAGAAGATTTTCCGTCTTCGTGCAAATTGCTGCGCTCGCTTCGCTCGGGCAGCAAATTTCGCACTCGTCGGAAAACACCTGCTTTCTGCTCTTGGTGCACAATATACTATTATATAGTTATTGGCAATTCTATTGTGTGCTTTCAATTATTTTCATATTTCAATTATTTTCTTCGATATTCAATAATTCTCGGCTTTTTTCAATATTTTTTTTCAATTATCGATTACGTTCTTGAAGCTTTAATTCAATTCTTCCATTATTCAACTATTTTCAGAAATTCACAATTATTTTTGTATTTCTTTTCAATTTTCAATTATTTTCTTCAATTCTCAATTATTTTCTTTTATTTTGAATTATTTTCATTAATTTCAAATTATTTCTTCATTTCTCAATTTTCTACTATTTTCTTCAATTGCCAATTATGTTTTTCAATTTTCAATCATTTTTGTTACGTCCGTAACCTATATATACATTATATTATATTATTATATCATAATATTATATTATGTTATACCATAATGTCATTATGTCATATTGTATTACATTTCATATGAATCTTTTGCTATATGTAATCTCAACAAGTCATTCTTATATGCGACTTCCAAATATTGAGCTTACTTAAATGAGAACGATTATACGTATCAACATCCAGCTTGGACATAGAAATTTCACGCTCTATGAGCTCTCTGTAACCACCTGCGAAGCAGCATGCGAGAAGCTAGAGCAAATACAGCCGCATTTTGGAACTCACCTGTTATGCATGGGAAGTCAAGCGGCACACAGAAAATGCTACGATGACCAAAAATCACGACACGCTAATCTTAAGATGCACGTGTGAAAACAGTAACACACAGTAACACACAGTAACACAGTAACACACAGTAAATTACAATCAAGAGCTACCAGTTTAATACGAGATTCAACAACGAACAGACCTATCATCAAGTATTCGGTTAACAGTCAAGTCTTCAGTAATCAGTTTCTAGTCAAGTGACAAAATAAGTGTTAATTGTTGATTCACTTGTCCAACAAATAAAATCATTTCATCGTGAAGTTATTGAGAAGTAAAAGTTGTCCATCTGAATTTGTGGATAATTCAACTTGTGCATCGTATTTCTACTTAAAGAAATCTCGAAATTAAAACGAGATCATCCACCTGTCAAATCTTCCTGGGGAACAACAAGCTATTGTGCGGCTTGTGTAAACATCCTACCTGTGGCACCTCTACCGAATGCAATGGCGCTAGCGGGTCTGCAACCTAATTCGTTACTCAAGATTTTAAGTCCATATCTCTACTTACAATCTCCAAGGAGGATCTGCTACCACGAATTCCATACTGGATAATTCTTAAATCGTTTCTCATTCAAAGTAAGGTTCAATTTTTACGTCAAATCTTTATTCTTGTTGAATTCTCATATTTATAACTATAAATAAATATTCTTACTAAAACTTAGTGTCTCATTGACTTATCCTCATCCCAAATCAAATTCTTCATTGAATTTGATTTAAAAGGAGGAATTTAGGGTATATTTGAGAAGGGTTTTTGTCTCGAACGTAACATTTTCATCAATTTCTAATTAATTTCTTTAATTCTGGAATATTTTCTACAATTTTCAATCATTTTAATCAATTTTTAATTATTTTCTTCAACTCTAAATTATTTTTTTCAATTGCCAATTATTTGGTTCAATTTTCAATTATTTTCTTTAATTTTCAATTATTTTCATCAATTTTTAATTATCTTCTTCAGATATCAAATATTTCCTTCAATTTTTAATTATTTAATTTAATAATCAGTAATTCTCGACTTTTTTCTACTATTTTTTCCAATTATCATTTTTTTATTTCACATCTCAATAACTCCTCCAATTTGCAATTATTTTCTTCTATCAACAATAATTTTCGTCCTTTTTAAATATTTTTTTTCAATTATCAATTATGTTTTAGAAACTTCAATTCAATTCATCAATTATTATTCAACAATTTTCATAAAATCACATTTTCTTCAATTTCAAATTATTTTCTATAATTTTTAATTAATTTCTTCAAATTGTAATTACATTTTTCATTTTTTATTGCTTTCTTCAAATTCTATAATTCCTGGGTTGTGTAATTTCTTTTTTCTTCAACTATCACTTATTTTCTTCTACTTTCAATCCCATTGTTCAATTCTTGAATTATTTTCTTTAATTCTCAATTATAATTTTCGACATTCAATTCCAATCTTTAATTTTCAATTTTTTTTCCTTATATTTTACGTCCGAGATTATTAAATATTGAAAATTTATTTATTGAATTTTTTTTCAATATTTAATAACTCTAGGCTTTTTACAATGATTTTTTTTTAATTCTCAATTATTTTCTTCAATTTCCAATTTTTTTCTTAAATTTCAATTATTTTCTTCAATTTAAATTATTTTCTTCAATTTCCAATTATTTTTTCATATTTCTTTCAATTTCTCAATTTCTTTCAATTTTCAATTTCTTCTCAATTTTCTGCAATATTTAATAATTCTCAGCTTTTTAAATTATGTTTTTCTTTCAATTTTTATTTAAATTGATAATTTTTAAATTATTTTCTTCAATTCGCAATTATTTCCGTCGGTTTTTAAATTTTTCTGCTGTTTCCAAATATTGTCTTTAGTTTTTAAGTACTTTCTTCAATTTTCAATTATTTTCTTTAATTTTTGATCATTTTGTTCAATTTTCAATTGTTTGTTTCAATATTCAGTAATCTCGACTTTTTTCAATTATCAGTTATTTATTTCATGTTTCAAAACCTCCTTCATAATTTTCAATAATTCTCGTTTATTTTCAAATTTAATTCTTCAATTGTTTAATTATTTTTTTCAATTTTCAATTAATTTCTTTAAATCACAATTCTATTCTTCAATTTTTAATGTTTTCTTCAATATTAAATAATTCCTGACATTTTCCATTTTTTTTTTTAATTATAAATTATTTTCTTCTTTTTTAATCCAATTGTTCAGTAATTTTCTTGAATTCTCAATTATTGTATTCGAATTTTAATTTTATTTCTCAATTTTCAATTGTTTTTTTTTTTTAAAAATCCAATAATTCTGTGTTTTTCTGATTTCAATTTCATTATTTAATTTTCAATTTATTTCTTCAATTTTGAATTATTAACTTAAATTAAACATTTTTTTTTTTTTTTGATTTTCTATCCAGTTGACCAATTTTCAATTATATTCTTTGAATTTAATAACCATTATTCAATTTTTTCAATTATTGTTCAATTGTAGATTAATATTTACTTTTTTTTAATTTTGTTTCTAATTGTCAAATATCTTTGTCATTGTTTAATTATTTCTTTCCATTATTAATTATTTCTTTTCATTATCAATTGTTTCTTTTAATTCTTAATTATGATTTTTTGTAAAGTTTAATATTTAATTCTACAATTCTCAATTATTTTCTTCAATTATCAACTGTCTATCAATCTTCAATTTTTGTAGTCATTTGTAGGTTTATTTATACTTAAAATAAATTTTAAGTTAACAAGAAAAACACAACCGGGAAAAATAGGAACAAAAACCAGGAAATGACCGGGAATTTTGTGAGACAAAATTAGTAGACACCCTGTTTTAAACATTCGGACAAAAAGTACATCTGATAAATAAAATTTCAATTTTCGAGAATTTAAATATTCGGATAAATATATTTCGACATTCTGTCAATTGAGTTTTGGTAAAAATGTCGGCTTCCCTTTGGGATGTTATTTTTTCCTGTCATACTTTTTGAGAAGGGTATTCCTTCGTTTGTAAATGAACTACCCATTCAATATTTTTAGAATGACAAGATTACTCAAATTCTCACTGAGGATATTCAAGAGAGCAAATAACTGAGAAAATTGTAAGTGAAAATTCCTGGCAGTATAAAAAACTGCCTTCTGACAGGAAGAGAAAAATGGAACTTGACCGAAGTAGGTGGTGTGCGCTGGTGTACATTAGAGAGAGAGTTAGAGCAGAGGTCAAAGGTGCAAGGGTAGGTCGCCCCAATTTTGTAAGTGCAATAGATGAACGAGCCTGTCTCTGCGTGGATTTTGATCGGAGAGTGGGGCCAGGTTGCATCTATACCTTCAACCCGGTTCCGATCGATGCAGGTGTGTAGGCGTCCTGGTGTGGGTGTGGCAGTTGCTGGTCTATACGCAGGAAAATTCTTTCACTTATTTTTTATTTTTTATTGCAAAAGACACATACACACACTTGCAGCTATTCCTCTCTCTTTTTCCCTTGGGGACGTCATCATTTTATGTGCGCCTCTAGTCTATTGATGGATCAACAATACACTATACATTATCACACACTTTCCATTATATTAATTTCTCATGGGAAATTAAATCCTCTCAATAGTCCACGTATTCGACAATTGTTATCTGCGACGATTATTTCATAAATTGTTATAAAACACACATTTCCTCCCCAGGGATTCTTCTTCCAAATTCTCTGCTTTTAATATTATGTAAAAATATTATATTCGAGGACAAAGCTTTTTAAGTTTTTAATCTCGAATCGGTTTTACAAAAAAAAGTTTAATATTATTAATATTAATAATGATATATAATAATAATTGGCAACTGATAAATAGTTGTGACGCGATATGAAGATAGGGACCTAAGAAGGAAAAAATTTTAGGTTATGATTGTGATTTTTGGAATGAAAATGTACAAAGAGGATCAACTGTCTATACCAATCATTAATATTTCAATCTTCATTTCATCCAAAATATTCAATAAAATATTTGGTTTTATTAATATTTGGTTTCAACCAAACAATAAGTTTAAATTGAATACATTATGTAGTTAAAAGAAGCATATTATGTTTAATTCAAACATTTTTTTAATTGACTGTATATCAAACATATTTATGTTTTAATCAAACAAACTTATTTCTCAGTGAAGGAACTTTTTAATCAGGGTAAAACTATCACTGATCATAACCTAAACATTTTCCCTTCTTAGCTCCCTTTCTTCATATCGAGTCACTTGTAAAACTAAAACAAAGAGTTTGTAAATTTTCAAGGAAATGAAACAAACCTTGACTAGTTAATTCGAAAACTTTTATTTGTCGATTTTTTTTTAGATGTTTATATATACATAATACGCTATATAACGATCCTTACGAGCGACTTTAAGTTTATAAACTGTATACCTTAATTCATACATTAATGACTCTTGAAATTTGCATAAAATTAACTAAAAATTGTTTCGAGTCAAAGAAAAATTATCTACGCTTTCTTCTTCTTCGTTTAATCATCTTGTTTCTTCAATTCAAAAAAATAATTTTTTAAATCAAGAACATTGTTTAAAATTAATAATATTTTTAACGAGAAACGTACATCTTGGATTTATTGTCTTTTTTTAATTATTATAAAAAAAATCTATAATAATATGAAAAATTAATAAATCCAAGAATTATTATTTGACGCATGTAAACGAGCTTTAATTCAAATCAATTTTTTTTCTTAAATCAAAGAAACGATTTTATGAAGATTACAAATTTTGCGTAGAACATTATTTTGAATTGTTGAAAATAATCTCGAATCGCTTAATTTATATACAAAATTAATTTTCAATGTTGTCTTCGAACAAAACAAAAATTTCATTTTCTTTACAGAAGTGAAGTTTTTCTTCAAAATAGACAAAACCTATACGTTAACTACTTAAAATTTAAAAATTCCATTCAAGATGATCAAATTTCATTCACAAGTCAAAAATTTTATAGTTTCATTTCCTACTTAAAATAAGACAAATTTTTCATTTTCTGTTTAAACTAAAGCATAGTTACATTTTGAATATCAAAATACATTTCCTTCACTTTTTAAATAAAATGAAACTGTTGTTTTGTACAAATAATTAACAAAAAATGTTAATATTATGATTTAGTGTCTTGTTAATCGTTAATAGCAAAATTTGAGCTACCAAAAAGATTTGATAACAATTTGTGGTGATGTATACAAGAGTAAAGTGAGTCGCAAAATCGTACATATGAGCTTTTATCTCATTAACTTTGACCTATTCACAATTTGCGAAATACAATCCAGTTCATCAAAACTTTTTCTCATACCATCATTCATTCTTTTTATAAAGTACACAATTGTTTATCCTCTATTTGCACCCGCATACAAAAAAAATTTTCAGTGAAATCCAAAGGGCAACATTTTTGGATAATGAATAATATATTAATATAGTCTGATAGTAATATTTTCCTTTGTGTTTTCTAAATCTGAAACTTTAAAGTCGATCTTATTTCTAAAATTGAAAATTAATTGAAATATGTTTAAAATTCTGACTTTAACAATAGTAAAAAATCAATTTCTAAAAATTAAAATATTACAAACCCAAATCACGAAAAGTAAAATATTTTTTGTATAAAAAATGAGCGTGAACAATTTTATTATAAATTATTTTTTCTTTATTTATCTACTTTCTAGAATCTCAAAAATTCAAGTCATCCACTTCTTTCAAAAAGTACAATTAGAATTCGGAAAATTTTATACTTAAAAATAAGTGTTTTTTATTTAAAAGTGAAAAATCCACTTATTGAAATAAGTGCATGACTTGGTATTAAGTAAGTAAAATTTTATTTATTCAGATTTAGGTAGTTTTATTCCTGATTTGAATTTCTATTCAGATTCTCTGTCTATGCAGTTGTTTTATTTATACGAGTGATCACATGAGTAAATTAAAAAAATGTAATTTAAAAATCCTCATAACATGAGATGAACTTTCATTAAAAATATAACATTAAAAAATATAAAAAATACAGAAAAATTCGGTATAAATTCCATAACACTTTTTCATAACGACGATGCAATTAATATTTTACATAGTTTAGAAAAAGAAATCCACCACATTTATTTTATTTTGATGTCAGTTTACACAATCGACTCAAAAAGCAGAAAATATTTTACATTTGAAAGCCGTTTTTTCAATTTAAAAAATATTAATTTTACCGTCGCTACTATTCTTAGAATTTCTGTTAATAATTTTACCCAAACCTCAATTGACAGAACACTAATTCACAGAAAATTTTTATACCTTGTTCATTAATTAAAAATATTCCCAGAATATTTATTAGAAAGAAATTTGAATTGTCAGACATTTCATTTGTAAAAAATTCTGTTTATATAAGAAATCTTATTTCCCTAAAATGGTGAAAAATTACCACTTTTAATTTTTTCCTTAGAGTTTTTGTACTTGTTTTATTAATAAATTTACTTTCATTAGGCACAAATAAAAGACTTCATTAAAATCAGTGTTACCATATTCTAAACAATTTTAATCTATAATTGAAATGCAAAAGTGGCATTTTTAAACCTAGAAAAATTAATTATTCATTAAACTATTAGATATATTTTGAAATAACAAGTTTCAAAAAATAGGTCGCGACCGATGTTACTAACGATGTTAGTCGAAATAAAAACTTATTGATCTGAATAAGATTTCTGATAATTAAAAATTCTGATAAATGAAATTTCTGTGAATTGAAATGTCAGATATATGGAAAATCTGCCGAATTATCATTCCGAGAAATAAGATTTTTTTAAATAAATTTTTCGGCAGATAATATTTCTGATATATGACATTTCTGACAAAAAAACTGCTGTCAAATAAAATTTCTGTTAATTACAATTTCTAACAAATAGAATTTCTAACAAATTAAATATCTTACTAAGAAATATTCTGTGAAACTACATTTCTAATAAATGAACATTCGATGTAATAAATTTCTATTATAACTATTCTATTCATAAAGTTTTGGGGAAAATTTTTTTGTCATTTCTCTATTTTTCTTATCTCGAAAAATTAACAAACCTGTCATTCATTTTTTCTTATAATTATTTGTGATGGCTATATTTTGTCAAAAAGAAAATATGATATTGATATATGTACACAATAAAAGTTTCAAACAAATTTTGAAGACATTTGATAATATTCGATTGACATTGATGGAAGATACACAGTTTTTCTTTCAAATAATAAGATATAACTTCGAAACAAAATTATAAATATATATAAAAATTGTCGGTAAATATTTTAAAAAGAAAAAAGAAAATTGTACAAAAATTGTTTTTTTTGTTGTATGTGGAAGTCAGACTTTTAAGTTATTACTTAAAATTATACATTATAACGCATTTTGTAATTGTTCATATGATTCTTTAGAAAAAATGTACCAAACTTTTTTTTACAATTTGTGGAACACTCGCGGATGGTTTGGTGGTAAAAATATTATAAAATTAAGTTCCTATCTAAACTGCAAAATCACTACAAAATTTAAGTATAGAACTCAAATATTTGTGTCTCAGAAATTTTGCAGTATCACATTGCACTTGCGACTATTTGTTACTAAATCTCATTCTTTCAAGTTTATTTTCTTTAAACAACAGAAAAATCTAGTTAAGTTGTTGCTTAAATTATTTACATTACTTTTTTCCATTACTAGAATATTTTCGATTTTAGAATCAAGTTTTCAAATTCGATTAAGATAAGAATTCAAATACATTTAGGAACATTTCCTAGGTAATAGTGTAAATAAACAATCGGAGTTGATTAATAAATTGTTATGTAACAGTTTTTAAATATAAGAGATTCTAAATTACAAGCACGTTTTTCACGAAATGGTTTTCTTGGGAAAACGGTGTTTAGAATTTTTCAAGCAGTCTTGTTAATTTTCACAATATTGTCAAAACGAAAACTTGCATAAAACTTTGATAAATTAAGTTTCGATTTTTTAAAATCTCTTTTGGTGAAGCTCATGCAATTAAGCCAATTGTCAGTCTCTTTGTTTGTTAAATTTACTCTGAAAATGTAACAAAGTTACAGATGAATATTGGCTTCAAGTACGAAACAAATACAGATAAAAGATCATTAATTTCTATAATTTTTTTTTTCTTTCGCCGCAGTCTTTGCCGATATGTAGTATTTCAAATTTTGATACGAAAACCTTCGCAATCAACTGGAAGTTGATGAAGCGCTGCAATCAACAGCTCCATGAGGAGTAAACTTAACATTTTAGTAAAAATAAAGTTGATTTAAATAAGTTTCGTCGAATTCACTAAGATTTTGAGGAATCCAATTTTAGAATAGTAAAGTAGACCTCTCGAGAATCTAATTATACGACTAGGAAAAATTCATGTAAACTCATTCCCGTAGTAACAAATTCTCAGTGAATTCATTGTCTATTTTTTTTTAATCAACTTAAAAGCTATAAGGAAGTTCGGTGTCTTCTGGCTGATTTTCCAATGTACAGGGCCTAAGCAATTCTTGACCTTTCTCGTGTAACCATTTATTCGCCACTGGAAATAGAAAAAATAAACATTAGATAAAAATTTGCACAAAAAAAAAAGATAAATTAAAAATAAATGAACTAATGCATTTTTTAAATAATTCAGCGACTGTTTTATAAGCAATGAATTTTATATTGGATTTTTCCACGAATTTTTCTCATAAAAAATTTTCTCTCAACAGTAATTGATTCAATTACGCAGCAATACACACGTTTAATATTATTTTTTATTTCTTAAATTTGTTTCAATATTTTATTTTTACAAAGTTTTAATTTTACAGGGCTGCAATTGATTTAAATGATTTAAATAATTGGGGTATTTGCATTAAAATTATGATTTGAATAAAAAAAAAACTTTGCAATTTTTCGGATGTCCAATACTGCATGTAAAAAATCGCAAATCATAAAAAAACCCAGACATTTGTGGATATAAATCTTGCAAATTTCAATTATAATATTTTATATTTTTATTCTTCATAAAATTTAAAAAATTGTGCTAATACAGATGATCAAAATACCTAAAATTTTCAATTTTTTTCAATTAATTCATATTTCAATTTTTCCATCTTTTAAATTTCAATAAACTCAAATTTAAATCCATAATAACACAGCCCCAAAATAAAATTTTTTTGTCCGAGACACTTCACTAGTGTATTTCTACGTATTTTTCTTCGCTGAATTCGAATCCAAGTCAAAATTGTTAAATTTGTTCTATTTTTTTAAATAACCTCAAAAAAAATTTTAAAATGAAAATCAAATCGAAAAATAAATTTTTTTTGGACAAGACACTACGCTAGTGTATTCCTACATATTTCTCTCCGATAAATCGGAATCCAAAGTCAGAATAGTCAAATTGGCTAAAATTTTTTAAATAATCTAAAAAAAAACTGCTAAAAAACCCTGAAAAATAAAAAAAAAGACTTTTTTGTCCGGAACAATATCCTAGTGTATTTCTACGTATTTTTCTCCGCTGAATCCGAATCCTAAGTTAGAATTGCCAGACTGATTCAATTTTTTGAGATAATCTCAAAAAAACTGATAAAAAACACAAAAAATCGCTTTTTTAAGATTATCTATAAAATGTTAGCTTATCTGATCATTTTAACTTTATATTCAGATTCAGCAGAAAAAAATACGTAGGAATACACTAGCGTAGTGTCTCGGTTGAAAAGAAAAAATAAATTATAGTTTTATTTTGTGTTTTCAAAAATTCTTTTGAGAGTATATCAAAAAGTAGAACTAATCTAGCAATTCTAATTTCAAATTCGCATTTAGCAAAGAGAAATACATAAAAATATACTAATGTAGTATTTCGGCCAAAAATTTTTTTTTTGTGGGGCTGTGTAATTAAATAATATTAATTATTTTCCGTATTCACAATAATCATTTTTTTTCATTCTTACAAGATATCTAGAAATTTCACTTTTTCGAAACTGTTCAATTTTTATGTTACAATTTCATATTTTTACAAAATTTAAAGATTTTTCTACTTTTACTTTTTTTTTTGTATTTGTCTTTTTATTTTAGGATTTTCCTTAATTTTCTTCTTTTTATGCATATTATTTAATATTATTTTACACAATTTTGTTATTTTATCATTCTCTAAAATTTTTATTTCGTTGATTTTTTTAATTATTTCCATATTTATAAAAATAAATACGCTCATTATTTTGTAAACTTATTCAATTTGTTTCCATCTCTTATATCTATGTTTTGCAAACTTACTTATTCTTTCATAAAATTTTTAGATTTTTTTTATTTTTCTAAATTTATTGTTGGACTTGTTTTAAGTGTAATATTATAAAAATATTTTTGGATTAATTTTCCTAAAATCTTTTATTTTTAAAGGATTTTTAAATTACTTTTCTGGACTTTTCATTTATCTTTATAAACATTTTTTTATTTTATTTTTATTAATTCTAATTTTTTAGTATATTCCTACCAAATCTTTTTATTTTTTTACTTTTTACATTTTTTACAGTTTGTTACATGAAGAAGTAAAAACATTTTTCCATTTTCTTTCTATTTATTTCATTTTCTTGTTGTTTTACACTTTCTCTATTTCCTTCCTTGCATATGAATTAATTTTTTAAGTTTTGTCTTTATTTTTCTATTTCTTAAAAACATTTTTCCTGAATTTAAATTGTTTAGTTTTTATCCCGTAATTACGAATTTTTTAAAACATTTATTCAATGCTTTTATCTACATTTTTTAAATTTCTTTATTTTCTACTTTCTTGAAGACTTTTTTATTCTTTTATTTTATATTATGTAAAATTTAATCATGTACAGAATATTCTCACTTTAACATCGTTCTTCCATTTTATAGCATTTTTTTTCTTTTAAAATTTTCCTATAATTTATTTGTTCTTTGTCTTTTCAATTTGTAAAATAATTCTCCAATTTTTCTAATTTTAAAAAAAAATTTCTCTTTAGTAATATATTTTAACGTTTTTTATTTATCTTCTTCTTTATTTTTTTAAATTAAAAAATGTCTGCAAATAGTTCAATTTTTTCGACAGAGTTTCTACTGTTTTATATATTTTTATGTCACTATTTCATTCTTGTGTTTTTTTTTAATTTTTCTTTATTTCTTTAATTAGGTATGTCCATGACTTTTTTTTAAAAAAGAATTTTCTCATTTTTTTAAAAGACTGTTTTTTCCTCTTTTCATGTTTTTCTTTATAATTTATTATTTTGTCGCTTTTACCTAATTTTCTTGGGTTTGCGATCATATGAAATTGAAGATATTTTCTTGGAATTTTCTTATTTATTCGACATAATTTGTTTGATTTTTATAAAATGTTTTACTTCATTATTTAATATATATAAAATAAATCAAGTTTTGATTTAAATAAAAAAAATCGGATTATTTTTTTAAAAAATAAAGATTTTTATCAGCCCTGTTAATTTATGTTTAAATATCTAAATATCAGTAAAACCAAATTATAAAAAAAAAATAGTACGAATTTGACATTGTTGTCAATTTTTATTTAGATCGAAAAACATATTTTCTAAAAAATTACTACATTGATTTCAGGTTCTTTTAGTTCTTACAAAAAATAAAAAATTTTAATTAGTTCGAATACTTTTTGACTCATTTTATATAAGGTAAATTTCTGATTCAAATTTATGTCTTCGAATAAATAAATAAACAATTATGACTAAAAATAATTTTTTCTGAAATGGTAAAACTTATAAATTTGAGGAATTCAAAAAGATTTTTGTGAACTTTAAAACTTTTAATTTATCAATTATTAAAGAAAATTATTTGTTTATTTATATAAATAAAAGAGCATGTCCATCATTTTTATTATTTATCAATTTTTTGTAGGAAGGACTTTTTAATATTTTTTAAAATATTAAAATTTTTTTACACATTTTTAATTCGATTTTTAATATATCCAATCAGAAGCTATTATTATAAAAAGATAGAAAATTAAAACTATTTTTGAACTTTCTATAAATAATTTTTGAAATTGTAAGCAAAAATTTAAAATAGAAACTAATTTTATAAATAAAAAATATACCCCATTTTGATCCCGTAAGAACCGGACAAGCTGCATGTCTTGTTAAGAAATCTCCTTCTCCATTTGGTTTAAGATTGTACCAGAAAGCAGCGCTTCCTTTTTTAGGCCACAGGGAAAGATTTATTCTTGTGAAAACAGTACCACCTCCTTGCTCAACATCACTCATCTGAAAATAATTTTCTTTTATTATTTAATTTCTTTTTATTTACTCATATTTGTAATTCCATTTACATTAGTTATTTATAATTTCTTTTTTATATATTTTTTTGAAAACATCTATTATTATCTTCAATTCTTCTGAAGAAATGCTTCAGTCAATAACTGAAATCCTCAAAAATGATATAACAGATCTTGAAGATTCTTATGAATGAAAATAAAATAACTGATGCATAAAAAGTAATGATCTCTTACATAATAGAGAACCGTAGCTATACGATTTCCAGTGCCAAGACTCTTGAAAGCGTTGGTTTCCTCTTTCTGAAAAGTTAGGAATTTAATTTAAAATAACGAATTAGTAGATGTGTTTAAAAGTAAAATGTTCAATTATTATTGGAACTCCAACAATTGGAAAGTTTTTGTTATTTATTTTAAAATCGGTTAAATAACAGTGCCTATAAAAACTTAGGAAATTTTCCATGTATAAAATATGTATTAAATGTCAGAACATTAATTTTTCAAAAATCTACTTTAAAATTATAAACAATAAATTTTAGGTCAATTAGAAAATGGTGAGTTTTTCTTTTTGGAAATATTGGAAGAATCAAACCATTTTGTACAATTGTTAATTGACAAATTTGAAACTTTGAAAATGCTATTTTTGAGGTTACTAAAATTGTCAAAAAATGAACTTTTTCCAGAGTTATTTTACAAGTGCAAAAACCTTTTTAGCAACTGTTATTGGTTAAAAAATTATTTTAAAAAATGCATTAATACAAGAAAATATTTCTTAGTGAAAGAACAAATGTGACGCAATATGAAAGAAAAGACCTAAAGAGGAAAAAATTGTTGGTAATGTTTGTGATTTTTTGAATGAAAATACACAAAGAATTGGAAAATATCCAATAAAAACTAGTTTTTATTTTACATTATTAAAAAGAAAAAAAAATCGTCCAAAAATGCATAGGAAAAAAGTAAAATCGGAATTTTAATGCTCTCATCCCCTAGGATTATTCTATGTCGAAAAACATACCTCTGTTTTTTTTTAATTTAAAATCAAAAAATATTTAGAGGCGCTCAAAGCGCTTAAAGTTTCCCATGTATTTTCACATTTTTTTTACAAGGTAAAAAAAACTTTTTCGAAAAAATGGTAGAGAAACCTTAAAAATCAATATTTTTTAATCACCAAACTCTGTTTCTCCTCAAAAGCCTTCAAAGAATAATGCGAAATTGTTTACTTAACAATTTTGTAAGGTTAAGTATTTTTTATGGGTCCCCCAAAAATACCTAAAAATACAAAACTCCAAAAATAAGAGGTAAAAATATTTGTTACTATTTTTCTGATAATTATTTGCACAATTTTTAATCAATAGCATAAATATAGAATATTAACAATTGTTTTATGTAATTGATAATTTGTTTAAACCAATTTTTCTCAATTTTGCAACTTTTCAAGAGGAATGTAACCAATTACTAACAACAGACTAAAAAAGAAAATTGTGTAAATTGTTTAAACAAATTATTATTGTTTAATTTTGAAGTTTTTTATCAATTTAAGACATCAAGTTGAAATTTTTCCTCAATTGTACAAGTTTTTAAGCTGAATGATACCTAGAAGCTAAAAATATCAATTCTACCAATTGTATAAACAAATTATTATTGTTTAGTTTCAACTTTTTATGAAATTAAACTATAGAGTTGAATCTTCTCAATTTTGTAACTTTTCAAGCTAGATGTTACCAATTACTAAAAACATATTTAAAAACAAAATTCTACTAATTGTTTAAACAAATTATTATTGTTTAGTTTTAACTTTTTATTAAATTAAATCACAGAGTTGCAACTTTTTTTCAATTTCGCAATCTTTGAAGAAAAATGTAACCAATTACTAAGAAAAAACTAAACATAAAAACTCAACTGATTGTTTAAACCAATTATTATTGTTTAATTTCAACTTATTATTAAATTAAACTACAGAGTTGCAATTTTTTTTCATTTGACATGCTGTTATTTTCGAGAAGGTAAGTTTGACTATAAGGCGTCATAATCGATTAAAAACCTTTAGCAATTTATTATTATCTAAATATACACGGAAAAAAATCATTTTTCGAATTTTACAAAATTTTTTTCTACTCTTGGATAAAGCCATTTACAAAACTCAGTTTTGAGTAATATGCAGAACAGTTTAGTGAAATGTTGTAAACTTTTAGCACAAGTTACGGAAATATTTACAGTACCTGCAAATAATTTTGCACTTTGTGCTGAAATTTCAGGATATTTTACAAAACTGTTCTGTACATAACCCAAAATTGAGTTTTGTAAATGGCTTTATCCAAGAATACAAAAAAGTTTTGTAAAATTCAAGAAATTATTTTTTTCCTGTTCAGGTTTTTATTTATACTAAAAAGGCAAAATTGAGAAAAGATTGCGACTCTGTAGTTTAATTTGATAAAAAGTTGAAATTCAACAATCGGTACGGTCGAATTGTTATTTTAATTTGTTATTAGAAATTGGTTACATTTGTCTTCAAAAATTGCGAAATTGAAAAAGTTGCTACTCTGTTGATTCATTTAATAAAAAGTTGAAACTAAACAATAATTTGTTTAAACAATTGGTAAAATTGTGATTTTTAGTATGCTTTTAGTAATTGGCAACATCTAGCTTGAAAAGTTACAAAATTAAGAAAAGATGACAACTCTGTACATTCATTTGATAAAAAAAAGAAATTAAACAATAATAATTTGTTTAAACAATTAGTAGAAATTTGTTTTTAAATATGTTTTTAGTAATTGATAACATCTAGCTTGAAAAGTTTGATGTAGTTTAATTTGATAAAAAGTTGAAATTAAACAATAATAATTTGTTTAAATAGTCGGTCGAATTGTTATTTTGAATTGTTATTCGTAATTCGAATTGTTATTTTTGTTGTTAGTAATTGGTATCGTTCAGCTTAAAAAGTTACAAAATTGAGAAAAAATTGCAACTTTATTTCTTTAATTGATAAAAACTTGAAATTAAACAATAATAATTTGTTTAAACAATTGACACAATGGTTATTTTTAGTTTGTTGTTAAAATCTAATTGGTTACGAGGCGCATGAATATTCCCTAAATCTCATTTAGCTTAAATCCCATTAAGCCTAAAATCAAAAAGCCTAAAATGCATTCAGCCAAAATTCCATTTAACCTAAATTGCATTTAACCAAAATTTCATTTAACCTAAATCGCGTTTAACCTAAATTCCTTTAAACCTAAATTTCATTTTACCTAAATCCCATTCAATCTAAATTCCATTTAACCTAAATCTCATTTAACCTAAATCTCATTTTACCAAAATTCCATTTAACCTAAATTCCATTTAACCTAAATTCCATTTAACCTAAATTCCATTTAACCTAAATCCCATTTAACCTAAATTCCGTTTAACCTAAATCTCATTTAACCTAAATTCCATTTAACCTAAATCCCATTTAACCTAAAACGCATTTAGTATAAATTCCATTTAACCTAAAATGCATTCAGCCTAAATCTCACATCACCTAAATCCCATTTAACCTAAATCTCATTTAACCTAAATTCCACTTAACCTAAATCCCATTTAACCTAAAACGCATTTAGTCTAAATTCCATTTAACATAAAATGCATTCAGCCTAAATCTCACTTCACCTAAATCTCATTTAACATAAATTCCACTTAACCTAAATCCCATTTAACCTAAATTGCATTTAACCTAAATCCCATTTAACCTAAATTCCATTTAACCTAAAACGCATTCAGCCTAAATCTCACTTCACCTAAATCCCATTTAACCTAAATCTCATTAAACCTAAATTCCACTTAACCTAAATCCCATTTAACCTAAAACGCATTTAGTCTAAATTCCATTTAACCTAAAATGCATTCAGCCTAAATCTCACTTCACATAAATCCCATTTAACCTAAATCTCATTTAACCTAAATTCTACTTAATCTAAATCCCATTTAACCTAAAACGCATTTAGTCTAAATTCCATTTAACCTAAATTCCATTTAACCTATAACGCATTGAGCCTAAATCTCACTTCATCTAAATCCCATTGAACCTAAAACTTTACTTGATTCAACGATATTTATTCTTAAATTAAAAAAATTTTTAGGTTCAATGGGATTTAGGTGAAGTGAGATTTAGGCTCAATGCGTTTTAGGTTAAATGGTATTTAGGTTAAATGGAATTTAGACTAAATGCGTTTTAGGTTAAATGGGATTGAGGTTAAATGGAATTTAGGTTAAATGAGACTTAGGTTAAATGGGATTTAGGTGAAGTGAGATTTAGGCTGAATGCCTTTTAGGTTAAATGGAATATAGGTTAAATGGGATTTAGGTTAAATGGAATTTAGGTTCAATGGGATTTAGGTTAAGTGGAATTTATGTTAAATGAGATTTAGGTTAAATGGGATTTAGGTGAAGTGAGATTTAGGCTGAATGCATTTTAGGTTAAATGGAATTTAGACTAAATGCGTTTTAGGTTAAATGGGATTTAGGTTAAGTGGAATTTAGGTTAAATGAGATTTAGGTTAAACGGAATTTAGGTTAAATGGGATTTAGGCTGAATGTATTTTAGGTTAAATGGAATTTAGACTAAATGCGTTTTAGGTTAAATGGGATTTCGGTTAAGTGGAATTTAGGTTAAATGAGATTTAGGTTAAATGGGATTTAGGTGTAGTGAGATTTAGGCTGAATGCATTTTGGGTTAAATGGAATTTATACTAAATGTGTTTTAGGTTAAATGGGATTTAGGTTAAATGGAATTTAGGTTAAATGAGATTTAGGTTAAACGGAATTTAGGTTAAATGGGATTTAGGTTAAATGGGATTTAGGTTAAATGGAATTTAGGTTAAATGGAATTTAGGTTAAATGGAATTTAGGTTAAATGGAATTTCGGTAAAATGAGATTTAGGTTAAATGAGATTTAGGTTAAATGGAATTTAGATTGAATGGGATTTAGGTAAAATGAAATTTAGGTTTAATGGAATTTAAGTTAAACGCGATTTAGGTTAAATGAAATTTAGGTTAAATTCAATTTAGGTTAAATGGAATTTTGGCTGAATGCATTTTAGGCTTTTTGATTTTAGGCTTAATGGGATTTATGCTAAATGAGATTTAGGGAATATTCATGCGCCTCTTGGTTACATTCCTCTGGAAAATTTTCATAATTAAGAATAAGTTGTAACCCTGTAGCTTAATTTGTAAATAGACATAAACAAACAATAATAATTTGTTTAAACAAATTACCAATTACATGAAGCAATTGTCAATAGTCTATATTTATGCTTTTTATTAAAAATTGTGCAAATAATAGTCAAGAAAAATAGTAAGAAATATTTTTAAAATTTATTTTTTGATTTTAAGGTGTTCCTGTAGGACCCATAAAAAATACTTAATATTAAAAAATAGTTAAATAAACAATTAATCATTATTCTTTGAAAACTGCTGAGTAGAAACATAGTTTGGTTATTGAAAAATATTCAATTTTTAGGATTCTATATCATTTCTACGAAAAAATTTTTTTTTTTGTAAAGCGCTTTGAGCGACCTCTAAATATTCTTTGATTTCAAAACAAAAAAACAGGGATATTTTTTTTCTACATAGAATAATCATAGGGGATGAGAGCATGAAAATTCCGAACTTACTTTTTTTGAACTACTCTGCTGAACATGACCAAACATTTTTTCTTCTTAGGTCCCTTTCTTCACATCGTGTCACAATTCAGAAATTAAAATCTCAGAAATCATTAAAAATTCTTCGGATCAGTTCACATGAAATTACTCATTGATTAAATTGCCAACAATTTTGCATTTTAGACTACAAAAAGTATTTTATGAAACAATCACTTACTCTCGCGAAATCAAAGTGTGGCTCGTAATGACCGCCGATTCCGTAATTAACGACTTGAAGTTCTTCAGCAGTGTCGACTGTCATACTCGTCATGTGCTCCACCCGACGACTCACATCCTTTACATGTTTGTGTTCGTGTTCCTGAAGCCAGGCACTCTTACTAATTCTGTAATGTGCAATTTCCAGCTCACCGGTTTTATAGTTCTGCACAGTTGCCCTCTTGAACTACAAAACAGAGGTTATAATTAATTCCAAATTCTTGTCATCCCTGATGGATTCGAAAAAAACAAACTGGGATATAATTGACCGCGTTCGTCTGCGTTTATCTCAAATGGCAAATTTATAATGACTAAAATTTAAAAATGTAGAAACTGGTCTCAGAATTAATTAACAAGGTCATAATAAATGTTCTTATATTGTGACTTACTTTAAAAGAATAATAATCAATTTCACGAAAATCTAAACTGGCTATAAGAACATTGAGTTTGGATTTTCATAGAAATTACTATTATTATTTTTTACGTAAGTGACAGCATAAAAATACTTATTCGGAATTTATAAGTTAGTCCTGAAATTATAGTTCACATATTCTTTAGATTTTTCAGTATAAATTTGACATTTGAGGCAAACGCAGCTGAACACGGTCAACTTTGTTCGCATCTGTCTTTTTCTAATCCGCTAGGGTTTATATTTCAATTCTAGAATTTTGTATCCATCAAATTAGAAAATTTTTTTCTATGTAGTGGGATGATTTGTACAATACGATTAGATGAATTTTGTTAATTATACAATCTTAATATAAAAAAAAATGTTGTCCTGTGGTTCGAGAGAGTCGATAAATATAAAACATTTCAAATTTTCTTTTTATTTTTTAAGTTTAATTACTTTTTGGAGAAATTATTGAAAAAAACCGAATCCAGGGGCGGCGACTTGTAAGTTTTTGCCATCTGCATACTTAATTTTGACAGGGGAGGAGGAGGGGGAGCGGGGTGAAATAAAACAAAAATAAATTGAAGAGTTTCTTAATTAGCGTAAATATTTTAACGCAAAAGTTGACAATCTTAATTAAAATTTTGTGAAATAATTGAAAAATGATAAAAATAATAGAAACTTGAACATAATTATTGCAATTTTAGAAAAATAATTGAAAAAAATACAGAATATATGTGAAGAAAAAGAAAGTACCTATTTACAAAATGATTTAAAGAATTTTAAATTTAGGAAAATATTTAAAACATTAAAGAAATAATCGAAAATTGAAGAAAATAATGGAAATTTGAGATAAATAATTGAAATTTTCAGAATTAATCAACAAATAATCAAAATAATATAAAATTTGTGAAAATCAATGCAAATTAATAAAAAGAATTAAAAACTGACGAACGTGATTGGAATTTGAAAAAAATAATTGAAGAATGATTAAAACATTGAAAAGTGAATACAATAAACTAAATTTGAGATAATGTATGAAAATTTAGGAATTGAAAAATAATTAATAAATCTAATTATAAAAGGTGGAGAAAATGAAAAACCAATGAAAGACATTAAATTAGATATTACCAGAGTAATATTTTCGTATATTATTTTTTTTTAGTTTTAAGTATCTTTTGTATAATTTTGTAGTGCCCTTTAATGGAATTTTTCCTGGGCTTGATGAAAGTGCAAATAAAAAAAAATAATAATAATTGAAAAAAGATAAAAGAAAATGAAAATTAAAAAAAATAATTGAAAAATAAGATAAATAATTGAAAATTTAGAAATTTAATTGAGGAATAGTAAAAATAATTAAAAATTGAAGAAATTGATTGCAAAATTCAATAACAATTGTAAATTGAAGAAAATTATTAAAATTTGAGAAAAATATTTTAAAATCTAGGAAATTAATTGAAGAATAATGAAAATAATAAAAAATTCGATAAAATATTTGCAAAATAATAAAAATAATTAAAAATTGAAGAAAATAATTTTAATTTTTGAAATAAAATTGAAAAATGTACAAAACATATTTGTAATAAAAGAAAATCATTGCAGAATGATAAAAATAATTGTAAATTGTAAAAATAACTGGAATTTGAGATAAATAATAAAAAAATTAGACAATTAATTTAAAAATATTTAAAAATGACTAATAGTAGTTAAAAAATTATAGAAATATTTGAAAATTGAAGAAAATAATGAAAATTTGTAAAAAAAATAATTGAATAAATTACAGAATATATTTGAGATAAACAAGACTACTTGAAAAATGATAAAAATAATTGAAAGTTAAAGATAATTATGGTTAAAAAAAAAATAGAGAAAATTACAGAATTTATTTGATATAAAAGAAAGTGATTGAAAATCGAAGAACATCATTTAAATACTTGAAAAATGCAACTAAAATTTAAAAAGAAATAAATAAAAATGTAATAATTTAGTTTTTTCAAGAAAAATTGATGAAGCATTATTTTATTTTTAAAATTATTTGGGAAATAATTATGGAAAACGATAAAAATAGTAAAACTGATAATTAAATTAGCAAATTTGATAAGCTATATTATCCATTATTTAATTGACATTACAAATTGCTATGAACAATTCGATATTTAAGAAATTAATTGTAATTTGAAGAAAAAGATAACAATTTAAAAACAAAAATTATATTTTGTAAAAATAATTGAAAAATTACGAATAAAAGAATTGAAAATTAATTAGTAAATTATGAAACTAATTTGATATTGAAGAAAATAATTAAAACAGAAAAAGTTTTATTTGAAAAAATTAAAGAAAATAATTTAAACTTGTGGAAATTGAATTTAAAATTTTTGAGAAAAATTGAAAAATAATTAAAATAATCAAAAATTGAAGAAGTTTTGAAAAATGATAAAAATAGTTGAAAATTGTAACAAATAATTGAAATCATAATAGAAAAGAATTGTTAAAAATTGAAGAAATTCTTAAATAAAAATAAAATAATTTAATTTTGAGAAAAAAAACTGCAAAATTTTAGAAATAAATTTAAAAAAATTAGAATAATGAAAAATTAGAGGGAGTAATTGTAAATTGAAAAGAATGATTAAAATTGAGATAAATCATTAAAAGTTTAGAAAATTAATTATAAAATGATGATAATGATTAAGATTTTAAGCAAATAATGAAAAAGTACACTAAATAATTTAAAATGGAAGAAAATAATTAAAATTTGAGAAAATAATTGAAAAAGTTATATAATATATTTAAAATGTAGGAAAATTAAAGAAAATTGCAGGTAAATACTTGAAGTTTTTAGAAGTTCATTGTACCTAAAAGTAAAAAGAAAATATTTAAAAATTAAAGAAAATAAATGAAAAAAAACGTACATAACTTAAATTTGAAAAAAAACGATTTTTAATTTAAGGGAAATAATTACAAAAAATACACAGAATATAGGTATATATAAAATACAAGAAAATCGTAGATGTAATTGAAAAATAAGTAGAAAAATGACAATTTAAGACAAATAACTAAAAAAAAATTTGAAACTATGAAAAAGAACGTAAGTAATTGAAAATTAAAAAAAAAATAATTGAAATTTGAGAAAAATACTTAAAAACCTTTAAAAATAATTTTACTAAATGAGAATTATGCCTAAGAATTTAAAGAAATAATAAAAAAATGATAAGAATAATTTAAAATTGAAAAATATAATTTAAATATGATGAAAATAATTTAAAATGTGAAAGAATCATTGAAATATGATGAAGAGAGTTAAAATTTCAAACAAATAACCGCAATTATTGAAAATTAAGTTAAAAGAATGAAAATAATTAGAAAATGGAGAAAATAATAGAAAAATTACACAATTTATTTTTAAGCAAAAGAAAATAATTGAAAAATTGGATAAAAAATTGAAAGTTGAAGACAATAATCTGAATTTAAGATAAAAACTGAAAATTTAGGAAATTTATTAAACAATAATTAAAATAATTGAGAGATGGAGAAAATAATTACAAAAGTATAAAAAGAAATGAATATTGAACAAAATAATTGGAAATATTGTGATATGTAAGTGAAAGTTCAGGATATTAATTCAGAAATAATGAAAATGATTAGAAATTGAAGATGATAATTAAAAATTTTGTAATAATTAAGAATGGTAAATTAAGAAAATTTATTTAAAATTGCGATAAATAATATAACATTTAGCAAAAGAATAATGGAATTGTTTTATTTTCAAAGAGAGAATAATTTAAATTGTAAAAGTTATTAAGAAAATTAAAGAAAATAATTGAAATTTTAGAAAAATATTTGAAAATCTGGAAAATTAATTGAAAAAATTAAAATAATCAAAAATTGAAGAAAAGAATGGAAGAAAACTTAAAATAATTGAAATTAAGATAATGAATCAATATTTTTGGTAATTATAAAAACAAATTAAAATAAATAAAAATTGAAGAAAATAATTGAAATTTGAGAAAAATACTTAAAAATTTTAAAAAATAATTTTACAAAATTGGAATAATATTTAAAAACTAAGGTAAACAGTTGAAAAATATAATGATAACAACTAAAATTTCAGTTAAATAATTGAAATTTTTGAAAATTATGACAAAACTCATTTTACTTCGCTTAAAAAACGAAACTTTTTTGATACTTTTATTCAATTTTGAGGCTATTTTTTTTTATAAGAAGGCTACTTTTTTAAACTTTTTTCAGTCTCTTGCTACGCTTCGAAGCCTGTTAATTAAATTTTTAATCAATGAAAGTTTAAATTAATTGAAGTTCGAAGAAATTAAAATTGTTGTAAGTTATAAACTTGAGAAAACATTATTATTATTTAGTTATTATTATTATTATTAAGTCGCCGCCCCTGACCGAATCAACGTGGTTTTTGAACATGGTATAAAATTAATTTAAATTTTGATGCAGTTTCTTAAAATAATTTTTCAGAGAATTGAAATGTCTCATTAAAAAAAAGTAAAAAATAACATTTAAAAATTTGGAACACTTTTGTTAATGCGATATTTTAATTTTAAAAAAAAACCGAATCAACGTGGCTTTTGAACCAAATACGAAGTTAATTTATATTTAGAGTTTGGTGAAGTTTAAATGATGGACAAATATAAATTAACCGGTAAGCATGAAACAAAGAACATGAATTTTCACTTTTCTCAGAGTTTATTCAGGTCTGTGGATAGAAAAAAAATTAGGAAAGTGACAAATGATCATCAACATAAAAAAGCACAAGAAGTGAAAGTTCAACGAACCCTGGGTTGCGCCAATCTTTTGATGGTCTCTATTTCCTCGTCATAAATTACGTCGTGGTATATCACAATTCTTGGCTTGAGATAAGCTTCTTCTTCTTTGAAAGGAGCTATTTTCAAGAATGGAATTCCGCGGTCGACATATCGACATTTCAATTGTTTCTGGATATCTGTAAGTAGTGAAATTTCCCCACGACAAAGCATCTCGTATCTCTCCCTTTCTGTCATTTCCTTTATCGTCTTAATTTTTTTCTCCGTCACGGTGAAAGGCTGTAATTAATTATTTTTATCAAAAACTCAATCATAGTTTCAACAAGAAACTATTAGAGATTATTTCCCACACGTTCCTTTGTCATGTTTGGTGTTTTTTTTTGGCAGAAAAATAAATATGGTGAAATACACTGAAGCTTCACTTATTTGAAGTCGCATTTATTTTAACAGTTCGAAGTCTCACTTATTTTAAGTTGTCGACCAACTACTATAAGTACATGGAAGTTAAATAAGTGCGACTTTTCTCATGGATTTGCATGGATCGGGTTAAAATAAGTGAAGCTTCAGTGTATATACAAGAGGAGTAATTTAAAAATTAATTTAAATGAATTAATTATTTTAATTAATATCTTTAGTATTGATTTTTTTGGTCAGTCTGTAACTTACTTGATCTACTTGACCGACGTCGTCTTGTCCATCCTCTCCACGTTTTCTCTTAACTTGGCTAGATTTTTTCTCAATTTCTTCCTGATAATAAGCTCTGTTCCCTAGAGCTCGTTGATGAGTTGGTACCAGTTCTAACAATTCGTTTGTCATACTAAGAGCTCGTGCAACGTTTCCTGAAAAAAAAAGATACTTTTAATTGTCTTCAAATGTGCAATTTAAAATAAAAAATAAATGAAGAGAGAAGAAGAAGAAGAAGAAGAAATCAAAAAAGGCCTTAAGGAAAAAGAAAAATTAAAAAATTTGAAAACTAGGTCAATATTGATCATTTCATGACCAATTTCTTCCACATTAGCAAACTATTTACATTTATAGATGAAGGGAAGAAATGAAAAGATGAAATAGATTTTAATTTCATGAAAAATCGAAATGAAAAATCGACATTAATTCTATTAATTTCTGAGAAAATATATACTTTGTATAAATCAGTTTATGCGTTTTTCATTATAGAATATTCTTTCTAAAGGAATCATCATTAAAAAATGCCAATTGGAAAAGTTACATTAAAAATAAAAATTTAGAATTTGCATTACGGCTTCAAATTCCAGACAAAATGCATACTTTATATAGACCAATCGGTTGGTCTTTTAATTTAGAATATTTTATCCAAAGAAATTAAGGTTAAAAAATAAAATTTTGAGAAGTCATAGAAGAAAAAAGAATTTAAAAAAACTGAAAAATCATGAATTAATTTACGAATTTTTGGTGAACTACATACTCTATACAGGTCATTCGATTCGTTTTAAGACAAGGAATATTATTTTTGTATTTATTAAGTTGCATTTTTATCATGAAAAACATTTTTTGGACAAAAACGATATTTTTCGACGAAAAAAGATATTTAAAAAAATTTGATTGGGTATTTTCAAAAATCCCTATGTTCAAATTTAGATATTTATGAGCTTCATAAGCTATGCAATTTTTATTCAAATTAGCTAAAACGTTCTCAAGATATCCTGATGACAAGAAAAGTATGTACTATACACACACACAATCATACACATACATATATCCGAAAATTTGTTAAGATTGAAAATATGCTTCTTAGATGAAAATAATATCTAAAAAAAATAGTAAAATTTGACAAAATAAAACACTCAAGCATAAAAAAATAACAATAAAATATAAAATACTAGGAAATATTTTTAAAAAATTTAAAGATTGTGAACGTTTCTTTTTAAGTTAAGGCAATAAATAAAAAAACGGTGAAAAACGTAAAAATGTTACTAAAGAGAAAAAATTTTAAAAAATTTTAAAAATTACTAAAAGAAAATTTAGAGGTAAAAACAATGAGTAAAATTTTTTTAAATGAGAATTAAAAAGAAACAATTTAAACAGTTTTGAGATAAAGAAAAAGTTTGTTTAAAAATACAAAAGTGAAGATAAAATAAGGAAATCCACTTCAAGTTTGGATTTATACAATAAAAAGAATAAAAGTTTTCAAAAAATTAAAAAAATAAGAATTTATGACAAAATGTAGGAAAAAATACCGAAATTTTTTTTTTTTGAAAAATTAGAAGGTATAAGGTAAAAATTAAACTGTTTCAGAAAAGGGAGCAACTTTCTAAATTGTAAATACACTGCAACTTCACTTATTTAAAGTCTCGATTATTTGAAGTCGCATTTATTTTAACAGTTCGAAGTCTCACTTATTTTAACTTGTCGACCAATCAAAACTAATTAACATTTTCATTTTTTTGCTGCTATTTGGATCCGTCAATCAGAGAAGTTCTCTTATGGAAGTTACATAAGTGTGACTTTTCTCATGGATTTGCGTAGATCGAGTTAAATAAGTGAAGTTTTAGTGTAACTTGCAAAATAAAAAATATTAGAAAATTATTCAAAAAGTGAAGGAAGTTTTTAAAAACACCTATAATAAAACAGGAACTTTTTCTTAAAAAATGAAGCGATTTACAAAAATTTTTGAGAAAATTATAAAAATAAATAAGAAAAAAAGTGAAAAAAAATGTGTCCTCAATGTATTAATAAAAGGCATGTTTTTTTTTTAATTGGGGAACAAATTATTCATGAAACAGGAATTTCATGAAATATTCTACATTTTTGAAAAGTAAACAGTCAATCTTAAAATAAAATACAATTATTAACTAAGGGTTGAATATAAATTTAATACAAACATTTTTTTAGATAATTTTTTTTCAAATATCCTGTTGAAATTGATACAAATATTAAAAAAAAAACATTAACTTATAGAGGAAAGAAAAATGTCAATATTTCCATTTTGACTAGTCGTAAAAAATAGATGCTAAACATTGCCCTATCAACTATAATTGTAGAGAAATAAAAAACTCATAAAGTCACACAATTCATGTTTTGGGTTCCAAAGACCGAAATTAATTTTTCAAAAGCGTGTCGCGACGTTACGAGGGAGTAGCTACCTTTGAATAATTTATTCGTTAATTTATCATTCATCTCAGATACAGCTACATTTTCTTTGTCTTTTTTTTTTTTCTTTATTGAACTTCCTGTCAAGGTAACGTAGTAATAAAGAAATTGAAAAATGTCCATGTTTACTAAGTACACTCAACGAAAGATTTTATGAAATTGTATGTATATACCTAACATTACATTAGCGAGTTGAAATATAAATTTGAAATGCTAACCAGATTTGGTATAAATTGAAAGAAGTTGCTCTGTAGGTTAAATTGAAAAGAAAGTGGAATAATATTAATTATTGATTTTTTTTCAAGCAAATTTATATAATTTAAATTTTTAATAATAGTAAAAATAAATAAATAAATTTTAATAATTTTTTATTTTTATTTTCCTCTTTTTTACTGTTATAATTTAAAGCTCTAGACTTAGAAAATAAGCTCAAAAAATTTTGCATAAAAAATTAGTAATTTATTTATTTCTTTATTTTTTTAAATGTCATTTCTTCCGTATCAATTGAAAATTTTAATTTTTCTCAATTCATAAACTTAATTTAAATCTAATTTATAATGTTGTAGATGTTAATAGGTACTTATGTGAAAATAATTTTTAACAATATTAGTTTTCAAAAAGTCTATAGATTTTCAAATTAAATTTTTCTAATTTTTTTTAACTTTAGATTTACATTTATTGTTTTTAAATTATTTCAAAATACCTTAAAAATAATTCCTTAAATATTAGCAAAGATTTTTAAATCTTTAATTTTTCTATTTTTTTTATAACTACATTTAATATAGTGATAATTTTGCAAATTATATATTAAAAAAATATTCTTTAGCTACCTAATAAAAAGAGGTGAAGAAAGTTTTGCAGTAATCTATCAAAAAATTAAAATTTCGAATTTCTTGAAAAAATTAATATCTTCTGTTCTAATTGAAAACTTTTCAATGCCCAATATTCCTTCATGTTTCGTTTAAATCGATTTAACGTAAAAAGGTTTGTCACAGACAGACAGTCAGACAGACAAACAGACATTAAACTCGTTTTGGTCATATAGGAATATTAGATTCTTTGATGTTCGAAACGAAAATTTACGTTTAAAAAACTAAGATTCTAAACAATGTACAGACATAACATTGATTTTATTTACAGAGATTAAAATTAAAAAAAATTTTAATTTAAATTGTTTAAAATTTGGATGAAATAAACTTAAAATCGGTAAAAATTTCATTCAATAAAAACTTGGATTTATTGGAACTTGGATCGATTGGAATTAAAATTCATTAACATTTTGGATGATTTGAAATTTGTGTTATTTTTTATTTAGATAAATTGATCCTAATAAAATTTTGATGTAATTTGTCGAAAAATTACCTCTTTAATAAATAAATGACCGTACACAAATTTTTATTATTTCATCAGTTTTTTGAAATTTAAGAAAACATTGGGATTTACACACTAGTTATAAAACTTTTAAAAACATATATCGGACTCGAAAAAAATTGAAAATCCAATTATCGTGCCCCAATTATCGGACTCGTAAAATTCTTCAAAATATTTGTAAATAAAGAGTTGGTTTAATCATCAAACTTCAAAAACTTCAAAAATCTATTAAAATGAAGAGAAATAAGGAACCAATTAAATAAAATAATTAAAGGCTAAAGAAAACTCATGTACCCATTAACAAAAAACTCTCTTAATTTAAAATCAAGTGTAAATAATATCAATACACTTTAGCTTGGTTAATATTTTTTTTTTAAATAATGTAATAAAATGCGTCGCGTTACGAAGAGAACTAAGAAGCAAAAAATGTTAGGTTATGTTCAATGATAGTTTTACCTTAATTAAAACTTTCTGTTTAATTATATAAAATTAAAATTCGTTTTTATTAGATATTTTGGACGTAATGAAGACTAAAACAGCAATCGTTTGTATTGAGAGTTGATCCTCTTTGTGTATTTTCATTCTAAAAATCGCAAACATAACCTAAAATTTCCTTCTTCCCAGATCCACTTCTTCATAACGCTTCACAAATAGTTAATGTTAATACATAACTCCTACATTTAAATAAAATATTCAATTTATAATCTCAATAAAATTGGAAATGCTAAAAAAATTGCTTCCATCAACCAACATTTAATTATTTTGCGAAATAATTGTCAAAACTTTAATTTTCTTGTTCGTATGTTTAGTTTAAAGTATATTAAACCAATATACCACAGATTTATGAATAAAAGCAATAAATCTATAATTTCATACACTTTTATAACCCAATTTAAAGATTTATTTGATTTTTTTTATTGTCAAATAAAGATTTGCTTGGAATAAGATTGTGGACCATCTACTTTAAATTTTGCTCAGTAATTTCATTTTATACAAGACCTGCTTGTCTCGAAATAGAAAATGTATGGACCTCAAAATGAAATTGGTTTTTCATCAATCCTGTACGAACCTTGCATGTAAGTGGAGAATGCCAAGTATTCCAGGATATCTGGCTTGGAAGTTGTTGTCCTGTTTTGTTCTTCTTGGAGACGGTCCATGGCCTCTTGCATCCAAAGGACAGTGTGATAATAGTCGCCGTTATTGTAAGACTGTCTGCCAAGCTCAAAACAATCACCAGCTGCAAACAAATAAATTTCTTTAACTTCACAGGAAATTCTCAACGCCCAAGAAAATATGCTTGTGTTCAAAACAAGTAATAAACTACTAATAAAATATCTTACTCTCTAAATCTGAATTATTGACAAGTTATTCACTAATACAAATTATTAACAAGCTTTACTCGTTTATATTGAATATTTTCACTAATTATAAGCGTGAAAAGTATCTTAAAATAAAAAACCAGTACTAAAATCAGAGTGTTTCGTGGCTGTTGCGTGAATTTAATTGTTCCTGGTTTAATATACCGATTATCGGATCTACGTATTTATTATCCGACAATCCGACCTAAGTCTTAAGTCCTATGCATAAGTCTAATCAATATATTACATATATGCTCTCATTCCCATGAAAAATATGTGGGAATCCTTAAAGATTTTTCAGGAATTCCCAGGAGCTTCCTACGAATTCCCTGCGATGCTCAAGGATTTCCCAGGAATTATCCATGGATTTCGAGGGGTTCTCAAAAATTTCCAGGAATTCCTAGAAATTTGTAAGAGATTCCCAGGAATGCACAAGGATTTCCAGGGATTTCATAGAGATTCTCAGAAGTTACCAGGAATTTTCAAAACATTTGCATAAGCTTCCTGCGAATTCCCAGGAATGCTCAGAGATTGTTTAGAAATTTCCCAAGAGTTCCCAGGATGTTCAAGGGATTTCCAGGAATACCCAGGGATTATCCAGAAATTTCCCAGGAATTTCAAAAGAATGCCCTGGGATTCACCACTATAATTTCCCAGAAATTTTTCAAAAGTTCTCAACAATTACCAATGGAGGAGAAGCCGAAGCATTAAATTTGATCCAAGGAAGGTAAAGAAGATAACATAAAATATTTTTTATGTCATGTTATGCTTTTTATTATTTAAGCAACGTTTCGATAACATTATTTGTTATCCTCTTCAGGCTAATATTAAAATTATAAGTTTATAATATAGAGATTAATCAGTTAACTAAACCGAATTGCTTTGACTCAATATTTAATTTATTTTTCAACACCGGAACCTCTCCGTGCTGACACAAACACAAAAAGCCAAAAGGGAGATCTTGTTGAGTTTTAACGCCGCAAAGCCAACGCCGAGACAAACAAAATTCGTGGAAAATCCAAAATCATCGACTTACTAATCAATTATTCCAGGACTCCTAGGACTTCACAAAGTCAAATAGAATTTTTGACCGTTTTTAACAGAATAAAATCTTTATTTTAAATGTTTAATTATTTACGCTTTGATTCACACGATACCAAAATAGAACTTAAAATTCGAATCCAGTAATTTCGGGAATGGTGCGAAAGGTAATTGATTCGGGGATCACACGTGAATGAATGATGAAGCACATGGCTAACCCCAATCGACCGGTAGATCCTCTTTTCCGCGATCCTTTCCTTTCCACGTCTTCTTCTTTCTCGCTGCGTCTCATTTCCTCAGCCGCTAAGAAACCCTACACCCTCTCGATTGCACCTAAGGTAAGGCGTCACCTAAAAGAAAAATTCGGATCCTTCCGCTGACCTTCGTTACAATTCGTGAACTTGACCTGCGCAAATCACAATTTATGAATTCAACGAAGAACGACAATAATCCGCTGATCTAGAGAAAGACGAGAGATTCAATAATTTACTCTAAAATTATATAAATTCAACATCTCTAGGGAAAGACAAAATAAAATATAAATGTTGACGATTTACATCGTCACAAGTTACATGATAACTCGTCGAAACAGTTTTTTGGTTTAAAAACCCGTCAGATCGTAATTACCAATGGAATTTCAGAAGTACCCAAGAATTCCAGGGAATGCCCTAAGATTTTCCGCGAATTTTCCAAGAATTCCCAGGATTTTCAAGGGATTTTCAGAAACTTTCCAAGACTTCCTAGAAATTTCTAAAAAAATTACCAGAAATGCAAGGATTTCCTAGGAATTTCCCAAGGGTTTTCCAGGAATTTCAAGGAGATTCCCAGAAGTTACCTTCAGGAATGCTCAGAGATTGACCAGAAATTTCTCAAGAGTTCCCAGGATTCTCAAGGGATTTCCAAGAATACCCACTGATTTTCCACGAATTTCCCAGAAATTTTATAAAAATGCCCAGGGGTTTTCCACTAATTCCCCAGGAATTTCCAACGGATTTGCAGCAGTTCCCAAAAATTTCCAAGGATTATCTAGGGATTCCCAGATATGTCCAGGAATTTCTCTTAAATTTGCCTGCAAATTCCCAAAATATCCCAGAAATTTCCAATGGATCTCCAGTACTTCCCAAGAATTCCCAGAAATTCCTTGTGATTTCCTATGAATCTCTCAAGAATTACCAGGAATGCAAAGGGATTTCCTACAAATTTCCAAGGGATTTCCCACGAATTTCTCAGGAATTTTTCAAGAGTTCTCAACAATTACCAACGGATTTTCAGAAATTGCCAAGAATTCCCTGGAATGCCCTCAGATTTCCCACGAATTTCACAAGAACCCACAGGATTTTCAAGGGATTCCCAGAAATGCCCAGGGATTTCACAGGAATTTTCCAAGACTTCCTAGAAATTTCTAAAAAGATTACCAGAAATGCACAAGGATTTTCTAGGAATTTCCCAAGGCTTTCCAGGAATTTCAAGGAGATTCCCAGAAGTCACCAGGAATTTTCAAAACATTCGCAGAAGCTTCCTATGAATTCTCAGGAATCCTAAGAGATTGACCATGAATTTCGCAAGAGTTCCTAGGATTTTCAGGGGATTTTGCACGAATTTCCCAGGGATTTCATAAGAATGCTCAGTACTTCCTATGGATTCCCAGGTATTTCCCTCTAATTTCCCATGAGTTTTCAAGGGATTCTCAGTTGTTACAAAGAATTCCAAGAAATTCTCTGTGAGAATGACCAGAGATTTACCACTAATTTTCCAGAAATTTCCAATGGATTTTTAGAAGTTCCTAATAATTCCAAGGATTATCCAGGGATTTCCAGGAATTTCTCTTAAATTTGCCTACAAATTCCCAAAAAATCCTAGAAATTTCAAATAGATATCCAGTAGATCCCAAGAATTTCCAGAAATGCCCTGTAATTTGAAGGGGTTCTCAGAAATACCGAGGGATTTCGTACAAATTTTCTAGAAATCTCCTAAGATTTCCCAGGAATGCCCAGGGATTTCCCAAGAATTTTAGGGAATTGACAATGGATTTTCAGGATTTCCCAAAAACTCCCGGATTATCCCGGAACTCTCATTTTCCATGAGTTTCCAAGGAATTTTCAGTTGTTCCATAGAATTTCTAGAAATTCTCTGTAATTTCCTATGAATCTCCCAAGAATTCCCAGAATTTTCAAGGGATTTCCTACAAATTCCCCAGGAATTTCACAAAGTTCCCAGGATTTTCAAAGGATTTCCGAAATTTTACAGAAATTTCCAAGAAGTTTCCCAAGAGTTCCCAGGATTTTCAAGGGGTTTCCAGGAATACCCAGGAATGTCCAGGGATTTCCCAAGAATTTCCTAAGAGTACCCAGAGTTTTCTAGGAATTCCCAGAGATTTGCAAGGGGTTCCCAGTAATTCCCACAAGTTTCCAATGGATTCCCATGAGTTTCTCAGGTATTTCTTACGAATTTCCAGGAATTTCCAAGGAATTCTCATGTGTGCTCAAGGATTTCCTAAGAATTTCCGAAGAGTTCCCAGGTATTTCCAAGTGATTCCTAGGAGTTTTCTAAGAACTTCCAGGAATGCCTAGGGAATTGCCAGAAAGTTCCTATGAATTTCTAAAGGATTTTTAGTCGTTTCACAGGAATTTAAAAGGATTTCCCACGAGTTTCCCAGGAATTCTCAGGTATTTTCCCGGGATTTCCCAGGAATTCTCAGGTATTTCCCTGGAATTTCCCATGAATTATCATTGGGGAATTCCTAAGCCGCTGCTATTAGCTGGGATTTGGGAACGACGGAGGGACGGACGGACGGACGCCAAAGTCTCGTTATATTGGTTTCAGCCCTGGGACATGATACCCTAACAATTATTCGTTTTATATTAATCGTAACCGATTATTTCATGGGACCAAGTTTATTTAAATTATTTTAGCCCAAGAATAAATGGCAAGATGATTATGGAAGAATCAGACAAACGATCGAAAGGTTTTCTGCTAAAAACGATTGTCTGATTTCAGATTGTTTGGTCTAAATCTTTTCCAATAAACAGAAAATTGTAATTTTTATTCAAAATATAACTTTTTTTCTCCTTAAAGCAAAAATGCTAATAATGGATAATTTGAACTGACATAGAGATATTCCGTTTGCTTTTAAAAAAGAAACTTACTTTAAATTATCGCTATTAATTATTTTACACAATTTATAGTAAACTCAGTACTTTTGCAAGTATAGAGAAATGCTCCATTATCCGAATAAATGACGAATTTAATAATTCCCTTTAATTATTGGTCCGGACAAATGGATTATTGAAGAACATCTTCTTTATTAGATATTCAATTAAAATTGGTATGATATTAAAAGAATAAGTAGATGGGGGAATTAAATTATTTGAAGTTTAATCAGTTTTAAATAAAGGATCTTTCCTTTACTTGAAATTCAGAAAGAAACTTATTCTTATAAATCCAGACGACAGATTGTCTTCCCGGGACGATCGAGACTGATTTCCCACGCGTCCTCCGATCACTATTAATTTTCCGACGATGAAAACAGAACTTTTATCCTGCCCCACGTTCGCCGTAAAGTTTTGCGCAAATTGAAGCCGGATATGAGATATGAGGTCTCCAGTGCGTCAATCGACAAGAAATTTGTCCCCAGAGTTGGCAACGTCTTTAAATACATCAAAAAAGTAACAGGATCGTCAAGTCATTTTTAAACATGAAGTTGCGGAAAAAATCCTTTGACATCCTAACAAATAAAATAATAATCAAATAAAACTGTCTTATGTTCGCCTTAACCTTGCTGCTATTCATCTCTTTCGTAACTTTTTTTATTTCAGATTTATCAGTTAAAAACTACTGTCAAATTAAGTGCGTGTGATGGATTATGATGTCACTGGTATAGGCAACATTTTTCCGTAACCTTTCTCTTAAATTTTTGAAAATTTTTGAAAATTCAATATTGAATCCGCCATTTTGAATATATTAAACATTGAACTTTAGGTTTGTAAGCAGCGACCCCAGTAACCTCCCAGTAACAAGTTTCATGTAAATCCGTTCCAATTTATAATTTGACTTCGGCATATTGGATCCGCCATTTTGAATTTTGGAAATCTAACACTGGATTCGTAATTAGCAATCTTAAAAATCCCCGAGTAATCAATGTTAGGTAAATATAAAGGATTTTAAATTTTTCGTCGACCATTTTTGGTTCACCATTTTGTATTTTTAAAAACTAACATCGGATTCGTAATCAGCGACCTCGAAAAACCCCGAATAATTAATTTTAAGCGATTTTTAACACATTTTAAAAATTCGTCCGCCATATTAGATCCGCCATTTTGAATTTCAAAAACTAACACCGGATTCGTTATCAGCGACCACAAAAGCTATAAGAACCACTTTACTTTTGTTTTTTTTAATTGATCCATTTTGCTTGGGTGTGAAAGGGTTAACAGAATGTTAATTTTCAACTTCAACTTTTCAACTTCTGCTAAATTAACATTCTTTTTAATAAAAAGTCGGTTAAACCGAAATTCTGTTAAATTCTGTAAAATGGAATTTATTTTAAATAATATTTCGATGACTTGAAAATTCTACTTAGTAAAAATTCGAATTAATTCAAATTCACTTGAAAAGAAATTCTATAAAAAAAACACTCGACTTTATGAAAGTTCTGTTTAATGAAATTGTGCCAATTGAAAGTTCGAACTAATGAGTTTTAGAACATATATTCATGCGTCTCGCAGAAATTAATCTTTTTAATTTGAGCAGAATGAAAACAAAAATACAAGAAAGAGCGTTACATCCTGGGGATGATAGATTTTCGAAAGTGTTGAGAGTAATTTAGAATTTTAACACGTTTTAGCGAAAGAGATTGTTTTAATTAAATCAAAGAGGGCACTTGCATTGAAAACGCTATTTGCGTATTTAGTTAATTATCCTCGGAAGCGTGACAGGTGTTGATAAATGGTGAAGCAAAATCGGTAATAATAAATTACTTTAAATGCAATATCTAGTTTCAGGCTGACATCGGAAAAAGCACAACTTCCTGATTGGAGGATCGATTTACGCCTATGGGAGCTTTCGCGTCGGTTTCTTGCCAGCATACAAGTTAGCCTGTTCGTTAATTAACTGCTTTACTTCTCTCTTCACTTGCCAACTAAATTCACAAGTTCACTTTCATATAATTTTCCCTTCCAACCCTTCAATTAACTCGAATCGACATTAGACAGCTTGTCGTTAATCAAGCACTTAATATTTCAATCAAGAGCATTGCAGATTTTCAATTCTTCTTTATAACTTCATAATTTTATTTTTTATTCAAAAATACCGATTATGATCACTTTCTGACAACCAGACAGATCAATGACTAAAGTGAAATAAATTACTTGATAATTTCGCTGTTTTCGTAAAAAAAAAAACAACAAAAAATTAGTAGGAGGGTAAAATTTTAGGGTCGAGTAAACAGCAACGAAACACATTTTTTAATTTTTGGACGTAGTGCTATTTAGAAATTTTTATTTAAGATACAATATATAAAATTTGGGAAGCCGAATATTTTTACCAAAACTCAATTGTCAGAATGTACAATAGAACGAAATTTATTTATCCGAATATTTAAATTCCCGAAACTTTATTTGTGAAAATATTTAACCTCTCACATTGTCAGAATGTTTAAATTCTGAAATATATATTTCTTAGAAATCGTATTTATCAGATTCATTATTTATCCGAACATTTAACTAACTGAAACTTTATTTATTAGAAAGATTTAGTTGAAAAATCATTCATTTATTAGAGTTTTAAACTTTCCGAACCTGAAAATTGCAAAATGTGCATTTGCTCGACAGATGGAATGTAGAATTTTTAAAGGAGCTCGCTGATTGGTTGGTAATATTTACGGAAAGATTACCAGCCAATCAGGGAGCTCCTTTAGGAACTCTACATTCCGTGTGTAAATAAAGTTTCTGTTAGTCAAATGTTCGGACAAATAATAAATCTGAGAAATATATACTCGAGAACTTAAACATTCTGTTAAATGAAAATTTGAGAGGTTAAATATTTTGAGAAATGGAGTTTTGACAGGTTAAATATTTGGACAAATGGTAAATCTGATAAATACAGTTTCGAAAAAATGCAAAATCGAAAAATTAAATATTCTGAGAAATAGAGTTTGGAGAAAATAAATATTCAAACAAACGCTAAGTCTGCTTAATACAGTGTCTGACAAATTCATATTTGGGAATTCCGACAAACAAAGTTTTGGGAAATTAAATATACTCACAAATAAAATTTCTTTAATTAAAATATTCGGATAAATAAAATTTGGTCTATTGCACTCTGTCAATTGAGATTTGATAAAAATGTTGGCTTTTCTAAAATTTGATGTATATATAATATACAATATATAAATACACACATTCAATCTTTTTTTTATTTTTTTCTATCCATGCCTATCCACAATGTCTATCTCTTTCTATCCATCGTTAATAAGAAGAGATAAAAAATCTCTATCCATTTTAATCCATTTAAAATCTTGACGTTTTTGTCCTTTTCTATCCACTTGAATCTATACGAAATTAAGTTTTTAATCAATTTTTTATCTAATTCCTCTTTAATCCATACTTTTTTATCCTTTCTTATTTTTCGTCTTAATCATGACCTTCTAATCTTGTCCCTTCTTACCTGAGCAGCTAAATATCTATACTAATTCAATTTCTATGTGTTTGAATTTTTTCAAAAAATATTTTTATCCCTTTGAATCCAAGATATATTCCAATTTCTATACATCTGAATTTTTCCGAAAATAGTCTGAATTTCTTTCTATCCATGATTCATTATTTCAACTTTTGTCTATTTGAATATAATATAATTATGTTAAATTCTCAGCTCTTTTTATTTCCGACATATTGAGGCAAATATTTTAAATAATAAATTAAACAGTAACAAATAATACAGTGGTTAAAAAAATTAAATTAAAAAAGATGAACTGTTATTTAGATTGGAAATGATAGAAAAGTATTGAAGTGAATAAAATAGGAATATGTTTGGACATAAAGTAAAAAGACCAGAATTGGAAAGTTTTTAAATTATAGGCTTTTCGAAACTGAAATTTATTCAATCTTTTTGAATTCCCTTTTGTTCTGCCTATCCATTTGTATCCAGTAAAATAAGTTTCAATTAATATCATTTTAGTTTTAAATTATTTTTCAATTTTTTCCAATCCTAGAATAGAAAAAACTAGAATACTAAAATTATTAATTTATTAATTAATTTATTAGAATGTTAACTAGTATTAAAAATTCGTATTACTAATAAAAGTCCTCATTTGAAGGTAAAATTAGGTTCTACCATGAAATACAAGTGTATTGACAAAAAAAGGTATTCAAAAGTATTAAAAAAAATGTTAATATATAAAAGAAAGAAAATAAATATAAGAGCAGTATTGTGATTTAAAATTATTTATTTGAATCGAGGGAAGGAATAAAAATCGATATTCTGCGTCATAGTTTTAAATGGAATTGAAAAAGATTAATTGTTCTTGAGATTCAACATAGATTAAAAAATTATTGAACAGGATAAATAAAGGATAGAATTGGATAAAAAATTTAAGATAAAAGTGCACAAATTCACTTGGAAAATAGATATGGATAAACAGGGATTGAAATGAATTAAGTTTTCAGGATTAGGAAAGATACATTGTAACGAATAGAAGTAGGGATTAAAATGAATCCGTAGAGTATAATAGAGGATAGAAAAAGATAGAAGTGAATCAAACAGGATACACAAAATTATCTAATTTAGTCTTAGAAATTAAAAACGATTCGAAGGAATAAAGGATACACTTGGATAAAAAATTTAAGATAACAGTGGACAAATTTACTAAAGAAATAGAGATGGATAAACAGGGATTCAAATGGATAAAGTTTTCGGGATTAAAAAAGATAGACATTGTAACGGGTAGAAGTAAGGATTAAAATTAATTTGTGTAGTTTAATACAGCTTAGAAAAAGATAGAAGTGAATAAAAAAAGATTCACAAAATTTGTCTATTTTAGTTTTAGAAATTAGAAAAGATTCGAAGGAATAAAGGATGGACTCGGATAAAAATTTAAGATAGAAGTGCACAAATTCACTTAGAAAATAAAGATGGATAAACAGGGATTGAAATGGATAAAGTTTTTGGGATTAAGAAGGATAGACATTGTAACGGATATAAGTAGGGATTAAAATGAATTCGTGGAGTATAATAGAAGATAGAAAAAGATAGAAGTGAATAGAAAAGGATACACAAAATTTATCCATTTTAGTCTTAGAAGTTAGAGAAGATTCGAATAGATAGTTCCTATCTCTTTACCTCCAGCATGAAATACAAATTTTAAATTTATAATCAAAAGGTTTGATTTTATAAGACGTAAATAATATTTAAATTAAGTTTTTTATTAGTTTTTATTTTGATCTGAAGCCTATTAATTGATGAAGCTAAATTTTAGCTTCAAAATATTTCATAAACTTGAAATATTTACGAGATTTTTAAGTCCAATATAATTTTATTAAACAAATAATATTGTGTAACACTCAGCAACTTGTTGTCTGTTGAAATTAATTATTCAGGGTAAATCTTGTCTTTAATAGTTGATAAAGCGAGAATTTGTGAGGGCTATAAAATTCGCAAAATTTCCATTCATTCGCACAACAGCTTGCGGATGTACAATATAATGAAATATTCATGGAAATTTTAGTAGTGAAATATTTTGTTAAAATCAAGCTTTTTAAAATGAAAATAATATTTGTCCGAAGAATGTATACATAATAAACAATAGAACGTTTATATTTAAATATATACACATTAAACAAATAACGTTCGTTATCATTTTCAGAAAATTTCTCAAAATATTTTCCCAAAAATCTAAGTGTTCTTAAAATTTTAAAGCTGTTTAAAAATTAATTTAATTTAGAATTATTAAAATTAAAAAATATTGTTAATAAAAGAGTTTTCTAAATTTTAATGATTCATGTTTGTCATTTTTGACGATTAATTTTTAAAATAGGAATTTAGAATTAGATCCAGTAGTCATAAAATTGTCAAAATACTAAGTTTTTTTTAAACGTTTACTTGTCAAACGTTTTGGATCTAAAATTTTTTATTTTTAAAAGAGAACGTTTAAAATCAACGTTTTTAAAAACTGTAACATACGAAATTTTATAATTAATGTTTTGCTTAGTTTTTTTCATTTTTACCCCTTTTAAAACAGTGATTTAAAATTTTTAAAATTCAAAGATCTATTTGTAAAATTCAAACATAAGGAGGACAATTATTTTCTAAATTTCATTTTACTTGAATTTTATAAAACAAGAAAACAAGTTCCCAAATATAAATAAAAAAGTCATTTCCTATTGACGTAAAAAAATCAAAGAAAAAAATGACAGTAATTTTCTGACATAAATTTTCATAAGAGTCGCTTAAGGAGGTTCTCTCCAGTTACATAACCTCAAGCTAGAAAATCGTTTTTCACCCCAAATAAAAATATTATTCAAATTAATTTCACTAAATTTTAAAGGGTCCATTTGTACATTTTTTTATAAAAAATTAGATTGAGCTAAAATTAAAATTATTATTTGACAACAAATTGTAGCTAAACCTAATTTTTTCTCGAAGATGTACAATTAGATCTTTCAAAATTTGGTAAAATTAATTTTAATACTCGTTTTATTTGATGAGAACAGTCAATTTTTAGTTTGAGGTTATGTCAATGAAAAGAACTTCCTTTTAAAGTACTTTTTACAATTTTAAATTTGAAGGGTTAATATAAAGTTAATATCATATAATTTAAATTCAAAAAATATTCTAGCGCTAATAAAAATAAAAAAAAAACTAACCTGATAATCCGGTACTGTATTGAACTCCATTGAGAACGCCTCTTGCAACTTGAGCTGTTTCTAGCTTGTAAGTGTCTTGTAACCTCATTAAGGCAACTGCAGCACCATTAAGATCCTCGTCTGTCGGAAATTTCAAGTCGCTCCGTGAACTTGTAATGTTTGCAACAAAGGCATTTCCAACGTCTTCTGTTAATAATTCTTCCACCCTTTTCCAGTCGGTTGTTAATCTTTTCACCAATAAATAAGCATTTATAGGGTTCGATAGATACTGCTGAATATTACGTGAAGCTTCCTCGTGTTCCCTTGAATAATCTTCGACGTTTCTGTAAAGAGGAAAAAAATTATGGTAAACTAATCCGAAAATTTAATCATTCAAAATATTTAGTTGTTTTTTTTTCTCTGTCTTTTATATTTTTCAATTAAACAATTTCAAAATTTGGTAAAACCATAATTAACAATAAACTAGCAAAATATAACGCACGCATCAAGCGCTCGATTAGTTTTCCATACAGTTTAGAAATTAAACTATAATAATAAATAAAAAAAATCCATAAATAATATTTATCCAATAAGGAGGGCTGCCAGTGGACTTGCAGATTAAAAATAGTGAAAAAAAACTATTTAATTTAAAAAAATGAGTAAATAATGAGTTTTTAAAAGGAAAAAAGTGAGTAAATAGTAGGCTTTTAAATTAAAAAAGTAATTAAATAGTAATAAGTTTCTAAAATAAAGAAAGTGAATAAGCAATATAGAGTTTGATATTACTAATATTAAATTGGGGAGCGCCAGCAGGAAAAGTCATTCAGATTTGAAAAAAAAAACAATTCGAAAACGAAATAAATGGAATTTGAAGTAAATAAATGAAAAGTTTCAAAAATAATTAGAGAATGACAAAAATAATTAAAATTTAAAGCAAAAGTTTGAGACTGGTGTAAAAAATTAAAATTTTCGTTTTTCGCACAATAATTATTGAGATATTGAAGAAATAAGTAAAATGTAAAGAAACTAATTAAATAATGACATTAATAATTATAAAAGCTGGTGTAAAAATTACACTTTTTAGACAATAGTTGAACAATTGAAAAAAATAATAGAATTTTCAAGAAAATAATTGAAATTTGAAAAAAATTAATTAAAAAATATCGAAAAAAATGTATATTTGTAGAAAATAGTTGAATAATAACAAAAATAACTGGAATTTAGAAGAAAAATTAATGAAAAATGAGAAATATATTCAAAAATGAAGTAAAAAAATTAAAAATTTATTACATTATTTGAAAAATTAACGATACAATTAAAATGTGGAAAAATTAATTGAATAATGACATAAATAATTGAAAACTGATCTTCAAAAGTCAATACATTCATGAAAATAATAAAAGATTGAAGAAAATGACATTTATAAAGAAAATAATTCCAAAATGTCAAAAATATTTGAATATTGACAAATATAGTTGTAACTTGAAAAAATAATTGAGAAATGACAAAAATAATTAATAATTATAAAAAAATAAAAATTTGAAGAAAATACTTAAAAACTTGACGAAACAATTAAAATATTGAAATAAATAACTCAAAACTGGTGTAAAAATTAAAAAATTATAGACAATAATTGTAAAGTTGAAAAAAATATTATAAGCTTGAGGAAAATAATTGAAAGTTGAAGAAATTAATTGAAGTTTGAAGACAATAATTGAAATTTGAAGAGAATAATTCAGAAATGGAAACAAAATTCAAATATGAAGAAAATAATTAAAGTTTGTAGAAAATAATTGAAAAAGGGTTAAAAAAATTAATAAATTCGTGACAATAATAAAAATAATAACGAAAATAATTGAAAATAGGTGTAAGAAATTTAAAAGTTCATGACAATAAAAAAAATTGAATAAAATAATTGCAATTTGTAAAAAATAATTTCAAAAATGTCAAAAATAACAAAAATATGAAAAAAATAATTGAAAAATGACAAAAGTAATTGAAATTTAAAGATAATAATTGAACAATAACAAAAATAATTGTAATTTGAAAAAAATAATTGATGACTGGTGCATAAAATTAAAAATTTATAGACAGTACTTGAAAAATAAAGCGAACAAATGAAATTTTAAGAAACAGATTGAATAATGACATAAATAATTGAAAGCCGGTGTATAAATAAAAAATTTATAGAGAATAATTAAAGTTTAAAGAAAATAATTTAAATTTGTTGAAATCAATTGAAACAAAATGTAGAAATTCAAGAAATTCGTAACAATAATAAAAATAATGATGAAAATAATTGAAAACAGGTGTAAGAAATTTAAAAGTTCATGACAATAAAAAAGAATTGAATAAAATAATTGTAATTTGTAAAAAATAATTATAAAATGTAAAAAATAACAAAAATATGAAAAAATATTTGGAAAATGACAAAAATAATTGATTAATGACAAAAGTAATTGAAATTTAAAGAAAATATTTGAAAAATAACGAAAGTGAATTGAACTTGTGTAGAAAATTTTTATATTCCTGACAATAATTTGAAGATTAAAGAACACAATTGAAATTTTAAAAAAAAATTGAAAAGTTTAAAAAATAATTGAAATTATAAGAAGATACTTGAACAAGAACAAAAATAATTATAATTTGAAAAAAATAATTGATAACTGGTGCATAAAATTAAACATTTAAAGACAATACTTGAGAAATTGACCAAATTATTGAAATCTTAAGAAACTGATTGAATAGTGACATAAGTAATTAAAAGCTCGTGTATAAATAAAAAATTTATAGAGAATAATTGAAGTTTGAAGAAAATAATGGAAATTTGTTGATATTAATTGAAAAGCAATGTACAAATTTAATAAACTCATGACAATAATAAAAATAATAAAGAAAATGATTAAAATTTGTAGAAAATAATTGAAAACTAATATAATAAATTAAAAATTTTATGGCAATAAAAAACATTGAATTTATTTATTTATTTATTTACGGGCAAAAGCCCATTACAAATATAAAATTAAAAAATTTATTTTAAGTAACAATATAATTAAAATTTGATATAACAATAATAATTACTATATTACATATTAATAGGTCGCATTTAATAATTTGAATAAAATAATAATTGAAATTTGTAGAAAATAATTCTAAAATTGCAAAAATAATAGAAATATGAAGAAAATCATCGTAAAATGACAAAAATGCTTGGATAATGACAAAAGTAATTGAAATTTGAAGAAAATTATTCAAAATTAACAAAAGCAGAATAGAAACTGTTGTTTAAAATTTAAATATTTCTGGCAATAATTTAAAGTTAAAAAAAAATAATTGAAATGTTGAGAAAATAATTGAAAAATGACAGTAGTAAATGAAAACTTGTGTATTAAATTTAAATATTCATGACAATAATTTTAAGACTGAAGAGAATAATTGATATTTGAAAAAATTAAATTCAGAATCGCAACCTTTCCGAAAGTTTTCAAACTTGCAGCAAATTTGATGAAAGTTTCGGAACTTCAAAAATGGTTTAAAAAGTTACAGAATAATTTAAACTGTATTTAATTTTTTAATTTTAATTTATTCCAATAAAGTAAAATAACGTCATTTGAATTTTTAATAAATTCGATTATTCAACACTTTAAACTAATCTAAATTAATTATCTCGTCATTAAGGCTACCTCATCTGCATATTTTGTCTGTAAACTAAAACAATTTTAAAATCTCCTGATAAAGGGAATCAAAATTAAAAAAAAAAAATAGGGACTGTGGATTTTAAAACGCGGACAGAAAAAGATGAATAAATATAAATACTAACCAACTTCACTTTAGATTTTAAAACGTGGACAGAAAAAAATGAATAAATATAAATAGTAACTAACTTTACAATTTTGCGGAGATTATTATTATTTAATTAAAGAAAATAATTTAAATTTGAGAAAAATACCTTAAAAACATAGAAATAGATTGAAAAAATTAGAATAATAAAAAAAAATGAAGAAAATAATTTAAAATTGAAAAATTGATTGAAATTGAGATAAATAATTAAAAATTTTGAAAACTAATTTAGAAATGGTGAAAATGATTAAAAGTTTTAAAAAAAATAATGAAAAATAATTTAAAATTTAAGAAAATAATTGAAAAAATTACATAATAATTATATTTTAAATAAAGGAAAATTAAAGTAAATTTTGAAAAAATACTTGAAACTTTTAGAAGTTCATTGCAAAAAAAAAAAATAATAATAGTTAAACATTAGAGAAAATGTCATCTCCCGATGATGTTTTTATTTGAAAATTTTAAAACGCATATTTTCAGTTGTTAATTTAAAAAATTGTGATTAAGTTTAAAATTTCGAAGACAACAGTTAGATATAAAATGTTGGATTTAAAATTGAATCTTTTCACACTTTTTGAAAAGAAAAACTAAAAATATGTGTTCTCGAACATTCAAATAAAAAAATCATCGGGAAATGATTTTAATTTATATAAATTAAGAACTTTGTCACGTGAAGTTTACAAAATATAAAAATTTCCCCGATGTATTTTTTATTTGACTCTTTTAAAATGCATATTTTCAGTTTTTCTTGTCTAAAATTGTGAAATTCTGTTTAATATAATTTTGTTTGCATTTTAAAGTATCGAATTATTAGAAGCTGATATTGATTTTCGTTTATATTTAGAAATAATTGTTCGTTGAGTGAATTTCCGGATAAATAATAATTTTGATAGATAACAGTCTGATTGAACTTAATCTAATTAATAATATTGTTTCCATCCTGCTAACTAGAAATAACTAATTTATTGGTAAAATTTGATGCTGAATCGTCTATTATGTACGAGACGAAACATTCGTGATGCGCGAAATTGACTTTATTGGATATTAAATGGTCATTCTATGACGTTGATAAACCAATTGTCGTCTATTTAATTATAACAGAATTTATTGATTAGTTGGCACACAATATTTCGAATGCACGAAACAAATTGAATTTCCATGTAATAAATTTCCGTTTAACAAGAATTTGTAACTAAAATAGACATTAAAAATATAAATTTATAAATTACCAATTTTCAAATACAAATTATTGCTAAAGTTTACCTTAATTTCTTCACTTTAATAAAAAAAGAAAAAGTAGAATTAATTTTCATTTCACAGAAAGGAGATAAAAATGTTATTGAATGAAGAACATTATTTTATTATACCTATGTGACTTTTACACAACTCTCATTTCCTCATAAGAGTTATTGCGTCATGTTCTGCACAAAAAAAAAAGAGGCGAAATGGTTGAAAATGAAGCATGTAAAGTGTTTAATGAATGCGTGAGTCCGGAAAAGAATGGTATCAGTATATAAAATATTGTAGCCTTTTTATTAAAAAAAAAATTTGGACCATAAAAAATGTGTATGTGAAAAGCGACTGGCGAATGACATTTAATTTATTTTCCTTTATTAAGTATTCTTTCTGTGAAATTGATTAACGCAGACAGATAAAAATGAATTGGTGTAATTTCCGGATAAAAATCCAATTTTTAACAAAGGTTTAAAATTACGAATTGATGAAAATTTTGTAACTAACGATTTTATTCAACGCATTTTTTTACTTTTTTTTTATTAAAGAGATGAAATATCTCTTGTTCATACACTGGATCAAGCATTGGCACAGGTACTCACTTTTTTATGAGTGCTCACGACTATACATAATGGAGAATATTAAAATTAAAAATCGTGTTTGTTAATGGTCCTATAAAATTTTGTTGATTTTAAAATGAAGTATAAAACAAATATTGGTGGGTGAATGTAGAGTTTTCCTAAAATTAATATAAAGTAATGAATATCTTCTAACGTTTCTGTGAATATTTTTAAGATAACTATTCATATGGATAATTTTTTGCCTAAATTTTGTACGAAAAAATGGTTAATGTATTTAAAAATCAACCTAATTTGTTTTTATAACAACTAATTTTTGAAAAATTGAACAATTTGTTCAAGAGATATGTTAAAAAAAAGTTACTTCACACACACATGCATACACACGCATACATTCTGATAAATATAGCTTTAAAAAATCTAGAAGGAAATAGAAAAAATATATATTTAAATTTAAGCTTTACTTAAAATCTGCGAAATTTCGAATCCAACATTTCATATCTAACATTAATACAATACAAGAATGGAAAATATTTTATTATTTTCTCTCTGTCTTCTATGTTTTTCAGAGGATCAATTTCAAGCTCCGGGAAAAACTTAATTAATCATAAATAATTAACTTTGTCGAGTGAAGTTTGCAAAATATTGAAATTCCCTCGATGATTATTTTATTTGAATGTTTTTAAAATGCTTTTTATCTGTTTGTTATAAATGGAAAACAAATGTCATTAGTGTTACTTTAGAAGCCAATTAATGAACTTTGAGCTACATCTAAAAATGATCAGATTTAAAATTTTTAAAATAGAGGAATTTTTATATTTAATGAAGAGTAATCAACCTAGGACGTGAGGGCATAAAAATTCAAAAATTTTATTCTATAGCACCTTTTATATACAATTTTGTTATTTTCTTTTTAATTTTAAACTTTTCGTAAAATCTGATAAATTTTAAATTCAACATTTCATTTCTATCAAACATGAATACAATTCAAGAATGTAAAATATTTCATTATTTTCTCTTTGTCTTCTAAGTTTTTCAGAGGATCAATTTCAAACTCCGCAAATAACTTTATTAATAATAAATTAAGAACTTTGTCGTGTGAAGTTTGCAAAATATGAAAATTCCCCCGATGATTATTTTATTTGAAAGTTTTAAACTGTTTTTTTCTCAGTTGATTATTTAAAAAATTGTGAAATTGTGTTTAATTTACTTTTGTTTGCATTTTCAAGTTCTAAATGATGCAGATTTTGAAATTTTAAAAATATTTAATAATGAGTTTTGAGCTACATCTAAAAATTATTTAATTAAAATTTTTTTGAATAAAGGAATTTTTATATTTAACGAAGAGTATTTATCCTAATAATTGAGAGCATAAAAATTCCAAAATTATATTTGGCATCACCCTTGTGTGTAATTGTTTGATTTTCTTTTTAAATTAAAAACTTTCCCTTGAATTTTAATTGAAAAAGAGTTGTCGGTGTTAATAAAGGTTAAAGTGGTTTTTATTCTTTTAAGTCTTTGGCGTGAAGTTGAGGACAAAGTGTCAAGAAAAGGGGCCAAAACTTTGTCATTTCCGGAATCTCTGTTATATTCACGTTCAAGTTAGATTATAGCGTAGACGGAAATTGTGGAAAAGACGACACTGCACTGTCGAGGAACGCTAACTTCCGGTTTTCCTATTTAAGTACATCATCGCAACACAAAGTGTTAAAGTCATAATTATTTATGCGCAAATGTACAATAATCTAGTTTAAAAAAAAAAATAAATTAAAAATCGAAAAACAAACATAATCTTTCACACGTGATAAAATCGTTTAAAATGAATTATATTAATATTTTCTCATATTTACTCCTGCGTTTGTAATCAATGTAAAAAACACTTGTATGTTTAATAGAAAAATATATAATAACACTCTGGATTAATACAGTTTGAAACATAATCGATTAATTTTATTTTATTCTTCTATTATTTCCTTGATCCTATTCGAATTTCTTTTACCCTTCAAAAGACACTGAGCGGATTTCGCAAATGGATTCTCTTTCCGCTCGTTTCGATGCGGACTGGCGAGCATAAAAATGAAAACGAGAAGAAATGCTGCGACCGAAGCTCAGTAGGATATTTTCTAAATTCTAGAACCTATCTCCATTCTCTTTACCTATTGTTTCAAATTAAATTGTCATTTCTATCGACAACTCTATCCTCAATTTAAAAAAAAGTCCAAGCTTAAAACTTATCGATAATATTACTTGAAAAGAAAATATTCTTCATTTTCTTGGAACAGAACCAAGTTTCATTAGAAAGAAGATTAAAAAGTTGACAAATTTTAAATTGCTGATACTATTGGTTTTTTTTTCAAGAAAAACTATTTTTCGTAAAAAAAATGGTTATAAACAAATCGTAGGATTTCACATTTTTCAATTAAACAAAATATAATATTAGTACAAAATTTGTTAATGGGAAAACCGTAAACAGTAATTTTTGTTCTTTAGTTATAAAAACTATTAGACAAAAAACAATTTTTTTCCCGTTAAAAAACAAATTAAAAATTGATTTATCTATTTATTTGTTTTTAGACCTACTAAATATTGTTTATATGTAAAAAGCAAAACTTTAAAAATCAATTAGTCTTTTGATTTTAATTACAAAAATATGTTATATAGAAAACAAAACTACTTTTTGGTTTAGAAAGAACGGAAAACGAATTCGTTTATTTTTTTCTAATAATAGATTGTTTACAGAATATTGTTTATAAACAATAATTATAAAATAAATTAATTTATCAATATCGATAATGTTCATTTATGACATCTTAGATAATAGTGGGTTCATTTTAATATAAACCTGTGCATGAATTAGCAGCAAAATTAATAATTTGTTTATAATAATTGTTTAGAACAATCTGTTTGTTGCTAATGAAATTAATTGGACGTAGGGAAGAATATAGAATTAAATTTCTCTCTCTCTCGCACACAACCGGAAATGCTTAAAAAAATCTATATTTTTATTTGATTAATTATTGCATAATATGATAATCTAAAAGTTCAAAAGACACGTTTTTTGCTATATTTGAGGTCTTATAACGTCAAGAGATAATTTTTTTCAAGAAAGTTGTAACTGTATCTGAAAGTACTATTCTTAATTTTGTAAAACGCAATTTCAAAATTTAAAAAATCTTAATTCGACTCTGAGTAGTCGTCTGTTGAATTTACTGAGTTTGACAAATTTTACGATACCCGGCAAGAAGCCCGAAATTGAAGAAAATTGAATTTTTTCAATTTTTATGAATTCCATTTCTTGCCTATCCTTTTGTATTTCTTGTAAGCTATTGAAAATTAGCTAAATCAAATTATTTTCAATTATACTTTACAGTTTTTAATAGAAAAAAAATCCATCGTTGCGAAGAGTCGAACTCGAATTTTCAGCGCACGAGACGGACTCTCTGTCCACCCAGCCACTTCAAGCTGTAATATCCATTAAACTTTTACGATATTTAAGTCGTGACTCCTTTATTTTAAATGGAATTGAAAATAATTAAAAAGATTGAAGTACTAAAACACTAAAAGGGAATTGAAAATAATTAAAAAGATTGGAATACTAAAACACTAAAAGGGAATTGAAAATAATTAAAAAATTATCGAAATATTAAAAGGGAATTGATAGTGATTTATTTTTCCATGAAACTCTATCACGGCAGAGAATACAAAATAATAGGCAAGAAATGGAATTTAAAAAGATTGAATAATTCTCACTGTACCATTGACGCGATCCATCTTTTCAATTTTTTTTCAATTTTGGCCTTCTTGTCGGGTATTCATAAACTGCATGAGGATCATTGGAAGTAACTTCAAAAAAAGAAAATAATATAAGTATATACACCTAAAGATCGTAAGATTTTAGGTGTCGCAGATTACGTACTTAAAGATAGAATTACAAAATTCAAAATGGCGGATTCAAAATGGCAGATAACTTTTTTTAAAAACGTCCCAACTCGCTTAAAATTTGTTATTTGATGGTCTTCAGTATAGCTAAAAACAAATCTGATAAAATTATCAAAACATTACAAAAATCAAAATGGCTAATCCAATATGGCGGACCCATTCGGATGTTTCCGGCTCGGTTTGGTCGTTTTCCACTATTCGGGTGTTTCTCCTCTCTCTCTCACTTCCTATCCTCCCTCTCTCTCGCACACAAACGCAAATTGACAGCTATATTGACTGTGAACGACGGACGGACGGACGGACGACAATTGAAAAAATATTGTTATTCGATTATTTATAGCAATGTGAATATTTATGCAAATTAAAATACGAAATTTGAACTAGACCGATATCTCTTATATGAGAAAGAAAGAGATAGCAATATATTGTTGTCTCTCTCACTCCCACATAACACCCCCACTAAGAAAATTTTCTGGGTACGCTCCTGTACGGCTGCGCAATAAATTTTAATATAAAATTTTAAATAAAACAGCTAATGCTAACAAATAAGAAGAAGAGAATATGAAATTTTAATATAAAACAAACGGTATCAGGGGGAGACTTATGGATATCACAGATTGCAAGATGAAATAATTAAAAAACGCACAAGTTTAGTATCGAAGCGGCAGATCCAATGTTTTTCTCACTTTTCTTAAACGATATAGCAGAGTGTCGCGTCCATTATTTTAATTACTTCCATCAACGAAACGACCGGCTGAGAGAAACTCGCGAAAACTCAAGGGAGACATTATTATACGAGCTCTTGAACGAAGGGAGAATTACCGCACAGCAATACTCGCCCTGACTTTTATATCTACAACGCTCCAGTGGACGCTTTAAGTATTATCTTAATTATAGAACTACTGAACATAACCTTTATTTTATATATATTATTTTCTAGGGTTGGTTACACACTTTTCTAATAGCCGGGGATACTCGGCTGGCAACGATTTTCACGTTTCTCCTGCTGTTAGAATGTGGACAACATTTTCTTTATCACAGCAAATACGGGTTTAACATTAAAAGACGTATTCTTTTATGTGTGCAGCTTTTGGGTCGGATTACTTTAATGAAAAATGACAGAAAATTAATGCCAGGAATAACACTTATTTTCTTGTTATTTTTTCGCGACGACAGAAAATGACAGGAATGAATGACACAACATAATTTAAACTATTAATAATAATTAAAAGTTAAAAAAAAGTATTCTTACTTAGTATTCTCAAATGACAAATTTATATTAAAAATGATAAAAAATGTAGAAACTAATTTTAGGATTAACTAATAAAATGTTTTTCTATTATCATTTGCATTAAAACAATAATAATAATTTTTACGAAAATCTGACATAAACATATTATATTATGCTAATAAGAACATTGGGGTTAGATTTTCATAGAAATTATTATTATTATTTTTTACGTAAGTGACATCATGAAAACATTAAATAGGACTTTATTAAACCCTAAAGGTCCATTTACACTTACGGTAAAAAAAATTTTTATTTTTTTTTACATTGGAGTAAAAAGGATAGATACACAGTCTGTCTTCCTTACTCGAATGCAAAAAAATAATTCCATTTTTTTTCCGATGGTGTAAATGGACCTTAAGCACAATGAAGTTTTAAGTCTCTAATCGTGAAATCGTTAATCCTTAAGAATGAGAGAGAGAAGGACCCAAAACAATCTTCTGTTTTCTCTCTCATTCTTATAAGAATTAATAATTTCGCGGTTATCGACTTCAAAAAAAAGCAATTCATTATATTTAGAGCTTTAATTAGTTTAACGCTGAGATCAGTATCTACACTTTTTATATTAAATTTGTCACTTGGGACTGACGCAGACAGAAAAACTTCATCCGTGTTTTTCTTTTTCTAACCTAATAGGGAAACCAGAATATATCTTCTTCTTCTTTATTTGTGGCCGGGGTGTGGCAAATTCAAACTCACTCAAGTTCAAGCATCGTACGCCGTAATACACTATATTTGTAGAAATTTATAAGAAAAAAGGTAGAAGGGTGTCAAAAAGCCCTAAGCTGAATAAAACAGGAACGGAACGCAAGCATGTGATAGAAAAGGACGGACGATATTTCTATCATTTTCGCTCATAGCTAAAATCTCTCATAAACGACAATGTTCAGGTATAGGTGTCCATTTTAACGAATATTTCGATATCTCGAATTGATGCATTCTGATTGGTTGGTAATATTCCCGAAAAGATTACCAGCTGAAGCACAACGAATACGGTTACGGGAGCAGGGCATGAGATAATAAAGGACAGAGACTGTTTCTGTCCTTTTCTATCTCATGCTCTGGTTCCGTAACCGTATTTCTATCTGCTTAGGCCTTAATATAACCTCAATTCGAGATATGGAAGTATATTCCATTGTTGCAATAGATATCTATCTAAGGCCTTAAGGTCGGCGTCCTATGACTCCGTTTTGCGTTTCGTTGTAATGAGAAAGAATAGGACACACATATACTTTGTTCGTTTCTATCTCATTACGACGCAACGCAAAACGGAGTCATGGGACTGCGACTTAAAGCAGATTAAATACGTATACAGGACCAGAGCATGAGACAGAAAAGGACAGAGACAGTCACTGGTTTTTTTATCTTATACCCTTCTCCCGTAACTGTATTCATTGCGCGTTGGCTATAACCATGGCCATCATCATAATATACTTTCTCCCCAGAGATCGGAAATTGACGCGTCAAATTGGTTTTAGAGGTAGAATACGAAATATACGTAGAAAACTGTAGAAAGCCTAGGTAAAATACATTTCAAAGATAGCATCTGAGCAAGGTTGTGAAGTTACGCCTAACTTGGAATTTTTGACGTAAATTACGTAAGTTTTTACGTTTGTAATATACGTAATTTACCCTCTACCATTTTTCCATAAAAACTGTAATCGAATTTAACTTTGCACACTGCCTTAAATTCACTTAAAATTACTCAATACATAACCTAAAAATGTTACATTTCTCCTTACGCGCAGAATATTTTTGGTATTTGCGCAGATGTGAGAAGTACTGAGTAAAGAGTGAGAAATGTCAATTAAAATGTTTTATCCGGTCTTGACGAGGTCAATTAAATGGAAGCTTACTATAAGGGTGAAATCATGTGGATCCGTCAAACGTTGCGTTTTAATGAGATAGAAAGAGATAGTAACATAACTGCGTCTTTTTCTTTGTCATTACGACGCAACGTTTGACGAATTCATGTGATTTCACCCTAATACGAATTATACAACAAACTTTGTAGATAACCTTTTTTTAAATAAAGGAAAATTCACAAAAGAATTACATGTCGCATTTGTATATTGATTATTTGTAGATTGTAGATATAAGGGAGGTAAATTACGTAAGAAACTGTCACGTAAATTACCAGATGATATACGTGTAGATTACGTGAAGAAATTAACTTTCCGATCACTGCTTTCTCCCTCCTTTCTTAAAGGGGAGGCACAATAGATTCGCAAACGATTTTCACTTTCGCGAAATGTTTGTGCTTAGGGCTTTACAAATCTCTAAAAAAATAGAGTATAATGCAGCGTTGCCACAGTTAGTACAATTGTACTAGATCTAGTACTTTTGGGTAGAGTATAGTACTTGATAGTACTCATTTACGAAATCTAATACATTTTGATTTCAACAACAAAAAGCATGAGAGGAAAAAGGATAGAGATATTTTCTGTAGTTTATGGCAAAGTTCTTAGATAAACAAAAACTTATCTTTTTTTTAAGTTTATAAAAACTGTAAAAGAACAATTAAATATCATACCTAATTGGTAAAAATAAATAATTTATAACAATTTATTTATAAAAATACAAAATTTTTCTCAAACAAGTACAAATCTGCCATTTTAAAAGGGCAACACTATAATGGCGTAAGTACGATACTTATTTATTCCGGTACCTTTTCTATTAGTTTTCTTTTTAATTGCGTAAAAAACGATAATGTGTCCAACCACACAATAATTCCCCCATAATTGAAATAATTTATTCCCAAAAAAATCTCCCAATCAAAACCAATTATCTCTACTAATAAGAAATAAAACTACAAAATCGGTTGGTGCTAATAACTTTATAACGAAAATTTTTGAATATTAAATGTAAATCTTATTGACGTTTTAGGAAAGATGTTCGTTATTTAATAGTCAGTGTACCAGTGGGAATGAATGTCTCGAGTCCGAATTTCCTGTTCTCGGTTTCCAATTATATTTTGCAATAGGACCCGGAGGTCCTAAAGGTGTCTAGAGTTCGTTCACTGGCACTATTGTCCTCTCCATCAACAATGGTGCCATCGGGGATACCTTATCAGTTTTGTATATCGTGCCTTTGTCCACAAGCAACACTCTATTCCTACTTCGTACTATTCGCTGATATTCGTTTTGCATTAAATGTAGAGAATTCATGACGTATTCGTCAGACCTCCCGATAAGAACTGACGGAGATTCGTGATTGGTACTGTAAATTCAGTTCGTGTTTCTATTGAATTTCTCGAGTCTATAGTGTCTATTTTGGTTTAAAATACTAGCCTGTCACACTCTAAACTCGATACAAACACACAAAACAAGGAATCAAACGAGTAAACTCAACATATGGAAATATAAAATAAATACATTAAACGCATAAGAATCAATATATAAAATAACATTTTTTATATGTATTTAATATGAAGAAGTTTATTAGCAAGTTTAATATTTCAAGATTAAAGTGCTCAACAATTTGTCAAGTGACAAGATGTACGACGTTAATTCTAATTGACTGAAACATGTATTTCTTTTCTACTATGGTTGTATTTTGGCCAGAGAAGAAAATTCAGGAGGATAAACGAGCAGTCTCTTACAATTCACCGACCATTGTGGATTTGGTGTACAATGAAAGTAAACGAGTCTGAATTACCGGATATAATTGGATTCTTGTATAGAGATATTTCCTCTCTAATCGTAAGAATGAGTGTAATACAAATTCAAAAAAAGAAAAATATAATTGCAATCTTAAATCGAAATCTCAGAATAAATTATATTCTTCTTCTGAATTACTCCACGCGGAAGAAATAAGAATATATGGATACAGATTTTGGGAACAAGGTTTTATAAATTAAATGTGAAAAAATTGTGACGCCATATTTATGCAGAAACTGATCTTAAGATTGACTAATAAAGTCATAATAAAGGTTTTTTTATGCTGTCACTTTCATAAAAAAACCATAATTATAATTTCCACAAAAATTTTTGTTACATAAGTAAGACCATAAAAACATTTATTAATTCCGCGAATGTTAGAAGAATCGAACTCGTAAAGAAATTAATTTAGTGAGTAAGAAATTTATGTAAATTACATAGCTTTAAATTTAGTCACGACACTTAATTAAATGAAGTAGGTACTTGAGTGTTTGCGTTGCACAAAGCTTAATAAATTACAGGGTACGCTTTGTGACTCTGATTTGATATTCAGCGTAAGCTGGTTGGTCATAACTCGGATCTAAGATCTTAATGATTTCGAGGATCTCGTAGGCTACGGAATACTCCAACGAGGGAAGGGCTACAACCTCCCAAATATCTGCTTTGGGTCGTTTTCATCGATAGGTTGAAAGTAGAATACCTGAATAGCAGTTACCACAGAGTCAACGAATGTACACGAGAGGTCGGCTTAATAGTCCACGAAAGTTCATGCCACCTCAACCCCCCCCCCCTCCACCTTCTCTTTTACCACCCCGACCCTCAATCCAGCGCAATAAATTATTCCACACCACTAGACTCTAACTGAATTATTCAATTAAATCTTGATTAAACTCGGCAGATCTCACAGTCACGATACTCCAAAGGACATAACGGATATTATAAATATTTACCATTTTTGATCCCACTAGATAACAATTTGGTTCAATTTTTGATTTAATCGTTTTTTGATAAGTAGTGTGACGAGGTAAAAACTTGCCTTGCACAATGTTTTTCAATTAGTTTAAAAACATAAAATACACACCAGTCTAGAATCAATTCAGTCAGACTGTTGCACAGCTGAATGTAAACTCGTTGATTTGTGCCTTTTTCTTAATTTGGAGTTTACATTCTAAATTAGTAAATTATTTTGGTTTTATGTAATCAAATGTTTATTTTATTTTAAGTAGACTTTAATTTTGATCACCTAATGATTATGTTATTTTCGTAATAAATAAACCTAATAAGATTAGGTTTGTTGGACGGAAGTTTGCCAACAACTTGTCGGACGGGGTTAAGATTAATTTTTTAAAGATAAAACAATTATTCTCTATGCAAATGATCTTTAATGCTTTAAAAGAATTAGTAAAGGGACATTAGGGATCTGCAGACTGATATTGATCGGCTAACCGAATGGTGTGAAACTTATCATATGTCCATCAATATAGATAAAACCTCGGTTATATCTTTTTCTAAACAACGAACATTCATATTTTTATATACAATTGAAAATGATGAGCTGAATAGGGTCAGGCAAGTCCGAGATTTGGGCTTATTGATTTGTCGTGATGATTCTTTTAACGACCACATCTCGAAAGTGGTGTCCAAGGCTCTCAGATCCCTGGGATTCCTGATGAGGAACACTTCAGTTTTTTATAATATGATTACACTCAAAATTTTGTATTTTTCATTAGTCAGGTCTATTCTGGAATATGCCTCGGTTATTTGGGTGCTATTCTATAACTTTAACTTAATAAGACTTGAGCGCGTTCAGAATCGATTTCTTAGATTTGTAGCGAGACAGCTTAATTGACCGTTTGATATCCTATGATTATATGTATAGCAGCTTGAGAGATACCCTTGGTGCTCCCTTGCTTGTATCCAAATATTTGTATGCAAATATGGTTTTCTTTTATAAAATAATTAATGGCATTATCAACTGTCCCTCTTTAAAACTCTCTGCTCCGGTAATGGTAACTAGGAACTACTCAGTATTTAAAGTAACGTTTCACAAAACTAACTATGGTAACCACTCCCTATTTAGTAGGCTTAGTAAGGAATGCGGTTTTTGCAATTCTTAGATTATAGGATTACTCTGTATGAAAGGGCTTGTCCCATATATTATGTAAATAAATAAAAGATAAATTGTTAATAAATCTTTTGACACTGCTCAATCCTCAGCATTCAATCGGAGAATTCCATCTATTAATTGTCAATGTGGTGGTTCCCGATGGTCATCATCGTTGTGGTTGACAATACTGGTGGTAGTGAGATTGTCCTGAAAACATAGGTTTGGATAAAGTCCCCTTTTTACAAGAGTGACAAAACTAGAAGACGATGTCGACTGCTGTGTTTACAAAATGTCGAAACACTGGTGGCAGCCATCTTGATTTAGCGCTTAACGTCAGCGCCACCACTATCTCTACTGATCAAAGATCAAAGATGTTAAAAAAAACTCAACGGGACTCCATTCGAGGCCATCGTGCCGTTCCAGGTGAGCTCCTTTATTAATTTTGACTTTTTATTTTGCAATGGCAAAAAGCCAACTTCAGTAAGCGGCTAGTAAACTCGAGTTTAACCTTATTTTTTTCTTTTATTTAGTTATTTAACAATAAAATAGCTTGGCGCGAAGGGTTTTATTTTGTTATTTATTTATTTGCCTAATTTATTTAATTAAAAATTAGTTTAATTTAAATATATAGTCATAAAATTGTGACGATGTAAATCGTCAACATTTATAATTTATTTTGTCTTTCCCTAGAGATCTTTAATTTAGTTAATTTTGGAATAATTTATTAAAAGGGGCCGTGTTTGAATTATGAGATACGAGCCTAAGTGCCGAGTATTGATTTTCTGGTCGATCCGTATCTCTCGTCTTTCTCTAGATCAGCGGATTATTGTCGTTCTTCGTTGAATTCGCAAATTGCGATTTGCGCAGGTCAAGTTCACGAATAGTATCGAAGGTCAGCGGAAGGATCCGAATTTTTCTTTTAGGTGACGCCTTACCTTAGGTGCAATCGAGAGGGTGTAGGATTTCTTAGCGGCTGAGGAAATGAGACGCAACGAGGAAGAAGAAGACGTGGAAAGGGAAGGGTCGTGAAAAAGAGGATCTACCGGTCGATTGGGGTTTGCCATGTGCTCGTATTCATTCACGTGCAATCCCCGAATTAGTGGAGCAGTTCCCGAAATGACTGGTTTCGAATTTTAAGTGCTATTTTGGTATCGTGTAAATAAAAGTGTAAATAATTAGATATTTGAAATAAAGATTTTATTGTGTTAAAAACGGTCAAAAATTCTATTTAACTATGTGAAGTCCCAGGAGTTCCTGGAATAATTGATTAGCGGTTTTTCTTGGTGGCTTTAGATTAAATTTGGTTTTGGTGTAAAGAGGTAAGTCCTGGATTTTAAATAAAACGAGAATTTTGTTTGTTTCGGCGTCGGCATCGCGATGGATTGGTCTCGGCAGGAATCTCCCTTTGATTTGAGGTTTTGAGTCAACACGGAGAGAGTTTGGTTTGTGATAAAAATTTCGAGTTATTGTTGAATATTGAGGCGATGCAACTCGGTTTGGTTAATCGAGAAATCTCTAGATTTTAAAATAATAAAAATGCGTCATAGTAGTTTTGATAAGGTAGTTTTACATCTGAATTTGTCAGTCAAATGATTGTTTCGTCAGGCTATATGCAATGGAGAACAATATTTAGGGACCAACTTCTCTTTAGTGCCAATATTAAAGTTTGTTCGGTTGAGCTCATTTTTTTTTTAGCAACATAAAGTTGCAGTTAAAAAAATAGCATTAAAGTTTATCGAGTAAAAAATATCTGCTCTTACTAAAGGCAGTAAAAAGTTAGTCGAGTTGTTCCAGAGGAACGAATACAATCTTAAACTTTTCACATTTGAGGAAAACTGGAGAGACTGGAGTGAAATTCTTTTGAAAAGAATTTTATGGATCTCGATTTCTTGGTGTGTGCTCATGAAGTGGTATTTGACATTTTTTCCAAATGATAAAACAGTAATATGTTTTGTTGCTCATTCGAGTGCTGAGTTAAAATGGAATTAGGAAAATAATACAACTTTTGATTCAGTTTATATAATAAATGGTCCATGAAATCAGTAATAGTTTTAGCACTTGAGTTCAGGGGATCCACTAGGTGACTTATTACGGATTCTATATCCTAATTTTTACATTCGAACGAGCATTCGAATTAAGCATCCTAGATTTCGGAATTCACATCCCAGATTCCACATGCCATATTCTTGATTCCAAGTGCCACATAACCCAGATTCCACATAATGGATTTAACATCCGAGACTCAATATCCCAAATTTTACATTCCTGATTCCACACGCTAGATAAACAAAGTAAAAAAAGTTAGGGTCCGTGTTAATCCCTCTACCGAATGGCAGAGCAGTAGTACTCCTTGAGCCTTCAGGAAAGGTGTATCAACTTGAGTGTGGACGAAAACGACCCAGGTCCGGGCTCCGAAGGTGCGAAAAGTGTAAGTAACTTTTTTTTCTATCTTTTAAAACTTATATTTTTTAATGTAAAAATGTGTCTTTTAATTTAAAAAAAGTTTTAGAAATAATTAAAAAGTATAAAAAAATTGTTTTTAATCGAAAAAAATTTCTTTGACATTTTTTAGTAGTTTTTAGATAAAAATGCTCGTTATTTACAATTAAAAAGTATTTTAAAAATAATGGAATAAATAAAAGAAGTAAAAAGTATTTTAAAAAAATGATTTTTGCAGTTTTTTGAAAAAATGTCTGAGGGTCCACAAACGAGCAAGGAGGTCCTCAGAATATTGCGTCCTCGTCAAATATTCAATTATTTCGGAGAGAACGATTCAGACGAAGAGGTAGATGCTGTTGAGGACCACAACAGCGAATTATCCGCGTATGTTAGTCAAAACATCCGTTATCTTTTAAACATTGAAGAGAAAGAAAATTTAAATTTAATCTCTCAAAAAATGTCAAAAAGAAAGCAATGCCACTTTTGTCCGACCAAAAAAGACCGAAAAACAAATTATTGTTGCGCGAAATGCGCCAAACCAACTTGCGACGATCATAGAATTGTATTTTGTCTTGATAAATAAAATTTATCTTGAAAATAAAATTGTTCTTTTCTACTGAAATGTTGAGTTTTTACTGATTTATACCCATTTTACAATTATTTTTTGTCATTAAAAGATGTCAATATAGCTTTTTATTGAAAATTTTGAAGTAATTTTTTACCATTTTTGAGGTAAAAAAATTAACCATTTTTTTTTAAGAAAATAAAATTTACTATTTTTTTGTGAAAGGCACACTGTTCAGCCTTAATTACCTTTTTTAAACTTTTCGATATCTCAATTTGGCTCAAAGTTATGATTTTTTAAGTGAAGTAGCAATTTTTCAGGAGGTAAGTCTATTTTTTAATAATAATAATAAATAAATAAATTTTTTTTTTTTAAACGTAATTGTTACTTCAACTAGAAGGATTGATGATGATCTATGAATTTTTTCAATCTTTTTAAAGCATTTTTTCTACCTGTAAACACGACAGGACGAAAACGACCCAGGTCCGGGCTCCGAAGGTGCCGAAAATACGTCAGGGCTTGAAGGGTTAAATTCTGTATTCTACATTTCAGATTCTAAATTCCAGATTCCACTCTACAAAAAAAGGATTAAACAATCGCATTAATCCTCTCGAGTTTTGTCATTCGCACTAAATATATATGTATACTGAAACCGGAAACGGTTACGTGGTTCTTGATGAATAAGGGAGCTACGTAATTCTAGAGGTAGAAGAATGCTAAGTGGTTCTTAATGTATAAGGGAGATACGTGGTTCTAGAGGTAGAAGTGAGTTACGTGGTTCAAGAGACAGCAAGGAGTTACGTGGTTCTTGATGTATGAGGAAGTTACCTGGTTCTAAATGTAGAAGGGAGTTACGTGGTTTTTTAGGTAGGCGTGATATATGTGGTATGTGGAATTCAGAATTTGAAATCTGGAACCTGAGATGTTAAATCTAGAATCTGGAATACGGAATATTCTTGGATGTGGAATCCGGAATGTGGAATTTATGTTGTGGAATCTAGAATAAAGAACCCGGGATAAGTAACATTATCAACCCCCAGAGAAAGTAACCCTTCAGCTTTAAATTCTCGTTTTGAATTCACAACGACTGGAAATAATCATTTAGGTAATGAAGCGCTGTCTATTTTTATCTGTAGTAGGACAAATTGAACGTCAGACGATCATTACCTTGCTCAAGTTTAACAAGCACGTGACTTCTATTTTCAATTCTATAAATTTGCAATAGATTCTGGGCTAAATGGACCACCTGCTGAGAATATCCCGCAAGATCTTTTTCTTTAAAATGTCAGACAAATGTCAAGTAAATAGATGTCAATTGCAACCTGTTTCCTTCTATTGTACTCATGGGTTACGAATTGATTCGAAAGCTTGAAACTACCTGTATTTTATCTGGAAAAATAAATAAGACAAAAAAACAATGTTTCATTTAATGTATGTAAAAAAATTATTATTTCATTATTGAAAAATGGTTGATTTTTGAACCTCGTCTATAATTGAGTTGCCGCGTGCAAAAACCGCATTTTTACGCTCAAAGTACTTACTGTTTGTAAAGTAGTCCTAAATGCGGTTTCTGCACGCGGCGGCTCATTTGTACTCAATTGTTCCACTTTGACTAATGTGTACGTTACACTAGTTAGCTCTAAATTATTTATTGTTCAGCCATTCACAAATTGACGAACAGTATTAAACATAACTAAATAAAATTCGATAAGAAGTGCAAAGTGCACAAGTGTTGAGAACTTTTATCTCTTCCAGATAAAACAGTACTTTTATGTAGGTTTTTTTTATCTTAAAACTTTTTTACGTCTTTCTCTTTTAGTATCCTTTAACAATGATGATGAGCATCCGTATCATAAATTACCTAACGCAAACAGGTATAATAAAATTTCATTACATTCAAAGAAAAAATGATATACAAAATTCGATATCTTTTCACTATAATTGAAAATGTAACAACAAAAAAACCTCAATTTCGCAAAGTGGTTAATTGTCTTACGCAGAAATTGCAATACTCATAAAATAAATATTTTTAAATAGTGCCTTTTTAATTGGAAACAAATCTGCTTTGTTAATATTATTTTCTTTTTTTAGAAAGCTTTCACTGTTCATAATTAAAAAGAAAATTAATTAAATTTTCTATTGCTTGAGTAATAGGGATCCAAAGGGAGTATGATTTTACTGCAGACTGCAATAACCATCGAATATGATAGCTGAACAGCGATAATGACGCGAGCATTATCTGCGGTATCGGAACGAGAGAAAGGGGTGAACAACAATCGTCGAATAACGATGATATTGTAACGAGGGCAAAGAAAGAATGAATCGTGGTTATATCATTCAATGAAAAGACCACTTCGATATGTGGCAAACGTATAATATGTGCCTTTTGTGTTATATTCATATGTAACGTATATGATATATCCGTATATTTCAAAAAGAGAAGAAAATTGATTATTTGAAAAGCTTTCAAGGATGGAAATCAAATTTTTTTTAAGTGACAGTAACTTGCTTTCAACAAATTTTAATTAAGGACAGTAGATAGAAAAATTAAAAAACAGAAAATTAAAAAACTAAAAGCCGTTACGAATGCGAATTTCAGCGAATATGAGTGTCAAATTTTCAGAAAGACTTGTTTAATAATCGAGAAAAAACTTTGTCACGAGAAGTTTTCCTAATAACAAACTTACCTGCACAAATTTTTTATCTGAAAGTTGGTAAATTATTATCAATGTCTATTACTTTGTTATTGATTACTAGTAAACAATATGATTTTTTTTTAAATATTTTTAGTTTTAATTAATATTAAAAAAAAAAGCAATTAAGGAAAGAGCTAAAAAATCAATATCATGAATTTGAATCAACTCCAACAGATGGTTGACAGAGTTTAAAAATATCAGAAAGCTTTTTATCAAATCAATTACTTGAAATCCTCTGAAGCCAGTGACCTTTCTTAATTGTTTTCCAATATTTCCGTACTTATATTTATCTGTCACATAAAACGACAAGTTGAGTATACATTTCAAGAGCACTCGCTGGCGGGGCATCCAATTTCCTCTAAAAAATTTATAGAAGCACCCTTCCAATACTGAGACTATAAAGTCTCCCTTATCAGCCGTCTGTATTCCCGGGATTATCTATCTGACACCCTATCATTTCAGAATCCAGAAAGTCCAAGTTTCAATAGTACCCTCTCTCTATATATATTTGGCTGGAAAAAAGGAATATTACAAATTTAAATAGAGAGAAAGAGAGAGAGAGAAAATTCTGCTTATCGATACATTCAAAGGGAAAGACTCGATTAAAATTGACCGAGGCACGTACACTGAGGCGAGAAACCTGATAAAGGTAGACTTTTTCCAATACCGAAACCTTGTTAGTGCGATTTCCCCATTTTTAAACTTCTCTTCCACCCACCAATTTTTTTTACACGTCATTCGCTTTTTGGTTCTTCCTCCCCGAACACCACTTGGTTTTTAATTATCGACACAGTGAGTTGTCAATAGAATCGACTGGATTTCAATACGATTAGTGACGAAGAAGGTGAAAAAAAATCACTACTACAAATTGACTTGCACTTTTTTTTAACGTTAACGATTACACGGAAATAATTTGGTCAATTATGTATCGAGAAAGTTTCTAGGGTAAAAATTTAATAGTACAAAAAGATAATATAATATTTAATAATTAAATAACTATGGTTGGTCTTGGGTCGTGTGTATTATCAGAAAATTGGCATTATTAAGGGAAGATTTGATTCAGGGCCGGCTCTAGAAATTTTTATGGAGGGCTAAAGGGCATATTGCCCTTTCAAGCAATTAGGATATAAAATTATTGTATAATGGCAAGGGTTACAAAAATTTCAATTTTGATCAGTTTAGAAGTTTTATTTTTGAAGAAAAGAAAATTTTTAAGAGTAGAACTTCTTTCACAATTTTTACCATTTTTTATTACCAATTTTATTTTCTCTTTTTTAAAAATAATTTTTCACAATCTATCGCGTGGATTTTAAAAAATTGTAAAAATACAATTTTTTTTTTAATTTTTGAAAATACAGCATAATTATAGACCCTAAATTCTATCAGGAAAAAATTGACAGCTCCGAACAATGGTCAAAATGCAATTTTTGTCTTTCCTTAAATACTGGATTTCTTCCATAATTTTCATTATTTTTTATTGACCTTTACTTTCTGGATGGGAAAATATTTTTTTTTTACAAAATTAAGGATGAATTTTGAAATATCAAATTTTTCACGAAAAATAAAAATCCATGAGCATGGTCAAAAGATTATGCTCATTTTGATTTTATAACTACTGTATCTCTTGCGAAAAAACTATAAACATAATTTTCTTGTTAATTAATTTTCACATAATTTTTCTATTTTATTGTTTAAAATAATTATTTAATATAGTTGAAAACGAGACCGAACCCTCTCCTTATTAATTCAAGTTGGCAGCAATGCGTAAAATAAAAACAAAATAAAAAAACAGAAACGAAAAGAAAATGTTTTGTAAATTTTGAGCCATATTTAAAATTATTTTTAAAAAAATTTGTTTCGGAATGATAAATACTTTAGATAAGATGCAACTTAACATCAAAGAGTAACTTTCATTAATATTTGTATGTTTTTCAATTTTAAACCTTTTTTCATTAATATAACTTTAATTATGGGATTGCGTTAAGTGGGTTCCTCCTGTAAGTCAGAATTTCATAATTAATCAATTTTTGGTATACGTGCATAGGTATATTAAAAAAATTATTAAGTGTATAAGCTTAATGTACCTACTAAAAATATTAATATTAATATTTTGTAAAAAATAAAAAATCTTCTTATAAATTTCGATAGAATGTGAACTTTATAATTGTAGACAGATTTTTTTGCATGTGAGATGTTTTTTCTAATAAAATAATATTATTATTAAAAATTGTCAATTTTAGGAGTTATGGCAAGAAATAGAAATTAAAAAAAAGTAAGAATGAGAAAAAAATGAATAATTAATAATATTAATTAAATAATAATAATAATATTAAATAATATTAAATGATAATATTTCGTAATAATTTAGAATAACAAAATAAATTTTTTCAATATGAGCAATTTTTCTATTTTATTGTTTTAAACTTTGACTGTTTTACGTTAAATATATTTATTTTTCAATTTCTTTTTATTATAAAATAATCCTAAAAACTAAGTTTATTATATAAAGTAATGTTTTAACATTTAAACAATCATTTTTTAATCATGACCCGACTTGCCTCGGGCAGAGTCGGGTTGGGTCACTTAGAATTACTCCAAAAACAATGTCAGAAAAAAAAACTAAAAGTGATAACGGGACTTTTTCTTTTTTAAATGAAAACTGAAATATTAGAGCAAGTTTTCTGTGTGATAAGGTTTGCATAATTTTGATATTAAAGAAGTTTAACAACGAAGAGTGCAAAATGACCCAACCAGCCCTGGTCTCCCCTAACATATTGTGTTCTAAGTAATTTAACTAGCAGTTTTTTTACAAAAAAAAAATTATTCTTCTGTTGAGATAGACTTTTGACGCTCAGAGTTACCATTTGAATTAGTAAATTTTTATATAATTTTAATTTTTGAATCTTAAAATCTTTGAGTATTATTCTCATTGCCATGGGTTTCTGACCATGATGTTGGTTGGGTCGTTGCTTGCTAGAATTTCTGTAACCGCTCGTAACCTGTCGCAACAGTAACATACTCGTAAATATTCCAATTTCACATGTAACATATAACCACTGAAGAGCTTTTCAGGTTAGTTAGGTTTATATTCGTCCAAACAGTAAAATGTACGATCACAAACCTCTGTCTAAGATAAAAGTTTATTTCATTTTTTCAGTCGTTTTATACTCAAATATTTCTATTTTTGTTTTATTTAAATATATCCCAGATATATTTGCATATTATATATTCTAAAAAAAACTTATCAAAAAATGTATCATGTATTCAGAAAAAAATAAACTATATAATCTTTTCAATTACTATAAGTAAATTAAAATTTAACTATATAATAACACATAGGAAATGAACTTGTTAATATATAGAACGAGAAATTTTGTTCTTTTGTTGTCACAAATTTTTTGGTTGATCTTCAATTTTTTATTTAAACATATTTTTTGTTTGATTCGAATAATTATTTTTTTTATTTTAAACAATTTTCTTTTCATTTTAAACAAAAAAATTTTCTTGCTTTTATGTGAAACATAAGAAGCATTTTTGATAGTTTGAGATTGATATATCAAGTGCCAATGTAAAAGAAAATGTTTTCATATATATAATGTATCTCGATTAAAACTTGAAATATTTCTTATAAATTTTAAATTAAACTTAAAAACACTATTTATTCAATCAAAATCATTCAAACAAAGAATTATGTACATTTAAATTAAGAAATTTTTTTTCTCAGACAAAATTTTAACCGTCTACGTTACATTCTATGGGGAACAAAACAATGTTTTGAAGTGATTTTCTCTACTTTCAGGTGCACTCAGGATTGAGTATTTGGCGAGGGTGAAAAATGGAAAATCTTAAAAGGAACTTGTTGAAGAGCTAAATTACCGAGATCTTCTGAATATTTTCCCAGAAAGTGGAAACGGCAATTGTTACGATCTTTTTGCAGCACAGGTGTAACAATTTAAAGGAAATGGCTTATTTTAGGAAACAGGTTTTCTTTAGCGGAAACAATTGCCATTTTCTAAAGGGCCTATTAAAGCAGAAATGGCGTAATTATTAGACGTCCAAAACGCGTGCAGTTCGTTTATATACATATCCACCATCTTATCTGGTTAAATCTACCTTGATTTTTTTTTTAAATGGGATATTTAATTCATTTGAAAGAAATAATGTAAAAGATTATAATTATACCTAAAACCATAAGCATTTAAAGTACATTTTAATTAAAAACATATAATTTCTAAAATTGAATTCTAAAGTTATACACCAAGCACGTAATTTCTCGTGGAACGAATTGTGACGCGTTTTACCTTGAATAAAAGTTTATTTTTAATTATAAAATGTAAAACTAAAACCAGCTTTGACTGCATGAATATATTGGACGAAATAAGGATTAAATCATCAATGGTATGTATTGAGAGTTGATCCCCTATTTCCATTTAAAAAATCACAAGGATATCCTAACATTTTTTGTTTCTTAGGTTCCTTTCTTCACAGCGCGTCATAAATATCCAATATATTCCAATAAAATAAGCTTATTTTTTAGAAGGTGCATCATGTAATTATGTTCATTTAAAGAAAGATGTTGTAAAAATTCTACCTAAATAGCACGTAATATTGCTGCAACGTTTCCTGCAATGTTGCTGCATCGTTGCACTGCAATGTTGCTGCAACGTTTCCCTGCAATGTTGCCGCAACGTTGCACTGCAATATTGCTGCAACGTTGCAATAATATAGTTGCTCAATACAACGCTCAAATACAACGTTGATTATACAAAAAAATGAACAATATTAACGTAATTTGCATTGGTTGAACTTTCCTTTTATTCCGTAATTGTCATCTTTACTGAGTACCATTTTTAAAAGTTAATGAAGCCTTTATAAAATTTTGAACTGCTATATTTTGAACGTTGCTGCAACGTTACAGCAACATTGCAGTGCAACGTTTCAGAAACATTGCAGTGCAACGTTGCAGCAATGTGGACATGGACAACATTGAGGCAACGTTGCAGCAACATTGCGCGGCAATATTGCCAACATTGCACGGCAATGTTGCTGCAATATTACGTGCTATTTGGGTAAGTGAATACAATTTTGTAAAATTACATTATCCAATTCTTTTTATAATTGACAAATAAGAGATTTTCATATTTATCCGTCAACATTTTTTTCAATAAACTTTTTATAATAACGTATAAAAAAAGAAAAGTTCACGCGCGCTAATTTTGCTAGTTGGTTTATAAATAACAAAAGTATTTTTAATAGATAGAAAACTACTAATTTTTTAGTTATGTAACATAACCTAAAAATGATTTTAAGTAATGAATAAGTCTAGCGATTCCAAACACAATAATTAAAAAAAAACTATAATTTATAAAATTGATTAAAACCAAAATACAGAAATTTGTGAACCAATCAATCACATTTATTTATCTATAAAAACTAAAAAAATCTTTACAAAAGACTGTCATAATTCAACAATTTTACAAAAAACTACTAACATTTAAAAATCCACAAATCAAATACTTAAACAGTTGATAAACATTTTTAAAAATGAATTATATAAAACTGTAAAAATTTATTACAATCAAGAGTCTGATAATAAATTTTTGGCAAAAATAACAAATTCATAAAAATTTGTTGATATTGAAAAATCTACGAAACAATTTTTAAAAACTAAATCTGTGAATAAACAAATTTGAGAAAATCTATCAAAAGAGAAATAATCTACTGTACAAAAAATAAATAAAAAATAAACCACGAAAATCTGTCGAAATCGAAAAATATACAAAAATATAGGGATCGCAAAAAAAATTTATTAAAATTAGATTATATATAGGTAATAGATAAGAAGTCATGAATAAATTGGGTATTAAAAATTTTTTTTTTTTTAATTTTGACATAACCCAACTCCTCTCAATTAATAAATATGAAAAAATCACATACATTAAAAATCTATAAATAAGTACCTAAAACAAAAAATTAGAAAAATCTATAAAAGAACCCAAAATATCAAAGTTTTTTGAAGTTTATTAAAATTAGAATATTAATAATGAATTTGCCAAAAAATATAGAAATTTTCGAAAATGTATTAATATTGATAAATTTGAAAAAATTTATAGAAACTAAAAAAATAGAGAAAATTTAAAAATTTTATAGAAGAAGAAGTACCTGAGTTTGCAAAAAATAGACAAGATGTGAAAACAAATTGAATAAATTTACAACAAGATGAGCGCATTTATTTTTCAATAGAATTTAAAATTAGTGGAAATTTTAAACAATAGAAATTAGGATAAATAAAAAATTTGGAAAAATGAAAAATCGAGCTCATAAATTTCAGAAATTGACTTTTTTTCGATTTTTGGAACAGGTCCGAAAAAAATAGAAAAACTATATTTTTTTAATTTTGTAGACGTTTTCCAAAAATAGAAAAAAAACTTCATTTCTGAGATAAATAATGCAAGGAAAAAGTACTACTAATAATTCAATTTCAGATTAATGAAAAATATAATAAGCAGAGATTAGGAAAACTTTAAATCCGGATTAATGAAAATGAGTATAAATAAAAAATAAAATTAATGAAAATTAGGTTTAAGGAAAATTAGAATCTACAGAGATTACGATAATTAGAAGTTAGAAGTAAAGAAAATTAGAATTATTGGAAATTATGATTATTATGGAAATCAACGAAATAAAAAGTATAGTGAATGTGATAATAACAAAATTGTGTAAAATAATATTAAATAATTTGCATAAAAAGAAGAAAATGAAAAAAAATATTTTTAAAAATTTTTAAAAATAAAAAAGATTTAGCGAATTAAACCAAAAACATTTTTATAATATTACACTCAACACAAGTCCAACAATAAATTTAGAAAAATAATGAAAATCTAAAAATTGTATGGAAGAATAAATATCCAAATTTGCTAAAAATTTCTCAAAAAACTGACAAGATGAGAAAACAAATCGAATAAATTTACAAAAAATGAGCGTATTTATTTTTAAAAATATTTTAATAATTATGGAAATAAACGAAATAAAAAGTGCTTACAGTAAATGTTATAATAACAAAATTGTGTAAAACAATATTAAATAATTTGCATAAAAAGAAGAATATTAAAAAAAATTCTAAAATAAAAAGACAATTATAAAAAAAATATATCAAAAGTAGAAGAAGAAAAATCTTTAAATTTTGTAAAAACTAAATATTATAAAATCAAAATTAAACAGTTTCGAAAAAGTGAAATTTTTTAGAAATATTGTAAAAATTAAAAAAAGGATGATTGTGAATATGGAAAATAATTAATATTATTTAATTATTTTGCATTAATTAATATGAATTTAAATTTGAATTATTTGAAATTTAAAAGTTCGAATACATTGGAATATTAGAAATTTTGATCATCTGCATTAGCACCATTTTTTAAATTTAATAAAGTTTAAAATATTAAAATTAAAATTATTAAGATTAGAGAGTTGCAAAGAAGTATAATATTACCTGGAGAACGGTAATAAAAACGAGAATATAACCGACCAAAATTCTATCTAATCAAGAATTTATGAAAGTTTAAATTTTTGAATTATTTATCAAATTGAGTAAAATTTTCTCAATCAATGTACGAAAATAGAATCTCTAGTGTCATTCTAATTGTTTCCCAGTTTTATCCCTAAATCTTAAATCTATCTTCCGCTAATTTCAATTTTTTTTTTTAATTTTTTCAATCACTCTTTTAATTTTAATTATTTTTTCTTCGACAATAAAACAATTTCATTATTTATTGCTAAATTTCCTAATATTTATCACAAAAAGAATAACATTTTTTTAATTCACCATTACTATTTTCATTCAGCAATTATTATCTTCAATTTTTAATCATTTACATTATTTTTGAATTAATATCCTGAAATTTCAAATATCTCAATTTGTAATTATTTTGTTCAATATTCATTTCTTTTTATCATTTTACAATTATTTTCTCTATCTTTTAATTCTTTTTTAATTAATTTCCTAAATTTTCAATTATTATCACAAATTTAGATTATTCTCTTCAATTTTCAAAATTTTAAACGATTTTCCAATTATTTTCTTTTGCTTAAAAATAAATTCTGTAATTTTCCTATTATTTGCTCCAATTTCTAATTATTTTCAATCTTTTTGCATAATTTTCCAAAATTTTAATTATTTATCTAAAATTTTAATTAATTTCATCATATTTAAATTATTTTTTTCAATTTTAAATTATTTTCATTATTTTTCAATTATTTCCCAGAATTCTTAATTATTATTCTCATTTTGTAAAATTATTTCTTAAGGTTTTTAAGTATTTTTCTCAAATTTCAATAATTTTCTTTAATTTTTAATTATTTTCATTTGTTTTCATAATTTCCGAAAAATTGTATTAACTATCTTAAGTTTTAATTATTTTTAGCCTTCTTTAAATCTGTTCTTCAATTTTTAATTATTTTTTTTTTTTAAATTAATTTCTCAGAATTTCAAGTATTTTTCTCAAATATTAATTTTTTTTTGTTTAAAAAAAAGTCTGCAATTTTTTTTAATTAGGTATTCATTTCAAAATTCATTTATTTTTATAATTAGGTATTTTCTAATATTTTAAAATATTTTCCTTAAATTACCCATTATTTCCATTTTTTTTAATTTCCAAAATTGAAACTATTTAATTCAATTTTCAATTATTTATATTATTTGATTATTATTTTCTACAATTTTCAATTACTTATGTATTTTTCAGAATTTCCAAAAAATTTTTAATTATTTATCTGAAATTTTCATTTAATATTCAATTTTCAATTATATCTACGATTTTCTAGTATTTTTTGTACCTATATTCTGTATTTTATGCAATTATTTCTCTTAAATTAAAAATTGTTCTTTTATTTCAAATTATGTTTATCTTTTTTCCTTTATTTTCTCTAATTTTTAATTCTTTTCTTTTTTTTTTCAATGAACATCTAAAATTTTCAAGTATATTTTTTAAATTTATTTTAATTTTCCTTTATTTAAAATAAATTATGTAATTTTTTCAATTATTTTCTCAAATTTTAATGATTTTTTTTAATTTTATATTATTTATCGTAATTTTCAAATCCTTTCTCTAATTTTTCATTATTCAATTTTTTTTCAATTTATTTTTAAGATTTTAAAATATTTTTCGCAAATTTAAATTATTTTCTTAATTTTTAAAATATTGCAATGATTTTTTAAATTACTTTTTCCAATTTTGAATCAATTTCGTTTTTTTTTTCAATTAATTTGCAAAGTTTAATTTATTTTATTCAATTATGAAATCTTTTTTTTTAATAATAAAGGTCTATTAGGGTTGACCAAGGGCGCCGGGGCATTGCCCCACTTTGCCCCTTAACAGTTACGCCACTGCTATTTACTTACTTTTTTCACTTAAAAACTCATTATTTACTCACTTTTTTAAATTAAAAAGTCATTTTTTCACTACAATCTGCAAGTCCATCGATTATTTTTATTTATTATTATAGTTTAATTTCTAAAATGTATGGAAAACTAAAAATTATATTTTACTAGTTTTATAATATTCCTATGGTTTTTTAAATTACTTTCGACAATTTTAATCCTTTTCATTTTGTTTGTTCAATTAATTTGCAAAATTATTAAAATAATTTAATAATAATTATTAAATTATTTTTTTAAATATTATAATGAAAATATTGTTGATAAATATTATTTTATAAATATTAATAAATTTTAAATTACCGAGAATTTTGCAACTCTAATTAATCCGGAAAAACTTTAGTTTTTTTTACTTAAATCACGATTTTAATTCAAATTTACCAATGACTTAAATCATAATTTAAATAAAACTGATTTAAATTAGTAATAGCTCTGATAAAAAGATTTTTTATTATTAATAATATAAAGTGAAATTTAAAATTTAGCGGGCCTATGTCTCGACCGCTGGTATAGAAGGGATCAATACTGCTAATTCTGCTTTCCTCTGCTAGGAAACGCTTGAGTTGCTTCTGACGCAGGCGTATAGTGACGGGTCAGTAAAGTGCCATCTTTTTTCAGGACGTGCAGCGGCGCAGTGTCAAGAAGAAGGTGTTTCGCGTTGTTTCAAAATGTCGTCGTTCCGTAAACTACTTTGTTAAAACTCGTTTGGATATTGAGAAAATGTGATATTTCCATTCCTCGAAACGTGTTCTGAGTTTTTCTTTTAACATAGAGCGATCGTGATAACAATAAAGGACCTATTTCTGACAAACTCCATTACTTTGTTGTCGGATCATCAACCTCGCTTATGGCTACCATGGCCCATAATCGTATTTCCAACGAAGTTATGTCATTTCCGAATTTCGCGAAAGCCGTGCATCGAAAGTGGGTTAGGGCCAATAATCCCAGTGAAGTAATTTTTGAGGAGCTCAATACTGAACTAAAATACAGGATTACTCACAAAAACTTCGAAAGAGTTTTGAGAATCAAAGTGCACGCGAGCGGTGAGAGTTTATCTTCATTGTTTGACTATCACTAACCATGAAATATATTCATTTTGACTTCTTGTTCATCCCATACGTTTCAGAAAGTGCTCTCTTTCCAATAAAAACTGTTTTACACTTGAAAAAAAAAATCTGCTTTCTTAATTGTTCAAAATCGTCTTGTTTTTCCTTAAGCAATTTTCTTTTCAGTTAATTATGAAATTTTAAATTAATATTTTGAAGAATTTAAATATTTTGCAATATTTGAATGATTAATTTGAAGAGTTTAACGACTTTTGGTAATTGAAAATTTTAAAACTCAATATTTTATTTTACGCTAATAATTTGATTTATGAAACTAGCAACAATTAACAATAATAAGAAGGAAAAACAAATGAGGAAATTTGTATCTTGTTACGTTGACAGAGGGTAGATCTTTATCATTTTATGTAAAGTGCTTTTAAAATTTTGCTAGAAGTTTCTCAAACGTATTTATTTTGTATAATTGGTTTCTGGTCTTCTCTTTCTAATCTGTTCTCGAATCTTTTCGTTCAAAACATTTTTATCTCATAACATCCAGAGGTAAACAAATCAATATTGTTCGCTTTTCAGTTCAACGCTGGATTTGTGTGTGTGTGTGTGTTTAGTAACAAAATATAAAGAAATTCTTTTAACAATTTATGTTTAAACTTATTTATTTATTTCACATGTTATTCTTATTAATTTTATTTATTTTTTCTCACTTATTTAATGTTATCTTTATTATTTTCCTTGCTTATTTTTTCCTCTTATTTCCTTTAAATTGTTTTCTTTATTTTAAACTTTATTTCTTTATTTAAACCATAGGTAATAAAAATCTATCACAATTTTTTTATTTTTTTCTTATTTAAGAGTTTTTTTTATATTCCTGATGTTCTGAAATTTTTCCAAAAACATTTGCAATATAAAAAAGGAAATCAATTTTTTGGCGTGCAAAACATTATTTTTGCTCAAGTTTGAATATGGAAAATGTTGAAATAATAATTTCGTTTATTTGAATTTCATTATTTTTATTATAACTTTATTTTACTTTTTTTTAATTAAAGATAAAGAATATATTATTAAATATTTCATTTTTGTATCTAGTTTTTAGTTATGTATTTTCTTATTCTTATTTTTTGTTTATTTTTTCTCATTTTTTTGACTGTTATTAAAATTCTTTAAATCAGTATTACTATTTACTTTTATTATTTTCAGTTAACTCTTTGTTCTTTCAGATATTATCATTAAAATTGGTTTCAATGCATTGTTTGATGAAAAATAAACTAATTCAATTTTGCGGTTCAAGTACGAAAACTAATAATTTTATCAACGCTATCTTATCTACAGATGTTCATTGATTCAATTTCAAATTTAGAAAATAGAAGTGTTAATTGAACATTGAATACATTTTTCACGTAGTCTTTAATTCAGTCCAGAGTATATTATCAATTTTTTATGTTAATTTGTATTTACCTAAATTATATTTCACCAGTTATAAAAGTAATAAAAATGATGAAAACTAAACAAAAAGTGTGGACGTTCAATTTATCAAAATAAAGAACTTGAAACGTAAGCAATTTACTGTTTTATGTAAAAAGACAATTTTAATTACAGTAATCTCTTGCTATTTCAAAATCAGCTAAAAAAAAAAGAAAAAGGGATCATTTGTCAATATTTGATGACGTGCTTACATTTTTCTTTTCAATATACTTTAATAGTCACAATATTGCAAACGAACATAATAAAAAATTTATTCAGTCTCACTTTCATCTCATCAAGAACTAACCAATTCGCACATTTTTCATTATTCTCTCACGAAACGTTAATAAAACTGTCTGAAATAATAAATTGATCTTTAGAGAAACAACTGAAGAATGTTGCCCTTGCTCTGGACAGTCATCGGAAAAATTTCGTTCTGAAGGCAGTAACAAATGAATATGAATGTAATGGGATTTGCAATGGACAGGAATGGCAAACAACGGATCCTGAACTTGCCCCTGGCCACTTGGTTAATTTCCAATCCACCTATGAGATTGAGCTACTTTTTATCGTCCATGAATACGGAACTTTTCGGCAGAATATTCTTTTTGGCTTTGGAGACAAGCATCCAGTTATTATGAGAAGAGTTTGCATCGACTGTATACCAGAGGAAGATGTGCAGAGGCTAAAAGACGCAAGCCAATATGTCCTTAATCTGAATCAGCGCCTTTTGAGTAAAGGGCACACGAATTTTGTCCCCTTCAGCTCTCCATTTGTTCCTGCCAAGGATCCGAGAGAAGAGTACTTAGCTAAAGTTTATCCTTATCCTGACGCTGACAATTTCTTCCTTACACACTCCACCCTCACGGAAACCACCCTGACCCCCAATAATTATAAGGGACGGCTTCATGAATTGGTTACTGTCGAAGAATTGGCTAGGCATGAGCAAGTCGCCAGGTACAATGAAGCTGCACAATTGAGACTGTCCAACTGTTATATTCTCTCCTCAGACACGGACGGATCTAGCCTCGCCAAATATGCACCACCCGGCGAACTTTTTGCACAGGTGTGAATTTTTATTTTCGTTAAACTACAGCTTTTCAGGGACCAAGAGATGTTGAGAATCAATAGGCTGGTAGAATTTAAGTAGCTAATCTGATTAATGTTGATAAGAAGATATAAACTCGTGGATCTTATTATAATTCCATCAAATTTACCGTAGAGGTTTACTATTTTTCAGACAGACTTTGTACAACACAAACTGATAAACACTAACCAAGTGTCGATGACACATTTTTCTTAAACTTGATACATAAGTAAAACATCGAAAAATATTTGACACGTATTTTTTCATTTGAAGGGTAAAAACACACTTTTTAAGTTTAGGGGATGAAATCAGGATAAAAGAAAAACTTGTTGGTAATTACCGGCAATATCCAGTAATGACTAAAAATCTTTACAAAAATGGAAAAATTGTAAACTTGAAATATTTGGTGATTTTGCTGAGGTAAAAACAAGTTTCCTATTACTGTTTATATTAGTATTAATATTGTTACAATTTGGGTATATTATGAACGCGTAAAAATTAAAATAACAAAAAAGAAAGACCCGTAATTGTTGTTTATTGAAATAATACACTAGAAGTAAATTATTGCAATGAAAAGTAATTTGAAAAATTTGTAGCAGAAGACAAAAATACAAAATGCAAACAAATCAGTGTGTCTATTAACCCTTTGCTGCACACATTTTTTGAAAACAAAGAAAATAATTTTTTTGGTACAAATAGTGACTTTTTGATCCAAGGAACTAAAAAACATCAAAATTAAAGAATGCAAAAATTTCGACCTTTATGAATTTTTATCTCGTAAATTAAAAATGACATTTTTCTTCAAAACCAGAGTTTGAAATTGTAAATTTACTGAAAAATATAAAAAATAATTTACTATTTTGATAGGATAAGGCATACTGAAGATATTTACAAAAATCTTAAAAATGAAGGTGGTAATCTAGGTTACCACTATGCAACAAAGTCTAAAGTATTAACCTAACCTAAAAATTATGTGCATGTTATTACCTACGAAAGTCTTTAAATTTTTGAAATTATCAATAAAATAATTTATCATTAATCCTTCATTTAATTAATAAATTATTTCTATACTGATAATTAGATTTTTATTTTTATTATTTATGTTCTAAACTTGAGATTCAATTCGTTTTTTCTAAAATATTTTAATTATATATAATAATTTGCAAGTTTCTTTCATTCATTAATTTTTTCATTCTGCCCACATCTGAAGTTTGTCACTAGATATTTTTTTGTTTTAAATTTTAACATCATATTTCACCTTTTCAAAATTTTCTCAAATTTGAATCTATAGAAATTTTAATTTCTTCAAATTTTTCTTAATTTGAACTTGCATTCATTAAAACTTCAATTAATATCCACGGTACAAATATATTAAATTTAAAGTGATTTAAAATTTTCTGCAATTTCAAATTATTATCATTATTTCTCACTTCTTTCCCTAAATCTTAAATCTACCTTCCTCAAATTTCAATTATTGTCTTTAATTTTATCAATCACCTTTTCAATTTTAATTATTTTCTGTTCGACAATAAAACAATTTTATTATTTATTGCTACATTTTATATTATTACAAATTTAAATTAATCTTTTTAATTTGCCATTATTTTCTCCATATTTTAATTATGATTAATTTATTTCCTAAATTCTCAGTTATTATCCCAAATTTAGATTATTGTTTTCAATTTTTCAAACACTTTTTCAATAACTTTTTTTTGCCTGAAAATAAACTCTGTACTTTTTCTTTTGTTTTCTTCAATTTCTAATGATTTTCATTCTTTTGGCACAGTTAAGTTCAGTCTGTCAAAATGTTGTTTAAAAATGTCCGTAGGCTTCATAATTGTAAAATTCTCTATTTTCTAAATAGTAAAACTTCCTAAAAAAATATGCAAAAGTAAGGGTATGAATCCAAAAACAAAGAAGGCTTTATCTGCTAGGTTTAATAAAAACCACTGTTTGTTGTTATTTTTTTTGTTTTACCACTTTTATAAGGGTTTACCAGTAATTACTGGATATTACCAGTAAGGTAATTACTTATTACTTTCGTATAATTGTATTGTACAAAGTCTGCCTGAAAAATAGTCGACCTCTACGGAGAATTTGATAGAATTAAAATAAGACCCACGAGTATTTATAACATCAAATAGATGAAAATTTTACAACTGTGTTGCTTTTTTTTCTATCTGACACTCTTCCAGAATAATTTCACGTTTTCTTATTAAAATTATTCAGATTAGGTACTTAAATTCTGTCGGCCTATTGATTCTAAAAATCTATTGGTTCCCCAAATGGTATAGTTTCACCGGATTTCTTTCGGTGTACAACATTAAAAGAACAATAACACGAGGATATAGAGATGTCTAATGTGACGACACACATGGTCGGTAAAGTCACATTAGACATGTTTGTAGAACCAGCTTTTATAATAGTTCATGATTTTGTAGGAGTGGTTCTTTCTTTACCAATTGGGTATTTTTTTTCCTTAATTAAACAAGTAAAGCTCCCTTTTCTGGGTATGAGACCCGTATTTTCCTATCTATTTTGATGCGCTGAATCCGAATCTGTCATCAGAATTGGTCCAGAGCTTCTGAGTTTGGACCTAACCTCAAAAATACCGAAAAGTCAATAAAATGGCACTTTTTGTTCGTTAGAAACAGAACCCAACGTAATATTAATACATGTAGGGTCATTGACTTTTCAATATTTTTTAGGTTAGGTCCAAACTCAGATGCTTTGGACCAATTCTGATGGCGGATTCGGATTCAGCGCATCAAAATAGATAGGATTTGTCGTGTTTAGTCGTATTAATTGTGTGTATGAGATATCACGTAAGAATGATTATAAATGCCCTTTAACGAAAAAACTATAGAATGACAAATTTCCCAATGGCGGACATTTTAGTATTGCAGTAATATTGCCCTAAAGAATTAGGCAATCTTCCCAATATTCTTGTCAATACTGAGACAGTATTGGGACAGTAGTATATCAAAACTTTTAATTGATAAATAAACCATTAACTACTTGTAATTAAAGAGAAATAAAATGATCGACATCAACATCGAACATAGAATTATTACAAGTTGAAACTTTAAATTAAGTTATATGATTTTTTTAATATACTGAGACAATAAGTTGTACTTTGTGGGTGAAATATCAGATAGAGTTATAGAACGTGAAGAAGATTTAACAAACATGATTCAAAATATAAGCTTATCCACATATTGACAATATTAAGCATTTTTGTCGGATCATAATATTATGCAATATAAATAAGTATCAGAGAACTCTTTTCAAGTAAAACAGCTAAATGTATAATTTTTTATCATTGTTTTAGATCCAAGAGCTATAATGTAGTAGTTAACTAAAAGAAAGCATTTGTAAATGTTACACGTTAAAAAGACCATAGACTCAAAATAATTACTCAATTGGTAAACAAAGCACCACTTCTTTAAAGACAAGAATTTTAATTTAAAATTGTACTCTTTTAAAAAAAATCATCTCTTGTCATCTGTTTGGTTTAATGCAAAATTTGAGATTTGTTTTGTTTACTTTCTATTTCTATCAATTCCCAAATTGATTATTCTTGTTTTCCTTGACTATCAGGAATTTTTTTGATTTTGTTTTATAGCTTCCTCTGGGTAGAGAGGTTACAGAGGACACAAAATGCGGGCGTTTGCTTTTACGTGGTTGCAATAGCATTTTGATTAGGCGACTAACAGGAGATGTACCAACCAAACTGACCGTAAATGATACTGTGTTTGAGGCACACGTGGAAGACAAATGCAATCATACAATTTACGCTCGTTTGTCGAAACTGTGTGTCGAGAAACTGGACTTTAAAGCAGATACGGATCTGAAGGTTCAGGTCCAATTTGTGTTAAATCGCATGCCATTCTGCGAATGGCACAGAGCAATAGATTGTCTGCCTGATACAAGTATCGTATTTCCAAGTTCAGTACCAAGATTTGGGGATGTTCATTACGCGTGGGACAACAGATGGGAGAAGGTGGTTCAAACCGAGGAACTCAATGAAAAGCAAAAGGAGGCAGTGGCTGTGATAATGGCACCTAAGGAGTTTATTTTACCACCTATCCTATTATTGGGACCTTTCGGCACTGGAAAAACTTCAACTATTGCCAGAGCATTGAAAATCTTGCTTTTGAATGATCCGGAGAGCAAAGTGATCCTTTGCACTCAGAGCAACAGTGCTGCTGATTTATATGTCAAGGAGTTCTTCGATCATTGGTTTAAAGAGACGAACAATGAGAGACTGAAACCCCTCAGGATTTATTACAAAGGCAGAACAAGAAATACGGTAAAAATTATGCTTTTTTGGTTATTTATGAGTTGATTCTAGTGCCTAGGGGGTTTTTTTTACTGTGGAATGTCGATTTTGGAGAATGGAGATTAAAATACTGAGGCTTGTTACACCTTATGTTGGCGTCTGCGCAGAAGTTAGTTGCCATGGTAACGAACTTGTGCGCAAGCGCAGTAACATAACCTAGCTTACCATAAGGTGCTTTCGAAAGATTATATTTGGTTTTAATTACATTTCGTACCACGAAATCGATATTCTACAAATTGGGAATTTGCACTAAGAATATTTTTTTTAAAGTGAAATTTGTTTTTCAAATAAATGAGGATTTATGTTAATTTTATTAGGTACATCCAATTGTGCGGGAATACACTTTGACAGATCCAAGTGGTCGGTTCCGCGATCCTCAAAAAGAGGACATTGCTAATTGTGGATTGGTCATTACCACTCTGGCAACATCAAGTTGTTTGACACCCCTTGACCTGGAACCGTCTCACATCATCATCGATGAAGCGGCACAGGCCCTCGAGTGCGAAGCCCTAACAGCACTTGCTCTTGCCAATAAAAAAACGCGCATTGTACTTGCTGGAGATCAAATGCAATTGGCGCCTGAAGTTTACAGCGATCTGGCAAGAGAACGAGGACTTGGAACCAGTCTTCTCGAAAGACTTCACTTCACCTATGTCGACAATCACCCTTGCAGAATTCAACTGTGCAAAAATTATCGAGCACATCCCGACATTGTTCAACTCACCTCGCAACTCTTTTATGGAGGAGAAATTGAATCCGAGGCAAACCTTCAGAGACATCCAAAGCAGGCGCCTCTCATGTTCTACGCAGTTGAAGGCAATGAAATTAAGGTTTGTTTTGTTATTAAAACTTAATCCATTGATTTTAATCAAAATGATTAGCAGTTTTATGAGATATTCTAGATAATTTTTTAATTGTTATACGTTTCGGCAAATCATTCATTGCAATTTTAATCACGTTCTGTATCCAAACTTTAATTTAACCTAATTTCTAATTAGGGGCCATACCTTCATTACGTGACGCTTTTAAGAGACACTTTAGAACCCTCCCCCTCCCCTATGAACAAACTTTAACATAAGATTAAAACCCCCTCCCCTTCGTCATTGTACGTAATTATTGTCGTAATGTTATTTTATATTAAATAAAGTATTAACTTGGTGTATAATTTCAAAAACTTATATCAATAAATGTGTATTTTATGTTTCGTTTTTCAAAATTAAGGAAAGTACGAAAAACCGTTGAGCACCCCCCTCCCCCTGTAGTAAAGTGTAATGAATATTCGACCCCCCCCCCCCCGCCTAAAAGCAGTTACGTAATTTAAGTATGGCTTTTTATGCAAGTTTCAATTGTTACTACTTTGTGACCCCTTTAGAGTTGAGTTGAGAAAGACTTGGCTAATTTGGGAAACAATAATAAAAAACTAATAATAAAAATAATAAATTAAAAGCTGTGCTTGTTACAGATAAAAATATATATCCCCCCTCTCCGTCGGGTATTTAGACGTTATAGATCATAAAATCTGTAAAATGGAATGTACCCAAACTTCCTTTTAATTTGAACTACAATTTATCCAATTTTTTTTAATCGGTAGAATTTTTATAACTTATTATAAATTCGTTTTTTTTGAAAACTTTAAATTTAATTAAACTATTTATTTTATTCGAAATAGATAAAATCAGAATAGTTAATGTATAATTTAGTAAATAAAAATTAAAGTAAAATTGTCCAATCACATTCATGTGTATTTTAATATTTTAAGGTTAGGGAACTTAGACATTTTTATCGAATCTTCAAATGTATAAAATTTTAATTTAGAAAAAAATTAATTCTATAAATTTAAAAGTATATAAATTAAAGTAAAAATGTTGGAATACGTAATTCATACTTTCTATTTAAAATTTTAACGTTGGCAACCTTAAATTTTTTTTGCTAACATTAAAATGTAATAAATTTTTAATTGAAGAAAAGATAAATTAAAATTTTTTCAAATTGTAAAATTGTAATAAATATTAAAACAAAATGGTGGGATAGGCTCACATAAGATTTTAACAATTTAAGGCTAGAAACCTTAAAACTATTTTTAACCTTCAAATGTTAAAAATTGTAATTTAAAAGAAATTAATTTTATTTTAAATGTTTATGGAAATTAGGGTGAAATTGTTTTATTACATACATAATTGACGCATGTTTTCAACAATTTAATGTTAAAAACTTAAATTTTTTTTGATAACCTTATAATGCCAAAAATTTTTCAGTTAAATTAATTATTAAAATGAAATTGTTGGAATAATTCACGCGAGATTTTAACAATTGAAAGCTAAAAAGTCAGAAACTTTTTTAACCTTTAAATGATAAAAATTTTAATTTAAAATAAATTAATTTTACTTTCAAAGTTTATAGAACTGTAAGTCAAATTTTTGTATTACATACATAATTTTTAACAATTTAATGTTAAAAACCGTAATTTAATTAATTAAAGTTAACTATTTCAAAAAGATGATTTTATAATAAGTTACAATATGAAGTAGATAAAAAATTGTCTACTTATTAAATTGCTTTAAATATCGACTCTTAATCCCAAAAAGTATTGAAGAAAGAAAATTAAGTTTACTTCTGTAAATATTGAAAAAAAATTGAATTTAAAAGAGCAGATGTAAAATTAAAAAAAAATAAAATAAAATATGAATATTTATTTACGTAACAAATATTGAATAAAATAATTTAATAATATTAAATTTTAACAATTTAAAGTTATAAACCTTAACATTTTTTCCCACGTGTCATAAGAGGTCATCCATAAAGAACGTTTCATTAATTTTTTACCCCCACCTCCCCCCATGTAGCACTTTGTTGTAAATGACACCCCCCTCCTAAATGGAACGTTTAAAAATTATTTATACCCCCCTTAAAAATCAAAAATTTTTTTGTTATACATTAATCAAATCAAATCGTTTTTATTTATAATATATATTTATCATTAGTAGTAATTAACACTATTATAAACATATATTTTATAATAATATTCAAATGATTTTTTAAAATATATATTTTATAAAATTAATTTTCAGAAATGTTTCTGTTGATGAATTTTTAAGCTAAGGTCTCAAAGATAAGAAAGAATATTAGAATAAGAACATAAAAATACGAACGTTCTAAATTTAAATTATCCCGACCCCCAACAAGAACTTTTCATTATTATTTCTACATTTTTATCAAAAGCACAATTTTTCAATTCTGGACTAATAAAAAAGTGTTTTTGCTCTTGTTTTTTTTTCAGGGAATGCACTCGACTGGCTTCTTTAACAACGAGGAAGTCACTGAGCTGGTGACTCGTGTTGAGGAATTAAAACGCAACTGGCCGAAACAGAAGTGGGGACCTTACGGCGAGGGATCAATTGGAGTTCTCGCCCATTATTCTGAGCAGGTACTGAGAATTCGAAACGAGCTTCGCAAAAGAAAACTCTCGGAGGTGAATGTCGAGAGAGTTCTCAATGTCCAGGGAAAACAGTTTACCGCCGTTTTTATTAGTACTGTTCGCACGAGACACTGCAGTCGTTATTCAGCGGAATTGAATGTGAGCGATTATGGCTTCTTGACGAGTCCAAGACTCCTCAATACGGCCGTGACACGCGCCAAGTGTCTTGTGGCAATTGTTGGCGATCCAGTGGCACTTTTGACAACCGGCTGCTGTCGCACACTTTGGCAAAAATTCTACAATTCGGCCAATGTTTTGGGAATTAGCAGGGATAAACTCAACTATTACTTAAATTCATTGCCGGAACTTCCGTCCGTGGCGCCACTGAATCCTCTTGCCCAGGAATTCGTCCCGAGAAATCCGCCAGCACCATATTACGTGGAATATGTCCCAATGCCAGTGAACTATCCTGTTATACATTGCGCCGTCGATTGGAGTGAACGTAGAACTCTCACATAAATAATAATCTAGCTTCCTGAGTATTAGATGTACATTTTTCGATTAATTACTTTTCGCGCTTTTTTTATCTTATTATACATTGAATTATCACACGAATCAGCGAAAAATGTCATTTTAGAATTTAAGTTCCATAACTTATTGTGATCTGTTTTTTTTTTTTTTTTAATTTACCTGAGCACGGTGTATTGATATAGTCTTTTTTTTTAAATAGACATTTGTCTTGCAGACAGCTACTGCTGTAAAATCGTAGACTTTTAAAAAAAGCTTTGACATGGGACAAAGTTTATAGAGATTAGTGAAGGAGAAGAGTGATTTATATTTCTATTTGTAGTAAATTTAGCGAATTTTCAAGAAAGAATTACAGAAAAAAAACGTATGATCGTATCATATTGTGTTATATGTGTAAATACATCGAAATATACATTGTACATGACACCTTATAAAGTGAACATGTCTTATTAATGCATGGTTAAAGCCCCCCCAGCCACTCGATCCATTTTTTCCTTCTCGTCAGCAGAGTGTTTTTTGACATGCTATTAATGTGGAATTTAATTTTCTTTTTAAAAGAAAGTGGGTAAATTAGCAAAAATGAAATAAAAGTCATTAATTGTTATTATTATAGAGACATATATGGGGCGACTAAGTTTTATAATAAAAAATAAATCTCAGAATAAAGCTTTTATAGAAAGATTATTTCAGTTTTATTTCAATAATGAATTTTTTTAATATATTTCTAGAATCGTATTCAAGGCAGACAGTTACCTTTTTACCTTTTTTAAATTTTGTCATCTATTTCTTATTTCAAGTCTTTCGAAATATTTATTGATCACAATTTTAATTCAATCTAATTTTAAATTCACATGCATTTTAAAAGGTCTAAAAATCAATCAATTGTAATTTTAATGAATATTAAATTAAATGTAAATATCTATTTTTCATTTTATCTGAATGCGTAACAATTTTAATTAAAATTACGCTTAATTTCTTTCAATAGTAATAGTTTCAATCACCTTTAAAAATTAATTCATTTTTTAAATACAATCGATACTAAACTAAATCCATTTAAACTGTTATTTATCCAGATTTTAATCGATTCTAAATAATTTTAAGATAATTCTCCATCTATTTAATTGTAATTCAATCCTACTAAATTTTCAAACGATTTGTTTTCAAATATTCCAAATTTTAATCATTCCTGATATAACGGTTAGAAATTCAACTGATGTTGAATCTAATTGATTCAAACTTTAATTCAATATAAAGAGAATTATTTCCAAACCGAGACTATCAAAACTTTAATTTATCTAAATTTTTATTTGTCGAATTTTAATCGACTTTGTATATTTGAAGCCTAACGCATATTTTGTCAAATTTTAACTAAATAAAAAAAATAGATTCTACGTAAATCTCTAAGTCAGGAATTTTCATAAAAGAAACCCCACCCCAAAATTTCATTTTAGAGTTAAAAAACCGTTTTTCTGCAGTTTTTGTATAAAATATACTGTTACTTCATCATTTTTGGTCCGATTTCAATTTTTTAAATTTTATTTTAAAGCTGAAAAACAAGGCTTTCTATGCCTAACAGAGATATGTGTTTTAAATAAAATTTACGGTAGAAATAGAGTAAAAAATTTCGAAAATTGGCAATTTTTTTCAATGATTTATAAACCATTTTATTTAGAATGTTTTTTCTGTGCAAAGATATATTTAAAGTGTATTTAATTCTACCTCGAATAAGCGTTCCTTGAATTACATTGATGATAAGTTGACTCAGTTATTGCATTTTTCGTCTTTACTGTCACAGTAGGTATTTTATTTCAGCAATAGACAGTACTTTCTTTTATCTTATAACAACTTTTTTATATTTATTTTAGTAAAATTCGGTAAAATATTGAAAGTTGAGACCAACATTTTTGAAAATGGATTTTCCGGATAAATAAAATTGGACCGTAAATCATTGACAAAGTTGAAAAATTCAAAAAAAATTGCCAATTTATTTTAGAACTTTTTTACTCTTTTTCTATCGTAAATTTTATTTAAAACATAAATCCTCTATTAGGTATAGATAGCCTTGTTTTTCAGCTTTAAAATAAAAAAAATTGAAATCGGACCAAAAATAATGAAGTAACAGTGTATTTCACACAAAAACTGCAGAAATAGTATCAGGAAATTGTATCAGCCACACTTTACTGATAATTAGTTATTTTTAACTAATTCAAATTTAGAGAGAATATTAATCACGTAACTGTTTATATTTTTTTTATAAAATAACATAAAAAATTAGTTAGAAATTGGTATTGGTAATCAGTTTCCCCAAAAATCCCCGAGAAACAAGTTTCAGACAAATTGGATTGATTACTAGAAAAGTCGTCCGCCATATTGGATCCGCCATTTAAAATTTTTAAAATTGGACATCAGATTCTTAATCAGAGATCCTGAAAACCTCCGAGTAACAAGTTTCAAGCCTATTATCATCATACATCAGCATATAAGATAATATGTTTAAAACAATTGTTTATTAGGTCTTTTATATTTATTGTATAATGTCTTGTTGTATATATTGGCATTATTTTTTTCTACTAGTTCAGTTGTAACATTTCTGAGTGATATCTAGTTTATTTTAACTTTTTTTGCAGAAACAAATTGGTATTTTGTTATAAAATGTCTAATTTACATTTTAGGTTTGTTTATTTAACAATTAAACAATAACAAAAATAAAAAATCGAAAAACCACAGTTCTTTTACGAATTTTCTTCTGAGTAATTAAAAAAAAAGATTGAAAATCGGTTAAGAATTGTGATCTGTAGTTCATTATGAATAGCAAATTCCATTTTTAATCCACTGGTCCCCCCAGGATATCCTTAAATATCCTATGCTATGAGGGATAGTTGAAAAGTTAGAAACAAAATCCTTTGAATTTTTTAATATCTTTGTCTCGCTGTCAGATCTACAAATGGAAAATTAAAACTTACTTCACATTCTTCGTTGAAATGTTAGCTTTCATTTGAGCTAAGAAAACTTGAAAAATATTGAGGTGTTCTCGAGATATGACTAAAATGCCCGAGCATGTTTTTTTTAATAACACCGGCACACAAAAAAAATTAATTTGTAGTGCTAAATACCAGACTAGTCAATTCTTACGTATTTTGGATAGCTGAATCCAAAACCGGGGTCGGTTTTCAAAAGTTAGCTCTCATTTGTTTTCTAACCTCAAAAAACCACAAATTTAAGTTTAACCTGTTGTAGTATGTATAAAAGCTGTTGAAGAAATATGAATCTTAAACTATTGTAAAATGTGAAGTATCACCTTTAATAGAAGCCCAGAAAACTTAGAAAACAGAGCCGTAACTTAGGTTTTTTGCGCCCGGTGCGAGATAAATATTTTTGCGCCCCCCCCCCCCCTTATATTTCATAGAAGAACAGAAGTTAAAAAATATATTTAATCAGGGACAGAGACTTGTAAATTTTTGCCATCTGCACACTTAATGTTGACCGGTGGAGGGAGGGGGAGAAGAGAAATAAAACAATATTAAATTAAAGAGTCTCTTAATTATCGCAATTATTTTAACACAAAAGTTGACAATTTATTTCATTTCGAGTAAATTTTCGGAATTAATAATGAAATAATCAAAATAATATAAAATTTGTGAAAATAAATCATTACAAATTAAAATTTATAAATAAATAAAAATTGACGAACTTGATTGAAATTTGAGAAAAATAATTGAAAAATGATTAAAACATTGAAAAGTGTATACTCTAACTTAGATTTGACATAATAAATGAAAATTTAGGATATAAATTGAAAAAAAATTAATATATCTAATATTAAGTGGACAAAATAAATGCAAAAAGATAAAAGAAAATTCAAATTCAAAAAACTAATTAAAAAGTCAAATAAATAATTGAAAATTTAGGAATTCAATTGAAGAATGAAATTTGAGAATAACTAAGATTTGAAGAAATTGATTGCAAATGAAAACAATAATAATTGAAAATTGGAGAAAATTTTTAAAATTTAAGAAAAATATTTTAATATCTAGGAAATTAATTGACGAATAATGAAAGTAATAAAAACTCCAAGAAAATATTTGTAAAATAATAAAAATAATGAAATATTGAAAACAATAATTTTGGTTTGTTAAAAATAATTGAAAAAATTACAACATATAGTTATAATAAAAGAAAATTATTGCATAATAATAAAAATAATTGAGATTAGAGATAAATAATAAAAAAAAGTTAGAGAATTTATTAAAAAATAATTGAAAATAACAAAAACTAATTTAAAAATTATAAAAATAATTGAAAATCGACGAATTTAATAAAAATTTGTGAAAAAGTAATTGTAAAAATTACAGAATGTATTTGAAATAAGCAAGACTACTTAAAAATGATAAAAATAATTGGAAACTAAAGTTAATTATGGAAATTTAAGAACACGAATTGAGAAAATTACAAAATTTATTTGATGTAAAAGAAAGTGATTCAAAATCCGAGAACATAATTGAAATACTTGAAAAATACAAAAAACAAAACTCATATATTTTGTAAAAATAATTGAAAAATGACAAAAGAATTTGAAAGTTAATTAATACATAATGAAACTAATTTGATATTGAAGGAAATAATTTAAACTGAAAATGTTTTATTTGAAAAAGTAAAAGAAATAATTGAAACTTGCAGAAATTTGGAAATTAAAAATTAGGGGAAAAATTGAAAAATAATGAGAATCATTGAAGAAAATAATTTGAAAAATGATAAAAATAGTTGAAATTTGTAGATATTAATTGCAATCATAGAAAAATAATTTTAAAAAATACAGAATATTTATAAAGTAAAAGTATTACAAAATGATTTTAAGAATTTTAAATTCAGGAAAATAATTAAAACATTATAAAAATAATCGAAAATTTATTAAAGAAAAAGAAAATTTCAGATATATCATTAAAATTCTCGGAAGTAATCAACAAAGATTCAAAATAATAAAAAAATTGTGAAAATAATGCATATAAAAAAAATAATAAAAAATTTACGAAGTATTTGAAATTTGAGAAAAAAAATTGAAGAATGATTAAAACATGAAAAAGTGGATGCAATAACTGAAATTTGAGATACTAAGTAAAAATTTAGGAAATTTATTGAAAAATAATTAATATATCTAATTAAACGATAAAGAATTTAGAAATAAAATTTGAGAATAACTAAAATTTGAAGAAATAGATTGCAAAATGATAAAAATAATAATTTAAAATTAAAGAATATTATTAAAATTTGGGGAAAATATTTTAAAATCTAAAAAAATAATTGAAGAATAATGAAAGTAATAAAAAATCCGTGGAAATATTTGCAAAGTAATAAAAATAATGAAAAATTGAAGACAATAATTTTAGTTTTTTAAAAATAATTGAAAAAATTACAACATATAGTTATAAATAATAAAATAAAATAATTGTAAATTGAAAAAATAACTAGAATTTGAGATAAATAATAAAAAAATTTCGAAAATAAATAAAAAAATAATTTAAAAAGACAAAAATTAATTGAAAAATAAATTAAATAAAAAAATAATTCATAGAAATAATTGTTAATTGAAGAAAATACTAAAAATTTGTAAATAATAGTTGCAAAAATTACAGAATATATCTGAGATAATAAGACTACAATTACAATTATAGCTATACTATAATTCATCGAACGTGAATTAATTTGAAATTTCATTGATTAAAAATTTAATTAATCCTCGCTTTGAGAATAATAAATTTTAAATTATTTAAAAATTTCTTCAATTTTTAACAATTATTTACTATTATGATTTTAATTATTTGCTACAATTTTCATCTATTTTTATCATTATTTAAAAATTTTCTTTCAATTCTAATTATTTTCATTATTTTTTAATTTTTCACCTAAATTCTAAATTCAATTTCTGCAAGTTTCAAATATTTTCTTTCATTTTTTCAAATAAATTAATTGATGGAATTTTTACTTAAAAACTAAATTTTACTAAATGAACGAATAATAATTCGTTCATTTAGTAAATTTACTAAATGAACGAATAATAATTCGTTCATTTAGTAAAATTTAGTTTTTAAGTAAAAATTTCCTTTCTATTAATAATTCTTATATTTATTGATTTTAAAAGTTTGATTAAAATGATCTTTTAAGGGCATGTGATGGATTATGACGTCACTGATATAGGCAAAATTTGTCCGTAACTTTTCTTTTAAAATATTACATATTTTTTCATGAAACTTGGTAGAATTACTTAAAATGTCATTATGAAGGTCTCTCAGACCCGAATTTGTTTAAATTTTGGCTCTAACTTAATTTTTGGAAATTTTTGAAAAATTGCAAACTTTTTTAAAAATCAATTTTGAGACAAAATTCAAACAAACTTGGGTCTGAGAGACTTTCCTAATGACATTTTAAGTAATTCTACCAAGTTTCATAAAAAAATATTCAATATTTTATGAGAAAAGTTACGGACAAATTTTGCCTATACCAGTGACGTCATTATCCATCACATGCCCTTAAATACAGTAAATAAACATTTTTTGTCTAATGAAGTACTTACAATTAGTAACATTTATAATAATCAACTTCGAACTGTCTAAAAAAAGTAATCTAATTTTTTTGGTTTCATAATTTTTTTTATAAAAAAAAAATATATAAAAAAAATATTGCGTCTCCAAGTTTGCGCCCCCCGAGGACTGCGCCCGGTGCCACGGCACCGACGGCACCACCCTAGTTACGGCACTGTTAGAAAATATTTAGTAGTTCCCGAGATATGAGTCAAAACCATGGTCAAAACGTTAAAGAATATTTTTCTGAAAAACCATTATTTTCAGGTTAAGTCTTAAGTCACGATTTGTTTGACTTTTAAGGAAACAATGCTTGCACGTTTTAAATCATATCTCGGGAACTACTGAATATTTTTTAAGTTTTCAGGGCTTAAGTTAAAGGTGACACTTCACAGTTTACAATAGTTTAAGATTCATATTTCTTTAACAGCTTTTATGCATACTACAATAGATTAAACTTAAATTTGTGGTTTTTTGAGGTTAAAAAACAAATAAGAGCTAAATTTTGAAATCCAACCCTGGTTTCGGATTCAGCGATCCCAAAATACGTAAGGGTAAAATCTCATTTGAGCAGAAAGCGTAAAACCGAAAGCAGAAAATATGAGAGTGAGAGAGGTAGGTTGATATCACTGTCTCTCTCACATGGGATTTTACCCTAAGAATTGACTAGTCTGGTCTTTGGCACTCCAAATTAATTTTTTTTTGAGCCGGTGTAATCGCCGCCTCCATCGGTTACATTGATCACTTCGATCGTCGCCTCAGGGCTGAGTAGACTTAAGGACGTTGGAACCCGAAAGCTGAGAGTGGCGTAGAAATACTTTTTCCTCCTTTGCTCGAAAATTTCCCTTTTATGAATTTTTTTTAAAAACACTGGACACTTTTTCAAAAAAAGGGCTATGGTAGACAAAAGTATTTGAGATAAGGAATTTTTCAAACATTTGTTTTATGCAAACAAATGTGCCTACAAGCGTCAAAATTAACTCCCGTTTTGATATTGCAAGATTTTCCGTAAAAGATGGCCGCCGCCATCTCACTTGAGGCCCATGTCACGTATCCCGTGCTCAGCTGACAAGCTGCTGTCAAGCGGCGGCCATCTTTTACGGAAAATCTTGCAATGTCAAAACGGGAGTTAATTTTGACGCTCGTAGGCACATTTGTTTGCATAAAACAAATGTTTAAAAAATTCCTTATCTCAAATACTTTTGTCTACCATAGCCCTTTTTTTGAAAAAGTGTCCAGTGTAAAAAAAAAAAAAATTCATAAAAGGGAAATTTTCGAGCAAAGAAGGAAAAAGTGTTTCTACGCCACTCTCATCTTTCGGGTTCCAACGTCCTTAACTCAAGGTGTTTAATACCTAGAAACTTTCATGCACTTTTTCATTTTTTGATATGCAATTCTAGACGTTATTTTTCAAAATAACTTGTTATAGAAGAAAACAATAATTGACTCGACTAGAATTGCATTTTAAAAAATGGAAAAGTACATGAGAGGCTCCAGGTATTACCTCCTTAAATTGGCGTCTTGTCGGCCCTGTGGCAACAAACGAGGTGACAGCGCGAGACGGCGACTATTAAGAAGAACATGCTCAGACATTTTTAGTCATATCTCTTGAACTTCTTAATATTTTTTAAGGTTTCTTAGCTCAAATTAAAGCTGCCATTTCAATGAAGAAGGTGAAGTAAGTTTCAATTTCAATAAATTAGGTCAGAAATAGGTTTTCTAAAGCAGAATTTAATAAGCTTTCTAAATTTTTAAGTTTCAACTTCCCATCTTATTTTTTGCCCAAGTTATCGTAATTTTAATTGAGTTGTCTTTTGTTGGTCCACTTCGGTTGGTCGCACCGACAATCTCCGACGGTAGTGTACATTATTGATGTCGCAAAAAATTCGAAACTTTGAGAATTTGTACTAAATTCTAAATGAGAAAAACTCTTCGGTTATTAGATAGGGAAAATGAGAGCACGGAGAAAAGAAAGTGAAGACTTTAGCTGCAGCTGGAGTTCTCATCAAGTCCTATATGGCATCCGACTATTCGAGCAGAACGTTAAGGGTGTTATTTAGGTAATTAAGAGTGGAGTGAGCGTCGTGCTTCTATTTGTGCAAATGGACGCCTATAAAATACAAATAAAGTGCCGCTAGTATTCGTAGCTTGAATCGTTACACGTTTCTAGTAGTTCGGCGGCACCTTTTTCCTTCTTTTTTAACTCTCCAGTTTAAAGGTTTTGACTCCTCTGGTTAGAATTGTGCCATTGACCTCTGCTGTTTTCCGCGTTTCTCTCTTGGTCTCGATCGTGCATCGTTTAATCGTCAAGCCGTATGCAAATTCAGCCGTAAAGCCGTTTCACGGCTAATCTCCCGATTGTCGTCGCTTTCAGGGTGAAAATGGCCAAGGGGTTACTGAAAAGCATTTAGAAATTTCGATCATGAAACGTGAACTTCCCTAAACTCGATTTTCAGAAGAGCCTATGCTCTACGCCTGAGTCGTTAACGAGGGTAGAGGGAATGGTAATTTTCCTATGCGTACGTGCATCGCCATTCTGATGCTTTCAGTTGGAGATTCCACCGTAAAATGTTTTAATCGCAACTTGGTAACGGGAATTACGTACAACAATATGGTTACGTTTATAAGCTTTCACAGCAATTTAACAAAATGTAGAATACCAGTGTGGTTTATTGATCGAGTATAGTATTTGGATTTTGTTTCTTTTCTTTTTTTTACTTTCAATTTCGAGCTTTTTTTTACAGATGTTCAATCCATTGACATAACCTCAAACTAGAAAATGGTTTTTCACATAAAATAACAATATTATCAAGGGCGTACCCAGAAGAAGACTTTGAAGGGAGTTTTATATGGGAGTGAGAGAGATAGCACTATGATGCTATCTCTTTCTCTCTCATAAAAACTGGCTTTTCATGCCCTAACGTAGATACGCCGATATTATAACAATTGATTCCACCCAATTTCGAAAAAGTCAGTTTGTACATTTAAAAAAAAATTGAGTTGAAACAAAATTCATTATCAATTTTATTTGAAACATTCTCTACAAATTCGATGGATATTTTATTAAAAAACTATTAAACAAATCAAACTTTTCTACTTTTTATTTTTTTTAAAAAAAATATTTTAACAAACAGACTTACAGAGAATTCTTCAAAGATTAAAATGAGCTATTGTTTGTCGAAATTGAATGAAAATTACAACTGTTCACAAACTTTAAAGAAAAAACAAAAAATGTTAAATATTTTAGGTACTATTTAATAACAAATTTTGTAAAAATCCAATTTTATTGCAAAATGTACAACTGGATAAAGTCAATTTCAAGAATATTTTTATTTTTTATGTCAAAAACAATTTTTTAGTTTGAGGTTATGTCAATGGGTTCAACTTCCTTAACACATTAAGATGATTGATTGCAAGTAATTTTAAAAAACATTTTTGTACAATTTTGAGAAAAAAATGAGCTTACCCTTTGTTGTAGTTGTAGAATAATAATTATTAAACTTTTTGTGTTTCTTTTTTCAGTTTATAAACAAAATTCACAATTTTCATATTTAAATAATGAATAATAATAAATTAAGAAAAATTTACTTAAAATTAGAAGTATTGAAATTATTTAGAATATTATATTTATTTTCTATTACAGTAATTATTGTAAAAAATATTTTTTAATAATCGAAAATTTAGATACATAACGAACAATATAATTTAGATTACAGAAAATATAAAAAATACCAATGTTGAGGATGGGAAAATCACAATTATAAAAGAAGACAATTGTGACCCTGCAGGGTGAAAAATATTACGTGATGAAACAAATAAATCACAAATTAAAAAACTGTATTTAAAAAATATATGTAACAAAAAGACAGAATAGTTTATAATTTTATACATTGTGAAAAAAATTAAAAATTATATAAAAGGTACAAAAAAATAATACGTTGAAATATAAATTATTTACAATAAAGAAAAGAAGGATAAACTGTAGAAATAATTAGGATAATAACAACGCAAAAAAAAGGAAATTTGAAACAGTAGGATTTAAAAAAAATTAAACAAAATTTTAATTTGTATATAACAAACAGTTAATTATTAATTTTCGAATCAGTACAAATTTTTACTAATTCAGGTTTAGAATGTAAAATAATTGAAAATGAAAGAGAGAATTAAAATTTGTGGAAAATTATTAGGAAAAAAAAATTGACTACTCCAAATTTAGGAAAAAAACAGTTTAAGCAAAATGCATTGAAAATAAAAGATAAATCTGAGCTAAAATTCGGAAATTTGCAAAAAAAAATAGAAGGTAATAAAGAATTAAACTTAACAAATAAATTAATAAACAATCATAATAATTTGAAAACTTCTCATTAAAAATTTTAATTAATCATATTTTACAAATCAAAATAAAAAATACAGTATTCAAATTAAAAATCACATTTTCTATTTCTATTTGCATTGTTATACTAAAATGCATATATTGCATTTCAGCTTTTTGAAAGCATTTAGAGTTAGAGCCAGACAGATTTCCGGCATTCGCGTCAAATGAACAAAATCGATTTTATGGCTTTTAAATTTAAATGGGCGCAACCACTTTCGACCATTTAAAATTGTAAAATGCTGATTTAAAGCACGTGTTGGTTGAGTGATGAATCTACACTATTTAATTCAACATAATTCAATTACTATTGAGAACGTTATTTCTTAATGAAAAGTATATTAAAATATTTAATAACATTTTCTTAAATTAACTAAATTTCCACTGACTCACAGCATTTTTTTAAAGGAGTTTGAGATTTTAGAATTTTTTTTATTGATGAAAAACAAACTACGTAGAGTTCCATGAAAAATCATTTATAATAACTTTATCGTAATTAAAAACACAAGGTAATCTTATTTTTATTTTTAAAATCCATGGGCGCTAATGGTAATCTTGAATTTTAACCCCCAGCGTACACACTATAAAAAGTTACGTTACATACACACAGGGTAATTTAAACCCGGCCAGACTTTTAAAGCTTATATCTTTTGACGAAATTAATGAAATTTGGTATTTTATTTTAAATAGTTATAAAATTTTGTGCGCAATAAAAAAACATGATCTTATTGATGTTGAAATAAGTTAATAAAAAAATATTTAAAATTAACCAATGGTAAAAAAATAAATGAAAACGTTTTTTTAAATGTCTATAGTTTTATAAAAAATTAACGTTTAGAGACTTTTTTTATGTGATCAATCAAAAGCTGAAGAATTTATTTTTAAGTTTCTATTAGCCGTTTTTCTATCCATTCCAGAAACTATATTATTTTTGCAAATCGAAAATAGCTGTTTTGTTATTTGCCTGAATATGGAGGTAAATTAAAAAGTTGACTATTTGTCGTAAAAGAATGAATATTGTTTATAAATTAATAGAAATTATACGAAAATAATTAATTGCTCATAAATTTTTTTTTTTATTTATTTTTTGGTCTGAAATAATATGTTTACGTCCGCATGAAAAGGGCCCATTTTGGAACTATTGGACTTATTTTGGTCATATTTTGCATTAAATTTGGAACATTTTGAGAGATTTAAGATGAAAAATTCATAAATTTACAAGCAGTCAAAGTTAGAAGAGTCAAAACCCTAGTTTTAAGAAAAATGTGTTTGAAGTTAAACCACTTTCTTTTGCCTTAAAATGCAAAAAAATGACTTTTAAAAATTAAAAATAAGATTATTTTGTGTTTTTAATTACGATAAAGTTATGATGAACGCATGATTCGACATGGAACATTACGTATTTTGTTTTTCACCAATAAAAAAAAAATTTTGAAAATCTGAACCTCCTTTAGAAAAATGCGAATATCTCGGAAAATAAAATCTACGAAGTGGGCCCTTTTCATGCGGACGTACACATATTATTTCAGACCAAAAAATAAATTTATTTATTTTTTATTTATTTATTGACAAAACTTATTGAATTTACGAAATTCACATTATTCAGTTTCTTCTTTTGTATAGATTGATCAGAAATGATATAGGAAAGGATGTCAGTTCTGATGTCATTTCCGATGTAATTTCTGACATCATTTCTGATATCATTTCCAATTTCGTAAATGCAATAATTATTGGCAATAAATAAATAACTAAAAGTGATATTAGAAATGATATCAGAAATGGCATCGGAAATAATATCAGAAACGACATCGCATATAACCTCAGAAATGACATCTGATTTTGGGACTAGAAATTATATCATTTCTGATGTTCGATTTTTCAACAGGGATCACCCATATACTGACTCCACAATATCTCCGAGCTGAATTATTATCTATTTTTAAAACTGCAGAAAAATTTCTGCCGATTATCAGCAGAATTCGTTTTTCTATTATCTATGCAAAGAATTCATTTCCGCAAGAATAAGAATGTAGTGCTGTGACCCTAACTCTTGAATTGACTCACGGGAAGAGATAAAATTGTTGGAATATTTCACGATAAAGGATGAGACTGCTGACGCTGAACGTTTGTAAAATCAGATTAAATTGGAAAAATGTGTTGAATCAAGACCAAAATCGAGGTCGTTAATCGGAACTAGGAATCGTATAAATCTAGTGTTTTTTCGAGAAGAGCAAATGTTAGATTGGCAGGACGAACGATAGGTCGGCAATTACCATTGATTCCCCGGAGAAGAGACAGGAGCAGGCAGGTACCTATCGTTCCGGAAACCGGAACGACATCTCTTGCCATGTCAGGCTTTCCGTTTTACGGAATTAACGAAGCACGCTGAAATTATTGGACGATCGTTAACGCTTTGCGGAGCCGAAAATGTCGCTTGACTACACGCGCCTGAGTAGTGACCGAAATAAATTTTTGTGTGTTTTTCCATCCTCTCGTTCTTTGTCTCTCTCACCAGTACACATCTCACAAACCCTCGTTTCCACCTCGTTTTTTTTATTCACGAAACACACACTCCCTTCCTTTTACCCTTGGGATGGAAAATTCTGCGTATAACCATTCGAGTGTGCTTGGTCGCATTTCGATACTACGAATGACTAGTTTATGCGGGTTTGTTAGTCCAAAGTGCAATTCAAATTTCACCATTTCCCTTTGTTGTTTGCCTTTATATAGAGCTACACATTCCTACTGTATAATCGGGTCCTCTCAGAAATTTCGTTCACCTGTAAACACTATATTGATCAGATACCTTTTCCAACCTACATGTTGCCATTACATTTTTATTTTATCCGGAAAATCTATATATGACAAAAAGCCATTGGTATTACTGTGAGAATTATAAATTGAACTTTCCGGACATGTGTTTATGTGTGTTTTATTAAAAAAGAAAAGGAAAAGAAGGATGAAAGCTAATCCACACGAGAAAGTCTGATAAAATAGAGCTTCACTCAGGAAAAAAATTTACTTATTTAACAACATTTGCTTTCATGACTACATTTCCTTGCTTTATATATAAGAACGCACATTTGGGAAAGTGTGCACATTTGTTTTCTCGAGTTAATTTACCACTGAATGAATTATTCTTGGCTTTTTCTCAAAATTGAATTTTTTGTTTGACTTTCTTGTTGTACTTATTGTTTTAGGTAATTGTTTACTTATGCTGCTTTTCGGAATTTTTGACTTTTTTAATCTGAACCAAGCCTAAGTGGTGTATTCTAACACCAAAGCAAATAATCCAGAACCGGAAATTTAAAAAATTAATTTTAAAACCTGCACTTATGAAAATAACTAAATTTTTTAACTATAAAGAAATAAAGCCTATTTCGAGGCATATTTTTTTCACTTTCTAAGAAAAAACCACTTTGAAATAATAAATTATGAATTTTAGATTTATTAATTTAATAAAACTATATAATAACGCAAATTTTGACAGCTGTCGATATGCTCATGTGTATTAACGCACAGAGATGGGTAGTTACGCATCAACATAAAATTTGTCCTATTTACGTAACACAGGAGTAGGGTTGGGCAGTGACCGTCACCTGACGTCAAGTGACCAATGAGCGTCATTGGACAGTCATCATCTGTAATTATGGAAATTTGGGATAAAGTAAAAAAAGGGGGGGGGGGGTTTCTTTTAGATTTCCAGGCGCAGCGTATTAAAATTATTAGCCGCATAAGTAAACAATTACCTTTTTTTGTTTATAATATTTTCGGGTATTACGAACGCTGATATTCCTGTAGCCAAAATTAAGGTTTAGATTTAATTTAAGGTTAGGTTAATATTTAGATTGCGGATTATGAATTTAAAATCAAACTTTCAAAATTAAAAATGGTTAATTCAATATGACTGCCAAAATTGTAAACAAGTTTAAAATCATGATATTTTATGAACAATTTGCTTCCAAGTAAACAAAAACTTTGCTTACAAAGAATGCAATAAATTATAAAAAAAATGCATAAACTAAAAATTTTAATTTTGTAAAAAATAAATATAGCTACTATTATTCTACTAATTTAAGGGAAACCCTTTGAAGCACAGCGGGGAGCTAGATTCCCACCTGTTTCTATATGAATTTTTCTGTTTTTCACGCAAGAAAAAACAATAGAAACATGTTTTTTATTGCATTATTTTATCCTAATCCATTAATAAACATACAATTGTGGCTATATTTTCTGCAATTAAAACAACAATTTATTGTTAACAACAAATTGATTATAAAATATTTTAAAAAATTTTAATTAATTTGACTATCACTAATTGTACAAGAGTAAGAACTTAGCCCTTCGTATGTGCAGGTTTTTGGGGTCGCTAACAACAAATCCGATGTCATTTTTACAAAATTAAAAATGGCTGATCCAACATGAATTTTAAAATTTTTACCAATTTTTATGAAACTCCGTGTAAAAGGGTGTTTGGGATATCAGAATTCAAATCTTACCTTAAAATTTTAAATTCAAAATGGTGGATCCAATATGGCTGACATGATTTTTTCCATTTTAATGACAGTTTTTATAAAACTCGGTATAAAGGAGTTTTTGGACTCGCGGAATTCCAATCTAAACTAAAAAATTTAAATTCAAAATGGTCGATCCAATATGTCGGACATGTAATTATAAATTTATGACAATTTTTATAAATCTCGGTATAAACGGGTTTTTTGGGTTGCTGATTACGAATCTGATGTCACTTTTTGAAAATTCAAAATGGCGGACATGAATTTTCCAATTTATGTCAACTTTTAGGAAACTCCGTATAAAAGGGATTTTGAAGATGAGGAATTCAACTCTAATCTCCAAATTTATAAATTCAATGTGGCGGATCCAATATGGCGAACATAAATTTTTCCTTTAATGGCAATCTTGGTAAAACTCGGTATAAAAGGATTTTGGGGTCGTTGAGTTAAAATCTGACATCATAATTTTAATATTCAAAATGGCGGATCCAATATGGCAGACATAAAAATTTAAATTTATGACATTTTTATAAAACTCGGTGTATAAAACCTCTTTATAACGAGTTTCATCAAAATTGGTAAAAAATTAGAAATTTTTGTACGCCATATTGGATCCCAATTTGAATTTTTAAATTTTTAGGTCAGATTTGAATTCTGCGATCCCAATAACTCTTTTATATCGATTTTTATAAAAATTGTCGGAAATTTAAAAATCCATGTTCGTCATATTGAATCTGCCATTTTAAATTTTTATTAATTGACATCGGATTGCGTCTTAAAGCTTCCTCCGAGGAGAAGTAAAAATTACTAGATTTGCATCAAGTTTTTAATGCGGATTTTTTGGCATTTGAAAGTTTAAAGTTTAAAGATAAATCACTTGCATATTATCTTTCTTATGTTATGTTTCATTTTTCGTCTAAATAATTTAAAAAAAAAATTTGTCCACAGAATTAACAGAAAAGAAGAATTTAACTGTTTTAACACTGTTATAATTAAACACTTATTTTTTAAAAAAAAGTTAAAAGTAGTTTAAAATTATGATTAAATGTTAAGAAAAAATGTCTGTTAATCGTCGACTTTAATAAAAATTGCACGCTTGTCATTTTGTAACCGCAGGAGAAGCAGTAAGGAATTAAAACTTCTAATTGAAACCGACTTGAAATGCAACATTCGAACACGAAGAGTCGTGAATGGCCTTCACTAAACAGAATTTTAATTAATTTTTTTACCTTAAGACTTTCTCATTTTTACCGATAATTATAATAATTTTGAACTGCATTCAAAAATTTTTTCCATTAAAATTCTCATTATAATATTAATAATGACATAAAGAAAACTAAAAAACGTGATAAACATTGTTTTACAATGAATATTTTTGTAAACTGAAAAATTATAAAAAGAGGATTATAATTTGTTCTAATTTCGATTGTCTCTTTAAACAACTTCTTAAACAACTTTAAACCTTTTTAAAGATTAAAACAACTTCAAATCAAATTAGTTTCAATTTATTTTGTTCTAGCAGTATAAACTAACAACTTATTCATTAATTCCAATTTTAATTTGATTTTAATTTTATTTCAATTGTTTGAACATTTTTTAATAAAAAATAAATGATTTTCTCAACTTTTTCTGGCTTTCAAACCTAGTGAAAAATTTCTTAACAATTATAATAAAGATTTTTAATTAATAGACGAATTTGCAAAAATGTTGAACAAAAGTATTTTTTCGGTTTTGTATAAAAAGACAAGTTAAAAATTTACGCAATTTTTTTTTTAATTTGGAAGTTTTCAGAAGGTAATTGAAAATCTGTTAAAAATAAATTTTATTTATACAATTTTATTTTCTTGACTCATTGGGTTGGGTGGCGTAGTGGTCAGAGCGTTGAACTTTCACGAATGAAAATTCTAGTGTTCAAATCCCCCTAGGGGTGAAAATTTTAATTTATAAATTTGTATTAATCACAGCCAGTAAAATGCATTTGTAACAACAATAAGTCATAAAATGTTACTAAAACGATAATTATACAAAAGTTACAATTTTTAAAGTGATAACAAACTCCAAACTGATGACAAAAATGCATTGAATTGGGTTTAAGAAACGAAAAATATTAAACGCAATAAGTCGTAAATTACGACTACGTCATTTGAAAGAAGGACCCTAAAAACAGTAGGATATAAATTTTTCTATTCTGCTCGAAATTTTATTTTTGGCAAACTTGAAATTCGAATGAAAAATCAGGACATTTGGGAGTTAAGGGGTTAAGGGATCTTGCAGATAAAAACTAAAGACAGATATATATGCAGAGACCTAAAGATTATGATCCAATTTGAGAGCATAAAAGAATTTATGACCCTTCAGGATTTACAATGTTTCAGGGAAAGGGTCCCATATTAGAGCACCATAACCTATAAGTAAGTTAAATGTCGTATAATTTTGTTTAGAGTTCGTGAAAAAGTGATTTTAATCTTTAATGGCAAAATGATTATGTGCACATGTATTAGTGTAAAACTGTACGATACTTTAGGTGAGTATGCATTACTCCTGTCGGTAATTGTGTACACACCAATGTATCTTGCGTTGCACACGTAATGTACCTGCCACTAACAGCTTGACATATAATGCACAATACATCCTCGTCCAATATATATATGTTCTGCAACTCATGTTTTTTTTCGAATCGACTTTAAAACAAATTGACCATCTAAAAAAAACAATATATCACAAATTTTTCAATTTTTATATCTCATTTATTGAAACACGTTTTTTCTTTTATTTTTACAATTTTTTTTTCTTCACTAGTGAGAAAAGGGATCATTTCTTTCACTAGTGAGAAAAGTGATAATTTCTTTCACTAGTGGGAAAAGTGACCACTTTCTTCATTAGTGCGAAAAAACTCCATTTTCTTTACTTATTTTTAATGTAATTAAGTGTATTTCGTCATAATATTACATTTTCAAATTTTCTTTTTAATATTGTTAACATTATTTTTAATATTTTCAGTTAAAAAATAAATATAACTATATATAATATATATCTTTAATCCTTTAAAATCAATATGGCACTTGGCTACACGGAAACTGTGACAATGGCGGTAATTACTTTGCAATTTTTATGCTTAAAATGACCATTAATATTCGACTTTAACTTTTAATAGGTTTTTTAAAAATTTTATATGTATTATTTAAAATGTTACCATTAAAATTTGTAATTAAAGATTTTTTTTCTATTTAAAGCTATATTCTTATTTGCAAAATTGTATATTGGAATAAGAAAAATTTATGATTATTTAATTATTATTGTTTAAATGAAAATAAAATATGATTTGTGAAATTTGAAAACTGCATTTATTTGAAAAAATGTTAGTCCATAAAATTTAATAGAAATGTACATTCTACTCGTAAAAATGTCACTTGAAGAAGCCAACTTTTACACTCTTGTTTTGAATTTATTTACATTTGTCATGATAAAGTGGATTCACAATGTTGAGGGATCATGTGGAAAAGTAGAAAATAACCTCTATTCATTGCTTATGCATATTTGTGATGTATTATTTTTTTTAAAAAAATGGTATTTTCTTTTATTAAATATAGTTATTTAAGAAGAAAATTTTTACCACTATAAATATTCCGTTTATGCCCATATTTTGTAAAAGAGTCATTCCGAAGATAAAACTCTTCAACTTTTTTATGACACAAAGTTTGTCAAACAGGGCGGAATAAAAACGTTCAAATGGCTCATTCGAGAAAAAGTGAGGAAAATATTCGTTCGGAATATTCACGCAAATAGTAGAGGGTTTAAAACTTGAAAAAGAAGTTTTAAAAAAACCCGAAGAAGAATTATCAAATAATGACACTACAGAATCATACAATGTCAAGTGAAACTTTTAAAAAATCATATTAAAGGTGTTTAAAATTTCATTAAAAAACTCGCACTTTAATGTATTTTGCTTTTTTCTCTCAATTTGACTCTCGAGAAAAACTCTAAACTTGCTACATTAATGTTGACTTAGAATTTCAAACATTTTTTTAAAAAGAAAGTGGAAGAATGAATTTATAAATTTGGGTATACTTGTATAGATTTTCTAGAACATTTAACGACAAAAATGGTTTAAAAATAAAACAACTTTCACTTGAAATGAAGTGATAATTTCATATAAATTGGTGCTAAGAATTTTTATTATCGTGGTTTAAAAAAACAAAGTTAAATTTTAAAAGTATAAAATCTTATTAGAGAATATATTTATTAATTTTATTGTAATTAAAATAAAATATAATTTCAAATTTTCTCAGCATTACAAATTGTGAATTTTAAAAACTGACATCAAATTCGTAATCAGCGACCCCAAAAATCCCTGAGTAACGATTTTCGAGTAATTCAGGGGAGTGCTTAATTTCGACGTTCGCCATTTTGGATTGACCATTTTGAATTTTTAAAAACTAACATCAAATTCGTAATCATCGATCTTGAAAACCCCTGATTAACGATTTTTGAGTGAATCCGTCGAGTTCTTAATTTCGACATCCACCATTTTAGATCCGCCATTTTGAATTTTTAAAACTGACATCAAATTCGTAATCAGCGACCCCGAAAACCCCCGAGCTACAATTTTTGAGTGAATCCGGCGAGTTTTTAATTTTTTTGCAAATAGCTATTTATTTGTTATTATAAATTTCACTTTAATCGCCATTTTTGTTCCGTAAATTTAATTGGCAAAGCTCAGATATTTTTAACGCGATATTTATAGCTGTAAAAGGTATTTTAAAGTAGTAAAGTATCCAAAAATAGGTGTGCCAAAAATTTGTTTAAAATATTTATTATTAAATTGAAATTAAGAAGAGTTTAATAGAAAACGTATTACTTCTAAAAATTCATTTTTAGAAAATTGTGTCTTATTTTTTATATTTTTCCATCTATTTTCTAAAGCAGTTATACTACCGGCAAAAATTGTGGAACCACTTACAAAAATGTGATTAAAAACATGACCGTCTTAAAATGTTGATAACTCTGGCAGATATTAGCGAATTAAAATTTTTCATAGACTATTGGAAAGCTTATAAAATTTACCGTTAAATGGTCCTATTTTAAAGCTCTTTTGATAAATAGAAACGGAGATTCAATGTGATAATACAGGTGAATTTTTCGTTTTTTGTGAATTTTCATTGTTCAAGTTTGGTGGGCTGCATTTTCTAGAAAAGTTATTGGAAAAATTTGTAATTTAGCTAATTTAAAGCTTGAACTACTAGCTTTGAAATAATCCAAAGAAAATTAAAATATCTTAACTGGTTCGAAAGTTATAAGTAAATGTATATAAAAAACAAAACGCAGCAATTCCTTTGTTTCCTCCCCTCTCCGTCTGTCTCCACTAGAATCGTTGCGTTTTTTCGTATCATACATTTACTTATAACTTTTGAACCAGTCAAGATATTTTTATTTTCTTTGGCTTATTTTAAAGCTAATAGTTCAAGGTTTAAGTTAGCTTAATTAAAATTTTTTCCCATTACTTTTCTAGAAAATGCAGCCCACCAAACTTGAACAATGAAAATTCACAAAAAACGAAAAATTCACCTGTCTTTATCGCATTGAATCTCCGTTTCTATTTATCAAAAAAGCTTTAAAATAGAACTATTTAACGGTAAATTTTATAAGCTTTCCAATAGTCTATGAAAAATTTCAATTCGCTAATATCTGCCAAAGTTATCAACATTTTAAGACGGTCATATTTTTAACCACATTTTTGTAAGTGGTTCCACAATTTTTCCGGTAATGAATGACCAATTCTTAATTATAATTCTCTGTAAAATCTACATACATTTTGCACGAAAACAATCTTCGTGATAGACTGAAATGCTTATTCTTTTAGCAGAAAATATCTCTCTCACTGGGTAGAAACTTGTGCAATAATCTCATCTCCGATTATTATCAGAATTCGAAAGTGAGCCCGCAATTATCATTGTCGGGTGTGGAAGAGGCGTGATGGGATGAGAAGTGGATGAAATTGCCACCCCATGGCGTGGCAAGAGGGTCCGAGGAGAGTGGAGTTCATCGAGTTTACCAAGATGGTATTACGTCTTGTATGTTGGTACGAGCGATTGGGGAAGTTCGACTGGCACTAGCTGCAGTCACGCGCCCGAAACTTTATACCGAATTCAAAACGAGGGATTCGATATTAAAGGAAGATTCAAGGAGGTTGGACGCATCTCGCCAGCCGCCGAGTCGTATTGCATCCACTCGGTGTTCAATATTTCATTCAATCTACCAAGATAAAAATTTACTGTCAAGCAAGTAATTTCACCGAAAATAGTGCAGATTATTTCCAATCCGAATTTAATGTAAAACTGTATATGAAGGTTATAAAACCATTATTTATTCTATTAAATTCGACGTTACTACGGCAATAATTGTTTAACTGGTTCATAAGCATATAAATATAATTTTTAATTAATAAACTGCAATTTTTAAATTTATAGCATGATGCTATCAAATTACTGTTATCGGCTGAATTTTTAATGTAGGTACATGAATCAATAACTAATTTTAATATTTATTTGACATATTTTTCTTAAAATGTTATCATAATAATTTTGAAGAATATATAAGAAACTGTAGAATTTTTTTATGCCAATAACAGATGTTAAAAAATCGTTAGACACTGTTTTTAAAAAAAATATTAGAGAGCATATCTTAATAATTTACTTTTTCCAAATCTTGGTGTAGATTATAAATGCTGTTCGTTAAACGTTTGCCAGGGACCGTATAGCATAGTGGTTAGAGTGTTGGGCTTTGGGCCAGGGGTCACGCGTTCGAGAGCTCTTAGCGTCAAATATTTTTAATTTATAAGTCAAGCGTTAGTATAAGTCGTATAGGTTGTATTTGTAAAAATAATATAAAAAATGTTATGAAACAGTAATAACAATAATAAATAATAGAAATAATAAAATGACATGATATAATAAAATAATAATTGAAACAAAGACAAATGTCAAATAATTAAAAAACATTTTTTCTCACTGAATAATCTTATAAAACAAATAAGATCTGCTTTTGATTCCTTTAAATATACTATTGAATCTTGAGTGTTTGTAATCAAAGCAACAAACTTATGCTATAGAATCAATCATTTCTATTGTTGAAACAATCAAAATCTACTTTTGATTTGTTTAAGTATACTATTGAATCTTGAGTGTTTGAATTAATTCATTGTTGTGTTTTGAATTAATTCAGAAGACTTTTAATATTTTTTTTTTTCGAAGAGTTCCATTTAGAAGATTTAAATTTCGAGCGTTATGAAGTCAGCCAATGGGAAAGAAGCATTTAGATTATATTTTATTTTATTGGAAGTTTCGATTGTATTTTGTCAAAATTTAGTAATTTTAGTTTTTAAGTTTAGGGATTTTGTTTAATGAGTTTCGGAAGCACTGTTTTTTTATCGTTGCGTTGGCAACCGTTAGAAATAACAAACGTCGCCATTTTCATTCTTTTGCTCCCTACCAAAGAGATCAAACGTTGTCTTTTGCAAATTAGAGAAATTCATCGATTAAAAATTAAATATTAGATATACCTTCTGGAATTAAAAATTTGTTTGAGGACTAATTTTATGATTCTTGAGAAAAATTAAATTGGAGGAAACTCTGACGCTAAGATTTGCTTATTGACGACTCAACCGGTTCTTCCTTGCGTTCCTTGCGTTCACTTCCTTTTGTCGAATCACAAGATTAATATTTTAATCTAATTTTACTAGATTTTGGATGTAATATCAAGCCTGTTTAATTTATTAAAATTTAATCAATCTATTGAATTTAGTTCTTATTTAATGAATACGAAAATATTTCCAGATTTATTTATTGCTAAATCATAATTGTTTTGATTCTTAACCTAAAAATTTCATTTTTTATTTAACTAATAGAAACTGTCAACTTGATCAATTTTAAATTTTGTAAACCTTTTTTTTTAAACTAAGCTCAAAATTTGTACTATTTACGTTTTTGTTAAAATAATTTAGAGTCCACTTTTGAATAGATATAAATTGTTATTATTGTAAAAATAAGTGTCTTATTTTGCGATTTGTTATTATTAAATAAAATTAATCTTTTCAAATAACATCGAATCACCCCCTCTGCCATTATCCAGATTTGGGGCTTTGCTAGTCGAGACATTATTTCGCGGAAGACTTTTTGGAATTTTTACTTTTTTTTTGGTAAATTAATTAAATTAAATTTTTCTAAATTTGACTTTCGGTATTATTTCTTTGGTCTTTGAGCTTTTCTTTCTTTTGTGTCATTAACCAAAACAGAGCTTCTAATTGTTTTTAGTTGTCTGTTTGGTTAATTTTTGTTGAGCTTCCAATTATTTTTGGTTGTCAATGGTTTTCTGGATTCAGCTTCCAGTCGTTTTTGGTTGTCAATCATTTTCTGCTTTCATATTGAGCTTCTAATCATTTTTAGTTTTTAACATAATTTATTCTTTTCCTGATTGGACTTCCAATTGTTTTTGACAGTCAATCAGATTCCTTCTACCAATCGAGTTTCTAATTATTTTTAGTTGTCAATTTGGTTTTGTAGCTTCTTCCTTTGTCTTTTATTTTTATTTTGTTTGTAAATTGGCCCAAGAAAGGTCTGGCGCCCAACATTTTGAATTATTTAGTTTTCGTCTTCCGACTTGTAAGCTTAAATTAAATTCCTTTTGCATTAAATTTTTGTTCTAAATTTAGTTTCCCTAATCTAATAAAATTAAAATTTTTATGTAATTTTCAAGATTATAATTTGGCGCTTTTGATTTAATCTTTGATTTAGTTGATCCTTTGATTCGTTTCTGTCCAATCTTGAGAATTAATTCAATTTATTATTATTTGTTTAAAAATTATTTAATTATTTATTAATTACATTATTTTTAATTATGGTCACAAAGAATAGACTGTGATTATGGTAGTTGACAGTTTTTTGCATTTTTCTCGAAAACGATTAATTTTTTTGATAAAAAGTAAAGAACATAATATGTGTATTTCAATTAGACTAACAACTTTTGTTTAAATTTTTTTTTCACATTTTGCGTATTTTAAGAGTTAATTGCAAAAAATCATGATTTTATGGTGATTTTTATGGTTTTTACTAAAATAACCAAATTTGCGCCAATTTTCATTATTATTTTTTTAATCAGCCCAACAAAATACGTAGGGATACTAAGTTTAAAAAAAAATCAGAGGTCCTCGGTATTCGGAAGTACACCTCTTAGAGATTTTCGGCTTCGCTGATTTAAAATATAATGTCAGGTTTTTAGAATTCAAAATGTAGGATCCTATAATTATATAAGTATTTTCTCTCTTCTTATACGTATAGCAATATCTTTGTGATAAAAAATCCCTTTTAAGTTTCTAGGAACATCTTGACTTGAATTATTAATTTGATACTTCTTCCAATACAGTATGGAAATTGTTACATGCAGAAGCTTGACTTGAATAGAAGCTAATATCATGCTGGAATCACGATATATATAGATGATTCCTATATGCCAAAGAACGGCTATACGTGACTGGATTATAATACACAAATACGAAATAACCACATGAGTAAATGCTGGTACACAGAAATCTGTAAACACCGCTGCGTCAATAAATTTCTAAAAGTACGAGTGCACAAAATTGTGCCTACGTGATTTTAGACCGTCCAAAATTTCAAATCAAGTTCTTTTTTCTCAGGCATTATTCAAACTTTGCTGTACTTTCTTCTTAAAGGAGAAAATAGGATTAAAACAGGGAAGACCCAGTATATCATATTCCAAATTTGCAATAATTTTTTGAAGATGACTCTTAATATTAATGACTGGAATTTTTTTTTCTATTTCAAAATTATTTGAAAACTTTAATGAAAATATTTCGCAGATTAGAAGGAAGGTTATTACCTTCCTTCTAGAATAGATCTTTCTTGAAATTTAATATAAACTTCCAACCACACAGAATCATTTATCATTAATAAAAATAATCGCAATAAAAATGGAGAATTTGAAAAATTGAAGTAAAAACATTTTTAATTTTTTACAATATTTTTTCCAAAGAAATAATGATTGAAAAAAAAATGATAAGTGTATAAATTACGGTAAAATGATTAAGACATTAAATTCGAAGGCGATTTCAATTTGAAACTTATCATAAATAAAACTTAGCAATTCTTTTTGAATCCAAGAAAAAGATTTCAAAAAAATGAACTACCTATTTAGTTAATTGTAAGATAAATATGTGAGATTTGAACTAGTTCCAAACAGTTTAAAAATGCTTTCAAAAAGTTATAGACTAGTTCTAACCAGTTTAACAAGTTCTTAAGGGATTTAAATATTTCTAAACAGTTTTAAACAAGTTTTAAACAATTTTAAACAGTTTCTATAAAATTGCAGCTATTTTTAATAAGTTCTAAATAAATTTAAACTAGTTCTGATTTTTTAATACCAGCTCTAACCAGCTTTAAGTAGTTCTAAACAATTTAAGCAGTTTAAAAAAATTTTGAAAAATGTATAACCAGCGTAAAGTAGTTTAAAACAGTTTTGTACTAGTCCAAAAAAGATTCTAACTAGTTGTGAACCATTTCAATCAAGTTCTAAATAGTTGTAAGTAATTATAAACTGTTTTAAACTAGTTCTAAATATTTCTGAATAAGTTCTAACGAGTATTAAGTAGTACTTAAAAGTATTAAACAGTTTCAAATAAGTTCTAAATAATTAAAAATATTTCTTATTAGTTCGGACCAGTTCGGACTAGTTTTAATCAGTTTTAAATTAATTCTAACCAGTTTTAAGTAGTTCTGAACAGTTTTTATCTGATGCTAAATAACTAAATTAATTGTAAACAGTTTCAAACAAGTTCTAAATAGCTTCAATTTTTCTAAATAGTTATAGATAATTACAAACTGTTTTTAAACACTTTTAAATATTTCTGAATAAGTTCTAACAAGTATTAAGTAGTACTAAACAGCCTTAAACAACATATTTGACAACTTTGAACTGGTCAAAAAATATCAAACTAGTTCTAAACAGATCCAATTAAGTTCTAAAGAGTTTAAAATATTTCTCAGTAGTTCTAAACAGTTTGAACTAGTTTTAATCGATTATAAACTAGTTCTGAAAAGTTTTAAGATGTTCTAAGCAATTTCAAACCAGTTTTAAAGTTGGTAAAAATAGTTTGGACTTATTTTAATCGGTTTTAAACTAATTCTAACCAGTTTTAAGAAAGACTTAACAGTTTTTAACCTATTATTAATAGCTTTAAACAAGTTCTAAGCGGTTACAAACAAGTTTTAAATAGTTGAAAAATATTCTAAGTAGACTTGAATAGTTCTAAGTGGATTTAATAGTTCTAAATAATTCAAAATAGTGTTAAACCAGTTCTAATCTGTTTTAAGTAATTTTAATAATTTTAAAAACTGATTTTTTTAGACTTGTTCCAAGTTGTTTTTAATAGTATTAAATAGTACCCAATAATTGTAAAGCATGTCTGGACATTATAACCTCAAAAAAGTTATTTGATTTAAAGTGTAAAACAAAGTTTTTATTAGATATTTATGGATTTACTTCAATCTTGGTATTCTAAGGTTTTTGGAGTCACTGATTACGAATCTGAAGTTAGATTTTCAAAATCCAAAATGGCGAATTCAATATGACAATCGAATTTTCAAAAAATTATTGAATTTTTATAAAACTTGTTATCTAAGAGTTTTTCGGATGACTGGTTATGACTTTTAGGTTAAATTTATCCAATTCAAAATGTCGGATTCAATATCATGAACAAAAATAAAAAATTATTTGGTTTCAATTTAAAAAGTTTGACTTTATATTATGGTTATCTGTAACTCTAAAAATCCTAAGATATCAACAATCGTAAATATTAAATTTTTTTCGAAATTTCGACCACCATTTTGTATTTTAGAAATGTTCCTTCAGAATCGTATTCAGCAACTCCAAAAAATGTATTTTTAGACTTTCCTTACTCAATTCTTTTTAGTTTAGCTTATTTTTCAGCTCCTTCTTTCCTGTCATTTGCTTAAAAGAATTTAATTAAATCTTTAATTTATAAAATCATTTTATAAGAGCACCTATATACTAAAGAAGATAAAAAAGCAAACAGTTGAAACATTGTCTTATTTAAGCTTTAAATTAAATTTTTAAATTAATATTGGCTGTTACTGAATAATGAATGAAATGTAATTTCATAATCTATATTTCCTCTCAAACTTTATATTTTTAAGGAAAATGTTATTACCAAATTTAAGTTTAATCGTACACGTCAATATTTGAATATTCATGATTACGGTTTCTAAAATTAAAAAGATGATATTGACTGATACGTGATGGCATTTACCCCATATTTTTTGCTCACTAAATATTCATAAATTCTTCAGGTTTTCTCGTGACATCTTCCACTTTTTAATTAGACTTTATTGATTAACGAATGTTTTAAAAATTAAAATAAATTTCAGTACAAATAATTTCTACTAATTTATTAATATATAACAACAACAACAAAATCAGATAATCAATAATCTCGATAATATTCTACAACATATTATATTTCTACAATTTTTCAAAATATTTCTTTTATTTCAGTATTTATTTAAAATAAATAAAAACGATTGGAATTGACTTTAACGTGACACATATGTTTGTCAGATTTATCAGATTTAGGATTATTTGAAAATATGCACAGAAATTTTTGAACGCTATTATTTCCATTGAATAAACAACATTCAGTTGTTTGCGAGATAAATGTTCGTTTTGCCCCCGGGGAATATTTTCACTTCATTTTTCGTTATTTTATTTTGTTTAGTGTCATTTTAACGAATCGTTTGGTTTAAATGGGATTTTCCGTATTGCTGATTCTAGATCAAAATCCAAGCTAACAAGGAAGGTGAGGCAAGGTCGTACAACCCGCAATCTTAACGTTTTTCAGAATGGGAAGAGTGGCAGTGAAAGAGTCTGGGCATTTTGCCAAATCGCACCTCTGGGAAAGAGAAAAACACCAGGAAGCGCTGGAAGATGGTGGCAAAGCAAAAGACTAAAAAGCAACGAGAGTTCTCAAGGTTTCCTCCAAGATCGTTTATAAGCTTTCCTTAACGAGTAAATAAAATAAATACACATCAAATGTATTTCTTCACTGAGTAAAGAGATTTTCTCGTCGAACTAGGAAAAATTTACTTTTCAAGCTTACCTGTAAACTGTAACGTGAATCATCAAAGAAACAAGTTTAGAAACATTTTCAAAAGTGACGATTTCAACATAGAGGACAAAAACTGATTACGACGATTTAAAATTTTTTATCCGCCATAATAGAAAAAATGATATTTTGGACTCAAAATTTGAAAATATAACATTATATTATTACTAGGATTCTTTAAAAAAAGACAACAAAAACCCCTCAGAAATAACATTTGGGCAAACTCACAATCAGGGAGTTTTAAATTTCTCATCCGCCATATTGGATCCGACATTTTGAATTTGGAAAATCTAATACTTATATTTGTATTCAGCGGTTAATAATATATATAAATTAAATAACAATACCGACATCCGCCATATTGGATCCGACATTTTGAATTTGGAAAATCTAATACTTACATTTGTATTCAGCGGTTAATAATATATATAAATTAAATAACAATACCGACATCCACCATTTTGAATCTTGAAAATTTAATTTAGAATTGAAAATAGCGACAACTAAAATTTTTAAATGATGATATTTAGACAAATTAAATGAATTTTAAGTATTACTTTTGCCACTGACTAGATCCGCCATTTTGAATTTTAAAATTATAACTTTATACTTGTGATCAGAGAGACCAAAAACAACCAAGAAATAAAATTTGGGCCAACTCACAATCAGGGGATTTTAAATTTCTCACCCGCTATATTAGATCCGCCATTTTGAATTTTAAAAATCTAATACTTATATTTGTATTCAGCGATTGTAAAAATCCCTAAATAAGAATACCGACATCCATCATTTTAAATCTTGAAAATTAAATTTGGATTCAAAAATGTATGTATAGCGACACCTAAAATTTCATATAATGATATTATTTAGACAAATTAAATGAATTTAAGTATTTCTTTCGCCACTGATTAGATTCGCTATTTTGAATTTTAAAATTCTAACTTTATACTTGTGACCAGTGACATCAAAAACCTCCAAGAAATAAAATTTAGTATAACTCACAATCAGGGAATTTTAAATTTCTTATCCGCCATTTTGAATTTTGAAAATCTAATCTTTTATTTGTACTCAGCCATCGTAAAAATCTCTAAATAACAATACCGATATTCCCGATTTTGAATCTTGAAAATTAAATTTGGATTAAAAAATAGCGACACCTAAAAATATTAAATAATATGATATTTATTGTTAGACAAATTCGATAAATTTTAAGTATTTCTTTCGCACTGATTAGATCCGCCATTTTGAATTTTAAAATGTCAATTTTATATTTGTAATTAGAAACACCAAAAACCTCCAAGAAATAACATTTGGGTAAACTCACAATCAGGAATCAGACTATTTTAAATTTCTCATCATCCACCTTCCATCCGCCATTTTGTATTTTGAAAATCTAACCTTTTATTTGTATTCAGCCATCGTAAAAAGTCCTAAATAACAATACCGATATCTGCCATTTTGAATATTGAAAATTAAATTTAGATTCGAAAATAGCGACATCTGACAATTTTCAATATTAATATTTATACAAATTTAATAGATTTTAAGTATTTTCTTCACAACCATTTTGAAGTTGGAAAATCTAACTTTATATTCGTAAACAGAGACACCAAAAATATTTAAGAAATATAACATTTGGGTGAACGTACAATCGGTGAATTTTATACTTCTCATCCGCCACATTGGATCCGCCATTTTTTAAGATTCGTATTTAGTTACTTCAAAAAACCCTAAATAAGGACATTTCGTCAAACTCGACAAATTTTAAATAATTTACCCGCCATATTGAATCATTTCATTTGAGTTTTAAAAAACTTACCTTAGATTTGTAATCAGCAAGCCTAAAAACCTCTAAATAATAACCGATATCCGCCATTTTAAATTTTTAAAATCTAAATTTATATGTTTTTAATTAGTGTCGGCTAGAAGCTCCTAAGTGAAAACATTTTTTCGAACTCAGTTAATTTTATATTTGCGCCATATTGATTTTTAAAAATCTAATTGAGGTTTAGTCATCCATAAATTACGTAACACGTTTTTTTTTTATAATTTTGTGCCCTCCCCCCCCCTACCATATGTAACAAGTCGTAACAAACTTATTCACCCCCCCCCCCTTCCCCTATGTCAGTTACATAACTTTAAAAAATATTTTATCACCTTCTGATTTACAAAAAGATTTCTTGTTTTTCACCAAATATCAAATAAATTTAAGGAATATAATTGTAATAAGAAAAATTATTTTCATTTTTGTACTAAATTGACTAAAAAATTTATGAATTTAACTAAATTTGAAAATTTCAAAAGAAGTACAATTTAAAAAGTATTTTAAACAATTAAAAGTTTAATAACACTTTATAATAATAATATACTATAAATAATTGAAACTTTAATTCTATAATGAATTTGACGCCATTTTGGATCCGCCATCATAAAATTTGAATTTCGCTGTACATTTTTGTTAAGAACACAATTTCTACGCGCTTTTGGTTCAGAGTAAATTTACACTGCTATTATTTTCTGTTATACAAAAAGATATATATATATAACGAATTTATAATAATCTTAACAAAAGAAAATTAAAAATATATTTTAAAAAATTTATTTACTGTAAAATGGGGTAAAGTCGGCCAGTCGGTAACCTATTTTTAAAGTATTTAATTATTCTTTTTTTAGAAAGAAAAATTAAAGATATTGTTTTGTTTTTGTCAATAGAAATGTCAAACTTGAATTTAAAAAATACTTGACGCAAATTCATGGGTTAGATCTAATAAAAATAATATTTTTGTGTGCATGCCTGTATTTTATCTCAAAAATAAGTAGTGTGAAAAAGGTAGTTGTAAATAATTATTGAAAATTTTTTATGCCCAATCAAACTGTACATCGCGTTGCTTGTGTCTCTGACGTAATTTACAAATAAAAATAACCTTCATGGGTTTATTAAATTTTGTGAAAAATCAGTTTTTCTAAAAATTTTACTTTTGTAGAGAAAAGTCGGCCATGGTTCGAATTTACAAAAATATTGTAAATCATATTTTTTCCACTTGTTCCCAATGTCCAAAATTGAAGAATAGAAAATGTTGTTTCTAAACTAAAACTTAAAAATGAAAGGGTGCATGGAAGATATTATTTCTCTAATTTAAAGCTTTGAATAATTCAGATGCGTTATTTTTTTTTGTTCAGGTTATGTTAAAAATCTGACAAAGAAATTTTGTCAAATCATAATATAAAGCTTAAATAAATATATATTTCATATTGTATTTTTAATTAACTTTATTTCCCATGAATAACAAAAAAAAACTAGCCGACTTTACCCCATTTTACGGTACTTTTGAGACAGTAAAAACAATAATCCTGTAAAAAGAAAAAAATTTTAATTTATGGTTCTTCGAAATTCTGGTTTTTTTAAAAAAGAAAAGTAAGGTATTGGTTAGTATCATTAAGATATATGTTTAATTATTTGTTATTGAAGTCAAATAAAAAAATCTAATAAACTCAAAATTTCATCTATATAATTTTAAAGACAACGAGAAAATAAGTTGACTAAAATTGTTTCTTTTGAAGAGTAATTTGAAATTGTATAATTGAGTCGAGATTAGGACGTTGTGTCTTATTTAGGTTGGGGCACCCTAAATAATTAAATTTTGCAGATATTTTTCAATTATTTTCCCTTGTACTCCATTGGTCTTTAATTGTTTCCCTACCAAAACCACCAGATCCGACCTTGACTACATTTTTCTTAGACTTTCCAGAACCCCTAACCTTCTGATCCAATAATTTTCCAATCTTTAGCAAAAACATTGCATTTCAAAAGATCTTTCAAACCGTCTATGAAATAAACAGTGGCGTAACAAGGAGAGCAAGGGCCCTGGGGCAAAAAGGAAAATGGGGCCCCAATTATAGATAATAATTTTCAAGTTTAATTCATTCATTCATTCTGTACATACCTGACATTTGTCACTAGATGTTTTTTTAATTTTTAAATCATACATATTTCATCTTTTAAAAATGTTTTCAAAATTTCAAATTTATAGCAATTTTAATGTCTTTAAATTTCATTTAATGTGAACTTGCATTGGTTAAAAGTTCAATTAATCCACGATTCAAAAAACACTAAATTTGAAGTGATTTAAAAATTTCTTCAATTTTTAATAATTCTTTTCTATTCTGATTTCAATTATTTAAAACACAATATTGTACTATTTTTATCATTTTTCAACTATTTTCTAAAATTCTTAATTATTTTCATTGTTTTTAAATTGTTTCTCTAAATCTTAAATTTACCTTCCTCAAATTCCAATGATTTGGTTTGGTTTTCTCAATCACTTTTTCAGTTTTAATTATTTTTGCCTTGACATTTAATCAATTTAATTATTTATTCGTAAATTTTATATTATTCATAGCAAATTTAAATTAATTTTTTTAATTTACCTTTATTTTTGTCATTTTGCAATTATTATTTTCAATTTTCAACCATTTTCATAATTTCTGAATTAATTTACTGAGCTTTCAAATATATATCTCAATTTTCAATTATTTTGTTCAATTTCCATTTATTTTTATTATTTTACAATTATTTTCTCCATCTTTTAATATTTTCATTAATTTTTAATTAATTGCATAAATTTTCAGTTATTATCTCAAATTTAGATTATTATTGTCTTCAATTTTCAATTTTTTAAACGATTTTTCAATTATTTTTTTTTACTTGAAAACAGATTCTGTAATTTTATATTATTTTCTCCGATTTTTAAAAACTTCCATTCTTTTGGCATAATATTAAAAATTTTCAAATATTTATCTGAAATTTCAATTCTTATTTTCATCAATTTTGGGTTATTTCTGAGATTTTTTAATTAAATTCTTTATTTAGAAATTTGGAGTAGTTTTGTAATTATTTTCTTTTTTTAAACATAATTAAAATTATATTTTATATATGATTTTTTCAATTATTTGTCTCAAATTTTATTTATTGTTATCAATATTTCATATTTAAATTATTTTCAATATATTTCAGTTTTTTTCTCAATCTTAAATTATTTTCAGGATATTTTAATTATTTTTTTCTATTTTGAATTAATTTGATCATTTTTTAACTACTTTCCTCGATTGTTATTTTCTACAATTTTTAAGTATTTTTGTAACATTTCAATTATTTTCTTTAATTTTCAACTATTTTCATTTGCTTTCATAATTTCGAAATTTTTTTAATATTCGTAGTTTTCATTTATTTTTAGCTTTCTTCAATTCTTTTCTCCAATTTTCAGTTATTCTAATTTTTTTCAATGGATTTCCAGGATTTTCATGTAGTTTCAAATTTCAATTATTTTTTTTTATTTAAAAAAAATTCCTTTAATTTTTTCAATTATTTCACTCAAATGTAATTTATATTATCTTTTACAACTTATCATTGTTTGTATCATATTTCAATTTTTTTTTCAAGTTTTAAATTGTAAAATCATTTTTCAATGATTTTCCAAATTTTATATCCTTCAATTTTTAATTTTCTTCCATTTCTTTTTTAATTTCTACAATTTTAAACTATTTATATGAGATTTCATTCAATGTTCACTTATTTATATGATTTTTTATATTATTTTCTTCAATTTTCAATTACTTTCGTTCTTTTTCGTAATTTCCAAAAAGTTTTTAATTATTTCTGTTTAATTGAAAATTATTCTTTCCAATTTTATATTATGTTAATCTTGATCATTTATTTTCTCTAATTTCTAATTATTTTCTTTTTTTTCAATAAACTTCTGAAACTTTTAAGTATTTTTCTGAAATTTTCTTTAACTTTCCTTTATTTAAAATATATATTATGTAAATTTCTCAACAATTTTCTCAAATTTTAATTATTTTTTAAAATTTTATATTATTTATCTCAATTTTCAATCATTTTTTTTTTTAAATTTTCAATGCTTTTTCCTAATTTTTCATTATTGTTTTCAATTTATTTGTAAGATTTTATAAGTAATTTACTAAAATTTAAATTATTTTCTTTATTGTTAAAACATTTCTATGATTTTTTAAATTACTTTTCCCAATTTTTAATTTCTTTCATTTTTTTTTCAATTATTGAATCTTGTTTGCAATTCATTTTCATGATTTTCAAGTAATTTACTCAAATTTAAATTATTTTCTTTATTGTTAAAACATTTCTATGATTTTTTAAATCACTTTACCCAATTTTTTTTTAATTCTGAAATTTAATAAATTTTGTCCTAAAAAAAAGGTTTATTAGGGTTGACTGAGGGCCCCCTAGGCTCAAGAGCCCCGGGGCACTGCCCCACTTTGCCCCTTAATAGTTACGCCACTGGAAAGAAACTAAAACCTAAAAGCCTTAAACTTCTTGACAAAAATTTGTAGGTACAATTAAGTCCAAAATAGATTAAAATCATTTGAATTTGCAACAGTTGCTTTTGTCACCGACTGTAATAGAGTAACTACCTTAATTTAAGAAGATGCTATTTGTAATTTCGTGCATTTAACTCGAAAGTTTTTTCCGTAAAAGTTGAGTGGTACCTACTCTTGAATCATAGTCAATGGGAAGCTCATAAAAATAAAAGTTTCAAACCCTCAATGCCCGTCTTGAATCGAAGAGAAGCAGGAATGCTTTTAAAGCTCCTTTCTCTTTTATCGCTGAAAGTTACGTGGATTCAGAGTGGACGAGGTCAGGAGAGCATTTTACTGAGCTGAACAAAGAATGGCGCAATGGTTTGAGTAACTTACCTTCTGAGAGTCGCCAATCGGTGCTCCTGGGCCTGAATATAGCCGTCGAGAGTGTCGATCAAGACAGCTTCCGTCTCCAGCAACTCTTCCATATCAGCAAGCGCCGTATAAAGCTCGCCATTTCCTAGATTGAAGAGGGTCATCATACTAGCTCCGATGAGCAACAATGATATTCGAGCCATTCTTCCGCACTGGAATAAAATTCAATTTCACAACCTGCAACAGAGCAAATAAAGACACTTTTAGATTTGCTTAGTACAGAAAAAAAGAATAGCGATTAGTTAGTATTTTAGCCAAAATAAAAGCTAATAAAAAATTTATAATTTCCTACTTTTAAACGAGAAATGAATGTTATAATTTTTTTATTTATCACTGGAAATGTATTGTAACGAGGTGAAAAATTATCTCTCACGATGTTTTTCAATTAATTTAAAAACATAAGTCTAAAATCAATTCATTCAGGCTGTTGTACAGCTGAAAGTAAACTTGGCGATTTGTACCTTTTTTGATTTGGAGTTTACATTCTAAATTAGTAAATTGTTAAGTTTTTATTTTATTTAATTAAATGTTTATTTTATTTTTAGTAGACTTTAATTTTGATCATCTAATTGCTAACGAGTCGAGGTAGGATTATCTTGGCACATGAGTTTGGAAGTGGGTTTCTTTCTCACAAGAATGCCAGGATTAGGACATAAGAGTAATATATTTATAGTTATTTTAAAATGAAAATTAGTTATTTTTTACTGATTACTGATGCATTTTATCAAAATATAATAAATATATATTGATTACTTACGAAAACGGATCTTTTTTGTTATATAAAGAACTCTTAAACAACCTTTATACTGCCACGAAAGCACTACGAAACTAAGCTTCTTATTTCGTAAAGTCACATGCTCATAATTGTGGGTCATTACAATTTCATTTCATTTAAAACTAATTAACCGCATTATTACCAAATTACCATTCACTTTGTTTTTAGATAACATTTTTATTATTAGTATCGAATTATTTTTACATTCCCTACTGACAGAAAATATCTAAAAACTGACTTGATAAAATGACTAAATGAATACAGACATTTTTAAGGTATTACTTAAATGATTTTATACACAGAAAACCAATTTTTCTTTTTAAAACTGCTTTTAAATACCAGCAAGCTTCATATATGATTCTTTATAAAAGTGTTTATAAGCGTACTTCAGAAATGCTTTATAACACAATAAAGAAAAATAATTACCAATCATTTGCCGCATAGAAATTTAGCTGACTAATTCAAGATGGTTGCCGTCAGTGGAGGCGCAGGAGAGTTTTCGTTTTTGTCCGCTTTATGGCTAGACCTTCACTGTTAAAAATATTTTGAAATTCACTACACTTTTATGTTACATTCGTAACAGAATTTCCTATATGTCAGTACAGAAAAAAAATCCTGATACACGTGACAGAAATTTCTATCACAATCCTCCTCGCTCATGCGCAGAATCAATAAGGTTATGTTAAATTTCTGACAATATATCTATATGCATATAGATCTATAATATCTATATGCCCAAGATCCGTAACCCTAAGTGTGGACCTAGGATCTTGGATCCGCGAGATGGCACCGATGTAAAACCCTATACAATTAAAAGGCTGCTAAATATATTTTCAATTCGTTAATTGCCTAATCTTTACTGATAAGAGTTTAATCCTGTTTAAAGATAAATTAAAATAAATTTCAATAATGGTAAGATTTTCAACCTCTTACTTAATCTCCTTCTCACGGGTAAATATATTTTGTTTACATCACAAGAGTAGAGGAAAACTACGGAAAACCTCTTACTGAGTACTGCAGGCTTATTGACTGCGCTGAGTCTGAATGTTTACCTTCGAAATCTCAAATGGTAGGTAGACAAATAGTCCCAGGCGTCAAACCATTTCGCTTAGAATCGTTGGTATGTGCGACTTGTCAGCAGTTCGGGAGACTGGTTCAAAATTTCAACTTTGAAAATTTTTCTAGAAACCCTAATATTTTCGATAATACGATTCTGCATCAAAATTTGTTAGATCATAAGAATTCCAAAATATATTTATTTTCGAAATTCCAGTTTTCCTCGCACGTCTATTTTTCTAGAGTGATCAAGGTGTTTGAAGAATTTTCAAGCAGAAAACAACGTCGATTATCAAACACCTTGTTTTTTTTCTAAAAACTTATGCTTGAGGAAACCTTGAATCGATAAAAATAGTCAAGTGCCGAAAATATACATCTCTTTATAGAGTATTTTAATGTGACGTCACAAATCAAGAAGGTTAGGTCATTTTGTTAGGAAGGTTAGGCGTAGACCCAAATTTACATTGTGCTATAAAGGGATTTCTAATATAAAAGTTATTTTAGACTAATTTATTTAAAAATTGCATAAATTGTTGCTATTAGAAGATGGAATATGTTTTTTTACATTTTTATAATGTGTTTCATATTCCTTGTCAATTAATTAAATTTTGTATTTAGAAGCCAAAAAAACAATCACACTGACAGAACTTTCTAACCTATGTTGAATTTTTCACTTTTTTTTTGCATTTAAAAATAAATCAGATAACCGTTAAAAAGTATGATTATACTACAAAAACGTAAAAAAATATGTTTCATCTTTTGCCTTTAATAATTCTAAAAGTTTTTTATTGAATTGTCATAAAAATCACTTTCTATTAAAAATCCCATTATAAAGTAATGTTGGGTCCGAGCCTAATAGCCTGTTTACACCTTCGAAAAAAAATTGTTTCGCATTGAAGAGAAGAAGACAGACTGTGTATCTGTCCTCTTTACTCTCATGCAAAAAAAATTTTTTTTCGAAGGTGTAAATAGGCCATAACCTTCTTGACAAAATGACCTAACCTTCTTGACTAGTGACGTCACATTAAAATATTCTATACTTTGCTACAGCTACATTACGTCTTACCAACCTTACCCATCCCTGAGAACCCTTACACCAGGGTTGTGTACATGTATGTTACATAGTTTGTTATGGCGCTTTCATACCTCGTCCGGTAAGTTTACTTTTTTCTCTTTCTAGTACACAGCAGTGGCATAAGTTTGTCTCGTTCTCGCACTAGTTATGTTCCCAGACCGTCCAGGACACATAATTAGTGCGAGAACGAGACAAACTTATGCCACTGCTGTGTACTAGAATGAGAGAAAAGTAAAGTTACCGAACGAGGTATGAAAGCGCCATTAATGTATGTTACCTAGGTAAGTTACCTACCAAATTTGTTACAAAATGCATTTTTTTTGGTGGTAGGGGGTAACATACGTAAAAAAGGTATGTTACTTGATGTAACATACCGGTAACATACGTAGAAAATCTCGAGTGACGCGTCATTACCCAACCCTGCCTTACACTCGTAACAGTAACCTCTCTACTAACCCTATACCTTGTAACCTGTCAAACTAAAAACAATATCAGTTAGTTAGATACCAAAATGGAATATTTTTTTTATTAAAAAAAGGGTAAAAATGGGGATAGTAACCCCCTAACCCTTTCGTTTCATGTTTTTAAGTCTTTTTGTATTTTTATTATGTTACAAATTTTAAAGAATTCAATTGATATTGGTAAGTAAAAATCTTTCCGGAATTCACTGTAGAAAACTCTAAGATATTATTTTTGTTAACAACCGTCTATATTTTGTTATGAGTTATAAATTGTCCAATTTGTTTTGTATATGTATATAATTTTAATTTTGTTGATTTCAAAAAAATCTAAAAACAAATGTGGTATGTATACCTTAGCCTACAAAAATGTCACATGTATATAAAGCGTTACTGATTCAAATTTGTTCATTTTACAGTCCTGAAGAGCCATGTTCCTGGCGAAATGCATTGACGAATAGTTTTTAGAAAAATAAAATTTTCTTAAACCCTTAAAATATATTTTTTGACTAAACTATCAAAAAGACCAAAGGCCACAAATTTTTACCACCACCTTGATGATTCTTAAGAAGCTGATGCGCGTGGAAAGTATTAATAACTAAAAAATTTGATCATGCTCCTTACTTTTTAACAAATTCTGATGTAGATTCTTATTTTCGAAAGAGTGTCGGGATTTTAGGGAAGAAATTATGAAAGCTAAAATTTCCAGGCAAGTCTCACCATCCAGTGCCATTAATATTTTTCAATTCTATAGAGAAAATTATTAAAATCGCGATGGGAATAAGGAAATGCTCCGATTCCATTGACGTAATTCTATTCTGTAACCAAAAAAAGATACTTCTGGACAAAATTGAAATAACTGATTCATTTTAATGATGCTTCTTATCTCTTTCCATCACCGTGGTTTTATATTGTGCTTGTTGGCATAATTATTTAAAAAAATTCTGGTTTAATTATTGATCCTTTGATTATTCATTTAACAAAAGTTCAAAATTTAAAAGAGTGTCAAGATTTGAATATAATTCCCACTAATATTATAAAAATTAAATACTGAACATACCATTCATTTAACCTTTGGAACTGGTCTCAGGGTGACTAACTTAAATAAAAATTCATTGTTGCATGCACCCGATTGGAATCATCAGTAGGATACCTTCTTGCGAGTTTAAGGCTCAGGCTAGTAGTAATTCACTGATAGAAGACTTAAGGATTTTTTTTTAAAAAATCCACTTTAGACCCTCTTAAAAATCTTTTGATAGTAAAAATGATAATTAATACCAATAATAATTGAAATCAATTAAAATATTACAGACGATTGCTATTTGTATCTATTAAAATTTTGATCAATTTTGAAATGTCGACAGATTGAAATTACAAACAATTAAAGCTTGATTCAATTAATACTGCGGTCTCCGGAAATTTACATCGATGAAATTTTGGATTGATGGAAATTTGTCTTGAATTAAAATTATGATCGATTGACACTCACAGATCGATCAATTTAAATTAAATGTTGACGATAAATTAATAATAATTATATTCGAATATAAATGTAAGCAACCTTTGTCAATTAAAAGTTTCTTGTTTTGAAATGTTTTACAATGTTAATTAGATGAAACCGCAATTAAATATAGTCTTTAAATTAAATCCAACTCTACTCAAACTCAATTTGTGTTAAATAGTTTAAAGTTTAATCGAAAGATCAATGTTAACGGAATGAGAAGGAATCTAATCTTGATTTCAATTATTAAGGAGCTGTGAGGAACAGATCGATGCTCTTGACTTGAGTACAACTTGGCTTTCGTTACTATATAAAGAAAAATAGATATTTCTTTTTACAAGAAAGCTTTTAAAAGATGACATAAAAATATAAAGTACATAAATAAAATAATCACAACAAGTTATTGCTCTCGATTTTCAAGTTTTCAATGTTTTTTACCAGACATATGAATTCTTCTTTATTAATAATTAAGTATTTCGAAAATAATTAAAGGTTTTAATTTTTTACGAAAATATTTTTTAGTATTATCCTTTCACTTTTTGGGTAATATTTAAATTTTTAGATTTATTTTCAGAAACAGTGGAATAATTATACACTAAAAATTATGCAATACTCTATACATAATCGAGTATTGATTGACTTCATAATTATTATTTCCTCTAGGTTTTTATAGCAAGTAAGTTATCAAATAATGGATCCAGCATAAATAATGCATAATTATCTCACCTGGAAATCTAATTAGATGCAATTTGCATTTTTTAATTGTTTCAGTAGCTAATTGAGACCGAAAATATGTTTCAATAAATGTCATATTTTGTAGTCGGTATATTTGAGATAATTATTCATAATTAATTAAAATTAAATATTATGTTGTTCTAAAAGTATCGCCGTTTTCTAAAAAACGATAAATGTTTCTGAAAATACTCTCGGATATTTACCAATGAGTGTCATTGATCCTCATAATTATGGAGCGTATTTGTCATGGTTCTAATTTACTTTTCATTAACTGCACAGAGACAAACAGTAATTAATTTAAAGAGCATTTCACTTGCTACTCTAATATATTCATGTCCTTTCCAAAGTGTGGTTGAATTGAGTCTAACTAATCACAGTTAACAAGTACATACCGAAACATTAATGCCGATACATCTATCGGTGGTTATACGGTTGAATACATGCGCTTCTGTAGAGAGGAGAGTAAATCAGTTACATTTAATACAGAACATCAGTACTTACTGAAAGTTCTGCAACTGTCCACATACCAACTACTATATTTTAATTACAGATTGAGGTATCATTATTATACGCATTCTGTATTATGTATCTATGGAAATTATGCCACAATCAATGCTAGAGTAGACGAGAGAATTGTCAGTCTGTCAGAAACAGGAGTATTGTTTACCAACATACATAGTAAATTAATTATAATTCTAAATCAATTATTAAAATTATTATCTAACAAATAATCAACTAAACAAATGAAAATTTAGTAATAAAATGGTCTAAGATGTGTTCCTTAAATTATTTCGTACTGGCTTTATTCAAATCACATAAACTATAAATTGTCCAAAACAATATTATAAATCACTAGATTATACAACGCGTGCTGGTGCGCGATAAGCTTTTACAACTTGTGTTATCAATAATTGTAAATAATTTAAATATATTATTTAAAAATAACTTAAACACGTTTTATTTATAAAGGACAAACTTTATTTATTTATTTATTTAGTAAATAGTTGAAAATATAGCAAAAATTTGAACTAAAGAAAAATTGTAGAAAATAATTGAAATTTACAAAACTAATTCCAAATTTTGAAAGTTATTTGAAAAAAAAATAATGAAGGCATTTAAAAATTGGAGAAAATAATTAGAAAATCGTAGAAATATTTTGAAATTGAAGAAAATCATTGAAATCTGAGAAAAATACTTGAGAATCTTAGAAATAAATTCAAAAAAATAATTGAAAATCCAGATAAGAAATTGAAAATGTAGTAAATTAATTCAGGAAAAATACAGATGATTAAAAAGTAAATAAAATAATGTGAAAATAATGTAACTAATTTAAAAATTGAAGAAAATTATTGAAATTTAAAAAACCACAGAATATATAATAATACTAATAAAAGGAAGTAAAAACTAACACTGAATTCGTAAAATCAGCGACTCCAAAAACCCCTGAGTAACCAAGTTTAGGCAAATCTAAAGGATTTTCAATTTTTCGTCTGCCATATTGGATCTGCCATTTTGTATTTTTATAAACTAACACCGGATTCGTAATCAGCAACCCAAAAAACCCCTGTGCAACAAGTTTCAAGCAGATCCATTAAATTTATAAAAATATGTCCGCCATGTTGGATCCGACATTTTGAATTTTGAAAAACTGACATCATATTCATAATCAGCGACCCCAAAAACCTCCGAGTAAAAGGTTTCATTCGAATTCGTTGATTTTTAGAAATTCGACCGCCATCTTGGATCCGCCATTTTGGATTTTGCCGACCTAACATGATAACTTTTTAGGGACATCATTTACCAAAAATTTAAGCCATAAACGAATTGTTTTTAAGGTCAACTTTTTTTTAACAAGTTTTTTAATTCGATCTATTCATTTTTTCTTGTTTTCTAGCCGCCATATTGAGTTGCCATTTTGAAAATTTCAAAAACGCCACACGGGCCCTTAAAGAGTGATCGAGGACGAAAATTTTCAGTCCAGGGTCATTAAAATCGGTCAATATGAATTCTGGGCAGAGCTTTGTTCCGTTTGACAAAGAACGTCCCATATATTAAATAAAGAAAAGTTATTAATTTTGAGAAAAATATTTGAAAATCTTTGAAATTAATTTGAAAAAATGAAAATAATGAAAAGTTGGAGAAAATATAGTAATTGAAAATGATAACTAGGTGAAAATTATGTCCATTTCATGGACAATTCGCTTTCAAGTAAGGAAAATAATTTAAAAAAATTTTAAATTATGAATAGCAATTACAATAATTGAAAATTAAAAACAATAATTGAATTTTGAGAAATTACTAAAAAATCTTAAAAATTAATTGAAAAAATTAGAGTACTCAAATATTGGAAAAAATAATTCAAAAATGATTTTAAAAAATTGAAAATTAAAGAAAATAATTGAAATTTTAGAAAAATAATTGAATATTTCTCTTGTAAGCCCGTTTATAATGTAAATAAATAAATTACAAAATATATATGAAATGAAAGAAAATAGTTGAAACAACAATAACTTGAAAAAAATGAATGAAATTTGAAAGAAATAATTGAAAATAATACAGAATTTTTTTTTAATAAAAAAATTCATCAAAATAAATAAAAATTGAAAAAAAACAATTGAAATAACAGATAAATAGTTCAAAAGTTTGAAAATGATTAAAAATAAAGCAAATAATAATTGAAAATTGAAGAAAATGATTGTAATTTAAGAAAAATACTGAAAAGTCTTTTAACTTAATTGAAAAACGAGAGTAATTAAAAATTGAGAGAAATAATTGAAATCAATTGAAAATGGAACAAAATAATTAAAATTTGGGAAAAAGAACTGAAACAAATGCAGAATGCATATGAAATTGATGAAACTAATTGAAATATACTAAAAACAATGATGAATTGAAAATAGTAAATAAAATTTTAGAGAATGATTGAAAAAATTACAGATTGTATTTGAAATAAAAAAGTAATTGGATAAATCATTTGAAAAATTGAAAATTGAAACCATCAATCTAAATTTGACAGAATGACTGAAAGTTTAGGAAATGAATTGAAAAAGTAGAAAAATAATTAAAAAGTGGAAAAAATGATTGCAAAATAATAATAAGAGAAATAAAAATTGAAAAAAGTTATTGAAAATTAAGATAAATAATCGCAAGTTTAAGGAATTAATTCAGAAATAATAGAAATAATTAAAAAATAAGAAAATAATAAATTGAAATATGATAAGACTAATGTAAAATTAAAAGAAAAATTAAATTTGCAATAAATAATTAGAAATTCAGGGAATTAATTGAAAAATAATGAAAATATTCAAAAATAGGTAAAATAATTAAAAATTGAAGAATATCGTTTGAATAATTTAAAAATACAATATTAAGATTTCAAGAAAGTAAATAAAAATAATGAAAACGATAATTAAATTTTCATTTATGATTCGATACTTGTCTTTGTAAATAAATAAATAAATAAAATACTCAAATGATTACTTGCAATTTGAACAAAATAATTATAATTTGTAAAATTCAAAAATGGTGAATGGAATTAAAAATTAATGCAATAATTTATAATTAATCATTAATTAAATTGATGTAATGTTAAAGAAAGTCATAATTAATTAATACTGGTTTTTATAAAAATAGTGCGGCCTTATTGGCTAGCGATATATTTATTTATTTATTTATTTATTTATTTATTTATTTAATGTATAATAATATTATGTTATATTTTCAAAAATTTGTTTCATACTCGTTATATTTTGAATACTGTATATTAACATTCTATTATTATTACCTCTTAATGGGGTTTTCACACGTGCATTGTACATTAAATAAAAAGAAAATAATTAAAACCGAAAAAGTAATTGAAAAAATTAAAGGAAATAAATGAAATTTGCGGAAAGTAAATTTAAGATTTAGGTTAAAAATTGTTAAAAATTGAAGAATGCAAGTTTATTTAATTCAGTATATACAGTCAAGAGAGCCCATTACATTGTTTAAAAAAAAGAGAAAAATTTATACAAAATTCAAATTAATTAAAGTTTGAATAAATTACAATTGTTATAAATTCAAAATTTGAAAAATTTTTTAAGAATTGAAAATGATTTAAAATTTAAAACAAAAAACATCTTGTAACAAACTTCAGGTGTGCGCAGAATGAATAAATGAATGAAGTTTGAAGATTATTATATATAATTATGTTCGTTCGAAACCACAGTAATTGGATATCCGCAGCAATTGATACACTAGATATAAAAAACATTGTTAAGATTTTTCAAACAAATTTTTTATATTCAACCTAAGATGATTCGATTAAAAAATTAACAAAAACTGCTCTTAAAATGTTGCGACTTAAAACATCATTTCTTTTCTTCCCTAAACTTAAACTTTCTTTTTACTGCGAAGGTCCTTAGTTATAAAAACTTTGATCTTCCTCTAAATTAATGATACCTATATATTTTTCTTAAGGTGCTTAACACGAGATTCTTTTAACAGTGCGACGCTTAAAGAGAAATATAGACGTAGAAATTCAGGGAAAATTTATATTGCAGCATTATAAAATGAGCAAAAAGGTAATCAAATATTTACCGTAATTTTGACAATGTGACTCGCATTCGACGAATTTAAACTGATCAAATAAATCCCTTGTAAAAGCTAATATTGTGATAACAGATATACTTTATTACTTTCATTTATATTTTATCACACTGGAAACATCCAGGTGATAAGTGACAAATATTAGCGAAAAATACTAAAACATATCATCCCTGATAAATTACAAAATTTATTTAATATACGTTTTCGTTTCGCAAAACTTTGTATAATTATTTATTTCTCTTTTATTTGTATTTCTAATTTGTTTGGTATTTTAAAATAATTGTCAAGGAATCTTTTATTAATTTCATGAATACGTTATTATCTCATAGAGATTTTTATTAGTTTTTTATTTATGGGAGAAAAAGGGCAATAATTGAACAAAGATAAAGCTAAATATATGCAGAATATACATATTTGTGTAAATATCTAAAGTATCCTAAATCATCAAATGATGTGTATATATTGTTAAAATTGAATAAAATTGAACTATAATTAAAACAATTATACCAGAATGCTTAATATTTGACATAATGACGAGAATCGTTTTGTAAAAAATTTACCTTCTTCACCGTGACGGACATTAAAATGAGAAATGAACCCGTTTACAAAAAGTGTTCTCCCCTCGGTAGAGTTATTTTTTTTAAACATTATCTAAAAAAAATAATATAGTGTGAGGGTGAATGTTTAAAGAGTACACATTTTTTTTGTTGGCATCTCGTTAGACTACATTGTTGACTCAGTGAGAATAAGTTGCCCTCATTCATATTCACATTTTTCATATTCAAGAGAAATTACAGTGTTTAAGAGTGCGTTATAGAGAGAGAATCTTTTTCAAATATTTTTCAGAACAAATGAAACAAATTGATTGTACAGAAAGTATAAATAATTAAAATACATGTAAATTTGCATTTGTAGCAATCGAAGGTCATACTGGGAAATTAATTAAGCCACATACACATGTCCTGGGTAAATAAAGGGTTCGATTGGGAATTTGCTATTCAAATTACACGTGAAAAACCAATTTTTCATTATCTATTCACTTCATGTTAATGAATGCATGCGTAGGAAGAATTTTATTATCTCTTTTGTAACGAGTAATTTGATTCATCACGAGGAAACAGGATATATTTTGATGGTGATTTTACGAGACTTGAAATACAGATTGTATATTAATTTGAAATACTTATCAATTTTCTTCAAATAAATTTTATAAAGGTGCGTTGAATCTGAACTTAGAACCTTTTACCTTTTTTTTTTTATTGGAATCGTTTTTCTCCCCTCTGGTAGTTTTTATATTGTATGTCACTGAGGACCTGTTAAGGGTCTTATAAAAATTTTGACAATTTATGACACTCGGGGTGATTTTAAAGCGGTCGTTGAAAAGTTTTTGCGTCTCTGAAGATTAAAGTTGGCGAAAACTCGAGAAACCACACCTGGTGGATCAACGATTTATTCTATCGTGTTATAGCGAACATGATACACGAGGTGACAAGAAAAGACATTTTAGAACGTGGATCGATTGTAAAACGATTTGTCCATAAAGCGAAACCGATTAAAAAAGTCTCAGTGTGCTGTGTCGGCTAAATTGACAATTGATAAATGGATGTATTTTATTGATGCGTTTACGAATGTAGAAAAATTTATTTATAGGATTGGACATGTTCGACTGTTCGTTTATTTATCCAATAATTGTATTAATTCAGACCTGCAGTATTTGATATTAATCTTCTTTGATGTAGGATAATTCTCTTGTTATTGAAGCGGATGGAAATGTCAGGTAATTTGCCAATCAAAAATTAACGTTTCGAAGTATAATATTAGCGTTTTACTTTTCACATATAAATCATTTATATGCTACTGGTGTCATGTCTAGAATGACCCAATATCTTAGAGGGGTAATTTTGTATTGTCTATTTCAATCCTGCCAGATGTTGGTGCTGAAATAATTATAAATATATGTAAAATTATTGTTGTGTGGTTGGTGGGAGATCTCCTTCCATTTTGATAGTCAGCTAGGACCTGATGCGATCATGCAGGGCAGTTCCATTTTGGGCTTTATACAGTCTACATCGGGCACGTTTTACAGTGCAGTTCCCGACAGTTTCTTAACTGGTTCTCCAATTTATGTTTATAACGGGTAAACAAATGTGACGTATTCTAAATTTGTAAGAAGAATAAACTATCCTTTGTAAACTATAAAAGTGATGTGAAATACCATCAAACTCTTCTAACACCATCCTAGCTTCTACAAATAGGATTCCTACATTTCATATATTACTTTCCCCGATCTTACAAATTCTACATTTCGACATCTTAAATTGCATTATCTTATATTCAGATTCCCCAACCGCATTATTCGAAATTACGAACCCTAGATCCCAATATCCTACATAACGGATTTCGACATTTCATGCTTTACTCCACTAACACTACTTTCAATATCTCATATTCTCTAATCCCGTATTTCTATGTTCCGCCATCCTGAATATTCCACTATATTATATTCTTGTTCCAGTATATCACTAACTCGGATCAGGCAATTTTATACTACACCTTCTTGTATTCTAAAATTTTATATCCTTGTTTCTAGATCTAATTATTCGACATTACGTATGGATCCCGCGTCCCAAATTTTAATATCCTAAATTCTGGTTTCCAACGTGTCGTAATCGACCATCCAGATTTCCAGAAACCCTGTTTCCGACTTTTCATAAATCGCTATTCCCCATCTCGTAATTTTATTCTTTGCATTCCCGTATCCTATATCCCATAACTTTTTCCCTGAATTCCATTTTCGACATTACGGATGGATTCCGCCTCCCAGTTCAGATTATCGTAATCCTAATATCTCCTATCTTATGCAAAGTCATCCTTACAAATGCTTAAAAAATTTTATGTATGCCGCAAACCATGATACAATATGATACAAACTCAGCTGTTTGTGGAAACTACAGTCTCCTGCATATAACGCATGAGGGTCAGTGACTGAAACATGAAATTTTTTTGCGTGTACTATCCCGGATTTCAAAATTCTACATTCCTTCAACTTTTAATTGCTTTATTTTATAACCTTGTTCCCGGATCCCATTATTCTACATTATGGATGTATCCTGAATCCTATAACCCTGGATCGAATTATTACGTATTCTGAATCCCGCATTTCAGATCCTTATATTCCCGTATCAATCATCTTATACCGTTGTTCCCGGATCTCATTGTTGTACAGTAAACATGGATCCCACATCCTAGATCCCCGGGTCGAATTATTAGATATTCCGGATCTTACATCCCAGTTCAGATAACTACATCCTAATTTCTCCTTTTTCATACTTCGTAATCCTGTCAAACGCCCAAGAGACTTTTATATATGGCACAGACCAAGATGCCGTCTGTAAGTGCGTCAAGATGGATGGATCCCTCATCCTAGATTATAATATTCCCGCATCCTACCATCTTAGGTCCTTGTTCCCGGATTTCATTTTTGACCTTACGGATTCATCCGGCATCACAAATATCCGGATCCAATTATTGGTAATCCCTGATCTCGCATCCCAGTTCAGATTGTCCTTCATTCTTCGCATTCCCGTATCTTATATTCTCTTAACTTTTTTCCTGAATTTCATTTTCAACATTACGGATGGGTCACGCATCTCAGTTCAGATTGTCCTAAATCCTAATTTTTCTCATTTCATGCAAAGTCCTTCTCGCAAACGCCCAAGAAACTTTATGGAAACCACAAACCATGATGCAATATGACACAAACTTAGTTGTTTCTGATAAACTACGGTTCTCGCATGTAGATGGCTCACAGGGGTCTGTGAGAGTTAGAAGAATTTTTTTGTGTGCACTATCCCGGATTTCGTAGTTCTACTTTCCATCATCTTGAATTCCTCTATCTCATATTCTTTCTTCCATATCCCATTATTCTACATAATGGATAAGTCCTGCATCCTAGATTTCAATACTCCTTCATCCTAACATCTCATACCCTTTTTCTCGAACCCCATTATTCTGCACTATGGATGGATGCCTTTCTCTAGATTCCAATATCTGACGTTTCATAGTCTGTTATCTTGAATTCCGTAATTCTGCATTCCGCTATCTTAAATTTCACTTTCTTATATTATTGTTCCCGTATCCTACTATTCAATATTACAGATGGATCCTGTATTCCAGTACCATTCCTGCACCTAGGTTTCCACAAACCCAATTTCCGATTTTCCATATTTCACTGTTCCGCATCCCGCAACTTTTATACTCCGCATTCCCGTATCCTAACATCTCATATCCTTTTTTCCGGATCCCATTATTCGATGTTACTCTTTTTTAACATCCAAAATCCCGCTTTTTCAATTTCCAACATCCCGATTCCACAATGCCGTATCCCAAATTTTTTTATCCAACATTCCGACATTACATCCTGCTATCTTGAAATAACTGCACCGTGCTCGGATCAACAGTACAATAGAAAATAGATGAACACAAGATACTTGAGAATGAAGTAAATTGCAAATCCTCGCATTTCACGGTATAATCAGAATCAAATTTTTTTCATGCCCAAACGATTAACAAAGTGTAAATTGAAGCATCTTCTGAAAACAATACGATCCCTCAAATTCAACATTGTCAATTTCTATTGCCAGATGGAGTGTCAAGTCAAGGGTTTCAGCTGTATTTGACTACGTGAGTCAAATATTCGTTACATATAAAGGAACTAGAGAAATGAGAAATATGACGCTAAATAGACGTCGAAAAAGATTTCTTTTTTTTGAAAACGTAAAAGGGCAAGTATATTAAGTATAAACGAAACAACTGAAACAAATAAAACAATATCACTTTACACTAATAAAATTAATTTCAATCTCGAGAGTTAAGAAGTTCTACATCAAGAAAAATATGATAAATAGAAGATATATATAAAGTATTCAAAGGTTGATAAAATTTCATTAAGTCCAAAAAATAAAACATGAGAAGTCAAGTGGTGGCTGGAAAGAGCTGTAGATGGATTAATCTCGGCAACTCTGGTCTCCTGTTCTCTACTCTCTGCGGCGGTGATGCTGGTGTTCGTCTATTCTTTAAGGTGGCGCTTAATTAACGCCGCTTTCATGAGTTTCCGGAACGTCGTTCTTTTTCCCGGTTTCAGCCCACTTCAAGCTACACTCTTGAGAGGTGCTTTCAGGAAAGAGACCAGTTTTACATATAATGTGCACTACATTGTAAAAGAGCCACTAACACTAATATGTTCCACACGCAGACCGCCAACTATGTACTCGCTATAAAGATCAAAGCGTGAAAAATATCCGGACGACAAAGGATCCAAGAATTGGAAAATTTCATGTACACAAGAAACTTGCATATTACGTGAAATGAATTTCCAAGTGGAAAAGAATTTCAGGAAGGAAACTTCATCAAATTAGAAAATGTGCTCTTTTAGAACATACCAACTGATTTAATTTCAAGTTTAAATTACTTGTTTCTGCGTCAAAACACACACGTTTGAATTGAAAATGAAATTTCAAGCAAGTGAAAAAATTTTAAATGTTTAGAAAAAGTAAAAAATAAATATTGTAAAGAACTTTAACAATTTCAAATTGCTGAGTACATTAAATTATTTGATTAATTAAATACTCTAACAATATTTTGCCCTTTGGGTCTACATGAATATTAATTAGTATATCAAATTGAATCATTCTGCACAATAGCCTTCAAACTTTCATCAAAAATTACAAAAGAAACTTTCCTCTTTAAAACCATTTATGTGAAAATATCTTGTTAAAATATAAAAATTGTATTTCCCCTGTAGATAAATGTATTAAAGATAATAAAAGACAAAGTTTTGTAAGTGGAATGTTTTTCTATGCTTTATTTATTAATTTGTCTAGATTATCAAATCAATTGTAAATTAATAGGATAAATCTTTTTTGTCTTTTTGTTTTTGGTCATAAATCAATTAAGATTTAGTTCAGATCTACAAAGAACAGTTTTTTAGAAAAAACATATTTATGGTGAAAATTTAAAGTAAACATGTCTTGGTATAATAACATTATTTACCTATGATCTATATAAGTAACAAAAAGTTTTCTGTAAAAAGTTTTGACATTTTGTCAGAAGTTTTCAGAAAATAAATCCCTCGTACATGTGCTTATTTGTCAACTATGATAAAAATGAAAACTATATTTACGTTCAAAACGGTTACATTGATGGATTTTTTAATTCGACATGTGTAAATAACAATGTTAACAAGGAACGTTAGGTTTTTCGCTACTTCGATACTGCTGTCACGGCTCATCCTAAGTATGGTAACTGACGCTTTAGGTGTAAATTACATGATAGCAAAATATCATGATAGCACTTGATCCCTTTAGAAGCCACGACTATTATAAATTATATTTTTATAAACGTTATTTAAATATATAACATCGGTTTTTGTATTTACCGAGTTTGGGTTCCTAATTATATGGGACATAGTACATTTCAATAAAACTGCGTTTAATAAAATTTCTTTCAGTGGACAGGATTTAAACATTTTGAAAATCAAAAATGTCATCTTCCTTGTGTAAATGTTTCATAAGAGCTGATGATGAGTTATCCGATTTACATGAATTTTTGTGTTGGTTCATTCTTTCTCTTGCTTTTTGTGATGTTTGATCAACACACCGTTAAGAAAAGAAAAAAGTTCCTAGGGCTAAGTAGCTCTCAGTGGAACAAAGTATACATAAAATATATAAATGTTGTAATGTACATGGCCGATAACAGAGAAAAAGATAGTACTTTAATATTAAATTAGCGGAAGAGAAAAAAATAATTACATATATAAGAGAGAATGGGAAAAAGAAAAAAAAGAACGAACTTATGTTTAACAAATTGAATAACATTGAAATAAACTGTTGATTAAAAAATAAATAAATCGAGAGTAAACCATGTTACCAATAAGTAACTTCGAGGATAACATTATCGATACTTATCAGTAATTTAAATAACAATTTTTTGAATATAAAATTTGAATTAGTATCTCTGATATGTAAAGGCAGTTTGTTATTTTTGCATGGGCTAAAAATGACATTAAAATTATATTTTTTTTAAATACTTTTTACTTGTGCATAATTCTTGTGGATGTAAAGTATTTAAAGTATTTATGATTAGTAGATCTTTCTTTCTAAAAATTTTGTTTCTAATTGTAAAATTTTGTGAATTTCTTAGAAGCTAGTACAAATGATGAATTAAAACTGAACACACTGTATTTATCCTTTGACTTGTTTCTAGATATTAGTTCCTCATTCTTTACCCTCTATAGTAGCGTTTAATTTATCGCCCTTCGTTTTTCATTTCAGAAAACTCTTAACGTCCTGTCCTATTACAGAATAGTCGTCACTGTTTCTGCTTTTTCTCTTTTGCTCTTTCTGTATTTGCGTACATGCAAAAAAAGGGCAAGTCAAAGCGAGTCGACTTCAAAATGGTAATTTCACGCGCTCACGAGCATTTCGCCCGCGGAGAATTTGATTCGGGGCAGATAATTGTCTCGGGGTGTCTTTCTAATGCTCATTCCTCCTCTACTTTTCTTCTCAGATTGAAATTTGTTGCGTGCGTTTATGTCCAAAGTTGAAACATCCAATGTTCATCGGCTTCTGCTTTATTGCGTTTTATTCTCATTTCCATTTAAACTTTAACTTCGGTCTTTAGATTACTTGCCTTCTCTGCGTTTCTGATCTTGACTCCCTCAGTAGCCCATTGAGAACAGATGTTTTCGAACTGTGCTTTAATGGAAAATCCGCAGCAAACTAGGAATCGACTTGTTGCTTGACGTTTAATATTCTGCCTCTCAAACTTTTCTCATTCTTGTTATTTATAATTAATCAGAAATAATTTTTGTTTATTGAGATTAAAACTTTGTTTTCCTAATTACTTGTTAAGGGCATGCGATGGAAAATGACGTGATGCTTCAATAATGTTCAAAAACACACTGTAAATTCTATTATAAAATAATAAACACGAAAATTGATTTTATAATAAAGTTATTCGAATAATTAGGCTTAATTTTGGTATTGAATTTGATACACCCATTAATTAAACTGCGGAACGTAACAAGTAGAATGTACATGTAGAATGTATATCCTAAATATTAATAATGCTACCTCAAATTAATACATTCTCATACCGATTTTATCCCATTGTAGGCTAAAAAGGAAACCTACAGTGGATGTTGTACAAGATATGAAACTGAATTAACAAAATAGTGAATGAATTTATTTCACTTGCGTATACAAGCCGAGTACAGGAGCTAGCGAGATTGACAAATATTACTTTTTCTCGGATCAAGGATACACATTCTCCAGTCAGGTGCATTCCAATCGCTGCACCAGCGGAAAAAAGCAATCTCCCTGTTCGCACAATGATGACTGCGGGGTGCGTGTTCCATTGTCCTTCTTCCAGCTCTTTTTTCCGGTTTGCCCTTTTTGAAATTGAGGAAGAGTGGAAACAAGAAACTCGGAACTCCACACCATGCAAAAGAGCAGCCAGCAAAGAGGGGGAATGGGAAAAGAGACATTTCATTGTTTCAAACTTGCTCAGCTCTAATATCATGAAACTAACAATAGATGTAAAACCCGTATTTTGAAATATTTTCCATTGAAAAAAATGTATTCTGGTCTAGCCGTAGACAAGTACTTCAACAATATCAAAAAGAATCTAATTTTGGATTCAGAATTTCACGATTCAGGACATCTAAATATTGTAACTATTTTGATCGGGACTCTTACTTTTTAAATAAAATTTCCTGATCAATTTAGATACACTCCAGATTGCTTTTTAAAAACGGATTAATTTTCGTGTATCATAAAACTAATTGTGGATTGTTACGTATAAATTTCAGACTACTTCGGATTTGTTTCGAAGTATTGAGAACTGAATTTTCAAAGCTTATTGTGACGCCCTTTTTGATTTATAAATTTAATTATATTTTATTGTGTTCAGTTTTTTTTCAGAATAAATAAACATTCCGAAGTTTTTATTTATTATCGCTAGACTAAAGTAGAAATTTAATTATAGACTGTGTAAGGAAAGAAAAAAAGTACAAAGCTACAAATGTAATCATTGATGCAATAATGAGTAATAAAAATGATAAGGAACAAATGTCCAGATTAAAAATTTATTTTGAAACTTACATCAAATCGTCTATTCCATATATACGTGTGCACTGCTCGACGTTTCACAACCAACTGCTTCTAAAGTACTATAGGTAGAGCCAAAGGGCCTACAGTCCCTCAGGTGTCCAAGCGCAAATTTACCGCAACTTGCCTTATCTGTCTTCTTTTATTAATTAGAGACGGATCCACTTAAAGTTATTTATCCCCATAAATAATAGTCCGATTTGTTGGAAATTTTCAGAGAATACTTTTGAAATATTCTTCTTTTCGAAAATGCAAGAAAAAAATTATTAAATTTTTCAAAATTCTAACTAGATCTGCCCCTTCAATTGAAAGTTACAAGGAGCTGACCTAACATTTTGCGACGTCGCCTAAAACCTGAGCTGGACATTTTCGTTGATATATGAGAAAATAATTACTCTTAGTCGCAAGCTACTGGTCCGAATAAGTACCAAACTGAGAATAAGGGTACCCAGCGATTCACAAGGACACTTACTGAATCCGACAACGGAATTATTATTCGATAAATATTTCAGTTACTTGATAGCTGTTATGCCTAGTCGTTGGTGTACAATATGTTTCCCAAAAGTTTCCTCATTTTTACTAATGAGACCTTTTTTATACCAAGATATAAAATCACAAAAATCTGAATGAATATAGACCAAATTCTTATTCATAAACTGATCATAATAAATTATAGGAGAAACTCTGAATAGCACAATCGTTATTTCTGATGAATGTAAAAAATGTTTCAACTATACAGACTATTTTGAACAACTATTTCTTATTTTCCAACTATTTAAAACAAATAACAACGAAAAATATCCAATTTCCAAACTTTAGTAACAGCTTTAGTGCAATTTTCGGGTATTTTAAGATTGCATACGTTCTAAAGTAACATCCATTAACTTGTGTAACACACTTGTGAAATTTTCAAAATATTGAGACAGCGTTTGTACTTGAGTTTAGAAACTTTGTAGCTTCTATAACCGGTTCGTTTTCTGCCATCAAACTGGAAAATTTACTGGAGCAATTTCTCTTTTCCGTAATAATCTCAAGTAGGAAAAGTTAAATCTCTTTTAATCTGGATAATAATGTAGTATATCTTTCTTTCCGGGGCTTGCAGTGTGTTTCTTTTCTTAACAATATAAATAGATGCACATGCTATATCACCGTAATGGGAAAAGAGATCATCCTCGGAGCTTCCCCTTTCAATTATTTCCCTGCTTATCTGCCTTAGTCACGTTTATTTTATAACGTTGCCTCTACTAGATAAAATAACCTACGGCCATCATAGTCGCCCCATTAAAATGCAATTCTGCTCACCGTGCATAAGAGCCTTGTTCTTGGAATATTCTGGCTAGCATCGTCATCGATCCGTTAAAATCCATTGGAAAAATATTTATCCTCTTCAACCCTTTTAGTCGTCAGTAACCATCCAAACCAATCTTTCGCGTCAGAGAAATATTGTATCCTCTGCTTTCCCTAAAAATGTCACCGTCGAATGATAATTTATATTTCCTTAATCCCCCTCCCTTGTATCTTTCACTGAAAAGCATCATCCCCCAAGCAAACAGTTATTTTTCATTGTAAACATGAAGTAACCAGGTGACAAATCATCCTCTTTCTGTTTGGGGAAATCCGCAGATGTTATTCACCAATTCACCTGTCCATGAGGGAAAAAAGTTTCTCTAACCCTTTGAGCGGGGAGATTTATTAGCTGGTTGAAAAATAGACAAGTGTCGGTTCCTGTTTTTTTTCGATGTAGTTCAATGCATTCAATATTGCAAGAGAGCTATGGGTAAAGCTTCAAAAGGAACTGCGTTGTATTTTTTAAACAGAAAACGTAAAATGGTACGATCAAATTCGTCAGTATGTTTCAGAATTAACCAACCTCGTGCGAGTTTACCGTCTTTTTTAATTGATAGATTGTTGTTCGAAATGTTTTCAGCAACAAAAAACAGAATATACCCTAATAGCACCGACTAGGCCGGGAACGTTCCTGGAATGGGTTGCTGGCCCCTTGGGTACGTTCCCTTGGACCGCTCCAATATACCTGACAAATCCGTTCCGGATTTCACTAGGCTAGGAACGTTCCCGCGGAACGTTCATGGAATGTTCCGAGGAACTTTGAATACACATTCAAAAAATCGCAGAACGGGTTGCGGAAAAAGTATGCGGAAAAAGCTGAAAATTTTTTTATTAATATTATTTAATGTTTTTAATATGATTGCTTCTATAGAACAGTGGTCACTAAAATCAACTGCGCAGCTCTAGGTGCGATAGAAAACTACTGCGCAAGATATTAACATTAATTATTTTTCAATGTGTATTTAAAGTTCCTCGGAACATTCCAGGAACGTTCCGCGGAACGTTCCTAGCCTAGTGAAATCCGGAACGTATTTGTCAGGTATATTGGAACGGTCCATGTGAACGTACCCCAGGGACCGGCGGACCATTCCAGGAACGTTCCCGGCACAGTCGGTGCTATTAGGGTATTTAGTTTTTCCATTATGACACGGAGATCAATATCAAGTAACGAAGTGATAATTTGGTTAAAAAAGTATCAAATTATTTTTTCATAAAGTGTGATAGAATTTTGTAGTAATTGAAATTTGGATATCAGTTGGAAATTAAGCGAATTAAAATTAGAATTCATTTTCATTTTGTATTATTTCATGGTTGTAAATTAATTCATTTAAATGTAAAATGTTGAAAAGTAAGAGAAAATTAAAGCAGTGAGAATAATTTTGTGATTTAAACTGGTTAATTAAAAGTTACAAATTAATTGATTCAGTCCATAATAAATTGAACTTTTTATAGAACTTTTACGCTCATATTGAGAAAGTAGGGTAAGTGCAACTAAAAAATTCAGTGTTGCAAGGGCTTAATTATTATTTCAGGATGATTATCAGAGAATTCTTTAGCAAATACCATTTTTCCTAAAGCTAAGCAGTATATTTTCCATAAAGAGAGAAATAAATTTATTTTAATTTCATTCAGTGGGATTTCAGTGTAAGTAAATAGAAACGAATTTGAGAACTATATTATTGCGTTTACATTTATCTAATTATGAAATAAACTTTTGATTAAACTGAGAATTCGTAACAAACGTGAAACATTTTCTATTATTATATGGATTATAAATCATAATATCATATCTCCTACAAGTCAAAAACACTTCATGCAAATTAATATTGTTAGTGAAAACGCAAATTATATCTTTTACTAATAAAAATACGATAATGGTATTATTTTTGTAAAACATTTCTACGAGATTTATTCTAAACGGATTACGTAAAATAAAGATAAAAATGTAATGTTCAAAAATAACTTGCAGGAAATTTATAATTGGACAAATTAAAAAAAACTGTATTTAGAATAAGCAGGGATCACAGCCCCTATTGTTAGTAAAAAATGGGAATAGGGGCAAGTTTTTTTTTTAAATAGGAGACAAAAAGGGGACAAAAAGTTCGCTTTAAAGTCTATGATGGCGACTTTCATTGAAAAATTGAAGCTGTTAAATATGGTCTTAATAGTTTACTTTTTAAATAGAAGGAAATTTAGTGTTTACTTACCCTAAAATGTCAAAAAAATATTTTTTAAACAACTTTTTAACTGAAAAATAAGGAAAATAATTGACAATTGAAAATAAAACTCGAAAAATATTTACATAATTACACAATTGAAGAAGAATAATTTAAAAAATTAAACTATAAACAATAAATTTTAACTATAAAATTAAAAAATTATAGAAATAACTGTTGGAAATGATAGCAAATTGAAAAACCAAATTGAAAAACCAAATTGAAAATCGACAAAAATAATTGAAATTCAGGAAAATAATAAAAACTTAATGAAATAAATTGAAAATTTAAGAATTGAATTAAAATTTGAGAAAATAAATTAATATTGAAAACAAAACTCTAACAATGGCCGGCCAGATTAATCCAAAATCGAACAAAATAATTATTGAACAAATTAAAGAATAATTGTAAAATTTTAAGAAAATAATTTAAAAAATTGTTGCAAACAATTGAAAATTGAGGGAAATAAATAATAATTGAAAAAAATAGTTGAAAAGTAGATTAATTCACAATTGGAAAAAATAATTAAAAAAATCAAACAATATTAAATTTAAACAAAATAATTCAAAAACTATGAAAATTATAGGAATAGGTACCTAATTGTTGGAAATAATTGAACATTCAATTTTTAAATTGAAAATAATAATTAAAATTAAAGAAAATAATTTAAAAAAGAGGTAAAAGATTGAAAAATTAAGAAAATAATTAAACATTGCAAGAAGGAATTGAAATTTAAAGAATAAACATAAAAATTGAAAAAAATAATTGAAAAAAGCGAGAATCTTTTAATATTAAAGACATAAATTTAAAATTGAAAAATGGAATTTGAAATTTAAAGATAATAGTTGTAGAATTAAACATTTGAATTCAAATTTTGAAACAATTTTTGTGACTGAAAAAAAATAATAGAAAATGGAATTAAACTGAAAATTTAAAAATTAAATTGAAATTTAAAGAATATAATTAAAAATTGAAGAAAGTATTTTAAAAAAGACGAGAATCATTAAATATATTTAAAAAATGGAAATGAAATTAGAATGAAATATTTAAAATTGAAAAAAACATTTGAGAATTGAAGAAAATAGTTGTAGAATTGAACAACTGAATTGAAATTTAAAACAGTTTTTATAATTGAAAAAAATTATTATAAATGTCGAGAACTGAAGAGAATTTTTAAAAATAATTTTAAACTGAAAACATTATTTAAAGTTTTTAAAAATAATTAAAAATTAAAGAATTAAATTACATTTTTAAAACGACAGATAGATAATTAAAAGAAAAATTACAAAATGATAAAATTATTAAATATTAAAGAAAATAATTGACAAATGTAAAAAAATTTTGAAACTGTCGAGAATAATAAACAAGAGAACAAAATAATTTAAAAAGTTAGAGAATAGTTATAAAATTTTGAGAGAATAAGTGGAAGTTGAAAAAAAAAATTTATTATGTAAATAAAATTTTGTGTTCTCTACATTACAGAAGCGTTTAAAATTAACAAAGCTAATAATTTTAAATCTAAAAATAAATACATTCTCTTAAACCATTGTTTATAATTTTCTTTAAAAAAGTGGCTAGCTCTGCCTTTTTCATTAGGATTTAAAATTACCCGCAGTCTTTTAAAAAAGATCAGCGCATTTAATAATCAGCGCGATTATTAAATGATTAAATGATACAAATTCAGAATTAAGTAAAAAATAACTTTGATAAATTATAAATTTAAATTTGAAAATTAGAAATAGGGGAAATAGGGGACAGTCTGTGATCCCTGAATAAGTGTTAAAATGTAGAGTTAATTATTTAATTCTATTTTAAAATTTATGTGCTGTAAATAAAGTTTTTAATGAGAAACGAATTTTTGTATTCACATAGATTCAAGACTATGTTTTAATATTATTAAAAGTTTTTCCACTTTCCTGTCAGTTAAAATTTTAAAAATCTTTCAAACAAAAAAATGGACTAAATTTCTGAATTTGTCAAGAGATCAAATGAAATCTCATTCTTCAAGTGAACAAAATGTCCGAAATGAAATTACATTATTTTTTTGCAATCTAACCTACAAAATTTTGATCCTATTCGCAATAGTAAAAATTGATTCAGTAAATTTTTGATCATTAAGAAATCGTTTATTGAAGACAAACTCTAATTCAAAATCTATAAATCTATGTATTAATCTACATTCTTGTAAACAAAAATATGATTTCTTCTGATTCCAATGTTGACGTTTCTTGTTCTTAGAAAGCAAAATAAATAAGCAAATGTCGATTTATTAGAAATAGTAAAGTAGCACAAGTGAGAAGATAATAATTTTTTTTTAACAAAACAATCAGTTTTAAAAACTAATTGACAAATAAATTTATCAATAAGTTTTCATCTGGGATTTCTAAAGACTTTGGGCAGAAATATTAAAATACTATTAGACTCGTAAATTAGGCAACGTGGAATAAGTAATTAAAGTAATAAGTTTTTCAGTGACAGAAATAGGTAGAGACAAGAGGATACACTGCAATTCTCTATGTACACAATCTTTTAGCAGATTATAACATTTAACACAAAAGGTTAATTTCGACGAATAATTTTAGGTACATATTTGTAGTTTCCAAATTACTTTGGAACTATTTTACCTTACAGTATACATACGTCCAAGGCGACAACAACGTGTAAAGAAAAATTTAGTTGCAAACTAAAGCCCAAAGCACAACGAATACGGTTACGGGAGCAGGGCATGAGATATTAAAGGACAGAGACGGTTTCTGACCTTTTTTGATTCATGCCTCCCGTAACCGTATTCGTTGTGCTTTGGGCTTTAGGCCTTAACAAATGATTGAAAAATAGATAGAGTGGAGACTGACAACTGTATAACGTAACTATAAAAACTGGCGCCGCCAGGTGGGACTGAACGAAATCATGTTCAAAATTACATTTCTGATTGTAATTAGCTAATTTTTATTTACGTATTTATTACTATTTTTGAGCTGCATATACTTTGAATTTTTATTTGGAATCGAAGTGGAATTTGTATTCGGAGAAATTTTCCAGGTACACTAGTGAGAAAAATATTAAAAGCCAATATGGAGTCTTGAATAAAATTTACTTTTACGAAATCTAATAAATTTGGTGTTATTGAACAAATTGACAAGAAATTATTGTTAGAAATGGTATTAATAATGGATAAAAAAATTAAAATGCTATAGTTTTGTTTGGTTCTATCAGAAAAGGTTTTAAGTTAAATGTTTGTGATTTGTGGAAGATTCACAAAGTGAATCGACTCCCATATTACAAACCATTAATGTGTTTGTACAAACGAAAAGGTTTAAAATCCTTGAAATTCACTTTCCGTTTGGGATAGGATAAGTTTATGTGCTTTAATAAAAAACTTCACTGATTAATCGTCTGGCACATTTATTAAAAGCACAAAGTCACTCCACAAAAATACACGTTAAAATTACAAATCAGTAAAAGTTTAATTATTACGCATAGCACCGCTGTGCTTCCGACGTCTATCGAGTCTATTAGTCATCTCATCAATTTAACTATATTATATTTAGTGTCAAATTTATTCCTATTTCTAGGTGTCGCTATTTTCTATTTAATTTTCATTTTCGCAACGCGACAGTGTTAGACGTCATTCTGTCAAAAATATCAAATGAAACTGATTTTAATTTATCTTATAATTGAAAAGGAACTTTTAATTATGGTTAATAAGCTATCACTGTGTAACATTTTTCCAACAAAAAATATCATGTTCGGCGTTTAGAAACTTTTCTCCTTCAATGCAATATCTACTGAAAGGTGTTGAGTTCGTAAGGGAACTTATTCGCTGAGAAAAATAGATAATATTGGATATTAAAATTTAACATCCAGATATTAAAACTTAGTATTTATATATTCAAACTTAATATCCAGATATTAAACCCACACAGCACAATTCCTTGCCTGAAGTTTGAGCGAAGTTGGCACTGCAAACTTCGCAAGTTTGCATTTGACATTTATGAAAACTTGACCTAACCAACAAAATGTCCGCTTGTGCAGAACGTTTGACGTTTGAAACTTGCTGGAAAATTTCACTGCAAATTTCAACTTTAGGCCTTGCGCAGTTGATTTCTATGATAGCTAGGGCTGCGCAATAGATTTTTTTAAACCTCCCATAGGGGTCACAATGATGTGTTACAAATTCATTCAATCCACACAAAAAAAATTTTTTACCTTTAATTCGAACTTTTCTAGAATCTTTCCTGAAACTTGCGAGGAAAGTTTTCAATTATCAACCAGGTTATACTTGCCGTAAGTTGTCCCATCAAGCTTTCTGCACAAGCGGACATTTTCTTGGTTAGGTCAACTTTTCATAAATGTCAAATGCAAACTTGCGAAGTTTGCAGTGCCAACTTCGCTCAAATTTCAGGCAAGGAATTGTGCTGTGTGGGAAATTAATATTTTTTAATATCCATATCTCTCAGTGATTCATGTGGAGAAAGACGCATTTCTTAACATTAAATCTAAAAACTTTCACTTTTTAACCTATTTACCGGCAAAATTTGTCAAAACAACCTATTTCCTCCGGCCATGTTGCCATCGTGACGTCACAACCACCATTCCCAATACATCATCTGTCCTTGTCGTGACTAAGCTTCGCACTTTCATTTTCTTGTATTAATTTACGTATAATTTTAATATTCTTTCAGTATATCGACAGAATTCATCCATTAAGAAAAAATCTATACCGAACAATAAATCAAATGCAAAGTGAAAGGCGCGAGAGCTGTAAAAAAAGGCAAGACGCTTTAGAAAAGTGCACGCAAGGAGGATGCAAATTGCGAGTGGTTGTGATTCGTCAAGCGGGATGCCGATATCGGCCGCTCAACGTGGCGCGCCTATTTAAATTCATTTCAATCCGTAATTTAAATTCATAAATTTCACAGGCGCACGCAAAATAATGTCCGTACGTGACGGCTGCCTGCGCTGTCGGGTTAAGTGACCATTAGTACCCTACCGTTTTCCCACCCTTGATCTATCTTTCTCCACACTTGTATACGTGACAGAGAGTAATTTATTCAGAAGCGTCATAATTGCGATATCGCATGCATTTGCCATTGCGGGTAACTGGCCAATCGCTACAACAACTACTGCTCCCGACGCCCGCTGAAATTGCAAAACTGCAATTGTAGATTAATCCCTAAACCTCCTCCTACTCCGCCGCACCCTTCAACAGCCAAGTTGGGAGCTATCTACTTTTTTCTCCATAACCATCCCTCCTTCACCATTCACCCTGCACAAATGCACCAAATGAAAGAGAGAATCAGAAGCGGAAATATAAATTCACATCCGTTTCCTGGAGAGTTATTATGTTCGCCGATGGTTATCATTTATCATTCGTGGACTACTTGTGAAGTGATGCATATGACCTGAACTATATATTCCTCGATGTAGAAATGCCATTTCTATTGTTGATTGAAATTTATGACTAACAGGACGCAAATTAAGTTTAATAAGTTGTAATGTGATTAAAAGGAGAAGTACTTTACTTGGAATTAGTGATAAGATAACGTTACCAAGCATCGGAATTTATCAATATTTTCTTTACGATAATCAGGAATGTGCACGTAATATATCTCACGTAAATTACGTTTACGTAAATATTTTACGTATCTTACGTACGTATATTACGTCTTGAATTTCATAGACAATAGTGATGGGATTCCGATATCAAATATCGGAACATATTAATATTTTCTTTACGATAACCGATATTTTAACATCGACATTGACGTTACGATATATCGTTATCTAATATCGATAAAATTAGTAATATCGATAACTTCTTGTCCATGAGAGAGAGAGAGAGAGAGAGAGAGAGATAAGTAATTTTAAAGTGGCAGAACAGATTTAATTATGTATTCAGAAAATTAATTAACAGTTTTAATATTTTTAAAGAACAAGCACAAGTAAGTATGTTTTTATTTTATAAAATTTGTAATAATTAAATTTCAAATTAGTTTCGAGTTTGCGCATGCGCGATATTATTTCAACGATATATCGATATTTGTTTACGATAATGATATATTTTTAAATGTCGATATTACTGATAAAGTATCGATAAGTTAAATATCGATATTCATTTGATTCGATATCTTATCACTAATAGATAATGCATTTTCTGTTGGTAAGGGGTAGGGTTATAAAATTTCATAAAACTTTGACAAAATAAAAAAAAATTGTTTTTACCCCCACCATTTTTGAAATTTATGAAACTTTGGCCTATGAAACTTTTCATTGTTTCATGAAACTTTCAAAGTTTGAATTAAACGTTTCATTGACTCACAAACCCTAGAGTGGGGTAAATGACGTAAATTACAAACGTAAACAAATTGCGCACATAGGTGCGCATTAGAGGAGCATGATGTACTTCTTATATATGCTTGACCTGTTCTAGACATTGTAAAATAATTTATATTAAATAGTTTATATTATAAATAAAATGCACTCAAGCGAAGCAGAAAACAATAATAGTATATTATATAATGTAATATTTGTTAAGAAAATGTTGAAAAATGATTACATTTTTTCTTAAAACAATATTACTATTTATAAAATGTTAATAAAAATTATCCATATTAAAAAGTTTTAATAAATGTTACGAAACATTTAATAAAACTGTGATACTTCACTTGATTGAATACATTTTCTGTGTTTTTCATTTCATTTTATGCAGAAACCGTACAAGTCCAAAAGTCAATTTATATATTTTTTTTATACCTTATATTAATTAAAATATAAATCAATAATACTGAATTTTTAAACTTATATGTGTTAGTAGAAAATAATGCAAAAAGCAGAATGGAAAAAATCCTCATATTTACAAGAAAAACAGTTTTTATTAAATCCTGAACAATTTTGATTTATGGACTTGTGCGGTTTCTGCAGAAATGGATTCAATAACACTGTCAGAAGATTTAAAATAAAACACGGTATATGCTCAAAAATACATGCGCCGCGCCACGAGATTTTGTTTCCGCTGCGTTATAAGGGCAAATCTAAAAAACACGGACACTTCGACAAAAAAAAGTAAAATTTTCAAATTTGAAAGCACACATGTGTTACTTATATCATTTTATCCAAAATCTTTCAATAAATTAGATAATATGAATGTAATTTGTTTTTATCAAATGCTTCAAAAGTTAGGCGAAAAATAAACTTTTGGATGTTACGTCACTTCCTGAATTTTCAAGAGCTCACAGATCGCTTATACAAAACAAAAGATAATCCAAATTTGTTTTATTATTAATATAATATAATATAATATATATATATATATATATATATACCTATAATATATAATATAATATTATTACCTGAAGACATTATGTTTACTTTATTTTTGAAGTTTCAATTCATAACTCGGATGAACATAGTCATTAAAAAAACAATACATAAACATTGTCTAATTTTAAAGGCACACATTTGCGACAACTTCAAAATACATACTTGGAAACCATACGATGTAGTAATTGACGTTTTTATACATTTGTAGTGAAAATTTTCTTGAAGCATTTTAGAGACATATGTAAAAATGAAAAAACTAGCAGTTACAAAAAAAAATTAGGTGTTTTTGACTTATTTTGTAAGTGTGCCGTTAAATAAGGTGTCGCGTGAGTAAAGATTACACACTAAGTAACAGAATATTTTATCAATAAAAGTTACTTTATTTTGAAGGCACACTTTTCGCTAACGTACCAATTTATTTGTAATTGTTTGTAGAATACAATGTATACTCAGATTTTTTTTTTACTAAAATGCTTCAAAAACTATATGTGAAAAACCGAAAATTCTTTAAATGGTGGAAAGTAGAGTCACGCCTTTTTAATTATTTACCATGTCGTAATTTTTTATTGCACACTTTTCTTACCTAATGACATCGAAATGTACATATATGAACTAATAACCCAAAAAATTTCAAATCAATACATTCATTGCTTCAAAAGTTATGTGCAATTTAATTTTTCATTTCCTAAAAATCACACCAAGTTTTTTGAGTTTTTTAATTATTTTTTGACTTTTGAGTCACATAACGTATAAGATATTTAATATATCACTCCAAACTTTTTTTGAGGCTTCAAGCAATAGTAAATGTATTTTATTGCAAAGTAACCAGGTTGATATAGTACATGCGTAAAAAAATAAATCTAAGTCACATAAAAGTTACCTGTTTTTTAGATTTGCCCATAAACAAATTAACGCTATCCTGTTAAATATAAACCTAACTAATATATTTTTTTATAATAAACATAAATCTATATAGATTCAATACGTTTTTAAAAAAGTTTGTTAGTAGGCCCAGAACACGTTTATTTTTTAAATTGTTTATAAATAATAAATAATTTTGGATTAAGAAATAAATGCCCGTAATCGGAATTATTCTTATTTTAAAATTTGTACTTTTATACATAGGTCATAAAAAATTTGATTAATTTTTAATAATATGACAAAAAGAAATGAAGTTTCAAATAAAATTATGCAAAAAATTTTATTTATTTACGACTTTTGACATTGTTTAAATTTAACATTATTTATGGGTGATTCTCCAAAAATATTCCTTTTTAAGCTTCGAAACCCATATCAACCCATATAAAAAATACTGAATAATATTCCACAATATTCATTTTCCATTTACGTATGGAAAATCTAGAAGATATTATTTTATTTTTACAAATATTTTACAATCTCTTAGCCTCTAGAAAATATCTGTAAAGTACTATTTTTTAAATATTAGAAAGTTATTTCACGTTTTGAAAGAATGAAAAATTGACATACACGACAGGTTAGGAGGCTAAATTTTAGTGGTTAAAATAACAAGAAAAGTACCATAAATTGCTAAAATAAATAAATTCTTGTCAAGGATTTTTATAAAAAGTTGTTAATTTAACCCCTCTTTATAGACAGGGGAATTGTCATAAATTATTAAAATTATTGACATAATCTTAAGGACGTACAAAAGTAATATTTCGTCAGTATCACCCTTATAATAATCAAATTTCAAGTCGGTTTCGAGTTTTAAGCATGCGTGATATCATTTCAACGATACATCGATATTTTTGTACGATAAAAAATATTTTTAAATATCGATATTTCTGATAAAGTATCGATAAGTCAAATATCGATATCAATTTGTTTCGATTTCCCATGACTACTACCAGGGTTGCCACAGACCCTGGAAAACCTGGAAAACCTGGAAAAGGTATGGAATTTCCAAAAGGGTATGGAAAACCTGGAAATAGTATGGAATTTAAAAATATTTCTGGAATTTTTTTCTTGAGATTTCAAAAATTCAAAAATTTTTGAAATTTCAAAAACTAGTGGCACAAAAGACTTGAAAAAATCCTTCGATTTAACAATCAACATTTTCGTAAAACATAAACAATTCCATAAAAAAAAAAAAAATTCTTGCTTTACGCAAGAATTATTATAATCTCTTTAATTTCAACTTAAAAATTAAAATTATCAATAATATTTATTAAACAAATTCTCAGGGCTGTTATTGTTTTAAATCACTTTGATTAAAATAATGATTTAAATCAAAAAAAACTTCGTATGTCTAATATTTCATATAAAAAACGCAAACCATAAACAAAACCCACAAATTTGTAGATAAACCTTAAAAGTTTCAATTTTAATATTTATATATTAAAAAAAAAACATTAATACGCTCATTTTTTTGTAAATTTATTCAATTTGTTTTCACATCTTGTCTATTTTTTGCGAAATATTTTGCAAACTTACTTATTCTTCCGTAAAATTTTTAGATTTTCTTTATTTTTCTAAATTTACTGTTGGATTTGCTTCAAGTGTAATATTATAAAAATGTTTTTGGTTTAATTTACTTAAAGTCTTTTATTTTTAAAAGATTTTTATATTTCTTTTGTAGACTATTTATTTATCCTGATGTATACATTTTTTATTTTTTTTTAAATAATTTTAATGTTTTAGTACATTTTAACCAAATTTTATTCTTTTTTGTACTTTTTACATTTTTTTACAGTTTGTTAGATTAAGGAAAAAACATTTCTCCATTTTCCTCCTATTTATTTAATTTTCTTTATGTTTCACTAGTTTTTTAGTCCTTCTTTGTGTTTTAATTAATTCTTTAAATTTTTTCATGATTTTTCCATTTCTTAGAAACATTTTTCCTTCTTTTCAATTGTTTAATTTTTATTTCGTTATAATTTAGAATTTTTGAAAACATTTATTCAATGTTTCTTTTTAAATTTCTCAATCTTCTACTTCTTTGAAAGCTTTTTTTTTTATTTTATATTAAATACCTAAATTTAATATTGTACTTAATATTCTCATTTAAACATTGTTCTTCTATTTCATAGAATTTCTTTTCTTTTAAAACTTTTTTAAATTTACCAAAATTTTATTCAGTCTTCTTTTATTTAATTTGTAAAATAATTTTCTAATTTTGCTAATTTAAAATTTTTGTTTTCTGTAGTAATATATTTAGCGTTTTGTTAATTATTATTTTATGTAATATTTTAATTTTTAAAATATAAATAGTCAATAGTTTAATTTTTTAAAAAGAGTTCTACTTTTTTTATATAATTTTATGTCAATGTTTCATTCCTGGTTTTTTTTTAAAATTTTTTCTTCATTTCTATAATAAACTACTTACAAATAAGCATTCGGAGATTTTATATACTGATTACATTTTAAAGGCAGCAATTTTTCAATTAAATAAAAAAAATCTGATTTTTTTATTTTTTGACAAAAATTATGATTTCTATCAGCCCTACAAATTCTAGTCAAAAGTTCTAGTGCAATTCTAGTTGTACCAAAGCTTAAAATATTGGAGTAATTCACTCTGGAATTTGAGAAAATTTGAACCTGGAGAACCTGGAAAAAGCCTGGAATTTCAAAAGATAATTTTTGTGGCAACCCTGACTACTACATAAGAAAGACATAAGAAAGACATAAGAAAGACAAAAGAAGTAAAAATTTTAAGTTATGTTTGTAATTTTTGGAATAAAAATATACAAAAAAGATCAACTCTATATCAACCATTGGTGTTTAAGTCCGTAATCCATCCAAAATATTCAATAAAAACTGGTTTTGATTTTACATAATTAAAAAGGGATTTTTAATCAGGGAAAAACTAACACTGAACAGAACCTAACATTTTTTCCTCCTTAGGTTCCTTTTCTTTATATCGCGTCTCATATTATAACTCAGATCTAGTAGGAATAGAATAAGATATGCTTGATATTAATTTGTGGAGAAAATTACAAATTTGTTCAATTAAACGTCAACGTACTGTTTTCTTTTTTTAAACGTTTTGTTCCTTCAATAGTGATAAAAAATTTAATAAATAAAATATTTATAAAAATATATTTGTCAATTAAAAAATACTTTATACGTATAATGTATAATACGTTCTCAACCCTGATATAGGAATCATATATCTCTTCCTCTCACTCTTCTAAACCGGGGATTCACCTATCTATATAGCTCGCTTCATAAGAAATTTGCTGAGACAGGCTATAGGAGAAAGAGTCAGGATTGGAGATATCACATTTTAAATCTATACATATAGACATTTTAATTTAGACTTAATTTTAACCACCTGTATTTCAAGTAAAATTTTTTGAAATTTTCCATATTTATAATTTTATCCCATTTTTTTACTTCATATATATTAAATAAAAATACTACTATCTAAGGTGCATGATTAGTTTTCAATTTGTGTTTACAGAAAGTTTTGAATTACGAAATTTATATTCTGGATTTAGTCAATTAATGATCATGTGAACGGATTTTTTCGAGGATTTTGTGTTCGAAGTTTAGTGTCTTTGTTCTATAGGTTAAAAATATTTGTGAAATATAAATATCATATTATTTTTTACGTAAAAATGTATGCTTCAGATTCCGTAATCAAAATTTGTGTAAATTTTTTTTTCAAGTTAATAGAATTTTTTTTGGAAAATTTCACGCGATTTTTTAAAGTTTATTTGTTAAAAAATATTGTTCTTCAGATTTGAAGCATTTTTTAAAATATTAAGATACCTCAATTTTCGCGTTCATGGATCTCGAAGATTTCAAAAAACCAAGACTCATTTCAAAATTCAATATGGCAACTTCAAAAATGGTATTTGAAAACAAAATTTTTTGAATTATTTAATTTTTGGGGATTGCTTACGACTTGGGTGTCAGAAAAGAATCTTCGTAATTTAAGATTCAAAATGGTGGATGTAAAATTTTTCAATTTTTCACGGAAAAAAGTACAAGTGTGTTAGGGAAAAAAAAGAAGAGCGATAAGGGCCCCGAAATTTAATTACCTTTTATTTAAGCAGTAATTGATTCAAAATTTTTGAGATGGACTTTTTTAATCAAAAATTGCTTTAAAAGTTCTTAAAATCATACAGTGTTAATATCATGATTTCTAACTATTCTTAGAAGAAGATTCTAGATAGCTTTGTTGTCCAAGTATTAAAAAAATAGTTTTAAAACATGTTAATTTTGTGTATAAACAAACATATTTTTGTTCTAAATAAATTCTTTGTTTAATGAAATTTTTACCCGTTTGAAGAAACAGAATGATTTCGATTTCAATATTTGGATGTGAGTTATGTAGTACATACAAATAAATAAATGTTTTTTTAAAACTTGTAATAATAATAATAGTAATAATAAAGGCTGAAATAAAAAAAAAATTCAAGTGTTTGAATTGTAGAAAAAAAATTTTTTTCGCTTAATGGATCTTATGAGATATACTGGATAATTATATTTTGGCCTATTGGAAATTAAGTTGCAGCTTCGATAAAGTCTGATGAATAACTTTGAATCTCCGAAATTGGGATTCTAAATTGGAAACATCGAAGTTCGAATAGTTTCAACTTTGGCACAACAAAGTTTAAATGCTTTGAAGTCCAAAGTATGGAAATTGGAAGTGATGAGAATTACCGAAATGATTTGAATTTTGATTCGATCGATTCTATCGATTGCGTGCGTATAAAGTTCGGACTGTTGCAATAATTAAGAAACACAGTTTTTGTTATTTTAGTTAAAATATCGGATATCAAAAATTAGTTTCTTTAAACCAACTAGGTATGTTAAAATATACTGCAACATTTAATTCATTAATGTCAAACACTACAATTTTAATATGAAAGACTTAAATGTTTAATAGAAAATTACATAAATCAACGGTTTACAGTTTTGCCACATTCGACACAAATTTTTATATATAAAATGGCCTTCCCGACCTGCTTAAACGTATATTTTTCGAGTTTAAAATTTTTTAAATGTTTGAAATTCTACAGCAAATTACCTAAAATGATAAAGTGCATGTGATGGAGTATGACGTCACTAGTATTGACCGAATTTGTCCGTAAACTTTCTAACGCACCGTAATAGGCCAAAGAAATCGTAAAACTTAAACTTAAAGGTTAAGTCCCATGATTGCGTCTTGGCGCACGTTTTGTAACTAGACCATAAGTGCAAAAGAGATGCAGATATACTGTTGTCACTGTCACACTCAGGGTCGAGTTACAAAACGAAGGTTATAAACGCAATTATAGTAGAATAGTGGAATAGATTTTAGCCAATCAATATTTATTCTCTAGCGGTAAAGTAATGTTTTCTGCTAGGGACTAAATTTTGATTGGCTGAAATCTATTCAACTACTCTACTGTTCCACATCATGGGACTGCGCCCTAAGAATAAGAAAGAAAAGGATGGAAGACATATCAATCCTTTTCTCTCTCATTCTTAAAATTAAGTTTTGATTCTCCTCTTTCTTTGATCACATACATTTTCACTCACACGGATTCAATACCCCCTCTGTGAATTTTTATAATATTTTTGCGACTGCGTGAACCAATTTCAGATTGTTTTTAAATATAGCCTAACACACAATGAATCGTAATCGCTAATCCTTAATTGTAATAATGAGAGGGAGCAGGACAGAGTTATATGTCTGTCCTACTTCCTCTTATTCTTTGCGATTAGCGATTTTCATTGTGCTTAGGGCTAATCAAAACTGTTATTGAACAACGTTGACAATTTTGTGTAATGTGTAACAATCGGTCCTTGTTAAATTTTTTGTGTAAAGATTTAACATTCTTTGCATGTTGATTTAATAACTGTCATCCGATTCTTGAACATAACCTCTAATTTCTTAGTAATAACACTGTAATTTAAATTTAACTGTTTGTTGTAAAACGTAAATTTCATTTTGAAAAAAGGTAAAGTTCAATACTAATTAAATAATATTGAGTCCTTAACTCACCACGATTATATTTTACTTCTGTCAAGCAGACGATGGTTTTCGTCTAGAGAATTTGCTCAAAGATACAAAAGAAAAATATGTTTAGATGATTTATTTTAACATTAAATTTGTACTTCTGATAATAAAAATAATTTTAATACAAAAAATAGTAATAAATGTAACTGCATTTAGAAAAGAATCATTAAAATTATAACCAAAAATTAACCTCTAACTGATTTCAATTAAAAAAATAAAATATGTTAATAAGATTAATTATTTTAATGACATATTTTGTATTTACAAAATTGTATAATTTTTATTCACTCACGTCTCACATACAAATGGATAAGAGGCATATAGACCTATATAAAAAGAAAATTCAATACTTCGTTTAAATCACAAATTATAAATTATTATGTTAAAACAGCAATTCCTAAACAAGAAAATGTTTAAATTTTTTGGAAATAAAAAAATATTTTTAGATGATATTATAGACAAAAATGTTAGTTTAATTGATGTTACAGCACCGTAACTTAAATGTCATTTAACTATTAATAATTTCGCACCGATATGAAAGCATATGCGCAAATGAATACACCTCTTGGTGGGGGCATTCGTTAAGTCTGCAACTTTCCACCCCTACAGTTTCGAACTATGCGAATTATCGGACTTTGACACAGTATAGAAAGAGACAGACAATAGAAACAATAGCCGAGGTTCCGCTGTCTGTCTCTTTCTCGCTCAAGGCATGCTTTGGAGTGAGAGAGTAAAAAGACGGAACCTAAGCTCTACCTATCTCTTTTTATAGCACAAGCTTGCTCCTTTCATGGGAATCGTGGAAAGATTGGGACATGGGTAAATGACGTATATTACAAACGTAAAAAACTTAAAGTTACGCGTAACTTCCCAACTCTGTATAATACGCGAGGTTTTCTACTTACCCATTTCTAGCCCAAAGCACAACGAATACAGTTACGGGAGCAGGGCATGAGATAATAAAGGACAGAGACTGTTTCTGTCCTTTTCTGTCTCATGCTCTGCTCCCGTAACCGTATTCGTTGTGCTTTGGGCTTGAGTGTTAATAAAACTATCAACAAACAGGACAACATTATTATAACCCAAAATTGGTTATTGATCTTCAAACCTTATTCACAGGCAAGTATTTTAATTACTTTAACAAAGTTTTTATTTGTCCAGTTGTGAAAAATGCATAGAAAAAAAACTGGGAGACAAATAATAAGAGAGTTTTACTCGTATCTTTACCAGCAATACACATACACATTTTCACAACTCGCCAAAAAATCTATTTCTCTATCTACAAATATATTTTTAGTGTGGTGGTTGGTTTTAAATAAATAAATACCTCTTTTTTGAAATCGGAGAATATTTAGTTGTTGCTCGAAAGCAAAGAAATTTCTCATCATGGGCTTGTTCTGATGGGTGAGTCACGGGGATCATAACCCCCCCCCCCCCCTAGAAGTCTTAGGATTTATATGAGAGCAAGAGAGATATCTTTATAGTGTTATTTCTTTTTTTCTCACACATATAACCTCCCCGAAAAACCTTGTCTGGACATGCCCCTGTTTAACCCGCAAATTTATGGGTAAATCTTGAAAATTTCAATACTATTATTTTGTTATTTATAAAATTAAAAAATTTTGCTAATACAGGTAATCAAAACACCTTCGATTTACAAATTTTTGGTATGAAGATATCGTAAAATAGTATTCTATTTTAATAAGACGCTGAAGTGCGCAATAACGTTACTGAGAAACGAACAAAATTTTTGTAAATTATACTTAAAATTGTATGGGTAAATATGATTAATTATTCATTAAATTAGCCACATAATAGAAATAAAAAAAAAATTTTTAATTTATTTGGCCAGAAAAGTTTTAAAAATATTTTTTTCTAATTTATTCTTTTTGTTCGTTTCTCAGAAACAATGCGCACTTCAGCGTCATATTTTTATATCTTTAATTCATTATAATTTAAATAAATTTCAAACGTCAATTATACGTATTTCAATTTGTTCAAAATTTTAATTCATTCAAAATTAAATGCATATTAATTAATGCAAAATAATTAAATAATATTTATTATTTTACACATTCATAATAATTCTTTCTTTACTTACAATATTTCTAAGAGATATTACTTTTTTAAAACTTTAATTTTTATCTAATAATTTCTTATTTATACAAAATTTTAAGATTTTTTCTCCTTTTACTTTTGATATTTTTCTTTGTAGTTGTCTTTTTATTTTAGGATTTTTTAACAATGTTCTTCTATTTATGCAAATTATTTAATATTATTTTACTCAATTTTGTTATAATAACTATATAATAAGATTAATTAATTGTTATAATAACTAAACTTTTCATTTCGTAATTTTCATAATTATTTCCATAATTTTACATAAAATTTTTAGATTTTACATATATTTTTCTAAATTTTTTTTATTGTTTTATTATTTTTTTTATTGTTGAACTGGTATTAAGTGTAATACCTATTATATATTATTATATTATATATATATATATTATCTATTTAGTAGATTCTAACCAAACTTTCTTATTTTTTGTTCTTTTTACATTTTTTTTTACAGTTTGTTAGATTAAGGAAAAAAACATTTCTCCATTTTCTTTCTATTTATTTAATTTTCTTGATGTTTCACTATTTTTTAATCCTTTCTTGTATTTTAATTAATTCTTTAATCTTTTGTATCATTTTTCCATTTCTTAGAAACATTAAGTTTTTATTGTATAATCACGAATTTTAAAAACATTTATTTGATGCTTTTATCTAAATTTTTTGAATTTCTCAATTTTCAACTTTATTGAAAACTTTTATTCATTTATTTTATATTATATAAATTTAATCTTGTACTAAATATTCTCATCTTAACATCGTTCTTCTACTTAATAATTTTTTATTTTAATTTTCCAAAATTTTATTCATTCTTTTTTTATTCAATTTTTAAAATAATTCTCTAATTTTTCTAATTTCGAAAGTTTCTTCTCTTTAGTAATATATTTGAACGTTTTGTTAATTATCATCTTATATATTATTTTCATTAAAAAAAAATGTCCGTAAATTATATTTTTAAAAAAATCAATTTTTGATTTAAATAAAAAAACTCAGATTTTTTTGATTTTTTTAAAAAGATCATGATTTTTATCAGCCCTGCTTTTAAGAATAAAGAAAAATTTTATTTTATTTAAACTTTTTGTTTATTACTTACAAAAAAATTTTATGTCAGGGAAATGTCAGGGGGATTTGTAAATTGAGTTTTGTGGCCACCCTGTCATGGGAAAAATGTACTTTTTCGTTTTGCTATAAATTAGTAAAAAATAGCATAAATTTTTAATTCACCGGTCCAGTTCTAAAAAAGGGTTTAATTTTTATTTCACAGTCAAAGGTCCTTTGGGAAGAATATTTGATATAAAACAATTGATTAATTTAATAATAAAGTATACATTTTATCATAAATTTGAAGAAATAATGGAGATTCTTAATTTTTAATGAAATTTTAATTTCTTTAATTTAATTTCTCCAATTGTAATTATTAAATAATGATTCCTTTATAATAATGTTTTACAACGATAAACAAATTGATTGCTACTTACATAGTATATATTTTACCATAAATTAACATAATAAATTAATGAAAATAATTTTTGTTTTAAGAAATTTAAAATGAACAAAAGAATTATATTCTTTGTCTCAAAACGAATCAATTGATCTGCACAAAGTTTACAATGGAATAAAAAATCTCATAATCATTTATGATTTTTCATCTTTTTGTCGTTTTTACTTAGTTTTTTTTTTTTAACTTTTATCATTTTGTCTATTTTTTCGTTCCTCATTATTTGTTTGGTACTTTCTTATTTTCACCTTATTTTTATATTTTAAATTATTTTCCACTCGCTAAACTATTCAATTTTTTTATTCAAGGAGAGAGTCTTAATTTATTTCTTAATTACTTTTTAATTTTACATTCTCTTATTTCTTTTGTAAACATGTTCGAAAAAAAAATTTTTTTGTCCAAAAATTTGTTTTTTTTTTAGTTTCTATTTATTTTTTTGCGTATACATATTATTTATTACTACTTTATTCCTTATGTTAGTTGAATGCTAAATGACTAAATTTTGTTTATTTTTGTTTCAGGGTCCAAAGAATTTAAAGTTAAAAAAACTCAGGTTCAGGAGCTCATAATAATCGACGTGTCATATATTGATTCTGATGAGATGAACGAATATATTTCTGCTAAATACCGTTTTCAGAATATATCAGATGCTTCTCCGGATGAGATGACCCATTGTACACTTCTGTTTGAGAAAGAAGAACTATCTAATTTTACAATACATGTTGGCGAAGAAAAATTTCGTGTTCACAAAGAAATTCTTGCATCTAAATCGAAAGTTTTTCTCACCATGTTCACAGCTGACATGAAGGAAAGTAACGAAAATGAACTGATTATTAATGATATAGATTCCAAGGTATTTAAAGAAATGTTAAGGTATATTTATACAAATACTGTACAAAATTTAAAAACACATGTTTATGAACTTTATAAATCTGCAGATAAATATGATTTATACAATCTAAAACTATTATGTGCTAGGCAAATTTCAAATAGTTTACAAATTGAAAACGTAATAAGAATTCTTGAATTTGGTGAACTGTACAGCGACGATTTAATAAAAAATAAAGCTCTTGCGTTTATTGAAAATAATATAAAAGCAGTTTCAAATAAAGAAGAATTCAAGACTTGGTTCTTCAAATCATCATCTGAGACAACGTTCAATATACTTAAAAATGTTATTGATCGGTACGTTCGTGATCGTCGCTGATGTACAAGTGTTGCTAAATTGTTTCTCAATTAACAATAATTATAAAAAAAATGTTTGTAATGTTGAAATTCGGATTTTTACAAACTTCGTACGAAGCAATTTTTAAGAGAATTGTAACCTAGGATACAGATTTTAGGACAAAATTAAATTTTATTTATAGTCATTCCAAGTTTATGTAAATATAATATCGTGTTAAACAAGTATTTCTTTAACCAAATTTAGCGCTAAATTGTTCTAATAAATAAATATTTGTGTTTAATTGCGTTGGAAAAATAAAAAAAAGTTTACAAAACATAAAAAATGTATTCTTTTGCCTGGAAAAACCATTTTGTCAAAATTAAAAAACAAAAGGTATGTTAAATACTTGAAATTCCGCACAAATTACGCCATAACAGTAATTAAAAAATTTGCGGAAAGTAAATTTTCAAAACGTTTGTTTTTAAATGTTCAAAAATATTGATATTTTAGAAAAACCTGCGAATGTGTATACTAATAAAATTGAAACGCGGAAACAGAACTCCAAAGTTACATCAAGATCTCGAAACGTAAAGTTTTTAAATTTTAATCTAGAAAAGTTGAAAGTCATTAAACGTGGCAAGACACTTTTCCAAGTCTTTAAAATGAGTTTGCTTTAACTTTAAATGCTTTTGACTTCTGTGAACAAATTCTTAATTTAAGTTTCCAATTAAAATGTTTTAAAAGTCTTTCAAGATCAGATCAACTATTCTTGACACTTTTTCAGTCAAGGTCGGCAATTTTAATGGGCAATTAATTCTAATTATTTATAAAATGAATTTCCCACTAAAAAGATTTATTATCTAGTTTAAATTGCTTTTTAAATACACTTCCAACTTTAGGAAAAGTAGGCAGTTTAAATAAAGATGAATGTACAAAATGTCGGTCTAAAGTCTTTTTCTCAATTTTTAATCAATCGAATACAAAAAATATTCTTTCAAAGATTTAGATTATTAGTAAGTATTTATTGTTCTATTTCTTTTGTATGATTATAAAATTTCAAGATAATAATTGAACATCAAAGAAATTGTAAATAATAATTAAAAATTGCGGAAAATAATTAATAATTGAAAGAAATAGTTGAAAAATGCCGAGAATAATTAAAAGATTGATGAAAATATTTGAAAAATAACGAAAATAACTGTCAACAAAAAAAAAAAATTCAAAAAATGACTAGATTAATAACTGATAAAAATAATTGAAAAATTTAAACAAGAAATATTAAATTTAAAGAAAATAATTGCAAATTGAAAAATTAAGAAAATTGAAGGAATAATTATTGGAAATAATTGCACATTTAACAACTGGATTAAAAATCGAAAAAATAGTTAAAATTAAAAAAAAATTAAAAATTAAAGAAAGCAATTAAAAATTAGAGAATTGAATTTAAATTTGTGAAATATACTTAAAAATTGAAGAATAAAAATAAAAATTAAAGAAAATAATTAAACAATTAAGTTTAAAATGAAAGAAACTTAATTATAATCAGGGACCGTCACGAAATTAATTTGGTTTTTGGAGGTTTTTCAAAATATCTAGTAATAGTCAATAGATTTTACTCAAAGATTAAAATTAATTTATCAAATTTAAAGCAAAAAATAGTTGTTCGTTGTTAAAATTTCAAAATTGATTTTCATTTTTTTTTTTATTTCGCTTGAACCGTAATTCGAAACGAAACTAAATAATTATGTTTCGAATTACGGTTCAAGCGAAATAAAAAAAAATTGAAAATCAATTTTGAAATTTTAACAACGTACAACTATTTTTTGCCTTAAATTTGATGAATTAATTTTAATCTTTGAGTAAAATCTATTGACTATTATTAGATATTTTGAAAAAACTCCAAAAACCAAATTAATTTCGTGACGGTCCCTGATTATAATCGAAATAATAATAGAAAAAAGGCGATAATAATAATAACAATAACAATTGAATTGAAATTTGAAAACAATTTTGATGAGTGAAAAAAGTAATTGGAAAAATCCAAGAATTATTGTATATTTCAGAATCAGTAGAAAATCGATAAAAATAATTGAAAATTAAAGGAAATATTTGAGAATTGAAGAAAATTATTAAAAATTCAAAAAATAAAATTACAATATGACGAAAATAATTAACTATTAAAAAAATAATTAACAATTGAAAAAAAATTAAAGAATGATAAGAATAATCGAAATTAGACATTTTTTTTAAATTAATAAATAATCATAAAATTGGAGGAGAATAATAAATTGTCAATTAAAAACTGATGAAAATTGTGGATAAAATTAAAAGAAAATAAATGAAAATTGAAGAATTGTATTGAAATTTCAATAAAATAATGGATAATTGAAAGAAAATTTACAAAATGACTAAAATAATTAAATATTAAAGAAAATAATTTAGAAATGAGGAAAATAATTGACAATCGAAAGAAAAATTTTAAATCTGTTGAGAATAATAGACAACAGAACAAAATATCTAAAAAATTAAAGAATAGTTATAAAATTTAAAGAGAATAATTGTATATTGGTCATTTGAAACTATAAGTTTTTGCAAGTACAAATAAGATTAATAATTTAATGAAATTTGTTATTCAAATAAACTTAATATTTTAGATAAATATAACTTTCATTCTATGTAAATTAAAATCACTTCCGACTTCAAGAAATAGACAAATAAGTAAAAGTAAATAAAAAATGTTTCAAAAGAGCAAGAATTTTTACAATTTTATATTTAAAAATGAAAAAATGATAAAAAAAATAAATTAAAGGAGAAAATAGCGTAGGTAGAGACATTACAAAAAGTTAAAATATTTTTGTTGAAAGAATAGTTGTTAACAAAACATATTCAAACTTCCATAATTTATATGAACTTCAATCGTTCCAAACTTCTATTGAGGGTTATTTCTATTCTTCAAAAGTTCTAACAACTCAAGTTTTAATTTTCTCAAATTTAAAATAGTTCCAAACTTAAAATTTATACGATTTAAAATTGATATAATCTTTAATTAGTATAGGAATTACAAAGTTATTCATTTTTTAATATTAATAAACTTTAGTTTTTTTAAACTTTTAATTCTTTACGTTTTAATTAATATAAATTTTAATTGATACAAATTTGAACTATTATAAACTTTACATATTTTCAAAATCTAATAATACATATTTAAATTACTTTAAACATTAACCATTATATAAATACTTCTAATTATACAAAAAAATTTCATTGTATATTAAAGCTTTAATCAGTCCAAATTTTGAAAATAATAATTTATACTATATAGTTTGAATCAATGAAAAGTGAGCCTAATGGAATTTAAAATTAAGTGAAATTTATATTTACAAACAAAATGAAAATTGTGAAAAGTTTAAATGTTTAGTTATTAATAATCAGAATAATAAAAATGCAAGGATTGATTAAAATTTAGATAATTTAAAGCCTAATAACCAATGAAAATTTAGATGAATTCAAACTTCAATAAATTAAAACTTAAATATATATTTATTCTTAATTACTAATTTAGATTATTATCAAAAATAATTATTTCAAAGTTTTAATAATCTCAATTTCCAATGATCTAAAATCAATTAGTTTAATCACAAGAACATTTCAAGTTAATTTATATTGATAGAATTAAATTTCAATTTACTAAAAATTTTAGTGTATGGAAATTTCAATTCAATCAGGGCTGTTATTGATTTAAATCATTGGAAAATTTGCATTAAAATCATGATTCAAATCAAAAAAACTTTACAATTTTTTGGAAGTCTAATACTGCATGTAAAACATCGCAAACCATAAACAAAACCCACAAATTTGTGGATAAATCTTAAAAATTTCAATTTTAATATTTTAATCTTTATAAATTTTAAAAAATTGTGCTAATACAAAATAATGATCAAAATATCTACGATTTACAAATTTTTGGTATGAAGATAGCAAAACATATTATTACATTTTTGTATCTTTAAGTCATAATAATTATATAAATCCCAAACGTCAATTAAGTCATATTCCAATTTGTTCCAATTTTTAAATTTCAATTAATTCAAATTGATATACATATTAATTAGTACAAAATAATGAAATAATAATAATAATTATTTTTTATATTCACAATAAACCTTTTTTTAAATATACTTACAAGGTTCTTAAGAGATTTCAATTTTTCCAAACTGTTTAATTTTTATTTTATAGTTTCTTATTTTCACAAAATTCTAAGTTTTTTTTTCTACTTTTACTTTTAAGTTTTAATATTATTTCTTTTTCTTTTTTTTTATTTGTTTTCTTATTTTTAGATTTTCTTTAATTTTCCTCTTTTTTTGCAAATTATTTAATATTATTTTACACAATTTCGTTATTATAAGATTATAACATTCACTAAACTTTTTATTTCGTTGATTTTCATAATTATTTTCATATTTTTAAAAATAAATATTTTATTTTTAAGTTTATTTAATTTTTTTCACATCTTGGCTATTTTTTGCGAGATTTTTTGCAAACTTACTTATTCTTCCATAAAGTTTTTAGATTTTCTTTATTTTTCTAAATTTATTGTTGGATTTATTTTAAGTATAATATTATAAAAATGTGTTTGGTTTAATTTGCTTAAACTTTTTTATTTTTATATGATTTTTAAGTTTCTTTTGTGAAATTTCTTTTTATTTATCTTGATAAATACATTTTTTAATTTTATTGTTTGTACTTTTTACATTGTTTTAGTTTGTTAGATTAATGAAAAAAACATTTCTCTATTTTCTTTCTATTTATTTAATTTTCTTGATGTCTCACTATTTTTTTAGTTCTTCCTTGCGTTTTAATTAATTCTTTAATCTTTGTCATCATTTTTCCATTTTCTCAGAAGGAATCATTTTTCCTTTTTTTCAATTTTTAAGTGTTTATCTTATAATTACGAATTTTTGAAAACATTTATTTGGTGCTTTTAACTACATTTTTAAAATTTCCTAATTTTCTAGTTTTTTCAAAGCTTCCATTCTTTTATTTTATATTATGTGAATTTAATCTTGTACTAAATATTCTCAATTAAACATCATTTTTGTACTTCATAAAATTTATTTTCTTTAACCCTCCTACGGTTTAATTAAAGTGCAAAAATCGATACCAAAACGGTTCATTTTATCGCTGATCACGAATCTGAAGTCAGTTTTCAAAAATTCAAAATGACGGATCCAATATGGCGGATCATTTTGAATTTTTTTTAAAAAATTCATCGGATTTGATTGAAAATTGTTACTTGGGGGTTTTTGGGGTCGCTGATCATGAATCATGATGTCATTTTTTAAAAATTCAAAATGGCGGATCCAATATGGCGGATATTTTTGAAATTTTTTTTTTCAATTTATCGGATTTGATTGAAAATTGTTACTCAGGGGTTTTTGGGGTCGCTGATCATGAATTTGATGTCATTTTTAAAAAATTCAAAATGGCGGATCCAATATGGCGGATATTTTTGAAATTTTTTAAAAAATTCATTGGATTTGATTAAAAAACGCCATATTAAAACCGCAATTTAAAATTTTTGAAAACAGATTTCAGATTCGTGATCAGCAACCCCAAAAACCCCAGAGAAAAATTTTTCAATCAAATCCCATGAATTTAAAAAAAATCTTTAAACTTATCCGCCATATTAGATGCGATATTTTGAATTTTTAAAAAATGAAATCAAATTCATTATCAGCGACCTCAAAAACTCCCGAGTAATAATTTTCAATCAAATCCGATGAATTAAAAAAAATCTTCAAAATTATCCGCCATATTGGATCCGCCATTTTGAATTTTTAAAAATTGATTTCAGATTCGTGATCAGCGACCCCGAAAACCTCCGAGTAACCATTTTCAAACAAATCCGATAAATTTTTAAAAAATTTTCAAAAATATCCGCCATATTGGATCCGCCATTTTGAATTTTTAAAGAACGATATCAAATTCATCATCAGCAACCCCAGAAACCCCTGAGTAACAATTTTCAATCAAATCCGATAAATTAAAAAAAAAGTTCAAAAATATCCGCCATATTGGATCCGCCATTTTGAATTTTTAAAAAATGACATCAGATTCATGATCAGCGACCCCAAAAACCCCCAAGTCACAATTTTCAATCAAATGCGCTAAATTTTTAAAAAAAATTTCAAAAATATCCGCCATATTGGATCCGCCATTTTGAATTTTTGAAAACTGACTTCAGATTCGTGATCAGCGACCCCGAAAACCCCCAAGTAACCATTTTCAAACAAATCCGCTAAATTTTTAAAAATTTTTTTAAAAATATCCGCCATATTGGATTCGCCATTTTGAATTTTTAAAAAGTGACATCAAATTCATTATTAGCGACCCCAAAAACCCAGAGTAATAATTCTCAATCAAATCCGATAAATTTTGAAAAAATCTTCAAAATTATCCGCCATATTGGATCCGCTATTTTGAATTTTTAAAAATTGATTTCAGATTCGTGATCAGCGACCCCAAAAATTCCCAAGTAACGATTTTCGCAAGCTTATTTTATAAACTTTCTGATTAAATGAACATTATTGTCTTATTAAAAAAGTCTTTTTTTTAACTAACTTTCAAAGTTATGTAACATTATTAAAAAAAATTTTTATCATTGTTATCATATATTTCTGAAAAGCTTAGACTATGACCTTCAATTTCTATTTTGGATCATGTAAATTCGTTGGTTTTTTGACAAGATATAAAGTATTTAGTTACCCCGAGTTATCTCGGGGTTAACCGTTTTGGCACAGTTTTTTACCCCGAGATATCTCGGGTCTAACCGTAGGAGGGTTAACAATTTTTTTCAATTTTTCAAAATGTTATTGATTCTTTTTTTATTCAATTTGTAAAATAATTCTTTAATTTTTCTAATTTTAAAATTTTGTTCTCTTTAGTAATATATTTTAACGTCTTTTTATTTTAAATTATCTTCTTATTTATTATTTTAATTTAAACGTAAATAGTTTAGTTTTTTGAAAAGAGTTTGTACTTTTTTATATACAATTATGCCACTGTTTTATTCTGGTGTCGGTTTTTAAATTTTGTCTTTATTGCTTTAATAAACAACTTATAAATAAACATTTGGAGATTTTAAATACTGATTATATTTAAAAAAAAATGAATTCTTGATTTACATAAAAAAAAATCCGATTTAAATCAAATAAATCGGATTTTTTTGATTTTTTTTAAAAGATCATGATTTTTATCAGCCCTGAATTCAATATTTTAGGGTAAATTATATTTTAATTAATTTATTTTCTGACAATGCAGTTAAATTAATTCTTATGAAAGTAGACTCTAATTTTAATATAAAAATACATTTTTTCAAACGTAACTGATTTAAAACAAAAAAATATCTAAGTGACAAACTTCAGGTGCAGACAGACAAGAATGAATGAAAGAATGAATTAATCTTGCGGATTATTATTATAGATTATTACTGCATGCCTGTCATTGGACAGAACGTTGGATGAATTTTGATGAAAAAAAGGAAAAAAAAAGAAAAGAGCATAAAAATTCGTTCGATTAAATGCTCAGACTTAAGAGTATTATCGTTTGAATGAAATAAGCGTAGCTAAGTCATTTTCCGATAATATAGGCAATACATTTTTCACGGTACATTTCAGTTCTTGACAACGTGAGCGTTAAGTAGCTTCTGTCGCTCTTTTATATATAAAAATTCAGCATAAAAAACACACCAAGAAAAGAAGAATGGTGATTTGCTCTCGAGGAGGAACAAAGTAATAGCATCTCTACAAGTATATAAAGTGGACGTTGAAAATTTAACAAAATCAGAAGTGCATGAAAATAGCTGCGGGAGAATAATAATAAAATCCTGGCCATGACAAGAGTTCGTAATTGTGAGCGAACTAAGGACTTCCGTTCCTCGAGATTTAGAGGGAGGTTCCTGACTTGCATCCACTGTCAATGAGGTCGTAAAAATGGCCCACTTACAACTTTACAGGGAGGAGATGTTTCTTTGGATTTCAGCCCGTGACGTTATAATGTTTCTTCTGTAGTCTCCGCGTCCTGTGGGTCCTGCAGAATAAAAAGATTCCAAGTCTCGTAAAGTGTCATTAAGTTCGTTGAACGAACAGCCATTGCGAGGTAAAGATAAAGTTCCAGTAGTCCCTGGGAGTCCCTCTCTTTAGTTAAAAGTTAATACTCCTTAAGTACTCGGTACGAAGGGAATACTGAAATTGCATGCAGCGTGTAAGTAAGCGACGCCAGTTCAACTTTTCTTGCTCGGACAATTTTCAGTTTTCTGTAGCAAATTAAAGACTTGAGTAACAGAGCTTTTAGTGAAAAATGTGTATCATGTGCTTTCTTGAAAAATTCTTCTCAAGACAACCTTTTTTTTTTTTGTTATTTATACTTCGTAAACTGCACTGATCCGTAAATTTCATAACTAAAAAGAAGCCCATCGTAAAGTAGAAGAAAATGACCGTTTTCGTCACTAGTAGGAAAATTGGTCATTTCTGACACAGATGGGAAAAACGGTAATTTTGACTGCTAGTGTGGAAAAGTGATTTTATCCCTTAGGAGAAAAAAAAGTACTTTTGAAACTAGGGAGAAAATTGCAATTTTCGACACTAGTAATAGAAATGACGAATTATGTCACTAGTGGAAAAATGATCATTTCGGCATTTCGTGCAAGAAGTAAACATTTCCGTCACATGACCATTTGCGTTAGTAATTAAAAAAAACAATGGCGTAACTATTAAGGGGCAAAGTGGGTTATAAGTGGGTTATAAATTGGGTTTATAGTAATTTAAAAAATCATAGAAATGTTTTAACAATAAAGAAAATAATTTAAATTTGAGAAAATTACTTGAAAATCATGAAAATAAATTGAGAAGAAGATTGAATAATTGAAAAAAAATGAAATCAATTAAAAATTAGAAAAAGTAATTTAAAAAATCATAGAAATATTTTAACAATAAAGAAAATAATTTAAATTTGAGTAAATTACTTGAAAATCTTAAAAATAAATTGAAAACAATAATGAAAAATTAGGAAAAAGCATTGAAAATTGAAAAAAAAAGCATTGGAAATTGAGATAAATAATATAAAATTTAAAAAATAATTAAAATTTGAGAAAATTGTTGGGAAATTTACATAATATATATTTTAAATAAAGGAAAGTTAAAGAAAATTTCAGAAAAATACTTAAAACTTTCAGAAGTTCACTGAAAAAAAACAAAATAATTAAAAATTAGAGAAAATAAATGATCAAGATTAACATAATATAAAATTGGAAAGAATAATTTTCAATTAAACAGAAATAATTAAAAACTTTTTTAAAATTATGAAAAAGAACGAAAGTAATTGAAAATTGAAGAAAATAATATGTAAAATCATTTAAATAAGTGAACATTGAATGAAATAATTGAAATGTCATTTATAAATAGTTTAAAATTGTAGAAATTATAAAAGAAATGGAAAACAATTGAAAATTGAAGGATATAAAATTTGGAAAATAATTGAAAAATGATTGTTCAATTTGAAACTTGAAGAAAAAAATTGAAATATGATACAAACAATGATAACTTGTAAAAGATAATATAAATTACATTTAAGTGAAATAATTGAAAAAATTAAAGGTATTTTTTTTAAATAAAAAAAAATAATTGAAATTTGAAACTACATGAAAATCCTAGAAATCAATTGAAAAAAATTAGAATAACTAAAAATTGGAGAAAAGAATTGAAGAAAGCTAAAAATGCATGAAAACTACGAAAATTAAAAAAATTTCGAAATTATGAAAGCAAATGATAATAGTTGAAAATTAAAGAAAATAATTGAAATGTTACAAAAATACTTAAAAATTGTAGAAAATAACAATCGAGGAAAGTAGTTAAAAAATGATCAAATTAATTCAAAATTGAAAAAAATAATTGAAATATCTTGAAAATAATTTAAGATTGAGAAAAAAAATGAAATATATTGAAAATAATTTAAATATGAAATATTGAAAACAATAAATAAAATTTGAGGCAGATAATTGATAAAATCATAGAATATAATTTTAGTTATGTTTAAAAAAAGAAAATAATTACAAAACTACTCCAAAATTGTAAATAAAAAGTTTAATTTTAAAAATCGCAGAAATAATCAAAAATTGATGAAAATAAGAATTGAAAATTCAGATAAATATTTGAAATTTTTTAGTAATATGTCAAAAAAATGAAAGTAATTAAAAATCGGAGAAAATAATATAAAATTACAGAATCTGTTTTCAAGCAAAAGAAAATAATTGAAAAATCGTTTAAAAAATTGAAAATTGAAGACAATAATAATCTAAATTTGAGATAATAACTGAAAATTTATGCAATTAATTAAAAATAATGAAAATATCAAAAGATGGAGAAAATAATTGCAAAATAATAAACATAAATGGAAATTAAACAAAATAATTGAAAATTGAGATATATATTTAAAAGCTCAGTAAATTAATTCAGAAATTATGAAAATGATTAAAAACTGAAAATAATAATTGCACAATGACAAAAATATTGGTAAATTAAAAAAATTAATTTAAATTTGAAATGAATAATATTAAATTTAGGAATAAATAATTAAAATGATTTAATATCAAGGCAAAAATAATTAAAATTGAAAAAGTGATTGAAAAACTAAATAAAATTATTGGAATTTAAGGAAGATAAATTTAAGATTTAGAGAAACAATTTAAAAACAATGAAAATAATTAAGAATTGTAGAAAATAGTTGAAAAATGATAAAAATAGTACAATATTGTATTTTAAGTAATTGAAATCAGAAAGAAAAGAATTATTAAAAATTGAAGAAATTTTTAAATCACTTCAAACTTAGTGTTTTTGAAATGTGGATTAATTGAACTTTTAATCAATGCAAGTTCACAATAACTGAAATTTGAAGATATTAAAATTGCTATTTTGCAATTTTGAAAAAATGTTTAAAAGATGAAATATGTATGATTTAAAATTTTAAAAAAACACCTAGTGACAAATGTGAGGTATGTACAGAATAAATGAATGAATTAAACTTGAAAATTATTATCTATAATTGGGGCCCCATTTTCCTTTTTGCCCCAGGGTCCTTGCTCTCCTTGTTACGCCACTGTAAGAAAATTGGTCATTTACCGCCACTAATAGGAAACATGATCACTTTAGCTACTAAAATGTAAAATCATTTTAGCCTCTAGTAATTAAAATGACCATTTCCGTCAGTTGTCGAAAAATGTCTATTTTTGTCACTAGTTGGAAAAATAATAATTTCCGTTATACCCGAAACATTAGGTAAAATGACCATTTTTGTTAAAAAAAAGAAAAATTACTAGTTGAAAGAAGATTATTTTCAACACCGGTGGAAAAATGACCACTTAAGCTTCTTGTGAGAAAAACGATCAATATTAAAATCCTTATAGAGAAATGATGATTTCTATAACTAGTGGGAGAAAAGTCATATCTGAACAAAAATAAATATTTTTCTTGTTAGTGGTAAATTTGATAATTTGATAATTTTGTTTAAATGATCATTTTAGCCCCTGGGGAAAAATGTTTCTTTTCGTCACTAGTAGCGATAAATAATAAATTATCGCCAAATTATAAATTTTAATAAATATTAAAACGTTGAAATGTCCATTTATTTCTAAAAACAAAAATTAAATAAATTTTATACTAAGAAATTATAATAAAAAGCAGTTGGTAAAATTAATCAGAGAAGTGGTTGGATTAAGTGATTTTTCATTTTTATTTTTTATCAACTCCAATATTCTCCCAGTTGATAATTAATCGACTCAAATGTGCAATTAATTTTATTGCATAGTTGAAAAATTTTTCTTCCATAATAATGAAAAATCGGTTCCTTTGTGCTTAAAAAGCATATCTTTTTCTCTCGAGTATGTAAATACTTTAAAGTCAGACTTAAGTAAAACATTTAAAAAATTTAAAAAATGAGAGCGAAAATAGTCAGAGGTATTCTCAAAGTAGGTTATATGACTTCTAACTAAACTTAATTTCCCAGGAGCTTTCTTTTTTATATCCTCCATGTGTTTTCCTAAGTGATGATATTTTATAACATTTGAAAACTCGTTCGCACTTTTTCAATTTACTTTCTATTTATACAAATGTAGTTTTCCCGTATGTGTTGCAAAAATTAGGTTACATTTTAAAAAATGTAAATTTGGCGTAAAAACGACTCCGTACTGTTCAGTATATTTTTTTAATTTCCTGTAAACATAAAAAATCTATTGACATACTTGTATAAAAGAAAAAGAGAACGATTTTTTAAAAATACTATTACTCTTACTTAATGTTACATAATTTATGTCTTCTATAATAAAATATACAAATTTTTAATATTAAATGTTATACATGTTTTGTTTCTCTATTCAGATCGACAGAATTAATTTAGCAACGCTTCAAGGCATTTATCTCCTGATTTAATAATAATTCAGGATTATCGGATGTTTTAACGAGAATATTTAGCGAATACATTGTAAGGATTAAACACATGAATCCATAAATATCTATTTCAGTCAGAGAAGGTACAAGACCATTAGACTTCCGTGCGACTAATTCCGTTCTAACTTATGCAGAAACTTATAATTGGCACCGGTTGAATTCGTTCATTTACCGCACTTGGTCTTACTAATGAATGAATAAAGAACTGTAGAGTTTCTGTGAAACTTTGCCAGGAATCACTGCCCGCGCTGAAAATTGCTCAGAACGTATATTTTCATTACCATTATTATTATCTTCCTTATAACGAATTTTATTAACATCCCTGTAACTCTCAAAGTTCCTTTTGTTAAAAAATTTACCGGTAGTTTCTTTTAAACTTCACAGGAGCTGAATAATTTTAATGTATTATTGGAAGAAATTTTAAGTTAGTTAAAAAAAACATTGTTTAACATTCTGATTAGTTAAAATTAAAATTGATCCAATGAACTTTTAATTGTTCAATTTACATTTAAATGAATCGATATAAAAGTTTCTTTAAATTAATGTTAATAAAATTTTACTTTTATTAAAGTGTTTCATTTTTGCTTCCTCATAGAGGAAGCTTTGTGATCGTTAAGATTTTCGATTTTCCAAAAATAGTTTAAATCGACTTATTTTCATCTAAAAAGCGTAAATTTTTATTTCTAAGCAAATGTCCAGATGTGTGTGTATAGCGTTTTTTGTGTACAAGATAACTCGAGAACGCTTTAAGGGATTCGAATAAAATCTGGATGACTTATTAAGCTCATGAATATCTAAATTTGGACACAGGGATTTTTGAAAATACCCAACCAAATTTTTTTGAGCACCTTTTTTCATCGAAAAAAATTGTTTTTTGACAAAAATTTTTTTCATGCTAAAAATACAACTTAATGAATACAAAAATCATATTCCTTATCTCAAAACGAATCGATTCACCTATATAACTTTTATAATTGATCAAGAATTCGGAAAATAATTCATGTTTTTACATTTTTTTGCATTAAAAAATTTTTTTTTAACAACTTTGCTAATTAACTTATATATTATTAATTTTTTAATTAATTTGCTTACTTGGAAGCGAAATGTCCATGAAATGGACATAATTCTCACCTAGTTTAATTTGTGATGAAATACTCTTGGGGTATTCGGGGCGCTAAATTATTATATTAAATATGTCTGAGGTCAAAACAAGTGGATATTCGCGAATAGTGCCATAAACTCTCACTGCGCTAGTGTCGCTACAAATCGAACAAAGTGCGCGATAACAATTGACGCCTCATTCTGCGTTTAGTGTTCCATCCGACTTCTACCACAACATTTGTAAACTGTCAAATTAATTTGCGGAGTTGATTCTCTTACAAAATAATCATCATGTAGTCAGTGCTCAGTGTTTATGTTACTATATGAAGACCATGCTGCTCATATTATTGTTCCTAGTTTAATAATATTTCTCTTCCTAAAAATTAAATTGCATTATTTATGCTTTCATTTTCTATCGCTTCTTATTCTCTGCATTTTAAATAACAAAATTCAAACCGGTTTAGTATTAAATTATATTCTTTAATTCTAGTTTAATTATTGATCCTTTTCAAGTGTCAGGACATAAAAATAACTTGACGCCTCATTTAAAAATTAATATTATATTAAATTATATGTGGCGCGTTCAAAAGAGACTTTAGCAGAAAAATTATTTTATAACGTAATGCTCTTTTATGAACAGATTTTGGTAGAATGTAAAACGTTCTTTCAACTCAGCTATTTTATGATTTTAATCACTATTGTTTATCTTTAAATTATGTGAAATGCAAACAAGCCGGATCAAGACTGTCACTGGCCTAAAGCACAAAAAAATTGCAGGGGCCCCCTAAAAAAACAAAAGTTTCTGCATTTTTATCTTATCAGAGTGTTTAGCGAATAATCATTTAAACAATGGTTAAAGTGTTCAAAGAATCTTAACAAAATGTAAAAAAAAAAATGAAATTTTACATCAATTACAAAAATCACAAAATTTTATTAAAACCAGTATTATGAATGAATAGATAAGAAAGTTAAGGATAATTTACATTGAAATGGAAAAATTAAAGCAAAAAGTTGTAAAAAAATGTACTAATTGAAAAACCTGCAAAAAATAAATAAATTCATTAAAAATAAAAAAGTTTAAAAAATCACTGAAAGTAAAAGAAAGAAAATTAAGAAATATGGTAATAATGTGTTATAAAATATTAAACAGTTTAATGAAGATTGATTAAATTGCTTTATTCAAATTAAAATCCTACGCAAAAAACAGTAAAAAAGTTTTTATAAATTAAGAAAATAAATAAGATAATCAGTAAAAAAAAACGGAAAAATTGTACTAAAAATAAAAAAAAATTTTAAAAACTTGTTTTGAAAATCAAGCAAAAAGCAATAACTTTTAGTAAATGAAGAATAAAGTAAAAATAATTAAACAATTTTAAGAAAAAACCAATATTTCTAAGAAATAGAGAAATTCTGATCAAATAAGAAAATTTATTATAAGATCAAATTTACGAAAAATTAAATAAAAGAAGAAAAGTCTTTAAAAATGAATAAGTTATGACAAATGACAAAAAACCAAATAAATATTTGAAAATTATAAAATTGCAAAAAAATTATATTTTACAGCTTCCAAATTATAATAATAAATAAAATTAATCACTGGAAAAGTTAATAAATTTTTTTAAATATTTATTTATTTATTTATTTATTCAATAATACACATTATTCAATAAAACAATAATATTGTTAAAATAAAACTGTATAAAATTAACTAAAGTAATTTTTGTGAATAGAATACAATTAAAAAAAAAATGAAAGTTACCTAAGTGATTTTCTAAAAAAACAGAAAAGCATTATAAAACATAACCTACCAAAAAAATTGTTTGAAAAAGAAAAAATTGCAAGAAAGAATAATTAAATATTTCAAGAAAGTCATATAAATTAGTGTGTAAATAAGTTTACATTTTTTTTCTATAATTTTGAACCATTTGCAATTTACAATTATTCTTCTTAAATTTTATAATTATTATTTAACTTTTTTAATTATTTTGTTCTGCTGTAGAATATTCTCGACAGTTTTCGAATTTTTTTTCAATTGGCAATTTATTTTGCGCATTTCTTAATTATTTTCTTTAATATTAAATTATTTTCGGCATTCTGTAATTTTCTTTAAATTATGAATTATTTTCTAAAGTCAATTCCATTCTACAATTTTCAATTAAGTTTATTCAATATTCCAAAAAACTTGACTTTTTTCAATTATAAACCATTATTTCAAATTACAATTTATTTCTTAAATTTTTTATTATTTTCTTCAAATTTCAATCACATTTTTCAATTTTCAATTATTGTTTCGAATACCAATATGCTTTTTTAATTTTAAGTGCAATCGTTCAATTATTTTCTTCAGTTCTTAATTATGTTTTAAAAATGTCATTTCCATTTCTCAATTTAAAATTTTTTCCTCAATTTCAACTATTTTGTTCGATTCAATTTTTATCAAAGCAGTTGTTCAATTAGCAATTATTTTCAACAATTGTTTCTATAATTTTCTTAATTTTTCGATTTTCAATTAATTGTTAAATAATATATATGTAGTTTGATTTTTTAAATTATTTTTTCCAGTTGTGTATTAATCTAGCTATTTTTAGAATTTTGTTTTCAATTGTTAATTGTTTTCGTCTTTTTTCAGAAATTATCTTCAATTTTGCTATTATTCTTGTTATTTTTCAATTATTTTCCTTAATTTTTAGTTATTACTTACAATATTTAATTTTTTTATTTTTTCTCCTAAAGTTTTCGAATTATTTTTTAACGTTTTCAATTATTTTTTTCTGTTGTGCATTATTCTAGTCATTTTTTGATTTTTTTTCAATTGTCAATTATTTTCTTTAATATTTTAAAATCCTCGCCTTTCGCCACTTATTTTTCTTCAGTATCAATAAGATTCGTTAATTTCAAATTTTTATTTTCTTCAAATTTCAATTCCATCTTTCAGTTTTTAATTGTTCTCTTCTATATTTAACAACTTTCGTCTTTTTTCAAATACTTTTTTCAATTTTTAATTATATTCTTTAAATTTGAATTAAAATTTTCAATTATTCAATTATTTTATTCAATTTTAATTATTTTTGTCGTTTTTCAATCCATTCAATTAATGCGCAATTATTTCCAACAATTATTCCTATAATTTTCTGCATTTTTCAATTTTTAATTATTTTCTTTAAATTTAAAGTTTTTGTTAGGTTTTATCAATTTTTTTCAGTAGTCTATTTATCATTTTGTAGATATTTTCTTCAATTTTTTAATTATTCTCATTTTTCAATTATTTTTTTTTAATATTTATAAATAATTTTAATTATTTTTCGCAATTTGAAATTATTTGCTACAATTTTTTCAATTTGTAATTAGTCTCTTAAAGTTTTATAATGATTCTTTGAGTTTTTCAATTATTTTTTTTTGTTGTGTATAAATCTAGTCATTTTTTGAATTTTGTTTTCAACTGTGAATTATTTTCACGTTTTGTAATTTTTCTCCGTTATTATCAATTTTTTTTTAATTTCAGTTTAATTTTTAAATTATGAATTTATTTCTTTAAGTTTTTATTATTTTCTCCAAATTTTCATTATTTTGTAAAGTTTTCAATTATTTTCTTTAATTAAAATTTTTTTGTTTTGATTTTCAATCCAGTTGTTCAATTTGCAATTGGTTTCAGCAATTATTCCTATAATTTTCTTAATTTTTCAATTTTTTATTTTAAATTGAATGTATATTGTTTAATTTTTTAGATTATTTTTAACAATTGTGTATTTATCTAGCCATTTTTTAAATTTTGTTTTTAATTGTCAATTATTTTCGTCATTTTTCATATATATTGTTTTCCATTTTGTAAATATTCTCGTAATTTTCATTATTTGCATTTCCAAAAATTTATAGTTTTAAATGACAAACAGCAATATAAAGTTTTTCATTAATGTTGCTGTTAATTAATATTTTACTATATACATGTAATATTTGCAACTTTGATTAATTGAAACTTATAAGTTTGAAAAAATTAAACTTTGAGTTAATTGACGTTTAAGATTTATATAAATAATAATGGCTTGGAATTAATTAAGTTTAATATAGTTTTCGACTTTCTTTATATCAACTTTTTTTTTAGATTAAATTCTGATCATTTTAAATTCAATTTTTCATATTATTATTAAAGAATACAAGATTGAAATTAAAGTTTTTAGGATTTATCTACCTTCTTAGAGTTTCTTAAAAATTTGCGGATCATTTTCAAAATTCACGGATCATTTTAAAAATTCTCGTCAATTTAAAAGTTCTGTCACCCTGCTTGAACAATCAAAGTCGAGAAAATCCTTTTAAAGCATTAAACTTATTAAAACCAAACGAATCTCGTCACAGAGGCAAAGCCACTTCGTTATTGTCATTAACCCGGTTCAATTTAATTATTCGATTTTAGGTATTAGCGTAAAACATCCGTATTTTAATGACGGATTCTAAAATTTAATCACAAATTGCAGTTATACTTTTCCTTTAAATCATATTCCTGTTTGTGTTTGGTTTATAAAGCAATATTAAAAAATAAAATTTGAATCAAACGGTGAAAAGTGTATAGAAATATAGACTTGCTTTGTAATACTGGAATTGATGTCTTTCTCGGTGTTTTTTATTACATCCTGTTGCTCACTGTCTAGAATGAAAATTGGAATTGGAAAAATTGTATTCGCAGAAGGGTAAAGAAAAATAGTCAAGTACGAACCTGATAACCTTTTGGTCAACCTCGTCCATATCCATATAATATATATATATTTCTTTGAGTGTACGTGTCGAAAATTTATTGCGTCTCGATGCCAGCGGTGGGATTCCAAACGCGTCCAAGTGAGACGAAGACGTCGTGAACTAGATTCGCACGAAAAAGCAAAGGAAAAACGAGAAGAAAAAGATGGGCGAGAAAATCGCGCTTTTATTCGATTTTCCAACGATCCTTGTGACTCTTCTGCCCTTCTGTCTCTTTCAAGTGATTCACTTATCGAAGTATACAAAAGAAGAAAAGGCTCGAAACTGAAAACGACCATAGAGATAAAGTTTGCTATTTATTTCTATTGTTTGAGCCTGCACAAAGTCCTCTCGAATTTCAAATTGTCAACACATTCTTTTCGTTATTTTCTCAAGACTTTGTCGACAATAAATAAAAAGCGGAAACTTTGTGTTCATAAATTTTCTACATTTTTGTGATGAAAGTGGTTTCAGATTGTTTACAAATACAGATTTCGAGCTCTGACAAATAATTCACAGACACGATAAATTAAATTTGTTTTGTTAATTTTTTTTATATTATTTATTAGGGTGATCCTTAAAATGAAAATTTGCGAATTTTAAAGTTCTCAACACTTTGTTTTGTTACTCATAGAAAAAAAGAGATATGTATTTTTTTTTATTTTAATATTTAATTGTGTCGCATCGACCCTGAAATTTCCCATGTATATTACATGGGGAATTCAATTTTTATCATTTTATTGCAAATCTACGAAAAATTGCTTTTCCCTATGCAAAGTACATGGGAAATTTCAGGGTCGATGCGACACCATTAAGTATTCAAATAAAAAAAAAAAAATATGCATCTAATTTTTTTCGATGAGGGGGTGAGAACTTTAAAATTCCCAAATTTTGTTTTTAAGGACCACCCTATTATTCATATATTGAAAATTTCTTATTAATATTAATTAGGCTTATTCAGAATAAAATAATATTAACTCTTTTTTTTATGCGAAGAGAATCGACGGTTGATAATTCTTGGTACCATAGACACTCGTGGCGCTAGTGTCGCAGCAGACGGAATATTTAACAAGGCGATGTGATGCTCGTCACCTCATTGCATGTTTGGTGGTAATTAAAACAAGGTGTGTTCAGTCGTGCTTTAGAATATGAAATTCAACTAAATTGTAATCCAAAACTTCTGGTTGAGGCTTTACTTGCGTCGAATTACAAGTGAAACTTCGTCAATCACGGTTTTATTACTAACCTATTTGGTATTAAATGTTCCAATAAATTCTGGTTTAGTTATTGATCCTTTATTTTCTTTAATAAGATAAAAATAACCAAATTTTTTTTTAAAATTAAACAAATTATTTTTACATTACAAAGAATTGCATTGCAAATACGTTGATTGCCTTTGGAAATTACCTACAATTCAAGAAATAATTGGCATACTTTTTTCTAATATACACACTTTAATTAAAAACAAATATTTGCACATTATTATCGAATGGGAACATTTTTAGCTTTTACTTTGCACTAACAAAGCTTTTACAAGTTTACCGCTCTTGAATAAAGCTTCCTCTGGTCCTTTGTTCTTCTTTGTGGATCTTTTCAAGGATAACGTTTCAACTTTTCAAAAGATGAAAAACAAGATTTCAGCATTTAGAATGTGAAAAGGAATATAACATTCTTGCATTTCTGCTCTTGCTTATTACATTATAAAATTTTATTTCAAACGAGACGGGAAACGATATTCTTTGTAAGGCAATTGTGACTGCATCAAGTCAGCAAAAATTAAATGCTTTGAGATGAAAATTACTGGCTATTTAAAGGCACTGTAAATTTCATGAGATAAAAAAGAATTCTCAAATCTTTCTCTTATCTGTAAATAATCCGTAAGCCAGTTTTATTCTCAAGAGAAATTTTATTAGGTACTAGAATTATTATCATTAATATTATTATTATCAAATAGATGACTATTGATTGCGAAATATAAAGCGAAAGAAAATTGTATGCAAATTTGGGAAATTTAAAACGCTTTTACCTCAAATAGCTCGACATTTAATTGTTAACAATTTCGAAACAATGAACTTTAATTGCCTTGAAATTGGGAAAATGTCGGTGTTTGAATCCATTTAAATAGAAACCATCAAACCAGGTATATTTTCAGTGCTCAACGCTTTTAAATTAAAATCCGCAAATTACAAGTGACATATATGACCTTGTTAATTAATGACTTTCCTTTTGACGAATGGAAATTGTATTATGTGGACAAAAATCCCGTAGCTAATTGCTTCTTTTGAAAAATAGAATTTATAAAATGATCGACTATAAATATTTCAGTGTAATTGAAATAGGAAATTTATAAAAACAAGCAAATAAAACAAAATTCATGATTTATGCAAAAACTAAACTAAAATTTCCTTCACCACTGTTATGGAATTAAGAAATCATTTCGTTAATCCATCCAATCATAATCCTTTGTCGAATTTCCCATTATTATTAATCTATACTTTGATAACGAAAATTGACTTGACCCAAATAAACCTTTTAGCCAAAAAGATCGTAAAGTATCTTTGTTTGCTAGTCCATCAAAGACTCCCAAGTAGAAATCTTTGCTAGTCTGATTTCTGATTTAGAGAGCAATGATTACCAAACTTTATTCGACATGAAAAAGAAGTAAAATAGAGAATCAGAATTTAGAAGTAAAGGTAGAAGTAAAGTCGGGGAAAATGTATAAATGTAAATTGTAAGGAGACTGAGAGTTGAGAACGTCGACCAAGTTGCTGAATCGCGGGTGCCAGAAAATCGTTGAGTAAAAAGCAGACGATTCGATGAATAATACATTTTACGGTCGCCATGCGATACATTATGTCAAAGCATTGCCTGTGTCATGGTAAATGATAATGTCGTATTTAGAATGAGCTGAGGAAGAAGTCGTGCAGTTGGAAACACAAACCTTCACCCAGACAATCGAATCAGCTAAGAATTGCATATTTCTATTGTTCTTCATGATTCTCCAATTTTCTCAACTTTTTTAAAAAATGACTCAATCGGAGAGAAGCTGAATCAGTTTAAACTCTTGGAACTACCCATCATTCGAAATTTCAATTTACTATGAATTATGTATTGTAATTCGTTATTTCCAACCGCGGACAATTTTGTAGAAAATATGTTGAAGTTTAAAATATTTTTATTGTCGTTTCTGGAAATAGGAATCTATTTCACTCAAAGGGAAGAGAAGCATATTGGAGATATACATTAGATTTAAAATAAAAAGCGGTTTAAAAAAATTGCGTAGCAACACTTCAGGAGAAATAGTGAGCATATGTGGCGCCATCTTAGACGAGATTCTAACGGCGCTAATGTCGCAGTAAATTGTACAGCTCCTCATTCTCAGTTTGGTGTTGTGCTTGTTTAGACCATTTTGTAATAATCAGACAATGACAAATAAGAATTAGGATTTAGTTTTTATATTATATTGGAAAAATAACTTAAAGCTTTAAGAAGGAAAATCAAAATAGAATTTAAAAAAAATATAAGTTATAAGATAATAAAATATTCATCAAAAAGAGCGTCAACATTCATATAAAACAAAATAAAAAATACTAAATAGATCAAATTTTCTTTAAAATGTCAGTTTGTTTTTCTGTTCATTGCGATCAATGTTTATATTTTCGAATCGGGAAACTTATACATTTACTAAATTAAAGAAGCACTTTAAGCGGAAAACTGTTTTGATTCGCAAGTATAAAAATACTGATCTCAATTATCAGAACGGAAACTGACATTTAAAAAAAATTGAAAATCGATGCCATGGTTTTGTTTTTAAAGTACTGTAATAACCTTCTAGTGGAGGCGTAAGCCGGAGTTGAATGCGGATTAGTGGTGAGTTTTACGATCTGAATAAAAAGTAAAGTATTTAGTGCAGGTCTCCGATGAAATATATAATCAGTTTTCAACGTCATTTCTTTCTTATTCAGTGTGATTCGAGTTGCTCTTGACTTTTGTATGTTCAAGTAAATTATTCAAATTAAATTCAAAAAGAATAAATCATGTGCTTTTACGCAACAAATTTAAATGACTCTATTTGAATTAGATACAAAAAATTTTAAATTTTAGTAATACCGATTCATTAGTCAATTATTAGAATTGTCAAAAAGTCAATTCCCCCACAGCACCTAAATTTGCCTAAAGTTTTTAAACTTGCAACAAACTTTCTGAAAGTTGACAACACTTCAAGAAAGGTTGGCAAAATTGAGGCAAGTTTAGGTGCTGTAGGGGTTAATTTAATTTCTGAAGACCGAAAAAATTAACAACTCCTAACAATCACACCTAAATAAAATAACAGAAAATAAATATGACAAAATTGATTAACTACAAGAAAAGAATTATATTGTAGTTCTAAAATCGTGCAAGAAATGTTTGGTTTTTTCACTTTTTCGCAAGGAAGTAAATTTTAAACATTATTTACGAATCAGACCTTGTTTATTTTTTTAAATTTTCAAAATACCTAAACGCTTTTCGTTAAGTCTTCGAGATGAAACCTAGGTCTAATTTAATTAAATTAAAATTGCTCGTGTCTCCTGAGTCTTCTCGTAAGAAACGTAAGAAGGTTAAAAATTATCTCCTTAACTGCGGCACAATGCCCCTGACCCCATTAAGGAGTTAACTCCCCAAACTCCATTTAACTCCTTCTGTTGCCATAAGAGATTCTCAAACAATTTTCAGCTAACTCTGTTTTACTTTAAAATATATATTGTGGCAATTTACTATGTAATTAATTAAGGGAGCTTTGGATACCACAAAAAGTTTATTATTTGTTGTTATATGCTGATAACAAAAATCTTTTCTTAAATTAGGCGTATTGTAAGTCGTTCAAACCTAAATAGCAAATTAATAAAATTCGTAACTTTTGGGAGTTACGAACTAATAAGCAGTGAGAGAAGTACCAACCGTTCTTTATCAAGAGGCGAGAAAATGTCACTCCCTCATCTCATCCAAAAAAATTGTACATCACACTTTTAATAGAAGTAGGTAAAAATAAGAAAATTGTAAAACAATAATTAACACGAAGATGGTAATAATCTTGATCATTCATACATTCAATAAATTTAAATAATTAAAAAAGACGACCTCAGTAGGATCGATACAAGATTAGTTTGTCTTTGAGAGCGTTTTTACCAACAACATATTGGATTTAAAATCCAGATTGACGAGTCCTTGGAACAGCAGACTTAAAAATTGTGTACGTCGACAGAGAAAGAATAGGCTATTCAAGTGCCGCGAGTTCGATTCAACCTTCCGGCCTTTACATTGTAACATAAATGTAAAAATTGGTCGTTTCCTATCAAGATGATAGATCAGAGTCTTTATTTAAATGCACACTTCTCGAAAACTAATCAGTTTTTGTAATAAATTCATTCATATAATCTTTTAAAATTTTGCACATACAGATTCTTAAATAAAAATATTTTATTAAACGTTTTCAATCAGCGGATATCCCATATCCGCATAAATTTTAAATCTTTTTGGATTTATCGGTATTCAGGAATAACAAATATCAATATTCAGATACCGGGGATAAACGTAACCAACAGAAATGCACGTTAAGCTTCGCGATAAGTTTTTTTTATTATTTTATGGCTTCAAATAATCACTGGAAATGTTTCACATACGCTGCTGGGAGTGTTTACAGTTTCTGTAGTATGTAATATAGTAATTGGAAACTTATTATTTACGAGCTGTTGGAATTACAAGCTTTTACGAGAAAATGAAAGTAGAATTGATTCCCAGTGGGATAAGACTTAAGAACACTAAAATACTTTCTTCCGGAATGTGCTTTTAACATTTTTTTTTTTTTTAAAACGAATGATTGAATTTATCGGAAGAGCACTAGGGGAAGAGACGGATTATGGGTACCATGATTTCAAGTCTGAGTCTAGACCACTCGAAGCAACCCTCTGGGGGTTGTTTACCCTTAGAATAAGGGTGCCTGAGCGATGGTGGCCGGGGATAAAGTATAACAAGTGTCCACACAGTCTTCTTGAATATATGGCACTTTTTGCGCGTTCAACATTTCTTTACCTATATGTCGCGGTACGTAAATTTCTGATCCTAAAAATCCTGGCAAAAAATTCCATGAAAATCAAAACCTTCATACGAAAAGGATTATTAATAACTGCAATTAGTAATAATTGCTAATCAGTTCAATTCCATTTCGCAAAAAAGAGTAATTCAATCTAAACAATTTTTAAGTATTTTTTCAAAACTCCAATTTCATTAGGCGATCATCTGTCCGTAAAGGGATAATTGACTCTGTTCTGTATTCAAACAGTGTGAAAAAGTTGTCTCTCGAAACATAATATTTTCCAAGTGAATTGTTTCGTAATTCAATATGTTCTCCGAATGTTTGACATTGTTCTCAAAGACCTTTTGTTCGACATGATCACGTGTGTATTTACATCAAACACTTGTAAAGTGGGTCACGTGTTTGCTTGAGGTGGCGGAGAAGACATTCTCTTCTTGCATCCTGTCTCCGACACGTGTTTCGTGTCAAAAAAACGAGAACATTCTTGATGACACTTCTTTTCGCTTCCTGCAGAAAGAGACTAAGAAATGCGACGTACATTGCAGTTGGTATTACATCTATGGATATGCGAAAGCATTTCAAAAGCATGCCACGTGTCTTGCAAGGCGACGTGCCACGAATTCTCGCACCTCCCCCTAATTTTCTCCCCCTTTTCTCGTTTCTCCTTCATTCGCTCTTTCAACGTTTTCTACATCCCCTCACTCTTTTTCTATCTCCGTCTTGTGGTCCTTTCAAAACCCTCTTTTCATGCGATCGCAATAGCAATGCACGAGAGAGTATACATACTTCTTTTTTCCTCTGTGCAATTTGTCGTCGTAACCCCAGTCATGAATAGTGAAAAGCAAATTTATCTTTCACATTAATGTACTGGATGATTAATTAAATGACGTTGATGAATTTTCATTTTTTAAGTGTTTTATTTTTTTTATTCAGAGTCATGAGCATGATTTTAATGAAATGATATTATTCTCTTTTCATTTTAATAATTTGTATAATCATTTTCAGGGAGGTCATCAAGGCGTTCATTGAGGGATTGTAGGCATATGTGGTTTTCTGTAATATTCGCTACTGTACGATGTATATTTTGAAAAGGCTATTTTATAAAAAACCTGGAAAAATTTTAGGGTGTAATACCGAATAACATGGACGTCTAATTTTAATCGGAATTTTAAAAAATCTTTTTAAAAAAAAAAAAAAAAAAACAAGTATTGCAAGAATATATGAACTACTAGGGTGATTTTTTTTCGCCAATTTTTTTTAGTCCTCACTCGAAATTTGGTTAAAAATGTCGTAAGAAAAATAACCTTAAAGTTACAAACCTTAATATTAATTTTAAGTATTCGTCCAAAGCATTAAAAGATTTCCCAGGTAAAATACACGTAAGTCGACGTACTTTTTTTTCAAATTTCTATAACATTGGCGCATTTTATGCTATTCCATTGGTCTTGGTCTTGATTCACTCAAAATTGAACACTCTACAAAAGTTTCCCTTGGCGCAAAAGTGTAAGTTGTACATGTGAGTTGATACGAGTCATTAAAGATGATTTTTACACATAAATCTCGTTCTTTTGCTGTTATCTCTAAAAAACTAAATTTGAACAAAAAGATGTAAATGAAAAAATTGTTGGAAACTTAATTGTCTACAAAAAAGGTCTTATGGACCCAATTGCTTAGATTAATATTTCTTGAGATATTTGACTTTAACTTATGAGCAGTATACAGTTTTTGTGGTTTATCGAATTAAGCGTTTGAAATTATTAATATTTCTACTGATAAGTTAAAGTCAAATATCTCAAGAAATATTAATCTAAGTAATTGGGCCCGTAAGACCTTTTTTGTAGTCAATTAAGTGTCCAACAATTTTGTCATTTACATCTTTTTGGTAAAATTATGTTTTTTAGAGATAACAGTAAAAAAACGAGAATTTTCTGTAAAGATGATTTTTTACAATCCGACATTTTACATTTGAAATCTTTTAGTGCTTTGGGCGAGTACTTAAAATTAATATTAAGGTTTGTAACTTTAAGATAATTTTTCTTACGACATTTCTAACCAAATTTTGAGTGAAGACTAAAAAAACAAATTGTCGAAAAAAAATCACCCTAATGGACTACCTAAGATTCATAAACAAAATTGTCCTTTGAGACCTGTAGTTTCATTAATTAATACTCCAACTTATTCTATGTCTAAATATTTCAATAAGATAATTAAAAAATCAGTTCCTAAATCTGTTGTTAAAAATTGAATGACTTTTAGAGAAATTATAATAAAAGAAAAAGTTCCTGATGATCATATAATGATTTCTTTGGATGTTTCACGTTTTACCAATATTCCATATGTATTGGTTATAAAAAGGATGGCATTTAATCAAAAATAATACTAAGATCCCTTATGATGAATTCATCAATTCTATTAAATTCATCATGGAATCTACTTTTTTCAAATTCGATAATTGTTTTTACAATATTTGGAGGGATATGTGTTTAACAAATTAAATTTTAAGATTCCTTTATAGTACAGATATGTTGATGACACGATTCTGTTTATTCCTAAAAGTAAATTATTATTAATTTTGGAATTGTTTAATTCATATTATGATAGATTACAGTTTACTCATGAAATTAAGGTAGAAAATTCTATTGCATTCTTGGATTTAAAATTAATTTGTAATTATAATTGTTCTACAAAAACTAATTGGTACAGAAAAGACACCTTTTTGGGTAGAAATATAATTTTTTTTCCAATCATCCAATTAACCAGAAAAATGCTATAGTAAAAAATTTAGTTGATTCAGCTATATTATTATCTGACAAAGAATTTCATCATCAAAATTTAAGCATTGTTAAAGAGAATTTATTATTAAATAATTATTCTTCAGAGTTTGTAGAAAAACATATTAAAAATAGATTGTTTCAAATTGAAAATAAAAATAATTGTAACATTGATAAAGATGTATTTTAAAATGAAGTTCAAAATATAGTTTCTATTTCTTTTCATGAAAATCTTTTTTATAAAATTAAAAGAACATTGGAGTCATATAATATCAAAACAGTTTTTACTCTTCTTTAAAACCTTTTATTAAGTTGGGTAAAGATCCTTTGGAAAAATGAGATAATGCTGGAGTTGTGTATAAAATTAATTGCATTGATTGTGGTAAAACGTATATTGGACAGACGGGTAGACGGTTATTTACAAGATGTGATGAACTTAGGTCTAATATAAAATTAAATAAAAAATATCACAATGTTATTTCTAAACATAGAATCTCTAATTTGAATGATGATGGAACCAAACATGATTTTGATTCGTCAAATATTAAAATTTTACATAAAGATAATAATGATTACAAAAGACTAGTAGCTGAAACGTTTTTATTAAAAAAGAAGAAAATAATTGTATAAACAAAATGACAGATATTTATAATATAATATAATTTGTATTCTTATTTTTTTTAATTTATAGATACAATTTAAATAAACTCTGAAGAGGAGACTGAGTCAGTCTCGAAACGTCAGATTGGTGTTTTGGTTTTTATTATCAATTATTTATTAGTCCTTATTGAACATTACACTCTTTGAATTTTGTACAAAAGTTGTTGGACTTAATAAAATACGTATTTTATGTTGTATGTTTGTTTTTGATATCTTAAATATTTTTCAAAAAAATTAATAGTGAACTTGTTCGTGCAGCGCAGAGAGAGCGATGAGAAGGTAGGTGCAACCATGTGGGGAGATTAATTTCATTTTACTCAGTGTATATTCGTATAAAAATTCTCGACTAATTAAAGAACTGCTTGTACAATTAAAATAAAACTGCTTTCCCCACACGGTTGCTCCTGGCTTCTCTTCGACGCTCTTCGCGCTACATAAGAAACTTCACTACCGATTTATTCGAAAACTATTGGAGATATAAAAAAATGCATACAACATAAAATATGTATTTTAAGAAGGCCTATAACTTTTGTAAACATCAATTTTCGGAATTTTTAATATTTGTTGAGATAATTGCAAAAACTGAACTTCGGTGTCTCCCTCTGTAGGATGGAGCTTAACTCGTTGGTAGGAGTTCTCCCTCCCTTTGGTCAGTCAGCCAAGGCCTGATGTGATCATGCAGTTTAGTTCCGTTTTGGCCTTTATACAGTCCACATCGGTCGCGTTTTACAGTGCAGTTCCTGTCAGTTTCTTAACAGGTTCTCCAATTTGTGTTTATAACAGGTGAACAAATGTGACGTATTCTCAATTTGTAATAAGAATAAATTATCTTTAGTGAAAGATAAAACTGCTCTGAATTTTTGTGAAATATTAACAAATACTTCTAACACCAGTGACAGGAAACTACAAGACGAATTTGGTTTCGGAAGGCACCAAAATTTATTTTTACCTGGGCCTCGATTTTTCTAGTTACGCGACTAGTAGAGTCACCTGAAACGAAACTCTCGCTGCTCTGGTGTCGCAGCAGGTCACACATGTGACGGAACGACGCTGATCGCCTCATTCCTTGTTTAGAGTTTGTCAAAATGTGCTCAACCGTTTGTTTAAGCTTTAAATTAACGTTGATTGTAATTTCGCTTGAAATTTCTAATGTTTGAGCGTGGAATACGCCTGATCCAGGGTGAGTGCATCGATTATAAAATCATAGTTAAAGCGATGTGAGTTCTCCGATTTATTATTCATCAGTGCTCAGTGAATATTGTTTTCAGCCCTTGAGGCCTCAGGTAAATATTTGTTAAAATTTTATTAATAAATTATAAGTAACTCTTAATTACCTAAATGTTTTATTTGCTGTTGCTCTGGATTCCCTTTTCTCCGATTTTATTTGAGCTAGTTGAGAGTACACATAGCCAACATATGTATGCTACTGTACGAAATATAGTAATAATAGTAATTTCCACAATTAGTGGAATGAACGAAACTCTAAAGAGACTGTATCATAGTTTGAACTAGTCTAAGTTGCAGACGGTCAAGTAGTATTGGACTCGGAATATAGTGGTTGCTGTAGTAAATGAGCTTCAAGTAGATGGACTAACTTAGATAGGACACTTTATTGTATAAACAAACAGGTTCCCTGAAGCGAAAAGGATATATGCAGAGGTTACAAGAGCACTGGGTCGATATGCACTCACAAAAGCTCCAACAAAGCCTGAGTATTCAAGAGATCAAATATTCTCTACTTGACAAAGATGTTGAACTCTTTACAGACGAATGCCTACCAATCACTGTAGAGAAGGTGAGAAAAGTAATTGTTAAATGTAAAAACTTTTTAGAGTCCGGGTAAGATAAAATTAACAGCCTTTGGTTCTACTCACCAACATCTGTCACGGATATTTACCACCTTTCTTAATGGAGAGCATCCTGTTCCGCAATGGTTGGCGTAAGAACGAACTCTAACCAGAAACTGGAGATTTGTCTTGTCCAAAGAATTATATGCCCATAGCTTGTCTTAACATCTGCTACGAACTATTAATTGTCATTTTGAAGCAGAGAATCTTAACATTTAGGTATAGAGTTATAGTTATAGAGCTAGTATGGAGTTCTATAAATATCAAAGGACAAGAGAAACCTGATAGGATGCAGGTCAAACCTGCCAAGTGATAAGCGTATTATTCAAGATTCGATACTTCATCAGAGCAAACTGTCGATAACATATTAATGTCCGCAAGGCATTTGCTTCTACGGATCGTGAGGAACTCTTCAGTAAGTTTCTCGAATGATCAAAGGCAAATTTGAACATTAGAAGATGTTCCGACGAGAAATGAGAATTGTTTCAAAATTTCAGTAATTGACATTTGTCATTTGCAGATTAGCAATTTGGAGAATCCGATTAATTTCCGGGATTTTTTCTAAAGAACCGGGTGTCTGACGGAAATTTGTAAAAAAAATCCTGGAATAAAAAAAAATGCCGAGAATTTTTAATAGTTTCAGGAAACTCGTAGATAAATCCCAAAAATTTCAATTTTAATATTGTGTTGTTTATTAATTCGAGAAATTAGATTAAAAATGGTGAGAATGCGATCTAATTATGATTTAAGTTCCTGATCAAAAATTCATATGTATGTATGTGTGTGTGCGTACTTTTTCTTGTTAACACAATAACTCGAAAACCGTTTAACGGATTAGAATAAAATCCTGTATGGTAATTTTTACTACTAGAACCTAGAATCAGACTCAAGGGTTTTAAAGAAAAACAATTAAACAAATTTTTATTGTATTTTGATTTTTTAAAAATATTTTTTTTTCAGACAAAAATTTTATTCTTTCTTAAATTTAACTAAAAATATAAAAAATTCGTATTCCTTGCTTCCTTTGGAGCATTAATATGATACTGTGCAGATATATGAATGTGTGTGTGTAGTAACATTTTTGACGACAGGATATCTCGAAAATGTTTTAATGGATTTCCGTAAAATTTGGTAGGCTTATTAAATCCACAAAGATCGAAAATTAGACACAGGGATTTTAAAAAAAATTGATCTATTTTTTTTATTATTTCTTTTTTATCTTAAAACATCGTTTTTTGAAAAAAAAAATTGTTTTATATTAAAAATGGGAACTTTTAAAAAATAATTAAAGTACCAATAAAAATAAAATAAAACAAATTTCAATAAAAATCGAGTGAATAATTTACAGATAGAAGTTTTCAAGTAGAAAAGTAAATTAGAGCCGGACGAGCAGGTAGGCTGACTAGACGTAGTATTTTTCACTGTCAGGTGTCTGACCACACTCGTTACTGCTACTGGAGGTGTGAGAGAACACGTAGTAATGTAATTTTGATTTATCAAAGTTTTACGTAAAATTTCGATCTTTTTCATTGTTGGATATTAATTTTACGATAGAAAAGATAAATTACACATAAAATTACGTAAAGTATGGTTATAAATAATTCCGGTCGTTAGATTATATTCCAAGTGATGGTAATGTGAAGGAATTATAGTCCATGCATCATGGCAGTTTTACCAACCAAGAACTTATGTTTCAAGATAGCGCTACGATCGCTTTTTAAAGATATGCCATACAATTCTATGGAGCTGAGAAAATATATGACTTAAGTTTATACCTCAAGGGGTAGATCTTATTTTGTACTTTGAAAAGCTGTACAAGAACCAATTCTCGGGAAATCGCTTTAGACTATTTAAAACCCGAAACTGCACATAAAAACTTTAATCTAGATTGGCTAAAGATTTTATTTTTAATGGGAAATTGTTGGGATAAAAAAAATCGTAAATTATACCCATTAACGCCGGGATGGACGAAAAATTTACTCTGACGATTCTGTTTTTTATTAAAAAAGAAATTTAAAAAATTTGCATATTTTTAAGGTAAAATTTACAGGTCTTTCAGATTCTGTGATTTAAAATCGAATGTCAAATTCGTAATTAGCGACTTCAAAAACCCCCGAGTAACAAGTTTTAAGCGAATTTCACCAATTTTTAAAAATTCATCCGACATTTTTAATTTTTTACAACTATTATCAGATTTGTAATAATTGATTACTAAATTCTGATTTTATTTAGTTTTATGTTAGGGAATTAAGGTTTTCGTACACTTGTCATACTGGGTGTCCATTTTTGTCCGCCATCTTGGAATTTAAAATAAGTAGTTTCAAATATTTGTAACTCCATATGGACGCGATATTTTGAGCTTCCGAGTCAATCTTCTTTCTATTTCTTTGTGAAAATATGGATAGTATAAAATTTTTTCCTATAAAAATCCCAATAAAAATATTTAAAAAAAAAATTAGTTATAACTTTTGTTACGTTTGTTATAATCAAAAATTCAGAATCTGAAAAACCGGTAAATTTTACCTTAGAAATGTTATGCGCTAATTTTTTAAAACGATTTTTTTATAAAAAACAAGATCGTCAAAGTCAAAGCAAATTTTTCGTTAATTGGTTAATTGACTTCTGTAAAAAAGTGGTGAATTGTTTTTTTCAACTATTCGATTTTTGGAAAGGACGAAAGAGAAAATTGAAGAAATATAAACAATAAGTATTTGAGTAATTTGATTTGTTAAGATTCTTTTATTATAATGAAGCACTTTTCAAGAACGGGAGGATTTTTCAAGTTAGTTTGCTTTGGCTTTTTTTTGAAAGACGATAATTATGAATTTAATAACATTAAATTCATAATTCGATGAATTTCGAAGAATTTTCTATCTCAGTAAAATGTTTAGAATTACATTAACTAATATTATTAAATTTCACATGTATATTCATGATCCATAATGAGTATATAATTAATTACCAATCAGTTAATTTATGGCTTCATATCCATAATTAATTTTCTGTTAATAACAACTAATTTATTCTAAAATATAATAAATTAATAACTGTTTGAAATTGAGTTCACGGGAAGTGAATTTGCCAAATAAAAAATCTGTTAATATTTAATAATAACCAAATTATTCTGTAACATAATAAATCCATCAATTTTGACAGTTGAGATTAATTCCACGAGAAGTAAATTTTGATTAATCGATTTGCAATAATTGTATTTTGAATCAGTCATAAATTCTGCTGAGTTCAATAAACTTTCCAAAGTATAATTTTTAGAATTAAAAATAATATTTAAAAATTTAATAATCATTTAGTTTTTAACAGAATATTATTTTATTAGCTTTTTTTTTGCTTTTTTATATTAAAAAAAAAATTATAAATTGGATAAAAGAGTGTGCTATTGAAGAATACGAAGATATTCTTGTCTGATAAAATTAACATTGATGTGTTTCAGTAATGCGATTGCATGTTTTCACATAAATGGATACCTTTGAGTATCATCGAGTACAATATCTGTTCTCTATTGCGTATTCGCACTATTCAATGAGAAAGAGTTACATTTACATGGTATAAATTACGCATTTGATACTGAGAACGTTTACAACATCTACAGCATAGAATATATAAGTAACATAAAATAAGGCATTCTAAATTTTCTAATTCATATAATGGAACTCTCTAAGTCTGAATTAGTTAAAAATGACTAATTTTAAAGACAAAAGTCAGCCACTAATTCAAAGAGTTAATTTTCTACTAATTAGTAGCTTAAAAATAAAAATATAATTATTAGTTAAATTCATTTGTAGGTTATGTCAAAATAACTCATATTTTAGTAAAATTCTGTTAATTCAATTAGTCAAATTTTAACTATTTTTCTTCCTCATGGATAAAGCTTTGTATTCGTTCAAATTTATAAATTTTTTAAAATGCTTCAATTTTAATTTTTACTATCTGGAAAAGTATTATATGAACATTTTGTTTACATTTAAAAATGACGCTTTGATCAGATTATTTACGGAATTCATGATGAACTCTGATATAAATGAATATTTTTATTTAATCAGATTTGAGGAATTACAAAACACATAATATTTACTCCAAAAAATTTGAAATTTAAGTAAGTTGAAATTTAAAAAATTTTAAATTTATTAATTTAAACTTAATTTAAAATTAGAAAAATATTCATTGAAGCAGATGACATTTAAAGTGATTTTAAAATCCGATATTTCTACTGATTTAAATGTCCATATCTTGAATGTCATTTCTGACTCTCTCAAGTTGTCTATCGAAGGGAGCGAGGACGGGAAACCAATTTGGATGAGATTTTAAAAAAAATAGTTTGTCAAATAAAAATGTCTTTGAACTTAGAAAGATGACCTAACTCAATATTTGCCCAGATATGAATTTTTGAAAATTGCCAATTTGTCTGACATTCTTTGGATATATATATATACATAAAACAATTAGTATTTACCAAATATATAGTATGCTTTTATTCATCAAGTTTTCTTTTTCGTTACATATTTCTCAAAATTCAACCTATGTTTGATTAAAGTAGGTATAACTACATCTTCTGCCAATAATTGAAAATGGATAAAAGAAAATAAATTTCTGGTTACTTTTTAAAAAATTTGTTTTTCCTGGAAAGTGACTTATTTCTAATGAATCACTCATATATGAGAATCTTCAATAACAATTATTGTTTCAATGGAACGTGTTTCCGAAAATTTCAATAAAACTCAATTTAATAAAGTTTGGTTTAATCAAACTCTTTTAAATAAATATTGTCTTTAAAAGAAAAAAAATTCGTATCTCCAGATTTTAAAACAATGGAAAATTCATGGATGTAAAATGATATTTAATTAACCATTGCAAATGTATAGAATGTTCTTTCTTAAATAACATAAAATCTAAGTAAAAAATAGAAGTCTCAAAAATTTTTAATAATGAATTATCGGGAATTGATACTTGAAGAAGTATACAAAGTTTACAGAAAAGAAAATAAGAATATGAATTCGTTGCAGTTGCTGACAATTTAGATTGCACAATTAATGTTAAACCAATATTGTTTGCTATTCATGTTTTTATTAACGAAGTTTGTTATACATAGTGAATAATTATTTCCTGTCACAGTCAATTTTAACTGTGAAATTTAATAAAAAAGTTTTCAAAACTACTCAGAATAAAAATTCCATCTGCCCAGAGTTTAAAGTTAAAATATTTCAATCTGTAAATAAAATCCATTTAGGAAAAAAAAGGAATATTGGTGGCATGAGTAAATTTTATACTTAAATACTTTTAACATGTAAATTTAAAAAAAAAATTCGTGTTGTTAACATGCGAGTAAAACTTTTTTAACTCAATCATTCTCATTAATTTTTACGCTTAAATTATATAGTGCCGCTCGATAACTTTTGCCCACCCTACAGCCATTAAAGGATTTACAAAAAGTTTTGTATTTTGTTTATTATTAAAGTTATAAAGCTCAAAAAGTTTTCACTTAAAAGCTATTTCTTGAGCTTAAATGCTGTATAACATAAACATAAGAAACTTTTTGTTGATATATAATTAATGTTACGACAAAGGAAAATTTTTCTATTTTTCCATTTTTTTTAATCATATACAATTTTTTAGGAAACCATTAAATTTTAATTGCACTTAAATCATTTAAAAACTATTTTTATCACATTTAAAAAGCATTTTTGAAAACTTTTGCACGATAATTTTTAACAAAAAGATAGTCATTTGTTTACAAAATTGACCGTTTTTCAATTTTTGATACCTCAAGAACGATTAGTTTAAAAAACAAAACATTTCAGAACATGGATTATTCCCTTTTCGTGCAGAATTAGAAAAAAAATTATATATTTTTTAAAATTTTTTTTACATCTTTTAAAGTTTTAAGTTTTAATGGTAGAAATTTGCACTTTATACTTACTAAAACAGATAAGCAAATTTAACATAGTATTTATTCAATTGTTTACAATTCCTTTAACTTTGAAACCATTTAAAGAACTTTAAATAATATAATAAGGTTTGTTGTTTGTAAATTGTGTAAAGGATCTTGCTTACTTTTTGTCATAAATAATTTACTTCTTTGTTATAGTGAGTGTAAAATGCGAATTTTTACAATTATAACTTAAAACTATAAAAAACTTAAAAAATTTGTTTGATAAAAATTGTTAAATATTTTTTCCTAATTATACATGGAAAAAGGAACAATTCATGTTCTTAATTTTTTTTAAAAACTAACCGTTCTTGAGTTATTAAAAATTAAAAAAATAAATAATTTTTTAATCAAATGACCATAATTTTGTTAAAAATTATCGTACAAAAATTTTAAAAAATGCATTTTAAAGGAGATAAAATTAGATTTCAAGTGATATAAAATCAATTAAAATTTGATAATTTCCTAAAAAACTGTATCACTAAAAAGAAGAATATTGTTTTGCCAAAACATTAATTAAACATCAACAAAAATGTTTTAAAATTTTTATTTTATATACTGTTAAAGCTCAATATGAGCTTTTAAATGAGACATTTTCTAACTTCGTAACAATAATAATAAATAAAATACAACTCTTTTTAAAGCCTTTAAAATCGCTGTGGGGTGGACAAAAGTTATTAAGCGGCAATGTACATGCAATCAATTTATCCAACTTTTAAATTTATTTTAAAGTTGTTATTTTTATGACCTTAATATCAGATAAAAAATTGTGATAATCACTTGTTGCTCTTTGTTTCATTTTAAAAAAAATTCTTTTACAAACATAACATTTTTAATATCTTTTATCTAATTTTAATAATATTTTAAAACTGTATAAAGACAAAATTTTTTACAATCATCACTAACGAGTGACAGAAACATATCATTTGTAATTACAAATCACACTGCAATAGTTAATTAACAGTCCTCAAGGACAATTAAAATTTTGAAACTTAAAACCAGATTTTACTTTATTTTTATGTTATATTTGTTTTTTTTTTAAATATATTAATAATCTTAAAATATATTACTGATAAATAATTGACGCCAGTTCTAAAATTGATTGAGTTTTAATTCTTTGATATATAATACATTTCCAGAAAATTTCTTTTCCTACAGTTACATATGCTACCTAGAATTTGAACTTTATTTTTATCAAAATTAAAAGTGTGATTTAAATCAGTAGAGTAGGTACACAAAGCAGTGTTTTTTTTATTTTGTGAATATTTATGTTGATAGATTCTTCCTTTGAGTTCCTGTATCGTTTGACCTATATAAACGCCATTGCAATCGTTACAATATATTATAAGAATCACGTCCGTTTTTTAAAACTTTAGCATCCTATCTTTAAGGAATGGAATTAATGTATTTTGATTTTTATTAGGTGTTGAAAATATTATGGAAATTTTAAGTCTTTTACATAAAGTGAAATTCAGTTTTAATAAGTCCGAGGTAAGTAGCAAAACCAATTATGTTAATGGGTCAAAAGATTTCTCACTTGAATCTATTCGGTTTGAGTTTAAAAATGTAATTGGCAATACTTTCTATAATAAATTCAAATGGAAAATTATTTTGTTGTAAGATCTGAAACACTAGATTCAAGTTGTTAGAAATGGCAAATGGTAGTACTTCAAAAAACACACAGCACTTTAGATTTTTTAAAGAATAGTTTATTGATATTCCAAACTGTAAATACGTTACATTTGTACATTCGGTATACAAGCCAGTCAAAAAACCGTTGGGAAATGGACGGGAGAATACGCACGAGGTGGACTGTATAAGGACGAAAACGGAACTGAACTGCCTCATTACATCAGGCCCTCGATGACAGACCAAAAGAGTGGAAGAGCTCCCACCAACGATCCGAGCTCCATCCTGTAGAGAGAGAAGGACAGGCATCGCCCCAGAAAAGGGAAAAACCCACTTTAATAGCAACCTTAACTCCATTAAAGATTCTATGACTGTTCGGAATCTGGGAAATGGGATTCCTTTGATTGGTTGTGGTGTTGGCTCGCATCTGAGGATTCTAGAAAACAAAATGAGTTTATAAGGGATTCAGGTAGAGAGGATGGGTCGAAAAAAGGGGAGTCAGTGAAGTTTTGGAATCCAAGCGGTTCTGAGGTGCCACGATTCTGATTCGAGTGTTTTTTGGTCTAGTGGCGAGTCCACGATTGTTTTAGTTAATAAAAGTGTTGTTAAAAGCTGTGTTAGTTGCTGGATGCTGTGTTTTCTCTTTATTTAAATTGGGGCTTGAGTCCCCCCTGCTGCTGCTGTGCACCGCTTGTATTTGGGCCTAAGTCCGCTGCTGATAAATGGGTGAGTAACATTCCCCCCTGCTGCTGCTGTGCACTGTTTGTATTTGGGCCTCGGCTCTTTGCTGATCAACGGGTAAGTGATATCTCACAATCGCCGTTTCACAAGTTACTTTGGGTCTGATATCTTTAATTTCATTCATTTATCATTTATGATCAACTATTTATATTTGTTTGCATATTTATTGTTAAGGATTTCACAAATCTTATTTCTTATAACTATAGCCTGAAGGGATTCGATGTTTCTGACAAAAATAATTTAATTTGAATTTAAAATAATATGACAAGTCTCTTCATTGCCTGGGCGCCAAGAGATATTATGGGCGTGGGGATTGACGAGGGGAGGGAGTCATTTCCCATTTAATAAAATTTCTTCCGCACCCATCGTCCTCACCATGGTTTCCTGGCGATGAATCCGAAATCGTCACAACTTTGTGTGTCGCCGGCAACACGAAGGTTCTTATTTTTATTTTACTAAGTTATTTCTTTTGTGCTTTTTAACAGTGTATTCGTGTAAATTTTGTTATTTATTTATTTTTTATCCTTTTTACTCAGTGTGGCGATTTTTTGTTATTCGACGATTTCGGGATTAAAGGAGGACGATGGGAGTGGATTTGAATATGGAGAGTAAATTTTTCATAAGGAGTATGAACCTAAATATGGATCAAGAAAAAGAAAATAAAGTGGTCCACGCCAAAAAGAAAGGGTGACAAAAATCTGCTCGACAGTTGCCAAGCTTTCCAGAAATCCCCCCGTCTGCAAATATAAGGAAATTCAGGTCGGAAACGATAAGTTTCACATTTGTTTAATTGATTGCATTTGTTTTATGTCCTTTATTTATTTAAAATTATATATATACATGCATTTAATTTGATTTATATTTATAATCTCTTGTTATTTTTATTTATTATTTTTATACGTATATTGTTAACTATCGCGAGTGGATAAGTATGTGTGTGTCGGTTATTTTATCTTGATTTTATTTACTGACGTTGAATTTTTATTTGTTATTTTAATTTTGACCAAATATAATTTTTATTTCTTTGACGTAATAATTCCGACTTTTATTTCATTTTAATAATATTTTGTATTCTAAATTTATATTTGTGATATTTCATAGTTTTATTTATATTCATTTTCTAATTTTATATTAATTTAAATGTGCGAAATATAAAACTTAATAGAGATAGTTTATAATCGTTACAAGCCAACTGGCCCTTTGTGAAGTGAAGTAAAAATAAAGTCTTAATGATTATATTGTATATTTGTAGTTTGCTTTACAACCCTAAATACGTTTACCTGAATTCCTTTTGTTGAACCTCTTAAGAATAAACAATGACAGATCAAGCACAGTTTAACAATGATCACAGAGAGCCATAAACCACTCATTCAAATCTCGCAAGAAACCTTCCTTATAACTTTTAACATTTAAAACACAATGTTTTTTTTTTGACAAAGTTTTATGTTTATCGTTGACTTCTACTTTCGACGACTTTATATTTTTAAAAAATGTTTTTATGTAGTGTTATCGAAATAATGTAAACATTTTTTTTTTTCTCTGTAGTCCTGATGAGCTGTGTTCGCAGCAAAAATACATTTGAACAATAACAATACCTTAAGTTAAACGTTCTGTTTTATTTATTACAACCACGGACCCAAGGCCACAATTGATTTTCACAATTTTTTATTTAAATTTATTTAACATTTTACGTAAATCGCAAAAGTCATAACCCATTATTTTCCTACAATGAATTAATAACTTTATACAATTATAGATCAGAATTGCATAAAGGTATTTCTCTGGAGTCGAGAGGACAACACAATATTGAAGCGAATTCGTGCGGGAAGGTATTTCAGCAGTAACATGAGTAGAGTAATCGCTTCCCACTGTATGCAGTAGCATTTGATACAAAGGCATATGCTGTAGATTGTACAGGCTAGAAGGATAGAATCCACTATGTATGACCATATTCCAACATCGAGTAACATGCAAGGTGGATGAGAGAGGTCAGCAGCCTTCGTGGACCGTAGAGACAATAATGCTAGTCACAAGGCAGAGGTCTAAAGAGGGAAGAGAAAGCAGAAGTTGGTATAGGAAGGACTATTGGCTTTGTGTCAGGTTCAGACGCACGTGGAAGGTGCAAGACCGCCATCCACTGGTCTTTTAGTCTATGTGGGACAAACGATAAACTCCTCTGTTTGTAACCTGCAAGGTGCCCATTTTCTTGCATCTTGTATTTATTTTTATTTCTTTCGTCACAGACAGTATTCTCCACAAAATGCCGGACCTTTACTAGAATATCATATTTTGCAGCTTTTGTAACTCAAATTCTTGTGAAATGCAAGGGAAATCCACGAATTTGTTAAAATTCATTTAATAACACAGCCCCACAAAAAAAAAAAAGTGTCATGTACTTTTGACCGGAATACCCTAGCCCTATGTATTTTGACGCGCTGAACACGAATCCGAAGTCCATTTTGCTCCATCACGTCAGGATTTTTTTCTAACCTCAAAAAACATGTCGAATTTTGAGAGGTAGGCGATTTTTTAAAACAATTTATGGATTTACTTCAAACTTGGTATCTGGGGGTTTTTTGGGTCGCTGATTACGAATCTGAAGTTAGATTTTCAAAATTCAAAATGGCGGATCCAATATGGCGGACGAATTTTGAAAAAATTTGAAGATTTACTTCAAACTTGGTATCTGGGGGTTTTTTGGGTCGCTGATTGCGAATCTGACGTCATATTTTCGAAATTTTTATGAAATTTGGTATCTTCAGGTTTTTAAGTTGCTGAGTGTGATTTCGAAGCGAGTTTCTCACATTTTCAAATATGACTTCTATTACAATTTTATCATAAAATATTCCTTGGTAACAGATTGGATATGTTTGGTGCAGAAGCCAAATAAGAAAGTACATTGTTCCATTCTGCATCTTATTCCTGATAAATCTTCAAATTTTTTAAAAATTCGTCCGCCATTTTGAATTTTGAAAATCTAACTTCAGATTCGTAATCAGCGACCCAAAAAACCCCCAGATACCAAGTTTGAAGTAAATCTTCAAATTTTTTCAAAATTCGTCCGCCATATTGGATCCGCCATTTTGAATTTTGAAAATCTAACTTCAGATTCGTAATCAGCGACCCAAAAAACCCCCAGATACCAAGTTTGAAGTAAATCCATACATTTTTTTAAAAAATCGCCTACCTCTCAAAATCCGACATGTTTTTTGAGGTTAGAAAAAAATCCTGACGTGATGGAGCAAAATGGACTTCGGATTCGTGTTCAGCGCGTCAAAATACATAGGGCTAAGGTATTCCGGTCAAAAGTACATGACACTTTTTTTTTTGTGGGGCTGTGTAATCAGTTATCATTGTCTTGGAATTTGAAGGATGTGCACAATTTATTTAATTTGTTGAGTCTTAACAAAAGGCAGAATCAAATGAACCATCGTTTTCTTTATTTAAGGTTGTGTGTTTAAAAATAGTTTAGGGTTCAAGATTATACACTACCGACCAGAATAAATTGTAAAACCACCCATTTTGAGCGTAATGAAAAACATCTCAAAACGTAGAAAGTATAAAGCTAAAATTTTTTCCTTCCTATTTTCTAAAAGATGATAAAATTTTGAGTAAAATGAGACTAAGAACAAGTGATTTGGTTAATATTTTAGTTAGAAAATCTTGAAAAAGTGTGATGTGGAATGTTTCATAAAAATTAAAATTACTTCTGAAATAATGAATATTTTTTAATGTTCTAATGCTCATTTTAAAGATATTTTTTTGCTAAATTGATATTATTAATAGCCATTACGGTGCAATTTTATTCTTAAAAAATGCAAGCTGTCAAAGTTAAAGAAAAAAATTAGAAAAGTTGGATAACATTTTTGTATACTAAAAGAAATTTTATAAAATATATGATATTTGATAATCTCTAGAATTTTAAATGAATTTTTTGTATATTATACTTAATTGAATTTTATAAATTATTTTTTTGTAAAAAAAAATGATATCAAATTTTCACAAATTTTTTTGTTTACTTTTGGCAGCATACATTTTTTAAAAATCAAATTGCACCGTAATGGCTATAAATAATATCAATTCTGTATAAAATTACCTTCAAAAGAGTCTAAGAACATTAAAAAATGTTTATTATTGCAGAAGTAATTTTAATTTTTATAAAACATTTCAAATCACACTTTTTCAAGATTTTCTAACTAAAATATTAACCAAATCACTTTTTCTTAGTCTCATTTTACTTAAAATTTTATCACCTTTTAAAACAGGAAGGAAACAATTTAAGCTTTTATACTTTTTACGTTTTGCAGGCTTCAAAGCGCAGTAAGAGACTAAAAAAAGTATGAAAAAGTAGCCTTAAAATTGAATAAAAGTATCAAAAAAGAATCGTTTTTTGTTTAATATTAATTTCTTTTTATCATTTTGCAATTTTTTCTTTATCTTTTAATTAGAATTTTAATTATTTTTCAATTAATTTCATAAATTTTCAGTTATTATCGCATATTTAGATTGTCTTCAATTTTTCAAATTTTTTTTTTTTTTTTTTTTTTTTTTAAATAAATTCTGTAATTTACCTGATCTATAATAATTTTCTTCCGTTTTTAATTACTGTCATTCTTTTGTCATAATTTTCAAAAATTTCAATTTTTTATCTGAAATTTCAGTTGTTATTGTCATATTTTTCAACTGTTTCCCTTAATTTTTATATATTATTCCAATTTTGTAAAATTATTTTTTAAATTTTTTAAGTATTTTTTCTCAAACTTTAATTATTTTCTTCAATTTTTATTTATTTTTATTTGTTTTTATAATTTCCAAAAATATTTATTAATTATCTTAATTTCAATTATTTTAATTTTTTCAATTAATTTTCCAGATTTTCAAATATTTTTCTAAAATTTCAATTATATTCTTTAATTCTCTCAATAACTTTTACAATAATTTAAATTATTCTCTCTTTGAAAATAAATCAATTCCATTATTTTTTTGCTAAATGTTATACTACTTATCGCAATTTTAAATTAATTTTCTTATTTTACCATTCTTAATTATTATAAAATTTTTAATTATTAACTTCAATTTTTAATCATTTTTATTATTTCTGAATTAATATCCTGAACTTTTACTTACATATTACAATATTTTCAATTATTCCGTTCAATATTCATTTCTTTTCATCCTTTTACAATTATTTCTTCATCACTCTCAATTATTTTAATTATTTTTTAATAAATTTCCTGAATTTTCAGTTTTTATCTTAAATTCAGATTATTGTTTTCAACTTTCAATTTTTTAACCAATTTTTTAATTATTTACTTTTGCTGAAAAATAAATTCTGTAATTTTTTTTATTATTTTCTCCATTTTTTAATTATATTCATTCTTTTTGGATAATTTTCATTAATTGCAGTTATTTATATGAAATTTTAATTATTTTCATCATATTTCCAAAATTTTTTCAAAATTTAAATTATTTTCATAATATTTAAATTATTTTTTTCAATTTTAAATTATTCTTATCGTTTTTCAATTATTTCTTTAAATCCTTAGGCATAATTCTCATTTTGTAAATTTATTTTTAAATGCTTTTAAGTATTTTTCTCAAATTTCAATTATTTTCTTCAATTCTTAATTACTTAAGTTCTTTTTTATAGTTTCAAAATTTTTCTTAAATTATTTGTCTGAAATTTTCATTTTTCTACTTAATTTTCAATTACATCTACGATTTTCTTGTATTTTATAAATACCTATATTCTGTGTTTTTTGTAATTATTTCCCTTAAATTAAAAATCTTTTCTTTCAATTTTAAGTTATTTAATTTTTTTTTATTTATTTTCTTTAGTTTTTAAATATTTTCTTTTTACTTTTAGGTACAATGAACTTCTCAAAGTTTTAATTATTTACCTGCAATTGTCTTTAATTTTCCTTCATTTAAAATATATTATATAATTTTTTGAATTATTTTCTCAAATTTTAATTATTTTCTCCAATTTTAAATTATTTATTGTACTTTTTCATTATTTGATTAAAATATTAATTTTTTCAATTAATTTTCTAAACTTTTAATGATTTATCTCAATTTCAATCATTTTTTTAATTTCCAATTATTTTCTCCAATTTTTCATTATTCTAATTTTAAAAATTTTTTTTTAATATTTTGCAGTTTTTTTCTCGAATTTAAATTATTTTCTTTAGTTTTAAAACATTTCTAAGATTTCTTAAATTACTTTTGACAATTTTAATCGTTTTCATTATTTTTTTTTCAATTACTTTATCAAATTTGACATTTTTTTTTTAAAATATTATAGTTGAAATATTTACAATTGTTGATAACTTGGATATAAAAAATTACAATTTTTATAATTTATATAAAACGCTGTTCATAATTCTCCGGAAGGAGAATATTCTCGGTTTACGTGACTCTTGGCGGGCTTTCAGAAACTAAAAAATTGACTAAAAAACTGAAATTCTTGAATTCTGTTAATCTTTTTACATTATTCTTAAGAAAAGTAGCATTTAGTAGCTTTAGTCCAAAATTAGTAGTAAAAAAAGTAGCCTTGACCAAAAAAAATTTTAAAAAAGTAAAAAAGTGTGTCACTGCGCAGCCTGGTTTTAAGATGTTTTTCATTACTACACCCAAAAAAACCACTTAACAGTGTTTATTAAAAACCAATCGCAGACATATGTTTTGGTTGTCTCTCAAAGTGTGAGAACTATTGGTAATAAAGAATCCTATGTTGTTGATTCGGATATTCAAGCTAGACTGTTATACAGGTAGAAATTAGTGAGTTTCCAAAATTTGCATTTAGCAACGTCTCATTTTGGACCTGAAATTTGACTAGGTAACACTCAGAAGGGTGGGAGTGAAGGATCGTACAATTTTAGGAAATATTCGTAGGTAGCAAACCAAAGTACATCTGTCAAGAGCGATTGAGCCCAATCCTAACTAACGGTTCAACCTCCGTAATAAATTGACAAACGTTAAAACTATTTTAGAAATAAAACGTTGAAAACGATTATTTAATTTGAGGTGCAAAGTAACCCAAATTGAATAATCGTTTCCAACGTCAATTTTTTTTAATTTTCATCAAATTGCAATTTTTAAGGGCTCATTTTAAAAAAAAAAATCCACACTTCCACTGAAAAAAATTTCATTAACTTATGTGTCTTCTATATCAAAAATCAAAATTATTTATTTGGACTAACTTTAGTTCCGATTGTTCGTCCGATTCCTCCTTAAGCTCTTAGAAATTATATTTTAACGATCTATTTTAAGTTTATTGCAAAGGATTTTTCTTCAAAACATAAAGAGCTATTTAAGTAAACCGTTTCAAAAAAGTTTAACGTAATTGTTAATTTAAAATTCGCTGAATAAAAAATATAATTTATTAATTGCGACGCAACACAAAGATCCACAATTCACTATCTTAAAATCCAAATATTTATGTCTTTATTGTACCGACGGTTGTTCTATGACATCTCTTAACTTAAATATGTCATAAAATATCAATTACCAACTCCTTCATAAACATAAACTTGACCCTGGAACCATCGCCTTAATCCCTCCCTACCATAAACAATTTTAATCTCAAATAAATGCAGCATACCATTTCTCTCAACTTTTTCCCCTTCTCCTTTAAATGTTGAAATGTTTAGAGTTATTAGGCGAACACAATTTAATTCATTTACAGCAGAACCCTAATAAACACAAAAAATATTATTACCTCTCCTCAACATATTTCATACATACAATTCATCAATCATTCAGTTCATTCTCTCCTTTTTTTAAGTTCTGCAAATAAACATAAATTTATTGATGTTTAAAATGTTTTAAAGTTATAAGGAAGGTTTATTACGAGATTTAAATAGGTGTTTTATGGCTTTCTGTAATCATTGTGAAACAATGGTTAATCTGTCATAAAATCTTTAATAGAGTTTTAAGTTCCTATTGAGGTGAGTTATCCCCTGTTCTGCGGCCATGCCTGCTCTTTTTCTCTTTCTATAGGATGGACCTCGAATAGTTGGTGGGATGCCCTTCCTCTCTTTTGGTCAATCAGCGAGGGCCTGATGTGATGATTCTGGTCAGTTTCGTTTCGGCGTTCTTACAATCCACGCGTCGCGCTGGTTTTCGGATCCACTTCTCGACATTTTCTTAATTAGTCAGCCATTATGTGTATATACCTAGTGAACAAATGTGATGTATTCTTCTTGTGATGTGACAATAAACCATCCGTTGTAGAATCTAAAGTGCAACATTTTGGATTCCAACATTCGGGATCATATCCCGCAATCCATCATCCTAAATCTCATCTTACGAAATTTCAAATCCCATATTCCGGATTATTTGGATATTCTACATCCCGGATTAGGAAACCCAGATTCCCTATGTCCTGTTTTCTATATCCTGCATTCAATGTACCTCGAATTCTTTATCCCACAATCCACATTAAGAATTTTAAGTTACAGATTTTGCATCTCGAATTCCACCTTCCTAATTACAACTTTCGTATCAAGTAACCCGAATTCCATATTCTAAATTTTGCAACCACAAATACACCATCGAATTTAACAAACCGAATTCCACATTACGAATTATGTAACCTGGATTCCATTTATCCTAAATTCCATATCCCCAAGTCCACAGTAATATGCTATCTAAAAGTTTTTTTGGTCGCTGATTACGAATCTTGCATTAGTTTTCAAAAATTAAAAATGGCGGATCTAATATGTCTGGGACAAAAAAGTTTTTTTCGTGTGGCTGCGTTACGAATCCGAAGTTAACTTCTCAAAATTCAAAACGGTTTACTATTTTCGATTAATTGATTAAACTTTCTTGAAAATTGGAATCTAAGGGTTTCGAGAAATCGCTGATAACAAATCCAGAATTAGATTGTAAAAAATTAAAAATGGCGGATCCAATATGTCTGTTCAAAGAAACAAAATATTGGATTTTCATGATAGTTGATTTCTAAAGATCTTTTCAGTCGATTTGGAACTGTTAAGAGAAACACAACTCGTCTTCATTTCAAAAACAAAAATAAAAATATTTGCTCAGATATGCTTTTTAAAGTATATTTAGCAACTTGCAATGCATTTGGATATAATGTTCCTATTCTATTCTGTATAACATCGTTCATAAAGTTTTCTCCCTTTTCGCCTTCATATATATAATATTTTCATAAAACTTTACTTCACTTTCAGATAGTCAAAGTTACACAGCTTTTTTTGCAGTTGACGTGAATTCTTTATTTCCTTAACTTCCCTTCCTTAATCCTTTCACGGATACAAAGTACAGTAAAAGAATCTCTTTCCAGCATCAACTCTGTTTGCTTCGAATCTAAGCGGAAGTTTGTCAGAGGATTGGTACACTGGCAATGAGTTAATTAGTGAACACAATTAGAGACTGAAAAGATCAAATTAATTAATCATCAGTTTGTTGAAACAAAAAGAATACTTTGTGGCGGTATGTTTTCGAATTAAAACATTAGGGGAAGGTGGGTCAAGACAGGGTACCTAAGGGAGTTTGCAAATAATCTACGCTAGTATATTCCTACGTATTTCTCTCCGCTGAATCCAAATCCGAAATTAGAATTGACAGATTAGATCAACTTTTTGAGATTTGAGATAATATTAAAAAACTGACCAGAAACAGGAAAAATAGCTTTTTTGAGATTATCTAAAATTTTTTAGCTAATCTGATCATTGACTTTGGATTCGGATTCTGCACAAAAAAATACGTAAGAATACTCAAGTGTAGTGTCCCGGGCAAAAAAATTTGTTGTTTTTGTTTTTTTCGTGTTTTTGAATTTTTTTTTAAGATTATCTTAAAAAGTAGATCTAATCTAGCAATTCTGACTTTGGATTCGGAATCAGCGTAGAAAAATACATAGAACTATACTAGTGTTGTGTCTCGGAGAAAATTTTTTTTTGTGGGGCTGTATAATTATTGACTCAGACATGAAGAGATACTAGAATACAGAATTAGAAGATTAGTGTTTAGCTTTATTTAGTTTTAAAGAGCAAAAACCTTTGAAAGCTTCAGTATACTTCTTGCATTATTTCTGCTTTCTGAATTTTCCATGTTGAGAGACGCTCGTGTTTGTATTTTCAATTCTGCTTGTTAGGTTTATGGTCTGGTAAAATTGGATTTACGAATGATTTAGACGAAGATACACCATTAGAGTAAACGGAAAAAGGAAATCGTTGCTGAAAGAAGGGTAATGTACATTCTTTTTCCCAGTAGGAAATGAAAGCACATAAGAGCGCACTCGGGAAAATATTTGTTTAATTCAAACTTTTGTTAACTTGACTTGAATAAATTTGTTTAAGAAAAAGACTTTTAGGTAGACTATTTCTGTTTCGGCCACTTTATATAACAGATAAATTATTGATCTCTTCTTCTTTAAAATTTATATATATAGCGAAAATTCGAAAATTGTAATTATAATTATTATTAAGATATTTGTTACTGCAATATATTTGGTTTAGTTTGTGCGAGGAATATAAATCTTGATCGAAATAGGAGAGCAAATGCGAATTGAATGATAAATTGTCCTTCAATTAGAATGACACTTGTGTTTGACTGTCGTCTATCAATCACTCAAAGAACTCAACTCTATTAACATAACCATCGTTTTAATTAAACTAGACGATCTATTTGAGTTTCACTACAATTGAATGCATTCAATCCTGTTAATCTGTATTAAATTAAATTATCTTGGATGAAAATAGCAAAAAATACATGTAACGAATTCTAAGCCTTCAGATACAAAATATCGAGTTTTTTGGGGTTAAATATTAGTTCAGAGTGTTGAATTTTTAAAACTTAAAGAAGTTTGGTAACATTTAGTACCCACAGTTATTTTAGGTCTAGAGTGAGTATGAGAAGTCAGTTTTCCGAAGTATACTCTCTAATTAATTCACAGAATTAATCATGTAAAATTAAAATGTTTACTAACATGTCCTTTTTAGGCACATGTTAGTCAATTTTAAGCCTTATTTTTATTTATTAAAATTTAAAATTTGAGGCGAGTTTTTGCAAAAATAGAGTGCAATAATCATGTGTAATATTTAGAAAAGATTTTTAGGTTATTAGATTAAAAGTTGTATTCACAATTGTGAGTTGATCTAAACTTTTCTCGCTTTTGCATATTATATGAAATTATTATTTGTTGATACTCAAATAAGATAATGGGAAATTTTTTTTCCTAATCTGCGCGCAATCATGTGTCAGAAGGACAAGAATTTATAACATCTGGCGCAAAAGTAAAAACTTGTTTCGAGGTTTAATTCGCTTTTAAGATTTATGAAGAAAGTTTATTTGCGTCTCTGAGTTACCGCACAATTATCTCTCAAAGTAACGAAGTGTAAATATCTAGGTTGCTTTAGCATATCGTGTCGACATGAAAAGCCTAATTTGAGAATCTTCATCCTCTTCCCTGTTAAATGATTATTTATTTTTTCACCCGCAATCTTCAAGTTAAAAGTTTTCTTGAATTCAACCAGGTTTTTCTTTCTTTTTAAGAGAACAATCCGCGATGTTTTTCTTCCCTTCATTCTTCTGCTTCTGTTACTTTTACTTTAGAAAAAAGTTTAATAATTTTCACCTCCGATCTGTTAATTTCGGCTTTTAATATCAACAGAAGAGTAGCCTCCTATAATTAAATAAAACCTTTTTTTCTTGGAAGATATTTCTTTTGATAATTAAATATGATATACAATTAATCAACTGTGAGACAATTAATTTATTTTTTTGAAAGGATTCTATATAACGTGAAATTCGCAATTTTTGAAACTATCGAAAATCTCTGGGGAGTATAGTATGATGTGGATCAGAATTGGTTTCATGACGAGAATAGCATGAATCACAAATACCCCAAATAATAAAATACTACAATGTTACAATTGTCACACTGTAAAGAGCACAGTGAAATAAAATTGAAAGATGTCTGGAGAATTTAATGATAAGGTCGTAAATAATACTAATACAAAATTCATAATTTTTAGTTATAATTTTTTAGTTTAAAAATGTTACGTATTATATCTCGAATATTAAAACAAATCTGAAAAATTCTCTCTTCCAAAAGGACTGCATTTCCCGAAAGACTACACTGAGGAAAATGGAATTAATGGATATTCAAATTTAACATCGATATATTAAAACATAGTATTTAAATATTCAAACTTAATATTCAGATATTAAAATTACTATTTTTTAATATCCAGGATATTAAGTTTGAATATCTATTTCTCTCAGTGTATTTTTTTATCGACGCACAAACCTCACTGAAATTGACCCCATTTTTTCGTCTCATCATTTATGGTTTTTTCAGCACTTAGACTAGGGCTAACCCCATTTTATTATTACAGCTTGGAAATTTATGGAGACATCTTTATTGCATCGGAGACCATTGTCACCTCACGGCTAAATCGAAACGATTCGCAATACCAAGTTATTTTCCCTTGTTTATCAAATTTACACTTTTAGATTACTTTTATTGTAAATAAATCCAATAAAGAAGTTGTCTATCTCTAAGAAATTGCTATAACTTTTTTTACAGAGAAAAAATAAATACAATGCTTATGGAAAATTCCATGTGTGTCTATCTGTCTGTCTGTCGCAAAACTTTTCCAGCCAATCACATTTAAATTCTTAAATTTTGAGAGTCTGCTGCTAAGCTTTTGGAAATTAATATTTGTGTAAGTAATGTCATCACAAAAATTTATCCGCAATCATTTAAAACCGGCTGAAGGGTTAGAAGTTTAAATTGACAGTTTAGTTTCAAGTTACGTTTACGAATTTACAGAATTGGAAGTTTTTAATCGACTCATTTTGTAAACTTCCAAATATTTAACTGCAAAGTTTAGTGAAAATTGTGTAAATATTTAAATGTCCCGAAAGAATAAATGTAAGGCTGTATTAGATTAAAGATTTGTGATCGCTCTACAAGCTTCCGGGCTCAGATTCTATTTTTATTTAAATGCAAAACCATTTGAAATTTATCAAAAATGGTTAGTTTTATTACGAAATAAGAATACGTTGAAGGGATCCGATTTTCGACGAAAATTGTTTAATTTGAATTTTAAAAAAATATGACAAGTCTCTTCATTACCTGGGCGCCAAGAGGTACTAGGGGCGTGGGGACTGACGAGGGAGGGGGAAATTTTGACTTTAATATAATTTGTTCCGCGCCCATCGTCCTCACAATCGTTAACCAAGAATTAAACTAAACTCGAAATCGTCACGGCTTGGTGTGTCGCCGACAGCACGAAGGTGTTTTTTTATTTTAAAAACTTATTTATTTTGTGTTTTTCCTTTTAAGTGTAGTTGTGCAATTTTTGTTAATAATTTATTTTTTCATAATTTTATCAGTGTGGCGTTTTTTAACCGACGATTTCGGGATATTTGAGGACGATGGGGTGGATTTAAAAATGGCAAAAATGCAGCTCCAAGGTGCTTAAAGAATTAAGATACTGCAACCCAAAGTGGTCCACGCTAAAAAGACGTTTTGCAGTCAACTGTTTCTACTCGTTAGTCACCACGCTTCATAATGATAATCGTCCCACGTCTCAAAAGAAAATTGAAGGAATGCGGGAACGATAAGTTTTTATATTTATTTAACTGTCCTTTTATTTTGTTTATTGTTTTGTCTCAGAATTGGTATCGATGTCTATTTAATTTTTGTTTACAATTTTGTGCAATTTTGTATCAACTTTTATATGTAAAATTTTTAATAATCGCTGTATGGAATATTTATGTGTGTGTCGGGTTCTTTTATCTTAATTTTATTTATTGACGTCGAATTTTTATGTGTTAATTTAATTTTGACTAAATATAATTTTATATAATTGACGATAGATTCCGACTTTCATTTTATTTCATGACATTAGCGTATTCTAGACATATATTTATTATATTTCATAACTTTATTTATAATCTTTTTATAATTTTATATTTAAATTTAAATGTGCGATTTTAAAGATAGTCTTAATAGCTTTTAATCGTTACATTTTGGCGCCCGGACCCAGGGACTGAATGAGTGCCCCTTAATTATAAACTGTTGTTATTGTTTTGAATGAATGTATTGTCTGAAACTGTTTTGAATTCTGTTCTCTTTCACAGCTGATTGTTATTCTCTTGTCTAATTGGTTATTTATTGAAATTTTAAAGTGATCTTAAAATGTAAAATATTTTCTTTAAAATTTTATTTTATTAACTTTATTAAATTTTATTTGTTATTCCTTGCTCAATTTGGTAGTGACCAACGATATTTTATTTATTATGTTTTTTATTATTTATTATTATGTTTTTTAATTTGTTTTTTTATTTTATTATGTTGTGTCGGGATTTCAATGTTTCGCGGGACTCGGTGCCAGGGAAGTCGTTCTTTTGAGCGACCACTCTGGCATTTTGGGTCACGTGGGACCGATGTCGCGTAGGAGTTTTGTGGGTGTTGGCGGCTTCTGATTGCGCCAATATCCTGAATTCAACATCGTCTGCGTAATGTCGTTCAAGGGGGTGATTTTATGCGCAAAAATCCCTCTCGATCGAGATTCGTTGATGATTTGGAATTTTAGCATTGAGGTGTAATTTGGGGGCAGCTGACACTCTAAATTATTGAATTCCTTGACATCTGGTGGAAATTCGGCCATAGGGGGGTAATTGGTTTTTGTAATTTTGAGCTGGGAATTATTTATAATAATTTTTGTATTTTTGTTTATTAATTATTTTATATATTATTTTTTAACTTTATGACGTTTAGTTTTATTTATTTATTATTTTTATAATTTATTATTTATTATCTATTTATTTATTAGTATTTATTTCTACTGTTTATTTTTATTTTGAACTGACTTTATTTCTTCATGATGGCGATTTTCTGGGTGAACCGAAAATCTTGTCGTTATTTGCTCTTTCTATTTTGAAGGAACAATGGGACAAATTATCGGTGACGCGTCTAACCGCAGATAATCATCTATCATGGAGAAATGAATAATCTGACAATTTGTTTTCCTTTTGTAATTTTAATAGATACTAATGACTTGATTTTATTTTGTTTTAAAGATAAGAACGGAATTCAAATGGTTTCTATTATTAATTGTATAAATGATAATGATGCATGGTTTGACGTATTATTTTTGTGTAAATGGATTTTAATTTTGATCTTACATTGATTTTATTTTATTAAATAGTTATAGATATGATTGTCTATCATATGTTATGTATAAATTGTGAACTATATTGTGTATTTCTTAATAATTGTGTATATATGTGATTGTGAATATTGTATTTATTGTGATTTTGATTATTATTATTATGTGATATGATTTGTTTATTATGATTTTTATGAATGTGATTTGATGATTTTTATGATGATTTTAAGTATATGATTGTATTTGATTTTATAATTATTATGTTTCTCGATTGTGTATATGTTTTTTATTATATGTATATTTATGATTGTGTAATATGTGTGGTAATGATGGTATATTTGATTTTACTTTGTATATATATGAAAGTGTAATATTTATTTGGGTCTGCCCCAAAATATTTTTTAAATATTTCTGGGCAAGAGGGGTAATGAAGGGATTCGATGTTTCTGACAAAAATAATTTAATTTGAATTTAAAATAATATGACAAGTCTCTTCATTGCCTGGGCGCCAAGAGGTGTTAAGGGCGTGGGGACTGACGAGGGGAGGGAGTAATTTCCCATTTAATAAAATTTCTTCCGCACCCATCGTCCTCACAATCGTTTCCCGGCATTCAAATGAATCCGAAATCGTCACGACTTTGTGTGTCGCCGGCAACACAAAGGTTTTTATTTTATTTTAATTGTTTATTTCTTTTGTGTTGGTTTTCTTTTATAGTGATTTGTGCAATTTTTATTAATTATTTATTTTTAATATTTTTAAGTGTGGCGATTTTTAACAGACGATTTCGGGATATTTGAGGACGATGGGGTGGATTTAAAAATGGCCAAAATGCAGCTCCAAGGTGCTCAATAATTGAATATACTGCAACCAAAGTGGTCCACGCTAAAAAGACGTTTTGCAGTTAACTGTTTCTACTCGTTAGTCACCACGCTTCATAATGATAATCGCCCCACGTCTCAAAAGAAAATTGAAGGAATGCGGGAACGATAAGTTTTTATATTTGTTTAATTGTCCTTTTATTTTGTCTTATTGTATTGTCTCAGAATTCTGTGCAATTTTGTATTAACTTTCATATGTCAAAATTCATAATAAGCGCTGTATAGAATATTATGTGTGTGTCGGGTTCTTTTACATTAATTTTATTTATTGACGTCGAATTTTTATTTGTTAATTTTAATTTTTGACTAAATATAATTTTATATAATTGACGATAGATTCCGAATTTTATTTTATTTCATGACATTAGTGCATTTTAAACGTATATTTGTTATCTTTCATAATTTTGTTTATAATCTTTTTATAATTTTATATTTTTTAAATGTGCGATTTTAAAGATAGTTTTAATAGGTTTTAATCGTTACAACGTCACATTTGTTCACACGTTATAAATTCTAACAAAAAGTTCATAATGGTACTGTTGTAATGAGAATTTAGAAATTTGCACGAAGTAGATGGTTCGAAAGCCAAAAGAGAACTGCCCACATTGACATTAAGCCCAGGAGGACCTAGATTAGAAAAGACAGGAAGTCATAAAAGAGAGGTAAACGCGTCCTTGCATGAATTTTGAACTAAGATCTTATAAAAACTAAGCATTATTTTTCAATTTTCGCATAAAGTCATAAAATACCCATTTAATTCTTGCAACGAATGTTCCTCATAAGTTTTATGACGCATTCTTTCACATTATGTTTAATGTTCAAAATCTAAATAAATCTACAATTAAATTTTTAATCAAAATAATTAAACAATACAAAAACAAAAAAACACTAGCGCCCAGTTACTATAATGAAAAATAACTAAACAAAAAAATAACTAAACAAAAAAATAACAAAACAATAGACTGATGGAACTAATCAAATTACTTTATTTGTTAAACAAAATTTAAACCAACAGTGACGGATAAAGAGCAGCACAAACTAGGTTTAATTTTAAACACAATATGACATATTTATTAAATTAAAACTATATCAAAAAAATTACGGAAAAGTAGAAATAACCGGTCGCACGGCACGGCCATTTACAAAACGACGCGCACTGAACACTGACTCTAAATTTTATGTTTATTAGTCGGAGATCCGACTCCACCAACAAGAAAAGTCATTTTAATAAATGAGCTCACCTGGTAGGGGCCTACGCTCTCAAATAGAGCCGCGTCAGTAATATTGGTTACATTTTAATAAAGTTCTAACACTTTTTATAAATAATACACGACCAGACTGTCGAACACACCAGTTCAGAATACGACGACAGCGAGAACGCATCATCGACAAGATAATGTGCTGCGACACATGCGCCACGGTGCCGCTCTCACAAATCAAATTTCAAAGTTCGTAAAGTTGCATTACCCGCGGATGGAAAGATCGAGCGGCAATCGACCGAGAAGTGTGAATCAGATGTAGTGGTGGCGGCGCAGACGTCAAGCGCTAAAACAAGATGGCTGTCACCAGTATTTTGACAGTTTATAAACATGACTTCCACAATTCATTTTAATGTGTAAAAACTCCACATCAGAGTCAAGCAGTGTTCATGCGTGTAAAATAAAAGTGCAAACATTTAATGTAAGGTCAGTAAAGCTAAAAAATTAGTTGCTGATTATAAAATTCATCTTTTTCTAAAATATTTCTAAACCGATTCAAGGTTCTCCGACGGCAACGTCTGGCAGCGAATAAGGGCTCCAGATTTTATTGCTTGGACCCAACCATCGGCTGCGCCGGGTTCTAACCGTGCAATTAAAGCAATATTTGTCATTTTAAGATTTTCATTTTTACTTTCACTTTCTTCAAAATTTCGTAGGTTGCCAAATATCAAATACTTTACCAGCGTTGACAAATTTTGTAAATCTTCGCGGCAACGCCTTACCTACAGATACTTCAGAAGCGATTTAGCGCTCGTACCGTTTAGACGCTATCTCAATGTATTTTGACTTCCTCCCTATTTAATGTGTTTAATAAATTTATCTGTTCTTATTATATAAAAATATAATTGAACTGAGTTTTATTCCAAAATACCATAAACCTTTTCAAGAAATAGAACAACTATTAAAGTTCTTGTAATTTTAATAAACGCTTAACAAAAGTTAAAGAAATATTTCAAGTGTTTGTTTTCTATAGCAAACAATATTTAATAAAATTAAAGAATGTAAACTCAAAACAATATAAGACACAAATCGCCAAGTTTACATTAAGGCTGAACAATAGCCTGGAATTGATTCCAGACTGGTGTGTAATAATTTAATAAAACAATTAATATATTATTATTATATCAAGTATTAAACGATATAATATTATATAATTATATTTTTAAATCCATTTAAGAATATTGTGCGAGGTAACTTATTACCTTGTCACACTTTATACATATTAAACAACTTATGTCTTAAATAGAAATAAATGATTACACTTCTTCATTGAGCTACTGAGTAAACCAAAACACGTAAACTATGATCACTTTTCGGTGCGTCTTTCTAGAAATATGAAGCCCTATTTCCGGGAAAAGCTATAAATATTAATAAAGATTTCTTTTTTCTCGTAGAGTAATTTTCCTGGCATTTTCTTTTTCAAGAGGATAAATCGAGTCTGGGAGACGATTAACCGTTCTATCGATCGAGGCGGGCGCTTTAATCGAGCGTGCATTTTCTGTGGTAAAGTGAGCTTCACCCGCATCTTTTCTTGAAACCTAGTTCCTTCCTTCTGTCCTCCATCTCGCCACTTAAGCGAGCCAAGATCCTGGCGAAATCCAAAAAGGGACCGCGACGCCATAGTATGTCGCGTCGGGCAAAGAAGGGAGCAACTGTGTTACTTCCGCAAGAAATCCGGCAGCTCTGGGTTAAAATCTTGCCAAGGCTGCCAAGCCACGGGATCCCACCAGGATGAAGAATGATGCGAGGCACTACCCGCATGTGCAAACAAAAAGGTGGATAGTGGATGATCCTTTGAAGTACTGCTATCCTCAAAAAATAGACTGAGAATTTTAAGGAGTTACAGAGTAGCTCAGTTAAAAATTGAGGATACTGCCTGCAAACTAAAAAACGTATTTGAAGAAAAAAAAAGAGTAAAATTTTCACATTGATGATGGTTCTGATAAAAACAATTTTTAATTGCTTTCTGGTCTGGTAATTATGTTAACTTTAAATCAGGTCATCACATAAATATAAAAATTGGTATTATTTATACATTAATTGTTAGAGTAGTTAAATTTTCAGAATCAAAATAGCATAGAAAAAATATTGAATTCGTTTTCATTACACTGTAAAAAAAATGTTTGTCTAAAAAGTTTTCTAAATAAGAACAATAATGAAACTCAAGATAAAACTTCTAGTGGACCTCCTTTCCAAAATATGTAACCTTATTCATTTCCAGCCAGTGTTACCAACTTTAAATAAAAACAAAAAATTCTTGTTGTCGAAATGGTGTGTTTTAAAAAGCTTACGCGAATAGGAATGTTTTATAATCAGCACGCGGAATGGTATGATTTAAAATATTCATCTGAAATGGTATGGTTCTCTAAGATTTTTTGAAATGGTATGGTTTATAAAACTTCTAGTGGACCTCCTTTTAAAAATATGTATCCTTATTCATTTCTATCTAGTGTTACCAACTTAAAATAAAAAAAGTTCTTATTGTCGAAATGGTGTGTTATATAATCAGCACGCGGAATGGTATGGTTCTCTAAGATTTTTTGAAATGGTATGGTTTAAACTTTAGTCAAACCATTTTTTTTAAATTTTGTGACTTTTACAAGTTAAATGCAAAAAACCATCAATCTTTTTAGTTTAACATGGTTTTTAGCATGAAATTCGAACAATCGCTAATTTTCACTACCAATTCTGTAATCAGCGCATCAAAATACCTGAGTTTATGTAGTTTCATACAAATCTGTATGTAGGTTGACCTATTCGGAACTTTATTCCTATTTACTTTCATTTACATCACAGGTTGTAGAATATTATATCAATCTAGATTGGTCTGATTAAAATTTAGATTCATGAAAATTAGGGTCGATTAGCTTCAGAATCCATTAAAATCTAGAATCTAGGTAACTTTGTGTTAAGATAAAATTAGGATCGATTAAAATCCATTTTCTAGTTATGTTTATATAAGAGTCAAGACCGATTGAAATCTTGAGGAAAAAAAGCTTCAATTCACCAAGAATAAGATCAACTAAAAATGTTATAAATTACAATTTACATCGAAGAATGATTTAAGTTTATTGAAATTCTTATCAAGTTCAGAACGGATAAAATTTTAAAATCAATTACTAGACTTATTAAAATGTAAATTAATCATAAAAGAGATGGATTAAAATTTTAATTTTAGTGAACATAGAATTTCTTAGACTATAGAGTATGAATAAAATTAACGATATCAATTTCGTAACTTTATTAACTTACATAGTTCGCTGGGATGCATGTATAAGTTTTGTTTTGGTTGCTTACCTGAAACAAAGGATGAATCACAATTAGTTGCTACTATTAATTATGAACTTCCTACAGTAAAATTTGCATTAAATTATAGCGATAAATAATCTTAATTTCGAAAATGTTATTCAAATGTACGATGCGTATTATTCACTAAAATATTGATAAACATTTTACGTACTTAATTGTTAACAGTATGGAATTATTTATTCTTAAACACCTACAAATAAAAAAGAAATATTTCTAGTAAATAATATTAATGGTGGCAAAGAATTATTTTCGTCACTAGTGAGAAAATATATTTTTAATAACTAGTGGGTAAAAATAATTATTTCCGTTGTTAGTGGGAAAGCAACTATTTTCATCGCCTGTTAAATATATAATTATCAAGTCACTAAAGAAATGATAAATAATTACATTAAGCAAAAATCTATAATGATGATTTGTGTCATACTCATATCACAAATTCGAAGCTAACTAATCAAAAATATACCATCTTTGACTTATTCAGTTATATTGATTACAATTTATTTGATTCAGTAATTCCCACGACTACGGAATACTTTCCTAAAACATTTGTTGGTATAACTGATACTTCTGACATTGCAGTAGGGAGCATATTGTTACAAGGTCCAGTGGGAAAAGATAAACCAATTATCTATCAAGTTATCATCCCTCCAGCTTTTACCAAAATGAAACTTAATAAATAGAAATCAACGAAAGTTTCAATTAATAAATTCAAAAAACAATTTGAATAGAAATCTTTATTTAAACCAATAAGATTAATAACAATTTATAAGAAGGATAAAAAATGAAAAAAATAATGCAATTAATATAATGATAAGTTTAGAAAAATTCGATTAATTTTATAATAACTTTTAAATTTGCAAACTGATGTCAAGGTTTTTAAGGCTTGATGTAAGAGAAATGCTTTGGATCTAAATTCCCAAAAATATAAGGTAAATATGACCTTCCTTAGTAAAAAAAAGGCAAATAATTTTGATTATAATATTGAGGGTCATTCGCTGGAAAACATAAAAATTGTTAAAGATCTTGAAGTATCTTTTACATCTTCTGTTAAATTCAATACACGCGTTGATACTATTGTTCGTAAAGATAGTAGAACCTTGGGTTTTATACTTTGTCGTAACTCCAACAAGGAATCGTACACATAATCGAAAAAAAAGTTCGCCCAAGTGTTTTTTTTTATTTTTGAAATTTGACAAAGTTCCTAAACTTCAAAATTTTTATAATTTAAATCAAACTTCAATTTTTAGGGTTTCGTGGTTCGAGACCAAAAACCTTATACTTGTTGTCCATCCGTCCGTCTATCGTTCCGTCCATCCATCCGTCCGTCCATCTGTCCTTCCATATGTCCACCCATCCGTCCACCCATCCGTCCACCCATCCGTCCACCCATCCGTCCACCCATCCATCCACCCATCCGCCCATCCGTCCGCATCCGTTCCTCTATCCATCCGTCCAACCATCCGTCCATCCGTCCGTCCATCCGACATATTGAATCTGCCATATTTGAATTTTTCAGATCTAATTTCATATTCGTAATCAGCGTCCCTAAAAAACCCCATCCGTCCGTCAATTTGTCCGTCCATCCATCCGTCCGTCCGTCCATCCGACATATTGAATCTGCCATTTTGAATTTTTCAGATCTAATTTCATATTCATAATCAGCGTCCCTAAAAAACCCCCATCCGTCCGTCCGTCCATCCGTCCGTCCATCCGTCCGTCTATCTGTCCGTTCGTCCGTCCGTCCATCCGACATATTGAATCTGCTATTTTAAATTTTTTAGATCTAATTTCAGTCTCTGACACGTTGGATTTACCCGGTAGAAATTTTAAAAAACTACCATATCTGTCGATTTTTAACAACGGAATTTTTTTTTGCAGGCTTGTGATTATCTTTGAAAGATTGAAGGAGTATTGACTCTGTAATGTCTCTTTTTCAATTGGTTAGGGAGTTGATAAACTGAATATGTTGGTTACTGAATATTAGTTACCGACACATAAGTTAGATTTTATTTTTATAAAACTACATGATAGACGTGATGTATATTGAAGGTAGAAGGTGCTCTTTTGTAGCAACCTTGTTACAATTTAGTTGCCTCTGTTGATGGTTTAAAGTATATTGGGATTAGTGATTTTTGTTTCTTGGGTATTAGAGTTTGGTAGTGGAAACTTTTGAGGTGAAATTTGCTGTTGTGTTCTTGTTGATCGTTAAATATCCCCATTTGGACTGGTTTCGAATAACTGGACGCAGGTTTTTACTAACATTTCTTTTTTAACCCCGATGAGATGACAAGGTGAGTACCAAAACGGCGCTTTTACTGATTTTTTTTTTTAAGTAAAGAAATTATGAAAGAATTTAGGTAGTGGTCTCAACAATAATATCTGTTGACGAATTGCTTTGAGATTAAGAATTACTACCGCAAGTAGAAAATATGGAAGGGAAGGTATTTCTCATTAAGTATAATCAGTTGAAATAACCAAGAAATACAGGTAGACGGTGCCCAGAAGGGAAGCAGACGTCGACAGAAGGATTTTGGAGATGACAGTTTAGTTGAAGGCGGACAGCGATGAGAACGGAAAGCAAGTGAAGAAGAAGTTTAATTTTGTCGTGTGAGTAATAAGTGATGAAGAGGTGCAGTGTGGACAAAGGGAAAAAGAATGATCAGAGACTAAGAGGATGATATGGATCAAGTGTGAGAAACTGGAACAGAAGTTGAAAACCCCGGATTCGAAAAAATTGCCAAGGATTTGGAAAAATAACCTTTGTGTGTAAAGGTTGAAAAGAAATTGAAAAACCTCGAGTTTAAAAGAGTTAACAAGGATTGATAAAAATGTCTTCAAAGAGTCAACTAATTTTATTTTATTCTAGTCTAGTCAACTCTTGTCTTCTTATGTAACAAATTATTTTGAAAAAAGGTCTACAATGGCATTTTAAGAAATGAAAAAGTGCATGAAAGGCTTTAGGTATTAAAGTCACTACTTGAGCTAGTTGAGTGGCGACGAACGAGGTGAGCAATCTGACCGCGAGAGTCGGCGATTATTAAGTAAAACATGCTCAGACATTTTTAGTAATATCTCGAGAACCATTAATTATTTTTCAAGTTTCTTTAGCTCGAATTAAAGCTGACATTCCAACGCATAAGGTGAAGTTAGTTTCAATTTTTTATGTCATTTTTGTAGATCAGGTAGCGAGTTAAAGATTTTGAATGATTATTAAGAAATTCAAGAATGTTTTTTTCTAACTTATCAATTATTATAATCACTTTGAAATTTCTAAAAAATTCATATAATAGGTTTTCTAAAGAAGAAGTTAATAAGCTTTCCAAATTTTAAAGTTTTAAGTCGCTATCTTATTATTTGATCAAGTTATCGTGATTTTAATTGAGTTGTCTTTTTTCAATCCTTTTCGGTCGGTCGGACTGACAATTTTTGACGGTGACCTAAATTTTCAGTAATAACGTACATGTTGTTTTTGACTCCTTTTTTTTAAGGGGTTCCCTCATTTATCGGGCCAAAGAAATCGATTTGTTGGAAATAATTTTAATCGATTCTATTACTATTCAAGAATATACCTTCAAAATTGCAAGTTGATATCTGTATTATTTACGAAGTTACAAAATTTTCAAAAATAAATTGTTATAATTTTTGTTATTATTATTTAAAAATTTTTAAAGTAATTTTTGTATTTTGATAGTTTTTATTCTTACGTTGGTTTTCTTTGCGAAAGTCGATATAAAAAAAAATCATGATGTGGTAATAGGTTTCTGTTTATTGTAAGTGAATATGCTTTTCTGTAGCATCTAATCTCTGTTCTCGCATGGATAATGGTAGTCGTATTTTCTGTGATGATGGGGTAAGGTGTTGTTTTTATCTCTCTCTTGTTGAGTATCTTCATTCTTGCTGGTTCTTAAAATTCCTTCAGATCTACGCATAATGTTAACTTATCTTGTCTTAAGTTTAACGTCCCAATGCTCGGTAAAAATCTTACTATTTTTTATTCAAGGTTGTAAACATTTTATTGATGCTCAAAATGTTTCCAGAAATTGAACTGAGGGGACTTAGGGTGTCTTCACGACAGATAGAATCGTTTTATGTGGGCGCACCTGCTAGATCTTTGAAACTTTGTCTCACTTATTGATTTCTCTTGCTACCACGTTAATATTTATCATGTGTCCTGTAAAAAATTAATACATTCTTATTTCTGTAGATTCAGAAAATAGTATGGACTTAAACATTCAAAATATTTTTCCGGAATTCCCATTTCTTGAAAAGAAGACCCGCCTTGGGAACCGCCTACTTGTGGACAGACAATCGAAAAACCTAACTTAAGATAATTATAGTGAATAACCAATATTCTGGAGGCTCTCCAAAACTGTAACCCAGGGGTGTCCACGAAAGGCAAGTAGATCCTAAAACGACAAGTGGGTCCTGACTCAGATTTTTTGCCGAATTTTTCCATTAACTTTTAGGAAGTCGGAAACATCGCTACTGTGTAGATCTGAACCCTGGCAACGCACAATGGGCCAGATTGCAAAAAAACTTGGCAAAAACTCCCCAAAAAAATTTTTTAATTTAAGGGCTTGAACTATTGAATAAAGTAACTGATATATTTCTGCATACTGTAGTGAAATATTAGGAATCACAGGGTTCATTAAGAGTAAGATACGTCAATTCAATGTTGACCTACGCGTTCAATTGGTTCGCTACCTAACAGTGCTGAAAAACGTGTAGTTACTTTCAGGAGGAATATATTTTAATTGTGTGCGTCAATCTTCATCGGACAAAACGGAAAATATTTCTAAAGGTATGTATTTTAATCTCCTGTCATCCAATTAAATATAATTACTTTTGTATTTCGGAAATTTTACATATTTTAAGGTTATCTTTCCTGAAATTACTTTTCTTGGAAATTAGAGAAAAGTATTAAAAAAGTAGACAACCCAGAAGATCCCATGAAACTGGCAATTAAAATATTTATATTAATATACTAGAAAAAGAAATACACAAAAAAATTAACCAACTCTTTCCAAATGTAGGAGATATAACCTAAAAAAAGTGCAAAATGTCATGTAACACGAAAATGGCTCTATGTATACAATACAATAGAAGAGCACCCCAGGTGCTTAGAAACCATTTATATACCCTGTAACCACTTTCTCTTTTGTATACTAATATAGAAATATATACAGGGTGTTCAGAAATTATGTAGACAATTACATGTAATCATTATACTTTTGTTAGGTTAAGGGCATGTGATAGAGAATGACGTCACTGGTATAAGCAAAATTTGTCCGTAATGTTTATCTTAAAAAACTAAATATTTTGACACCAAATCTTATAGAATTACTGAAAATATCATTAAGAAGGTCTCTCTGATCCAAGTTTGATTAACTTTTGCCATAAAGTTAATTTTTAAAAAAATTTCTGCTTTTTGGAAAATTAAAACAATTAATTTTAATGTAAAATTTAAACAATCTTTGGTCTGAAAGACGCCCTTCCATCACACGCCCTTAAGGTAAAAAGAAAAGGTTTAAGATTTTGAAAATTAGGGACTATTAGTTGCTTAATATTGGAATGTTAAATAACAAAAATTTATATTAATTTTTTATTATGTTACAGATAAGGATAAATATACTCGGATTTATAAGAGAAAAGACAAATCGACGAATTAACAGACGTGGACGACGAGTTTGATTAAATTTAAATAAAAGAAGCTTGAATTTGAATTCCTCAATTTCTAGTATTAAGTTTTATATATTTTAAAATTTGAACTGTTATAATAAATTTATTATTTGGAAAATCTGACTTTTATTTTTTAATCAGTGACTGTAAAAAACCTCTAAATTCTAATTTATGTTAAAGTTTGTGAATTTTTAATAAGTTTGTCCGCTACTTTGAGGTACGTCATATTTAATTTTTAAAAGCTAAGTTTAGATTTGTAAGCAGCGTCCCGAAAAACCCCTAGATATCAATTTATATCAAAATACGTTAATTTTTTTTTGTATTTCCGTCATTTTGGATCCGCCATTTTGAACTTTGAAAAAATAACATTGGATTTGCAATCAGCGACCCCAAAAACCCCCTAGTAACAAGATTTGTGACAATCCAATGCATTTTTTATTTTTGCAACCGCCATCTTGGATCCGCCATTTTGAATTTCAAAAAACTAATATCGGATTTACAATCAGCGACCCCAAAAACCCCTAAGTAAGAAATTTTAGCCAGTTTTAAGCACATCTAGGGGTTTTGGCCAGGTTTTTTGCAATCTAACCCACTGTGCAACGGGTGACTTCTTGCAAGATTTAAATGAGTGGTTTATGGCTTTCAGTAACCATAGTAAAACAATGCTTAATCTTTCATAAAATATTTAAAAGAGTTTAAAGTTTCTATTAAGGTGGTTTTTTCCCTGTTCTGTGGTCATGCCTACTCTTTATATCTCTACAGGCAGGAGCTCGAATAATTAGTAGGAGTTCTCCCTCCCTTTCGTCAGACAACTAAGACCTGTTGTGATGAGACAGGCAAGTTCCGTTTTGGTCTTTATACAGTCCACATTGGGCGCGTTTTCCCGTGCATTTTCCGACGGTTTCTTAAGGGGTTACATGGGTTTTACAGCTTCAAAAAATCGATTTTTGATTTATTATCTTACTAATTTCTACAACATCTCGAGAATATTATCCTAAATATTCAAATTGATCCAAATTAAAGTTTCGGAGATACAACCTTGGAAAGGTGCGCGCTCAAAGTTAGTTATTATGTGTGCGCATTCGAAAAAAAATCTGCGAGCGAGACTCGCGAAGCCAGAATTCGTCATAGACAAGAGCAAAAGGATGCCTTAGACATTGCTGCTGCTGCATATTCTTTACTTTATGGCCCAGGAATCGACGATTCAATGTAAGTTAACAAATTTTTTTTTTCAGTTTATGTATATAAATATACTCAATATTTATGTGTTTTTCTCGAAACTATGTTTTCAAAGTCGGTTGTCAAAAGTTCTCGAAAACTACTCAACCGATCTTGATAAAATTTTACACAGGTCTTCCTTCGTACAAATTCTAGTTTACCGTCTTTACTAAAAAACGAATTTTTTTTAAACTTTAGATGATCCTGTTATGAGTTCTACTGTCAACGCGGTCGCACCTTTTTCCTAGAGGTCACCGGAAATGACGTCACAATGGCGGAGTTATGAATATTTTCCTTTGAAAATTACAGAAATTCTTTTTCAAATATATATCTTTAAGACAGTAAAAACCCCTTAACTGGTTCTTCAATTTGTGTTTCTAACGGGTAAACAAATGTGACGTATTCGACATTTGGAATAACAATAAACCATCCTTCGTTTTATAAAGTGCCGTGAATTTTTGTGAAATACTATCAAACATTTCTAGCAGAACATTACAACTTAAAGAATGTGCAATAAAAAATATATTTTTAGGTCCATCATAATTGTATAGAACCTCTTACAAAGTTTGATATCAGGGGTTCAAAATTTTCGTCGTCATAAGTTTATTCCCGTGACGAAGAGATTTGGAGATCAACTTGACCTACCGGAAGGAAAGCCGTTCCTTCTGAACACTCCTGAACAGATGCAATCATCAAATACGATGTTTCAAGATTATTTTCGAATGCCTCGAAATTGTTAAATTCCCCTAAACCTTTGCGTTAGGGATCAACTACAGTTTTGAAGAAGGAAAGGATCAAGGGAATACTTCTCATTGTGGTATTAAATTACTCGAGAAGCATGTTGAACCACGAAAATGAGAAATTGTTGATGTTTGGAATTAGATACGTTTGAGGCGCGCTATATTGGTTTAAGTTGAGAGGCAGGAGAAATGAGTGCAGTTATTTAGGGGAGATCGCTTCTGGAATATATGATTAATTGTATTGACCATAGAGTAGTGTGCCAAGAAAGAGGCGAACCCTTATGTTTCATGCTCCCTCGTGAAACACATCCTAAATCCTTAGATCCTTACCATTTCCATAGAACCCTGAAGAATACCTATTAGGGTTATTCATTCTCTAGACCGATCGTGACTCTGCACAAGGTACAATCAACTGGTCGGGCTGCGAGTTAGCAACCCTCGTTACGCCCACGAGATATCCGGTTCCGGGTTAAAGGCCACTGGACTCGAGCGTCCAAGACCTCGACTCGAGCATTGGCATGCACACTCCACTCTACTCTAGTCTACTCCTGGATTCAGAAACTGAGAAGCAGAGGTCTGGAAGCTGGAGTGGGAGTGTTAGATGGTTCGGGGTGGAAAGGGTATAAGGGGCTAAGTGTGATTAACCGCCCTTATGCTCTTCCGCAGTGCGGACGTGTACTCTGGGCTGGAGCGCCGGAGTTAGGGTATTCCGACTCTGTGGAAAGGGTCAAAGGTTATCAGAGCCTCTTCTGGTTCGTATGCAACCCCTCGACCATTCCAGTACGTGACCTTCGGTATAAACTTACACGAAACCTTAAGGCTGCACTAAAGCTGTCCACTGGTCTGTGAGTCGCAACTCGCAATCTCGATCGACGACCTATTAGGCGCGCGGAAAGGGAATTCGCCTGGATGGAAATCATTTGTTGAATCTCCGTATGCTAATCCCGCACTTGGAACACGCGATCGGATTTACGACCCTTTTCACAGAGAAAATTGTTAATCCAGTGCTCTGCTTGTAACAGTAAATACTCTCGTGGGGGAAAGCCTGCTTTAGCGACGAAAATAGGAAGCGCTTGCTTAAAACTTTTGGCGCTGCTGTGCGTTGATTTTTCAAGCGAATTGAGAAAAGTACAATTTTTGTTTCACTTGTGGATTAACGGGAATGGATTCTGTGTGTAGGTTGGATTTTAATCCTTCAATGGGAAAATCCTGTTGGTGCGAATCGATGCTTTAAATCAAACTTGGCCGAACAATCTACGCTATTTTGATTAGAGCTCTCGGTTTATACTAAGAATCCCCTGCAATGGGATTTTAGAAATGTAATAACTCTTTTAAAAAAAATATTTCTCGATTTTTAAAGAGGAAAGTTTCACGTTATCTCCAGTTCAGGTATAACCAAAAAGTTTTCTTTTCACGTGATTTCATTTAAAAAAAAAAAAAAAAAAAACCAGCAGCTCTTAATAATTGTGATCTATTAACTTTTAGCCTTCTAAAAGTTGAATGCTTTTCAGTTTTATCAGAAATCGTGAAGATTGCGCCTTTAGACAAGAAAGATAGATAATGTACGAATAAAGAAAAATTTCTATAAAGAAACTCCCAAGTAACTTCAGAAAAGTAATTGATATAAATTACTCTGTAATTTTTCTTTGTTCAAGAATGAAAGATTTCACGAGAAACAGTTAACAATGGAAGTATAAGCCTGGTTTAATCAACAAAGAAATTATAACTACTTTAAAATATATAAGGAACTGAAAAATGGAAGCTTTTTAACTTTTGTTAAAAGGTAGAAACTGGAGTTATAAAGCCCTTTTAAAAAAATTACTCATGTGAGAAAATTATTTATTGCCTAAGGTAATAAAATGACTGTAAAATGAAAACTGTCAAAGAAAAGGATTTGAACATTCAAGCTTGAAATAAGTTGAATGAAATGGAAACGTGCCTGGAAAATATAACATTACTAAAATTATATTTTAATAATGTGCTTTTGCGAAATAAGAACAATGCTTGAGAACCTTGTGAGTTCTCTTTTGTACAATAATATAAAGCATTTTTAGCTTTAGCAAGACCTTTCTGCTTTAATTAGAATAGCATGTAACAGATTTCCTTTATTCGAAATAACTTGTACAAAATGTTATGAAATTTTCCCTTCTGTACTATACAATTAATTTTAATTTAATTATGAAATTTGCAAGTACTTTCAATTTTAATAAAAACTTTACGATTACATTCAATTAATTTTACTAACTTTACTTTACTCTTTTCTTTTAATTCTTTTAATTCTTTTAATTCTATAAGTAATATAAGTAATAATAATATTTAAATAGATTATCCGTCAAATTAATGGATTGAAGCTCCTCCAAAATCTTCGCAATCCCAGCCAATAGTAGCGCTTTGCGATTTTGGGATTACCAAAGCATAATTCCTCGGAAATTCCTGGGAATTCCCTAGCAATTTCATCTCAATTTCTGGGAAATCTTTGGGAAGTTTCTAAAAAACACCTTTAAATTTAAAAAAAAATACTAGGAACTTTTAGTAAATTGATGGCAATTCCTGAGAAATCTGTGGGAAATTCTCGGGCATTCCTGAAAATTTCTTGAAATTCCTGCGAAATATCTGGGCTTTTATGGAAAATTAGTGGGATATCCCCGGTCATTTCTCGGAATCCCTTGATAATTATGGTAACTCTTTGGAAATTCCTGTAAAATCTCTGGGAAATTCCTGGGAAATCCTGTGAATCCCTTGAAAATTTTGTTAAAACTTTTGAAAATAATTGGAATTCTCTGGGAATATTTGGGATGTTAGTGGGAATCACTTGGAAATTCCTGGAAAATTCCTTAGAAATTATTGGGAAATCTCCGGGCTTCCTCGGGAATTCCTTAACAATGTTGGTAAAAGTCATAGAAAATCCCTGATCATTTCTAGGAAATTAGTGGGAAATTCCTGGGCATTCCTGGGAAACTCTTGCCAATCCTGGTAACTTTTAGGAAATACCTGAGCATTTATGGGAACCCTTAGAAAATTTTGGTAACGATTGGACAATTGAAGAGAAATCCCTGGGAAATAAGTCTAAAATTTCAGAGAATTCCGGAAAATCTCTTGAAAATTTTGTTAATAAAACTTTGGAAATCTCTGGGAAATCTCTGCCAATTGCTGGGACATTCCTAGAAACTCTTAGGAAATTCCTGGGAAATTCTTAGGAAATCCTGGCAATTTTTGGGAGTTTAGTTAAACTTATGAAAATACTGGGAAAATTTTGGTAATTCCTGGTAAATTCCTACAAAATTCTTGTAAAATACTGGTAAATCATGAGCTGGAAAATTCTTTAGAAATTATTGGGAAATCTTCGGGCTTCCTTGGAAATTCCTTGAAAAATTTGATGAGTCGTATAAAATCCCTGGACATACCTAGGAAATTAGAGGGTAATTCTTGGGCATTCCTGGGAATCCCTTTGAAATTTTGGCAAATTGAAGAAATTTCGGGAAACTCTTAGGAAAAACTTGAAAAATTCTTGGAAAATCCTGGTAAATTTTGGGAAATTCCTGGGCAATCATGGAAAACCCCTGTCAATTCCTGAGAATTTAGTGGGAAATGCCCTGTCATTCCTGAGAAATCCTTGAAAATCCTGGTAACTCGTAAGAAATTCTTGGGAAAGTCGTGGGAAATCTCCGTGCATTCTTAGGAATCCCTTGAAAATCTTGGTAACTCTTAAGAAATTTCTGAGAAATCCCTGTGCATTCCTGAGAATTTCTTAAAAATTCCTGGAAACTCTTAGAAAATTTCTAAAAAATTAGTGGAAAATCCCCTGCATTCCTCGAAATTCCTTGAAAATTCTGGTAACTCTTAGGAAATTCCCGCGAAATTTGTCGGAAATCTAGTAACTTTTAAGATATCACTTAAAAATTTTGGGAACACTGCGAAAAGTCTTAGTAAACCCCTGGGAATTTCTGGGAATCCCTTGAAAATTTTGTTTAAACTTATAAAAATACTGGGAATTTTTTGGGAATTCTTTGAATATTAGTGGAAATCCCTAGAAAATTCTTGTAAAGTCTAGGTAAATCATGGAAAATTCCTTAGAAATTATTAGGAAATTGTTAGAAAATTTTTGGAAAATTCTAGTAATTTTTGGGAATTTTCTGGGCAATCCTGGAAATTCTTGAAAATACTGTTAACTCGTGCGAAAATCCTGGGAAATTTGTAGGAAATCCACTGTCATTCCTGAGAATCTCTTGAAGATCCTGGTAAAACTTGGTAAATTTATGTAAAATCTTGGGGAACACTTTGAAAATTGCTGGAAAATCCCTGAGCATTCCCGGAAATTAGTTGAAAACACCCGGGAATGCCTTAAAAATTCCTACGAACTTTTGGGAAATTTCTAAGAATCCCTTGATTGTTGTCGTTGTGCGTCTGCTTATCGTAAAGATTTTTTTTTCAATATATTTTTTCTAATAATAATGAAAAAATATCAATAACTAAATCTGAATTCTTACTTATCACACAGTACCAGAATGAAGCAAAATATGTCTAGACCGTGATAAGAGGCAATAAAGAGTTGAATCAGATTGTAAATAAAGCTGTACATACAGTCAAGATACTTTTAAATAATTTATCCAAAAATTGCCTACTAGATTTAATTTAAAGATTTGCTTTGAAAGGACCATCGGAAGGTTATTTAATTATTGATTTAAACTTTTTTGAACAAATTACATGTAATTACCTTGTAACGGTATGTTTCATACGAGTCGCGTTCATAAGCGCGGGGCGAAAAATTTCAACTTCGTGCTTGAGCACAGTGCCTCTGAGGCAACGGAGGGCCCGGTGGCCACAGGAAGGGTTCGCGAGTTCGCTGCAAGAGAACTCTGTTCTCGCGCCGAGTAAAGATCGCTCGCTATCGAGTTGGAGAATTTAGGCTATAATTGTCCAAGCCTGCTCCAACTCGACGCCGATCAGCCAGGAGAGCCCACTCGACTGCCATAGATAGGAGTCAGCGCTTGGGGTCGGTGAGAAGACGAGGGCAAGGGACCAGATTCCAGCCCTCAAATCGCAGAGTCGTCGCTCAGCCGTTCGTCCAGTGATCCAGTGCCATCACTGAGAGTCGTCGTGGTGAGTAAACCCAGTCTCATTAAGTACGCCGTGAGACTTTAGTGAACTGGTCGATATTAATTATCTCCCAGGGTACGCCGCAAGGCTTTTGGGATCTCTCAATTGTTGTCAGTGTATCATTTTTCTGGTGTACGCCGAAAGGCTACCAGAACATTTTTTATTCCATTTCCGGTGTACGCCGAAAGGCTGTCGGAACATTTTTTTTTATTTTCGGTCCACGCCAGGAGGCCACCGAAACTTGCATTTTTCAATCGTTCCCCATAAGAAGTTGATCCTGGGTCGACTATGGTGTCTGCCTAAACACTTACCGCTGATGAGTGCGTTTCCACCGGAGAACCGTGATGTTTATCCTAGAAGAAAAAGAACAGTGAATTCATTTTATAGACAATATTGAAAGTTTAGTTTATCTTTTACAACTTACTTTATTTTGTTGAGTGCGTTTCCACCGGAGAACCGTGATGTCAAACCTATAAGAAAAGAACAGTGAACTGATTTTATAGACAATATTGAAAGTTTAGTTTCTCTTTTATACTTATTTTTATTTCGACGAATGTAATTGCATTGAGGGATTCTGCCGGGTCATACTTGTTAAAAGAAAGGAACACTGATTAATTTTGTTATACTATTGAACGTTTAGTTTGTTTCTTAATTATACCTACCTTTATTTGATGAGTGAGCCACTTCGGATGAATATTGTTGATTCAAAAATAAACATTAATATAAGATATACATTGTGTTTTAATTAAAGTGTTTTTCTACCTCTCCCTCAGGCCAATAAAAATCTATCAATCTCAAAGGAGATTAATAAACGAACCGTTACAACCTGTTACTTATTTCCTTACCACTTTGCTCAGAGGCTCAGCCCATTACTAATTGTAAGTATTTACCAAGCGTTGCGTTAGAACTCGTCAATTCAAATGAAAACTAAAGTGGACATTGTTCTGACTAACAATGCAGAGAGAGTTCTTCCTTCATAACTTTTTATGTGCAAAATAAAAAAAAGTCCAGAAGTCCTCAGCTATTTTGACAAGAAGCCTGCTGTTTATCCAGCATGAAATTGATGCCCTTCAAAGAAAATATATTTCAAAGTGCTTCGATTACAAGATTCCAAACATCGGGGAATCGACAAGCAAAGTGTAAAGAGTAAAGTATTTCCTTTCATTTTGCACTCTAGCGAAAAATATTTCGTCTCTTTTGCAGAAGGGCTTGCACATTGGCAGGTGTATCGCGGATATTTGCAGGGAAGCGAAAATTTCCTAGGGAAAAATGGCAAAAAGCAAGAAATAGAAACGAGGACGAGTTTCGAATGGTGCAAGAGCGAGAGGATGGGAACTGGTTGAAAGGAGAGTAGGAGAAGAAGAGGCGTCTCGTTTTCCTGGGCCGAATTCTGAATGCCGCTCCGGATTCTCCTACAATTCTATCGATATCTCTGGTGAATTTCAGTGGAGATAGGTAAGATATCCAGCCTGCCGGAATATCTGGAGGGCTCGCCAAGGAAAATCCGAGAGATTGGTGTGGGTTGAAAAGAGGAAGTTTGCGAAGTGAATCTCGGATCGAGAGGTTGTCGTCGAGTGGCGTAGCACGCATCGCTTCCAGAATGCATTAGTGTCACTTAAACCACGCGGGACGAAAGCCGCGTCGTCCATAGTCCTTTTCTCTATACATCTACACTTACAGATACATACACAAGTCCAACAAAAAATACGACAGTTCTTTTTACATGGACTACTTTCTTCCTGCAACTCCACGACATCAGCATGTACTCTCTTACTCCCATTCCATTTTTTACTGAACCCTGAGAGAAAAAGAAAATCGAATTTTATGTATTTCTTTTACGATATTTCGTCGTGGTTCTGTAACTTCGAGGAAGGAAAATGGATTGTATTAAGGATGCCAATAACATTTCAGACACTTTTACAATGCACAGGAAACTGCTTTCTTATGATTATTGGTTACAAAAATTACGGTCATTGAAAATTGCTGCTTCTTGAGGCAAAAAAAAAAACATCATAAATTTGATGATGAATAAAAAGAATTTCAAAACACTATGAGAATTAGTAAAACGAAAAAAGGTGATTACTGATTGAGAAGAAGACAATTTTATAGGTACTTTAATAAATTAATGATTAATAGTAATAACTTGACCGATCATAGAAATGAAATATTCTATGATCAATTCAATTCTTATATTTAGTTTGGACTTATCTTTCGATGGCTTAAGGGGTTACATGGGTTTCACAGCTTCAAAAAATCGAATTTTTGTTATTGTCTTATTAATTTCTACAATATCACGAAAATATCCTAAATTTTTAAGTCGATCCGAATAAAAGTTTTGGAGATACAGCCTTGAAAAGGTGCGCGCTCAAAGGCAGGTAATTTGTGTGCGCAGCCGAAAAACTTTACTTTATAGCCCAGGAATCGACGATTCAATGTAAGTTACCAAAAAAATTTTTTTTCAGATTTATTGTTACTCAAAACTTATGCGTTTTTTTCAAAACTGTGTTTTCAAAGTCGGTTGTCAAAAGTTCTCGAAAACAACTCGTCCGATCTTGATAAAATTTTACACAGGCCTTCGAGATACAATTCACAAGAACTTGGACGAAGGATTTTCTTTTTTTCAATTACAACTATTAAAAAAAAAAAATTTCATTTTTTTGTAAAAAGGTCTGCTGAAAATCCAATTTTCGTTTTTTTCCTTCATCCAATTTCTAGTTTATGGTCTTTACTAAAACACAATTTTTTTCACTTCAGATGATCCTGTCATGAGTTCTACTGTCAACGCGGACGCACCTTTTTTCTGAGGGGTCATCGGAAATGACGTCACAATGGCGGAGTTATAAATATTTTCCTTTGAAAATTCCAGAAATTCTTTTTCAAATATATATCTTTAAGACAGTAAAAAGTTTGAATAAAATGTTTTATTTTTTATATTAAAAAAAAACTGTTAAAAATAGACCTTTTTTCTCCCGAGTAAACCCATGTAACCCCTTAACCATTTTGTAAACTATGGCGTTTCTATAAAAATGATTGGCAATGATTATTAATTATTTGTTTAAATTTTGACGTATTTAAAAGTTATTCTAGTTTCAAAAATTACGTAAATGTCAACTTGCATTTTAGATTTTTTATAAAAGAAACTTATTTTGTATTAATTTTTAGCTCTGTGTTGTGTTAATGAAGTGTTTAAATAAATATTTTTAGCCTGATGAGGTTGACCAACCTGTGCCAACGTAACGCTGCAAAAATAAAAATTATTGTATAATTTTTATTTATTGACCTTCCCAAGATCAACTAAATCTTTATATTTATTGAAATTTAGAAGAGAAAAACTTTTATTAAATAGCTTTTAAGAATCCCTCTTTAAGAATCCTCTTATAGTTATGTTAATAGGCACCTAGTAATCTTAATTAATTTAAAATATAAATTTCATTCTTTAAACTAGACACTGATTACAATTTTAATCTACTGTAAATTTACTAAATATACTAAATGTTAAAAATCTAAATTTTCAACAATCGAAATTTAGTCTATCCAAATTTAAAACCATGTCAATTATAACATAACTTAATTCTATTTTTAATAGAGAACTTAAATTGAATTGATCTAAATGTCAATTAGTTCAATTTTTAATTGATTCAACATCCTGTTTATCTGAATTTGAAACTATTCTAAATTTAGATTAAACCTAATTTTAATTAAGCTCGATTTCCAGAAGCTCAATAGTCTCAATTAAAAAAAAATTAAAGCATTTGGGTTGATGAAACTTTTTAATCAACTCTTTTAAGTAACCATTTTATATCCAAATGTTAAAATAAGAGTCTAAAATTAATTTAACAAAATTTTAAACGGTTATTGGAGAAAATTTCAATAAACTAATTATATTTTAATTAAAAAGAGTTTTTTGTGGATGTAAATATATTAATACTAAGTTTTAGGCCATTTTTTCCACCTTTTTATTTTAGCAATTTTTAAAAGAAAACTTGATAAGGGTAGCGGCAGCTGCCGAAACGTCGTTTTTTATGTAAATAAAATAAAAATGTGGAAAAAATGGCCTAAAACTTAGTATTAATTATATTTTAAATGAATTTATTGAAGTTCTAAATGATAGAAGTTTTAATTATTTTAATTAAATCTATTCATATTGAACGTCAATTGCCTAAAATATTATTTTACAAACTTACAGTTACTTTATTTGAATAAAATACGATTTTCCTAAATCTTTAAAAACAACATCGATCTTTACATTGAAACATTTTTTGGAATATTATGATTTTCCAATATTGTCGCGTCTATAGAATTTAAAGTTTCTAAAAAAGCAAGCTTCATTTAAAAAAATATAGCGATATCAAAAATAGCGTTTGAAAAGAATTTTTTTTAAATTCTTGATTAAAACTAAATTTAGAGCTTTTTTGGTTGCTTATTACGAATGTGGTGTAAAATAATTAAATTTTACAATTATTAATCATGGCAGAATCAAAATTTCTGAATTAAAATTTTTTGAACAATTTACGTTAAAGTCTGTTTAAGGAAGTTTTTGCGCTCGAGGATTATAAATTTTGTGTTAAAAAGATTTTCAAATTTTACGATTCAAGATTAAGGACTAAACATTTTTGAATTTTTGATAAATCTCAGTGAAACTCAATTTAATGTTTCCGTGATCTCTTATATTACAAATTTAGTTCAAAACTGGGTTTTCGTGATTTCTTGTTACTAATTTAGTTCTAACATATAAATTTTCAATGTTTTTAATTCAAAATGTCCGACTCAAAATTTTGAATTTTTGAATTCATTCAAAATCAATTTAATGAGGTTTTTAGGATCGCTTATTGCAAATTTAGTGTCAAACAAGAATACTTCAAAATTTTTTAATCAAAATTTCGGACTCAAAAGTGTTGAATTTTTCATCAATCTAAGTGAAACTTTATTTAAAAATGTCATTAGGTTGGCTTATTACGAAATTGGTTTTCCATTCTATTTATCAAACATTCATAAATTTTGATTCAAAAACATTAAAATATTATTTCTTGAAACTCACACTTTTATCGATATTACTTTTCTTTTCCTTTTTGCTTTTAAAAGAAACTTTAAAAATTTGCTTTCTGAAGCAGCTTAAAGACATTTAAATAATAAATAAAACATTCCTTCTAATTGTTTATGTAAGCATTGTTTTAAAATCGATTTTATCAAGATGTTATGCAAACAGAATAAAATCAGGGTCTTTTGTTAAGTGGTACTAAACATTGCAAATGAATCTTGCGTGAAGTAGGTCTTTCAGTTATCTCTTCTATTTTCCTCCATACCGTTTTACGTCTGTTTCGCCTATCTTCTATCTTTCTATTCCGCCTACAAATGCGATGACAATCACGTCTCGACACATTCCTTTGAATTGAAAGCCCCACATATATCTCCGTAAAATCACTGTATTCATCTCTCGTATTTTACACTTTTCGACATTTTTATCTATTTTCTTCCATTTTCAATGCATTTATAATACGATTCTTTATTTCATTTATTTTTTTGCTTTTATCAAACCAATACATTTTTTTAAAACTCTTGGATAATAATAACTATCACTATTATTGTCGTATTTTCTGGGTATTATTCAGTAGAAAAATTGGAGGAAGAAGATATTCTTTCAACAATCTTTCCGTGTCTCGTATTCAACTTGATAATATTGAGATATCTGCTACCTACAACTATTATTATTATTATTTTATTCAAATTTTCTCAGACTCCGAAGTCAGAATAACCAAATAGTCTTAAATTTTTTAGATAATCTCAAAAAATTGCTCAAAAGCCCGAAAAAAGAAAAAAAAAAATTTTTTTGTCCGGGACAATATGCTAGAGTGTTCCTACGTATTATTCTCTTCCAAATCCGAATCCGAAGTCAAAATGACAAAATTAGTTACAATTTTTTTTGGATAATCTCAAAATTTAAGATTTTTTGCGACCTATTAATCAGAACTTAGTGCTGTTTAAATAATCAAAAATGTTTTTAAATGTAATTTTTTGGGGTTTTTATTAGTTTTTCAGAGAATTTTTTTGATTTCTTAATTTTAATGATATAAATTCACAAATTAAGTAATCTTTTTGAGGAAGATCATCTAAAAATTTAAATTTTTAATTTCAAATTTCAATTATTTCTATGATTTTTAAATTATTCTCTTTAATTAAATTTTTTTATGTAATATTTCAATTCTTTTATTTACTTAACATCTATCATTTTTAAATTATTTATCTCAAAATTCTTGCAATATTTTCAATTTGTCATTGTTTGTAACAAGTTTAAATTTTAATTATTATGTTTAATTTCAAATTATTTAAATTATTTTTTAATTATTTCCCCTTATTTTGAATTATTACCATTTATAAACACTATTTTCTAAGATTTTAGATTTTTAAGTATATTTTTTTATTTTAAATTATTTTCATTAAATTTAGATTATTGGTATCAATTTTAAAATATTTTTTTCAAATTTAAATTATTTGTATAATTCGTAAATAGTTTTCTGAAACTAAAATTTTTTAAAATAATGTTTCAGTCACTTTCTTTTACTTTAAATATATTCTGTCAATTTGTAATTATTTTACTCAAATTTAATTTATTTCTTTCAATCTACTCTCTAAATCTGAATTAGTAAAAAATAACTAATTTGAAAGCAAAAACTCAGTCACTAATTCAAATAGTTATATTTTACTAAGCATTTAGTAAAAAATGACTAATTATTAGTCAAATTCATTTTTAGGTTATGTCAAAATAACTAAATTTTAGTAAAATTCTGTTTACTAATTCAATTAGTCGAATTTGAACTATTTTTTAGTTATGTTTTTACTAACAATTAATCATTTTTTAACTAATTGCTGAAATAAAAACTCAGGCACGATTTTACTAATTATTAGTTATTTTTAACTAATTCAGATTTGGAGAGTACTATTGTTTTTATCATATTTCAATTTTTATTTTATATATATTCTGTAATTTTTTCAATTATTTTCCTCAAATTTCAAGTATTTTCTTTAACTTTTCCTCAAAATTTCCAAAAAATGTTTATTAATTATTTTAAATTTTAAGTATTATTATTATTATTATTATTAATATTGTCACTTTTATAATAACCAATTTTCATTTATCCTGCTAATTATAATTTTGTATTTTATCACGAAATAAAGTAATTTAAAAATAATCTTTCAACTTTAAAATAAAATAATCCAAGTTAAATGAAAGTGTCTGGCTAAAAAATTGGATTTTATTTTAAGTATTTGGTATAAAATTGGTTATAAAAAGTGAGAGAGAATCACAGATTTTACATTGAACGTAAAAAGGAATTCAATACACAGCGAAGCAAAGTTCGTGATTTTTATATGACAGAATATTTTTTCACTTGAAACCATGCGGAAAATACAATAGTTTACGTTTTCTTTTTTTCCATCCATGCAAATTCGATTTTCTCCCCTTTGAAATTGCCGCTGATAAAAAATCTAATAAAAAGATTTTAAATGGATCCTGCGATATGAAAAATCTGGAAAATGTTTTTGGTTTAATCGTCTGTGCGGTTTTTAAAAAGAGATAGAATATTTTTATATAGCATGATATTGGTTAGTAATATTATTTTACAAGTTGAAGGACTTTATTTTCTCTTTTTATATACACAGAATTCAATTTTGATGTTTTTTAACATTAGGAGTCACGCTCAAGTTCTAAACTTCTTTATTTAAAATTTTTGTTTTACGGAAATGTACTTTATATGATTTTCGTTTGCTGAATTTAAATTTTTTAAATTTTCTTTAACAGAATTTTCATATAACAGAATTTTTTTTAATCAGTTTTTTATTTGAAAACATTCAAAACTCACCGAATTTTTATTTAGTAGAATTCTCAGGTAACAGAATTTTAAGTAAATTGGATTTCTTTAAACTTCCGCCATTTGCCATTTTGGACAATTGTGACATTTACAAATTCTACTCACTTAAAATCCCATTAAATACAAATTATTCTAAATGAAAATTCAGTTAAAATCTGATTATTCTAAATTAAAAAGTCGGTAAAAAGTAAATTCTGTTAAATAAAAAGTTTGTTAAATAGGTATTAAGTGACCTAAGAGTTTGTTTTTATAAATTCGATTGTAAACAAACTCGAAAAATTAAAAGTTTGCACAAAGGAAATTATATCTGATGATATTTTATGAAATAAAAATTATAAATAATAAAATTTAGAATTTGATTATTCGGACCATTAGGATACATTAAAAGTAGTTTAAATACGAGAATAGTTTAAAATGGTTTAAATAGTTTAAATTACAATTGACGACAATTCAACTATTTCTGGTTATTATAAAATATTATATCATGTGGTTTTTTTTCAAATATAGCAATTTTTTAAAATATTGCAAACATTAAAAGCGAAATAATAATGTACCTTTGTAGATATTATGTTGCCGTACTAAAACCAGACTTTTCCACTACATTTCTCCAGACAGGAGAACAAGTCATTTTTAGTAAGACACGATACGTTTCTGACATTTCTCACTTTCTCTCATGATACATTCGCTCATCACACTGAAATACTTGATAATAAAAAAACTTTTAAAATATGCATGAATTGCTAGTATTGAAGTTTTCTGAATTTTTAATATAAAATTGAATAAAACTACATTTCGTGTTTAAAATTGTACACAATTTTTTTGTTATCTTTATATATTTTTTCGTTCATCAAAACTGCAGTTTATGTGTAAAATATATTCTAATACTGTCAACTTGAAAAATGTGATGAACGTTTTAGCTTCCTCGGGAACAAAATTATTTTAATAAAACAATATTAAAAAATGCTGAAAAGGAAAATTGATATTAAATGACAGTAAATGTAATTTTTTTCAATAACGAAAAATTGTGCTCTATTGAAGTGGAATATAACCTTCTATGGATAACAATCGGCATGACTTTTAGTTTAGAATATTTTTTTCAAAAACCCTATATTGAAACTGGACAATTCGACTAGTTATAGTGAAAAAAGAAATTTTTTTTACCTTTTTGTTAGAACGAAAAATTGTGAGTATTTCTACAAACTTCTGGCACAATATGAACTTTATATAGATCAATCAACTCGTGTTTTATTGTAAAATATTTTTTCCTATGGACGCTTCATTGGAGGTATATGAATATTTTATAAATCACAAGTGACATAATTCTCATTTGACCGAAATTCATTTGGCCTAATTCTTATTTAGCCTAATTTTACTGTTGTCAAAAATCTTTCAATAGAACAATTATGTCAAATAAGATTTTAGTTAAACAAGATTTTGGTAAAATAAGAATTAGGATAAAAAAATAATGTCAAATTAAGAGTTTGGCCAAATAAGATTAATGTTAAACAAGAATTAGGTCAAATGAGATATAGGCTAAATAAGAATTAGGCTAAATAAGAATTAGGCCAAATAAGAATTAGGCTAAATAAGAATTAGGCCACGTAAGATTTAGGCTAAATTAGAATTAGGCCAAATGAGAATTAGGGCAAATAAGATTTAGTCTAAATAAGAATAAGGCTAAATAAGAATTAGGTCAAATAAGAATTAAGCCAAATAAGATTTAGTCAAAGTAAAAGTTAGACCAAATAAGATTTATGTCAAACAAGAATTAGGCAAAATGAGATAAAAGCTAAATAAGAATTAAGACAAATAAGATTTAGTCTAAATAAGAATAAGGCTAAATAATATTTGGGTTAAATAGTCATTGGTCAAATAAGAATAAGATTCCACAAAAATTCGGATAAATAAGAATTCGTTCAAATAAGGTTTTATGTCAAACAAGAATTAGTATAAATAAGAATAAGGCTAACTAATATTTAGGCTAAATAAGAATTAGGCCAAATAAGCTTTAGTCTAAATAAGAATAAGGCTAAATAATACTTAGGCTAAATAATATTTGAGCTAAATAATAATTAGGTCAAATAAGAATAAGATTAAACAAAAATTCGGATAAATAAGAATTCGGCCAAATAAGATTTATGTCAAAGAAGAACTAGGCAAAATGAGATAAAGGCTAAATAAGAATTAGGACAAATAAGATTTAGTCTAAATAAGAATAAGGCTAACTAATATTTAGGCTAAATAAGAATTAGGTCAAATAAGAATAAGGTTAAACAAAAATTAGGCTAAATTAGAATTAGGCTAAATAATAAATAGGCCAAATAAGATTTAGTCTAAAGTAGTAAGAATTAGGCCAAGTAAGATTTAGGCTAAATTAGAATTAGGCTAAATAAGAGTTAGGCCAAATGAGATTTATGTCAAACAAGAATTAGGCTAAATGAGATATAGGCTAAATTAGAATTAGACTAAATAAGTATTAGGCGAAATATGAATTACACCAAATAAGATTTAGGCTAAATAAGAATGAGGCCGAATAAGAATATTGTCAAATAAATTTAGGCCAAATGAATTTCGGTCAAATGAGAATTATGTTGCTTGGGATTGGGAGAATATTTATGCATCTTTATTGAAATAGAAAAATTGGAGACGTTGCAGACAAAGAAAAATGAAAATTTAAATTTTGCGAAAAGTAAAAAAAGTTCATTAATTGCAAATCAATAAAGTGGAAATAAAAACATAACAATGTGATTTTCGTTAATGTTTAAAAAATCATTATTAATTGTGTTATTTTCCAGTGAAAACATCTCAGTTTATTCGAATCAATAACTAAAAGAAAAAACACACAGACAAATAAACAAGCCTTATCAAAAAATGATCTGTTTATATTTGAGAAAAGTTTCATAAATTCTCTGATTATTGATTTCAAATAAATAATACTAAATTTTTTTCCCGCTTCCGGTTTCTGCTTAAGCTTTCAGGCTATCTGCTCTTGCGCTCGGATCGCCCAAAGGTATCATCTCTTATCCGTCTTCTTCCCTTTTTCATTCTCGTGAGATGGTATATCAGAGGCCATAGGTACCTCACATATTTTGACACTGCCAAAGGCAGAATAATTTTTCCAGCACGTGCTCAAAAATATATATCTAAGTATGTATATATATATATGTATCTGTTGGTGTGTGAGTGAACGTGTATTCGCATGAAAAGCTGGAAGTGCGAAAAAAGAATCAAAAGAGATTTCGACGTGTACATATTCAAGCTGTCTAACGGGCACACGAGGATATTTTTCATAGTCTACCTCACTACTATTTCTCTCGATACTTATTTTCGATACGCGCCAGGCACAAAACGAAGTTTTCGTTCGCATCACTGTAACAGCGCCTGTGTTCACTACCCTCTGTAAACCAATCACTGAGACAATATAAAGAAAAACAAAAACATCCTGCCATCCGTTATTCTTTTATTTTACTTTTTTAAAGCAGGATACAATATTGCCAAAGAAAAATATCCTGCAGGTCGAAATTAGTTTTCAGCACTCCGCTCCTTGCCTTCTTTTTTGTTGTTGACATCTATGTAGTTTATTTTATAAGTCTATGCAGAATCTGACAAAGAAGCTATGTTCTCATTTATTCATTTTGATTTTTCAAAAGAAATTACAATTTGAAAAGTTACATAGAAAAAAGTCGTGCAAGTGTGAGTTACACTCACCTTAAAATTGAAAGGCTCCATATCCACCTAATGGTTCAGTTGAATTTCAATTCATTTATTAAATTCAGCACACAGCTGCTGATTTTACAGATTAATTGTCTTAAACTAGGCTAATTTACCTGCTTATAATCACATTCTTTGCTTCTTAAGTTGAGTTACAAAAATTGTATTTGAAATTCAACAAGGGCTGTCTTAAAAATGTTGCGTCTTAAAATAAGACAGGTTTTCGGTCTTAAAATAAGACTTTCTTTTTACAGTGTAAATATTGAATTGGATATTAAAAAGCTGATGCAATATTTTTAAAAATCACTGTGTCACTGTGTTGCTTACAATAAAAATTTACACGTTTTAGATGAAAATGAGTCGATTCAACATATTTTTGGATAATTGACAATCCTTCGAATCACAAAGATTCTTTTGTAGAAAGATTTGAAAAACAACAAAAATCCATATTTCCAAATTTTAGAAAAAAATTGTTCTATACTCAATACTATTTTAATGTGAGGATTTTAGGGGATGAAAACAACTGAAGTTTTAAAAATTTTAAAACAAGTCGAAGTAAAGGTTTTACAATAAATGCAGGAGAGTTTTCTATTTTCGATAATAATAATATAAAATGAGGACACCTCTATTATTCTTATCTACCACGAGACAGGTAAAAAGCTACGTTAAAAATCCAAATGATAAAAAATTTAATATTAAGATAATCTATTTTACATAAATTATGAAGAATATTCCTGAAATATAAATTTACCACAACTGACAAGATCGAATTTAATGAGAATATAAAAATCTCTTGATAAAGATAATTTTCCAGAAATTCATTAAAGATTCTTTTTAAATATTTAATGAGAAGAAAATTAACAAAACTATTAAGTAGGAAATTGAAAATATAATGAAATTTATAACAAAATGTGAAATAGAATTTTTAGAGCCAGTATCATTTTGACACATGACTTAATTTTAGATTGTTATATTGTACAGAATGGAAATGTTATTTTGTACAACTACTAAATGATATTTTGTACAATTTTGAAAAATGAATTTGTTATTTTGTACAATTCTTTAAAAAAGCTAAAATATTGTACTTCCAATGTTTTATTGCTTTTTTAAAAAATTGTACAAAATAACAAATTCATTTTTCAAAACTGTACAAAATAACATTTAGCAGTTGTACAAAATAACATTTCCATTCTGTACAATATAACAATCTAAAATTAAGTCATGTGTCAAAATGATACTGGCTCAATTTTTAGACTGTTTTCTGAAAAAGAAAAATTAAATTATCAGTTTTTTAAGGGGAGAGAATTGAAATAGAAAATCCGCGGAAATAAAAATTTTTGACAGTTATCAAATTTTCTGGGATTTTTTTGGGGTAAATCAAGGGTATATAAGGAGGTCATTTGCAGGAATTCTTTCTTTTGATTTTCATCAACACTTTGGGTAAGATCTATACGTACTTAGCGTCACAAAATAAAATAAAATTTTTATTGATTTCTAAATATTCTAGAATATTTTATTGTCAAAAATTTATTAATAATAATATTATTTTATTTGTTTACAAAATATTAAATAACAAATTAAACTACATAACGTCATGAATTTTATTTTATTTATTAAATTTTTAAAAAGTGCACAGCACAGATATAAAATTTAATTAAATAATTATTTATAAAAGAATAATAATTTGGAAACTGAGTGTTTTTAAATTATTGCTCAATAATAATTTTTTTTGTAAGTTGGGTAAAGATGTTGGATAATAGTTATTAAATAATTGCGATTTAGCAATTACAAAAATTTTAAATTAAAACTAAAAATTAATCGATTTCTTTTTGGAAAAATTAGTACACGACCCATTAATTGGTTAATGCTATTTTGTTTCTTTATTTGGTTTGCAATACTTTTTTCAAGTCTTAGTGCATTGTAGCCTCATTGCGACTTATTCATGAATTTGATAAGAGTAGATTAATCCCGAAAAGTATAAAATATTTAATATTATTTTTATTTTAAAACAGAAAAAATAATTGAGAAAGGGGAAATAGAATTGATTGAAAAACAAATTAATAAAAACATATAATTTTATTTATTTATATTAATTATTTATAAATTTGTTTAGATTAAAAAATTAGTTTCTTTAAGGGCAGAAAAATTATAGGGAAAATTAATAAGGAGTTAGCGGCTGAAATCTTAAAGCAAGTAAGGTTTATGAACTTTGTTTTGTTTATTTTGAATTATAAAAGTAAAAATCTCATCAGAAAATGTATCAATATTGAAAATTGATAAGGCTGATAAGGTAGAGAAAAGTTTTATTTTATTAATTCTAATTTTATTTTATTTTTATACTTTTTTAATTTTTGTTAATATAGCAAAATCAATGATGATCTCTTTGATGCTTATTATATTATTTAATAGAAATTATTTTTGCGAGTATATTAAATAAATAAAATTTTCATATTGATTAATTATTAGAGCAGAAATAGAATAAGTAATTATCAAAGCAATAAATTAATATCAATTTAAATTTAATATAAATAGATAATTATGAACAGGTGGCACATTTTCCTTTTAGATTAGCGAATTATATATGGTTTTAAATTCCCATATTCTGGACTACTTTCCATTTTTATCTAAATGCTAAAAATGATACGTAATACATAAATCATTTTATTAAATAATATAAATACTTTGATCTCCAGTAAAGAAAAGAGATGCTTCAATAGTAAGATTCGGAATTGCGAAATTAGGAGTAGCGGAATCCGGGATGTAGAACATGGAATGAAAAATGATGATCCAGGATGTGAGAATGTAGAATATCAGAATCAGGAATATGGTAAACGAGATGTGAGGATCGGAAAAATAGGTTTTCGAATAGGTTGGTGTGACAAGGGATGTCAGAATATGAGATTAGGAATTCGAAAATTCAAGAAATAGTCATGTTGAATACACATTTAAGAGAATTTTAATAACATAATTATAAATGAAATATTGGAGACCGGGATGTCAGAATTCGAAAAGATTTGATATTGAATACTGCAACTTGGGATGTAGGATCGGAAATTTAATCGATTAATGGGATTCGGGATATTTGGGATGTTGAAAATCGATATCTGGGATGTGGAGAGGGAGTATTAGGATTATGAAATAGTAGATTCCGGAATGTCTGGATCCGGTATGATAATTATAAAGATAGATATTATGGGATTTGGAATTTAGAATATTGATATTCGTTCTGTTAGACTCTAGAAAAGCACAATGTGAAACAATTGGTTGATTATTGATATTAATTTTAATTTCGATTAGATCAATTTTAAGAAAATGTTCTCAACTCTATTTCTGGTATCGATTATTGCATGTATGGTTAATATATCACAAAAGACGTTTAAGATTATAAAAGTTCTATAAAGACTTCCAACGACGAAGATTAAAATAATACTTTTCGGATGCTTTCTTTTTTCCTGCTGAAAAGCCATCTGGCACCACTGGCCAAAAGTTGGCTTCGGAAGTTCAAAAAGGGGAAGGACAGCAATTTATCAAGATGAAATGCCTGAGATGTGGGAAGAGAAATTATTGGTACTTGGAAGCCAAGTTCCCTAGTGACACAACTTATATTGCCCATTCTGAATGGTTCCTTCATATATTCGTATTCATCGATTGAATAAAAATCTAATATGCGATAAGTCTGACTTATTTTCCTTGAATTGATTTTCCATTTAGGATTTTGAATTTAACTAATCGGATTATGTTGAATTTCCTCTTGCTGGAATACTTGCGAACAATATATAAAACGTGATCGAATTTCTCGGCATAATAAGAAAATAATCAAGGCGTACAAAGCTACTGAAAATTTCTATCTGTATGACTACAATCCGCTTTCTCATAAAAATAACCAGCACGTACTTCCTCATTATAAATAACTGTATACGAATAGAAAGAAGCGGAAGAGGAAAAGAAAGAACATAACGTTAAGGAAAAGAGTTTGAGGAAAAATACAAGTGCGCATTATCGAAGTCTTCAGTTGTTCGTTGCTATGGTCGCGATCTCAAAACGAAGGAGAACTTTTTAATCTGACAGAACTTTTGAGTTTTACCGCCGGCTTGCAACCTCAGTTGTGGCATTCCTCTTTCTGCTGATTCTCAAAACTACTAAGAACTTTTCGCATTGTTAAATCGCATATGCACAAAAATGCAATTCAATGCTTGACTATTATATCAACTTGAATAACCTTTACAAACAAGAACTTTTGAAAAATTCGTCCAAACCCGTCCAATACTTTTTGTTCAAGAAATGAAACTTATAAGCATCTAGTTTATGTATATTTAAAAGAAAAGTTGTCGCGGGTTTAACGACTCTTTTATTTGGTTCATTAGGTAAAAGAGTTGAAAATACAATTATACGCGAAAGCAAGTAAACTGCTTTAAAAAGTTTAGTATACGGCAATAAGCATAACCTGTATTACATAATCCAATTAATACTGAGATTTATTAGTGTAGCCAATTTATTAGCGCTATGAATACGTCACAATTGTTTATCCGTTGATGAATCTATTAAATCGTTATTAACACTTATTAATTATTTGTACACACACTACTGATTATGTTCAAGGTATTTCCAAAATCCAAGTTGTGATAACAATCCAAAAATTTTCACGAAGTCGACTGATGGAGAGTCAAAAGAGAACTGCTCTCAATGAACTCATCAGGCCCTTGATGATCAAGCGTCCCAAGAGGGTAGGTACCCATTTGGGACTCGAGCTCCACTTTATAGAGTGAGAACAGCAGTAGGCACAGTGGGATATAAGTGTGTAAAGAGAAACTTTTTCCGAGTTGGATCTTAGCTGCATAAGCTGTAGTTGAGTAGAGGAGCAACTTTCTACACATGAAGATCCTTACTAAGAATGAAGTTATATGCAAATGAGTTATCAAGGACCGTTAGATGAGTTAGGAAGGGCCGTTAGAAAGTAACGCTTCTCTTTGGAGAGAGTGAAAAGCAAATATTTTTGCAGGTAATGAGAAAGCGAAAGGCAAATTTTCTCTCTTTTCCATTAAAGTTCGAAATTTTCGCCTCTTTTCCTAAAGCTATTAACCCTCGGACGATAATTGGCCTAGCAGGAGGTCTATTGTTTCTATTTAGAAATAAGATTTAAAATTGAAAAATATTAGTATAACGAGGTAAAATTTTAGGTCGAATTTCAAATTTAAATGTGTGTGTGTGTGTGTGTGTGTGTGTGTGTGTGAGAGAGAGAAAAAGAGAGAGAGAAACGGTGAAACTCAGTTTCTTTTTAACCGAGGGTTTAAAAGAGCGCGCATAGCGCGCCATTGTTAGTGCTAGTAATTCAGAAAGGGTAACATTTTGAACCTGTGGCAAAATGTTTATTGGTAAGTCGATACCAATCAAAACAACCAGTTGCTACTTTAATCAATGTCATTGAAAAGACATTCAATGGCGTTACTGAAATTGTAGAAAATGTGGGTCTTAAAATTGTAACTATAAAATACCAGAAACTTTGCATCGGGGTTGGTAATTTAATTCAAAGGTCGCTAATAAATAATAACCAGAGGTTCCCACTCTTTTAAGGTAAAACCTAGCTGTCTGAAAATACGAATAGAACGTAGGATAACTGACGTCGCAAAAAAGTAATCATTCATCAATCATGTTATCGACGAATATGAATTTCTAATCGAGGAGAGAAGGAAAGAGGTTCAGATAGCCGTCCGCATTTCAACGAGCTTTTCTCATTCTTCCTGGTTCAGCCTTTGTTGGCAACAGTTACTAGTACGATCCAAAATCAAGGTTTTCTATATTCATCTTCTTCTGAGAACTAACCGTAATATAAAAAATGTAAATCGGAAATAACCTTTTCTAAAATTAAATTATGATTAAAGATTAATTACGATTTAAGTTTTTTAGAATCTTCAAGAATTAAATACTTATTTATGGAAGGTATTTATTAGAATTATTTATTTAAAATTAAGCATATTACTTTTTATTAAAATTCAGAAAGCGATACTATTTTAAGAATGTTTATAAATTCGGTATTACTATATTCATTTTCTTTTATTTGTTTAAATGCTTGAAAAATCCAAATTCAAATATTAAAAGATTCCTGTTGCATCTATGCCTTTCCTACTCGCCAACAATTCTCATGCCATTATGGTTTTGACATGTGGCAGCAGGGCGCGCGTCGGCCAACCTTTCCCATGAATAAGTTGCTTCAGCTCCGTTATATAAAACCCGATCCTGTACCGTTCAAAATACTATGATATGATAGTTGATGAAGATGATTCGTATCAAATTGAGCAAAAGGAGGGGAGAGCGTTTGGAAAACGTTTGAGAAAGGACATTCGAGAGGGCTACCGGTGCATCCGGATAGTAAACTTTTACTTGACGAAACTGCTTGTGTTAAGTTTGAAGTAATATAGCTACCATCAGATTGGAGGTTGTCTATTGTGAATTGTGTACACTTTTTTTTGATATTTATACCCGTGGGTAAGATTTTTGTGAAGTGGTGGGGACGCCCACCAAAATTATCAAGACTGGGGACTTCGGACTCGATCATTATCCAAGCCCAATTAAATTGGAAACTATGGACGAGATTGGGGCAGGATCACTACCAACTAGAGAAACCATTTGGGCCATTCTTCATCATCGATGGTACTCTATGGGCCAGTGAGAGACTTACAATACAATCTTGTATCGCCGAGGGGTTCGTAAATTGTAAGACATTACTCTTTCAATAAATTAATTTTCTGTTCTCAGAATTGTAGATTTGCAATTAACTCCAAATAAACCATTGAGTACCAAATCTTGGATTTTATTGAATTTACCTATTAAATTTTAATATTGTGTTGTATTAATTTATTTAAGTAAATTTTAATAGTCAAGTTATACTACAATACAAACCAAATGTGTCTACGCATTTTGAAATCTTCTTAGTTAAATATAGACAAGAAATTTTTAAACAACTCTATGTTCATAGAATTTTAAAATTAAATTTAACCAACTTATTTGTTTGTTATTCCAATGGATGTCCAATAGTGGCTGTCAATAGTATGCCAAGAGAAAAACTATTGGCAACCATTCTTGGCCCATTATTTAGCCAATGGTAACCGAAGGCAATTTCCCATTGGGTATAAAGAATAAATAATGCCATCTCAAATAAATAAAGTATACAAAATATAGGAACCGGATAGTAAACCTTTAAGGGTCCGGGTAGAATACTGACATAACCCAGATATAAAACGGGGAAACCCGGATAAAAACCGGATTCAATTATGATATTATCCAGTTAAACCCTACTTCTATCCGGGTTCTATCTGGGTTTTATCAGAATTCTATTAGCATTCTATCTGTTTTGTATCAGGCTAAGCAATAGATAGAAATCTTATAAAACCCGTACAGGGACCGGATAGCAAAATTTGAAAGACCCAGCTGAAACCCGGATATAACGGGGATACAAAACAAGTACAATCGCTATAAGAACCAGATAAAAGACGATAAAAACTAAAGTAATGGATCAGATACAAAACAGATGGAATCCAGATAGAAACCGTATAAAACCCATGTAGCAAAATTTTGATAATCCTGATAGAACCCTGATGAAACCCGAATGAACCACTGATAAAAACCTGATATAAAACGGGGACAAAAAACGAATGGAATTACGATAGAAACCGATGGAACCCTACTTATGTCCGGATTTTATCCGTTTTCTACCGGATTACATAAGGAGGGCAGTTGTATGAAATGAACTATTTCCTTTTATGTCCGCACGAACACGGCACGTTTTTATATGGAGAGGTGAAGAATTCTTCACTTTAATTTGGTCGAGGAGCTGCCTTGATGGCCATCGTTGTGGTCGAGGTCGAAGATTTTCGTTCTGAGATTGTCCTAGAATCTAGGCTCGGAGGTGAGTCCCATCCTTCCAAAAGTGCCAGGACCAGAAGACGAGGTCGACGGTCGTTGTTTACCACCTTTCAAAACAGAGTGGCGGACAGACGACATGCAGGGATGGGCGGACGAGAACACTACCTCATCGAGTGGTAGAGCTCGGTTGCTCGCTGTCATGCCGTTACGTAACAGCGCTAAATCCTGGCGCACTATTGCTTTAAACGATTGTGTCACTGACTTTTTGGCTTGATGTGCTAGAGGCGATTGTGTGTAGACTTTTTGAGCTTGACGACGACGCGTTCTCGCTATCGTCATTCTAGACTGGAGCGATTTTCGACACGGTTGTGACTTAACTCATTGACAATTAGATTGAACAATATTATTATTGAAATTATGACTGGTCGAGGATCAATTCCCGGGCGCGGCCCCTTCTAGCTTAACTCCATTAATAAACTTTTGTTTCTTTGATTGATGGAGTCGGGTATCCGATTAAAATATTGAATTTCGTGTCAGTGTTCAGTGTGCCTTTTGTTCGTGCCATGCGGCCGGTCATTTAATCTTCTGTGAAACCTTTCTTAAATGTTTTTTATTGAATAAAAATCTGGAAAACTGTGTTAGTCGTGGATTACCAATTATGATTTAATTAAATAAAATACATAGAATGATTAATAATTAGTCTTTTGTGTTAATTATTTTATTTATATTGTTAATAAAATAACTTAGCGCTGGGGTTTTATTTATTAATTGTTTATTTGTATTAATTTAACATTTAGTTAAACAGTAGACATTCAAAATTTGAATATTAAACATAACACAAGTAAAAATCCGTCATAGTAGTTTATCATGTCTAATAAAATTCTATTCATCACACAATACAATTTAAACATATTCTAATTTTGTTAGAGTCTGTTTAATGAAAAGTAACAGACTTGTCAATATCCGTTGTGAGAGCAAGTAATTTCGCATATCTCTAAGAAAAAATTACCCTTTTAGGATATTTACAGTTCTATTTTTTCCTTATCTTGCTCGTAAAGCCAAATCATGTTTGTCGGCGTGTAATGCGAGTAGTAAATTATGGTCGATATGGTAACCCGAAGCGCATCTTGCAGAAGGTATAAGCTAGAAAAACACAGAATCCTTGAATTGCTCTCAGTGTGGGTTTCCACATGAATCAAAAAGTTTCAGATATATGCTGTATCCTTTGTAAGGCTAGGGAAAGTCGTTTGCCTAAATTATCGGTTTTTACCTTCAAACTGTCACAGTGAACGGTAGTGAAATTAAATACTATTGTGCAGTACCGTGCATGTAGAGAAAACGAATAGATATATTTTAGCATAATCAAAAAAAATTGGAGGTTGTTGGAAATAACTGCATGAAATTTTCTAGAGTTATCAATCATTCATTCTGAAACAAATATTTTTAGGTCCTATATCACGAATAAATTTATTCATTGTTTGTTTTTTAAATTTAGCAGTAATTTTTAGCAACATTGTATTACGGTAAGCATTGATACTAAAAATATTTCTTGAGAAAATTTTATCTCGTTACACTTGTCAGACTACAAAGCCTAGACTAGTTAAATTTGAGGTGTAAAAATTTTAAGACTTTCTTTTACTGTGTGTACCTGGTTACAGAATACATAAAAATCCGCTATCTTCTCGCGTAAGAAAATTTTATGGAGTTTTTGATAAACATATACATATGTAGATGTAGGGTGCAACTTCTTCCATTTGTTTGGGTAGTAAATAATCATTTTTAGATCCAGGTAGTGAAGGATATATGTTGCTTTACATTTACGTTTATTCGTTATACCTAAACATTATCACGAGACCGTAAAAAAATTTTATTGACTTTTTCATGGGTACGATTCTCTTTTATTGTAAATGCAGTAAATCATTTCCACTTGAGGAAGAGTTTTCATTTAAATCAGGAAGGGAAAGAAAACGCTAAAACAAGATTATAGTACTATATTTAAATGTTGACTGTACCAAACAAGAAAATTCGTTAAATTTTTTGTAGAATTTTAAATATATTCTAGAAAGACTCCAACAAGGGACAAAATATAATGTCCAGGGAAACATTTGCGGTTCTCTTTTGTTGCAAATATTAAATTCAAACATTTTGATCATCATTGAGTGTTTCTTGGGAATCAAATTGAAAAAAGTGTTTTACCATAGTTTTCTAAAATTGTTGCAACAATTGTGTCGTGTCTACTGATGAAGTTGCATTAAATTGAATATCGTATAAATTACGACACTGAAATAACTTAGTTAATCTCTTCGATTTCTATTTTAATATTTTATCTTGCAACTATTCACTATGAAGCTCCAGGGAAGACTGAAGTCTTAGCTTTGTGTTGTAAGAATATTGATCTCTTTCTGAGAAAAGTTATGTGGCGAGATAATTATCTTACACCATACCATAAAATAAATGTGTAGCATGGAGTAAAATCACAAGAAGTGGATTTTAGCTCTCCATTAATTCATGACGTGAAGTTTATGAAATTATCTGTAGCCTATTCATATTGCATAGCAACTTGGAAGTGACATGTAACTTTCACATGAAAACAATTCACTCTCAATTATCTTATGAAGTAGTCTGAGTTTCATTGGAAAAAGGAACTATCAATGTTTGTGCTATAGACGAAGGAGTCCGCAGTATTATTGTGACCAGCAAAATGAACACTACATGCAGGTCCTCTGTTTTGCTAAATGAATATTTTTTATCGGTTGTTGGTCAGTGGCCATTCCAAACAAAATACAAGAAATACTTTATTTCAATTTTAGTATATATTTCCCTCTTTAGTTTGATGATCCCAGAGGTAACGTATCATTTAAACCAAATTAATAATCAGGAATCAAATACGCTTGTACTTTTACGTTAAAATGTTTTGATTGTCAGACTTTAGGATTGATCAAGTATTGGGGAAATGTGGACATTGTAATTGAATGTATTCCGCCTCTTATGATATCATCAGCAACCACAATCTTAATGATAAACAATTCTATTAAAACGGACAAAGTAAGATTTGTTGAATTTCGAAATTCTTGTTATGTGGACATACAGAGAGTATTAATATTATTATAGTAATTAATATTTTTAGTAAATTCCCATAGAACAATTAATTTAATTTAATGTTAGATGAAGCTTATTTTGTTAAAAATAAAGAATGATTGGAATTTTTGGACAGCAGACTCAGAAGTGGAGATTCTCCATGCCTATGCTCAAAAAGGAAGATCCTACAATTTAGTGTATATATGTAAATATTATAGAATGAGTACTTTTAATTTTAAAAATTATTAATACCTTCACAGCGCATGAGTAAAAATCAATAAATTTAGTATTTCTTCCCTGTTTCCAACATTGGAAGCATATCAGGGTGAGGTTCTACTTTTGGAGGCCTTAAAATAGCACTTTTTAAGAATTATTTCAAGAAAGAGAAATATAAGTTAGACCTCCTGTTTTTTTGGGGATATTTTTGTATTTATTTGAAGTATTTGTAAAAATTTGTTTGGCAAGAAATATTAAAATGCACTCGAGTTATTATAAAGTATTGACAGCGGTTCATTTCTCGATTTTTTATATTAAGCTCTAAAACTTTGGGTACATATTCTTAGATACATTATCTAAAGATTTAAAAAAATCGAGTTTTTTTTACCGTCTAATGTCGGATCCCTCGTTAAGTAAATAAACTCACTAGATCCAGAAACATGCAAGATGATGACAAATCATTGAAGGTATCTTTCCAGATCTTTGCACTTCTGATTTACCTCCCACGCAGTATCTAAATAGGACAGAGCAGGTCTACTAAGAACTAAGTGTCTTCACTAACTAATTGTTTTCGCTACAACCTACGTAGTAACAAACATTAGAGATCCTCTAATTTGATTAGCTAATCATCATGAAATCGAAAATACTGGACATTTATACAATGTAGCAGACACAGAAGGAAAGGAAATTACTTCTCACATTTAAAACTGATAATATAAATTAACATCGTTAATATCTCAGGAGTTAAGCTTTTTTGTGAAAAAATTATAACCTCGGTACGCAACTAAAGTGTATCATTTGACAATTTTTATATGTTATGTAAAACATGTTTAAAATTTAAATGTCTGCTCTATTAAAATATCAAACTTCCCAGGGATTTTTAAGAAATTCCTAGGGTTTTTCAGGAGTTTCTGGAAATAACCCAGAGATGTTCCAGAGATTCTCCGAAATTTCCCAAAGATTTTTCAGGAATTCCCTAGAATTTTCTAGGAAGTCAGAGGAATTTCCAACACGCAAAGAAAAAGTTTGCTGTGTCAGCAAAGTATTCGCTGCCACAACAAAATATGATTGCAAACATAGGGACAGCAAACAAATTTGCTGTGAGAGGAATAAAGATTGCTGTGAGAGTAAATTTTAAAAAATTTGGCTAATATTGTTTATCACAGCAAACTTTGTTCATTGTCATAGCAAATAATTTGCTGCGGTTACTGATTTTGTTGTATTCAACAGCAAACATCAGTTAGCCACTGCAGAAATTCCTTTTTTTTCGAGCAGTGATTTTTGTATGAATTCTAAGAAGTTCTTAGGGATTTCACATAAATATTTCGGGAATTTTTTAGGGATATCATATTAATTTCTCATGGAATTTCAAGAGATTCCTAGAAATTTTCCAAGGATTCAGAGTAAATTCTCAGGGATTTCCAGAATTTTTCAGGGATTTAGAGAAATTTCCCAGGAATCTTCCATAAATATTTTAGGAATTTCTGATGGATTTCATACAAATTTCTCATGGATTTTCTAGGGATTCCTAGGAATTTTCAGGGATTCCCAAGTAGTTTCCAGGGTTTCAGGAGAACTTTTTAGAGATTTTTGAGCAATTTCTAGGGATTTCCAGGGCTTTCTAGGTATTCCCCAGGAATTTCCTTGTAATTTCACAGTTATTTTCCAGGAAGTGACAGAGATTTCCCAGCAATTTTTCAGGAATTTCCAAGGGATTACATACTCATTTCTCATAGAGTTTCCAGGGATTCTTACACTGAGAAAAAAATGCTATTAAATCAATTACATATTGGTTTGATCTAACAAATGGCATATTCAATATCGTTCGAACAAATATGTAATGATTTTAATAGTGTGTACTTTCATTTTTAATATTATTAAAACTATAGCATATACTATTGCTTATATGCATGATGCTATAAAATGAATGTTGCTGCATTTTAAGTTTTATTGACTGTTACATTAAAAAGAAATAGTTTAGTCCTTTCATTTAAGAAAATTAATTTATTGAACCAAAAGCAAAAGATATCTGTAAAATAAAAAAAAATATCGGTCTTTTTCTTATTCAGCTTTATTTTACACCGGCTCAACCCCTCCCTCGGTCTTGAACTGTTGTACACTACCTAATTTCGCAGTACATATTTTTTGTATTTCAGAATATTTATAATTTCAGTGAAAAATATCAAGCTGTAGCAATATGACGGAGACGGTCACCCATATAATCTCTAACCAGTAACCACGCTTGACTTTGCTTAACTTTCGTGATCGCAAGGCCAGAGCCGCTCCGCAACCTGGTATTGAGGATTGAAATAATTCTTTTTTATCTTTAATATAAGCTAACGGTTTCAGAATATTATTTTACCATGTTCTCAAGATTTTCTTAATAATTATAATAGTTTATGAAAATGCCCCTTCATTCGTCAAGTTATCGTTTTCTCTAAAGATCCTTTAAAAAATTGTATTTTTGAATATATGTGACCGCATCTTTCGAGTAAAATGAGTTTAAAGTTTTTCATTAAAATATACTCGATTACTGGGAACGTTGCATATTAATAATTACCCAGATAGATGTTTCTTATGTAATTTTTTCCGCCAAATACGATTTTCGTAATAAAACAATTGTTTAAACATCGCTGTTATTGTTATAAACAAATTATGTTGCAAAAATCAAATGCTTAAAATTTTAAATCAAATTTAAACAATTTCTAATTGATCTAGAGATCTGAAAATTTATATGTACATTCAGAACTAACAACAATACCATAATTCACAATTTATTATTGATCTATTTAATTAGGTCACTAATGACGGGTATACATCTTAACTCGTCTCCGAGAGTTAAGATTTAATTTTTCTCAGATAGTTTTGATATTCATATTTAAGATTCAATGCAATAATTATTTGTTTAAAGCAGGAATAATTGTATCAAAAATTTCCAAAAAAATAACAATTTTACAATTTTAAAAAATTCATAACCTTTTAACTATTGATTTTAATCAAAAATACCAAGAATCATTTTTCTTTTAAAAAGACCTATATTTTCATAAAAGAATTTTGTCAGAGTTGAGTAGTAAAAGTTAAAAATTTTGTCGGAGTAATCATTTTTTTTTTTAAATTTGCTTGAAAAAGTAAAAAAAAAGTTTGTTTTTGATCAGGATTGATCGCATTACATTTTTAAGACCTAGAAGTACACGAAACCGTCAAAAACCAAAAATCGATTTTTTTGGTCATAAGTACCATTTTCTCAGACGCGGTCACATAATGTACCTTGTTTTATTTTATTTTATTTATTTTTTATTTATTTATTTATAAAGTTCCTAGGTTTTAAATTAAAAAATGCAAAAATGCATTTTATTATTTCTATTTTTTATATAATACAATTCAATAAATAGTTTTACCGATCTATTAAATGTACTTTCAATTTTATAGCATCTGCATTTGAACGTATGTGAATATGCCGTTTATAATAACAAAAGCAGATGCTATTGATTCAAAAGCATATTGAATTATCTGAAATATATATTTGTACAAACTGTAAATAATATTTATTGATATAACAAGTTATATTTATTTTAAACCATATAAAATAACTTTAAATTAACTATTTCTCTGTATGTTATAACTACTTTAAATAATTCTTTTAAAAACATCATGCTTTTAATTTAAAAGTATGAATTGTTATATTTTAATATATATTAGTATAATTGATTACAGATATTATTGAGTAAAAAGAATTGAATTCAATAGCATCGGCACTATTGATTCAACAGTTTATTTTTCTCAGTGTAGGAATTTTCAGGGAGACAGAGGAATTTCCAAGAGAATTCATATTAATTTCTCATAGAGTTTCCAGGGATTCCCAGGAATTTTTAGGAAGACAGAGGAATTTCCGAGGGGTTTCATACTAATTTTCAGGAAGTTTTCAGGAATTCTTAGAATTTTCCAGAGATCATTGGAATTTTTAGGGATTCCCAGAAATGTTCCAGGGATTCTGAACAACTTTCCAGGGATCTTTTAGCAATTTCTAGGGTTTTCAGGGCTTCCTGGGTATTCCCCAGCAATTTCATTGTAATTTCCGAAGAATTTTTCAAGGATTCAGAGGAATTTACGAAGAGGTTTTCAGGTATTCCTAGGAATTGTCAGGAATTGTAGAAAATTCTTCAGGATTTCAGAGGAATTTCATAGGGATTTTTCAAGAATTCTTAGGGATTTCTAGGAATTCCTAGTAATTTCTTAAAGACTTTTTAGAAATTACCTGAAATTTTCCAGGGATTTAGTGGAAGATCCCAATGATTGACCATGAATATTTCAGGAATTTCCAAGTGATTGTTTACTAATTTTTCATGGATTTTCCAGGGATTCCTAGGAATCTCCCAGGAGGTCTTCAGGAATTCTTAGAATTTCCCAGGGATCATTGTGATTTTAAGGGATTTCCAAAAATGTTCCAGGAATTCAGAGGAACTTTCCAGAGATGTATCAGCAATTCCTAGGGTTTTCAGGGCTTCCTGGGTATTCCCCAGCAATTTCATTTCAATTTCCCAAGAATTTTTTAGGGATTCAGAAGAATTTCCGAGGAGGTTTTGAGGAATTCCTAGGAATTTTCAGGAATTGTAAAAAATTCTTCAGGATTTCAGAGGTATTTCATAGGGATTTTCAAGAATTCTTAGGAATTTATAGAGATTCCCTGTAATTTTTTAAGGATTTTTCAGAAATTCCCAGGAATTTTTCAGGGATTCAGTGGAATATCCCAGGGATTGCCTATGAATATTTCTGGAATTTCCGAGTTATTTCATACTAACTTTTCACAAATTTTTTAGGTATTCCTAGGAATCTCTGTAAACGTTTTCATGAATTCTTAGAATTTTCCAGGGATGCTTGGAATTTTCAGGGATTCCCAGCAATATTCTAGGGATTCAGAACACCTTTCCAGAGATGTTTCAGCAATTCCTAGGGATTTTCAGGGTTTCCTGGGTATTCCCCAGCAATTTCATTGTAATGTCCCAAGGATTTTTCAGGAATTCGCAGGGATTTTAAAACGTTTCAGAGGAATCTCCTAAGAATTTTTCAGAAATTTCCGATTGAGTTTATACTAATTTCGTATGAATTTTTCAGGAATTTTTAGGGATTTCTAGGACTTCCTGGAAATTCTCCAGGAATTACATAGTAAAATATATATATTTATATTTCCTATTTTCCCAGGGATATCATACTAATTGCTCATGGATTTTCCAGGGAATCCCAAAAATTTCCCCAAGATTTTTCAGGAATGCCCAGGAATTTTTCAGGTATTCAGAGATATTTCCGAGGGATTTCATACTAATTTCTCATGGATTTTCCAGGGATTTTTAGGAATTACTTAGGAGGTTTTCAGGAATGCCTAGGAATTATCAGGTTTTCCCAGGAATTTTCCAGGGATACATAGATACTTTCCAGGGATTTTTTTAGGAATTCTTAGGGACTTCCAGGGATTCCTGTGACTTTGCCAGGCATTTCCTAGTAATTTCCCAGTAATTTCCCATGCATTTTTCAGGAATTTCCAGGAATTTTTCAAGGATTTAGACAAATTTTCGAGGAGCCTCTTAGGGATACCTAGGAATTTTTTGAGGGATTCCATAAAATTCTCCAGAATTTCAGAGGAATTTCATAGTGATTTTTCAGGAATTCTTAGGCACTTCCAAGGGTTTTCCGTTAATATTTTAGGAATTCCCGAGTAATTTAATACTAAGTTCTCATGAATTTTCAAGGAATTCCTAGGAATCTCCAAGAGGTTTGTAGGATTTCTTAGAATTTTTGCAGGGATTCTTGGAATTTTCATGGATTCTCTGGAATGTTCTAGGGATTCAGAGAAACTTTCTAGGGATTTTTCAGGAATTCATAGGTTATTCTAGGGCTTTCTGTGAATTTCCCAGGGAATTCCTAGTGATTTCCCAGAGATTTTCCAGGGATTCCCAGAAATTAGGAGTTTTCTAGGAGCTTTTTAGGAATTTCCAGAAATTTCTACTGATTTTCCAGGAATTAGCTAGGGAAAATGACCAGTCCGAAAATGCGCTGCTATTATTAGCTGTGAACCTTAAAAAGTTAGTGTCCTATTTATTTCAGGTGGTACAATCCACGTCGTTTTTATGACAGTTATAAAAGAAAAAATTGTCATCTCATGCTCTGGGAAGGGATTGATATTAGCTCTTTATTTATATTTCCATAATTACAACTAGCTTATATTACAATGTCGTTACTTTTCTACATTACGTTGCCAATCACACCTCAACTGCTGGACATAATTCTACCCTTAAATGAGTCACGAAGTAAAACATTACTTTTCTATACTGATTATCATTTGGATACTGAAGAATATTTTTATCACATTTTCTTGCATGGTAGCTTGACAAGTACAATTGTTGTTATTTGCCTCTTAGCCTTGGAATTGATCTTTTTTACCATGATTACACATGCACGTGGAATATTTGCGATTATAGGGTATAAAATAATTCATTCAAAAATTATTAAAATTAAGTATACCCTGTTTTGATGTTTTCAATATTTTCAGATTTAGATTAAATAACCTCTTAACTGAAAATAATATTGACTTCCCAGTAGCTACAAGCAAAATTCAACGAAAGGTTGATGAAAGTATTAAAATTTGTATTCAAGAGCATATAAAATTATTGAAGTTTGTATATTTCTGATAAATGAAAACAATTCATCAATATTTTAAATTGCTTTTAAATTTTAAATCATATTTTCCGTTTCGATTTCACTTTAAAGACTATATTTCAATTACGAAAAGCTGCAGAAATTTAACACTAAGCGGAATCTACTGTATTTACATTTAAAGTTTTATTTAACAATTAAACACATTAAACGCAGAATTGATTGAAATATTTAATTTTAGGTTTGTAAAAGACATTCGCGACTATTATTCAACGCCATTTTTTGTGCTTTTGGGTATGAATGCGCTTGTAATAAGTGTCACTGGAGTTCAGGTACAATATTTTCTTTTTTCAATTTTTAATATAATGTAAAATATTTTTGACAATCGGGAATCTTCTTTTAAATTGAAGATTGGTAGTTGGTTAATCAATATAAGCAATAATGTTACAAATTTAAATAAACAGTATCCTAATATATGATGCTTTTTATAATTTGAAATAATAATCATAAAAAATTATTATAATTAACTAATAACACTATTTCATGAAAATTAAAGAAGTTATTCTACAGACAGTGATAAAGTTTGGTGATTTAAAAGAAATGGCGAGATTCGCAATTTTGACGTGTGCGCAACTAATCCACCTGTTTGGTATCTTCTTACCCAGTCAACAACTGATTGACAATAGTATCAATATAACAGATAGCATGTAATAATATACATTTTAATACTATTATACTAAATCATTTATAAAAAGATTACCGTACTTTTTAATTTTTATTACACTTTTATGCAAAAGATTTTAATTCATTTTGAAGACTAAATTCATTTCAAATCAAACAGAAATCAATTTTCTATCCAAATGTTGTTTTTTAAAAAATTTCAGACACGTATTTTTTTTAAGCTAAAAATTTTTTTTTCATAGAGTTATAAAGATTTTAGTTTTTAAAGTTGGAACATTCGTTTATTTAAAATCTAAGAAAAAAAACATTACAATTAATATATGTAATATATAATATATCAGGAGAAACTTTTTTTATATTTTTTATATTTTTTGAAGAGAAACAACTTTTATTTAGAAAATTTTTTGATGTCTAGTGTATTTTTTGAGAAAAATGACGTTTTCCTTTTAACGATTAAAAAATAATTTTTTCTTTTCTACCAAAATCGGGTGCCATTTTGTTATTTTAAAACATTTTTGAAATTTTTCAATTGATTTTTTAAGGGGCCTAAAAATTATTTCAGTAAAAAAAAAAAAAATCCTAATTACTTAAAAAATTATTGCATTTATTAAGTTTTTTTTTTAAATAAACGAGAGTTCCAACTTCAAAAATTAAAATCTTTAGGACTGCATGAAAACATTTTTTTTCAGCTAAACAAAAAATATGTGTCGTCTAAAATTCTTAAAATACAACATTTTGGATAGAAAATTGATTTTCAGTTCCGACCACGCTCAGGATGTCTGGTTTGAAATGAATTTGGGGCAAATTTATTTCTCTTGGTATGGAAAATGTGTAGAAATATTTCCAATAAGAGACGCGATCGCCACAAACGGTGACCAAATATTGAAGCTTCTCAGTCATAATAATTTTTTATTTTCAGATATAACAGTTACTGGTACGAATTGTCCACAGATTCTCGAAAAATGCTGTTAATGATAATGAGAAAAAGTTTCAAACCTTCTGCATTTACAGCCGGAAAAGTGGTTACTTTTTCAATGCAAAGTTTCGCTTCGGTTAGTAAAATCATCTAATTAATTAATATCTGATTAATTAATGAATATCTAATAAATTAATTAATATCACTTTACTGAACATTTTCAATGTGATAGTTTAATTTGAATAATTTATCATTTGAAGATTCTCCGTACATCTATGTCGTACTTTACTATGCTGTGTTCAATTAGATGAGACCAGTTCATTCTACCTTTTTAATTTCAAAAAAATAACTCAGAAAAAATCAAAAAAATACAATTATTTACTAAAAACTTTGTTTTTTGAATTCATGTAAAATAGTCCAAAGGTTGATGCCCAAGGCTGATACTAGAGTCGAAACAATTATCATAAATTGAAGCTGATAATTGACCTCCAGTTCCTAGCGAACAATTTGTAAGACAATTAATAATAGATTTATGATTATCAATAAAAAGTCAAAAATATCATTTTTGTCTATTAATCCTGTTGCTTCTAAGATAGAAGCCTTCTGAAATGTTCCCTATGTTCCTTGTTTTAAATAAAATTCAATAAAGAAATCGATTTGAGATGATGATAAATCAATGAGTAACATACAAACTTTTGTGACAGAATATTTAGAGTTTAGTTGTTTAGTAGGGTGGTTCAAAAAATTAAAAATTTCGAATATTGTTTAAAGGTCCTCGGAAATCCGCTACAAATAAAAAAAATATCCCCGATTTTTTTTTTTTTTTGATCTGATAATATTAAGGGGTGCCAATTGCAGCCCCTATTTTCCCATTAAAAATACATGCGGGAAAAGTGTATTTCTTTTAAAAATCAACATTGATTTTATAGAAAAAGGCTCAGAAATTTATAAGGCCTCGATAAATGTTCAAAGTTGAAGAAACTATCAAATATTATTTTTTTTTTTTTGTAAACGAACCCCTCTCTAGGGTTGCTTTAAAGAACCACCACTAAACGTGAATTCAGCACTTATAAGTAAATAGATCTAAAATATTTTTTTTTCGTCGCTCTTTTTAATAAATTTTTTTTTAATAACAAAATCCAAGGCTCACTACATTTTGAACTTAATTTTTAATTGTTTAAACACTTTGAATTTGTTCAAACAATTTTTTCCATAATTTCTGTTTTAATTAAATACATTAAAAGCTTACAACTTTTTAAATAGAGAAGAAAAACACAATTTAATTGATTTAATTTAATTGATTGTTTAAACAATTAAATTTGTTTAAAATAAACTTTTCATTTTAAATTCAGCTAGAATTATGTGGTTTTTTGCTATTTTCATTAAAGAACTATGAAGTTATTTATTTAAAATTCATAATGTAAATTAAATTTATTTTTAAACAATTTATTTTTCTTATATTTTTGAATTTAAATAATTTTTTTAATAGCTGTCTATTCCTTAGTAACAATTGACAGAAAGTTTGTTCATTGAATATTTTGTTTAAAGGGTTAAGCAATTTAAATTGTTTAAAATATCATAGTATTCTTTAATGGAGAAAGCAAAAAGCGAAATGCTTTTAGGAGAATTTAATAAAAAGTTGTTTTAAACAATTCAAATTGCTTAAACAAATAAACAAAATATTTAATTAACAAATTTTCTGTCAAATGTTACTAAAGAATCGAAAGTTATTAAAAAAATTATTTAAATTTGAAAATATAAGAGTAATAAATTGTCTAAACAAATTAAAATTGTTTAAAAAAGTGAATGTTTATTGCAAATTATAAATAAATAACTTCTTTATATCATTAAATTTATAGTTCTCCACTGCAAATTGCAAAAAAATCAACAAGATTCTAGCTGAATTTAATGAAAAGTTGATTTTAAAAAATTTTAATTGTTTAAACAATCTACTAAATGAAATCAATTAAATGAAATCATTCAAATTGTTTTTCCCTATTAAATTCTTAGTTAAACAATTTTTCAACAATAACAATTTGTTTAAAAATTTTAAAGTAATAATTTAGTTTGTATTGTTTTTCCGTGACTAGATAAAGATTGATAAATTGCAAAATTTGGAAAAGACTGCATATTTGTAGGTTCAATGTGAACAAAGTTGCTGTTTAACAAGAATAATTTGTTTAAAAAATGTTTAAATAATGATTTAATATTGTTTTAAATTTCGTCCTTTGTTGTATTATTATTTTTTAAAAAATAAAATTTTTGAATTATATCAAACAATGTTGTGTTTCAGTGTAATTGAATTTTTTCTGATGAAATGATACTATTAAACGCTTTTAAGCTCAGTTATGGGAAAATCTTTCGTAAGAATAGGGGGGTCTTACAAATCTTGCTCTCTAAATCTAAATTAGTTAAAAATAACTTATTTGAAAGCAAAAACTCAGTCACGAATTGAAATAGTTATATTTTTACTAACCATTCAGTAAAAAATAACTAATTATTAGTCAAATTCATTTTTAGGTTATGTAAAAATTACTAATATTTTAGTAAAATTCTTTGGACTAATTCAATTAGTCAAATTTTAACTAATTTTTAGCTATATTTTTACTAATAATTAGTCATATTTTACTAATAGTTAGTTAATTTTAACTAATTGCATAAACAAAAACTCAGGCACGATTTTACTAATAATTAGTTATTTTTAACTAATTTAAATTTAGAGAGTATGTATGCTTATATGGCAGAGGGGGGGGGAAGAATTAGTTTCAACCATAATTACGTAATTAATTAATGGCCCCTAACTTCTTCTTTTGTTGCCCAAAAGTGACCTAGACCCCATGAAGACATTTAGATATTTTCTATTTCTAATTTCTCTTGGTGAGATTTAATATCCCGAAAAGATTGACTAAATAATAAAATACAATACAATAAAAATATTATATGTGTAAAATTTACCGTCTATATGATTGAGCTTTGATTAAAGACACAAATGCAGCATCCGACTCAAGATTTTAGAAAAATTATTCCAATGTTTCTGGTAATTTTGCTAAAAGTTAGAAACAACCTGTAACATACAAGTGACTTCTATCCTGGGATTATTATATTCTTATATTTTATTTTGCAACTGCTTGCTATGAAGCTCCAAAGAAGACTGATGTATTAGCTTTGTCTTTTCACAATATTGATCTTTTTCTGCGAAAAGCTATAAGCTGATATTCATTTTAAATAACTTTCTAATATTTTGCCTTACTTATTTTAATCGATACATAAGTATTTCAAATGAAACATATGGAAAGACATGCAATGATAATTATCTTACTCTAGACAGTAGAATACATTTGAAACACAAGAATTGTATTTCGATTCTCCCATAATTCACGACAGTGATTTCTAGGATATTATCTATACATATTTTATAACAACTTGCAAGGAAAAGATTACTTTCAGACGAATACAATTATCTTGAAATTATCTTATGAAGTACTCTGAGTTGTATTAGAAAATAAAGGTATCAAGCGCTGCGTTATGGCCAAGCATCCCTCAGTATTATTATGTCCAGCAAAATGGACACTACATGTAGATCCACTTTTTTTCTGAATGAATGTTTATTATCATTTGTTGGCCAATGGCCATATCAAACTAAGTTAAAAAAATACTTTATTTCAAGTTTAGTATATTTTTCCCTCATAAGCTTGATGATACCGGAGGTAACATATCCTTTCAATCAAAAGAAAATACGTTTTACTTCTTTTAATTAATATGGTTTGATAATCAGACTTTAGGATTGATTAAGTATTGGGGAAATATGGACATTGTAATTGAATGCATTACACCAATTGCCATAGCATTCGTAGCCCTAAGTTCAATAATAAACGGTTCATTAAAAATTGAAAAGGTAAGAATTCTTATATTTCAAAATCTTTATCATTGCGGCATATAAACTGTAATCATATTATTATTATTATTGTAATTAATATTTTTAACGAATTCCCATAGAACAATTAATTTAATTTAATGTTAGATGAAGCTTCTTTTGTTAAAAATAAAGAATGATTGGAATTTTTGGACATCAGATTCAGAAATTAAGATCCTTCGGGCCTATGCTCAAAAAGGAAAAGTTTATAACTTAACATATTTATGTAAATATTTAAATTTAGAAGTTCTTATAACCTTCACACTGCAAGAAAAAGAGAAAATGAGATAACATAAAAATGTCTTAATTAATATGCGGGTCTTTTAAAATAGCATACTAATTAATAGTATATCAGTTAATCTTAAAATTTTTATTGACGTTTAGGGTTTCGTGGTCAAGGGCAAAACTCTTATAACGAAACTTTGGCGTCCGCCCATCCGTCCGTCCGACCATCCGTCCGTCCGTCCAACCATCCGTCCGTCCTACCATCCGCCGTCAGTCCAACCATCAGTCTGTCCGTTCATTTGTCCTTCCATCCTTTCATTAGTCCATACGTCCGTCCATCCATCTATTCCTCTATCCGTCCCTTCATCAAGCTGACTCTACATTCATTTGTCTGTCCATCCGCCCGATCACCCGTCCTTACATTCTCCCGTCCAACCGTACGTTCATCCGTCAATCCATCCATCCGTCCGCCCATCCGTCGGTCTATCAGTCCGTCCATCAGTCCGTCCATTCGTCTATCTGTCCGTCCATCCATAAAATTTTTTAAATTAATTAGCGGGTTCTATAAAATAGCACACTAATTAATGATAAATTAGTTAACATTAAATTTTTATTGATTTTTAGGGTTTCGTGGTCCGACCATCTGTCCGTCCATCCATCCGTCCAACCGTCCGTCCAACCGTCCGCCCATCCGTCAGCTCATCTGACCATCCATCTGTCCGTCCGTCCGTCCATTTATCCGTCCGTCCGCTGTTCCTAGCTAACAGCAGCGCATTTGTTATATAGATATAGAGTAGGCTCGGATAAAGTAAAGTCAGATAGGATCAGATATGGTCGAGTCGGGTCGGGTAGGGCTGGAAAGGCTCGGGTAAAGTCAAGTAGAATCAGATATGGTAGGGTAGAGCATGGTAAGAGCAGATCGGGTTGGATTAAGTCAGGTAAGATTGGCCGGGTCAAATAGGGTAGAGTCGAGTAAATCTGAGATAGGAAGAGTAATGTAGGGTAGGATAAGATCAGGTAGCGTTTTAAAATGGCAAGTGGACTCGAGTGAGGTAAGGTCGGCTAGTATCAGATAGGGTCTGGCAAGGTCAGGTCGGGTAGGATCGAGTAGGGTTCGGAAGGGCTGGGTAGGCTCAGATATGGTCCGGTAAATTCAGGTAGGATCAGATAAGCTAGGGTAGGGTAGGGTATGATTGGCTAACACCGGGTAAGATCTGGTCGGGTAAGATAAGGTCGGGTAGGATCAGAGAGGGTCGGGTAGGCTCGGGTTGGTTAGGGCAGAGTTAGGTTAGGTAAGGTCAGGTAGGACCGGGTAGATCCTTTTAAGGTCAATTAGTTTGGGGTAGGTCCGGGTAGGGTCGGAGGGTTGATATATTGATTCAATAATCCTAAAATAGAACATAGGAATCGACAATTGATGTATCAAGCTAGGGACAATTAAATCCATGTAATATTCGCGAAGCCCGTAGATTGTAGTCACTGTGCGCCTGCTTTTCGTACTAATTTTTTTATTTCTTACACCAGTAATAAATAAAAATTTCAATATTTCATGCTGTGTGAGGGAATTGACATTAATTCTTTATTTATATTTCCTAATTGCAATTAGCTTATCTTATAATATCGTTGCTTTTCTACATTACGTTGCCGATCACACCACAAATACTGGACATAATTCTACCCCTGAATGAGTCACGGGGTAAAAAAACACTTTACTATACCGATTATCATGTAAATGCTGATAAATATTTTTATCACATTGTATTGCATGGCTACATTTCAAGTATAATGGTCGTTGTGTGTCTTTTAGCCACGGAATTGATCTTTTTTACTATGATTACACATGCACGTGGAATATTTGCGATTATAGGGTATAAAATAGTTCATTATTAAATTATTATACTTAAGTAAAACTACTAAATTTTTCAATCATTTGCAGATTTAGATTGAAGAACCTTATAATTCAAAATAATATTGGGTACCCAGTAATTGAAAGCAAAATTCAACGAGAGATTGATAAAACCATTAAAGTTTGCATTCAAGAGCATATAAAGTTATTAATGTTTGTATATTTTTGATAAATGCAAACGATTGACCAACATTTTTCTTTTGTTAAAGGGTTATAATAAGGAATTATATTGTGACGTTCCACAGAGAGAGATATATCACTCGACAAAATTCGATTACTTATGCCAATCGATAGTTTTTGAGTTGCAACTTCAAATGTCCGTTCTGTAAAATTTCGTTTTTTTAGTTAGGTACCTTTCTCAGTGGGGCATCACGAATATGTATCATTAATATGCAATTTAAATGTATTCTGTGTTTTAATTCTTAATTGTAAAAATCTACTTGAGTTATCATCCAGTAGAAAATTTATACTGGATATGCAAATTTAATCTTAGGTACTTTGTAGTCTGTACTACAAGGTTTTAAGGGTTTGGGTAGGTTTAACCCTAGAAGGACTAACTGGGGTCGTTTTGTACCCCACGCGAAATTTGAAGTAGGCTCCTGACCCATACAGGGGCAATTTCGGTTGGGGATCCTAACCATAATTCAATTTAGTAACCTGAAAGTTGATTTTAGTAGGTTAGCGCGAATTGTGTGCGCAAGTCTCTCTTCAGTATGCAGTTAAAATAAGTCTGGGGTCCCTAAATACCCCAGTTAGTCCTTTACGTTTCAAAAAAGTCAGGATAATAAATTTCTGTTTTTTTATTAAAACGGTTTAATTGAACCTACAAAGCAAAAATGTAATGACTATACTTGTAAAAAAAAGTTTTTTTAAAAAACAAAAATATTTGGAGTAAAAATAAAAATTTTTTATAGTTGATTTTAGTAAATTTCACGTGCGTAATTGTTTATTAATTATTAAAATTTCATCTATTCAAATATATATACTTTTTTTAAATAATTCAAAGGTCCATAAAAATTTCTTCAAATATGTCTATTCAGCTTTTAAAATTCACAGGATTTTTCTAAATTGGTCAATTTGTTGAAAAACTACAATATTTTTTGTACAAAATGCCAATTTTGAGAAAATTTGGTTCTTTTTTTTTGTTTTTACAATATTTTTAGATTTGTTTTTATTGTATTAAAAAATAAATGACACCATCTTCTTCCTTAATAAAAAACGAGAAAAATTCACTATATAAAAGCTGTTTTTGGTAAAATGTAAATCTTATATACACGTTTAAAATCTGGGGGAACAAAGGACCCCAGTTAGTCCTTAGAGGGTGAGAAAAGTAAGTTAGTCCTTCTAGGGTTAAGGTGCGCTTTGGAGTTCGTTAGGATACCATTTAGATTGACATGATGTTTGACTAATTAATCTGGGGACAAACCGATCCTATGGTGTTGTACAGTGAAGACAGGTAGGCGTCAGCTTGACGTGTATAGACTCTTAACGATCTTCTAAGCGCATTGTAGAATCATCATTAGGGTGCTTGTACAAGAAAAGTCAACGTAGCAATCCGGACACAATCAAACGAATTAAAAGTGGTTAGAGATCACATTTTCGTCTTCTTATTTACACAACATTGATGCTTCATAAAGTAGCTTAGGGTAAGCAACACTTGCCTCTAGTCTTCTTTTCGTCTTCTAAGACCTTCAAATGTTTGTCAGTAGATGAGCAAACTTGCATCACGCTGAATTTTCTTACCAAATGCCGCATTTATGTAATGTTTGAAATTGAACCTATATCATCAATAATAATAAAAAAAACCATAGGTCTCTACAGTTTCGGCAGTGCATAAGATCAAGGTATCGTCCGCGAAGCTGACGATCACTGTGTTTTTAGATAATATAAACCCATTGGAAAGAAGTTTATAGTAATGGTTCTAGCCACAAACAGTAGGTGTCCCTCTCATAAATTACCCATCAGTCACTAAAATATTTATGCAATAGATAGGGCGGTATTCCTTTGTTTCTCATCGACTTGATAAAACCTTCCCATCTCGCGGTCTTAAACACGTTACGTATTTTGATAACTAACAATGCTTAGAAGTCCTTTATTTTCCTAGGTTCAAATCTCTTTTTTCGTTATTTCGTTAGGTGTACTGATGTCTTCATAGCGTCAACTGTGGTTCTGCCTTTGCAGAAATCAAATTGATAATCGGATAGACTAATTTCTCTGGTCAGGTGATCCTGCATCCTCATCAAAAGTCATCTAAAAGTATGCCCATCAGATCTATTAAAGTTCTTTCCTTTTTCTGGATAGATTCTCTGATGTCTATATGGCGTCAACTGCCTGCCTTTGCAAAAACTAATTTTTAAACAGATGGACGATTCTCTCTCGTCAAGTGATCTTGCACTCTCTGCAGAAGCATGTCCTTCAAAAGTTTGCCCATTGTATCTAACAGGCGTACAGGTCTGTAGGATGAAGCCATAACTAGAGATATCTTAAAGGTTTCTGTAGTTTCCAATCGTCGAAACCAGTTCAAGCTAGAATCTTTTGTCTCGTTAACAATTTCTTGATGCGGCAAATGTCGACAATTTTAAACGTAAAATCCAATGGGCCTTTATCGAGATTCTCGACTAGACTACTCTTTCAACCTGCGCCGTCATGAAGTGCGGATTCACTTTTAAGTTTCCTTTTGATCTTTTTGTATGCCTATTTTAGTGTATATAACCTTCTTGATTTGAGACATGCTGTTCGCAAAGAGGCCAATTCATCTGACGATCAATGCAAAGAGTTCTTCCTTGGAACGATGCTTTTACGGCGCTTCTTGACTGTCATCCGTATACGGAAGCAGTGATAATTGAATTCTTCACCACTCGCATCTCTTCTTTCAGATTGTTCAGCCTCTGCATCTAAATAACTTAGCTAATGCTGACTTACTTGAATTTATACACAAAACTTATCTTGTGTGTATACATTTCATGTTAAATTTAATTATAAACTACTGAAAAACTACTCCCTACTTTACTATATAAAAAGTTTCTTATAGTATCCAACAACTGTGCAAATAAAAAAATTTTAGACGATTACGTTCATTTGAGTAAGTCGAGAGTTAAGAGCATGTGAAAAAAATGATTTAAATCTTTGATTTTAGATTTGTAAATGACGTTCGCGATTACTATTCAGTGCCATTTTTTATTCTTTTGGGTGTGAATGCATTTGTAATAAGTGTCACTGGCGTTCAGGTAAACAATATTCTCTTTTTTATTAAAAAAAAAATATATATATATATATATATTTTTAGTACTGTTGAGACACAAAATTTATCTATTTAAACAGACATTGGTCATTTGTTAATTAAAAAATACTTATTATTTTCAATGCTATTTATAATTTACATAACTATGTAAATACAACAAAATTATAATTATGATTAATTGAAAGAATTCATAAAATTTAAAGAAATAATTCTGCAGATAGTGATAAAGCTTGGTGATTTAAGAGAATCAGCTAGATTCTCAATCTTGACTGGAGCGCAGTTGATTCACCTGTTTGGTATTTTCTTACCGAGTCAACAACTGATTGACAATAGTATTAGTATAACGGATGACATGTAATTATAAAGATTGTATTACTAGTATATAATTTAATTTATAAAAACTGTATGATAATTTCAAATATTCATTGTATAGTTGTGAAAAAAATTTTACTTCATGAAATTAGGAAGTAATGGTTAAAGGTTTCCTGCAATGAAATGAATTAAAAAAAATTTTCATGATTTTTTAGATACAATGGTTATTGGTACGAACTGTCCACAGAATCTCGAAAAATGTTGTTAATGATAATGAGAAAAAGTTTGAGACCCTCTACAATTATAGTCGGAAAAATGTTTACTTTTTCAATGCAGAACTTTGCATCGGTTCGTATATAATCACCTAAAAAATCAATTTATTTTTTGTTTATTAACTATTAGTGTTTTGGTTGTTTACATTATTTTAATAATTTATAATTGAAGCTTCTACGTACATCCATGTCGTACTTTACTCTGCTGTGTTCACTTAGATGAGATGAATTCGTGGTATTTTTCATTTCAAGAAAATAGCAAAGGAGAAAAAGTAGATACGGATAACATTTTTGAGTTTTTGCATGCACATGATTATCTAAAGTCTCGTGTCCAAGGTAAATTCTGAATGTAGAAAATATTACTCTCTATTTTTTAAAACAAATTGTAAAATAATTAATATGAGAATAAATGACAATGATTATAAATAAGAACTGTGTTTTATCTAGAAAACCTTAAAGCTCATTAATTATAAGCATATGCGTATCATTATAATGTTATTGTAACTGTAGACCATTTATCACGACTCGACAAATAAGATTCTCGGATAATTGTTTAAAGTCTAAACATCAAGATTATTTATAAACTTTTTAAGAAAAATAAAATGCAATCGTTCTTACACGTTCAGAAAATATTCTTTTAGATGAAGGTGATAAATGATTTTAGTTTTTCTTTATAATTTTAGAGATTTGAGTTCGTGTGGATAAAAAGATGGTTGAATTAGCTTTTTAAAAGTAGTTTTTATCCTTTAATTTTGTAATGATATGAGTTATAAATGTGTAGCGTACTCATACATTACTATAGAAGCCGGCATGGCTCTCGAAGAGAGTAGGGTTTCCCACTCCTCGTACGTCTCTCTCTTCCCCTTCTTCGCAGCGGCGACTGACGGCGTACATATATTCAGTTTCGTTCGCCAATTCAGTCAGTCTTCTGGCTGTCGGGACTCGAGGTGCTCCTCGGTCCAATGCTAGAATGCTCAGGTAAAAGGAGATATGCTTGTGGGTGCCCCCGCCGCATTTACTCTTGACCCTGAGTGAATAGTAAGCCAGATTGACTGCTGAGAGCGAGCGAGGATTGAGTAGAGGTGGCCCTCTCTCAAAACTTACACGTAACATCCTGAACCTTTGAGGTGAAGGATTTCTTAGGCCTTCTTCAAATTGATAGAGGTGCTCCTCTTCGGATAGGCGAACAAAAATGGAGGATTGCAATGTCTATAGGTGCCCCGTGAGATTGTAATACGAGTACTGCTAGGTTCTCAGTTTCTTGGCTAGAGAGAGAAAAATATAAGTGCTCTTGTTTGCTTTCTCTCTATCCAAAGAATAGACGCAATTTTTCCCTTGGAGGGGATTATTGCATAAGGGTGGGGAGTGACGTCAGTCAAGAATTATTAACGATTCAGTCTATGTCAGACCATTCGTTGGTTTACTGTTTTTGACTAGCTAGCTTGTAAAGAAAAGAAATATTGTAAATCTCGAAATCGAAGCAAAGTCTAGGATTGTTTTATATCTAGTTTACTCTGCATCAATTAGGATTTTGTTAATTTCTTTTTGTAACATTTCAATTTTTATTTATTAGAATATATTATTGTTATTTTTTAATTCTCGGTGTCATCATTGACTTCACCTTACCTCCTAGTAATTAATATTCTTAAAAATAAATGTCAACCAGCAGGCTAAGATTCAATTTGCTTTCTTACTAGAAATAATATTTTCAGCCAGATGGACAAAGTTCATTTATTTTCAGAACTCTAGTTGTAATGGACACTGGACAATCCGACGAGCGAATTTCCAGGAATCATTAGAGAAAATTCCTATGATTACAATTTAATTTAAGTGAATTTTGGAGGTATAAATTTCTTACAATAATATTCCAAAAACATTGGTAAGTCTCTAATTAATTTCCCGTGTCTAGGTATAACTGCCCTGTTAATAAAAATGATTGTTAGGATCCTCAGGAATTTAAATTCAGGTAAGATTCTAAGACTCTTTATTATTTAATAGAGAATCGACTTTTATTAGGTTTAAAGTATGTTTTTGCAACTTTTTATCTGGATTTAATATGGATTTTACGTTTGCAGTTGGCAGTCGGCAAGTTCGTGATTTGTTGTACGTTTTGGCCAATTATCTGACTAATGATAAAATACAAATGAGATGTGAAGTGCCTGTTTGGTTGACTTACCGAGGATAACAAACCGTGTCAACTTACACAGTGAGTCAGCTGCCAAGAGTCTGAGTATGAAATTCAAAACAAGCCTCAAGGCAGTTGTACAGTGTCAGATTTTATCAACCTATTCTGTCAGCAACTTTTCCTCTTTTCAAAAGAGCCTTTTACGGAAAGCAGCTCAACAGAGAAGTACCTATCTAGTTCAAAAACTGTTAAACTAGGGGAAACTAAAAGAAAACTCCATCTTTTGTTTATTAAATTATCCTAATAGTTAGTCATATATAGTGTCACGCATTTTTCCAGATTATGTATAATGTTTAATGACATTTAATTTTTAAACAACATAAATAAACAATATAAAAACAAAACCCTGGCGCCAAGTTATTTTAATGAAAAATAACTAAACAAAAATAATAGTAAAATAAAAGGCTAATTAAACTAATCAAATGATTCTAATTTTAATTTATTGAAATACAATAAGGCAACGACTAACTCATAATCCGGAGAGTGAGGAGTAAGGAGCAGCACAAATTAATTACAGGTTTTACACAACAACATTAACATGTTTATTAAAATAAGACATTAGGAGGTGACAAGAGGTCACAAAATTGCCGGCTGCTCGGCACGGCCATTTACAAAAGCAACGTGCACTGAACAATGACTCGAACTTTAAAAATTTTAGGTGAAAAACGACTCCATCAAGATTAATAACAATGTCATTACTCAAAGAGCTCACCTGCAAGGGGTCCTTATCCCCGGTTAGAGCCTCTACCAGTCATAATATAATATCCAATATAAGGTTAATAAAATTTTCAAACGCCACAATGGCAAAGCACACGTTTATTAACAGACACACCAGTTAAAAAGAATTGACAGGCTCAGCGCGACCAGAGATGCCAGCGAGAACCCCCATCGACAACTGCGCATGTCTCCCAAACGTAACCTCATTGGTCCAAATGAGCGGTCTAGTTTGAAATGCTTAATATTAAGACTTTTCAAACTAGACCGCTCCTTTGGACCAATGAGGTTACGTTTGGGAAGCATGCGCAGTTGTCGATGGGGGTTCTCGCTGGCATCTCTGAGCGCGACGTAGTCAAGCCCCAATTCTGCACACAATCGACCCCTGGCGCAACAAGCCGAGGCCACAATCGTTCCAAGTTCATTAGTTGCAGCGAGATCCGTCGCCGTTACGTAGTAACCTTGAGCAACTGAACTCTGTCGCGCGGCGAAATGGTGGCCTCGACCGCCCACCCCTGTGTGTCCGCCGTCTGCTACTATTATCACGCGTCGTAAACAAACATCGGAAGCATCGTCTTATAGTTCTGGCACTCTTGTCAGGACGGTCCCACGACGAAGGAATCGATCTAAGCAAAAACGACGATCCTCAGGGCAACTTCTCAACAAAATAAAAGTGGAGAATTCTCCACTTATTCATGTGGAGCGAGTCATTGTTCATGTAAAGTAAAACAGTTTTTTGTAAACAAGATGTTGCACAGTGGGCCAGGAAAGCCGATTTTTGGCCAAAAGTCGATTTTGGAATACGCAATAGAGATATAGTACATTGTAATCTGTGATAATGAAACTAACTTTTACCAAAGTGATTTGTTAATATATTAATTCTGCTCCATTTGGTAGCAGTATAGATTCAAAAAAGTATTACAGTTTCAGAAAATATTTTTTTTTTTATATTACAATTATTGAAAAGAAAAATGTCTATATTCATAAAAGTTACTGATTTTCTGTGTTACTAAGAATGTAAACAAGAGAAAATTTCTGATTAACATGTACAATTAAACTTTTTTATTGACGTTACATTCAGGTTTAGATCAAAAAACAAATTTTTTTATACTTAGTACACGCTTTCGAATGTAAATACCAAGAGATACCACGACCTTTTTAATAATATGAAGTATGAAGTTCTTCTACAGAATGTGTACTTCAAGACAGGTATGCACGTTTTTGCACATTTTGATATACAGGGTGTCCAAAAAATTTTGAATTTTTTTTTCTAAACACGGTATTTATCAAAATATTTGACCGTTTTCAAACTTTTTGGACACCTTCTCTGCATAAAACTTATAAGACATTGGAAGCAGCACACAAAAGATTTAACCTTCTGTTACTTATTAAATTCTTTAAACCGTTGCGCGCATATAGCCGCTTAGAGCCGCGCTTACACAGTTTTGGCCACTTCTCGTGCCGCGGCTACACAGGCAAGGGGTTAACTATAAATTATAGCCTGTAAGGTTTTGAAAATATTTTTTTGTTTCCTTATTTATCAAAAAACCATTATTGATACAACTTAATTCTTTTACACAACGCGATCCAATCAGAGCGTTACATATAACGTCGCGTCCCCTACCTTGCACTATTCTTGACACGCTCCGCAGTAGCGACGCGAATAACACTCGCTTCCGAACTATCAAGCCGACTAGACTAGTCAATCTGCTTTGACAATTTTATTTTCTCTTTTTTAACAGAGTACTAAATTTTTTTTTTCATTTAACATCTTGCGAATCTTGATTTTTCTAAAAATGTTCAAATTTACAAAAAAAGAAATCCTTGAAGAAATTTTACGAACTGACAGTATAAATTCCACTGTGAATTTCATTTTATCTAAATGTAATTTAAAGATCCAAGATATTCAAACTGAGGACTTAGAATGTTTAAAAATTAATTTAAGTTCTCTTAGAAATAAAAGAAATGATAGATTCGCAAAAGTACACAGAATAAAAAGTAGGTTTGAACTGAAATATGCTTCGTGGTTAGAATCTGAATTCTCTGTTATACTTAATAGTACAAGCACTCCTAAAGTAGTTGATACTTCACATTTTGGTCGTCCAAGTCTTGAATTTGATCAATTGTCTGATCGTTCGAAACGTAGAAAAGTAGCAGAAATTAGTTCGAAAGCACAACATGATCCTAAGAGACTATTAATGGCTTCTTCTTATGCAGCAAAACGAGGTAAGTTTACAGATTTATGTTCTGCTTTAAAACATGTTTCTAAAACATTGGAATCTGAAAATGAAACAAATAATTTGTTTGAGTTACCGAAACAGTCAATAAAAATGAAATCTGATGAAGAGGCTTTATCTTTTTTATTGGACAATTCTCTTACAAAGTCCACATATACAAATATTCGATTAGAAAGCAAAAATTGTGGAGCAGACATATGGCCACCCTATAATCAGGTTAGAGAAGCTAAGTCACATTGCAGACCACCTAAAGATGACATTACTATTACTGAAAAAACAGCTATAGTTCCTCTTCAGTCACTGCTAAATCATACTGCAAATAGAATTGTTGAAATGCAAACTGACGTGATAATTCAGTACATGGACAAAGAAAATCTGACAGAAGTTGAAGTTCTGATGATGTGTTCGTGGGGAATGGATGGCAGTAGTGGTTATGCTCCTTATAAACAGGGTTACAAATCAAGTTCAAATAATGAAAGCCTCAAAGATCAAAGCTTGTTTATCACTTCTGTAATACCCTTAAGATTACTAACCGGTGAAAATGTAATTTTGTGGAATAACAGAATGTGTCAGTCACCAAGATCTTGTAGACCTCTTCAAGTGTTGGAAATTCAAGAATCAGCCGATGTTATTTTGGAGCAGAAGCGTAATGTTGAAGCCGAAATAGAAAAACTGGAAGTTCTTGAAGTTTTACTAGATGAAACTAAAATCGTAAGAATACATTTTGCATTATTTTTAACCTTAATAGATGGTAAAGTGCTTAATGTTATAACAGGCACAAAATCAATGCAAACTTGCCCAATATGTCATGCGACTCCAAAACTGTTCAATAACTTATCTAATAAACAGAATGGTACGTTTGTTCCAGATGTTAATTCGTTAGTTTATGGAATAAGCCCACTACACGCGAGGATCAGAATTTTCGAATGTTGCCTACATCTCGCATATAGACTGCTCTTCAAGGCTTGGCAAGTACGATCTGTCGAACAAAAGGCCATGTTTGCAGAACGGAAAAAACAAATCCAAAAAACTCTCTGGGAAAAGATGGGATTAATAGTGGACAAGCCAAAAGTAGGAGGTGCTGGCACCACTAATGACGGGAATACGGCTCGTAGAGCTTTTGAGAATCCAGAGTTGTTAGCTGAACTACTAGAACTCAATGTTGACTTGATTCGCAATTTTAAAACAATTTTAACAACTATTTCCTTGCAGCTACCAATTAATCCCGTTAAATTTGAAGAACTCTGCACATCCACTGCTAAACTTTATGTGACTTACTATAATTGGTACCCAATGCCTTCAACGCTACATAAAATTCTTATGCATGGAGGAGATATCATAAGATCATGTATGCTACCTACTGGAATGCTTGCCGAGGAAGCTTCTGAGGCTCGCAATAAAGATTACAAGAATTTTAGGCAATTTCATAGCAGAAAGCAAAGCCGCGATGTCACACTTCACGATGTTTTTTATAGAGTAATGGATACTTCCGACCCCAAGCTATCAGGAACATCTTTATCTTCTCGTATTCAACGCAAAAAATTTCTGTCAATTTCAGAAGATGTTAGAAATTTATTGGCTGTTCCTGAAGTATCTCCAAGTAATGCGACTCTTCGTGAAGGATCTACTTTGGATGATGAGGAATACGATGCAAATGAAGATTTTGAGCTTCCAGAAACCTATAACGAAATTGAATTATCAGACGAAGAAGAATAGACGTAATGTAAATACTAATTTGTTTAGTTTTGTTTAAAATAACAAAATTTTAAAATCAATTCTAATAAACTGTTTAAAAATAAATCTTTAAAAATTACAAAAAAAAATTTAAAAAAACAAAAAACAAAAAAAATAAATAAAAAAGTAAAAAAAATAAAAAAAAAACAAAGCGCTTCAATAGCCCAACTTTCAACCTTCACGTGGTGAAGCGCGTGAGTAGGATTAATGAAATTATCTGAAACTAATGAAAATGTTAGCATTTTTTACACAGTTTTATCATCTTCTTTGGTACTTTGCGTTCTTGAAGACCAAACAAGTAAAGAAAATTATTCACCATTACGTATGATGTTGCCACCTTGGATTTCTAAATTTTAACATTATATTCGAAATCAGGGACCTCAAGTACTTTCGGGTAATAAATTTCGAACAAATCTATAGTGTTTAAAATTTTAGGTCCTTCAGATTTTATCTACAATTTTGTATTTTCAAAATCCGACATCAGATTCATAACCAACTACCTCAAAAAACAACGTGTAACAAGTTTCAAGTACATCAGGCTGATTTTTATATTCTCGTTAGCCATATTGGATCCGCTGGCGCTGTATAGAATTTTGAAAATCCGACGTCAGATTTGTATTCAGCGACCTTAAAACCCCCAAATAAGAAGTTTTAAGCAAATATACAGATTTTTTAGATTTTAAGTCCGCCATATTGGATCCGCCATTTTGAATTTTTAAAATTCGACATCAGATTCGTAATCAGCGACCCCAAAAACCCCCGAGTAACGAGTTTCAAGCAAATATATAGACTTTTTGATTTGAAGTCCGCCATATTGGATCCGCCATTTTGTATTTTCAAAATCCGACATCAGATTCATAACCAACTACCTCAAAAAACAACGTGTAACAAGTTTCAAGTACATCAGGCTGATTTTTATATTCTCGTTAGCCATATTGGATCCGCTGGCGCTGTATAGAATTTTGAAAATCCGACGTCAGATTTGTATTCAGCGACCTTAAAACCCCCAAATAAGAAGTTTTAAGCAAATATACAGATTTTTTAGATTTTAAGTCTGCCATATTGGATCCGCCATTTTGAATTTTTAAAATTCGACATCAGATTCGTAATCAGCGACCCCAAAAACCCCCGAGTAACGAGTTTCAAGCAAATATATAGACTTTTTGATTTGAAGTCCGCCATATTGGATCCGCCATTTTGAATTTTTAAAATCCGACATCAGATTCGTAATCAGCGACCCCAAAAACCCCCGAGTAACGAGTTTCAAGCAAATATATAGACTTTTTAGATTTGAAGTCCGCCATATTGGATCCGCCATTTTGAATTTTTAAAATCCGACATCAGATTCGTAATCAGCGACCCCAAAAACCCCCGAGTAACGAGTTTCAAGTAAATATTTCTACTTTTTAGACTTTTGGCCAAAAATTTTGTTTCCTGGCCCACTGTGTGTTGTTGTCAACAATAACAATACCGGATTGGCAATTTGGCAGGTAAACTTAATTAAAATTAAATAATTGAAATAAAATAAACAAGTTATTTATTTTTATTTATTTTTACATCTTCAAATTAAAGTTTTTAAATAATAAGGTACACAACAAAGGTGATAAAGACAAGCACCAGTCTAGAATGACGAGGGCAAGAACGCTTCGTCATGAGTTCATTATGCGGCGACTTGAGCGCCACCGTGCTGCCAAACTGAGTTACACAACTATCGAGCGGTCATAGACTGCGAACATCGATTAGTTAAGGTAGTGGTGGCGCTGACGCCCAGTGCTAATTTAAAATGGCCGCCACCAGTGATTTGACAAATTGTAAACAATTATATTGACATCGTCTTCTGAAGACTCTTGTGAAAACGGGAGTCACATCCATTCAGTGTGTCAGGTCAATCCTACGACAATCAGCACTGTCCGATCTGACAACTTGTCAGGTAATAATAAGTTTTTACAAAATATCAATTGTTAAATTTTATAACAATAAAAAAAACAGTTATTATTACAAAATTAAAGTAAAATAATCAACACAAAATGAATTTAATTAAAAAGAATAAAATACGAGTTTAATTAAGTAAACAAAGAATTCACGTCACTTTAATTAATTTCAAAATGAAAACTCAAAATGTTAAATGGGACAAGTCGACGAGTCTTCATACCACTGTACAACAGCCTGAAAAATGATTCCAGACTGGTGTGTTTATCTATTTTTAATAAAGTTAAAAATATTGTGCGAAGTAATAATATGAGATTCTCATCTCGGTCGTCATCCATCAAGGTAGTAGACTATTGTAAAAATTAAAAAATTGGATCACCTTTCGCATTTTCTTTTGGCTTATTAAACTAATTCTTATATTTCTGTTTTGGAAAAATATGGTACACTTTGTATAAATTGAGAGAAATCTAGAGAAAATCCTCATACTTTTTATTTTCAACACTGGATCACACTGTGATCACTGGATCACAACAAATAATGACGACGTTTTGTCAATTATCAATTCTTTGTAAAATTAAAATTGAACAGAATGGAAACCGTTCATCAATTTAAAATGAATGAACAGAATTCGCACTCTGGCAATTTATACTTTTATTCTTCGTCCATTAGAATGCGCATGTGACGATTAAAGGTACCTTTCGCATTAAACAATACCCGAAAAAACAATTTGTGCACTGATTTGAATAGAATAATAAACACACATACGCAAATGTAATAATTTTAAATTCTCGCTCACAGACTCGTTTACATATCAGAACTCTATACAGGCTAATTATCATTTTTGTTAAATGACACCCAGTAAGAATTTTTGTTTATTTAAAAATACAAATGCATATTGAAAATTAACACATTAATATTTATGATGTAGTAAATGATTATACATTGAAACAATTTATGGTGAGACGTGTTTACACAAAATGTATTTTAATATATATATATTTGAATAAAAATTAATCTACTGACAGTTAAATAAAAAAAATGTCAATAATTATATATGCAACTTGTTAACCACAGTTGAACTAAACTGCAATTTGATAAAAGTACTAATTACTGAAAGTCGTTTGTAAGAATCAGATGTCAGAATCACTCAACTGGTTGCTGCTATCGCCTTCGACTGTGATCAAAAGAAAAGATCGATCCTTCGGCAAGTAAGTGATTGAGCCATGAAAATAGAGCAGAAGATGAAGGAATGAGAGCCGAAAAACCATTTTATTATTAGAGAAAGGTCTGAGGTGGCGATATCATGGGATTGTAGGGATAAAATGCTGAATCGGAACCCACCTATCTTTAATGAAGCGCGGTCATCGTCCTAAAGGGCAATAAGCTTCTGTCGAGTAAGTAGATATTAGTGCGAGAGGGAAGGAAACTAGATCGTTTAAAAGATACCAAGGTAAGAAGAGTCGCAATTTTTCAATTGAAGGCTTTTATCGAAACGAAAGTTTTTACGGAATTCCAAAAACATCGATTTTTTATATTGACGTTGATCAACAGTAAATGGATAACATTTCAATTAAAGAAAATAAAATAGATATGATATTGATTAATTAACTTAATAAGTGTATAACGTTATTTCCTAATTGAATTAATAAATTAACTTTAGCTAATGCAAATATTATCAAAAAATTACTCACTTTAGAACTGCGACAATTCCCTCCATGCAACCCTCTTCGGATATCCTTCCAAGACATTGTAAAGATTATATTTTTAAATATATAGAAATTAAAATGATATAAATAATACTGAAAACAGATCGGCAAATTTTCAGAAATCAATTAAATCAAATTGTAATGACTTTCAAATAAAGGAAAAACAAGAAATAATACTGACACGACAATCAATAATTGCAAACAAAAAAATAGGCATGAGTATCAATATATTATAAAAAAGATACAAAAGAATAATACACAAATCCGATCTGGCACTAAGAATTAAATTTTAAATACTCTCATACGAAACACTCCAACATTCCCAATATTCAATAAATATATTATCAACAATAAAAGCGTCAAATTCGGTCACGAACGTTTCATAGTAAATTAGAAATACAATAAAAGCAATATCAATTCGCATAAGTTTAAATTAATCATCAGGCCCGGCGAATCAAATTCAATCTGGGTGGGTAGTTGACTTGGAGGAGGGGAAGGGGGGATTTAAAAAAGTTTATACGAGTAAAGAAATTTTAGGGATATAGAAAACAAGCTATGTTAATAAAAAGTGATGTCTGATTCCGGGTGGGTTGCTGACCAAAAAGTACAGAGTAGTTGTGTTAGTTGTGTTCCTAACAAGTCAAGAAAGTCAAAAGATAATTTTTCGAGTGGATCAAGGGTTGCAAACTTTTTTTAACTCTCTGATAAAAAATTTGCTTCTGTTCAAAATAATTTAAAACTAAAATATATCAACAAATTCGATTCAATTTTATCAAACACTGACAACACTTGTCGAAGGTCTGATAAAACCAAATGGATCAAAAATCTTACTAACAAAAGCTTACTTAAAGATGTTGATATTGTCTCTCTAGGCCTTAATTATAGCACAAACTGTAAATTTTCGGAAAAGAATGTCGTTGATATTATTAAGAATGTAGAAACTTCCATTAATAGACTAAAAATAAACAATGACACAAAAAACGAAATTAGAACAAATTACGTCACATTTGTTCGCCCATTATAATCACTAACGAAGTAGCCATAAATTACTATCGGGATAAGAGTTTGGAAATTCACAAGATTTAGACTGTACGAAAGACAAAAGGGAACTAAACACCCTGATTGACCAACAGCAGCAAAACGGGGAAGCATGGTCTTCTTTTTTATGCACACAGAACGCCATAAAATACCCATTTAAACTTCTATCTTTCATTTAGAGTTTAATGCTAATATATAAAATGAATAAGTAAGAAATAAAGTTAGAATCCGGATTTTAGTCCGGTACCGGTTCATCATCCTCTTTTTAGTAAAACTTAACTTTAAAATTTAATAAACCTGCTGATGATCTTCTTTTTTAATAAAAACTAACATTTATAAAAATTATAATGCAGATTGTGTTAGGTGAATAATAAAAATTGAATTTTCATTGTTCATCTAGATGAGGGAATAGAAAAATTGTGCCACGAGAATAAAAGTCGCATACAACTTTTAATTAATTTTATCATTGACTTTAGTATTATTCGAATCGCATAGACTTGAGATGATTAAAGTTTACTTGTGAGCATAATACTTTGATCAGTAAAAGGCATTTACGGTTTATGGATCGTTGGACTCGGTAGAAACTGGACTTAACGAGCGAACGATAGCGAATTTAAATTCCACTGTAAAGTGGAGAAAAGACCCAACTGGTTAACCTTTTGCTTTTCTCTACTGGATCCGAGATCCCACTGGACTAATCTGCTTTATCCAAATAGAACCCCTCCAGTTTCTCTCAACCGGGATCTGACCTTCTCGCCATTTGTCGACCTGACTCGAGTGTTAAACTTTCACCTTAATTAATTAGAGCGATTACGCTTACGAACAATGTTTAACTACTGAAATGCACCAAATGACTTTATGGAGAACAGAGCGTTATGCACTAATAGATAAAATGCAAATTTCTTTTATCAAAACACAATCAGATTCTATCGGAAATGGCATTCAATTTTAAATCTTTCCGTTACAATTTTGTTTTCTTTTTATAATAAAACAAAAAATATTGTAAATGTTTTTACGCAGAATTTGTTCAACTTAAAACAAAATTGTTAAGGCAAAAAATTATAATTTTTGACTAATTTATTGGAATGATAAAGATTTTTATTTTTAAACGTCTTCTCCGTTTACCAGCGACGACATATTTGTGAATATTGTGTTAAATTCATATTAAAGCCATCAAGTAATTCGCATTCGGATGAGTTTAAAATAATAGTGCAATATAAGGATTACATAATTCTTGAACAGTATATTTAAGACATCTAATAAAAAATTTACCTCATAAAGAGTTAAAACAATTTTGACACACTGACTTATCGAAAATTTAACTATTAAAATTAAATTTCCGAATTATTTTAAAATATGTTTCCAGAAATTTTATTAAAAGAATTCATTTAATATTTGAAAAGAATTTGTCTAGCATATTTTAAATTAATATATTTTCAATATCTGAAATGAGTCCTCGATGTTATTCTGATACTAATGAAAGCATGGCTTTTAATTAACAATTTTATATTTTATAAAAGAGAAATATAATAGAAGAAAAAAATCAGATATTTCAAGCGCTAAAAATAGATATGTAATAAAATTTATTAATTTTATATTACATTTATCACACATAAGCCAGACATTTCATTAATATTCATCCGCATCAGGGTATGCTTTATTCAAAATTTGAAATAAAATATAAGCAGAAAAGATAAAAGACAGGTTACATGAGGACGTGATAGAAATTCAGTAGATCTACGGCATAAAATGGAATACTGAGATTTACTAAAGAAATAAATAGAAAACGAAATTATACAGTGGATGAAGAACAAATTTAAAAACAAAATCTTGGAAAATATCTTCCTTCCATTATTGTATTGTATATGTATAAGAAGTAAACGATCAAAAGAAGGTTGTAGATTATAAGTAAACATTTGTAGAAAAAATGTCTATCTGGCCACAATAGCGATGTTTCGTTGGTCAGGCTTGCTGATCCACCAACAGTTCAAATTTACAACAATTAAAAGTAACTAAGAAATCAACACTTACCATAATATAGTTTGAATATAAATTATAAGATTGAGTTTACATTAATTAATTTTATTAAACATAACCTTAACGTCCGATACAAATATTAAAGAAACAATTAACGATTAATTCGCGGAAGAAAATTTAGAAAAACCCCGTATCAAAACTGGAAAGCGAAATGAAAGATAAGTAATTTTATTAAACATTTAAAATTCACTTTAATTTATATTTATTTTGATTCTTGTCAACTTTAAGATTTAGTTAAATTAAGATTTATTTCTATTTTGATTTTGTATTTAATTAATTAAATTGATTAGATAATATTATTATTTGAACTTCCGGTTTTTACCTGCCAACTTGTCTGACCGGACAAATGTTGTTTTGTGTGATAAACATTAAAGTTTCGCACTTTTATTTTACATGCACGAACACTGCTTTCTTCGATGTGGAGTTTTCCACATCATAATAAACAATGGAGGAGATGGACCTGGTGGTCGTCATCGTCATGGTTGGCATTCCTAATCGTCGTGGGATTGTCCTGTCACATGGGTTCGGATGTGAGTCCCATTCTCTCAAGAGTGCCAGGACAGGCGCATCCGTGATTTTATGTGCGATTCCCACCCGTACGGGTCTATACCACACAGGTCCGCCTACGGTTCCTTAACAGGGTTGATTACGTCAACCAAACGCGGTCTTGTGCAGTGCAAGACACCCCGAATTGCAGACGGAACTCCTGTTACCTTTTAGCTCACGTTTCGCTAGCCTTACTAACCCCGAGCTCAACTATGTCACTCGGACCCTTCGGACTAGTAGGATAGTTACTCTGATCGCCGCCGGGTCAGCCCACCGTGCATGACAAGACAGGATAGAATTGCAGCTGGACTCCTGTTTCCTTTGGGTCCCATTTTACTAGCCGTTCGCCTTACTAACCCCGAGTTTAACTATGTCACTCGGACCCTTCGGGCTACTAGGATAGTTACTCTGATCGCCGCCGGGTCAGCCTCCCAGGCTCTACACATACCTACCGATTTTCACACTAAGGTGGATTGCCCTTAGTGTGACCCCTCGGTGGGGGGGGGGCGGGCACCTTCCAGATCCTCGCAGTTTGTGCATAACTGCTAAACCGAGTCGAAACATGCAACTCACACATCGACATGTCAGACACTGACTCCTTAACGTGTAAAAGCAGTCAGGCTCAAGTGTTCTTCAACATCTTGCTCAAGCATAGAATTTCAACCACTACCACCACGAGTCCGACCTCAAATGACCGAGGGAAGGCAACGCCTTCGGGCCACCTCGGTAGATGATTTACGTTTCTCGGTCGATTGCCGCTCAATTTTGAAATGTGATTCGTGAGAGCGACACCGCGCCACATGTGTCGCTGCACATTGACTTGTCGACGAGGCGTTCTCGCCGACGTGTTATTCTGAACTGGTGTGTTCGACCATATGGTCACGTGTTCTTAAAAGTGTAAAACTTTCTTTGTAAAGATGTAATTAATACTACTGACGGGGCTCCTTTCGCGGTCATTGTGTCTGCCCAGGTGAGCTTCTATATTAACAATTCATGTGTCTTTCTGTGATGGAGTCGATCTCCAATAAAATACATTAAATTTAGCGTCAGTGTTCAGTTTCTTGTAACCTTTTGAAATGGTTTCCATTTAATAAATTTATTATCTTGTGGTTTAATTTAAGTTCTTAGTCTGTTGCTGCTTTTTACTCCCCAATTTCCGGATTATGAGTTAGTCGTGGCTTTATTATATTTTAATTAAAAATTAGAATCATTTGATTAGTTTAATTAGTCTTTTATTTTACTCTTTCTTTGGTTTAGTTCTTTTTCATTAAAATTACTTGGCGTCCGTGTTTTGTTTTTATATTGTTTACTTGGTTCTGATTAAATATTCAAAAATTAATTAAGAAACATCAAACATAATCTGGAAAAATGCGTCATAGTATCTAAATAAAATTTTATTTTTTCTAATTAGAAAACGGACTCATTATAAGTCATTATTCGTTTGAAATTTGAATGCTCGTTCTGTCTAATAATTGTTTTGTTTCGTTCTTACTTAATCAGTTTCCGTTTGTTTATCAGACTGAATAGGCTGTATTTATATAAATTTATTCAGTTGGCTATTATCAGTTCGTATAGTGTTACCAACAAAATTTCAGTTTACTGCGCAGCGCGACGCTGCGAGTCATACTAGTCATACTTCTGTTTGTTTACATCGTTTACATATTTTTAGTTGAATGAAGCAGAAGTAAAAGTGAGTGCCGCGATAAATAAAATTAATATGAATTATTATTATTAGTTGCCACTTTCGGTGTGGCATCTTGTTTTAAATTTTTTGTGTCGTGTTTTTCTAAAATCGTTGAGAGTGAAAACCTAACCTCAAATATTGTTTTGACATTTATTATCTTTTGAGTAAGTCTTTTTGTTCAAACATTTTTAGTCATACCTCGAGAACTACTTGATTACCGGTCATTTTCCCGAAAACAATTTCCTGAAAAGCCCTGCCTTGAAAGTCCAATTACCCGAATGTCCCAATTCCCGAATGCCAGTTTTACTAAGCGACTTTCCCGAATTTAAATTCACAATACTTAATATAACCATTAAACAAAAAAAAATTCGGGTACATAGACGTTTGAGAAAGTGGTTTCAGGAAGAAGGTATTCGAGAATTTGGACATTCGGGAAATTGGACGATTATTAAAAAATTACAGAATTTATTTTCTAACTAATTAACTAATTTTAAGTAGAGTTTTTTTATCCACTTTTGTTGGTCAGACCGATAATTTCCAACGGTATTAGTGTAGTCTACAACCTTCTTTTGATCGTTTACTTCTAACATAAGCAAATTTAAAAACAATAAAAACGTAAAAAGATGTTATATCGTTTTGAGAATACTATTTATAGATCATAAAGTGTGATTTAAGCTAAATTTGATCTAGAACAGGATCGAAAATTAATTTCACACTTGAATTAATATTTTTAGAAACTCAAGTCACGTGGCAGATTCGAGAGGAATTTACGGTCAGCAGTTGTCGTGTCGTAATTTACAATGATTGAAACAGAACAAAACAATCCTTCTGTGTTCCTTATACTCGATATCGAGAAGTCGACGTGGAGGATGACGATGTCGACGACTTTGTCCGGATTCCTTGATCCTCGTAACGTGATATGAGTGTGGGATTACGGGTAAATGGTGAAGCACGGTACTCGAGTCAAGGGGGGAATGTAGGAATTGAACATGGGGGTGAGAGCGGTTCAACGGTCTATATTCGCAATTGAGGAGATCAACCGACCTGAGGTGCCTTTCAGAAAATGGAAACTCGTCGAACCGCAACAAAATCGTCGTCCGCAGAGAAACCATAATTGAAAGTGTAGAGCACATTCGCAGACATAATTTACTAAATTGAAGCAGCGCAGTGCCCAAAGTTTTTTTTTTAATAATGTACACTGAAATACTAATATTTATGAAGGAAATTTGTAAATTTGAGTCGACGATATGTGGAATTAAAAGAATACTCATCGAGTGTGAATTTTTGGAATTGGTGACCTTGGTTAAGGACAATTTGATAATATTTTTCAAAATCAATCGAAATTCCTTACTGGTGAGCGATTATATGGTTGGCACGATTATTTTTTAAAGCTATTAAACTCCATGATGATAATTTACCATTCCAGACATCGATCTCTGGTTTGATAAATTGGTCACATGGTCAATAAGAATTTTTGCGGAAAGAAATAACAGGATGACAAAAAAACGTTGCACTGAAAAAAGAACAAACAGGTTACATAATAAATATTGACACAATTAGCTTTTTCTTTCAAAAAACACTCGGTCCATTATAATTCCTGCCTCGGCAACTTTTGATAAGGCTTCGAGTACAAAGTTTAATTCAAAGTCAAAATTTACAGTGAATATAATAAGCGTGATTCACTACTTGTAATGAACAACAAGTTTTTCCTTCTTAGACTATAATAGTAAAAAGAGAGGTCAAAGATCAAATCCTTCACCAGTATTGTTTATAAACAAATTGATCGTCATGAAAATCGTTCCAAAGCACATATGATAAATTAAACCTTAATAAAATTTTAAATAAAGATTTTAAGAATCTACGACCCGCAATTTAACGTCCGCCTTGCCTGAGGCAAATTTTGGTATTAGGTTGCATTTAACAGACTGTCGAAAATTGCATAATTTGGAGGTAAATTTACTCGATTGCTATTTAATATGATGGCCTCTAGTTTTTGACTACCTGTCAACCTGATATTGATTGGATTCGTCTTCTTGATACTCTTGTAAGGTCGGTAGTAACATCCAACCCCATGTATCCAAAGCAAGTAAGTTTTATCGATTCCATGTAAATTTAACGAAATCCCTGTCGCTGAAGATTTCACTCCTGTGAAAATTTCGAAAAAAATGAGTATCTTTATGTGCAATGGATCAGGATGAGTCTTCCTCGATAGGAACGAGAACGTACTTTTGACGATGAGTGGTTATTGACACCTCATCATCGAGAGTAGATATTCATCACAAATACCGAGATGTTACGACGTAACAGATTTTCTTAAGTAGGAATTGAAATAATTTACGGATCATGTTAAACTTAAAGTAAAATGTAGGTAAAAATTTTAAGCTGGATAGAAGACGGATGTAAGGGTGTTTATGAAATACAAAACGTCAATTAATACACGCATTCAGAAGAAGAAATTGCACTTAACAAAATACATTGTGTTGACGTGCTGGACGAATTATAAAGGAAGACTCGAAAGCGGGTACAGATTCTTTTCATTTAGATACTCTGGGTCAACCCGGGCCTGACGAGGTCATTGAGACTAGTTCCCTTTTGACATTCGAACAGTCTACTTCGTACGAGTTTTGAACCCTTATCACACGGTAATAAAAATATTGTAATTTTAATTGGAATCCAGTTTTTGAATTTTACGTGTCAGAGTTTGTAAATTGTGATCTTGTTCGATTTAAATTCATTACGAGCAATCAAGGTGGTACATGAAATGAGTAATTTAATGGGTGTTTCATTAATGTTAACAACGGGTGAACAAATGTGACGTATTCATATTTATAATAATGACAACTAAATTTGACATCTACGATTCTACATCCCTAATTCCACTTTACGGGTTCCATGTGCTAAATGTCCTAAAAATTAGCTATCAATGTGACAAACTAGTCACTGGATCACGCGGAATTGGAAAATAATTTTTGCAGATCGTTTTCGACCTGGGCGCTATTTTTGAAAGTAATTTCTCATACGAACAGTGAGTCTAACTCACAAGACATCTATCCAGATGGTCTATCATTGGGACATTTTTGTGGGCTCCCAGGTAAGTTCCCCGGTGTATAAATAAATTATCAAAGATGTTTTTGCAGACTAACAAATATAAATCAGTGCTCTGAATTCACATTTTTCCTTACCTAAGTTATGTGACCTAATGGCATTGTTTAAAAGCTTCCAGAAATTCCGAATTAGTGATTACCGAAATTAGGCACTGGACATGCATAAACCAAAATAATGATTACGCAGATACAATAAATTTTGGCAATTATTTTGTGCATATTGGCAAGTAAAGGACATATTTCATTTAACGAACGACAACAAAGGATTAAGCTCTGATTATGGCGGCCATTAAAACCAGGCTGGTGTTCGTCACGAGGGCGTTTTGCCATAGCTTTCAATTTTTTGGAGGGGCCATCCCTGCGCATTGTCTCGTTAGAAGGGTTGAGGGTTACGGCGTTTACAAGTAGTCAGGGGTCCAAGTTTAATGCCGTTTAAAGAGAAGGGTGTCTTTTAATGATTTTCAAGTTTCTCCTCTTAAAGTACTGACGCCTTCTGATGGTAACCTCACAGATTTTATAGGTCGTACACTGCGGGTGGTTTGCACAAGTGTATAATTTGTGGTTTGAAAATTATATATACATGTGTGCAGCCCATTGCTCTATGTATATATTGCCAGTGAGCGTGTTCGATGAAAGGGGTGAAAAAAGTAAATAACTCTCGGGCGTGGTAAAATTACGTGCGCGACACGATTTCCACAACTCCGAGCAAACGAACACCCAACGTGTCAAAGCTTTGCGGTTCTCTAGCGGTGAATGAAAATTTATCATTAAAACCTCTTGCAGAAGCAACGAAATGCACAGGCTGCTAGGTACCACTAGAAGTAATTCTGTGAAGAAGTTTTCATACATACTCTGAGTGTTGCTGTGTGCAAGGTATTTTTTCATAAAATTGCTCTTTCTCAATTATATTTCATGCAGGATTTTCTTTAACAAAAAATCATTTCTTTCATGTACAGGTTTTAGACTTTTTCTAATTATGAAAGTAACTTTTAGAAAATGTAATTTGAGTTTGTCAGATTTTCTGTAATTTTATATTTTGAGTATACGCGGCAAGTAACTATAGCCATCTGTATTAAAATGATATAATTAATTTTGGCGCTTAATGTGTCATATTCTCTTAACGGAAAGGAGAAACTCTTAGAACAGATTGTATTAAGAACTCAAAGTAGTCAGACGTGAATGTAACTTATATTGCTTACTTTTGTAGAGAAATATATAGACGAATAATAAATTTATTCGTAGTGTTCATTTATTTTTATTTCTTTGACTGAGTGAAAAATACTCATTAAACTTGTTCTGAGACAACGACAACCTGTTTCTTTGTAACATTTTTTAATTGTAGTTTATAACACCTTTTACATGGTTATTTGAAACTATTTTCTAAGTTATCCTTTCAAGAAATAGGCACGTTTCTGTAATTTAAGTTATGCTAGTTACTTAAAAAAAATTATAACCGACTGAAAAAGAAGGTTTCAATAACTTTCACTTTCCCATAAGGCCCTAAACCTTGTCCTCAAAGAGTTTCACGAATCATATTTCCCAATTTTCTCCCTATTTTTCCGTTCAACTTCCTATCTCTCAGAATTTTAAAGACAGATTCATCTTTCGATTCACACTGAAAGGACGTCGGTGACCTTGTCAAATATTGAAATTGGTCAATGTAATTTCACCAATTTTGTACAAGAGTTTTATACAATTCGTAATTTTGTATTTATAACTGTTTTAATTAGTACAATAAATTTGTTACCTAAGGTTAATTAACAACTAATTTTCTATTGTTGTTCACCTTAATCAAATTCATTTGGTCTACTCAAACTTCAAAAAGTCAAAACAAAAAGAAAACAGTTATTAACGTTTTTTCTCGCGTTAAAATAAGCGTGAGCCTAAACAAGTGTCTCTTTAAAACCTTTGAACCTTCTGAAATTATTGAAAATAATTTAAAGTAAAAAAATCGTTGCAGTGAATGCATGCAGCAAATAAAACTATCTATTTAAAATATGATAATTGTTTTAACCAAAGTGAGTTCAAAAAAATTATTATTGTCAAAATACTGAAATAAAGAATTTACCTATTTTTTATTTTAAAGCACCATCATTGATAAACAATACGTTTCCTGCATGTAAACTGCTTTCTCGGCTTTTAAATAATTGACAACATCGATAATTTTTAATTTCTATTTCAATTCCAATTTTCCACAAACATGAGCTTTCATTTTCCAATGCAAACGCCAGCAGAAAATGAGAATTCAGCGTTTCATAATGAGTAATTTTCAAAGAGGAAACTCAACAATCCTAAATATGATTGTATCTACAGCTGAATATTTAATTATCAGTTCGTCGCTCTTGCATTCTGCATGCACTGTTATTTTTTTTAAATTATTCATCGGATACGCTTATAGAAGGTTACATTTTTAATTTCTCTGTTTATGAATCTCTAAAAAATTCTCTAACTTGAAAATAACAAAGTTCTCAACAATTTGTCAATCAATATAATACATTTATTTAAAAACGAATTAGTATCCGTTTGTTTCTGTAAAAAAAAACCTATCATAAATTTACACTCCGGATGAGCGACTAAAAGACTCCTAAAGTGCTTTACAAAAAAAATTGACACACACACAAAACAGAAAAAATCGAGGCACAAAGGGTTAACAAAACTCTATTGGTGTATTTTATGATCAATTTGTCATGGTACTTTGTTCAGCCATGACGAACATTCCGGTAATCGACGTCATGTTTTTCCATTGTCCCAAGAGTCGTCAGCCACATTGAAAAATCAGAGGGAAACGAATTGGTCCACATTACGCGTCCCTGGTCTTCCGCATTCCACGTACCGCACGTTCTTCTACAATTGAACACTCGTGAAACGCTCAACGAGTAGACGATTTATCCGTCGAAGGGATTTTTAACTTTCTTTTTTCGAGCAGTTCTCAGCCATCTTTTTGACCCTTTTCACCTTCCACTTTCTATGCCACTTTCCCGCTCTTTTGTTATACTGGCCATCCGAGCAATTTCAGATAATAAGAAAAAGCCATTATTAAAATCATTCATTTGACAATAACTTTTCAACCCTTTTTAACGGCCAAATTCACGTCAGGGCAAATTAATCGTGAAACTTTTATTAAAGCTCCGAGCGGCGTCTACTTATGTAAGTGAAATAACCGACAATTTTTTTAACGGCACTTTACTAAAAATTAAATTATTGTGTTAAAATAATTGATCGTGAATTCGAGAGCACTTTCCAACTACTCAACTTTTATAACCTGCGAGAAGTTTTTTAATATTTGATTGAATTTTTCTTTTTCAAGATTAGATAATAGTGATGAATTATTATCTTTTATAATATGCATTTTACGGAGCTAGGCACTAAGGGAATTAGATTCCGGTTGTAGTATTCTAATAGTAACAATCATGGATATTTAAAATATTATACTTTCTTATTTTGAACATGGAATTATATTTTTATCCTTCTCGTACCCATAATTTACGAAGGTGAACAAAAGGAAAATAAATGGATTTAAAAAATATATAAGATAAAAGATAATAAATTTATTAATTAAAAAGAGCGTCACAATTCATATTAAACAAAACGAGAAAGACCTGAAATGTAGACAAAATTTGCTTTGCAATATCAGTTTGTTTTTCTGATTACAGTGTTCAGTGTTTATATTTTCGAATCAGAAAACTTATAAATCTATTAAATTTGATTCAAGACCAGCTACAAAAGCATTCTAACCCCAAAATTTTTTTATTTGTAAATATAAACTTATTGATTTTAATGATCAGAACGCAAAGAAGAAGAATTAAAAAATAAAAAACCGTTGTAAAAAGAATGTATTTAAAAAATAAAAATGCCTGATAAAAGTGCCTGATAAAATACGCACTGATGAATGTCGACATTCGTACCAAAACATCTGTACATATTTAAGGGAAATCAATACTGATTTTTTATTTGGATCCTAAAACCCAGTTAACAAGATTACAATTTCTAATCAAAGCATCTATGATGGGAAAATATTGATACCGTCAAAGTGATAGTGTTGCGTGAATATTAAAAAAAATAATTAAAAGATCAAAGCAAATTTTAATATTTTATTAAAAAGCAAGCAAAAGAAAATTTTTATAACTGTAGAAGAATTTTATTTTTTTAATTAAACAAGTTTGTTCTGAGAAATATTTTACTACTTTCTACAAACATACTTGAAATAATTTTCCAGAAAATATATTTTAGAAATAACAATTCTTCTAGGATTACAATCCTGACCGTCCCTGGCTTATCAGTATTTCAGAATCCCATAGTCCTTTTATCTCGAAACGCTTTCCTCACATGGAGGGTGCCTGAGTCTAAAATCGCCAGAAGATTCCCTTCCGTCAGAAGCCCAATCCCGGAAAAGTCACAACCCCAGAAAGTGCTCCTAAATATCTTAAAATTCCATCATGACTTTCTAGATTAGTTGAAATAATAAACGTCGCTCTAAAATCCTCGTTGTAATGGTTATGACATGTTTCGTGGGGTTTTCTACATTTGTCGCTTTTTCCCTTGAGAGGAAGATTTCTAGGATCCTCGGGGAATTTCTGGATTTTTATTAGGTTCACTTCAAGTAGATCCCTCGTTTGAAAAGCACTGACGCAAACGTGAAGGGTCGCACGAAGTCGACCCTTTATTTTTTTGTTTCATCTAGTTGTTCCCTATCTCTCTCTCTTTGCTCTTCTTCTCTCTGCTTTCCTGCATTGTGCTCTATTGTCATTATCTGGAGAGGGCTTTCGAATCTCCAGCGAGACCCACACGTGTTTCGCACGTGTGTGCAAGATGAATCGTACCGGCAAATATTACAGTGTCTTAAGGGACGTTCACACTTTACCGTCAATGAATTCCTCCGCAATATTACGAAAATAACACAAAATGAGATCCAGTAAAATAATCCAAGTCAAGAACTTGTTATAATAAAATACACTTTTTTATTTTTCCTTCTTTTTATTTCATATTGTCTATGGCAATGATTCTTTTGAGAATAGTGAGTTTCTAATAAAACACAAAAAAAAGTAATGTTTATTATTTTACCAATAATTTTAATTTAATTTTTGACTTGTATTACAATGAAAGGTTTAAATACAATTTTTAAGTTGATGCGCCAAGTTATTTTACGGATAAATCACTAAACCTACAAAAGTTATTTTCATATTATATGCAACTAGGTGAGAACTTTGTCAAAAACAACAACCGCGGAAACGGAGGTTGGTCAGAATAACACCAAATAAAACCTTTGGTTAATATAAATAATGAACAACTGAAGAGTAATTTATTTAACAATTATAAAAAGAAAAATTTACATGATTCCACATGGCTTCAATATAATTTAAACTGGGCAGTGATTCATTGTAGTTGAAGAACAACTCCACAATTTTTATAATCGAGGAACTACCCCTGAATTTGCCATATGCCTTGGAGAGATCCTAGCACGTACATCAGAAATTCATAAATGAATCTAAATTTCACAAAAATAAAACTCGACTTGAGTAGCCGGTCGCGAGGGTGCGCCAGTGCAGACTTCTCATGACGACCCAAAGAAGCATAAGCTAGAAAAGTATCGGCACAGGTCATTCTTCCTTCAGAAGAAGGGCTACTCAGTATATTTGAATACCTTCATTGTGGGATCATTAGGTACCTGGGACAGAAATAATAACGAAATCCTGAAACATCTAGGAATCGATCGCTGGTACGCCGATCTGATGAAGAAGTTTATGATCTCTGATACTATAAGATGGTCGTGAGACATCTATGTGGAACACGTCTCGGGCATCAAACAATATAGTTGAGAATGTTACTATTCACTAATAACACAGGACCACAATTTTTTTTCCAGAAATCAGGACATAAATTCCTAAAGCATTTTTTGTCGACGAATTCAAATCTGGTGCCCACATGTCTCTATCACGTCAGGATTTTTTAATAATAAAATTTTTAAAATTTAAACAGATTACCAGAAATGTACATAAAGGAATCCTCATTTTCAAAATATTTTAAATTATTCTACCGTGCGATAAAGTCAAAACCACCCTTAACAACAATACCAAGAGCAGTTATTTACACATTTCTATTAGTTTTTAAATTAAAGAGTCTTAAAAAATAACAAGAAAATAATCAGATACACTTTACTTTATATTACAAAAATGAACCCCAAAAAGCACCCAATACTACTCCAATATAAATGTTATGAGAAACAATCCCTTAAAATCAACCCCTATGTAAGATATCAACCTCCGACGCAAGTATTAACATCAAATTTTTCTCGCTGGATCCTTCGGCTTCTAAACTGTACCAGAGACAATCTAATATGATTTTTATTAAGAAAAAAGAACCCTACAAAACAACCCCTATTTAAGACACTAACACTTTGTATATTAGATTTTTGCGTTTTATGGGGGTTTTTGACGATCCTATTAAAAATAGTTAATATTGAAAAATTGTTAAATAAACAAATGGGTCTTATTATTCAAACTTTTCTGAAGATAAACAGAGTTTATTTGAATGTACTTTGAATAATTACATTTCTATAAAATGTATATTGGATTGTCTTTTTAAATCATTAATTACTTCACATATTCTGATAATCGAACATTGATAAAAAATTCCCCAGTCATTCACTGAATTAAAAAAGTAAAATTGGCATGAAATTCTACAGTATCGGGAAACGCTTGCAATTTCTGGAAATTTTCCAATCTAACGAAAGTCTCGGTATATCCGATATCAGTGACAATTAAACAGGAATTTGAAATATTTGTTACTGCTATTTTACAAAGCGAAGCCTTTACAGAAATTTCATTGTAATTGATTTACCATGAAATTGAAATGCCTGAATTTCCAAAAATTTTAATTGAAAACGATTTTCCAAATTAGCCTAAAACTGTTGAGAAGAATAAATCCGAGCTTGAAATAGAATACGTGAAGAAAGCAATAAAATAGAGAGATACAAGGAAAGAAAACAAAAGCCGTTTGTTCCTCTTTCTCATGCAACGGCTTCTCAAATGGCAAATAGTTTTATTCGTCTAACATATAGGTTCCAAGTCGGTAATACAAAGTTGCTATGGCTGAAGCTTTCCAGCTATTTCCTTTCCATCTTGGTTCTGTTCCTTCTTCTTTAACGTCGATCAGTACTGAACCGCTCAACGGAAACTCATTTTCCGGACTGGTGACGTTCAAAATCGGTATCGCATTGGTGACAATGCGAATCTGGAATTCTGCAAAAAAATTACTTCACCGATCAAGAAAATAACTTTCTGGTTCCAAGAGCCATTTGCGACCAAGCAACGAGTCAAAAGTCTTCATTGAAAAATTCATAAACGCAAATGTGATTGGAATTTTTGTTAAAAATGAAGTCTCGACTGGAAAATCAATTTCTAGGTAATCCTTAGAATTTTACTTTGTGCAGAAGCGTTTCACTTTACTTTTCACATATTAGGATCATATAAAACTTTAAAAACTAATTCAGAACAACTTTTTTCTGATTTATAATTAACGCCCGAAGTTGAATAGAAAACCTTTTAGTAAGAAAATAAAAAATTAATTATTTTGTATATTAAAAGCATTTTTATTATAAAAATTATAAAAATTTTTTATAAAATAAAAATTTAATTGAAAAATTAAAAAAAACAAGAGTCTGAGATTCAGGTTTTACAGGTGAGTATGACCCTTTCGTATGTACACTTTAAACTGGGGCAATCATATTATATCTTACAAAATTTCAAACAGCTATTGTGACCAACGAAGCTGCTGTTTTTGAATTTTACAATACCTCTTCAACCCTTTCATGGATTTTTCAGAACATGCCTAAAGAATTTCCCAAAATCTTTATAAGAATTTCCCGGAACTTTAACAGAGATTATCTAGAGACTCTTAAACCATTCTCCAAAACACCCTGGATCCTTCCTAGACCTTCTTTGTGTATTTCCAGAAAGCTTTTTAGAGTCTTCTTTGAGATTCCTCAGAACCCTCCTAGTTATTTTCCAGTTCCTCTTCAGAACTGTCTCAGAAATTATTCAAAGCCTCTCTAGGGATTCCCCAAAACCACCCCAGGAGTTTTCCCGAAACTCTAGAGTGGCTCTTCAGGAACTCCCAGGAACCCTCCAGAGTCATCTTTGGGATTATCTAGAAACACCTTAGGGAAACACTCACTTCCCAGAAATTTCTAGAATCTTTCGAGATATTCGCAGAGTACTCTCTGGAATGGACTTTGGGATTTTCCAGAATCCTTTCAAAGATGTCCCGCAACCTCCTCAGAGTCGCCCTGAGGAATCTCCAAAGTCTCTCCAAGGAATTTTTAAAGAGTCCTAGCAGAGATTCTCTAGAGAATATCCAAAGATCTTCTTTAGAGCCTACCCAGGAATGGATATCTCAGAACCTTTCCAAGTTTTTTTTAAAAAAAAAAAAATTTACTTTCCTCAGAGTTTTTCTTGGCATTTTACAGAATCTGTACAAGGATTATCTAGAGGCCTGTCCAGCAATTTTTTTTAGAGAATACGCAGGGATTCTCCCTAGCCTCCAGAAAGACGATCCATGGATTCCAGACGTCTTTGAGACTTCCTAGAAACTTTCCTGCGATTCCTTGTGTAATAATATGAGTTATCAATGTGTAGCGTACTCATACCATTACTATAGAAGCCGGCAGGGCTCTCGAAGACAATAGGGTTTCCCACTTCTTGCGCGTCTCTCTCTCTTTCTCTCTCTCAGTTCCCCTTTTTCGCAGCGGCAACTGATGGCATACATATATTTAGTTTTGCTCGCCAATTCAGTCAGTCGTCTAGCGGACAGGACTCGAGGCGCTCCGCGGTCCTGTGCTAGGTAACTCAGTAGGCTGCTGGCAGTATCCCAGAGTAAACTGTCTAGAAGCCAGACTGACCAATTAAGAGTGCGTGGGGATTGAGTGGAGGTGATCCTCCCTCAAAACTCATGCGATGGATCCAGAACCTTTGAAGTGAAGGATCGCCTAGGCGTTCTCCAAATTAATAAAGGTGCTACTTCTTTTTAGTTTGTCGAACAGTGGTAGAGGATTGCAACGTCCATGGGTGCTTCCGTGAGATTGTAATCCTTGTTCTACTAGGTACTTGTCAGTGATTCCCTAGAGTCTCCCTATTCCCCAAGGACACCACTAAGTACTTCCTAGGGAATTCGTCAATGTCTTTTCAGGGATTCCTTTAAACCTTCCGAGATATTCCCAAGGGTACCACTAAATACTTCACAGGAAATTTGTCAATATCTTTTCAGTGATTCCTTTGAACCTTCCAAGACAATCCCAAGAAACTCCCTACAGTTGTCTTTGGGATTTTCAGAGCCTTCCTGTTCAAAATTTTTAGAGTTATAAGAGAAATTTCTTGCAAGATTTAAATGGGCGATTTTTGACTTTCTGTAAACATTGTTAATAATGCTTAATCTGTCATAAAAGCTTTAATAGAATTTAAAGTTCCTATTAAGATGGGTTGTGTCCTGTTCTGTGTCAATTACTGATTTCTTTCTGTCTCTTCAAGATGGAGCTCTAGTCTTTGGTGGGAGCTCTCCCTCTCTTTTATAAGTGAGCTAGGGCCTGACGTGATCATGCTGTTCACTTCACTTTTGGCCTTCTAACAGTCTACATCAGACAGGTTTTCAAGTGCATTTTTCAACGGTTTCCTTATAAGTGCTCCAGTTTGTGTTTATAACAGGTGAACAAATGTGACGTATTCTAAATTTGGAATAAAATAAACTATCTTTTGATTATGAGAATGGTGCTGTTTATTTATGTTAAATATCATGAAACGTTTCGAACAGTTCCCAAGAAGTCTGCAAGCCCGTAGGCCTGTTGCGTCTGAGGCACCGCAACATTGGTTCGACTAACCTCTCATTGTCCCCGGACACCTACTAAGAGCCTCCCTAATATTCTCACAATCCTCCTCAGGGATTCCCCAGATTTATAACAGGGATTTCACATGATCCCTAGTGTCGTCTTTGTAATTTCTTTGAACCTGCTCAGGAATTATTCGGAACCTCCTTAGGATTTTTCCAGAGCCTCAAGGATTCTTCGAATTGCGATTTCCAAGTCCCTTTTAAGGGAATTTTATATTCTCCTCTGTACATATTACACGTCTCAAAAACATGGAGCTATCATCAATGCGACTCAAAATTAAAAAACTCATCCCGTTCTTGTATGATCCTGTGACGAATAGAGAGAAATCGATTTTAATTATTATTAACGAATAATATTTTCTATAACTAAATACATCTCATCACGCACAGCGTGCGTCTTTATATATTGGTAAATTGCACATGTACCTAATAAAATTTTCCGGATGATACTTGCAGCCACTTACAAGTTGTCATAAAAAGACTATAAATTTTTTATTTCATTTAATATTTATGGAAATAAAATTACTCATATATTGAATGGAATATAGTCGAAAGTTTATACAACGTTGAAACTTCTTCGTTAGAAAGTTAAAGTAACTACTTTATGGGTCTATAATTTTAGTAAGTTCATAAAATGTAATGAAACGTTCCCTCTAGTTTGCGACTTATTGCGTATTAATTTATAGGATGAAGAATCTAGTGCACTTTAGCAGAAAGTTTCCCTTTAAATTAGAGATTGATAAGATTAAGCTACCAAAAACCAAAGTCTTGACTTGAGAACGCGATTTCTAGACTTTTACTAGTTGGTAAGATATAGTACAGACATAAATAAATAAACTGCCAACATATATAACACATGCTGAAAAGTTTCTTAGTCGAGGGCTGAAACTTGAAGCCGAACGGATTCTGTAGAGAAGAATCGACTAGATGCAGGAAACTGGCTACCATGTCTACAACCAGCTGGGACTGCTTCGAAACATAGTTTCCGCGGTAAATCTTGTATTCCGCGAGAATGCGAGTGGAAACTTAGAGATAACTCGATGTCAATCCACAGCAATGTTCGAAATGCTACTCGTACTTTCTCATCTTACAAACTTTTCCAACTACTCAATTACTTATTGGTTATTATCAGAACCAAAACTGAACAATACTTATTCTGAAAACAGAAACTTCTTAGTGATTATCCGGTAATGTACATTTTTTCATAACAACCGGAAAAGCTGAAACAACTCGTCTAAAAAAACATCTATATTTTTATTTTATAATTTATAATTTTAGACTCCTTCCCCTCCCCCTTTATATATCACTCCCTATTATATAAAATCATTTCGCCACCGCCTCTGAGTCTGATATTTAGACTCCACCGCGTAACGCGCTCCTACCTCTAGAACCACGTAACTTTCTTCTATTTCTAGAACCACGTAACTTTCTTCTACTTCTAAAACCACGTAACTTTCGTCTACCTCTAAAATCATGTAACTCCCTCATGCATCAAGAACCAAGGAACTTTCTTCTACCTCTAAAAACTTCGTAACTCTCTCGTACATCAAGAGCCACGTAATTTTCAACTACCTCTAAAACCACGTAACTCCCTCATACATCAAGAACCAAGAAATTCCATTCTACCTCTAGAACCACGTACTTTCTCATATATTAAAAACCACGTAACTTTCTTCTACCTCTAGAACCACGTAACTCCTTCATACATCAAGAACCACGTAACATTCTTCTACCTCTAAAACTACGTAACTCCCTCATACATTAATAACCAAGAAATTCCCTTCTACCTCTAGAACCACGTAACTCCCTTATACATCAAGAACCAAGGAACTTTCTTCTACTTCTAAAAACTTCGTAACTCTCTCGTACATTAAGAACCACGTAACTTTCATTTACCTCTAAAACCACGTAACTCCCTCATACATCAAGAACCAAGAAATTCAATTCTACCTCTAGAACCACGTACTTTCTCATATATTAAGAACCACGTAACTTTCATCTACCTCTAGAACCACGTAACTCCCTCATACATCAAGAACCACGTAACATTCTTCTACCTCTAAAACCACGTAACTCCCTCATACATTAATAACCAAGAAATTCCCTTCTACCTCTAGAACCACGTAACTTCCTCATACATCAAGAACCAAGGAACTTTCTTCTACCACTAAAAACTTTGTATCTCTTTCGTACATCAAGAACCACGTAACTTTCTTCTACATCTAAAACCACGTAACTCCCTCATACATCAAGCACCAAGGAATTCCCTTCTACCTCTAGAACCACGTAACTCCCTCATATATCAAGAACCAAGAAATTCTATTCTACCTCTAAGACCACGTACTTTCTCATATATATTAAAAACCACGTAAGTTTCTTCTACCTCTAGAACCACGTAATTTTCTTCTACCTCTAAAACCACGTAACTCCCTCATACATCAAAAACCACGTAACTTTCTTCTACCTTTTATCTCTTGCTAGATTGGTTTTTATTAAACTAATCTAAAAACTTTTTCAAAAACAAAAATTAAAACCAAAAAAGTTTATTTTTTGTCCTGTGAAATATGTTGGTGTATTCCTACGCATTTTTCTTTGCTGAATTTGGATCCGAATCCAAAATGACCAGATTGGCTAAAATGTTTTGAATTGATTTCGAAAAAACGATTTCTTCGTGTTTTTAGCACTTTTTTTAAAACTATCTAAAAAAATTTAGTAAATCTCTTCATTTTAACTTCGAATTCGGTTTCAGAGAAAAAAAAATATGTTGAAAGAGAAATATACTAGCGTAACAGTTTCAAACAAAAAAAATTTTTTTTTTGTTTTTTTGTGTTTTTTCAGCTATTATTTGAGATTATCTCAGTAATTTAAGTTAAAAATGGTCTTCATTTGTAATTTTATAATTTTTTTGACATTATCTCAAAAAGTTTAACGTGTATCAAGTACTGCTGCTCCAAATGAAAATAACGATTTTATATTTGAAACAATTACAATTTATCATAAAAATGCTTTAATTAAGTTTATAATTTAATTTTTATTATTTTAAAGAAATTAATCACACAAAAATATTTTTATTAATTTTACAATAGTTTGAAGTTTCAATATTTTATATTTATGAGAAAACACAAAAAAAATTATATTCGTCCTCGTATATCAAAGTGGTATGTGATAGTTAATTTTTCTTTGGAATATAAATTTTACATTTGATATGCTCGAATTTCTAAATATTTCTTATTACTTAATTATTTTATTAACGCTTTTTTAATTAATTTTATTTTCATTAAAATAAAATTCACAGTAATTGGTGCAATTTCTTTGCAGAAACATTAAACAATCAATTTGAAAAAATTTGGTTTTTTAAAACAAATTTGGTTATTTTTGAACAAGTAGGTAAGTACTTCATCTGCCAGAACTTTAAAAATTATTTTATTTAACGAAATATATAACACATATAGTTTATAAATTTTTACATGCACGTTTTTTTTAATAATTTTTTTTGAAAAATGAAGTTTTATAAAATTGAACGTTATTAATAACTGATAAAATTATTTCCAATTTTTAAGTCTCAGGTCAAATTTGTTTTCAGAAATTCTAAAAACTCTGATTATCAAGTTTCAGATTAGTCAGATGGTTTTTTAAAACTTCACTACATTTGATAAAGTCATACGCCATGAAAAATCGGTAAAAAATACACTTTATATCATTTTTTTTTAGTTTATTGATGTATTATGAAAAAATAACTCAATTATGAATTTTCATTATTTTTTTCTTACAACTTGATATTAACAGTCTCCGAAGTTGAATAATAAAATTTTTGAAAAAATTTCTTTAACTGTAAAAATGTTTGTTTTTTAAAACTATTAAGTTTATTTCTCATTTCATAAAAGCAATTTTATACCGTCAGTCAATAATAATAATTTAGCTTCAGTAAATAACTCTTTGGTCCAAATAAATCGAATCAATTAACCGCAATTTATCTGATTAAAAACAAATATTCTTAGTTTATTAATACACATATTTTAAACATTATTTACAAAATATGAGTATTTCCACGTCGACTGAGTCGGACCTTTGCTCTGAACATATTTCAATTTTAAACAATTTTTATATGCGCGAAAAATGTATCTAGTAAAAAAAATTGAAAATTTAAATGATGGTTGACATATTTGATTTGCCATTTAAAATATTTTAATTCTAATGCTAGGCCCAAGTGTAGCAAGTTTTAAGTAAAACTGTTTACTTTTTTAAAAAAAATCGTCTATTTAGAATTTTTCTGTTTGGTCATTTTTCATTTTCAAAAATATGCTTAAAATTTTGTAAGTAGTAATTTTAAAAAACTGTAAATTACAAGTTTTCAGCAAATCATTTAATTTTTGTGACAAACAGATGGATAGACAGACAGACAAACAGACATGAAATATTTTCGGGGTTTTTGGATTCCTTGATACTTGATCTATTTGTGTTAAAAATTTGAGGTACAAACAATGTCCAAACAAAACTCTGATTTAATTTACGTAGAAAGTATTTTTTGTATAAAATGCTATTTATAGATACGGAAAATAAAAACATTTTTATTTTATTGTTATTTTTTTTTATTTAAACTAATTTTTATTGGCGTAAAATATTAATAATCTCATATAAATGACTATTTTCAGGTAATGTCATTAAAAACACATGATAAAGAAAAGCAAATGAGAAAGGTTATTATGTTAATGTATTCAGCAAAAATGATTTTAAACTAAATTTTAAACGAGGAGCACTAAATAATATTCAACAACGAATGATACTTAATAATGATATGATAATACAGAGTAGAAAATACTGTTATTATTATTATTGCGATTGGCATTGTTATTTGAATTATTACCATTTATTTAGCATCAGTAATAAATGTCAATAAGATAAAAACACCAACCCAAATTGTATATTCGACATGTATAATTATACCATTTGCTTTAAAACAGATGGCTTTTATTTTTGCAATTATTCCAGTAAGGCGAATACATTTATATGCATATAATTAAATATAGTAACAAATAATGAAATGAGATTGGTATTGATTGCCGTTATATATTGTTTAGTTATTTATAAGATTAATATTCTTCAAATTACTTTTTAAAAGAATTTTTTTAAATTATACTTGATCATAAGATTAAAATAGTAGGATAATACAACCAATTATTATTTGAGCTAAGTTGATTTTAAAGCAATTGAGTTAGAAAGTAATACAAAGTGATCTTTTCTTTAGGTACATCACTTCGTAAAAGTTGAAAAGTTTTCAATTTATGAGAAGGTTTTGTGGGCGAGTTTCAGTAAAAAGTTTCCTAGTTATAAAATTCCGAAACTTGCCCAAGACTAATCTTATAGGATGCTTTGGTCCAGAAGGTCTACGTGACTACGATATCATGTTTTTCCCCTACTCAACGACACGCAATCGACTTCACTCCCCTCGCTCCATTCTCTTCCATCTAAAGTAAAAGCTTTTGATATTTTTAGGCTTTCCAAAAACACTCCAAACTTAAATTTCCTGTCGCCATATGACAAAAAAAAAAAACATTTACAACAATGTTTTAGATTCCTTATTTTTCAACTTGAGTTTTTTAAAACATAGAATAATGATAATAATCATTATTCCCTGCTTTTTTTCATTAAATTTGAATCTCTTTATCAGAAAATTGAAAAATTGTTCTAGTTTACAGACAAAATATGCAGATGAGGTAGTCTTAATGACGAGATATTGATTATGACTAACAATAATTTATATATAACACACTTATATAAATTTTAATAATAATTTAGATTAAATAAAAGTTTTGAATAGTTGAATTTATTAAAAATTCAAATGACGTTATTTTACTTTATTGGAAAAAATTAAAATTAAAAAATTAAATACAGTTTAAATTATTCTGTAACCTTTATAACCATTTTTGAAGTTCCGAAACTTATTCATCAAGTTTGCTACATGTTTGAAAACTTCCGGAAAGGTTGCGATTCTGAATTTAATTTTTTCAAATATCAATTATTCTCTTAAGTCTTTAAATTATTGTAATGAATGTTTAAATTTATTCCACGAGTTTTCATTTACTTCTGTCATTTTTCAATTATTTTCTCAACATTTCAATTATTTTTTTCTATCTTTACATTATTGCCAGAAATATTTAAATTTTCAACACCAGTTTCTATTCTACTTTTGTCAATTTTGAATAATTTTCTTCAAATATTAATTACCCGTAAAAGGGAGAGTAAATCAAGTATAAAAGAAAATTACTTTTGTCATTATTCAAGTATTTTTGCCATTTTACGATTATTTTCTTTATATTTTTATTATTTTTGCAGTTTTAGAATTACTTTCTATAAATTTTAATTGTTATTTTATTCAAATTATTGAATGCGATCTATTAATATTTATATAGTAATTATTATTGTCATATCAAATTTTAATTTTATTGTTACTTTAAATGAATTTTTAAATTTTATATTATAATGAGCTTTTGCCCGTAAATAAATAAATAAGTTCATATTTTTTATTACTATGAATTTTTAAATTTACTATATTAGTTTGCAATTATTTCCTACAAATTTCAATCATTTTCTTTATTGTTTTTATTATTATCAGGAGTTTATTAAATTTCTACATTGTTTTTTGATTAATTTCAACAAATTTCAATTATTTTCTTCAAACTTCAATTATTCTCTAAAAATTTTTATTTATACATTAACTTTCAAATATTTATGTCATTATTCAATCAGTTTCTTAAGATTTCAATTGTTTGGTCAATTTTTCAAGTATTGACTTTAAATTTTAAATTTTCTGCACCAGTTATCAATTATTTTTTTCAAATTACAATTATTCTTCTTATTGTTCAATTATCTTCTTGTAATTTCAATTACACTGCAAAAACATGGTGTCTTAAATTAGACAAAAAAGTCTTAAATTAAGATACTTTTGGTGTCTAAGACACGAAAAATGTCTTAATTTAAGACATTTTTGAACAATTTAAGACACCTGTTTTTGCAGTGTATTTTTAAAACTTATCAATTATTTTTTTAAATTGCAATTGTGTTTTTCAATCTTCAAATTATTGTCAGGAATATCCAAATTTAATTTATTTGTTTAATTTACTTTCGCTATTTTTCAATTATTTTCTTCAAATTTCAATTACTTTTGACATTAATCAATTATTTTTGTCATTTTCCAATTATTTTTTTTTCAAATTTTTGTTATTTTTGCCATTTTAGAATTATTTTTTACAAATTGCAATTATTTTATTCAATTATTTATATTGTCATGAACTTTTAAATTTCTTACACCTGTTTTCAATTATTTTCATCATTATTTTTATTATTGTTATTTCAATATTTCAATTGTTTTGTCAAGTTTTCAAGTATTTTTTTCAATTTTTCAATTTTTTTAAAATTATCAATTATGTTTGTCATTTCTCAATTATTTTTTCAAGTTACAACTATTTTTGTCAATGTTCAAATATTTTCGACATTTTGGAATTATTTTCTTAAAATGTAATTTTCTTCAATTTTTTTATTGTTGTGTCATGAGTTTATTAACTTTTGAAGATCAGTTTTCAATTATTTATGTCATTATTCAATTAGTTTCTTCACATTTTAATTATATCGTTAATTTTTCAAATAATGTATTAAATTTTTTATTTTTTTACTTCATCTTTGAATATATTTCTCATTTTTCATTAATATTTTTTCTACATTTCAGTTATTTTTGTCATTATTCAACAATTTTCTACACATATACATTTTTTTGATATTTTTTAATTATATTTTTCAAATTCCAATAATTTTTTTGAAAATTCTATTTTTTTTTCAATGTTTCAACTATTGTCTAAAAAGTGTAATTTTTTCAACAGCTTTTATAATTATTTTTGTCATTATTTAATTATTTTCTACATATTTCAATTATTTTTTCACATTTTTTTCTCATTTTTCAAATAATTTTGTAAATCTAATTGTGCAAAAATACATTTTTCATTTTGGGACTTATAAATCAAATTCTTTCGGGACCAAAAGTACACTGGCGGTAATAATCTTTTTCTATTTTAAAAAATTATACAAAATTTAACGAATAAAGTTATTTCAGGCCCAAAATCGACTGCGATATTGTTTTCTACATATTTTTTTTATTTTTCAAATGATTTTGCACATATTTTTCTCGTTTTTCAAATAATTTTGTAAATGTAATTAAGCAAAGATACATTTTTTGTTTTAGGCCTTATGTTACCAAATTTTTATTTCGGGCCCAAAAATTAGCTGCATTATTACTAGTAACAGATACTTTGACACTTCTGATACTTTGAAATATTTTGGAAAGAAAATTGAGCTAAACAATATATTTTTTATTTTTGGGCCTTATTATAAGACTGAATCTCTATTTTTTGAAAAAATTTTAAAAAATTAGGTCTTGGTTTAAGAAGATGCTTAAAAAACTACTACTACTACTTTTTTAGTCAAAGGCATATAAAACCAACTCTTTATAAGTAGCTATTTGAAAGCGTTTAATTTTTCAAATTTTAAAAAATTAGCATATTTGCTCCACTAATTAAAATTTTTAATCCCTTTAAGTTTCTAAACTTGACATAGGTCAGTATCTTTTTTCGTTTGAAAATTTTCGTTTGAACAGAAACAGACAGACAGACCAGACAGACAGACATCAGACTTTTTATAGACATTTTTGGACCTAGAAGAATTTTACCTAATTATAACTAATTAAGCTGAATTCTGAACAGCGAGTTCTTTTCATACAAACGTACATACGCAATTTCTAGTATGTAATAACGAAATATTGAATTTCATTTCTATACTTGTATAAAATGCAGAAAATAAACTGTATAAACTTAGCAAATCCTCTTAAAATTTTAATCTGAACATGAAAAGGACAAAATGGCAAATAATTATAATTAACCAAAGTCAGATTTAGAAAAATATAATCGCATTTTAACCACTATGGAAACTTTTTGCCGTAATTTCCACTTTATGAATATTACAAAGAAAATGAAGTAAATTTTTAAAACTGTAGTACATGAAAGATTTGCAAAATTTAAACCATGTATGTTATAAAATATTTGTTGTTTTTTTTGCAGTCCAGCATTCTATTTTAGAAGCAGAATAATACTTAATTCAGTAACTAGTAGATATGCCAATTGTAAAGTGATTTTTAAAACTGTGCATGATTTATGAAGCTCGTCAGCTATAAAGGCAACAATTTTCCGCGGTTTTGTTTTTAAAATACTGAATATTTTGCCATGAAAAAAAATTCAGTGATCAGAAAAAAAGTTATTGGCAGTTGGAAATTATGCTGCAATAAAATGTAACCCCTGATAATTTAGCAACCACGCATTACACTGACCTAAAACGCTAGTTTTTATATTTGTTTTTATATATATTATAACATATATGATCGAAAAAAATTATATTTTTTGGGGTGACTTTTTCCCAGAGAATGCCTCCTAAATTAGATACCATTGGCGGATCCAGGGGGGGCCACGGGTGCTTGGCCCCCCCCCCCCCCAAAAGCCTCATATTTAACAATGAGAGTGAGAGAGATAGCACTATAGTGCTCTTTCTCTCTCATGCAATACCCCCTCCAAAAACCTTGTCTGGATCCGCCACTGTTAGATACCAAGTTATCCATACCTCTTAATCAAGTCAATCAATGCCCAAAGAATAACAAAATCTTCAATTTTAATTATGCCTCCCAAACATATCTAAATCAACTCCAAATCATGTAAAAACTTATATTTGTAAAGCAAATAAAAAATTGAGAAAGCTTCAAATTCGAATTTACTTAAATTTTGAAAATATTGATAATAGAATCTTATAAGATTGTAGTTGTAATGGAGACTGAACTATTGGAAGATTAATATGTTTTATGTCAAAAAGTTGAAATATTTAAAAAGTAAATTTTGAATCGTTGCAGGATGCAATTAAAAACCTCTGTCGATTTCATGAACACTGTGTTTCCTAATAGAGAACGATCCTTTTATTTATTATTATAACTAAAGAATTTTGGGATATTTACCCCCACTTTTCTCAAAACCCTCTACTTTTTTTTGTCTTTTGAATATGGATCTTAAAGTGCACAGTTCAAGCTTTCATTTAAGACCTTATTAAAGTTTCTAGCACTTTAGATTAAAGAGAAAAAAAATGTTTAAAAACCTCAAAAACACGTTTTTTGGGGTCTTTACCCCCACTTTTCTCAAAATTTTCTATTTTTTTTGGTCTTTCGAATATGGATCTTAAAGTACACATTTCAAACTTTAATTTAAAACCTTGTTGAAGTTTTTCTCTTGCTAAAAACTCAAAAAAACTAACCTCAAAAACACGTTTTTTGGAGACTTTACCCCCACTTTTCTCAAAATCATGACATGATGCGCAATTTCGGAATCTGGCATCGTGTTTAGCGTACAAAATTATAAATTACATAGGAAACCACTCCGATATATCTAATACAAAAAAAAAATTATTTTGTAGACCTGTGTAATTAAACCGTATTATTACAAATTATGGTTAAGATATAAAATAAAAATAGAATATACATTGTGACGTTACAAAATTTTAGAACAATTTTCTAACTCACAAAGTAAGTTTTAGGCTAGGAACTATTTCAGATTCGCTCAATTATTCGATTTGCGTACAAAGACCACTCCACGGCTCGAAGAGTAACATTGTTTATTATTAGAATTAAAAAATTTTTGGTTACTTTTGTTTATGTATTACTAATCATTGCTGAGCATCGAGTGAGTTTTAATATCATGTCAATGATTGGAACAAGGCTACTTGTTGGGACATTTAAAGATTTGAGTTCTAGATTCTCTGATCATTCTATCAAGACGATTTTAAGTTATTTTGATGATGTAGATTATGCTTTGCTCGTGGTTCAGCGATCTCTCCCGAGACGAACTATTCGAACTGATTTCCTTCTTCTTAGTAAAATTTAATTCTAATCTACCACTTCCAAATACTTCTCCTCCTGCCTAAAAACTTCATAACTCTAATCACTTCTTCTTTAGTTCTAACTAACTCTTCGGATAGATTCAAGAATTTTCGTTCATTCTCGTCTACTAAACAATCATGGCTGCCGTCTTCGTCAAACGCTTGGCGTCATTATAACATTATCTAAAGTTTTGTTGTTTTGTATTTAAAATTGTAATTCCTAAAGATTAAAAAAATAATAATTGATTTCATGTGTTAAGTTTGAAGTTCTTTTAAGAAACATAGTGTAGGATGGATTTAAGCCGGGATTAAGTAAATAAAAGTAAATTCGGATAATTATAAATTTATTGAATAAAATATGTCTTGTCAATTTAGCGGTAAGTTACAGACTGATTTTCTTAATCATCATTCTTGTCATCGCCAGTAGATGTCTGTCATGCGCATTAAAATTATATAGTTAAAACTTTGATATTTTCCGTTAATACTACAATAGGTACATATAAGGAAGTGCTAGGACTGTCGTAAACATTGTGAAATGTGTGTCGCATTATTACAATATTATTTTTTACCATTGGTTTTACCATTGGTTGATGGACTTTACAATAGAATGTCATATTATTTAAAAACACATAACATTTGCACAATTCCAAAAATCATTCACAATCTAAATAACATTGTAAAAAAAGCTAAAGACAAAACTGAAAAAAATGACACCATAAATTCTGTATACAAGATTGAATGTAAAGATTGTGATGCAACATATGTGGGTGAAACAAAGAGAACAGTAATAACACGTATAAATGAACATAAAGATGGAAAAACCGCGCTAATCTCACTCCATAAAAATATTAATAATCATGATTTCGATTGGAACAATTACAAAATTTTAGACACAGAAACAAATTATAAAAAACGCTATAGGTATTTCTGAAATGATACACATAAAAATGGAAAAATCTCCAATAAATATAAAAGAAGACATAAATAAGTTAAATAAACAATACAATTATTTAATATCCAGAATGTCAAAATGAATAATTTTAAATTACAAAATTTATTTTCTGTTGAAAATCTCAAATCACAATATTAATTGCTTTTCCCAATCACTTCTAACAGATCGATAATCAATATTGTTATTATTTAGTAAGTCGGTAGACTCTATAATGTATACACCGCACAGAATGACGTTGACAAAAGTCAAAAATATTATTTGAATTTTATAAATTATAACTATAAAATTATATAAAAAATTAACGAATCACTATTTATAAAAAATTGTGATGTAAAATCTTAAGTACTTGCAATCCAACATCTAAGGTAAATAGTGCAAAATAACTCGTCAAGATAGATTATTATATTTGTATAAAAAAATTTTTATTATATTAAATATAAATATGTTTCTAGTTTTTTTCTGAGGAGGACAACATTGTTTTGTCGAAACGTCAAAATAAAACTTTTTAATAAATTGACTCGGAGAGATTGATAATTTTCCTATCTTCCTATTAACTGTTTAATTTTAATTTTTTAGCTCTCTCAGAATAATCTTTTTTTATTTTGAGTAGTTTTGTTTAATAATTTAGTTACTTTTATTAAAATTTTGATTATTGAATATTCGAAAGTTTATTTTGTTTAACTCGGATATTATGATATTTTGATTTGAGTTGTGAAAATCCTCGAAGAAACCTTTTTTTACGTCAGAACGTCGATATTGTCGCGATAGTTTTGTTTATAGTTAAATGAGAATCAACCAAGGAGAAACTGGTCTACGAATCAAAAATATCAAAGGATCACCTGTGATCATCAACATATAGTATCCTCAAATTTATTAGACTCTAGTTTTTCCGACACCAATTTGATTGTTTTTTTTAGCGCTGATTCATAGTATGTGCAATACAATGAATGTAATCAACTATTAGTTTCTTTAACCTGTCACTTTTCTATCACTGAACTCGTTTAAGCGAACATTTTGTAGAAAATATCTTTGCGAGACGCTTAATAATTAAATAATTAATTTTTGTTCATTACTATATTACTTAATTAAATTCATTTCTAAATTGTTTATTACCAAAATTAATTATTACAAATTGTAGTGCCCTTAAATGGCCTATGACCGTGGGCTATGTAAATTGCAAATAAAAAATATGAGAAAATTTTTTTAATGTCGAATAAAAATTCTCGTTAGTACGATGATTGTTAACTTGTTTAATTTTTCTGAATATTGTGACATATAGGGGAGAGTGGCCATCAATGTACCAGTTTTTTCAATGAACCATTTCAATTTTCTCAGAAACAATTAAATAAACATTCTCCTGATTTTAAATATAAATGAAGTTTGCGTAAACACACTACGTCCATAAATTTGAGACATGTGGATTTATTCTTTATAGAGAAAACTGAAAAAAACTGTTTTTGATGCTCTGAAGAAAAAATTTACCTAAAATACAAACACGTTTTTTAATTGAAATAAGGCAATTTAAAAATAAATGAACTTACGATTTATTTTGTATCGGGCCTGAACTACAATATTCTAATGAGATAAAGATTTTGAAATATTGCATTAACCCAAATAGCACTGAATATTCCATCCATATTCCTGGAATATTCCATTGGAACATTGGGAATATTCCAAAGGAATATTCCATTCATATCCCGGGAATGTAGAAATGTCCGACTACTAGAATATTCCTTTTTTACATTCCTGGAATATTCCAGCGGAATATTAAAAAATAATTCTAATAAAACGTGTGATAAATATTCTCATTGAATATGCCGAGAATATTTCTACGGAATATACCTGAAATATTCCTACGGAATATACCCAGTGGAATATATCAAGAATATTGCCGGAATATTCAATTGGAATAAAAAACAGAGAAGAAAAAAAAATATTTTTAATTACTAGGAATATTTTTGTGGAATATAGCAGGAATATTGCAGGAATATTCCATTGGAATTTTCATAAACTTTTAAAAGCAATGAAAAAAAATATTTTCAATATTTCTAAATTTATTAATTCTTATTAGAATTATTTATTATTCTATTTGTACTCTTTATAACAAATTAAAAATTCTAAACGCGACCGGAGGATTCGAACCCTAAACCTAAAACCTATCTAACGATTTAACCCTCGCAGCTATATTATCGGTATGAAAATTCTACAATAAAGCTGGATGAACTTCAACTATTTTAGATATGTGTTAAAAGTATATCTACTCGGTTTTGTTTCTTATTTTTATACCGATACAATAGCTGCGAGCGTTAAATCGTTAGATAGGTTTTAGGTTTAGGGTTCGAATCCTCCGGTCGCGTTTAGAATTTTTAATTTGTTATAAAGAGTACAAATAGAATAATAAATAATTCTAATAAGAATTAATAAATTTAGAAATATTGAAAATATTTTTTTTCATTGCTTTTAAAAGTTTATGAAAATTCCAATGGAATATTCCTGCAATATTCCTGCTATATTCCACAAAAATATTCCTAGTAATTAAAAATATTTTTTTTTCTTCTCTGTTTTTTATTCCAATTGAATATTCCGGCAATATTCTTGATATATTCCACTGGGTATATTCCGTAGGAATATTTCAGGTATATTCCGTAGAAATATTCTCGGCATATTCAATGAGAATATTTATCACACGTTTTATTAGAATTATTTTTTAATATTCCGCTGGAATATTCCAGGAATGTAAAAAAGGAATATTCTAGTAGTCGGACATTTCTACATTCCCGGGATATGAATGGAATATTCCTTTGGAATATTCCCAATGTTCCAATGGAATATTCCAGGAATATGAATGGAATATTCAGTGCTATTTGGGAAGTTATAAAAACCATTTTTGTTGCAAATGACATGTTGATTCAATGTACCAGGGAACAATGAACCACCTGGAATTACAGTGTATTTTCGATTTCTAGAGTGGTATGCCTGATTATAAAACTAGGCATGCGTACAGCATGTGACAGCGATTGTTGTCAGTACTCTTCTCAACATAGCAAAACTAAAATGCCATTTTAGCTCGTTAACTTAAATTTGAGGTATATTTATGTTATACATTATCAATTAAAAAGTGTTAAGTAATAATTTTTTATAGTATTTGATAGAAAATAAGTTTTTTCACAAAGTGAAAATTGCAATATTATTATTGTTGAACATTTTTAGTGTTTTTATAGAGGTGGTTCATTGTGTACCCAGGTTGTTGAAAATTAAAATAGCGTGTTAGTTTAGAAAAATCCAAAATTGTATTATTTAATCAAAATAAATCGGATATAATATGTGTGCATTACCTAGAGAAGTGTTGTAGTTTTATATTGATGCAAAGAAGTGCTTGAAATGAGTGAAATTGAATAAATACTATCACCTTGAAAAAAAACCCGGTACATTGATGGCAACTCTCCCCTAGTCTAAAATTTTTTTACATTTTAAATTTTGTTACGAATTTCTTTAATAATAATTCTCTCTAGTCGAGTCTATGTTAAGTAAAGTTTTAGTGATGTTCGAGTATAACTTTATGTCGTTAAATTTGTTAAGTCAGATTTCTTTGGTTGTTAAGTTGTTAAGCGATTTCAAAAGAGGTCTGGCGCCCAACAAATTTTGCTTCGGTAAATTTAATAAATAAACTCTATTTTGTCTCGTACATCATAAATAAGCTTTTTTTGAGAAATTAAAGATTTGTTAAGCTAGTTTTGTTAAGATCTCAAGTAGCTAGGGTAAACGATAGAATAGAGTTTTTCGTTTCAATTTTAGTTTAGTCGATTCAGCTAGTCATGTTAGTAAAAGTCGAATTCACAAATTTAGGAGATGAATTGGGTATGCTTCGTCGGCCAGATCGATCCTAAAGATTTTTGACATTCTTTGGGCATCTATTGCTTTAAGTTATGACTATAAAAAAAAATTTCTAGACTTTTAGTTTGAATTTCGGAATTTTTTGTACTGCAAAATGGAATTTTCGCAAATTTAGAATTATGAATGGGGACGTTCCAGAAGCGAAATGGGTTCTAATGTTTTTTTTTTTTATTCTTTAAGCATAATTTGTTTTGAAATTAAGGCCATAAAAAAATTTAGTTTGGATTTTCGTTATATTTTAGTATTTTTTTTTGTACTGAAAGTTAGAATTTTCGAAAATTTATGTGATTATTAGGGTATGTTCCAAAGTTGAGAACGATTCTGAATGTGGTGAAATAAAATTTCCAAATTTGGGAAGGACCAACTTAAAATTTTATGTTAATTTATTTGATCGTCATTATTCATTTGAAGTAGTAAGTTTTATTTGGTCATACGATCACTTGAAAAAGGCACACAACTAGTGTCGAAACGTCAGTTTTTAGATTTGTAAAAAGAATGTATTTAAGTGATCGTATGACCAAATAAAACTTACTACTTCAAATGATTCTGAATGTTTTTGAACATCTACTGCTTTAAGCTAAAGCTATAAAAAATTGTTCTAGATTTTTAGTTTTATTTTCGGAATTTTTTGTACTAAAAGTTGGGGTTTTCGTAAATTTATGGGATTATTAGGGGATGTTTTGGGGTTGTGAACAATCCTGAATTTTTTTGAAACTCTTTGGACATTTATTGCTTTAAATTAAAACTATAACAAATTGTTCTAGACTTTTAGTTTGATTTTCGGAATTTTTTGTACTAAAAGTTAGAATTTTTACAAATTTATTGGATTATTAGGGAATGTTCCAGAGATGAGAACATTCCTAAATTTTTTTGAAATTCTTTGGGCATCTATTGTTTTAAGTTAGAGCTATAAAAAACTGTTCTAGGCTTTTAGTTTGATTTTCGGAATTTTTTGTACTAAAACTTGTCATTTACAAAGATTTAAGGGATGATTTTTAAATGTTCTGGGGTCGAAATCGTATTAAAAGTTTTCTGATATTCTTATCAGATATTCTTATCTATTGCTTTAAGTAAAAGCCAAAAAAAATTGGTCTTGACTGTAGTTTAATTTTTGGAATTTTTTTCTACTGAAAGTTGAAATTTGCGCAAATTTTTAGGTTGGTTTGACGATGTTTCGGAGGCGAGACCGTTTTAAAAGATTATTGGTTTAAAAATGTGCCAAAAAAATTAATTTGTTTGTTGGTTGCTGGATAAATAGAATATTACATTTCACTTCTTTATCATGTATTTTAAAACTACTATTCTATAGATTGAAAGGATTATAACTTGGAAAATTGTTAAGAATTTCCCAAGAGCAAAAGATGAATGAATTTTTGTGAGAAATAGAGCCAGTAAAAGGCATCGTTAAGAGAATAAGAGGTAAGGGCAATGTTGCTTTAGATAATCCAATGGAATGGAAGTGCTAACGTTAAGTATCGATAGGAATTGAAGTAACACATGCTATCACACTGCAGGTTGTTGGTAGCGAGTCATTGAGGATGAGGAAGCGTAGCCTCGTGTAGGAGGAACGATTGGATTAATTTATCGTGCGGAACGTTGCCCTCTCAGGCAGTAACCGCGAATGCTCTACTAGAATGGACCAAGTGGCAACTCCACTATACACACATATGTAGAAATGAGCTACGTACAACCGGAAATGTGTTTCTTAGTGCGAGAATTTATCCAACTACTTTTTCTATGCAGTGGAAATTAAAAATGAATATCAAGTATGAAGAGTAATTTCCAAGTGATGAATGAGTTCTATTATATATATTTTGCAAAAAGAAAAGACAATAAAATCCTGTCTGCTTTTTATTTCGAGAAATCCGTAATTTAGAATAAGGACAAATTTTTTTTAGTTTTTTTTCATTTACTGCTGATAGACAGGTGTTAACAAAAACCCAGGCAAAAACTGCTTCTGTAGCGTATATTGTAAGTTGTTGTAGGTTAAAAATCCGTTTTAAATGAGATTTTATCAGTTTCCGTTTTCGTGAAATCTGTAATATTGAACTATGTTAAAAACTAAATCTATTGCTTGATTCAAAATTACAGATTTCTCGAAAGCGGATTTAGATAAAATTTTATTTAAAACTGATTTTTAACCTACAAATAAAAAGAAAATGTGCTACAGAAGCCATTTATGTTTTAATTTTTGTGTCATGTGTCTTAACTTCATGAGTTCATAATACATAATTGTACATAATACAATAGAAGCAAAAAAATTTTGCCAAGAAGATTTTAAACTTAAAAATGGGTTTTGTAGCATGTTTTGTGAATATTTATAGATCAAAAACTAGTTTCAAATTAAATTAAATCTGTTCATGTCTTCGAGAAATCCGTAATTTCAAATTACGCCCTTAGATTTCCAAGTATGCATGGTGATATATGTTTTGATGGTTACATACGTGTTAACAAAATTGTAGACAAAAACCGCCTCTGTAGCGTGTTTTGTAAGTTTTTGTAAGTTAAAAAACAGTTTTAAATGACTTTCTATCAGTTTCCATTTACGAGAAATACCTAATTTCGAATTACGTTTAAGACTGTATCTATTGTGTGATTTAAAATAACTGATTTCTCAAGAACGGAACCAGACAAAAGTTTATTTAAACCTGATTTTTAATCTCCAAATAATTACAAAATATGCTACAGCAGCTATTTATGTATTAATTTTTATCACACGTATCTGAACTTAACGAGCAATGCAACGTTTGTTATAATTAAAGAAATATTTTTGACCAAAATGATTTTGAAGTTGATATAGACAAAAATGGATTTTGTAGCATGTTTTGTAATTATGTGTTGATCAAAAACCAGTTTGAAATGGAATTAGATCTGCTCACGTCTTCAAGAAACCCGTGATTTCGAATTGCGCCCTTAGATTTCTAAGAATGTGTTTTTTAACAGCGATAGATAGGTGTTAACAAAAATATAAACAAAAATCGGTTCTGTAGCGTTTTTTGTAAATTATTAAAGGTTAAAAATCCGACTTAGATAACATTCTATTAGTTTTTGTTTTCGAGAAATCCGTAATTTCGATGTACGTTAATGACGTTAAATAAATTACGTAATTCGAAATTACAAATATCTTGCATACTAAAATAGATATAATTTCATTTGAAACTGATTTTTGGCAAATAAATAATTATGAAACATGCTACTGAAGCCATTTCTGTCTTTATTTTTTTGAAGTGTATTTTAATTTCACGAACAACGCAACGTGCAGTATAATAAAAAAAAAAAAAAAAATTTGCCACGGGGATCTTGAGTTAAAAATAAGTGTCACATAAATGCAGACAAAAACCGTCTCTGTAGCATAGTTTTTAATTATTTATAGTTTCAAAATCCGGTTTAAAAAAAGTCCTATCTGTTCTCTTTTCCTAAAAATTTGTAATTTCGAATAGCGCAATAGATTTCTAGGAAATTATATTTTACAGCTAATGAATGGATGCTAAAAAAAATGCGAAAAAAACGGCTTCTATAGCATGTTTAGTAATTGTTTAAGAAGTAAAATTCGGTTTTAAAAAATACTCTAGCAGTTACCGTTTTTAAGAAATGTGTAATTTCGAATCATGTTAAAAACTGAATCTATTACGTAATTCAAAATTACAGATTTTTTGATAACGACAATTGATATATTTTGTTTAAAACTGATTTCTAATCTGTAAATAATGACAAATCGTGCTAGAAAAGGCATTAAAATCTTAACTTAACAATTCAAAAATAAAAACGTCTTCTAAAAAATGCAAAATACCAAAAAAAAATTTTAAACAATCATATGACACCTTTTTTACCTAAAGTTTAACTCTTTTTTAAGCTATAGTTGTTGTCAGTAGTATCTACACGTACTTTACTCATGAGTTAATTTGTGTAAAAAAAAAACAATCTCGCGGTTGTAAACTGAACAATTTCTATAATACATGTTATAAACTCGAGCTTTTAGAAATGACTCTCATTCCTGTAGATCAGAAGTCAGTTTTAATGAGGAAAATAATATAATATTCCGCATGTAGAAATGGTTATGACTGCTTCATTATAATTGCTAAAGTTATTTTAATTCGTATAGGTTTTCAGTTTTATTTTAAAAATAAATCCTTCTCCTGAAACTCATAATTAAAAGTTTCATGGGAAATTATTAAAGTTACGAACAGAAAATCTATAGATTCGTTATTTAGTTAAGTTAGAACGTTTTATTGACAGTTTTATTAGAAATTTATTTCTATACCGAAATATGTTTTAGAAGGAAATTGTTAATATGCTTTGGTGTGTATTTAAATTCAAATTATGAGCATCTGTTAATATAAAAAATATTCATAAAAAAATTATTTATTATTTACAAGTTTGAATATCATTAGTTTCTGGTGGAAATTCTAACACAAGCATTAAGAGATAAATTATGAATAATGAAAATTGAATAATAGCTGCTCATTTTTAAGAAAATCGAGAAAGAAAGCGAAAGAGAGAGAGAAAGAGAGAGAAATAGTTTCCTCAGTTTACAAGGCTGAAGTTTAAGTTTAACTCAGCTTCATCTTTCAAGTAGAAACAAACAAAACTAAGAGAGTTACAATCCATTTTCGTGAATAACTTCCCGACACTCGATTCAAATTAATATCGGCTGGTGAATAATGCGAAGTTCCAGAGCTTTCTGAATCCAAAAGCTTCATTCCTGGGGGAATTGTAAGCTGTGTGGCCATAATAACACCTCTAGCTCAGGCACTGTGGCAAAGAAATCTCCGTTTGAATCCATTTTGCAAATTTTTGAATAAATGTTCTTTATTATTAAATAATAATCTGAAACGAATAATAATGGTCGAAACATACTCTTTAATTATACATAAAAAAATATCTATTTGTAGTTTAGTATTTTATTATTTTTTAAAAAGCAAGTTTAGGAGAGAAAAAAGTGCATTGTTATTAATGTTATTACATTTCATTTATTTCACTGGATTTTATGTACGTATGATTGACTATTATGGAAGCACCTTTATGGTGGAGTATGTGGAGTCACCTTTCTGTTTGACTATTATCGAAGCAGCTTAAAGATTGACTATTGTGGATGTATCCTAATAGTGCACTATTGTGGTGACATATTTGTGATTAATTATAACAGAGACATCTTAATGGTGGAATATTGTGGAAATACCCTAATATTTATCTATTGAGAACAATTCTAGAGGCACCCTTAAGGTTAAGTATTATTAATGCCCTCGATGAGTGGACTTTTCTGGAGTCATTATAATGCTGCCATATTGTGAAAGCACCCTAATGGTGGATTTTTTAAGCACCTCCCTACAATGTTGAACTATTGTGAATACACCATAAAAGCTGTCTATCATGTTTTTTATAATTGTTGGTCAAGAGGGAAGATTTTAGAATAGAGAGGAGTCTTTATTTTGAACTATTGTGAAGGCAACCGTATTTTTAACTATTGTGGAAACACCAAAAAGTAACTGTTGTGAAGGCATCATAATAGTCTACTTTTATGGAATATTGTAGAGGCACTTTAAGGTTGGACTATTTTGAAGACTTCTTAATCTTTATTTATTGTGAAGGCACCTTTATAGTTGGATGTCCATAGATGCATCCGATCAGTGGACTATTGTGGAGACATTTTAAGAGTCGCGAGTATTGTGGTGGCAGATGTATGATTGGCTATTGTAGAGGCACCTTAATGGCGAACTATTATGAAGACATCTTAAGTTTGGTCTATTATGGAGGCACCTTTATTGTTACTTAATTTTATCATTTAAAATAGTTTCCTTGATTTCTCCTTTTTTATCCATATCCTATAACTTTTAGCTTCTTTTTAAAAATGTTTATCTTCTTTCTTTAAATATTGAAAACTTTTAAAATATTTTTTAAACTTTTTTCTATTTAAAAATCTATTATTTAAATTCCTGTCCAAACTTCTTGATGTGTGTTTGAGTGTATAACACTGTATATGAGTGTGTAGATCTCACGCTTTTTTATGAACACGATAACTCTAAAATGGTTTATATTAATGGATTTTATCAAAACTTGATATGGTTATTTTCAGATTAAACTTTGAAATATGACACACGGCTTTTTTAAAATACTTTCAACAAAAACATTTTTTTAGTAACATTTTTTAGTAAACATTTTTTTATCAAAACTTGATATGGCTATTTTTATATTAAACTCTGAAATATGATACAAGGCTTCTTGAAATACAATAAAAAAAACATTTTTTAGTTTTTCTTTTACTCACAAAATTTTTTTAAAAAATTGTGTCATCGTTTAACAATTTAATTAAATATATAAAAAGTTTTAATAATGTAATATAATTTAAAAAAACTATCACTTGTATTAAAATGAATCGATAAATCTATATAAAATTATTCATTTTAAATGCCTTACTAACAATAAATAACCAGTTTTTATTAAATTAATTTTTCTATATTTCTACATTTCGTTCATTTACGGTCTCTTAGTTTGTGAAAGTGACATTTGAAAGGGAGTTAATAATGTAAATGCAAGCGACAATAGACGATAATTGACAAACGACAGTAATTAGTATTTTTACATATATCAACGAGTATTAAAAAGAAGAGAATTTCTCCTAAAACACCTCTATTAAATTTCTATTGAAAACTAAAAATTCACTATCATCACAAAATAATATTAATATGCAAATAAATACATTATACTTTAGCTTATGATTGAAAAAAATAGTCATTTTACATAAAAATTATTTTAAATTAAATTCAAAATAATTATCCTCTTATAAAATCGTATTAATTTAAAACAATGTTTATAAAGTTTCTTTTAACCCATTAAGCAATATAAATAACAACAAATAGTTATTTTAATTACAGCAATTAATACATATTTATATTTTATTTTATTCAAATATTACAAAGTACAAAATAATAATAATAAATAAAAATAATAATACCGATAATGACTAGCTCCACAATTTAGTAACATTAAATATTTCTTATTCTACATATATTTTTTAACAGATAATATACATTAATTTTATAAAGATTTTTGTGTTTTTTAAAACGTATTCTTAACTAAAATAATAAAAAAAAATTTAAAGTCTATTTTTGCATTATAATATTTCGTAATTTTTGCAAACGTTACGTTTCCATGAACTTTCATTTTTTGTTCTTTTTCTCACACAGGACTTATTTGTGTCACTCATCTTTATATACATTTAAAACTATTATAAAAACGTACTAAACTACTAAGATATTTATTTTTAATGACAAAATATCCAACCGTCTTTTCTCACTATTTTTATATTCTGCGTGGAGGACACTGTTTACCTTCCTTATGTTTGTAAACATTCACAACACAATACTTACGACTTCACATAAAACGTTCATTTTTAAAACACTAAAAATGTTTACATAATTTTAAAACAGCTTTTCTCACTTTTAAAGTATAAAAACAAATAATATTAAAGAAAAATAAAAGGTTTTAAATGATTTAGAATATAATCGTTTACTTGCGAAAGTGCTGCGTTGAGAAGCAACTCGTATAGCGTGCTAACCTTTTTTTTTAAACAAACTGTTGTAGAAGGTGAAATTAACGGTCAAATAAAGCAATATTTGCAGAAGAACTTTACCAAATACTTCTTAACAAGTAGGAATTAAAAACATTTTAGAATTCGGTACTACATCACAATGTTTTTTCGCTCAAAGTTTCTAAATCACGTATCACGACATCATTTGTTTTACAATTAAAAATTATTAACAAATTATACTTTTTTATTATTTTAATCATTTAGGTGGAATCAGTCAGGTTTTCTACGAAGGAATGTAAAGTTTCAACTATTTTACTTCATTGGTTTACAAAATATCATGAGTTGAGTATTAAAATTTAATTCGGTGAAAAAATTTAGTTTTTATTTTTTATCAAGAAAAATAAAAGTCGGAGAAAAAAATTTTCAGATTAAAAAATGTGTATTTACATGAGCTCTATTGAGAACAATTTTTATTTTTGTATTTCATTGATATGCACGAAAATGATAGCAATTACAAAAAACCAATAATTAAATGTATACAATAAATAAACACATGTGCTGACTAAACAACAAAATAATAATTATTAAAAGTCATTAAAAGTGTATTTGTGAAACGGACATAGAATGTGTGACTGAGTCGCCACAATACAAAATAAATAAATTGCTTTTTCAGTGTGTCAATTCAAAATAAGAAATAACATTAAAATAGTTAATTGAAAATATTGAAGTAAAAATGAAAAAAATTTTCTATTGAACAAATTTCTTTGAGGAAATTTCAAATGGTTTGATAAGTATGTGGACAAATATGCAGATGGAGGACACACCTGAACGAAATTTGTGCAGAGTGAATGGTGAATAGTGAACAGTGTATATAGTATGTATATGGTATACTCATGTGAATGCGATAGGAGTCGCTTCAACGACCTTGTTGAAATATGGGACGCAGCGAACAAAAGGGATACATGGAACCATCTATGGCTATCGGGGAAGTCCCTGCCAACCTGCTCAGTCATCCAGGGAATCCCTTCGCAAGTGAATACCGGTCGAATGCTGCAAATCGCGAAATACAGTTTGTGGTCCCTGCAATTGTGAATGGAACTGGTGTTTGGGATACAGGAAAGGGCGGTTATTGACCAGTATACTCTGCCATGACCAACCAACGACCAATTCCACAAAGCACACCAGATCGATTCAAACAAATGGAAATGACAATAGAGCACAAGGGATGAGAAATGTTCCCGAGAAATTATACATTGTTGATAAATATAATTATTCCATTCACGTTTAGATTTCTCTATCTCTTTTATGATTAAAAAATCATACCAGATTGATGAATTTACTCGTCTCCAATGATTCTTAAATAAAAAAGAAATTCTAGAACCTATTCAAGGTCAAAAATAAATTTGGGTGTACTTCCAAAAAATGGGCACCCCCGATTTTTTAAACTTAGGTTACCTACTATGACGCATTTTTACTGTTTTATGTTTAATATTCAAATTTTTAAATTTAGATAAACGTTTAGGACAAAAAATAAATAAAACCCTAGCGCCAAGTTATTTTATTGATAAATAATTAAACCAAATAACTCAAATAAAAGACTAATTAAACTAATCAGTCTATATAATTTATTTAATCGAATCAAAATTAATAAGACACGATTAACACAGTTATTTCCGGAGAGTGGGGGATAAGGAGCATCAATAAACCATGGTTTTAAATTGCATTACAAATAAGAAATTTATTGACAAAAATCTATGCAAGAAAAAATAGAAAAAAAGTTGAATAGCCGACCACATGGCACAGCCATTTGAAAGAGGTTACGAGTCCTGAACAGTAACTCGAAGTTTCAAAAATAGACGGAGATCCGACTCAATCAACAAAATAAACAAAAGTTAACAGAGGAGCTCACCTGGGAGGGCACAGAGGCCATAAATAGAGCCCCGTCAGTTTTATTTAGTTACATTTTTATAAAGTTTTAAGTTTTAACACTTTAAGAAAAGAACACGACCAGAAGGTCGAATACACCAGTTTAAAATTTAGGAATATAAACTCAAAATAATAACAATACTGTCCGTCGTCGGATATTGCTGACATATGAGCCCTGATAGGAGACCAGCTCTCACAAGAATTACAGGACTAGAAGATAATTTCCGTCGGCTGTGTTTATAAACTGTCAAAGCACTGATGGTAGCCATTTTAATTTTGATGTTGGACGTTAGCGCCGCCACCACTGTTTCTAAATTATGTTCCTCGCTCAATTGCCGCTCGATCTGTCCATCCGCAGATAGTGCTACTGCGCAAACTTTAAAATATAATTCGTAAAAGCGGCACCGCGGCGCTGCTGTGTCACCGTACATTTTCTTGTCGACGACGCGTTCTACCTATCGTCATTCTGAACTAGCGTGTTCGACCCTTTGGTCGTATTATTTTTGACGAATGTTAAAAACTTAATAAAAATGTAACTTCTATATTCGTGGCTATTGTGCCCTCTAAGGTGAGCTCCAACATTAACTTTCGCTTATTTATTTGATGGTGTGGGTTTTCCAACTGAAGATTAAGCGGACAAAAGTGGATAAGTCCATTTTTCCAAAAAATTGAGATCTATACAAATCTGGCATATTTAAGACATTAAAAACCGATCTGTCACCGTTAAATTAAATAAATAAATTTTTTCATAAAGATTTTCGACTTTAAAAAAAGTAGGCGCAACCAATTAAGGGGTCTGAAATCCAAAAGCAATTTTTATATAAAGAATTTAGTATTGGTTTTCTAATTTGTAATTAATTTTAAGGGTTAAGTGAAAAACTGCATTTGTTTAATTTTCTGGAAACAACAAAAATGGACTTACCAACTTTTGTCCGCTTACTCCTCAACTATTTTGTTAATTTTTGAGCCAGTGTTCAGTGCACGTACGTCTTGGAAAATGGCCATGCCATGCGGTTGATTGTTTAATCTTTTTGAAACTTTTTATAATTTAATTATAATGAATAAAAATGTTATCTTGAGATCTAATTTAATATCGTGGTTTGTTGCTGCTCCTTATTCCCCACTCTCCGGAAATACTGGTGTTAGTCATGGCTGAATAATTCTCCTTTTTGATTTGAGTAAAAATATTGTGATGATTAATTAGTTTTATTAGTCTTTTCTTTATTTATTTTTTTTAGTTATTGATCAAGAAAATAGCTTGGCGCTAGAGTTTTATTTATTTATTGCTTATTTATATTAATTAAACAGTAATTTAAACATTGAAAATTAAAATTTTGAATTTTAAACATGAAATAGTAATAATTCATCATAGTGTATATTTTTATTGAAAAAGTGGAACACTTTTAACTTATTCAGATTTAGAGGGTAAGCTTTTTAAAGAATTAGAACAATTAAAAAATGAAAATTTATTGGTAAATATGAGAAAATTAAGAAAATAAATAGTAATAATAAAAAGCGAAAGAAGAATTTTTTTAACAATCAGACAAAGTCAAAAAGATCTAAAAGATAAGAAAGCAAAAAAGAAGTTTTAATTCTAAAAAATCAGAAAATTGACATGTAAAATAATCAAATTTTACAATCGAAGTATAGATTAATGACACTTTAGAACTTCAAATAAATTTTTTCCTAATTGAATTAGTAGTTTTCTACCACCAATTAATGAATGAATCCGTGCTGTTAAATTAATTAAAAGTATAAATTTAGAATTTAGAATTCAACTGGAGGAGAAATGTCGATTTTCTTCACTAGTAGGAACAATTACAATTTTCTTCATCAGGGAAAAAAGTTTATTTTGTCACTAGTGGAGAAAACTTTTATTTTTATGACAAATGATATCAGAAGCCTTTTTTAACACTAGTGAGAAAAATAGCATTTATTATATAAGTGCGGAAAAAATGACCAGTTTGGTGGTTAATATTTTTTATAGTGCATTCTCGGTTTCGAAAAATTAAATATGCATTTTATAAACTAAAATTTTTCTACTCGATTTAATTATTTATATAATAATAATTTATAATTTATTAACATTTTAATTTAAATGATAGAAAAACAAAGCAAACTTTCATAAAAACGAGTTACTTATATTTTGTTTAGTCTACTAGACCAATGAAATATAAGAGACTATTGAAATAATTGTAAATGAAAAATACTAAATTTTAACGTCAAAGAAACGAATTTTATATGATTTTTTGAAATTAAAAATTTAATATGTTCTTGTTACACGTAAATGAACGTAAATGAAATTAAAAATATCAAATCAGCTGCAGAAACGGTCCGACAAAACTTATACTTTTCTACTTTATGTAATAAAATGTACAAAATTACAAAGTAAGTTCTGAAAGAGCAATACGTGAAATAAATAATAGGAATTATGAATTGTCGAAATTTTTTCAAAAAAGAATTCCCAACTTTATATTAATATTTTATACTATTCTTCCAAGTTTAAATTTAAAAATGTTCTGACGATTATATGCGTTGTACATTTTGCAAATGAAGTTTAATTATATTGTAACATTAGTTTTTGCGAAATTCTAGATAAAAATTCTAAAAAAATTTATTCTTCTCTCTATTTTAATTTCATTTTATTAGAGTATTTTTAAACAAAAGCTTTATGGCATTGATTCATTTGTATAAAAAACACAATGGTATACATCCAGATTTCAACTGTTTCCGCTAAAGAATTTATAGACAGAAAAAAGAGAACATACTTTTAAAGCCAGAAACTGAAAGAATTTGATGAATAACGTAACATCGATTTTTGCAGCACCTAATTATCTCCAGCTTTCAATGTGCAGTGTGTATTAATTTAAAAAAATTCTCTTACCCTGCGGACTGTATATTGAGGATGAATTAAACCATTGAATTCATGCTTTTTGAACACTCACCTGAAACAAAAAGAAACAGTCATTATTCATTTGTAGATATAGGATTATTTGTTGATTGAGTCTTTTGTTGATACAGTGATTTGTTGATTAATGGAACAATTACCTTAAATCTAAAATCTCTTTTTTTGTACATTTTTTACATTAGAAAATGTATGAGGTAATTTTTTTACATGTTTAAAAACTCTTGAATGCAACAAAAAATTATTCTGACAAAACAAATATAATTGATCAGAACAAATTCTTTATTTTTTGAATATGTTAATTCTTAAAGTTTACATATAATAGAAAGAACAGTAATACGACAAGATAAGATTTACTCTAATTTTAGAGATAAAACTTCCTGCAACACAAAAACTTAGATAAATTGAAGAGAAGCATTAGAATAATTTATCTTTATCACTGAATGCACCAGAAACAGTGTCGGCGCACTTTTGCGATTGTAATATAATTAATTTAATTAATCAGTTGATTAATTACTTTCACATAGTCAATACACATTTTTCGAAAAAAACTTTTTTTTCTTTTTATAATTTTTATCGATAAATAGCTTTGGGACATTTTTTAAGGAAAAGTTTTTAAATTATTTTATTAGCTTTAAAGGAATTAACATTAATTAAATTTATTAAAAAGTATTTTAAATTTCTTGCCAATTTCGTTCTTTAATCTTTGATAATATTATAGTTAAATCCTTAAAAATATGTTAGGTTAAAAAATGTTTTTTTTAATTTCTTTGACTTAAGGACGCTTATACCCTCAAGCGGTTCTCATTCTATCGGACCATGTTAGTCAATATTTTTTTAATTTCATTTCGTCTTATAATTTGGTTTCTAAATAGTATTTTGTAGTTAAAATCATTACACAAACAAATTTTATTGAAAAAAAAAATTTCTGTTGAAAATTCCAACTTTTTAAAATTTTTTCTTTCTGATTATTTCAAAAAAGTGAAGGATTACTATCCTTAAATAACATTTTCTTAACAACGGAACGGTAAATTAATTAAATATTATTGTAAAAGTTGTATTCCATTACAGTTTAAAATATATTAGTTTTTTAAAAAAATCTGTAGAACCGTGTTTTTTTAATTAATTAAAATATAGTCATTTTGCGCGTTTTGTTACTTTTTCCATGTAAAAGTCCCAACTTTATAAATTTATATCTTAAAAACGGAACGGTAAAATTCAATAAAATTGTAACAGTACATGTAAAGTAATGTATTTAATATGTCATTAACATTTTTTTAGAATCTGTAGAAAATGGTTTTTTGGATAAACATCCTTAAAAATCTTGTTAAAAAGTTTGCTTTTAAAAATAACTATAGATTTTTGCCGATTTGAAATCAAAAATTTATAATTTTAATAAATATTTGTGTTAGGTACATATAATATTGTAATTCAATTAATTTTAAATTATCATTCACAGATTTATTATAAGAATCTTGTGATAAAATCTAAAATTATTTTTATAACAAATTTATGACCAAAAAAATGTAGAAAAATTAAAAGATTAAATCAATAAATAATTATCTGTTTTTTTTTTTTTTTAATCTAACCTTTAATGTTTAGTTAATTTACATTTTGTTGTAATATAAAAGTTCTAGAATAAGAATAATATATTTGAAATTACAAATATTTTGTTTAATATTGAAAAAATACTAGAACACTTTTTGTACTTTTGTAAATAATTAGTCATTTTTAGTAAAAAAAATATTAATTATTACTTATATTTAGATAATAATATTAAAAAATAAAAATTTTTCAAGTTTAGTACCATAATTTAAGCTATTGACGTTAGCGCCAATAGTTTCGATAAATTCCGCATTATGAAGTTAGCACTCCTTCTATTAACCTATTAGGTTGCTATTAAAACTCATGTTTCCATTTTTATAACCTCAAAATTTGTGCCAACTTAATAAGCGACTACAAGCTGTCTTTAAAATTGAACAAAGTATTGAGTCTAATATGTTATTCACATAAAGTAATTATTATATTTCTTACAATTTTACATAATTTTTAAGAATATTATCCGAGGTTTTACGCAATTTAAACTGAGGAGATTCCACTTTGATGCGATTTACATTTTTTCAGTGTACCTCCCTATTGAGAAACATGACGTAAAAAAAAAGTCAAAAAAATACTTTCCTTTTTGGGATCTAAATGACGTCCTTTTCGACATCGTTTTCTACGTAATATTTATTCTTTTTTATTTTTGGAAAATTTAAATAGAGATATTATTTATATTAGAAACATTTTTTAAAAATTCCTATCCTAAAAAAGAACAGACGTTGTGATTAACTTCAGACGTGTAGGACCCTTTCGTGACCTCTTATTGGTCAGTAGATATAATCGATAGTTTTCGATTTCGACTTTCTGATTTTTAATATAATTTTTATAGTGAAATATTAAAATTTAATTCCAAACTTACTTTACATGGCATTTTATTATTTTGGGAATTTAAAATTATAATAATTTTAATTAAGTTGACCGTAATTTAAAAATGAGGTTTGACCTTGAAATTTATGAAATTTATGAAAAACACCTGACGACAAACTTCAGACGTGTCAAACCCTTTATCGCTCCCTCATTGGTCAATAATATCTTCGATATTTATCGATAGTATTTTGTTATTATTTTGGCGGTAGTTTGCTAAAAATAATATTTTAGGTTAGTTGTTCTCTTTTTATTTTGTACTTTTGTAATATTTAATTGAAATTTTAATTTACTTTACAAGAAAAGTGTTTTATAAAAAAAAAATCAGTGAAGTGTTTAGTGATTAATAGTGTTAATAGTTATTATTCTCAATTTCAACTATTTTTGTAGTTCTCAAGTTCTTGTTCATCTATTTTTTTTTTTTTTTTTTTGATTTAGCGTTTCTGACTGAACACTGGTTTTCTCTTATAGAAATTGATGTATTTGACGACTTCGTACTATGAGATGTTTTTATACTATTATGACGATGGGAATTCTTCGTGAATTTATTTACTTTTTTATGATTTAACTACTGGTATGATTTTTTTTTATTATTTTTATATAATTTTATTTTACCTATACTATGTAATTATTATTTTTTTTAATTGCTATTTATATATAATTTTCATATTACTTTTTCAAGAATTCCACAATTGTTTTTTATATACAATTAAGCAAAAGTGTTCATAACCTCAAAATATAACATTCACCTAATTTGATTTTCTTTTTTTATTTGAACATGTAATTTATATTTGTAAAACAATTAAATTTATTTTTAAAAAAAATGTTTTTAAATCTCTATTCAAAATTTCCAAAAGTAAAAAAAAATAAATAAGACTTAAAAAACGATGTTGAATTTGACGTCGAAAAGGACTTCATTTTCGATCCCAAAAAAAGAAGTCTTTTTCGATGTCATGTTTATCAATTTTCAGAAAGAAAATTTGACGAAATTTTATTTAATTATAAAAATGTTCTGTTTTTCCAGTGTATAAGAGAGTTTTGAAAACAAAATTAATTTACGTTGTAAAAAAGGGAGATAAAAGCTGTGATAAAAGTTAGTAAAAGTAAGTGAATTAATCAGTACGGTAGTAAAAGTTGAAGTCTATAATATATGTAATAAAGAGGCACAGCCACAAACATTAAAGAGCTAATAGAGCGATATGGGCAACTAACTACTGTTTCTTGGAGGCCTTTGGATCATGCACGACCTGCTGTGGACGCAAAGGGACGTTTCTGCAAGATTTACGACACTCAGGACAGAGGGTCGCCGGTTGGCGAGAATTGAGGGTAGAAAGGGTGGAGAATGTAGTTTAGCAAGCTCGAAATTGTCAGAGACATCGACGAGCTTCCGGTGCAAGTTGAAAGTGCTCGTCGATTTCAGAGAAAATCCGGGGTGAGTCGTTAATTTTTTAAATGTCGACTTAAAGCAATCAACTCCTTCTTACACTTGCCCTCTGTCACGAACCTCCGGCCTCTCACAACTTTATTTTTTCTAAAAGTTTACGTTGACAATGTTTTTTTCCAACAGTAGTTAATAAACATTAAACTTTCTTCTGAATCTTCTTCCACAGGAATTGCTAACTCAAATTCTTGAAAAATCAGTGAGGCTTTTCAAAACTGCAGATGTGCGATTCCAAGTGAAATTTACGTTTTTTTCCGGCAGGTTAACGGCGAGCAATGGAACTTTAGAATTTTATTATATTTAGTATGACTAATGTTTTACATTAATATTAAGTCAAAATATTAATTAGTTTACGAGAATTAAAATTTGCAAAAAAAATTTGAAATCGCAATATCTTCCGTTCTATCAGTCGTATCAAGGTTTTCTTTTTTTTTAAAATGCTCAGAAAAATATAAGGAATAATTCTATTTCAGGACAATTTTTTATAATTTTAAAATTAAAAATGTTATTAAATAAAAATTATATAACTTTTACGCAGCTAAAAAAAATTCAATGACTCAAATGCTAAAACGATCTTACCTGTGTTCTTTTCAAGATTCCAAAAGAGTTGAAGTTAACTTTTACCTCCTTAATATTTAATTTTAATAAATTATAAATGTAAACATTGGAATTTGAAGCTAGTAAACATTGCTAATACGTTGCGCGCGCATCTTTGGCTGAGAAGTGCAAAGCCCATGTTACACGACATGAATTCAGTAAAATCAGTGCCAGAGCAAAGAAACTTGGTACCCCTTTGTAGAATTAAAAACTATTTTTAACTGTTTTTGTCAAAAATTCTTTTCTAGAATGAAGTAGAAGTTAAAATACAATTAAAATTGAAAGAAAATAATTACAAATTTAATAAAATAATTATAATATAAACAAAACGAAAGGTATTTGCAGAAAATAATTTAAAAATTGTAGAAGGTGATTAAAAATTAAAAAATTTAATAAAAATTAAAAAAAAACAAAGGAACGATATTTGCAGAAAATGATTCAAATGATTGAAAATTGAAGAGAATCATTTAAAATGTTGGAAAATACAATTGGAATTTAAGAAAGAAAATAAAACATTAAATATTTTAAAGTTAAAGAAAAAAATTTTAAAACTACAAAAAAATTGAAACGCTTAGATAATTTAAAATTCAGGGAAAAAAATTATAAATTGAAGAATATAATTAAAATTTGAAAAATAAATTTAAAAACAAAAAAACAAAACAAAAAAACAATTGAGAATTGACGAAAATAGTAATGCACTAAAGAATATAATTTGAAATTGAAGAAAATACTTGAAAAGGTATTTATTTATTCATGTTTAAAATTGAAGGAAATAATTGAAAAATTTAATTAATATTTTAAGAAAACAAAAATTAAAATAATTGAATATAAATTAATTGAATAATGAAGAACATAATTGAAAAATACTTGAGTACTGATCAAATTAATTGAAAATTTAAAGAATATAATTGAAATTGGAAGCAAAGAAATGAATAATTATGAAAAAAAATAAATAAAATTTTTAATGTCGAAACACTAATTGAAAAATTTAAACCATATTATTCAAAATTGAAGGGCAATATTCAAAAAAGTGTGAAATATAATTTGAATTTGAGACATTAGTTTATATTTTAACAATGCAATTAAACATTGACAAAAATAACTGAAAAGTAAGAGAATTTTTTTTTTTGAAAGATTCAATATTATTAATAAAAAAAATAATATTAATTAAAAGCTGAAGAAAACAATTGAAGAAATTAAAGTACATAATTGATACTTCATGAAGATAGTTTAAAGAATTAAAAAAATTAAATATTTTTGTGATTTCAAGAAAATAAATAAAAATTTAGCCAAATAATTGGAATAATTGTGAAAATTTCTGAATAGAAGTTAACACTGACGAAATAAATTAAAAGATTAATGGAACATAATTGAAAATTTAGGAAATAATTTAAAAATAACACTGCAGATAAAATGAATGCAAGAACAATAAATCAAATAAAAAATATAAAATAATGAATTTGTTCATTTAACAAAAATTAAATTTTATTTATTAAACTTTTTATATGCTTTAGAAAATTTGTAGTGCATTAACAATCGTTTATATAGGATTAATTTAATGTGGACTGAATTTTACGATGAATTTTCATTTTATATTTTAATTTATCAAACCGCTCGCGAAACATTCTATAATTAAATTTTCATTAAATATTTTACATTCATGATACAGTACTCACTTTAAATATAAACAAGAAGTATACTAGAAATTTATTCGCATTCAAATAAAAGCCTTTTATTAAATTAATATTATATTAGTATAAAAATTAAATACTAAAAGCACTATAAAACTGAATATAAATAAAGGGTTAAGAAATAAAAAATTTCAATTTAAAAAGAAAATCAAAAAATTAAAAACTAGAAAAAGTAAAAAGTGCACAAATTACATAAAATCTTGCATATATAAGTAACGAAAAAATTTTCCAGCAAAGAAATTCTGTGAAGAGTACTACACTTTCAAGAGTGGAGAGTTTCATTTACCTCGTTAAAGGTAAACTAAAATTCTAGAAAAAATATGAAGTTGAATAATTCTTTACTAGATGGTTTTTTAACAGAGTCTTTTTTCAGCTCCCAAAAGATAAAATGATACTAAAAAGAATTTACTTCTAATTATTTTACAACGGAGAAAAAAAATTATAATATCGTAACAAAACACTTCTTTAAAAAATTAAATACGAATTTGTAGAAATTATACCTTGAACAGTACATTACCAACCAAAATACATATTTGTTTAGAGCAGAAATGTATTTTTGAATCACAGTTAAAAATAATGTCACTTTTTATTTAATTGACCATTTCCCTACTTTTTTATGAAATAGGAACATAAAAATTTGGTTCGTTATGTTTTTTTCAAGGTAGAAAGCGCTTGTAAAATTTAAACCCAATTGGGGAACCTTCATAAAAAATATATGTTCTTGACATGGCATACCCCTTTTCAAACTAATAATATCCTGTACTAATTATTTTTTAGTACCCACTACTTTTTAAGTAGTTTTTGCTTCTCTAGATATTTTTAAAGCATATTCTATACTGTTTTTTCTATTTAACCTAATCCCTTTAACTCATTAAAATATAATTGGGTAATTCCACATAAAAATAAAATGGTGGTTTACCGATTTTTTTTAAACTTCGTAATTTTGTTGCCCTCAGGATGCTAAATCACTGTACAAAATGTTTTCGCGAACTTTTTATTATCTTACAAGATATTCGCACTTAAAAACTTAAATCTTTTAAAAAGTGGACTTCTTTAGTTGTGACCGCACTTTTTGTTCTTACAAGAAAAAATCTTTTTCTGTACAAAGTTGTTGAGAAAATGTTCACTTGACCAAAAATTCCAAACTAATTTTTAAAAATTTCCTCTTATTTGGGAACAATGATCCTTTTAAAGAGATATATTTTTTAAGTCATATTTTTCGATACCACCTGACAAAATTCAGCTAAATAGGGTTATCACCAAAAAAGTGCATTTTTGACGCGGAATTGCCCTACCTGAAAATTGAAAAGCTTTGAAATTGGATGGTATTATTCATATTCAGAAATTCAGAAAATTGGATACATCGATCATTTAATACCGACTGTTTAGAATATATTGGAAACTTGACGGACTTAAGTTTTCTAACCTTAAAAACTGACGTTAAGTGATTGTGATGAATTATAACGTCACTGGCATAGGCAAAATTTGTCCGTAAACTTTCTCTAAACATTCTAAATATTTTGACACCAAATTTTGTGAAGCCACTTAAAATATTATAAAGAAGGTCTACCAAATCTAATTTTTCTTGAATTTTTCCTTAAAATTAATTTTGCTTCTCATAGAAGAAACTTTATATTCGTTAAAATTAAAAAAAAATTCTAAAATGCTTTAAATTAACTTTCCTCTACTTAGAAATGTCTTATATGAGTTCCTGATCAAATTTTAGGATGCATACATGTGTGTGTATGTATGTATGTATGTATGTTATATGTGTGTGTGCGTACTTTTTCTTGTGAACACAATAATTCGAAAACGGTTTAACGGATTTAAATAAAGTTTGGTATGGTCATTTTTACTACTAAAATCTAGAATCAGACACTAGGGTTTTTAAAAATAACCATTAAAAAACTTTTTATTGAACTTTGATTTTTTGAAAAACATATATTTGTTTTAAAAAATTATCTTATTGCTTCCTTCATTAAATGCCTTTAAATTTGGGCTCCTCTAAAATTGGAGGCATTTGTAAACTAAAAAATATATATTAGAAAACCAATCACAACCAAAATAACATCTATATTTTACATTATTGAAAACAAAATATCAAATCAGTGTCGGAAAGGCAAATCTTATCAATTTAAAATTATCTTTCAGTTTCTTTTTCTGTAACTGATAAGCGCTCGACTGAGTGAGAGGAAAAAATTGAAATAAATCGAGAGAGAAATGTTAAAATGTCAAGAAAACTGTAGTAAAAGTTTTATAGTTATACTTGCAAATTATGCAAAAAAAAAAACATTAAAACGAGTAAAATTTGAAAAAGCAAAAAATATTCGATTTTGGTAAAATAGAAATTATGAAAAATTAAGGTTAGGTTTGAAAATTAAGACACATTAAAATTACGATTTGTGTATTCAGGAACTTGGTGTTTGATGACATAAAATTTAGATAGATAAAGCGAAAGATGAAAAATATTAATTCATCTCGTAGCGAAACATCATAGTTGATGAAATAATATTTTATCGTGTACTCTCTAAATACGAATTACTTTAAAATAACTAGTTTGAAAGAAAAAACTTTGTCACTAATTCAAATAGTTATATTTCTACTACTCATTTAGTAAAAAAGAACTAATTATTAGTAAAATTTATTTTTAGGTTATGGTTCAATTAACTATAAAATTATAATAAAATTCTGATTACTAATGCAATTAGTAAAATTTTAACTATTGCTTCCTCTTAGAGGTTGCTTTCTGATTGTTCAGATTTTCAAATTTCCAAAAACATAGTCTAAATTGACTCATTTTCATCTGAAAAGTGTAAATTTTCATTTTTAACCAAATGTTTTAAAAATAAATAAAAATAAAAATGCGTAAGAGTATAGGGGAGAGTGGCCATCAATGTACCGGGTTTTTTTCAAGGTCATAGTACTTATTCAATTTCACCAATTTCAAGCACTTCTTTGCATTAATATAAAACTACAACACTTCTCTAGGTAATCCACACATATTATACACGATTTATTTTGATTAAATAATAAAATTTAGGATCTTTCTAAACTAACAAGCTATTTTCATTTTCAACAACCTGGGTACACAATGAACCACCTCTATAAAAACACTAAAAATGTTCAACAATGATAATATTGCAATTTTCACTTTGTAAAAAAACTTATTTTCTATCAAATACTATAAAAAAATATTACTTAACACTTTTTAATTGATAATGTATAACATAAATATACCTCAACTTTAAGTTAACTAGCTAAAATGGCATTTTAGTTTTGCTATGTTGAGAAAAGTACTGATAACAATCGCTGTAACATGCTGTACGCATGCCTAGTTTTATAATCAGGCATACCACTCTAGAAATCGAAAATACACTGAAATTCCAGGTGGTTCATTGTTCCCTGGTACATTGAATCAACATGACATTTGCAACAAAAATGGTTTTTTATAACTTAATCCAATATTTCAAAATCTTTATCTCATTACAATATTGTAGTTAAGGCCCAAAACAAAATAAATCGTAAGTACATTTATTTTTAAATTGCCTTATTTCAATTAAAAAACGTGTTTGTATTTTAGGTAAATTTTTTCTTCAGTGCATCAAAAACAGTTTTTTTTCAGTTTTCTCTGTAAAGAATAAATCCACACGTCTCAAATTTATGGACGTAGTGTGATTACGCAAACTTCATTTATATTTAAAATTAGGAGAATTTTTATTTAATTGTTTCTGAGAAAATTGGAATGGTTTATTGAAAAAACTGGTACATTGATGGCCACTCTCCCCTACTTATATATAAGAGTGTTATATCTTGGATAAAAAAATTTTTTTTTTTGTTACTAATAATTAGTTATTTTTAACTAATTTATAATTAGAGAGTAATAGAAAGAAAAATTATTAAACAACAGTATTTTCATTATTTATAAATTAAAAAACAAGTTGCTGATGTTCATAACAAAGATGATAAAATCTGCTTTAATGACCACTTTCTCCGATTTATTATCACAAGTTGCAGCCGTGTGAGGAAAGCTATAAACTCTCCGACACGGTCATTAATATGATAATTATATAAGGTTGTTCTTGAGTAAAATGACAATCACCTATTCAGAAATTAGTATCATTATAGTGCTCGTCAAATTCCGAGACTAGATTGTGATTACACTTTCATCAAGTTTCTGGGGAAACTGGACCGTCTCGAACATAAACCACGTAATAGGTTTGTCATGAGCGTTATAATCTTACAGACAGTGAAGGAAAGGGGTCGAGAATTGATAACTGTCACGAAAGCGGATAATGAGACGGATATGGTAGTTGATGATGGGAGTGCAAAATGGAAGATAGAGTGACTGGGAAATGGGAAATGGAAATTAGAGGAAAGACAAGTGTTCACTGTTTCGTAGCACACGTCACAAGATCACACAACACATTTGCATTTCTATCTAGAATTATACAAAACAAGAACTTACCTACAATTATTAAATAATTAACAAAAATGTCAAGAATGGAAAAAATACTAAAAAGATCTTATGATTTTTTGCATAATTGTTTCGTCATTTATTAAAACGGAAAAAATCTTGAAAAATTTAGCTAATTATGAAAAAAATTTTAAATTACAAAATCTATTTTATAAACATTTTTATATAAATGCAGAAACAAGAAAGTTGAAGATAACTTTTTTTAATATCGGAAATTAGAAAACAAAAAGATGTTTATGTTTAATTTAAAAACATTTTGCTTCCAGATGCAGGAAGTAAATTTAAAAAAATTAAAAATTTTAATTATTGTAAAATTTGAAAATCCCGTTTTATTCTAGAAAATTTTGATAAAATATAAACTTTATACAATGAAAGGGAATCACTTTGCAAAATAGATAGCCTTTTTATTTTTCAGTTTTTAACGCTCTATAAATATATAAATGTACATGTATCAGACGTGTGTCTCGGCAATTAGGAAAGAGTCGTGAATCTTCGTATAAACGAATGACACATTATAAGGAAAATAAATGACATGGAGAGGGAAGGCCCTTGGCGAAAAATAAAAGTAAAGTTTCGGTTGTGCTCGGTCTTGTTGCTCGTGATCGTGAGACCAGGAACCTGTGCGTCATTCTCAAGTCTGTGGCTGAAAGGCAGAATAACATAACTGCATTTTCATAGTTTTGAGAAAAACCTGTTTTTGTTTATTTTCTTGGTTTTGTAAAATTCGAAAAACCAACCAATATTTTTGGTGTTTGGCATTGTATCCTATTTTCTAGTGTAGATTTTACATCGGTTTATCAATTTTAATAAAATATGAACGCTTCAAAGAAGAATATCAATTCTTTTTTTCGATTTGAATGCAGTTATGCTGTTGTGTTATTAATTATTTTCTACGTAAATAAACATTTAAATCACTGTTCTGTTATGGAACTTTAAAAAACATTACTAAATAAACTCAAATTTGATGTTATCTCAAATTCGATAAAATGTTAGTTATGATGTTATGCCTTTCAGCCACATAAGTATACCGCCAGTAATACTTAGGTAATATATTAATTTCAAATTAATAGTGAATTAGCAAGTACAAGTGACACAAAAAAGTTTCTAATCATTTTTTTTTATACTTTTTGTGATACGTAGAGTGGCGTTTTTTTTTGTCATACGTTGAAAATGGTGTTCACTAAGAGTTCCGAATGACCAGGTTGAAGGGCTGAGCACTTCCGAGGCGTTATTTTTGGATTAAATTATAAAAAAAGGAACTTCAGAGAATCTGGAAGTTTAGAACAAATTTAAGAAGGATTTTCGTGAGATGTTCGAGAATTGATCCCCTGCGAAAAACCACTGTGAAATCTCTTCATGCCAAGGAAACTCCACTTCCGGTCACCACGTGGCGAGCGATAAGTTTTTAATATTTGTTTTATTGTTCTGTTTTAAATTTCTGAATGAACTGATAGTGTTTAATACACTGCTGAATGTTTGATCTGGTAAATTACGTTAATTTTGCCTATTTATTGTTGAATATTATTGATTTTTATATCTTTTGATAACCAGATGTATGAGTATTTTTTAGTACGAGAATTAATTTATATTTGTAAAGGGATCCCTAAATTTGATGTTTGTGTTTTTTTTTTATTTAATTTTTGATATCCTGAAATAATCCTATATAAGAAATCTGGTAGCCTTTGGAATGTAACGCTGGTCGGAGAAAGAGTGAGAAAGATTATATTAGGTAGCTTGAGGAAGAAAGATAGTAGATAAAGTTTGTCCGTTTGTAACGTAGTAAGAGAGAGAGGAAGAACAGAGACAGAGTGAGAGAGATAGAGAAAGAGAATAGCAGCTTAAAGATAGTTTAAGGCCTGGCGATGTCAGTATAGAATTTTGAGTTGAAGGTGTATTTTTCTTTAATAGGTAAGTTTTAGATACCTAACTATCAATTTTCTTAATTAATTTTTTAAATAATTTTTTTACATTTCAATAAAAAACGGATAACTGAAACAAAAATTACGAAATGACGTTAATATTCCACAATAGAAAACAAAGTTCTAAACAAATGTCTAGATTAATACGCAACCGAACAAAGAATAATTATAAAATTCTAGAAAATAATTAAAAATTGCGGAAAATAATTAATAAATAATTGGAAGAAATAGTTGAAAAATGACGAGAATAATTAAAAAATTAATGAAAATATGTGAAAAATAACGAAAATAACAGTGAATTAAAAACAAAATTCGAAAAATGACTAAATTAATAGACAACTGAAAAAAATAGGTAAAAAAATTATCAGAAAGTAATAAATTTAATAGAAATAATTGAAAATTGAAAAATTAAAAAATTATTTATTTAATTAAATAACTTAATTAATTAAATATTTACGCAATTTTTGTTTACTTTTATATTACATACAATTCTTATTACAGTACTTTATGTACTAAAGGGCATTGTTATTTCTTTTTTAAGACCGTTAACTTGAAAATAAATAAATAAATAAAATTGATGGAATAATTGTTGGAAATAATTGCACATTTAAGAACTGGATTAAAAATCGAAAAAAATAATTAAAATTGAAAAAACTAATTACACTGAGAAAAATGGATGTAAACCGTTAACATCTGTAAGTTAACGCTTAACATATTTATCATTTGACATAGGGACAGTTATCTAGATGTTGAAGGTTAACATCTAGATGTTAAGCTTTAATATGAACATGTCAAAATTTAATATCTTAGATGTTAAACTTTAATATTTAGATATTAAGGGTTACTTTCTTTTCTAAAACATCTAATTTAGAACATTCAGTTTTCTCAGTGTAGAAATGGAAGAATGGAATTGAAATTTCTAAAATATACTTGAAAACTGGAGAAAAGTAATTGAAAAAAGCCGAAAATGAATAAATATAGAAGAATAAAATTGAAAACTGAAAAATGGAAATAAAAATTGAAGAATGGCATAAAAATTTAAAAGATAACGAAACAATTAAAATTCATATTTCTTACAATTTATTTCAATCCTATTAAAAGCAACAATCTTAAATAATTGTTTTATAATTAGGGAAAGGTGGGGTAAGATGGGGTAGCTGGGTAACATGGAGTACCTACTTTTTTTTAAAATATAGTATTTGTAAAGAACTATGTCAATGCTGTTTTGTAGGTTTCTTTTATCTACTTTAATGTGCCACTAGACATGATTCGTATATAAGAATTCTCGGTATAATAATAAAAAATTAGCTTTTTTTATGATTGAATTTTAATTACCACTATTTAAAATGCGTGACTGCTTGTCGTATACCATACTATTTATAAGCAAAAATTTTGATATCTTTAATTTTTGATGAAAGGAGCATTTTAAAAAAAATTATGAATAAAACAATAAAACAAATGAAAATATTAAGATTAACACTGCTTCTATTTCAAAGGACCCTACTGATAGTGTTACACTGTAAAGCAGGTGTCTTATTTTAAGACATTTATATGGTCATTTCTAAGACATTTTTGGGTGTCTTAATTTTAACCAATGAGGGTGCGTCTTTCATAATTATTAAGCAATGAAATAATTTGAAATTAATGTAAGACACTTTCTAAATATCTTTTGTTTTAAAAAAGACACCCTTAAGACACCTGTCTTTATAGTGTATATTGGGGTGCATTGAGTGTATTAATTGTGTTGAATAATGGCATTTCAATTATTTCGATATTCCATTTTCTTTATGTCTTAATACCTTCTCTTCTGTATGATTTTTTGTAGGATTATAAAAGAAGCCATAGATGTTAAACGAATCTTCAAAAATACGGACAATTTGTTTTTTTTTACTAATGAACTAATACAATCAATTTCTAATGTAAAAGATTGTTGAAGGGTGCGCTATAACAAAGCTGTAACCGTCAATTTCTTTTAGGTTACTTTTGCACCCTATTTGACGTTTTTTCATGAGTTTTTTTGTTTTTTGTTCGGTTGACTACATGAAATTATTATTTTAATATCTCTTATAATAATGATTAAGACTCTTAATTAACAATACAACGACATTTATTGCAAAATAATTAGCTCTAAAAGTTTGAGTGTCGCACAGTGGTATAAAAGTAATTACTTTTGGACAAAAATCTGCCTACTCCTCAAATTTCAACCGATTTAAAAGATTTTTTTTTAAAATACTCAGGAAGGTTAGCACTACTAGACACCTCTGCCTAAAAATGGTAAAAATTAATATTAACCTAAAAAAATGTTGGTCATATTAATTCCAAAAATTAAAATTTTAGTAATCATCTGAAGCACATTTGCAGTCTATACTCAAAAACAGAATTTACAGAAATACTATTTAAAAAAATAAGTAATTTTTGTGTTTCTTGACACAATCTTACAGGCTGAATATTGATAATTAGTATATTAAACATTGGTATTACCAAAAAAAAGGTTTTATAAAAATTTCTTATTTAATTTAAAATTTTTCACCGAACCGGAAGTATTGATTTTGCTGTTTTACATTTTGATAATATGACGTAAGATTTATTCACAATGACGTTAAAAGAATTGTAAGTACTTATTTATTATAAAAATCAGTCATTAACACCATATATTTTGATGAGATATAAATAGAAATTTCAAATTTAAGGCAACTTTTTGAGGTTGATATTAATCATTAATATTTTTAGGCAGTAATGGCTGGTAGTGCCAACCTTCCTGAGTATTTAAAAAAAAACTTTTGAATCGGTTGAAAATTGAGGAGTAGGCAGATTTTTGTCCAAACGTAATCACTTTTTACGCACTGTGTGTCGTCCTGGCGGTTACAGCTTTGTTTTAGCGCACCCTTCAGTTGTTAATATATTCTTTTCAATTCGCTTTTTAGAAGCTTCACTCATTTTTTAATTTCAAGTTTTTATCTTAATTTTTTATCGTCACATCATCATCATCATCATTCAGTTAAATTTTATCTTAATTACTAAACATGCCTTGGGACTTTACATTGGAAAAGTTATATTGGATAAATCGTTAAATATTTTTTTATAAATTTCTTTATCATTGTCATCTTTTAGATCTGTGTCACTCACTTTGGCGCGCATAGCGCGCACTTTTGTAGTTCTAGTTTAAATAAATTGGATTCATTTGTTAACTCTATCTTTTGGATTTTTATTGTATATATGATGTATGTTAGGAACTCAATTGGATAATTCATTTTGATCGAAAAGTTAATGTTTAGCAAGGTATAGTTCTAATTCCTTGTTGATTAGTAATTTGTATATTTAATGTTTAATTAAATTATATCTATTGTTAAGGACATCATAATGGTCATATTTTATTGATTATTGGCTTTATTTAATAGTCATTAGAGTCTTCGAATTCATTTTGTTTCAATCTAGTCTTTCGTGGTAATTATCATAGCAATTTTAGTAAATTAAAATTAAATTTTTTTTTGTATTGATTTATTTTCAAAGAGAAAGAAAATTATTACAACAAGTCAATCGATTTCTTTAGAAACAAGGAATATGATTTTTTATATATCAAGTAAAATTTATATGTTAACAATTTTTTTTTTTTTTTTGAAAAAAATTAAAATTCAATGTAAAGTTTATTAATGATTATCGTTATTCATGAAATAAAATGAACGTAATTCTCGGTTTGTTTCTTACATTTAAAAATATTATAATACTAATACCAATAATTTTAGTAAAAGGTTTTGAATTTTTTTTTACTTTCTTTCTTTGTTAATCTGATCGTAAGTAATTGAAGCCATAAATATCGAGGGAAATAAAAATGCCACGTTTCCATAAAGTAATTTTTTCAAATTATTAAAGCTAACAGTAAAAAAGCACACCTGTGTACTTTACTCTCATTTATGAATCGTTAAGCTAATTTTTCAATGTACTTCAATTTAAAATTACACATGAAAAATTCTTTTGTTTGTCCCAGGAATAACAAAGCTTAATAGCATTAACTTTTAAATGATATTTGCAAAAACATGTGTATCCTCACTAAAAAAAAAACTTTTAATTCCGAGATTTTACATGAAAGCAGATATTAAACCTTTTATTAAATTTGGTGGAAAACCTATTGACTTTCAGATGAAAACAATCGTAAAGCTTTTTATTTCCGCTAATTTGACTTTCATAATGTAAATAACAGAATTATTCCCTACAAAAGGGCAATTTCAGAATTAAAATTTTATGTAGAATAGAAGTTTTACAGTTGCTGGATATATTTTCGGAGCAGGATTTTATAAAATAGTATAGGTTAAAACAAAAAATTATTATTAAAAAAATACGATTTGTAAAATTAATATAAACAATTTTTTTATTCTGCTTTTTAATTTAAGTTAAATTCATATTTTTATTATTTTTCAATTATTTTCTTCCAAAACTAAAATCGCGGTTCCAATTCGGCAGACAAAAATTAAAGATTTTCGGCTGATTACGAATCCATTAATAATTTTTCAAAATTCAAAATGTTGGATCAAATATGGTGAACAATAATAACACAAATTTCACAAGGTTAATGAATTGCAGTGTTTAATGATTTTTGGGTCGCTGATTACGAATTCTTAAATGATTTTGTTATTAATTAAATGTCAAAAATGTTGGATTTTTCCGCTATATGAATCCGACATTTTAAGTATTAAAAAATTATTAACGGATTCCTAGTCATTAACCTAAAAAATATATATATTCTAAACTTCAATTTTATTCATAATTTTTAGGTTCTATTCGAAAAATTGTATCCGCCATTTTGAATTTTCAAAAATCATCAAAGGTTTGTAATCAGTAGCTTAAAAGATTGATAAATTCAAAGATTCGATGATTCTGTCAAAATTTTTTATTTTTGTCCGCCATATTGAATCCGTCATTTTGAGTTGTGGAAAATCGTTAATGAATTCGTAATCAGCGATAAGAAAATCCCAAAACACTGTGTTTCTTAATATTAAAAAAAAAATTTATTTCGTCTGTCATATCAAATACGCCATTTTGAATTATAAAAAATATTATCAGATTCGTAATCGGACTTTCTCAAGAAACCCAGTATTTTGAAATTGATAAATTTTAATGTTTGGAACAATTTTATGAAAAATTTCTCATAACAGAACCAACCAAACTATCAAGAGAACAAAGAATAAAAATTTTGACTCAGGAGACGAATCCGTTTAAAAAAGATTTATTCGAGAAAATGTGTCACGTACTTTTGTGACATAAGTCAGTGAAAAATGGAATTTAACTGTATTTCCAAGTAAATGGAAAATCGACTGGGTGCAAACACCTCGGCAGAAATAGCTATTTATGGAAATTTGAATTTCTATTCCGGTAGTAATAAGTGGAGCCCTTTGAACCCTATTCTGCAATATATGTCACAAGTGAAACACTTTAAACCACATTTCGGTATATATGTCGTACTTTCTATAAGTGTAAAATTTACAGCCCTTCTATTTAACACCCTCCGTCTTCATAGAGTATTTTTTAAGCACCTGCTATAATTCAACCGCTGCAATTTCCGGGTGCAGTCGACGAACGAACGAGCTCGTTGAGCTTTTTCACAATTGTTGCCAAACCCCTATTCCTCGACACACACAAATACAATCTCCTCCTCTCTTTTTTTTTCCTCCTGGATGAGTCTCTTTCTCGATCCTTCACCTCTCCACGTCATAGAACACAATATCTCTTTCCACTTTAGAGTTCAGAAAGCGACGCACCTTCGCTCTCGAGGGAGACATGATTTGTGGCAAGCTGCAGTGTTGGAACATCATTTCACGCAGATAATTTCTAAAACTCAAATTATCCCGATTCTCACTCTATTTAATTGTTCCCTGTGAACATCAGCTAACGAGAATTGCTAATTTCTCAGGAAAAATGTACGGTCTGCATATATGTGTAATTTGTAACTGAATTTAACGAGTTTTTCTTTTTTTTAAATAAAAAGAGTAGAGGGTTAAAAGATTTGAATTCATAAATTTTGTTACTAGACGTGTAAAGCTTTTAGAATATTAGGCGTGAAAAGAAATGTCCTGGAATTAATGCTTTGTAGAAGAATTTTTATTCGTAGGAACTAATTATTCATATACTTGCGTTGTGTTCGGTTTTCGAAATTTTGGTTTATTGCATGGCAACAGTGGAAGGGAAGAAAAACGATTCGGAAAAAGTAGGAGTATTATCAACCAATTAGAAAAATGCTAGAAATATAGATAAATGCGTTTGCTCAATATATAAATTTAAAAAATGAACCGTGTTTTGTTTAGTTTAGTTTTATGTGCATCAGGACTCATTTTTTTAGAAAAGTGAGTTTGCATTGTTTTCAGGTCTAAGCCCTAAGCAAATTGAATACGCGTACGGGACCAGAGCATGAGACAGAAAAGGACAGAAACAGTCTCTGTCCTTTTTTATCTCATGCTCTGCTCCCGTAACCGTATTCATTGTGCTTTGAGCTTTGCAGTCATATCCTATCCTAAAAAGGAACAGACGTTGTGATTAACTTCAGACGTGTAAGACTTTTTCGTGACCTCTTATTGGTAGATATAATTAGTGATGCACTTCAAGACAAGATTATCTTGCATTTGTTTCAGATATCTCGAAATATCGAGAAGTTTGTTAACCCAAGATTATTGAATATTCAATTGTTCAAGACTTGACTAATCTTGATTCAGATAATAAAATTTTTTTAATAAATGTAATAGATACAATAAATGCATCCAAAGTCGTTATTGTTTCTGTCTCCATCAATTTTTAATCATTTCAACAAAATATGTAGTAATTAAAAAAGATTTGTAAACGATCTTTCAATTAAGGACGCTTATACCCTCAAGCGGTTCTCATTCTATCGGACCATGATACTCAATATTTTTTTAATTCCATTTCGTCTTATAATTTGGTTTCTCTATAGTATTTTGTAGTTAAAATCATTACACAAACAAATATTATTGAAAAGAAATTTTTTTTTTTTAAAATTACAACTTTTTAAAATTTTGTATTCCTGATTATTTCAAAAAAGTGAAGGATTTCTACCCTTAAATAACATTTTCTTAACAATGGAACGGTAAATTAATTAAATATTATTGTAAAAGCTGTATTCTATTACAGTTTAAAATATATTAGTTTTTTAAAAAAATGTGTAGAACTGTGTTTTTTAAATTAATCAAAATATAGTCATTTTGCGCGTTTTGTTACTTTTTCCATGTAAAAGTCCCAACTTTATAAATTTATATCTTAAAAACAGAACGGTAAAATTTAATAAAATTATAACAGTACATGTAAAGTAATGCATTTATTATGTCATTGAAATTTTATAAGAATCTGTAGAAATTGGTTTTTTGGATAAACCTCCTTAATAAAAAAAAATTATTTTAGCTTAATTTTTACTGTTAAGATTAGTATTTATATTTAAATAAGTATGTTGGAAAATAAAGTTACTTGCTGCTGATTAATATTTAAAATACAAATTTACTGAAAGAAAATATATAACAAATTTCAATAAAAAGATTTTCAATCGATCGTCACAATTTGGATTATATTTTAGGAAAAGCGTCTCAACTTGGGAAACCTTGATGTAAAAAAAATAATTAATCTCAAAAAAGAGTTCATTTTTTATATAAAAATACAAATATATACAAATCATTTAACTATCATGTGGGGTTATGAAAATTTTTATTTTCTTATAAATTTCAGGTTGTGTTGTAATATTTTAAAATAAATATAAGCGGAATATAAAAATTCATTTAAAAGCTTTAAATATTAGGAATTATTTGCTACATAGGAAAATATGCTACATTTTAAAATCTAAAAATAAAGCTAAATAAATAAATCTAAAATAAATCTATACTGAAAAGAAAATTTTGAGTCAGCACAATTTTAAAGCAAAACTTTTTTGAAGATTGTTATATTGTACAAATTAAGTAAAATGTTATTTTGTACAATTGCTAAAATTAAAGATTTTTAGGTTATAATATATAAATATTTGATTTAAATAAATAAATTGAAAAGGTATTATCAATTTAACTGATTAATTTAATTAATTAAAGTTTAAATCTTTTTAATTTCATCAATTCTACAAGATAATGTTTAATCTAATTTGTATAATATAACAATCTTCAAAAATGTTTTGCGTCAAAATCATTTTGACACGAATTTTTTCAAGAATCTTGGTTAAAACAATACAACATCAATATTTTGTCTTGGCAGACGATACAAATTCTCGATCTTGAAATTCTCTTGTTTATTCTCGCTTGAATGCATCACTAGATATAATCGATAGTTTTCGATTTCGACTTTCTGATTTTTATAATAATTTTTATAGTAAAATATTATTATTTAATTTCAAACTTACTTTACATGACATTTTATTATTTTGGGAATTTAAAACTGAGGTTTGACTTTGAAATTTATGAAAGAAACACCTGACGACAAACTTCAGACGTGTAAAACCTTTTATCGCTCTCTCTCATTGGTCAACAATATCTTTGATATTTATCGATAGGTTTTTGTTGTTATTTTGGTGGTAGTTTGCTAAGAATAATATTTTAGGTTAGTGTGCATCACGTGTCAATCTTCTGCAGATTTATATAGGTGAGTAATAATAACAATGTTTTTCATTGTTTTCTTTTTATTTAATTAATTTAATTATATTTAACTATTAATATTATATTGAAACATAAAATTAAGTTAGTAATTTTGCACTTTCAATGGTAAAGTTTATGGTTTCGAGTTTTTTTTGTGTTATTATTTAGGTTCAGTCACATGACGATCCTCGTTACATTTGATGACAGGTGAATAATAATAATTATAATAATATTTTCATGACCTTCTTTTTTTTAATTGTAAATTAAAAAGGTAGATTCAGTTCCAGTGGACGGATTTTTATCTTTTTTTTTTTTAAATTAAAGGTAATTAAATTTCCAATCAACCATTTGTACAATATTTTTTAATCCAATCATCCCCATAAACGCTAGTGATGATTATTGATTATTATTGATTGCGCTAGAATAAATTTTTTTAACATTCGATTCATTATTGGTAATTAAAGTTTGATCTATTAGGATTTAAATGAGTAGTCATTTAACAAATTCGGTTGAAAAATATCAGAGTTATAAACATTTCAGTACAAATGTGATAATTTGATTTTTTTCGCATATTTTCAGTATTTTTCTTCCTCAATAGAGGAAGTATTGTTTTACCCTCAAATTATCGATTGCGACTTTTTGACATATCTCGACATATTTGGACCTCAGGATGTCGAAAATGAAGTTTTTAAAAAATGTCCGTGTGTATGTGTGTCTGTGTGTCCACATTACGTTTGGCCTAATATCCCGAAAACTATAATACATAGAACTATCTTTTTTTACGAAATTATAGATCCCTTAGGGGGAAAAAATATGATATACGTTTGAACCCGATTAATCAATTTAACTATTTTTTTCGCATTTAAAATTTTTAAAAAATCGTTTTCTTGCAAAATTGTATATTTTAAAAAAAAAAAAAGTTAAAATGTAAGTATTTTTTCGTTTCATTTTTTGAAAACGCATCGATTGAGCTATTAGCGAACACTCTAGTGCAATTTAATCCAAAGTTATTAGCATTTTAAAAATCGAAAATTTTGAAAATCTTGTATTTTAATAATTTGATTTTGATGCTTTATTACAAACTTCAATATATTTTTAGTAATATGTAGGTAATTAAAAAACTCATCGAATAAGCTGTTTGAGAACATTCTACTGTATTTATGTTCGAAATTATCAAGGTTTCAAAAATTGAACTTTTTTATAAAAATTAATATTTTTGTTTCTTTTTTTGTTTTTTATATAAATTTTATGAAGAGTAATTTTTTCTCGTTTTGTAGACAATTCAAAAATGCATCAATTGGAGTCATACGTCTGTTTGTTTACATTGTTTACATATTTTCGGTTGAGTAAAGCAGAGGTAAAAGTGAATTTCGCGATAAATAAAATGACTATGAATTAATATTATTAATTGACACGTTCGGTGTGGTATCTTATTTTAATTTTTTCCTGTCGTGTTTTTCTGAAATCTTTGAGAGTGAAAACCTAACCTCAAATACTGTTCTGACATTTATTATCTTTTGAGTTGTTTTTTTTTGTTTTGTTCTCTAAATTTAAGTAGCTTTTTTTCTTCATTATAAATTTCATAATTCTCAAAATGCCAATTTATTCAAACTATAAATATATTAAAAAAATTCGATAGGCTCTAAATTTAATTTACTTAAATATTAAACAAAATTTAATTTTAATAAAAAATTATTTAATTAATTTCAATTAACTATAAATTGAATCAGCCTCAAATTCCACTGCATTCGAATTTTTAAATCGTTTCTGCCATTGATTTATTAAAAATTAAACGGTATAAAATTTCAATTATTTAAATTTTCCATCTCAAATTTTATTATTCCTAATTTTTAGTGATAACAACTTTCAAGGTGTAAATTTCAGTCAATTTTAATGTAAATTTATTAATGAGAACAAAACTTAACCTATCTAAACTTCAACTAATACAAACGTCAATAAGTAAAAATTGTGATTTTGTGTTGAGAATTATTTTAAGATTTTCATTATGAATTTAGAATTTTTAAAACAACTAAAAATAATATTGTTTTCATGACTAATTCGTAAGTAACTTAACTCTTTCCAAAAATTCTTGTATGCATACTTCTTTGTTATCCATTTAATTATATTAATTATTATGTACTATAATATTTTATATAAATTATATATTTTGTTTTAAACACGTAATTTTTTACATACAAAATATATTTAAAATATAACTTTTAATACAAATATATTGTGAATTAAAGAAACCAACAATGTTTTTTATTCTAAATAATGTGTTATTATGATCCTATCATAATTGTAATTGTCAATAATAAATGCATTTATAGTGAACTTATTTTTTCAAAAAAAGCAAAATAAGTTAAATACACAAAGGTATAAGAAAATAAGTTTAAAATTGTGTTTCATTTGTAGAATATGATATTCTTATTTTATTTTATTGACTGATGGATCCTGCCATCTGATTAAGTATAAATGAAATGTACTAAGTGAAAGAAAAGATGAGTGAGAGAGAGAAATTAATGAAAATATAAATACTCGTACTGACGAAAAATGACTCAGAATATCATTATCTTTGAATTTATAATCACGGCTTTCTTAACTTATAGTTTTAATGTAATAAAAATATGGAGTGACTTTTACTTTATTAAATTATATCGTGCCAGATGAAAAATTGAGTGATTATTTATTTACATCATCCCTCACGCATTAAGATATACTTTTACATTGCTAAAATAAAACATTTTGACTTGTACGTAAAACAACATTTTTTAACTTATTTTTATGTCTTTAAATTATTTTTGCTTTTACTCATTTGGCTTCTCCCCCGTGGTTTATTGTTTTGATCTTTTATGATGGGAATCACTTAATTGGGGTTCAGACTTGGTTCGTACAATGTCCAGAATGTCTAGAGAATTCTCAATTTAAAATTCCCAGATTTTAGATAAGTTTCCTGGTTTTGTTCGACTTAATCATTCATAACTGTACTATTTAAATATAAAATGAGTTTGAAGAAATATTAAGTTAAGTTTGCAAAATGGAAAGAATCTTTAAATTGTATTTGAAACACTCATTTTATTTACGTAAATTTATAAACAAAAAGAGACTTTCTGCTTAAAGTGATAAAAGAACAATTCTTTTCCTAGTCTTAAGCATTTGCAGAGCGTAAAGTTCACGCGAATAAGTGATCAATCTTAGAATGTTAATATTGAAAGGTGAAAATTATGCAAGATGGTAAATCACAAAGACTGTCTTCTATTTATTAAGCTTCCTATTAGTTTCAATTTAAAGCATAAGGCATTTCTCAAAGAGTAGTCTAATTATCAGAGCTGATATTATCATTAAAATTTAATTAGGATTGAATTTCCCGTTATCGAATAGTGTTACCTGACAAGTCGATACCTAGATCCTACATGCTACACTAAGTTTTATTTCAGGTGATGATAAAAAGAGGTTTTACGATATTGCAATACAATTTTGTCGATAATTTAATGCCAAGTCGTGGCAAGTGTCAAATAATGCGTATAATGCAATTTAACGTCAGTTATTTTACTAAATTAATAAATAGTAATTATCAATTTCACTCTCGGTAAAGAGATTGTATTAAATACGTCAATCCAGCAGGTACTAATTAATGGAAATATATAGATTGGTGAAAATCGTATTATCTGTAATTTCCGTCATTCTGAGAAAAGCGATAAATAATTAGGATAAATATTACGAATAATGTTATTGATGTAATTAGCGATAATGTTCGTATTTTAATTAATAAATACTAAATAGTAACATTGTACCTTCTATATCTTTAATTCATTTATTGCGGGAATTAAATGTTACTGTTTCAGTTGTTTAAATTTTAATTATATAAAAAAGTATTGCCGAATAAAAATAATTTTACTGTTTCATAATGCGCATTTTATTAATTATTCCGTATTTTTTATCCAGAGTTCCACCGTCCAAAAATTTTAACATTCCAGGTTCTGCTGTTTTCCATTCCGATTTCCATTAAATCAAATTCTAGATTTGACAGTTCTACGTCCCGCAATTCATCTATTTTGAATCCCCAATAATTTTATTTTTCATTGCAACATCCCCAATCCCATTATTTTAAAATTTCTACATTCCAAATCCCGGTATTCCCCATTACAATTTCCACGAATCGAAATTATGAACCCATTTCCGAACCCCACCATCTGACCCATTCTACATTTCAAAAATCCGAATTTCCTTATTCTAATTCCGGATTCTACTATTCTACATTTTAATTTCTGCCACCCCGAAAACTATCATTTCAGATTCCAAAAATCTGTAGTTTACAATTCCACATTTCCGTATTCTGGATTCCACTATTCTATATTTTAATTTCCACCATCTCGAATCTCACGATCAAATTATTTCAAATTCCGAAACTTAAGATCCCGCCACCGCAATTTCCACGATTCTAAATTCCGCTATTCTGAATTCCATCATTTTACACATCTCGTCATCTTGGATTTTACCATCCTGAATTCACACAATTTTCCATCATCCAAATACTACTATTCCACATTTTCATATTCCGGGTTCCACTATTCCACATTTTAATTTCTACAATCCAATTATCTCGAATTCCGAATGTCACCATTCTGACTCCAGGATTCTACGATTTGAATTTCTCTATTTCGATTCCACCATCTCTCAAATTTGGTCTTATCGGATATAACTGTTACGAATTTGCACAAATCCGCATCCCTAGTTCCACCATTTTGCATTCCCTTAATCAGAATCCTACCATCTTCTACATCTTAAATCTCGCAATTCCCTATTCCGGTTCTCACTTTTCTTTATTTCTTTCATCACCTTACATATTTGGACATTTTGGACTAAACATTTAAAAATTCCGGAACCCAGAATTCCAGATTTCTCATTCCTCATTCGTGTTCCCATTTTCATGAATTCCTCCATTGCGCACTTCCACATCCTAAATTCTAGGTTTCGTCATTCCCCATTCTAATTTACTATTTCAGATTTCTCATTCCAACTTTTCCAACTTTACAATCCCAAATTTTGAATCCCAATAACCCAGATTTAACCGTGCTCCATTACGTATTCGATTCTAGACAACCAACTGTGGCATTAAGAGATTCGAAATATGTGGTGGTAGAAACCAGAATTTGGAATGATATAATTCGAGTATATCCCTTTTTCTAGTAAAATTAAATATCTTGGAATTAAGAGGATAGTGAAGAGATTGAGGAAACATTCGCTTTAAATAAAATGCACATATTTGACAAATTAGAATAAATTGTTCTTGATAACTTTATCGGAAGATAGATACTCTCCAAAAATCAAAGTAGATGAAACTCATTCGGAAACAAGTTTAGACACAGTTGTTAATCAAATACCAACGGATAGAAAGGAGTCACACAGAAATTTAACCTTTAGATCCCGTTCCCGAACCTTTTAGGAAACTTGACGATTGGCGGCCTTGTACGGTAATAGCCGACGATAATCATCCCTTTTAAATTGAGCTTTGTAGTACACTGTTACATGAGATAGCAGAATCCAGAATGGTTTTACTAAACCTGGGGTCTTATCACGTATCTTGAAAACGAAAACCAATACAAAAGTTTCGCAAACAAAAGCGAAAACGAAATCGCAAATTCGCGAAATTGTGTTTTCGGTTTCGTTTTTAAAATTACGTGATAACCACCCTGGAAGGAAAGATTTCGTTACTAAAATTAACAAAAGGACGACCTCTTCGCAGGTTTAGCTGACCAACTTAAGCAAATCAGTGAACAAATTTACCCCTTGAAAGCGTCTTTGGACGTCGTCTCTGGAAGATTGGATAATATAGAAAAATCTATTTCAGGTGCCTTGGTTTGTGTTAACACGCTGGAGAACGATGTCAGAGATATAAAAGTTGAGGTAGACACTTTGAAGTCAAATATTATTTAATGTACTGACTACATGATGTCTAATTGCATGCGCGAATTGTCGCACCGCAACAGTAGAAAATCTAATTTGGTAATGTTAAATCTATTGGAATCGGACGATCAAACATCTTTTGATGCAAATTCGAATTTAAATAACAATTCTACTACTGATATGAATTTGGTTTTGAACATGTTAAACACAGTATTACCTCAGGACACACAGAAAATAATTTCAACGACACGTCTCGGTAAATTTTCACTAATTACGCCACAAATAAGACCACGTCCTCTGCAGTCACACTGCCAGTCGACTCATCTGTCAGAACGATTATTTCTGCCTTCACGAAACTTTAAAAGTTCCAAGCAGTTGTTGCTGACCCGTTACCACCAAACCTCTCAATATCTTGGGACAGGATTCCAAAGCAGTCAGAAGAATTCAAGAGGATGCGCATCTTTTTGAAGGAAAGATTATCAAAAAAAGAAACTGGACTTCGGATAATATACGTGAATGGAGAATCGAAAATCATATCTTCTAAAGGGTGACTCAGCTTTTTATCTCACGCATTCATTGACGGACATTACGAAGAAGGGGAAATGGTGTTTTGGTTGCAGTGTAGACTATTTTCAAAAGTTCTACGAATATCTATGTAGATTTATTGGGGCACTTTTTGTTTAAGTTTTATTTTAATTCTTCCTTTTATCTGATGTTTCTTTTATGTTACTCCAAATTTCAACCACGCTTTTATTATGAACTGCGTAAACTTATTGAGGAAGTATCCACACTGTACCAGTCAGTAATTGTTTGAATTCTTCTAGAATTATATTTCAATATGTTTATTTTCCACCATTTTAATTAGCAAAATTATTTTCGAAGCTTGCAAACTCTTTAATGTTTCACTAATTTGTAAAATCAATGACTATTTCGAATTTACTACTCTTGCTGGTTTTTTCTTTATATTTTTCTGATTCAATATCAATTAGGAATTAATGTTGCAGTTGTTAGTTGTGGAAGTTATTCGCGATTTTTGATAATATTTGATTAATGTTTAAATGATAAACATAAGTTTTCATTTTATTTTACATGATAACCTTGATTTTTTTGCGTAGGATGTTAAGACCAGCTCGCAGGTAGCCCTGCAGCCCGTATTACAGGATTATCCGAGGGTGTCGAATTAAAACTATTTGGGATTTTAAGACCACCCCCAGGGAGAGATAATTAATTACGTATCGCCTTTAGGGCTAACCTTATATTCGATCGCTATCGCCTAAACGGTATTTTTCAACATACGGGTACTACCTCTGTTGGCTACAATCGAGATCTTTGACCCCCATAACATACTGTATGAAAGTATGCCGCTTAATCCTCTTTGGAACGAGTCATTAACAGGATCATATTCTTCAGTGTAACTTCGCAATTTACATCAGCGAATATAACTTGTCTAGACAAGTCAGTCAAAGCTTACAGAATCCCATCGCTTACATATAAAGAGTATGTGCTTTGCGTCATTCTTCGAAAACTGGCAGGTACACACTATCCTAATTTTCTTGTTTTTTAAAGCGCTCCAAGTACGAGTTAAAACACCTGTGACCTGAGAGCGCTGGTGTAAGGTAGTACTTTGACTAGTCCGTGCTTTCTGTCAATCCAGGTAGCGAGTGTTGATATCAGCCGATGTGTTTATAGACCTTTTTCCTGATAACATTAATTAATAATTTAATTACATTGGAAAAATATAGCTTGTAACATCTGAAGTAGTATTTGGCATCAATATAATCAAACTATTAATTAATTTTATCTCATTCAATAATCACGAATTGAGTTTAGGTTCGTTATCTTATGTTAAATTAGCTTATTTTGAATTCATTGCGAAGTTTTATGAAGCCTTATGAATTTATGATTTGTACAGTTTTATGAACATTTATTCTAACGTTTCAGCAGTAGGGAAATACTTTTTTTGTATCTATCAAAGTCTCATAACAAAATTTAAAAATTAGTCATAGTGCTCGCTTGATAAACGCCGGGCAGCGGGATCGAAGGATCTAATTTAAGCTGGTCTCCCACCCTGTAGAATTACAGGGATTTTCGCTGCGAGGACACCTTCTTTCCGGTTTGAATCCGGTTTCAAATCCGACTTTAACCAAACCGGCGTTAATCAAGGGAACACTGTACTATGGCTCTAGACAAAAATGAAGTATCCCTTCGCTTTCTTTCCCTTCTTCGTAGTAGCGAGAAGAGGTTTGTTTTATATAAGACTCTCGCTCACCATTTTTTTAGTCTCTTGGCTGACGTGACACGAGGTGCATCTCGGACTCGTGTTAGGTTCTTCAAGAAAGGTAGAAAATCTACCTTAATTTGACCTTAAAGGGTCAAAATGGGAAAAACCCAAGTTTACATTCTGGTCAAAAATCAGTTAAGGAATAGCTTTAGACGAAGTGCCACGTTGACGCAATAGAGAATCACGATCGAGGAGGTCGTACTGGATATCCAAAGAACAGAGAAGCCCAGAAAGGTAAAAATATATCAAAGGACGGTCACACAGAAGACCTTTCGGGACATAAAATTGTGCTAAGAGGCATCCACGTCCAAAACCTCTCCTTGATTTCCTTTTAAGAGTGAGAATCTCAATACTTGGTATGTACCCCCTTTATGGGAGTAGAAATATCTTGATCAAAAATAACGTCTCTCAAGTTTATTTATGTGGAGCTGCTGTTCAGTAAATGTCTTGTGTGTCGATGTACCCATACACAATACTGCATTGGTACTGTTCAAAATGTTTAACCCTCTGCCTGCGGTTACTTCTCCCCACTCTGGCACTATTCAAAGAGTTTCCAATAGTCCCCACCAGGCGTCCGAATTGTCGTTTTTTGTCATTAACGGTCATTTCAGTAGACAGGGGGTTAAAGTTATAAGGAAAATTTCTAGTGAGATTTAATTGGGTGGTTTATGGCTTTCTGTAAGCATTGTGAAACAATACTTAATCTGTCATAAAATCTTTAATACAGTTTAAAGTTCCTATTGAGATGGGTTTTCCCCTGTTCTGTAGCTGGTCTCTTTCTCTCTCTATAGGATGGAGCTCAAATCGTTAGTGGGAGCTCTCCCTCCCTTTTGTTTAGCCAGCTAGGGCCTAATGTGATGAGGCAGGGGAGTTCCATTTTGGCCTTCATACAGTTCACATCGGGCGCGCTTTTTCGTGCATTTTGCGACGGTTTCTTAACTGGTTCTCCAACTTTTCTTATTTTTTAGATGTTTCATCCAGAACTCATGAAGATAACATATGGTCCAGCCTTTTCTAAATTGCTAGAGGAAGCCCTCAGTGATTTAGAAAATTGAGAGTGCCTTGTGCGTCATCTACGAATACATCCCTTAAGTTGCGAAGCGTGTTCTTCTGGGATCTCGAAAATCTGTTAGTGGGGACCAATATAGGCGCGCCTATTTGGCCTATATTTATTATTTAGACCCAATTCTACCCTCTGAGGGAATTATTGAACCTCTAGTAAAAGCGTGCAGCGTTGTATGTTATGTAAAGTAGTAAATTTCTAGTTGCGAATGATAAATTCACTTTTTAAGCTTAAGTATTTTGTAAGAAAAGAGATATAGTTAAATGTGACTATGCATTGAATCTAGATATCCGGAAACCTTCTTTAGTTTAAGTTTCTGTTTTTAATTTATGCATTAGATTCACTTTGGTTAAAACTATTCAGAAGAAACTTTGTTGATCAACTAAACTTTTATTTTGTTAATTTCTCGTATTCAACTATATTCTTTTGTTAGAATATAATCAAATTTTTTTTATTTAAAATTCCCGTGTAAATCTTCTTGATTTGAAAATTCTTCTGTTAATTCTAAATAACAATAAATTAATCATAATGATGTCCATTGATGCAATAGATAACCGACCAAAAATCCGTCATTTTCTAAATTTTTCCACCCTGTTATCGAAAAAGATTTTACCACACCTTATATATGGATAGCTAAAAATCAATTTTGCCTATCGGCTTTCTAAATTCAGAAATTTACTTACTTTTCAGATAATTTCAAGCGTTTGAAATGTCCCTTTGGAGAATTGTACTATCGAATACTTGGCCGCCTACAACATATTCACGGGGGTAATGTTGCCGGAAAATTTGTATCGATAGGACGTATATTTCCTATTGGGCGACAACACATCCGGGAATATTATCACCCAATAAGATGCAATTTGCGTATCGCTCTTCATTGAAGATATATCGATTTTAGCAATGTGTAGTGTGAAGTTGATATCGTCAACAAATTTTGATCACCAGATATGTTCAGAACGATTCTGGTTACTAAGTTTTCCAGTAAAAGACACTTTAATACATAAAACCTTCAGTTAGGTTACCCACATTAAAAGTCAGTGGAAAAAATATGGGCAAAACCTAACCGGAATTTGTCAAAGTCGGCGAATAATTTTGATTCAATTAAATATTTCCCATTGGAAATAGAAAGGGGTATATCGAATTTCAGCGATTGGGAATGGAGTCATCTCTTTCGGATATTATGTCGGATGATAAAGACGTGTGAGTGCTCTGACAATTCTAATCGATTTGTTCGCAAACCTCATTTCCTTGCGAGTTTAGTATTAGATCTCTAAACTTAATGGCGAAACTGAACCGAAATGTTTGGTAATCCCTGCTAAGGAAGTATAATGTGCATTTATATATATATGTATATAGAAGCTTGTCAGGCGACTTGAACATCTCGCCAGTAACCTCTGAATGATCCTTGGAACCTGGAAGCGTGCTGTCAAGCGTAAAGGACCACCAGAGCATCTCGTAAATCCATCTTCGACCTCCTTCCGCTACTACTGAGGAAATCCCTTCCCCCTTATCCAGAGATTTCTCTGTCACTTCTCACGCCAAAGCCAGAGAAAGAATCTCTCCCAAGTGTCACGTTCAGCAGGGGACATTTTTTAAAGTACCGACTTTGAATTTATATTAGAATACTCCACCAGCTTTTTCACTGTTTCACTTCGTAAAACATGGATTTTATAAGGTGCGACAATAGCTAGTTTTAAAGAACAACAATCCGTCTTGGAAAATTTAATTTTAACGTGCACAAACAAAAATGCAGAACTTCCAAAGAGCAATAACAGATTTAAGTCCTGCGGGTTTATCACGTGAATTTAAAAACGAATCCGAAAACAATTCTAATTTAGTTATTGATCCTTTTTGTATTATTTAAGAAAAGTGAAAAAAACATTAACACTTTTTATGTCAAAAAATATCTCATATTAATAACAGTTTTGATCTTATAAAGAAACTTGAGAATTTAACTATTCCTGATGACTATGTGTTAATGTCTCTTGATGTTAACTCATTATTTACTAAAATTCCTTTAAATTTAGTTATTAAAGGATTAAAACAAAGGATAACATCATTAGCAAATTGTAAAATGCCATTTTCTGAGATTGTTAAATGTACAAAGTTTCTCTTTGAAAATACGTTTTTTATTTTCAACAACAAATATTATAAACAAATTGATGGTACACCGATGGGTTTTCATTGTTTTATTATAGATACGTTGATGACACGATTGTTTGTATTCATAAAGACCATATCGATTTGATCCTAAATATTTTTAATTCATATAACGATAATTTACAATTTACTCATGAACTCCAGATTGATAATCAAATAAACTTCTTGGATGTTACTTTAAATATCCAAAATAACAAAATAATTAGTAATTGGTATCAGAAGTCATCCTCTTCTGGTAGACTTATTAATTATTTTTCTAATCATCCCAACCAACAAAAATAAATATTGTATACAATCTGGTAGACAGGGCAATTCTTCTTTCACACCATTCGTTTCATAAAGAAAATTTAAATAAAGCTAAACAAATCCTTAGTAACAATGACTTTCCATCTTATTTTTTCAACAAATACATTAAGACCCGTTTAAACAAAATCAGATTTGACAAGAATGATTCGGATCTCAATAATGCCAGATCACTTCTGTATAAACAAATTCCTAAAATTTGTTTACCGTTTAATAATTCAAATTTTCCAAAATTGTCTAGAATTCTATAGTCATATAATATTCATACAATTCCTATTGTTAATAAAAATTTCAAAACAATAGTCAAATTGGGAAAAGATGTATCTGAAAAATAGCAAGAAACGAATGTAGTTTATAAATTTAAGTGTAAAGAATGCCTAGCTACTTACATTGGTGAGACGAAACGCACATTGATTGAACGTGACAACGAACATAAAAAAAGAAAGAATGTTAAACTTGCCGTTCGTGCTCATCAACTAGAGTTCAAACATGACTTCGACTGAAACAATACCACTATACTGGTTCTCGAACCTGACCGGAATAAACGTTTAATTTCCGAAATGATACATATTTTAAATAATGACTCGACTATTAATAAAAAAGAAGACATCTGTTTTCTGAGTAAGAGTTATTTCCCTCTTATTAGAAAACTAAATTCCTAACTACTTTCAGGTGTCTCCCTCTGAACTTGTTTACTTTTGATTTTATTGACCTCTTATATTTTCAGTATACGTGGTGTTCTTCCAAACTTATTTTTATTTTAATTTTAATTTTAGTTTTGACTTGATACTTGTATCGAAATGACGGAAATCTTAACGTCGGCCCTCTCTCTGTTATTTATTATTACTTGTTATTCATTGTATTTTAATTTTGACAGAAATTTTAAATTTGACTAGTTGCAATGTATTTAATTTTACACGAATACGCAGGTATTATAATTTAAATTCTATTTCTATTTCTATTATTATAAAAAAAACTTGTCGCTTTAGGATGGGAAATAAAAACAGAGTTTTAAGGGGGATTATTTATGAGAAAATTTTTTTTTTTTTCGATTTTGTTGTTGTTGCTTTTTTGTTATCCTTAATGTCCCTAGAATACAGGTTTAAAATTTTATCACAATATTCAGCTCGTATCAAAAGTTATAGTACAAAATATGTACATATATGTACGTATCGTCAAAAACGATAAAAACGATTTATTGTTCTTTCTCATCCAAGCTGGCATTTTTAATGCTCATATGTGTTAGTACGTAAAGTATATTTTTTGTTTTGTATATTAACATACTATTACGTCCGCAATATCCACATTAACATAATCGTTGATGTAAATGCACGATTTTTGTTCTAAAAAATGAAAACTCAGTCGTAAAAATTGTATTCAAAAAAGTCAATCATAAAAAAAAATTTCAAGGGAACCAGTTCACTGGTGCTTCTGCTACTACAAAATGTAGTTAATGTAAAGTTTAATGGCGCCTTGCAATACCTCATTTTATCTTTTATTGTTTCTATAGCTCTTTTCAAAATTTATAAAGAGATTATTTATTGAGTGAACATTTCTCAAGAAATTTTTTAAAAACTTTTTAAGTATCAAATTAAAAAATGACATCTCTGAAAAGTTTCGGTGTGAGTTGATTATTATTATAAAAATGAACGTTCATTGGATAAATTCGCATAACTTTTTATGCTTTTTCCAATAAACTTTGTGGTTTTCATTGACGACCTCACCTAGATTGTTAGTGAATTCCTATTCAGTCTGATATTCCAAAATCCGTCGTAACTCTGAAAACCTCGATTATAGAGGAAGCGACTTCGATTGGTCTTGATCGACCCTTTTTCATGAAAAGGAAGTCGCGTCTTCTCCAAATGATTATCTCGATTGCCTCCCATTACAATCTGGCGCTTTGTTACTCCTCCCTTTCCAATAAAGTGAAGAGAACCTGCTAAAATGAAGGTTTTTACAATTTTCAGCTTTAGATTTGGGAAGAGGAGAAGAAGAAGAAGAAAAAGTATAAAATTTCTTTTTCACTTAACATATATATGATAAATGAATCCTTTCGTCTGTTTTTTATATTTTATATCCAATTGTAGGTAGTTTATTCACCTGAAATGCGTTTAATGTAAAAATATTTGTTTGTTCCTTTTTCAATTAAATTTATTGAGTAAAATCTACAATGCTCGATGGCGGAATTGTAAAAGCGCTTTCTTCTACTTCGTAACTTTCGTTAATTAGCTTCCCTACAGAGACATTTATGGTCTGTTGAAATTCTAACAAAAGAGTCATTGAAAGCTAAAAACAAGTTTAACTAAGAAAGTATTTGATTCTTTTATTGTACTGAGGCACAATTATAAAAGTAACGGTATATTTTAGACGATTGTTTTTTTCTAATTAGAAATAATCGATAAAATGCACAATTTTTGTTCAATTTATTATTTATCGTACATCAGTGGCGTAACTATTAAGGGGCAAAGTGGGGCAGTGTCCAGGGGCCCTTGAGCTAAGGGGGCCCTCAGTCAACACTAATAAACCTTTTTTTAAAGACAAAATTTATAAAAATTTTAGAATTAAAAAAAAATTGGGGAAAGTAATTTAAAAAATCATAGAAATGTTTTAACAATAAACAAAAAAATTTAAATTTGAGTAAATTACTTGAAAATCTTAAAAATAAATTGAAAACAATTGAATAATGAAAAATTACGGAAAAATAATTGAAAATTGAAAAAAATGATTGAAAATTAAGATAAATAATATAATAATGAAAAAAATTAAAATTTGAGAAAATTATTGAAAAAATTGCATAATGTATATTTCAAAAAAAGGAAAGTTAAAGAAAATTTCAAAAAAATACTAAAAACTTTTAGAAAATCATTGAAAAAAATAGAGAATATAGAGAAAATAGAAATATAGAGAAAAATAGAGAAAATAAATGAAACAAAATAAACATAATTTAAATTCAAAATAATTTTTAATTAAACAGAAATAATTAAAAACTTTTTGGAAATTACGAAAAAGAACGAAAGTAATTAAAAATTGAAGAAAATAATATGAAAAATCATATAAATAATTGAAAATTGAATAAAATAATTGAAATCTCAGATAAATAGTTTAAAACTTTAAAAACTATAAAAGAAATAAAATAATTTGAAAATTGAAGGATATAAAATTTGGAAAATAATTGAAAAATGATTTTACAGTTTAGAAGTTGAAGAAAATAATTGAAATACGATACAAACAATTATAAGTCGTAGAAAATAAAAGACATTTGATAATTGAAATTTGAGAAAATTACATGTTGATCTTGGAAATCAATTGAAAAAAATGAGAATCACTAAAAATTGGAGAAAAAAATTAAAGAAAGCTAAAAATAAATGGAATTTACGATAAATAATCAAAAAAAAATTAAAATTATGAAAGCAAATGAAATTTATTTTTTCAAAACGAGAGAGGTTTGATTTATATTGTTTAAAATCAGTTACGATTTTTTGCAACATTGTTTTTTCTTTGTCTCTTATAAATGTCTTCATAATAATTATTGTGCTAAAATTGAGACAATTAGAAATATAACTGAGTTATCATTGGATTCCAAAATTTTAATTTTATATAGAATAGATTTGTTAAAATACTCGATTTAGTGCTTTGCTTTGATATAATTATTTGTTTTAAAAATGCACCAAATATTGATTTGTTCTTTCTAGATCGCCTATATGTTTCAAACTAATGTTGAATAAGTTTTTCTCTTCAATAACAAATACCTAAAGTTTTACTTATAACTGTATATTTTTATATGTTTATATCTTAAATTATGTAAATTTGTGCCCGTAAAAAATCTTATGATTGTGGGCTATGTTTTTGGCAAATAAAAAAAAACAATTGAAAGTTGAAGAAAATAATTGAAATGCTAGAAAAATACTTACAAATTTTAGACAATAACAATCTAGAAAACACTGAAAAAAAGGTTTGTTTGGCTGAACAAAAATTTTGTTGGCTCAACCAAATTCTTTTGTTGATATACACTCAACAAAATTATTTTGTTGTGCCAACAAAATTCTTTTGTTAATTATTTAGGGTAATTTCAACAAAAAAATTTGGTAGTCCCAACAAAACTTTTTAGAGCTTAACAAATATTTTGATGGCTATTATAATAAAGAAAAAAAAGTTAAACACAGATTGTGCAAATGGAAATTCCAATATTGTTTTGATTTGTTAAATAAATGAATGTTTTTAATTAAAAAATATTTAATATTTTTTATATCTTACTGTGAAATAATGTGTAGTTATAATAATACACGTAAATATTTCTAGGCATGAAATTTATTTAAAAACATGTGTTTATTTTTAATTTTTAAAACAATAATTGAAAGTAGTTTCATACTATTAAAAATGGAATTAATCCTTAATTATTTCTTATGTTAAATAAAGTATTTTCCACAAAAAAAAACAGAATATAAAGTAGATAGTTTTATAGGTTAGGTTTAGATTCTTGAAAACAACATATTGTGCTTAAACGTTTATTAACCTGCCACGTAAGAATCGAAATATAAATTTACTCTTTTAAAAAACCATAATATTTATTCACTTATATGACTAATTATCGACTTATGTATCATTCAGCAATACATTCTGTCAATTTTGTCACTAAACATAAAATCATAAATAAGTCCCTTTTTATTATCTTTATAAAGTATATTTTATAGTTATATTTTTTTAATTTCAAAAGTTAACTTTGTAGACATTTGATTTAGTTATCACCCATTATATAATATTCTTTTTTTTTTGTTTTAAAAAACAAAAAATTCCAATTTATATCGATGTCTTTATGAAAACCAGACGAGAACATGCGTCAAACAGGATCGTATAGAATGCGCATGCGCCATCACATATTTGGTAATGCCAACAAAAGATTTTAATAAACTCAAACAAAATTTTTATTAAATACTACAAAATTATTTTATAATTTAAACTGTTTTTTGGTAATTCTAACTCTGAAATTTGACAAAGCCAACAAAAAATCATTAACAAAACTATTTTGTTATGATTACATTGCTATTTTTTCAGTGAAATAATTGAAAAATGACCAAATTAATCCAAAATTGAAAAAAATAATTGAAATGTGCTGAAAATAATTTAAATATAAAAAAATTGAAAACAGTAAATAAAATTTGAGACAAATAATTGAAAAAATCATAAAATATAATTTTAATTATGTTTAAAAAATGAAAATAATTACAATATTTTTTAAAAATTCTAAATAAAGAGATTAATTGAAAAGTCGCAGAAATAATCCAAAATTGATGAAAATAAGAATTGAAATTTCAGATAAATATTATTTTAATATTATGCCAATTTAGGCAATTAATTGAAAAATAATGAAAATATTAAAAGATGGAGAAAATAATTGCAAAATATTAAAAATATATGGAAATTAGACAAAATAATTGAAAATTGAGATATATATTTCAAAGCTCAGTAAATTAATTCAGAAATTATTATTATTTTTTTTTATTTGCCATAATATACAGCCCACAATCAAAAAATCTTTTACGGGCATTAACGAGTAATACAAAAGTTTCATGTTTATATAAAATTAAAAAAAATAACATTATAACTTAATTATTCACTCTCTCTTAAAACTAATGTAATCACTAATGAATAACAGAAAGGGAAAGAAAATTTGGTATTTATGTAACAATTAATATAAAATTTAACAAATTTAATCAAAATTTCTTATAGATTTGAAATAGTCAAATAATAAGAGTTTGAATTTGTTTTGCGATGTAAAAAATAAATCAAATTTAGACGCATTCTTTTTACAGACCAAATTCAAGTTCTTTAATATTTTGAAAATTGGATCAACCAATCCAATTGGTACCATGAGGCCATTAGGATCTTTAGGTATCTCGTCTAAAAATAAATCTTGATGTCTTAATTCAACTACTGGAGTTTTAAACTTTATTTCTTCAAGCAGTTGAGGGGAATCAATTAGAAAATTTAATAGGTTAAAAACAAAATATGAAAATGATTAAAAATTGAAAATAATAATTGCTAAATGACAAAAATAATGGTAAATTAAAAAAATTAATTTAAATTTGCGGTGAATAATATAAAATTTAGGAATAAATAATTAAATTGATTTAATGTCAAGGCAAAAATAATTAAAATTGAAAAAGTGATTGAGAAAACCAAACCAAATCATTGGAATTTGAGGAAGGTAAATTTAAGATTTAGGGAAACAATTTAAAAACAGTTAAAATAATTAAGAATTGTAGAAAATAGTTAAAAAATGATAAAAATAGAACAAAATTGTATTTTAAGTAATTGAAATCATAATAGAAAAGAATTATTAAAAATTGAAGAAATTTTTAAATCACTTCAAATTTAGTATTTTTGAAACCTTTGATTAATTAAACTTTTAATCAATGCATGTTCACATTAACTGAAATTTGAAGAAATAAACATTGCTATAAATTTAAAATTTTAAGAATATTTTTAAAAGGTGAAATATGATTTAAAATTTTAAAAGAAAAAAACATCTAGTGACAAATGTTAGGTGTGAACAGAATGAATAAATGAATGAATTAAACTTGAAAATTATTATATATGATTGTGGCCTCATTTTCCTTTTTGCCCCAGGGCCCTTGCTCTCATTGTTACGCCACTGTCGTACATGCCAAATAAAAAAATAAAATTCTGTGCAGTCTTAAAATTATTTTTCTTGGATAAGAAACAGGAAAATAACCCTTTCACACCTAAGCAAAGCTGAACAATTAAAAAAACACAAGTGGTTGTTATTGGTTTTGGGATCCGTGAATACAAATCCGGTGGTAGTTTTCAATTATTCAAAATGGCGGATCCAATATGGCGTACAAATTTTTAAGAATTGTTTAGAATCGCGTGAAATTGGTAACTCGAGTGATTTTGAGATCGCTGATTACAAATCCGGTGTTAGTTTTTATAAATTTAAAATGGCGGATTCAATATGGAGGACAAGAAAATTAAAAAATGAGTTTTTGGACTTTCTGATTACGAATCTAATATCATTTAATTCAAAATGACGGATCTAAGATAGCGAACGAATTTTTAAAACTGTTCAGATTCACTTGAAATTTATTAATCAGGGGTTTTTAAGGTCACCGATTATGAATCCAGTGTTGGTTTTTGAAAATTTAAAATGGCGGTTCCAATATGGTGGACGAATAAATATAAAATTTTTCAGACTCGCTTAAAACTTGTTAGTCGGGGGTTTTTAGGGTCTCTGAAAGATTTATCACCTTCTCGTCCGCCATTTTGAATCTGCCATCTTGTATTTTTAATCATCGACCCCAAAAAATCCCTAATAACAAATTTCAGGCGAATCTAAAATATTTTAAAAACTCGTAAGTGTTTTTTTTTAACAATAGGAAATTTTAGGCACAATCTATTCTACATATTTTTAAAGCTTTGTCCTGTCTGTAGAGAAGTCACCAATGTTGAATAAAAAATATTAATTTTCTTGAAAGATATTGAGGTTTATGTAGGATGGATATATATGTCCCATGGGCACGAAATGTATAAATAAAGCAAACTAGAAAAAAAATTGATAAAATAAAAAAACAATAGTTGTCAGGAAGGAGTGGAACATAACCTCAAAACAGTAAATTTCATTAATATTTATATGTTTCCCAAGTTAATTTTTAAAAATTAAATGTACAATTAATTAAATCATATCTCTTGATTTTAGTATACTATCAAATATTTACAAAAAAACTGTATAACCTTAGTAATTACAATAAAAAATATAAATATCTCAATAAATATCTCAATACTCAATAAAGAGGCACAAAGTAAATTGTATCGAGAAAAAATTCAAAAAAAGCTACGAAATTCTTTTAATTAAATAAACAAATATTTGTAGCATGCTGAAGGATTATTGGAATACATATACTCGACTCTTGAACGAGTATCATTGATTCGCTTTAGTAATTGATTTCCATTATATGAAGCTTTTGATACCATTTCTAATCGTAGCGAAGCAAAATTTCCAATAATTATTTGAGAAAGTATTTGAAAAATCGTTATTAACGAAATAAATAATTTATTGATTATTTTCGAAAATGAAAATTCTTAAAAATCTATCACCTTTCACAATTTTTACTATTTTCTATCGACAATTTTTTTACAAGTTTCTTTTACAATGCTAAACAAAATTAAACATGGACTTAGAAAAACTTTTGAATTAAAAAAAAAAAAAAAAAATTAAAAATTCTTAAGCCCGACCAAAAATTTTGTTTGTAGAATAATTTTAAATCCAAAATGTTGATAGAAAAAAATGTGTGACTGGTGCCTCCCCTTAAACTCGGAATATTCTACTATTACGATTATTTAAATGATTTCGATTTGAGAGCATATTACTTTTTATAGTATTATTAGTTTAAAGTTTAAATAATTGTCACATTACAAATTAATTGATACATACGACTAAATTGATAAATTAAATTAACTAATATTGCACGAGAGCTCGTTTCAATTTGCGTTTTCAAATTAGAGACTACTAATTCCACTTTAGTAATAATAAATGTAACAACGATATTAAGTTTAAATGAAAATTTAATGACTCATTGAGTCAGTGATCAAATCAACGATCAAATTATAATTTATGTTAAAATTTACATGTAATTAAACCTCATTAAGGAAATGTTTATTCTGTTTGCTTTATTGGAAATTAAAAGATTATTTGTCAAAAGAGTAATATAGATATGATTATTGTACGTAAAAGTCTCGAGTGTGTTATTTATTTATACTTTTTCATAAAATATTTGTGAGTATCTGTTTTATGCAAAATTTAAAGATTATGTGCATTTTTACTAAAAAATAGTATGACTAATATATACGTAAAAAGTCTAGACTGTTTTTAATTTATTCCCGTTCAAACTTAAATTTCGCATGCTCGGAATATAAAATTTAATTAACATATTGTGAAAAATTCCGAGACAGGAAAAAGTGCGGAAACTGCTTTAGAATATTTGCTTAAATAAGAAAATAATATAAAAATGAGAACGATTTTTAAAGTTTTTTTAATATTCACAGAAATCAACTTAAAAATTCTGTAGGGTTGTGTTGGCAATTTTCTAATTTTTACGAAATATTATTTGTCAGAATTTTGATTTAACAGAAATCTTAAAGGTCAGTAACTTCATTTAACGGAAATCTAATAAATGCAAAATTTCATTCATCAAAATTTTTATTTCTTTTTTTTTTTTTTGCCGGGAATCTATTTTATCGGAAAATCCAATAATCAGAAACCTCATTTATCTGAAACTGCATTTATCAAAAATGTTATTTAACCAAATTATATTTTACCAGGAGTCTCAATTAGAGTTGCGAAGAAGTAATATTACCTGGAGAACGGTAATGAGAAAGAGAAAATAACCGGGAATATAACCGACCAAAATTCTAATCGAGAATTTATAGGAATTTAAATTTTTTATTTATTTATCAAATTAAGTCAAATTTAATCAATTAATGTACGAAAATAAAATCACTATTGGCATTCTTATTAGTATTTTCTTAAAGTACTTAAAAATAAATTTATGAAAATAAATAAAATAAATAGTAATTCAGGACAAAATTTATAAAATTTTAAAATTAAAAAAAGTGGCAAAAAATAATTGAAATTAAACAAAATAAATGCAATTTTACTAATTAATTGAAAAAAAGTCAAATCAATCAAAAATTGGAAAAAGTAATTTAAAAAATCGTAAAAATGTTTTAAAAATAAAGTAAATAATTTTAATTTGAGGAAAAAACTTAAAAATATTATTATTGTATTTTATTATTGTTAAAATTACAGAATTAATTTTGAAGTAAAAGAAAATAATTGAAATTTGGGAAAACTATATGGCGATCTTAAAAATTATTTGAAAAAAATTAAAATAACTACAAATTGGGGAATTAAATTGAAAAAAGCTAAAAACAATTGAAATTTACGATAATTAATAAAAAAAATTTGAAAATTATGAAAACAAATAAAAATAATTAAAAATTTAAGAAAATAATTGAAATTTTAGAAAAATACTTAAAAACCTTAAAAATTAATTTTAGAAAATGAGAATAATAATTAATTAATTAATAATAATTGAAAAATTAAAAAAAAGTATTCAAAGTTGAAATAAATAAATGAAATAATTGAAGTTCTTAGAAATTAATTGCAAGAAATAAGAATAATTAAAAATTGACGAAAAGAATTAAAGAAAGCCGAAATAAATTAAAATTTATGATAATTAATACAAATTTTTTAGAAATTATAAAAATAACTGAAAATAATTGAAATATAATTTTAAAATTTGTAACTTGTAAAAAATAACTCAATATGGTAGAGACAATGATAAGTTGTAAAAAATAATGACATTTGAGTGTAATAATTAAAAAAATACAAAATTTTTTTTAAATTAAAAAAATAAATGAAATTGAGCAAACTATATGAAGATCTTAGAAATTAATTGAAAAAAATGAGAATAACTAAAAATTGGTGAAATAAGTTGAAGAAAGCTAAAAATAATTGAAATAGGCTGAAAATAATTTATGATTGAGAAAAAAAATTGAAATATGATGAAAATAATTTAAATGAAATATAAGAGAATAATTTTCTTTTTCTTATTCTTTTTCTTTGAAATGCACTTCTAAAAGGTTCAAGTATTTTTCTGAAATTTTCTATAAGTTTCCTTTATTAAAAATATATTATGTAATTTTTTAAATTATTTTCTCAAATTTTAATTATCTTCTTCACTTTTAATAGTTACATTATTTATTCATTATTTTCTTCAATTTTTAATCAATTTCATTATTACTGAATTCATTTCCTAAATTTTTAATTATTTTCACCATATATCAATTATTTGCCTCAATTTGTAATATTATTATTCTCATTTTGTAAAATTATTTTTTAAGATTTTTAAGCCTTTTTCTCAAAATTCAATTATTTTCTTCGATTTTTAATTATTTTCATTTGTTTTCATAATTTTGAATTTTTTTTTATTTACCTTAAAATTCAATTATTTTTAGCTTCCTTCAATTCTATTATTAATTTCTTTAATTATTCTAATTTTTTCAATTAATTTCTCATATTTCCAAGTATTTTTCACAAATTTTAATCAGGTATTATTGTTTATTTAAAAAAAATCTGCAATTTTCTCGATTCTTTATTTCAAATTTAATTTATATTTTTCAACTTATGATTATTTTAGTGTATATTTCAATTATTTTCTTAAGTTTCAAATTTAAAAATCAATTTTCAATAATTTTCCACATCTTTTAATTATTTTGCAATTAATTTTCTAAATTTTCAGTTATTATCTCAAATTAAGATTATTGTATTTAGTTTTCAACTTTTTAAACGATTTTTCAATTATTTTCTTTTGCTTAAAAATAAATTCTGTACTCTTTTATTATTTTCTCCAATTTCTAATTATTTTCATTCTGTTTTCATAATTTTAAAAAATTTTAACTATTTATCTGAAATTTTAATTATTTTCATCATATTTCAATTATTTTTTTTAATTTTAAATTATTTTGATCATTTTTCTATTATTTCTTTAGATTCTTAACTATGATTCTCCTTTTGTAAAATTAATTTTTTAAATTTTTCTCAAATTTCAATTATTTTCTTCAATTTTTAATTTTCATTTTTTTTCGTAATTTCCTAACATTTTTATTAATTATTTATAGACATTTTCAATTCTTTTCTTTAATTTTTAGTTGCTCTCATTTTTTTAAATTAATTTCTCAAACTTTCCATTATTTTCTTCAATTTTTAAACACTTTCAATTATTTAATTCGATTTTCAGTTATATAATTCAATGTTCAATTATTTAATTCAATTTTCAATTTTTTAAATCAATTTTCAATTGTTTAATTCATTTTTCAATTATTTATATTATTTCTTTATTATTTTCAATTACTTATGTATCTGAGATTTTCATTTTTCTATTCAGTTTTTAATTATATCTACGATTTTCTTGTATTTTATTATTCTGTATTTTTTGAAAATATTTCTCCTAAATTAAAAATTGTTCTGCTTAATTTTAAATTATATTGATCTTGTTTCATTTATTTTCTCTGATTTTTAATTATTTTCTTTAAATTATCATTATTTAAAATATAAAATACAATTTTTTTCATTATTTTCGCAAATTTTAATTATTTTCTTCAATTTTAAATTATATATATTGTTTCTTTACAATTTCCCTTTATTTTTAATCATTTTCATCATTTTCTGAATTAATTTTCTAAATTTTTAATTATTTATTCTAATTTTAATTATTTTTTTTTTCAATTTTTAATTATTTTCTCCAATTTTTCATTACCTTAATTTTTTTCAAATAATTCTAAGATTTTTAAGTATTTTTCTCAAATTTAAATTATTTTCTTTCATTTTAAAATTGTAATTTTTATATTTAATAATAATTTTTACACTCCATTGACTTATAGTTAGTTTGTAATGATAATTATTTTGTTATTTATCCATTTTTATATTCAATAAATTGTTTGTGTTTCCAAATAGTGGATCTGATTCAAACGTAGAAAAATCTCGTAAATTCTCCGGAAGGAGAATATTCTCGGTTATTTTCTCGAGAATATAACCGGATTTTATATTACCGAGAATTTTGCAACTCTAGTCTCAATCGTATATCTTATTTGTCGAAAATTCCAACATCTCAAAAATAAATTTTGAACGAGTTTCCCATCTATGACCAAGTCGGTAAAGTAGAATAGATGTCGCTGCAGTTTGTGCGCGAAAATTTAAAATTAGATGGTGACTATTAAAACTGACACGTCTAAATCAGAGCTTTATCTATTTTATTTTATCACCTTGATCAGAGATGGGTAACTCTGTTGAAAAAAAATTTTGAGATCTTGGAATTTGAGACACTAATAACATTTCTTAGCAATACACTTTCGTAAAATTCCTGGTAAATCATATTTCTGGCAAATGAGATTTTTGATAAATGGAAATCTTGTAGAAACTATAGATTTCTGATAAACAAAGATTTTATCATTCAAAATTTCTGTTTAATGACATTTCTGATAAATGCAATTTCGAGTAAATGAAACTCCTAATAATAAAGTACAACTTTCACTTTCTTTCTCTAATAATTTTACACATAACTATAATTACGATTCTCTTATTTGCAATATTATCAAATAATTTCAAGATGAATCAGTTTTGTGTGTAATTGCTACTGTCGTTTTAATTATTCTCATTAGCCGTCGTACAACAGCGTGCTTCTAAGAAAAGTTAATAACAACACGCGACTGCTGCTGATTAAAATTGAAAGGGAAGCAGAAATCAGAAGAAATAAAATGAGAGAGTAGATTTTCTACATCTTCTTTAACTTATAAAAAGAATAAATAACATAATAATAGTAATAATAAAAAATTGGTATGAGGGAACGGGTTGGTTTCTTTGTGAGAAAAAAAGATTTGTAAAGCAAAGCATAAAGACGATTCGTATTGTGGGAGGCCAGTCGTCGCGTCGCGACGCTACGAGTGCGAACTTTTCATTTACTGTAAAGGCGAATGTCGGCCTCAGGTAATAAACCTTTGGACAGTATGAGTAGCTTTTTGCCTCTCTTTCTCTCCCGCATTCTTTCTCTGCCACTGTCACTCTCATTTCTTTCTTTTTTCCCCTCTTTTTGTCCCTTTTTATATTCAAACATGAAAGGGCGACCAGTTTTTGTCAACCTCCTCGCAGATTTATTTTTTATAATTTATATTTTATGCAAAATCGCCGGAATACACATTTAGCAAAATGTAAAAAATATCTTTTCTAGAAATGTAGTAAATATCAATCTTAAAAAAATTTATAAACCAAAAATATTAAAGTTAAATTAAAAAAAAAAAAAAAAACGATCACAAAAAGGGTAAAAAAATTGTAAATAACTAAAGATTAATTATTATAATCCTAAATTCAAATCTCATAATGTTCATTACATGAAAATGCTTATTATTGAATTATTTACTAAATAACATAACTTAATTTTATATTTATCCAAAATAGACTTTTTTAATTATTGTTCCCAAGAAAAAAAACACAACCTAACTTTTTTTTTTTACTAATCACAAATCAACAGACATTTCATACAAATATAAAAAATATGTTTATTAATTTTTTCTAATTAACAAATTATTGTTATTTAGAATGAATTCTATTTGACATAATATCAATGTGATAAAAATAATTATATTATTTCATACATTTATTTCCATTCTTTTTTTTTTTTGTTAAACTTCTTAGTCATTTTTTAATTTCTAGTTACTGTTTTGACTTTTATTGAACCCCTTCAAAACAGTGGTTTTTATGAAAAATTTCATTTTTTTTTTTTAGTATTTTTGGAGGCGCTGATAACAAATCTGAAGTTAGTTTTTAAAAATTCAAAATGGCGGAGAAAAAAATCAAAAAACAACAAATCTTTACGAAAATTATTACTCGGGTGTTTTAGGATCACTGAACACAAATCAGATATCAGATTTCAAAAATTCAAAATGGCGGATCCAACATGTCAGATCAAAAATGTAAAAATTAACAGATCTTCACGAAAATTTTCTAGTCATTTTTCTACTTTCTCCCAAATAAATCGAAAACTATTTTTGTTAAAGAAGACTCAAGTTTACTTTTCTTGTTTAATGTACAGTTATATTTTAACTTAATAGTAATTTTGTACAAAATTTTTGTTTTATCTTTTAAGATTTTTAGTATTTTTTAATTTTTATTAATTTTTCTTTAATATCTTATTTCTTTATTTGTCAATTGTTCTTTTTTCTAAGGATTTTTAAAATCTTCTAGTTATCAGAATTAAAAATTACTTTTTTTACATTTAAGCGGCAATTCTTACTTTTTAGTTGTACTCTTCTATTATCTAGATATTTTATACTACACTATAATGTAAAATCTAGTGTTTCTCATGTTTTTTTTAGTAATTTATATGCCTTCCTAGTTATTTATTTACTTCTTAGTGATTTTTTTTCTCTTTGAAATTCCCTTAAATCTCCAACTTTTGAAACTAATTTAAAGTTATTTTTCAGTTTCTAGTTTTTTTGTGCAATTTTCCGAGTAATTTTCTAATTTTTCTATTTTTTTTTATTATTTTTATTTTGTAGTTATTTTTTAACTTACGAATAATTATCACTAGTTTTTTAGGTTATTTCTTCTATTTTTGATTTTTTTTACTTAATTTCTCAATTTCCAGATATTTTTATATGAAACTTCTAATATTTTTTTGTATTTTAGTTCTTTTTCTACCTTTATAAAAGTTGTACTTTCTAGTTACTTTCTTAACGTCACTGAAAAAAGTAAAGTGATTATATTTACATTTTGGTCATAATAACCAACCAAAAAAGTTAATTTAACCAGGAAAATGGTAAAGTTAACTATATTCAAGGTTAATATAACCTAAAAAAAAGTAATAAATAGTAATTCTGCCTTATTTTATAATCTTTTTTTTTTCAATTTGTAAATCTACTTTTACAATTTAGTAAATTCCTCTGGAACTTTTTATTTTATAGATAGTAATTTTTCTTTACTTTTGAGTTACCCTCTTTTATTATTATTACAATTTTTTAATATACAGTTATTAATTCTTTATTCCTTATTCTTCATAAATTTTTAGTTTTTTTTCTATTTTCTTTAAATTTTTAGTTGTATTGTCACTTTTTAATTTAGTAATATTCTCCTTTTTTTTCTTTCAGTTTCTTGTTATTTTTTATCATTCTAGCATAATTTTTCATTTTTGAAGTTACTTTTTCTATTTTTGAATTTTTATATTCTGTAGTAAATTTTTCAATTTTTAAGTCTTTTTCCCTGTAACTTCTAGTAATTTTTTTTCTATTCCAGTTATTTTTTTCCATAAAAAAAATTGTACTTCATAGTAATTTTCTACACTCGTTAGTTATTATTTTTATTTTATAGTTAATTTTTGACTTTTTAGTAATTTAAAAAACATTTGAGTTATATTTTCTAAGTGTATTTCTACTTTCTACGAATTCTACGTTATTACCTTTGTAATTTTTTTCAAATTTTAATATTCTACTTTCATGTTTATTAAATTTCAACTACTTACTTTTTACGTTTTTCTTATTTTCAAATTTTTGTAACGATTCTATTTATTCTCTATTTATAAAAAACTATATTTTTTATTTCTATTTGTTTTCTTTAATTTCTAGTTTGACACATTCTAGTAATGTTCCCTTATTTTAAGATCTTTAGAGGGGTGCGAATTTTTTTGTATTATAATTTGGATCTGAAAGTATAAGATAATGTAAAAAAAATTTTGACAAGTTTAAAATGGCAATTATTGAAGAAATTAAAATTTTTGAAATAAAACCTCCTACACACTTCTCAGTATGTTTGTCGACAAATTCCTTCTGTACTTTTTGAATGATTCTATCTAATCTATCATGAATTAAAGAAAAATCTAATTTTTCAAAACAAATGAAAAAATTTAATTCTAAAATGGTAAAAAAATGTTATCTCAACTTTTCATATAATATACTTCAAGTTAAGATCTAAAATTAAAGCAGTAAAAATTAAAATTTAAAAGTCAAAAAGTACAGAGTGTATACATATTTAAATTAAGTAAAAAAAATTGGCACATTCTGAGCATCATAAATTTCAAAGGATTGAAATTTCACCAGACCCTCTCCAGAAGATTTGAGTGTTTTTTTCAACATAATGTTAAAAATAAATATTTTAAAATTAAGTCAAAAAAGTTTACAACTATTATAATAGTAAATTAAAGAAAATACTTTAAGAACATTCATCATAAAGTTTTCGGTGTGTAATCGAAAGAATTGAGTTTTCCATTGTAAAGCGATTTCAAGTTGTTAAAAAAATAATTGTCTTATATATACAGAAGGTAAATAGCTTTATAATTGATTCGTCGCTTCTGTTTCGCTCTTTAATGAAAAACGTTCTCGGTTAGTGTGCTAAATGATTCAGAACGAATAATGCAGGGGAAGAACGAACTTAACAGTTCCAACTGAATGAAGACATTTTCTTAATGGTCCATTTGTGAAATTTGCTGGATTTCGAGAATCCTCATAAAAACTTCAGTAAAGTATAATAATCGTTTCGTATACATTGCGGCAGATGCCATCTTTCACTGCGTCCATCGTCATACTCAGAATCTAAAGAACCTATTTTATATATCTATATATAACATTTTATACGGAACATTTTATACATTTTATACGGAAAATTATGATTTACTGCAGCATAATTTCACAAATTTAATTAATAATTTTTCCGCGATTATTAAAGATTAATTAAATCTCTAAAGTTAAATTTTTTGCATTGTTTAATCGTTATCGCCTTTTAGAACGAAAATATATTTAATATAAAATCCGCTGTAAAAATATGGTACAAGTAATTGCTTTAAATTTGAATTTTAAAGTTGAAATATGTTAATTCTCTTTTTATGAGTATAGACATTTTTTCGCCACCCCACAAACACTTAGTGACACACACACACAATCCTTCACTTTCTCACGCGATGCTATTAGACATGCATTTTGCATTTGAAGTGTGCGCAATTTCTCACAAGATATGATTATATATGTAACATCATAATTTCGTTGTACTTATTTAATGGGAATATTTCTTTAGAAATATATCATTAGAAAGATTTATTTGAAAATAGTATTTATCCTTTATTCTCAATTTATCTTTATATAATATTTTATTCATTTTTAATTAAAATCGTGCTATGACTTTTACAATTTTCATTTTCCCAGTTTGTGAAAATAAATATAATTCATTTATTTGCAAAGATATTAAAAGATTTTTGTACTGAAAATATTGAATGAAAAAGAAAAATAGAAAAAAGAAAATGAGAATAGAAATATTTTAATACAGAAAAATAATGAACTATGTTCCTTTCTTTTGCAGGAATTATACGAATGATCAAAAAAGAAATATAGAAAGCGTACGCACGCCTCGATATTTCACCCTCTGAGCACAATGCGTTCATTTGCATTTTCCATGGAAAATAGGGTGCAGAGGATTCACTGCGAGGAGGGTATCGATAGGCGATTCTGTGGTCGAATCGAAAAGTATATTACTCCACCGCAAGCCCTAAACTTTTTTAAGCTGTTTTTTCTTTACTGAAGCAGTAGATTGTCATCAAAATAATAGAGCATTGCCGTCTTTTCGTTAAAATTAATAAGAAAATCTTTTTTAGAGATATTTTTAAAAACACTATTCTATTGTATTCCTACGTATTTATCTTCGCTGAATCTAAATCCAAAGTCAAAATAACTAGATGGGATAAAATTTTTGAGTAAAAAAAAGTCAAAAAAGAAGAGAAAAATATCCATAGCCCTCACTTGTTGTCTCAATTTTAAATTATCTAATGCACTCTGTCTCTCTAGTACTACCAGCCATCACTATTCTCTCTCGCATTAACAGTCAGTACTTTGTCTTTCTCAATTTTTAAGTTACATCATGCATCTGTCTCTTTTTTTTGTTTTCAAGGGTCTCTTAAGCTCACCAATGTATTTATAGTTCTATCTCTCTCGCATTGCCAGCCATCATTACTTTCTCTCTCTCTCTCTCTCTCTCGCACTAACAGTAATTACTTTATCTCTCTCAATCTTTAAGCTACCTAATGCTATTGTGTCTTTTCCCTTAACAAGCGTCTACAGAAAATTGCTAACTAATTTCTTATATGGGATTTAATAAAAAATAAATTCATGATCCCAGCTTTAAATTAAACTTAAATCGATATTAAGTATAAATTACTCTACTTTCACAGAGAACTAAATGATTAATCATAATATTGTAATAATATAATATTAAAAAAGCTGCAAATAAAGATTGAGATCTTTTTCCTTTATCTTTCTTTGAGATTTATTTTAAAGAATTTCATCGACTGAGGCGTTTCCACTTCTGTTCTTTCAGATAGGTACATACATGTTTCATGAAGTGTATATCTTGATGTTAAAACATGATAGGTTTTCAATTCCCAGAAAATACAATTTCATTTTGGCTTTAAGAGACGATAAAATAATTTTAATTGTGATGCAGGAGATGGATTTTATAGCTTGCATAAATAAAGCTGAAAATAATGTAAAATTCAGTGTTGACGGAATATAAATTTCGACCTTTTTACTAAGAAAAATTTACATTTTATTGATCAAGGAATAAAAACATTGAAGTGGTCTCGCGAATATAAATAGTAGGAAATGGACTGAAATTTTAAAAACTTCCTGGAGATATCAAGGAAATTTGATAAAAATGCTCAACGACTTGTGAAATATTACATCTCAAAAATGTAATCTATTCTTAAAACAAAATTTAAAATAGTGTAATAAGAGTAATTCCTGCAATTAAATATTTTTCTTTAATTAAACTCATTTGTAAAAAGACCAAAAAACTTCGAAATACCTAAAAATAACAGGAAATTTCACTCAATTTCTAAATTTTTTCTTAATACAACTTTTGAAATCTTTTGAAACCCTATTTCAATGTCTACAAAATAGAATAGCGACTTTATTATTATTCTATATGATATTCATTAAATTTGTTTTTTATAATTTTTTTCTTTTTTATATTTTTCTTTTTTATCTTTGTTTTGCTAACATAAAAGAATAAAAATATAAGTAACAAATAAGTCATTTATGCCTCATATAGATAATAAGAATGCAAAAGCTAAAGTATATACATTTTAATTCTAAAGACTTGGGTCGTAAGAAAACTGGTTATTTATCTAAAACCAGGAGCTATATAAACTTGATATTTCGAGCCGAAGTTCAATAAGAAAAAAATAATTTACAAATAATAGTGCCTTCTTTTTGTCTGAAAGTCACCAAACCAATAATGAAGTCTACATCCACGAAAATTATATTATTATGTCTTTTAATTTGTCTGATCCACATCTTTGGCACAGAAGCAAGAAGTAAGAAAATATTTTCAAATTACTACAAAATTAAACCTTAATTAGTAATTATTAATTTTAAGCATTGTCAATATTAGTATTAAATATAATTAGTAAAAAATACGGTTTTAACTGATTAACATATTATTGCTGCATCTCCAACAAAATGTTAAAAATTAATTAAGTAGTTAGAATATAACATTTTTTTTACAAAATACAAATCTTAGTCCATTTTTCATTATCAACCTACCATATGGTATATATGTTAAAAAACAAATATTAATAAAATACATGATTATTAATAGTTTAAAAAAATGTTCAATGTTTAATTATTATTTTTGGTGAAAACCAAATTTTTTTATTAATTTGTTGTTGTTTTTTGTTAATAACACAAAGTGTTATCTATATATTTTTTAAACATTTTTCATGTGACAAAATCAACTTTTGATTCGACTTTTTTCAATTTTTCGATAACAAAATGTTTTTCTTTTTTTTTTTAGTTTTTTAACGCAATAAGTAGTGCGAATCGCAGCTATTTTAGAAAAAAGTGGTCTCCAGAAAATTTTACACTAATTATTTAAAAACTACTATTTTTTTACGATTTTGCAGTCTCACCAACAGACAGACATAAATAAAATGTATAGAATTTCACTTGAAAAGAAAAAATATATTTAATTAATTTATTTTTAGAGATAAGATTTTTCAAGAAATAATGTGTTTTCATGAAAATAGCCCGAAACGAGTTATATTTAAGAGGTCAAAGCTTGCAACTTAATTTGGTTTTTGCTGAAAATAAATATTTATTTTTGTTGTCAAATGCACAGAAAAATTTGTGTACTCAACTTTTTCGAATTTTTACAGCTTTTTTGAAAACATTTTTGGAGAACCCAGTCGAAATTGATGTAGCAAATTTAGAGTCTTTTTTTTAGATATCAGAAAGGGACTAAGGAAACAAAGTCTAAGTTTATAATTTTTTCGTCTACCTTTACATTTTGTTATATTTGTGACCCTTTTGAATTCCGATTCAGTATCATTTTTTTAATGTAAAGTGTGACATGTGTGAATTTAATTTAATTTTAATAACGTACTTTTCTCTTTGTAGAGTTGTGTAAAAGTGGAAAAGGAAAATGTAAGACTAGCTCTTGTTTTTGGAAACACCTCTCCGAGGATGATGCCGAATGTCCATCAGGCAGCAAGTGTTGTGAAAGAGGCTGATACTTAAGCGCATAGATGATCAAGAAACAATGTATACTTATAGACATATTTATATATATGTGACGCTCCGCGAGAGAAGGGACCTATCGCTGAGAAAGCAAATTTTAAAGAATGGACGGGCAAAGAGGAGGAAGAAAAATCGAGACTCTTAACATGCCCATGTTTAAAGCTTCATAACAAGAAAACTAGATGCAGGAATCAAATTTTGATTTTTGGAACTCAAAAAGCAACTCAAAAACTATCAATCACCATGAAAAAATTAAACTAATTAATTGTTAATTTCACGGGATGGTCGTTCAAAGAAAAATCAAAAAATGCGATATACTTAGTATGTCTAGGTTTGAAGCATTATAACAAAAAGTGTAATTACAAAAAAAGAATTTTTGAAACATGGAACTGAAAGAACAACTCAAAAATTACCTTTTAGCATAAAAAAATGAAAATTGATTTTTTCGGCGATAGGTCCCTTCTCTCGCGGAGCGTCACATATATATATAAATAAAGCTTGTAATATTCGAAATAGTATTTGACATCAAGATTATTAAATTATGAAATGATTTTGCCCAATTAAATTATCACTCATCGACTATAGGTTTCGATCGAGTATTGGTACCGTTATCTTACATATAAACTGCACATTATAAAATTTAACACTGCTGATAACATAATATTTTTGGTCAAATAAATATATCTGTTTCTTGATCTACAATAATAATAATGTTTCTTTAATTTACCTAATGGTTAATTTGTTCCTTGTCCCACCGTGTATATCAACGTCAAAAACATATAACATAATTATGTTAAAGTTTAATGAATTTAGTCATTTTTAAGGGCGTAGGTTATTTGTTTTAATAAGTTTTGGAACACTTATTTTACCATGGTTACGTTGGTATCCATGAAAAAATAATAAACAAAAATATTTTATTTATTCCCTCCACTATACTATAACAAGGAAAAGAAGAACGAGAAAAAGAACCGTCTTTGAGATTAGACCACTGATCAGTGGACCAGACACCTGCTTTTGAAATCTAAAATTTCTTTCCATCTAAAAAGGAAATATCTTGGAAAATATCTATCAAATATCTATCAAAGATCTATCAAATTGTGATTTATTAAACAAAGAAACTGACATTAACAAAGAAGAAGAATTTAACTAAATTTATATTTTAACTATTATTTAAATTTGAGGTTGTTTATTAGAGTGGTCTAAATAACTTTTTTCGTGGAAAAAGGCATGACACCCCCGGAATTTGTTGCAATGCAAAAAAAGTGAATACATTTTTTTTGATTTTTCAAAATTTGTATATTAACTTCTTCAAACGTAACTTACATCGTTTTAGATTTCAAACAACATTTTTTTGTGTAAAGTGATAATTTTATCAAATTTAATTTTGATTACTTTACATAGGGGTGATTTTTATGGGTAGTTTTTTCTTGTAACCTTCTGTCATAATTAAAAAGTATCTTCCAACTTAGTTTCCATCTTTTTAGAACTCGAACAATATTTTTTTGCGTAAAGTAATAATTGTTTTCAAAATTAATTTTGAATACTTTAGTTAGGGGTGAGTTTAAGGGTAGTTTACCCTTTTTATCATTTTAAATAATCAGTGTTTATTACTTTGCGTACGTTCCTTTACTTTAAGATCTACATATTATTTGTTTACAGCAACTGATTATTTACTTATTTAACTGATTTTATATTTAATAAGTTATAAATAAATATATTACCAGAAATCAATTAACTAGATGTATGACTTGTTTTGAAATGTTATTTTGAAAAAAATAAATATAAGTATCATATGTCGATAAATATTATTGAACAAATGATGAAAGTTTAAATATCTGGATTTTTTATTATTTAATATTATCTCCCGTGTAGAAATTTTGTCTCGGTCCCGACTAGGGCCTGACAAGAATTCCCTATCTAGAGAATTCACGCTTTCCCAACCAGGGCCCCATGAGGTCCCCACGAGGCCCCGGTAGGGTGCACCGTCACCGGTCTAGACTAGTTCTAGATAGGGAAATTTCTTCACGGGCTACTTTATCAGGTACTTATATGATTTTTTATTATTGAATGCACATAAAACTAAATACTAGTTTCTACTACAAAAATGTATTAATTATTCATATTTATTAGTTGCCAATTCAGATTATAAATAATGTCACTTAATTATCGATTAATAATTATCGTAATTTCATGTTATAAATTATTAAATATTTTCATTTCACCAAATCTACACCAAAATCGATGACTATTCGATTTTCTCAAACCGATAGGGTGTTGACAATTAAATTTATAACTTTAAACATGACCTAGTTTCGGATCAAGAAAATATCGTTGATTTATTTATAATGAATCAAGTATTTAAATTTAGATTTACCAATTTAAAATTCTAAATTTTGTTTCGATACCTATTGAACTTTCAAATTTAATTACACGCCGTTTCGTGAATTTGAATTATCAATTTAACTGTTGATTAAATTCATGGTTTTATAAATATCTAGACAACCTAACCTTAAAAAGTCGAGTTTAGGTATTCGTTATAAAACTTTTGAATTGTTTTGTTAAAAAAAGTATTGTTAATTTCAAATATAATTATAAGAATTATCCCTTTCGACATTATTCAGATTCGGGACTAAGGTAGATAAACTAAGTCACGACTTAGATTCGAATCTTGAATGAGCTTGCAATGATTATGGCCATCAATCTTATTTGTTTTCTTGGTTAAGCCTTCAATTATTTTTCGTTATCAATCTATTATTTTTTTTAACTAAACTCTTTCTTATTTTGATCTCTTTTTTTCCATTTAATTTTTTATAGTCTTCCATGTTTTCTATGAACGTCTTTTTTGAATTTTGTTTTATATTTATTCTCTTTCCTAATTTTTAATTATTTTTGTAGATTGATCCAAGTAAGATCTAGCGCTCAGCTAGTAGATTTAAATTATTTATATCTTCCGGTTTGCAACCAAAAACAAAACTAAATAACTTTAATCCTTTAACTAATTATTGATTCTTTATTAAATAACTAATTATTAATTTAAATTATGATTATGTAAATAATTAATTATTTTAATAAAAGGTTTAGTTTTGGCAAGGTCAATAAATAAAAATTATACAATTTTCATCTTTGCGCAACGTTTCGTTGGCCCGGGTTTGACAACCTCATCAGGCTAAAAAATATTTATTAAAGCACTTCATTATCACAACACAGAGTGAAAATATTGATACAAAATAGGTTTCTTTTGTTAATAAATTAAAATAAAATTTCACATTTACCTAATTTTTCAAAACATAATAACTTTAAAGTGCGTCACATTTAAAAATATTATAAATAATCATTCTTTCCAAATTTAATAACTTCTTTGAATAAGCAAAATTAAGTTACAAAATTTTTTTTTCCAAACTTTTATATTTCTTTTTTTTTGGGAATGCACGTGGTGATTGTCATCGGATTTCTTTTCGGTCAAGAGGAAATGGTGAAATTGGTAAGTAATAACAATTTTTAGTTCTTTATTTTGTTTTATTGTATGTTTATAATTCATTAACCTTTAAAGTTTCTAAAAATAAAAATATTATACTTTCATGTTTAAGGTTATGTTTTTTGTTATTATTCTCCAGTTAGGTAGCTCAGTGGGATAAAATGAGAAAATTTGGTTCAAATTGTCTTTTAGACCGCAATTTTAAACCAAATTAAAAAATTCTTCTTTCCTTTAACGCAGAAGTAAATTCTAAAGAGATCTGTGAGAGTCGATTTTTGAATTATTGTTTTATAAATTTTTAATGTTAATGCAAAAAGTTTTAAAAAAATGGTTTTTTACAATTTTCGGTTTCTTTTGCCCAAAAATTTTTTTGCTTACTAAATAATGTATGCATTTGATGTTTGGGGGTGTGTCAATAATAAAAAAGAAGTTTTTGCCCTTAAAAATTGTTACAAACAATTTATATAAATAATTACACTATGAATTTTCTTGAACAGTTCACTTTATAAACATTTATTAAGAAAAAAAAAAACAAGCGCGCCGCGGCGCGCGGGTCGATCTCGTTAGATTAATAAAAGGTTTAGTTGATCTTTGGAATTATTTTGTAAAGATCTGAGTGTAGACTACACAGCGCACTCATACTATACTATAGTAAGACATTTTAGAGATAGGAACTTTGTGCTTTTTTAATAGGTCGAATTATGCTAAAATAAAATGCCTAATTGTGCTGAAATTATGCTTTTATTGACTATCATATGTGCTTTAAATGTGCTACTTAATTTTAAGGGCATGTGATGATAATGCTAAATTTGTCCGTAAACTTTCTCTTAAAGTACTCAATGTTTCGACACCAAACTTTGTAGAATTACTCAAAATACCATTAGAATGGTCTCTCTGACCCAAATTTATTTCATCTTTATCTTTAAACTAATTTTTTTTCCAATTTTACAATTTTTGGAAAATTTTGAAAAAAAAGTAAATTTGAAAAATATTTAGTTTAAAGACAAAAATGAAACAAAATTGGGTCAGAGAGACCATTCAAATGGTGTTTTGAGTAATTCTACAAAGTTTGGTGTCAAAACATTGAGTACTTTAAGAGAAAGTTTACGGACAAATTTAGCATTATCATCACATGCCCTTAAGGCAATTTGCTTATTTCAACCAAAATTATGTACGGAAGGTTAGTAGTTATTGAAATTTTAACACTCCAGTTTATTTATATATAGAAAAATTGATTTCTTTTTAGTCTAAATTATACTTTGAGGTATTAAAATTATTTTTTCTATAATACTCGACGTTTCTGTCTAGTAGGGTGGTTCAAAAAATGAAAAATTTGAAATATGGTTTAAAGGCGCTCGAGAGTTGACTACAAATAAAAGAAAGAAATTTACCCCTATTTTTTTTAATTTGATCCAACAAAATTGAGTGGTACCGTCACTTTTTCTCATAAGAAATACAAGGAAAAATTGTACTTCTTTAAAAAAATTGCGAAAAATTATTCTTAATTTTATCGAAAAAGGTTCAGAAGTTTATGAGACCTCGACAAATGTTAAAAATTGAAGAAACTGTCGATTATTACAGGGTGTCTACTAACCGGGAAAACCGGGAAATAACCGGGAATTTAAATTGATATTTTTTCTGGGATAATAAATTCTTTTTAATTTTCAATTATTTTCTTCAATTTACAATTATTTTCTACAATTCTCAATTATTTTCTTCCTTTTGGAATTATTTTCATTAATTTAAAATTATTTCTTCATTTCTCAATTATTTTCTTGAATTTTCAATTATTTTCATCAATTTCTAATTAATTTATTTAATTCTGAAATATTTTCTACGATTTTGAATTATTTTAATCAATTTTTAATTATTTTCTTCAACTATAATTTTTTTTTTTTAATTGCCAATTATTTGATTCAATTTTCAATTATTTTCTTCAATTTCTAATTATTTTCTTCAGATCTTATTCAGATTTTATTGTGTTAATAAATAAATAAATAAATAAATCTCAACTATTTCCTTCAATTTTTAATTATTTAATTTAATATTAAATAATTCTCGACTTTTTTCAACTATTTTTTTCAATTATCATTTATTTATTTCACATCTCAATAACTCCTCCATTTTTCAATTATTTTTTTCTATAATCAATAATTCTCGGCTTCTTTCAATATTTTTTTTTCAATTATCAAATATGTTCTTGAAACTTGAATTCAATTCATCAATTATTATTCAACGATTTTCATAAAATCCCATTTTCTTCAATTCCAAATTATTTTCTACAATTTTTAATTAATTTCTTCAAATTACAATTACATTCTTCATTTTTTATTGTTTTTTTTCAAATTCTATAATTCCTGGGTTGTTCAATATCTTTTTTCTTCAATTATCACTTATTTTCTTTAATTCTCAATTATAATTTTCGACATTCAATTCCATTCTTTAATTTTCAATTTTTTTTTAATATTCAATAACTTAAGGCTTTTTACAATGATTTTTTTTAAATTCTCAAGTATTTTCTTCAAATTCCAATTTTTTTCTTAAATTTCAATTATTTTCTTCAATTTCCAATTATTTTTTCATATTTCTTTCAGTTTCTCAATTTCTTTCAATTTTCAATGTCTTATCAATTTTCTTCAATATTTAACAATTCTCAGCTTTTTTAAATTATGTTTTTCTTTCAATTTTTATTTAAATTGATAATTTTAAAATTATTTTCATCAAGTCGCAATTATTTTCGTCGATTTCTAAATTTTTCTGTTATTTTCAAATATTGTCTTTAATTCTTAAGTACTTTCTTCAATTTTCAATTATTTTCTTCAATTTTTAATTATTTTGTTCAATTTTTAATTGTTTGTTTCAATATTCAGTAATCTCGACTTTTTTCAATTATTTTTTTTCAATTATCAGTTATTTATTTCTTGTTTCAAAACCTCCTTCAATGTTCAATAATTTTCTTATATTTTCAATTTTATTGTTCAATTGTTCAATTATTTTTTTCAATTCTCAATTAATTTTTTAAATAACAATTCTATTCTTCAATATTAAATAATTCCTGTCATTTTCCATTTTTTTTTTAATTATAAATTATTTTCTTCTTTTTTCAATTCAATTGTTCAGTAATTTTCTTTAATTCTCAATTATTGTATTCGAATTTCAATTTTATTTCTCAATTTGCAATTTTTTTTTTTTATTATTCAATAATTCTGTGTTTTTCTGATTTCAATTTGATTATTTTATTTTTTTGGATTTTCTATCTAGTTGACCAATTTTCAATTATATTCGTTGAATTTAATAACTATTGTTCAATTTTTTCAATTATTGTTCAATTGTAGATTAATATTTACTTTTTTTTTTTAAATTTTGTTTCTAATTGTCAAATATCTTTGTCATTGTTCAATTATTTCTTTCCATTATTAATTATTTCTTTTCATTATTAATTATTTCTTTTAATTCTTTATTATTATTGTTTGTAAAGTTTAATATTTCATTCTTCAATTCTCAATTATTTTCTTTGAATTCCAATTATTTTCTTCAATTATCAGCTGTTATATTCAATTTTTGTAGCCATTTGTAGGTCTATTTATACTTAAAATAAATTTTAAGTTAACAAGAGAAAACCGGGAAAAACCGGGAAATGACCGGGAATTTTGTGGAACGAAATTAGTAGACACCCTGTATTATTATTTTTTTTGGCAAATAAACACTCTCTAGGAGTGCCTTAAAGAACGAATAAACACAAATTCAGCATTTATAAGTAAATAGGTTTAAAATATTATTTTCTTATGTCATTTTTTTATAATTTTTTTTACTTAACAAAATACAAGGCTTGCTACATTTTTAAATTCATTTTTAATTGTTTAAACAATAGTTATCATATTTTTAACTTTAATTAAATAGGTATTTTAAAAGCTTACAACTTTTTAAATAGCGAAGGGAAAAACAGTTTAGGTAATTGATTTAATTTAATTGATTGTTTAAACTTAAATTTTTATTAAATTCAGCTAGAATTATCTAGTCTTTTGAAATTTTTATTGAAGAACTAAAAAAAAGTTATTGATTCATAATTCGCAATCTACATTCCATTGTTTAAACAATTTATTTTTCTTATATTTTCGAATTTAAATAATTTTTTTAATAGCTGGCGATTCTTTAGTAACGATTGACAGAAAATTTTTTGATGAAATTTTTTGTTTATTTGTTTAAACAATTTGAAATGTTTAAAATAAAATTTTATTTAATTCTCCTAGAAGCATTTCGTTTTTTGCTTTCTTCATTAAAGAAATACCAAAAATTTTTTCGTCTGCAATTTTCAAGACTTTTTAATTATTTAGACAATTTATATTTGTGTAAACAATTTATATTTCTCATATTTTTGTACCGAAACCGACAAATCGCAAGAATGAGATAGAAAAGGCAGACATATTTATGTATGTCCTTTTCTATCTCACTCCTTATGATTTCAAATTTTCATTCTGCTAAGGCCCTTTTATATTCTTTTATGCGAATCTGCTTCAAAACATAAACAACGGAAATTTCCTGAAATTTTTATATGACTATTTCGTTAATAATCAATATAAATTTATACGAATTGTGCTAAATATGTGCTGAATATATGCTGAAAATCGCTAATTATGCGGCACAATTACCCGAACAAGATTATGCTGCTTAAATGACAAAATTGTGCTTTTTTGTGCTGAGTTAATTTAAAGAAATTTCTATTTAAAAACATGTTTTATATGGTTTTTAGACGTTTTATAACATTTAAAATTTTTCGAGCAAAATTGTGCTGATATGCTAAAGCACAAAGTTCCTATCTCTAGACATTTACTGTTCTTTAAGAGAGTGGAGCGTCCCTTCTCTCGCGCGTCGCTTTCTTCCCCTTCTTCGCAGCCGCGAGTAGAGGCCTACTATAAATAAGACTCTCGCACTCCAGCTCTTCAGTCTCTTTGCTGACGGGAGCCGAGTCGCACCTCTGGTCTGCTCGGTTCGCGTACTAGTTTTGGATTTAAAATATAAAAATCTTGGCTCCATCCGTCAAGCAAATTTGCGAGCATAAAAAGCAAAACATTACAATTTTACTTTTTGATTCGTTACAATTATTATAAACTCAACTTGAACCTAGATGATTTATTTTTTGCTCGTCATAATTTATTAAAATTTTAATTAAAAATTGCTACCCTAGAAATTATGTACCTTTTGAAGCACCGCCATTCTTTTACCTAGTCTTCGGCAATTTTCAGTTAACCTGTCTGAAAGTCGACGTCACCGGGCAGTAGATCTTGTAACGATTGGTTAAAAAGGAAAAGTCTTTCTTTCACGCTCCAAAGTACGTAAAGCAATGGCACGTAAAACTACAGATACGTAGGTACCTCTCGTTGAATATGCAATGAGACAGAGAGCAAGGTAGAATCTTGAGTTTTTCTTTCGCACCAGTTCGAAAGATTCATCCCCTCTTTTTACTTTCCCTGTCACCCAATCTCGCTTTTCTTCAACCTCTCTGAGGCAGCTAAAACCACCACTACTCGACAACCCTATCGAAACTCCATATCCTCTCCTTCTTAGATGTAATTTTACTTGATCCCATCGCTACGCAACTTTGGTGACAGGAATGAAAAAACTCAAAGTCAGGTATTCACAAGTCAATCCACTCTTTCCTCCTCTTATTTAAATAGACTTCAGTAATGTCATGAATTTTTTTCCTCTCTTTTTCTGACTTATTTCACTTGAATTTCGCAAAACTTTGCCACCGCCGGGATTCCAATTAAATATTGATAGACGAATTTGTTCGAGTGAAATTTTTGTAGAAATTCAATAAGCGATAATAATTTTTAAAGGCATGGAATTTTCTTGATGAAATAAAAGTGTATTTGATTTTGTCGAATAAAGGAAGGTGATTTTAGTTTAAGAAGGTATCTCTATTTTTATAGTGACTACAAGCAGTTATCTTTAAAATTGAACAAACTATTTAGACTGATGTGTTTTTTATGTATTAGTTAATTATATTATATTGCATTTTTATATAACTACTGATTGCTTAACAATATTTTCCATTTTTTTTTATAAATCAGAAATTTGTTATTTTTATTTAAATGCAACTAAGTTCATCAAAAAGTTGAAAATAAAATTGTTTACCCTTCCACCAAAACGTTTTTCAAATTTAGATAATTTTTAATTTAAAAGTTAACCAAAAATGTAGTAAAACTAACTTTTTTTCGATTGATTATCTGATTCTTTTTTAAAATTTGTAACCTGTTAAAAGTTGCAAGTCATCAGAAACAGCAGCAGCCGATTGATTCGAAATAAAATAGAATAACCCTTTGTTAATTTGTATCAATTATAACTTTTTAATCGTCCCAATGAGGTCAAAGTGATTTTTGCGGCATGTTAAGGTTTTTTAAAATATTTAAAACGACCTTTAATTGGATATTTGTTAAATTGATTGCAGTCTGGGTTTTTAATAATTCAATATACTGTTAACAAAAACTTTCCCAGACGTTCTTGATATCAAAATAAAACAGTCATACAATGTATTTAACAACAATTCTCAGATATTAAAAAAAAAACAATGTTAACTTATTTTCCGTCTGTTTATATCTTTTGGGAGAAGAGTAGAAAAAAAACCAGCAATCGACAAGAAACGAAAACCTAATCGAAAATTCGTAAAAGACTAAAACAAAACGAGAAAACGTACTCTTTATTAATTTTTCTGAAACAAAAATCATGAAAAAATATCAGTTTTACATTAAATGTCTTTTCTGTTAAATTAGGAAATAAAAAATTTTGTTTTAGAAACTTGTGCTTTATGTTTTCACTTGAAATTGAAAATTATGTTGCTCAATAGTCACGCGATCATGTCAGGATTCCTAACTAAAACACGATATTCACGATTTAAAGGGAATGCTCATTTCCTCTTTAAATAATCGAGTTCAATGACCTTTAAAATCTTTTCTGTTACTTTAATTGTCAACTATCTTCAGTTGTTAACTTTGCAATAGTCATCGATTATCTTTAAGAATAGTTCAGTCTGTTTCTTACTATACAATACAAACTTTCGTGATCGTAAACTGTTTCTATCGAGAGGATAATTTACCGCCAATTGATGGGAAGAGACTTCTTTACGATTTTTCATTAAACTATGATACTATAGGACGATAAATTATTGACAATTCTCTCACGCAAACTTGAGCAATATATTTAATGTCTTTTCAAATATGCCATTATCTTTTCATTTGATTATTAAATTAGTATTATTATTATTATTTCTCATTTTTTACACTACTATTGTTAGATTGTTTTTTTTTTGGTAAGTAGTAGTTTTATTTATCATTATTAGTAGCTATTAATGATCAGAAAATTAATGTAGGCGACGCCCCCCCCCCACTATCGACGAATTATTTGATTATTATTTATTAATTATATTTACATATTAGTTACTTTTTTATCGACCCTCCCAATTTGTTCACAATTGCATTATTCTAATAAAAAATAAACAATTTAAAGTTCCTTACACATGAAGTATTGAAAACCCCAATTCAAAGTCCAAAAATTTCAAAAACATCAAAATCAAATTGTTTTTGAAATTTTCAAAATTTAAAGTTCCAATAGTTCTGATCAGAGCTCTGTTAGCTCCCAAACAGTTATAAAAAAAATCTAATAACGTTTTTCTGTAAAATCGAAATCTAAAAAACTATACACGGAAGAACTTTTGGTTTTAATAGTTAATATTATAATATGTATTTTTACAAAATTTCGATTGTAAATCAGGATATAACTGTAAAATGGTATTTTATACTACAGAACTAGAAGAATATACTTTTTTAACAGTTAATATTTATATATTTTGAAATTAAAATATACTATTTAAAACTGGAAAGATTGCTTTTTTTAAAAGGAAAATGAAACTAGGAAAAAGTATAATCTAAAAAAAATAATTAAAATTATTTACTTTTTATTACATAATAATTTTTATAAGAATATTTACAAAAATAGGTTAAAAATATTACTATATTCAATAGGAAGCAACAATAAAATAAGTTTTTCTTGAACATCTTACTATTAAAAAGATTATATTTCAAAATAATGCTTTGTTGAAATTCCATTAACTATTGGAAAATTGGCGGCCATGACAGTTTAACCGTTGTGCGCGTCTTGTCACTGTTGATTTGCTTATTCGGATTATATAATTTCTCTCTTAAATGAAACGATTAAATCATTAACGTTATCGTAAAGTGGGTGAAAAATAACACAATGAATACTTTCTACGTGATAGTTTTATTCAATATAAACCGGTTATATCATGTAAAAACTTTTAAGTGAATTTTGAATTTGGCGGATGTCAAACTTCAACTATTGTTCACAGATGGAAACTTGTGATTTTTGTGGATTTTTCTCAAAAGTGGTAATGTATTATGTCGATTAGTATATAAGAAAACTTTTCCCTTCAAACATTATATGTATTGTGCGATTCGTTAAGCATATATATGTGCGTGCGTATTATCGTTAGTGTTTAGGTTATGTTAGGATTTCGTTTGTGACGGTGATTGTCTTTATATGTATATAAAAGTGTTAAAAATATATGGAATGTCAATTACCACAGGTAACCTATAATAATATAATAATCATGAAGATCGGTTTATTTGCCTTTTTATAGGAATTACTTATTAATCTCGATTTTACTAATTCCAAAACTCAATAGCAATTTTCCCAACAAAATGTCGATTCAAGTTTCTTTTAACATTTCCTATCGAAAATAGTAAATATTAAATAGAAATAGTAAATTCTGAAAATATAACGATATATCCTGGTTTCCTATCGAAATTTTGTAAAAATAAATACTATAATATTAAGTATTAAAATCGAAAGTCTTTCCGTGTACAAAACTTTGAATATGATTTTAAATTTCAAAGTTCTATAGTTTTTTGGATTTGGACTTTTAAAAAAAAAACTTTATTACATTTTTTGTAGAATTCTTTAGGGTTCTAAAAACAACTCTGATAAAAACTCGTGGAACTCTAAATTCAAAAAATTTCAAAAACATTTTGAAAAAATTCAAAATGGGGGGATGACTAATTTTTTCAAAAAAAGATTATTTGCTCTTTAAAACGTGATGTTGCCCCTCCCCCCATTATGTTCAATCAAAAAATTTAAATTATTTAATCGACAGAACTTTTTCTAAAATGTATAAGGGACTCTAGAATTATTCCAAAGGAAGCCAAAACTCCGAAAAAAATTTAATTGATCGATAGTGGGGGTCCAACTTTACATCCATAGAAAAGTATTTATTAGTATCACGTTTTTAAATTTATTCTATCAATAAACTCCTTTTTTAAAGCACATCCATCAATAACATAGTATTAAATAATCACTTTTTACATATAGTATAAATAATTCGAAAGAAATGGAGGAACACTTTATCAAAGCTTACAATTTTTTATGTAATAAATAATTTCTGTTTTATCTTGTGTTGAATTAATCCTCTTCAAGTTAATCTGACACAGAATTGTTAAAATTCTTTGTTACGACAATAAAAAAAATTCTCTTTCAAAAAGTGGTATTTTTTACAAAACTTTATAAAACTATATACTTTTTTACTTTTATAAAACTTTATAAAAAATATTTTAACTTTTAGATCCAAACTCGGCTTCCTTTTCTAAAATAAAAATTAAAAAAATTGTAAAAATAAGAGACATTATTTTATCTTAATTTATTTCACAATAATTTTAAAAAAGAAAAAAGAAGAAAAATCAATTTGTCAAACAAACTAAATTTCATTAATTCCAAAAACATAACATCATAAAATTTCAGAAAGACAGAAAAACTGACATTTATATTTCAACTTTAGCTGGGGAAATTATTATGTTTTCTTCAAATACAAAATTTAACAAATTTTACATACTTACTCCTCTAGAATCTTTCTGCAAAGTTATGTAAATTATCTATGAGCTTGTGCAATTTTAAAGGCAAACGCACTCCCAAGAATTTTAAATTATAATAACATACCTTTTAGGTTTTAATAAAGACAGAAAAAGCATACTTTGTAAAATGTCGACATAGATTGCTGTGAAAAATGTGCAGCAAATTTTATTTGAAGTGAATGAAAAATCTGTAATATTAAAAAAAAATTTTACTTTAACAAATTCTAGAGCATTTTTTTTTTTTTTTGAACGCAGAAGAGATTATTAATAGGACACCAAATCATTTATTGCAAAGGAAAAAAACGTCATGTTCATATTTTTAAAAAAACTTCAATGTATAATACTTACATTATACGAATTTCTTTAAAAATTTATTTTTCATTATGGAATTACTTTAAACTTTGAAAAAACTATAAAGTAAAAAATGACACAAATTTTTTTTAATTTGTCAAGTGTTCAAGCCATCCTGATATAGAGAAGTAAAAAATAAAACATAAAAAATTATTTTAATTTTATAATCATTTTGCTTCCAGGTCAGCAGAAAGAATTGCTTTAGAATTTAATGTGTAAACTTTTGACAAAATATAAAATTTATGTTAGGTAACTCGATTTTTTTAAGAAAGACTAATTTTATTTATTAAGTTGAATACACTACCGTCGGCAACTGCCGGTTGATTCTAGACTATGCTAGTTCTTAAAAAAATGAATCAAAAATGGGAGAAATAAAAAAATGTTTTCAAAAACATATCACATGATGTCTCTTCAAAAGATTTAAAAATTTTGAATTATATATCATTAAACGCAAAATTCTTCAAGATTTTTACTGTTGAACAATTTCAATTTCAAGTCTTGATCTTTTTTCAAAATTAAACTTTATTCTTTTATATATGTGTATAGAGTAAAAAAATATTGGGTTTGTTCGCCAGTGGAGAGGGAAAACTGTAGAAAAACCTCTCCTGAGTACAACCGGTTTATCGACAGTCGAGTTCTAGTGATTTGCACAGGTCGATTACCGACAGTGCATATCATTATACCTCGACGTCGAAAAAACAAAGTTATAAAACAAATAAAATTGAATACAATTTTTTTAAATGTTATTTTTAAAAACCTTGTGTCTGATTTCAGATTATAGTAGTAAAAGTTGTCAAAACAAATTTTATTCAAATCCGTTAAATCGTTTTCAAGTTATTGTGTTCACAAGAATCTCGACATTATATTTAAAAAATCGAAATGTCACATAGAAGCTATTATCATAAAATTAAAAAAAAAAAATTCAGAGCGCCAGAATATACACAGCTGAAATGAGGTGCCATGAATCTATATTTTCATAGCAAAAATGTTTTTTTTTCTCTAAAAATTTTTGTATGCTGTCCAGATTACAAATGAACGTTTCAGACAAAAATCTTGAATTTTAAACTAAAAGTAAAAAAAAACATTAACTACTAAGCCAACATACGTCTTATAGATTGGTGTAGTTGATGCATCAAAATTCACTCAGTGATGCATCTCAATAGCCACAAACCGATTAGTACTTCAAAAGAATTTATACAATTGTCATGAGACAAACTTCAAAATAAAATCCATAAAACAGCATTTAACGCCACATTCGATTAATCCCCGTTTACAAAATTGAATTTAATCCTACAATTTGCCAGCATTAGTTAAATTTTACTTAATCACAGAATTACCGTAGCGAAACTCTAAATTCTCATTTACTCACTGACAATTTAAATTGATTTTTTATTGCACAGGTCACGGTTAAAAAAAATAATCTTCCTTACATTGTCCGCCCTATTTTTAAGTTAGCAAATTTATGACTAGAAAGTGTAAAATTTGCAAAGTCATAAAATGATAATAAAGATTACTCAACTTTTCTATTGGGGTGTCGATTTTTTTTGCGGGAGATAGTTTTTGTTAGAAGGTAATGGATTTGAGTGCGACAGAGGCAGTTTTGTCTCTAATGGTTGATGCGGGACCGTGCACACCTGGCTTGATAAATGACCATCGAAAACTTGTGCATACATGTAAACTCATATAACTGTGGCATCGTCCAATAGAAGCGCCATGTGGTAACGCTATCGACTCGATACCTAGCAATATTAACGATATACCCACGATATACGCCAGCAATTCAAAATATCGCCCGATAATCCTACACCAAAGGCCAGTGATTATAGAGGAGGCAACTAGCCGGCGTTGTGAATTCCAGGACTCTAGGAGTTTTAACCATTTGGACTAATTACGACTGTAACGTTATAATGTTTGCTCTTCTGTTTAACTATTTACTTGCGACTAATTATTACATGTTTGGCTTGCTCTGTTGCAGCTTGAGAAAATCGATCAGTGCTGCGAATGAACCCAAAAGAGTTATAGCCAATACGTTACAAGTTCCCCGAGGGAAAATCGCATTATTTCGGCGCCATCAGCGTTTTTCACATCTTTTATTAATGAACTTTCGACACGTGAGTGTTCAAGTCGTTTTTCTAACGATTATTGGAACGAGAGTATCGATTTAATGAGCGACTTAAATTTTGTTTCCGGTTTATAAATTTAATGTTATTACCTTAAAATATTATCAGGGGTGCAGAGGTCTCTCAGTAAATAGTGTGACGTTACAAAATTTTATAACAATTTTGCAACTCACAAAGTAACTTTTAGGTTAGAAATTATTCCAGATTCGCTCAATTATTCTTGATTTGCGAAAGAAAACCACTCCACGGCTCGACGAGTAAATTGTTGCATTATTTGTTATTAGAATTAAGAAATTTTTGTTACTTTGTTTATGTATTTCGGTCCGTTGCTGAGCATCGAGGGAGCTTTCAAGGTCATATCAAGAATTGGGTCCAGGTCACTTTTCGGGACATTCATGAATTTGAGTTCGAGTTTCTCTGATCAAGCTACCAAGACGTTTTTAAACTGTTATGATGATGATTATTATGGATTCTGGTTACGTGGTTCAGCGATCTCTCGGATAAGTAGTTATGACTATTTTTCATTTGATATTATGAAAAATTAATTGGATTTTGAACCAGTTGGTTTGTTGGCTGTTTTGGCGGTTGATTTTGTTACGACTTTTGGTTAATTTGGCTGTTAAGCCTTTTGAGAGGTTATAGAACAAGACCCCGACCAATTAAGGGTGAGTTCATATTTAATCTCAAATTTTTATGACGAAAATTTGGTTTGTTCAGCAAAGTAGTTATGATATCAGTTAATCCGAGGGAGTCAATTTAATGATGCTGGAAGTAATTTGATGAGGATCTTCAGTTTAAAATTGAAAAGTCAGCGCGCCGAATTGGGAAGACGAGAACACAACCAATAAGGGAAGTTCCTTGAGTCCTGCGAGGCCCAATGAGAACATCATTGACCACATGGATCCCCGAGACGCCGGCCCGAGTAATTTTGTGAAATCTTTTCCTTGATCGGCTTAGCCGAATGTAAAAGGGATCCAACTTTTATGTCGCCGAAAATTGTGTCGAGATTTTGTTTTATTCTTTTTTTTTTACTGAGAATGTGTGTGTGCCTTTTACGGATTAAATCCGGTAAGTTTCAGCAATTTGTTTATTTTTACCTTTTTTGACAAGTATCAGAGAAAATTGTTTGATCTAGTTTAATGAGAATTTATAAAATCGATTGAAGTTAATGAATCGGGTGCAAGGTTAATTTCCGTAAAGTTTCTCAAAGATCGTTTCCGAGATACTTGTCAGACTCTTTATTTGTGAATACTCCGCGACAACTATAACTGATTTACAAATGGCTGAGAGTTTGTGTCAAAATTTTGATTGGAAGTTTTTAGGTTTAGTTTGCTTAGAAATATTCATTTTATATGGAATGGTTTTCAGAAAATTTGAAATAATGAGAAACTCGGCAAGTTTAATCAAACTTGATTATTCCTTTCCTTTGAGTATTAACAATATCAGCCAATGTAAATTACGTCGTGATGTAGAGCTTATTGTAGTAAATGATAACCGTTATTTTTATTTGAAGCTTGATATTGTCGACTAAATTTGATGAGAAACCTTATCTTTAATTTAATTTTGAAAATTAACTGAAAATTGTCGAAATATATATTAAGTGGTAAAAATTATAAAAGTTGATTATGGTTTATTTAAAATTCGTTCTCTCCAAAAACCCACTCCTGAGAATTATGCTTGTCGAATACATTTTTTTTTGTGTTTTTTTATAAGATGTTTGAGTAATTCTAAAACTCATTTATTAATCCGTTTGTTAAGTCGGTTAAGTTGTTAAGTAAAATTAATTTGGTCGAATCGTTACGGTGGTTATGTTGTTAGGCTCGTTACGTCGTTAAGTTCGTTACGTCATTAAGTTGGTTAAGTTGTTAACTCAATCTCCAAATAAGTAATTAGTTAATTTAGCAATTGGGTCAATTTGTTGGTTCGTTAAGTAAATTTCGTTACGTCATTAACACATTTAGTTCGGAAAATTTAAATAAATAAGCTTTTGTCTGCTCTCGAAGATAATAGATATTTATTTTTATTTTATTTATCAAGTTGGAATTGTTAAGACCTCAAGTGACTGAGGTAACCGATAGAGTGGTATTTCAACCTTAGTTTCTAGTTAAGTTAATTTTGTTGCTAATTATTTATTTATAATTTTTTTGTGTTTAATTTTGGGTCTGAGAAATTCCACTCATCACAATAGACTTTTAGAAATTCTTGTAATAGCCTACGTAGATGACCTCGTCCTATTGTCTGATACCCCGTCCGAACTCTCTAAAAACGAGAAGCATTTTGGCGTTACTGTAGAGAAAATAATCTGTCTATTAACATGGAAAAAGCTAAGATTGTCATCTTTCATAAAGGTGGAAACAACTCAGTCAACCGATTTAAGTCATTTACAGTTGAAAATAGCAAAATGGAAGTCGTCAAGGAATATGTCTACCTTGGTGTTAATTTTTCTAACCGCTGCTCCTTTAAGGTTGCCGCTCAGAACTTTGCCAGTTCAGCAAACTCAGCGATAGGCGCAACATTGAGGATCATTCATGCTACTAAAACGGACTCCTGGTCGACTTTCGAAGCTTTTAAAAAAAATTATTATTCATGGAGGTTCCGAGGGTGGAGGATGGCCGTTCCTCTTTGAATTGGTTTGGTAAACTGAGACACTTCTTCGAAGTGTGTAACTTAAGCGAACTTTGGTCTTATTCCACTCTGGCCAACCTCTCAGACAACTAGACATTAGTTTTAAATTTTTACAAAAGTTATCTTTAATATAGAATTATAGATATATATGTGCGAAGGACTTGTCGAGTAGTTTGCAGATTTGGCCGCATCTAAACTTGAACAATGGGGTACAGACTTATCTCACGACTAAATCGCATTTAGAAACCAAAAGATCTTTTGCACAGATTCGCCTTATCAACAAATTTTCAAAATATTTATAGCAAAATAAGCAAAAATTGTCGCTACCTTCCATGGATTCTTGTTTGTTTTGCGACTCTTCGTACGAGAACTTACATCCCTTTCTAGTTATTTGTTCTAAATATTACTCAATTAAACTCGAACATTTTCCAGACTTAAACTCAAAAATCGATCCGGAGTCCTTTTGGAAGACGAATCTTGCTCTCCCAAAATGGCATTTAGGGGGTTGAAAAGCTTATAAAATAAGGATCATTTCTAGGTAGCTATGAAAAAGTTCCAAGGGGAAGTGTTGGTCAAAAATTAAAAAACAAATATTTTTTTGCATTTTTCTTGTCAAAAATAAAATTATAAAAATAATGAGTAATTTTATTTGAAAGTTTAGGAAATTCTGCACAAAAAACACCCATAAGATTTTTAAATCAATTTATCCGGTTAAAAGTTATTGGCAGTTGAAAATTACGCTGCAATAAAATTGGGCCCCGGATAACATGGCAACCACTCATTACACAGACCTAAGAACCTACTTAAAATTTTTGTTTTTTGACTACATATCATTGACCAAAACATTAGGCAACTTTTTTTTTAGGGTGGCCTTTTGCTCAGAGAATGCCTCATATGTAAGATCTTGACCAGGAAACAATAATATCCCACCGCGATACCCAATTGATCTTTGGAATCAATATGAGGCCACCCTTCAAGGTCTTTATCGAACTAATATTGTCAGTAAAAGGTGGCACAACCCATTCGAGATGCTTGTCAATAAGAATCATCCAGATCTGTATTCACTGCTAAGTCAAATTCAAAAAGAGCAAAGCGACACTGAAATTTTTCCTGTGGAGCTTGGTCTATTTATAATAGTATCTCCAACACACAAGTGTTTAATAAATGTATTAACAAACTAATTCTATTTAAACATATTTTTTTCGGGCGCGTAGATTCGGGTTTCTGTACGGTAATCTATCAGTGACTTACTAATCTTTATGGAATGTACCCATTTCAAGTCTAGAATCATTTTCAGGATATTGTTCAGCCGAATGTAATGTAAACTACCCAGAAATTCGTCCAGAAAGCAACCAGTAGTCGTCGTGGGATTGTTTTGGCACATGAGCTTGGATGTGAGTCCCGATCTCACAAGAATTCCAACTCTTGACGAAGCGTTCTCGTTTTCGTCATTCTAGACTGGTGCGTATCTTTGGCACCTATCTATGTCGTGCACATTATTATTTAAAAACTTTAATTTAAGGATGTAGAAATATTTAGACGGAGCTCCATACTCGGCCATCGTACCTGCCAAGTAAGGACCTTTATTAATTTTGACTATTTATTTTGTGATGTGGTGGTGGCAGCCACCTTGATTTAGCACTGATCGTCAGCGCTACCATTACCTTAACTGATCGACGTTTCACGGTTATTTTTCGCTCAATAGTTCTATTTTCCAATAACGTTTCCGTGCTAACTTTTATGTTTGATTCGGATTAGCGGCATGGTGACACGCAAGAATCTGCATAGTTAACTCACGACAAAGCGTTCTTGCTCTCGTCATTCTGAACTAGTGTGTTCGAACTTCTGGTTGCTTTACCTGTTAAAAATCTAAAAAGTAAATTTTTATTCTGTACTAGAATAAAATAAAAGAAATCGTTCTCCGATTAATAAACATTAAAAATTAGAGTCAGTGTTCATCAGCCGGCTATTCAACCTTTGTCAGTGTACTAAAATCGACATTCATGACAAAAATATAGCCTTCAAGACAAAAAGAATGAACAAGTATTATTTGTATCAGAAAAATCTCGCAATTCTAGCTAAGAAGAGAGGAGTTACCTAACGATACGTTTCATCAAAATTGGTAACATGGGTTATAAAAAGGAAAGTGACACTAAAGTCACCCCCGAAAACATGATTGACTTTATGAAGAAATGTGGACTCGTGGCAGCATATTGAATCCTTTATTACCCAGGTAATGAAAACCAAGGACATCAATGGACGCAGAGGAAGGAATCACGGTCAATCTCAGAATCTCTTCGAAGTCCACCGTTAATCGGTGGGGGTTCTTACCACCTTCGATTTGTCGGCTGATCGAGATCTAATGCTGGGCTAAGGGATCTATAGGTATGTGTGAAGTTAGCACTCGGAGATGTTGGTTGCTTAGTTCAAACGTTCAGCTTAGTGTTAAATACTCCTATAAAGCGAGGAAGGTTTAGTGGGTATTACCCAGAGTCAAACTTAAGGAAGAATATTTATATTCCCAAGTAAATTCTTTTGGTCTGTAGTCCCACACACGGGAAGCATCCTTTTTAAATTATGCTTGCACCATTCATTGTAAGATGTTCCTTATGGTGGTTAAAAGAATTTTTCAAATCTCGTACAAAAAAAAAAAAAAAAAAAAAAAGAAGGAAAGTGACATTAAAGAGTCAGCATAGAATTTGAACATACGTGTGCAATTTAGTGGACAGATCTTTTGTTCCTTATAAATATGAGGAACTAGGTCAGACCTTTACGAATCGTACGAAAAATTCCTGCAGTTTTTGATACAAGAAAAATTCCAGAGACGACGAAGCTAGGGTTCATGTAGCAGTAACCAGCAAATGTGCAGTCTTCCATGAAGATTTGAAAGAGACCAAACAGGTGGAAGCGCGTAAGTGCCGGGAAGTTTAAAATCCTCTAGGCAATGTAGTGGTGTTCAGTATTTCCAAAGTACAAAGCCAAAAGGTAGTTCTAAAGATATAGATATCATGAACCCCGCACACAATAAGGATTTTTAGTAGGTCGGTAGCCTGTTAGCCACACGTAACCTCAATATAGGAACTCAAAACATATTATACCAATAGATTTTCATTTCAAAATATATCAATATTTAGTTCCACGTCAGCGTGATAATTACAACTGAATTATTTGTATTGTTAGAGTCTCTTTATGAAATATAATTAAATCAACCAATATTTCAAAAAAAAAAAACTAAATCCTATTAGTTCTTGATAAATTAGATTTACTTTTTGAGATGTGGAACAAAAAAATGTTAAAAGCTAAAGCTGAAGAATGACATGAAATCTAATTATTTAGTGCATTAGAACATTCGTGTAAAATTTGAGTGAAATATGGAAAGCTCTCTCAATTATTAATTCAAGATTCATTAACGTTCCGAAGGCGTTAAAGACAATGAATTCCAATAAAATCTGCTTCAGGCTCGTGTGCAATGGCACTGGTACGTTCGGAACGCATGTAATAACGTTTCGTACGAACGATGAACCAGAAGGAATTTCTCAAGAGTGTCACTAAAGCTCGCTGTTGTACTATCTCTCCAGTCATGGGCTGCTAATCCTAAAAAAGCTTCCACAGTGTGCTTTGCAAATTTATTTTTGTGAAAATGCGTGAAAGGTCACAGAAAGTAATAGAATTAATTATTTTTCCTTATGTTTCTGTTGATCAAACAGAATTATAAAAAATGTGTCAATAACAAAGTTATTTTTCATCTGACAACAAGGTATTCAGATACTTTTTAAACTTTAAACATTAAAGAAAACATTATCCAAGCAGAAATTACATACACACTTTTTTAATTTTATAGAAAATCAAATACCTCAAGCGGAAAAATATTTTTTTTTATCTTGAAACAAATCAGTTATTTTATTCATTAGTTTATTCTCTAAGTAAAATTCTAGAGATAACATATTTCTCTAGTTTTATAGTAATAAATGTGGTAGGAAAAATTTGTAAAATCGCGTTGAAAGAAAATTAAATAAAAACCTATTACAGGTTTGAAAAAAATGAAACCAATTAGTGAATGCTGCTAAAAATTCCCGTAGTGAACATCAAAGGGAAACATAAATTTTACGATAAATGAAACCTATCCTCATGTTAAATTTTTCTTTTTTCTACACTATATTCGTTTAACAATCGATTTTTATTCGCTGGGAAGCATATGTTAGCTTTTCACTTCATATTTGCTGCATAGTACTTTCTCCGATATTATTTTTATTCAACTTTACAATAAATTTCGGTTAAGTAAATTCTTTGACAATAAATTACAAACAAAAGATATTACTAAATTACGGCTTAATAATACAACCACATGTAAATTAAACAGAATCAATACCAAATATAATATATTTTAATTGCATAATGCTGATAACTCTTTTATTCAGTTCCATAAACCAAAAGTGATCATAAATGCGCCGCATTTATTGTAAAGCGTTCTGCATTTCCCGCAAAACATTTAACTTAAAAAAAAAATAAAAAAAAAATATAAGAAATTCTTTTAGTAGGAAATTATTTGTAAGAATCTTGATAGTTTTATCGAAGTGATAAAAATTCAGTATAATGTTTGTTTATAAGTAAGTATTTATAATAAAAACAGTAATATATTTTTAAAGTGTGCTTTAATTTTATTTAAATTTGTCGACACTTTACACCCTTGCCTCCACCAATGTTATCTCCTTTTCTTTTTAAAACGCGCATTAGAACTATTAAAATATTGTCACCTAAAAACAATAGAGAAAGAAACAACTATAAATTTCTGTCTTACTCTTATCTCCTCTCTCTATCCCGAAGCGCACTTTACGACCCGCCATAAAAAGTAAGCCGCCCAGTTCGGGGCGTTAAAAAATGGTCTTGGAATACTGGAAAGCGGCTCTAGAAATTCGAGACTTAAACTTTTTTCTTAGACTTAGATTGTTTTCCATTCTAATCAAGACAATCAACTAGTTGTCTTGACCCTGGAACAAGGAAAGCTTAAGGCCAGGTTTCTCCAAACAATTTTCAAAAAATTAAAATTTTTTTGCCTCGTCAATTGCTAGAAAATACTCTTAGATTTTTCTGGAAACCACGTTTTTTCAACTAGGTAACACTCTTATTTAGAAACTATTGCACTTATCAACATGAACCAAACGGCATTTTACTCTTAAAATGTTTCTCTATAGTCGGTACTACAACCAAGAATATTCATTGTTATTAAAAAAAGTTATAAGCAATTAAAAGTGTAAAAAAAATAACAACATTAAAAAGTCCGCCATTTTTTTTTTTTTTTTTTTGTGAAAATGTTTTATTGTAGCACCGACCATAGCAAATGTGATACTGAATAAGAAACAGTTTTGACTTTTGCTTTCAGATGATTCGTTGTTAAGTTATCGTGTCATCCACCAACAAAAGAGACGTGTTTCAGCAGCCAGTCTTCTAACCTATAAAAACTATGATTTATAAATATTTTTTTGTAATATAAGTAAAATTTGTTTGAAAAAAACACGTTTTTTGGAGGAACCTGTTCTAAAAGAACATCAGACACAGACAGAAAGATCCGTAGACTCATCAAAAGAGGAATTCAGATCAAGTACTATTAAAAATTACCGGTCATTTTCACGAATGCAATTTCCCGAAAGCACCCCTTTGAAATTTCAAATTTTCCGAAAGACGCCCTCCCGTATTCCAAATTCCCCGAATACTATTTTCCCGAATCCAATTTACCGAAAACTTTTTTCACGAAAGCGAAATGCTGACCAGTATGTAGAGTTTTTCTCAAGAATACAAGATTAACAATTATCGACCCGAGAAAATTATAACAGATTTTGAAAAATCTATTTTAAATTCTTGTTCAGAAGTTTATCCTGACGCAGCGATCTCCAGTTGTTTCTTTCATTTGTGTCAATCTGTGTTAGAAAACTGTTTGGTGGGATTTCACAAAATGTCACAGCACTTTTAGTTTCACGTAATAAAGTTTATTATTATTACAATCATACAATACGTCACACTTGTACAACCGTCATGAACACAAAAGAAAAACAGTAAACAATTCGTCGAGAAATGCACGAGAAAACGCGCCCAATATGGACAAAATAAAGCCAAAACGGAACTGAACTGCCTCATCACATCAGGCCCTCACTGACCGACCAAAAGGGTAGGAGAACTTCCATCAACGATCCGAGCACCATCCTGTAAAAAGAGAAGAAGGGATGGCATGGCCCCAGAACAGGGAAAAACCCAGCTCATTAGGAACTTCATACTCTATTAAAGATTTTATGACAGATTAAGCATAGTTTAACAATGATTACAGAAAGCCATAAACCACCCATTCCAATCCAGCAAGAAACCTTCCTTATAACTTTAAACATTTTAAACAATCTGTATATCGTTGGATTTAAGCAAAAGGACTGCAACAATTTTAAAATGACGCTGTTAATCGGTAACTGAAAATTTACATCCACATGATGTTGAGATTTGCTTTTGTGCCTCCTGATGACGTAAAACCATCTTTTAGCTCATACAGGATGATACTCCTAAGGAACTTCTTGCAGTTTTAGATTATTTTGGGGAAAATTATGGCATCGGGAGACAAGCTCGTGGACAAAGATAAGCTATTTTGATTAGGTATCCAATAGAATTTAGTATTTAAAATGTTTAAAGTTGTAAGAAGGTTTATTGGCAATATTTGGATGAGTCGTTCATGGTCTTCTGTAATCTGTCATAAAATCTTTAAAGGAGTTCAAAGTTCCTATTGAGATGGGTTATTCCTGTTCTGCAACACCTTGTTCCCTATCTCTCCCTCTATAGGACGGAACTGGAGCCTTAGTTGAGATGGGTTTTTTACTTTTCTGCCTGAACGAGGGCCTAATTTCACGGCAGTACCCTTTTGGCTTCCCACCACTCAGCATCATGGGTGGATGGCCTGGTGGTCTTCGGGCAGTCTACGGCGGGCTAGATGGTGCCCTCTTGGCTTCCCACCACTCGGCACCATGCGTGGGTGAACAAATGTGACGTATTCTCAATTTTAATAAGAATAAATTATCGTTAGTTTAAAATTAAAAGTGCTGTGAATTTTGATAAATTACCGTCAAACCTTTCCTAACCCTGATCTTTACTTGTTAAAAGAAATACCGATAGATCAAGCAGATACGGAGGTTGACATAGCCGAGTTATAACCGATCAATAATTCTTTTGAATGATCCACAGAATTGGCTTCTTCACTCACTTTTCCACATGAAATGTTATGTCCTTTTTGTAAATCTTCCAAGTCAGCCATTTGAACATTTAAAGTTATGTCATACCCAGCTCTGTCGCAAATATTGTTTTGCTTTACTTTGTAAAATTGTTCCACTAATCGGAATATTGCGATCTCTTAGTGTTTTAAACCACTCAAATAAAGCTTCGTCGCAATATTACTTTTTCTACATGTACGCATTTTTTCACATTAAGTTTGTTTACTTCAAAAGCTTTTAGTAAACTTTCCCGATTCTTCCAAATTGTTGACACGGTTGAAGAAGATAATCCATAATTTTTACATACAGTAAAATTTACTGATCCTTTTTCTAAATCTTGAATAATATTAACTTTGTCACTTATAGACAAAATTGTTCTTTTCTTCTGGTTTTCCATTTCATAAGTTACAAAAATTGAATTAATTAAATAGAAATTAAACTAGAAAATGCTTTTACTTCTACCGAAAACAAACTAACTGTTTACTTATTGAACTGATTGTATATTGGATGATGCTCGCTATAAGCGATTTTAGAGAAAATGGTATTCGGGAAATTCGGAATTTAGGAGAGCGTCTTTTGGGAAATTGGAGTTATAGGGTTGTGAAGTTGCAGAAGGATGTGAACCGAAAAAACTGCTCCGACTAAAGTGGTAGAAGTGAAAAGGTGGAATCAATTCATTCCCATAATAAGCTACTGAAATTTAATTATATTCGACATCAAAAATTTGCTAAGATGCCGGTAGATCAGAATGTAATTTTCGAAATTTAAGATCTTAAAAAAAGAGGCTCTGTTAACTCTGGGACAAGTTCCAAAGAATTCACGAGACTGGAGTAAGTTAATATCCACATGAACTTAATGCCAGTTTAATATCTTATTAGTCTTGAGGACTGTACCGGCCTCAAGCTTAATAAGATATTAAATCCGCGGTTGTGATTATAACTCACATAAAGACTGAAATTGGAAGAGTAGCTAGGTTGACTAAAGCTTCCAAGTTAAAACCAGCCCTGGAAATAATCAAATAATCAGAATCAGAATTAATTCTGAGATATTAACTGGTCATACAATGAGTAGTCGCAACTTTAACTAGCATCATCACTGCACGATTGTCATCATGTGTCTCGGCACTTGAGATCACACTTGGAAGTCTGATCATCACACAAAACATCAACAAGGCACACTTTTAGAAACCGAGATTTAAACAAAATTAAAAGAGACTTAGTAAATTTCAACTCAACGAAAGTATAAAATTTTAATCCTACCGGAATTTTTAAGCGAGTTTCGATACAAGCAAAATTAAACATGCAGAAGATTATACCTTTAACTCTCTATCCGTAAATTCCTCTTGTTTTCACGAGAATAACAAGAGAGGGCAGATGCTGCAAATTCCATCGAAAGACACTTGGTCCGGACGTCCCTAGGCTCAAAACCACATTCGAGAGTTTCCGGCGTGCCGAGTTCCTTGTAAATGCGGATACGTACATGAGTACATATCCTCAAATACATAAAACGTGTGCCACGCCACAAAAACCACTGTGTCGTTGCAGCATTGTGCTGCTGAAGATTTACATGAAAAATTTATCACTCGCGGAAATGTCTCTACTGCTCGCTACTAAACTTCCGAATAGCACCCTTTCAAAACTTCTTGATACAATTGCGTGAAGACTAAATTACCATTTGTGAAAGTCCTATTGCAAGAATTCATATAAATAGTGTTCTAAATAATACCTGGAATATTTTTGCATTCTAATAGCCTACTTTTCATGCAAAGCCATAATATACTCTTGAAATAGAATAATTAAAAGAAATTTACGGCAATTATGGACATTAATATGTGATTCTCTATTGTTTGAAATTATATTCTAAGCCTTGTTCGTGCAAAGGGTATCAAACAGCTCTACTGACTTTTGATAAATCTGTGGAGTTTAAGTTTGAAAATGCTGTCTTATTGTTTAAGAAGAACAAATATTTGAGAAGATTTATACACAATCCTTGGGTGGGAAAATGATGAATAATTTGCGCGGAGTATACAAAATTGTTGGGAGACACTGGATTTCGACATAAAGAACCCTCATTTAATGATTGCTTTATCATTGTTTTTGCATTGAATCTAGAGCAACTAGAACGTGATTTTGAGAAAAATCGCCAATAACTAGAAATTTCGCATACCAAAGATTTTCTTTTAAATTGGTCAAGAAAGAGTTTTGACCTTTATCTATGAAATAAAATTTGTATAGGTATTGAACAAATTTGGTTTTGGATCGTTATTAAACAATAGTTAGTGTCTTATAAAAAGACAAAAATAAAATGATTTTAAAATAAATCTGTCAATTTGTGTTGTTCAATTTTTCTCTATCTGATTTAAATCAAAGAATTTCTTCCTTTTATTAATTCATTCAAAAATTCGAACATATCGAGAGGTTTAGAATTGTTATATCATTCATTTGTATTTTATACTATCCAGACAGAAAAAAACCATGAACTAAACTAGTGCTTCAAAATCAATATCAAATGTATCTGTCCCTGCATAACCTTATAACTGTTCAACAGCTGAACAGAAGTAAGGAATTTTTACGTAAATCAAACGCGTTGCTTTTAGTTAAATTTTTAATATTGCCCATACTCGATTATTGTTACATGGTTTAGGATAATATCGAATAAATTAAATATCAAACTGGAGAGATCTCTTCATGCCTGTATTTGATTTATTTACAATTTGCCGAAATTGACACATATTTCTCCATTTCGTATTAAATCTGGGTTATTAAATCTGGCAACTAGACTAGTGATGCATTTGAGCGACACGATCCGAGAAACGAGCGACATTTTTTGTTTTTCATAAAATTGACAGACGAGCGATCAATTTGTTTAGTCTCGGTAAAGCGAACATCTCGGATAGTCGAACGATCATTCCGAGCATCTCGTTTTTACCAAAAAATTAGGCGTGAAGTTGTAGTCAATTAAAAAATAATGACATTCAAATAAAAAATTCAAGATTTATATGAAACTTTTAAAACTTCCGAAATGCGAAAATGAAAGAGGTTCAATTCAGACAGGCTATGTATGTTGAAGTCAAAGAATTATTGCCCATTGAAATATATGTTATTTATCAGATAATTTTAGACGCCACTTATTTTTCTGTTTTGGTGAAAACAAATTTTTAACGAAGTTATGCGGATTTGAATTTTTTAAGCTAAAAAGTGAGATTACAAGAAAATAACGTTAAAATTTTTTAAAGTTTTTATATCTTTTTTACTATTGTATATATATTAAAATGATCCTTTCTGTGTCTAATTAGGGCTTTTATGTTCTTTTAAATTCCATAAGGAAATTTAAAATATTTTCAAAGTTAACAAAACGGCGGCATTTAAAAAAAAATCAAATTTTCTGATAATCCCCAATGTTTTTTTTCTCTCGATTTTTTTTTTACTTTCTGGAAGTATAACGATTATTTTCTATAAGAATTTATTAAAGTCCCGCTTCTTGGAGAAGAATAAAAAAAAATTTTCTTTTTAAGAAAAGAAAACTCAAAGTTTTTTTAAACCCTGTATTAGATACAACAAAAATCCAAATAGAAAAAATGTTCCTCTTAAGAAGTGGAGCAAAAAAGTTTGATAGATTTTATTTCTAACTTGCGAATCTTTCGAATTATTAATTGTAACACGAAATAAATACATAAATTTTGCATTTTTGCAAGTAGAATAAAGTTTCAATATATCACTGAAATGCAAGAAATGTTAAATGTGTAAAAACTGACAAATTCTATATAAAATTAATTTAATAAATAATGATTTCTTTAAAATTTGAAATTAGACAGTGTTTCTTTAGATTTTTTAATTTTAATTGCAATTAATTTGCATATTTATTAATCGTTGTTTTATTTTTCTACAAAACAAATTATAAAATAAGTTTTGGGTAACACTTATTTTATAATTTGTTATACATAACATAAATGTTTCTGAAAAATAAGATATTTCAATGGGAAATGATTCTCTGACTTCAACATACATAGCCTGTCTGAATTGAAATGGAAACAACCATGACATCCTTTTTTTTATTAAACAAAATGATTTATTTATTATTATATAATGATTTAATTTCTTTCTCTGTAATGTCTATTTAAATTCAGTAAAAATTTAAGTGTGTGTAAATGACTTTTAAAAATTGTGCACATCATTTCTTTAATTTTAAAAATTATTCTTCTATTTAATGAAAAAAACATATATTTTTGATTTTTTACTTTAAAGTAACACGCAATTAATTTAAGTTCAAGAAATTAAAATTTTATGTAAATTATTAGTTATACTAAAAAAGTAAATTGTTTATTTTACAAACGTAAATAAGGGTGTGATAATTAGGTTATAATGGCTTCTTCGGACCATATTTCAAACTTTTAATTTAAATTAATAAATATAGGCTTGAATAAAATTTTTCTAAACAAAGTATTAATATGTGTATTATTGATTCATTTAGATTAATTCTCTCTGATTAAAAATAATAATAATAATAATAATAAGAAGAAGAAGAAGAAGAAGAAAAAGAAAAAGAAGAAGAAAATTGGATTTGAAATTGATCCAAAAACTGTCAATTTTCATCATTTTTAGGATCACTGTTTTTGTAATTTTTTTTTTTAATAACTTGGATACTCACTTAGATTGAACATGAGTACATTTACTTTGTTGATCCAAAAGGAATCACTTAAAAATATTAATTTAATTATTATAAAATACAATTCCAAAACTTGAAATTCATTAAAACTGCCATATTTCAACATACATATTTTTTTTTAAAGCTTTTAAGAAGCTCAAACTTGGCACATATTTAAGTTTGTTCAAAATAGACATTATATTGAAATTTCTGGAGGGTAATTTGTTTAATTTCTAAAATATTGAAGTTTGAAATTTATTACAAAAGGGTTTATTTTTTTAAATTTAGATATATATTCAGAAGTTCGTTAGTTAAGCAATTATCGACTAAAAGCAATTTCATTTAAATTTAAAATCTTAATTAATATTACTTTCTAAGAAATTATAAAAAAATAAAAATATTACTTAAATAAATAATGTATTACTTTTATAATTACTTAGAAATTCATCATAATTAAGATTTTTAATTTACATGAAATCGTTTTTAATCGATTATTATTGCTAAACTTACCAACTTCAAAATAAATCTAAATTGTAAAAAAATAACTTCTTTTGTGATAAATTTCAAACTTCAATATTTCAGAAATTAAACAAATTAGCCTCCTGAAATTTCAATGTCCGGTCTATTTTGTACAAACCTTAATATGTGCCAAGTTTGAGCTTCTTAAAAGACTTCTGAAAAATAAGTAGTAGTGTTGAAATATGGCAGTTTTAATGAATTTTAAATTTTGAGATTGTATTTTATAATAATTACATTAATATTTTTAAGTTATTATTTTTGGAAAAGCAAATAAAATGCACTGAAGTTTAACTCAAGTAAGTATACGAGTCATTTATTAAAAAGATTTACAAAAAATATGCTCTTAAAAAATAAAAATATACCAGCAAGACCCCTTAGACAAAAGTCAGTGGAATCACCCATCGTGTTTTTATATTTTCATTTGACAGCTGATGACTTTGAAATTATCGTCTGATCGCTCGAAATCGTTCGAAAATTGAGACGAAACGATCCGGGAAAAGACAATTGAGAGTCCGAGATGATCGCCCTGAACATAATCAGTAAATCCGAACGATATCTAGCGAAAAATTTTTTTCTCGTATCGTCGTGCATCACTAAACTAGACGATCGTTACTTCGGTGCTGATCTCGAATTATTAAATTTAAACATTACAAAAAAACTTACTAAACATTTGATGAACAACAAAACAATTAAACAACCGCGAAATTGTTAGGTGACAGGCTCACCGTTGAGCTAAGACAGCAACATCAACAACAATAATCTCAAAATTCACAAAATAAGCCAAAATCAAAATCAAAAACTCTGTCTCATAATCAAATATTCAATAGCAACAAAAACCATAAATTAAATCAGAGCACTTGGGAGGGGTTTCTGTTGAGAGTGTTGTACAGTACCGTCGGGAATTGTCAGTCCACCTATTTTTTAAGGTTTGAAAAATGTCTTTAAACGTACAAAGTATAATTATTAAAATTTTTCTGTGTTTATTTCCTTAAAGTATATAAAATTTTGAGGAAAATAAGGCCTGAGTGAAGTGATTTAGTCAATTTTTCATTGAAATATGTTAAAAAACGTGGAATTTTTAATGTTTTACAAAAATTGAAACTACTCTTGAAATAATAAACGTTTTTTGAAGTTTCTATGCTTGTTTCAAAGGGAATTTACTGGAGAATAACATTAATGTTTAAGCATTAATCTGCAATTTTTTCCTAGTATATGCAAGGCTCGGAAGTTGAACCAAAAAATTTATCAAATTTTAAAGACATTATTTTGACATAAAAATAATTTTTGATATTCCAATACATATATTATATTACTTCCTTACGAAAGTTATTGACAATTATGACCTTGGTATATTTTATATAGCTGTATTTGATATCAAGATATAAACAATAATTTTTTTATATTTTTTGGTCCAACTTCCGAGCTTTGCATATGCTAGGAAAAAAATTGCACATTAATGCTTAAACAAAAATGTTATTCTCCAGTAAATTTCCTTTAAAACAAGCATAGAAACTTTAAAAAACCTATTTTATTTCAAGAATAATTTCAATTTTTGTAAAGCATTAAAAATTCCACATTTTTTAACATATTTCAATGAAAAATTGATAAATCACTTCACTCAGGCCTTATTTTCCTCAAAATTTTATTTACTTTAAGGAAGATGTTTAAGATGTTTTTCAAACCTTAAAAAATGGATGGACTGACAATTTCCGACGGTACTGTATAAAACAAATCAAAACACAATATTTAACATTGAAATAATATCACAAAATATATTCTCAAAAATAATTTAACATGTTAGGTTTTAAACGATTTTAAACATTTATCAACAAAAATTTATATAATCTGTATAATCTTTCGAAATAAAAATACAAGATTAATCCGCGACATAATTTCGATATTTCATCCTAAATTTTAATTTCAGCAAAATGAGATAATTTATATACAATAGAATTACTTAATGCATGGTATGAGTAAGTGCAGATTAAAATCCCTATCCGCGATGAAATACTCAAAAAAATTCGGCAAATGACTAATTAAAAATAACTAATAACTCCAATTTATACTTTCTTATTAATCGACCGAAGAGGGTCAATTCATAGTCGACGGGTGGTAATTAACTATAATAATTTGCCGGTTCAGTTTCCTTCTGGAGATCAGAAAGGTGGAGCTTATTCTTTTTACAAAACGCTATGATTGTTGGTACCTATATATCTTATTGCATTATTTTTAAAACTCCACCACTAGGAACGTAAGTGAGTAGGTTTTTAAAATTCCTCTGATGTCATTCTCCTTTAAATTCTGTCCCAAAAAAAATATTTTTTAATTTTTTATTTATGTAAATTATTTTTCAGTGCAAAAATTAATTCTTTTAACTGTTGATACTACCTTGGGCCAATAAACAGAAAAGGAGAAAAAGAACATGAAATTAATATATCGAGAAAATGTGCCGGAATATCGCAGGAGGTAATGTAAACGCTTTTTTGATATCCGTGATCCTGATATTATATCCAAAAGATAATATATCCTTGTAGTCCACTCAATAGATACTTTTAGACAGTAATAACTTTAAAGGTCGATGTTTTTTGCTTAAACCCTTTTTAGAATTGATGGTTGATTATTCACAAAAAAAGTCACACCACATTTCGAGCTTTCAAACAATAGTTTATTCTTATTGCTATGATATAAATACGTCACAGTTAGTACACCCTTATGAACACAAATGGCGAAACCGACAAAAGCACGGGAAGGCGCGCCCGATGTGGATGGTATTAAGGTCATATTGCAACTGAACTGCCAAAGCTCAAGATGGCACTAACCCACCTCATGACATCAGGTCCACGCTTTTAAAAACTAACAAAGAATTTTTTTCTACGTAATCAGATGGAAAAATGATGTGCATAAAAATTGAAATAGACCATATTAGCATTCAATTTCTGTTTAAAAAATTAAATTCGGCTTAACAGTTACCGAGTTATGACCGAGTTATTTTCACGTAGTTGCAATTTTTTTTGTTCAGATCGATTGCTAAATGTTTTTGGGATATCGGATCTAATATTGCTAACGATATTTTTTAAATTGATAATATTTGTTTAAAACTTGTTCCTCAGGAGTTTTTAGGGTCGCTAATCACGAAAATGAAGTCAGATTTCAAAGATTCAAAATGTCGAATCCAATATGGCGGACAATATTTTACAAATTTATCAGATTCTTGTGAGTCTTGTTATTTGGAGGTATTTGAAGTCGCTTTGGGGCCATCCATAAACCACGTGGACATTTTTTTGCTGATTTTTGACCCCCCCCCCCCGCCCCCTTACAAAATTGTCCACGTGGACATTGCAAAAAAATTCTTTGTATATTATAAACCAATAAGTTAATACAATTATAAAGCTTAATTCTGAATATTTTTCAAAAAAAATTTCTGGAATAAAGAAGTTGATGAAAAAATAATAAATAAACACAATTTACATTATTCTTAAAAGGAAAATTAAAATATACGCATAAATATACTATAAGAAATCGTAAACCTAAGAAGTGGTTTGTAACAATAAGAAAATCACTATCCTCTTTTTAAAGACAATTTTCACTACTAGCAAATACATTTTTAAACAATCTTTATAGATCTTAAAAAATAACTTTGGCCATTAAGGTGGTCCAAAAACGCATTGTAAACAAATTTTTTAATTTTTCATACTCTCATCCACTAGGATTATTCTTATTTATCGAAAAAAATACCTCCATTTTTTTTAAGTTAAATAATATTTAGACTCTAAATTTTAGACTTAGCTAAAAGCCGATGAAGCCGATGAAGTTTTATACATGAATTTTGCATCAGGAAAAAAATACTTATTCGTAGATTTAGTATAGAATTCACGAAAATCAATATTTTTTAATCGGACAACTCTGCATCTTCTTAGAAACGTTCAAAAAATAACATCCAAAAATTTATTAAAAATTTGTTGTTGTTTAATATTTTGTACAGGGTCGTAGAACCTTCCCTAAAATTGCAAAATTATGGAAAAAACGTTAAAAAATAACTTTTACGATTTTATTGGGATTTTTTTTGCACTATTTTACAAAAATAACTTATAAGCTTTTACTGTTTAATTCACGTAATTGTTAATTTGTTTAAACTTATTGTTGTTATTTACTAACTTTTGATAAAATAAAGCTTAAGACTTGCAATTTTTTTAATTTTTGCAACTTTTATGTGTGATATGTAATTAAAAGTAATGAATAATTAAAATTTTTATTTATAACAATTGTTTTAACAAATTATTGTTGTTATTTATCAACTTTCGATAAAATAAAGCTATAGAGACTTACAATTTTTTCTGAAATTTGCAGTTTTTTTCGTTTGAAGTAACTAACAATTAACAATACTTTCAAAATTTATTCTTAACAATTGTTTAAAGAAATTATTGTTGTTATTTATGAACTTTTGATAAAATAAATATAACGACTTGCAATTTTTTTCAACATTGCAACTTTTTATGTTTCAAGTATCTGAAAGTAAACAGTAATACCAGATTTTATTTTTAACAATTGTTTAAACAATTTATTGTTGTTATTTATCGTCTTATGATACAATGAAGCTAGAGACTTGCCATTTTTTCTCAATATTACAACTTTTATGCTTGGGACGGTATTGCAACTATTACAGAAACAGAATAAATTATTTATTATGAATATGAAGGATAAAATAATAGCTCTAGACATTTAAAATGTCCAGTAAGTTATCTATTAAAGTTTATTATAAATGTTTTTAAATTTTGCATTAAAATTAATGAAAGGACACTGTTATTGTGAGATCTAGAAGTACAAATTAAAGATAATCTTCTTTTAAAATTTATTTTCTAGTAAAACTACAATTCTAATGCTTTATTATATCTAAAGTTGATAAATTTAGAAAAAAACTAAACCGCTCTATTAGCTTCAGTCTGAAAATATTATCAAGTTAAAATTATTTAATAACTTAAACAATGACTAAAATTATAACTTTATCATACAAATTCATAGTACATAAGAAAAAATTGCAAGTTACTATATTTATTTTATCAAAAGATGGCAATTAACAATGCTTTAATAATTTGCTTTAACAATTGTTGTAAATAAATTTTGAAGTTGCTATAGGCTTAGTCCAGCTGAACCGTGTCAACAAAATTCCATTGATTTTCTGAAATGTTAAAACTATCATGAAAATCTGTAGTTCACAACAGAACAAAAAAACACTTTTAACCGTTTTTTTAAATTCCATGTCTTTGTTAGTTTTTTTTGCATTAACAAATTTTAACAACATTTTAAAGAAATATTAATAACTCAACAGTGGTTTGCAATAAATTAATGAAATTTATGTGGATTATCTAAAAATGTTCACTCTTTTTAACGAATATAATTGCAAAATTTTAATATAAAAAATTACATATTTTTAATAACAATTTTATAAACAATTTGAAATATTTATGTGTTCTACCCCTACGGTTGAGATGAAACTCATAGAAAATGTACACAGAGATGTCTTCTTTAAGTTTCTAAAAAAAAAAATTGGTATTTTCAATAAGAAGTGTAGATAATATATTTATTTTCTCTTCGCGCGCCGACCGTTACGCTGCGAGAAGCTCCGGCGCACTGTGGTCAGAATCTGCCATTTACTGTTCAAAAAAGTCTACAGCCTCCAAATTTTAACGAAAATGGTTGACTCTTGATTTAAAACACTCAGGAATAAATTCTTAACAACTTTAATGCAGCAGTTTTTTGAATTTATGTTTTTATTATTATTATTTTAATGTTAATAACAAAATAATGACAAAGTGTTTAGTATATATCTTCATTTTATCAAATAAAAGTCGCCTTTATACTGAATATCATTTCAATCGACTGATTATCGATCTTTAAAAGGCAAAAAATGATGTTTTAATGAATAAAAAAAAGTTGTTTATTTAGTTAATAAATAATTTAATTCATTTAAGTTAACAAATGAATAACGCGCTTATATATAGTTGAAATAAATTAGTTTTTTGCAATTATTTTAGTATTTAGTAACACTTGACAGTTGTGCATAAATATTGTTTAAAAAGTGTTATTTGTCATTGTTATAAACAAATTGTATTAACAAATAAACTGCTCACTTATTTTTTTATTGAAACTGAATCGATTTTTTTCTTAAATTTTTATAATTCTCTTAAAATTAACATTTATTTATAAATATTGTTTAAAAAGTGTTATTTATTATTGTTATAAACAAATTAAATTAACAAATGAACAGCTCACTTGTTTTTTATAGAAACTGAATAGCTTTTTCTGGTTTTTATAAGTTTGATTTTAGTGCTATTCATTTCTTAATTTAATTTGTTTATAACAATGATAAAGAGAAATGTTTAAACAATGTTCTTAAGAAATGTTACTGTTAAAAAAATTTTAAAAAATTGAGAAAAAAAAACAATTCAGTTTTAGTGAAAAGCAAGTGAGCTACTCAATTTGTTAATTTAATTTGTTTATAACAATGACAAATAACACTTTTTAAACAATATTTATGCACAACTGTCAAGTGTTACTAAATACTAAAATAATTGCAAAAAACTAATTTATTTCAACTATATATAAGCGCGTTATTCATTTGTTAACTTAAATGAATTAAATTATTTATTAACTAAATAAACAACTTTTTTTTATTCATTAAAACATCATTTTTTGCCTTTTAAAGATCGATAATCAGTCGATTGAAATGATATTCAGTATAAAGGCGACTTTTATTTGATAAAATGAAGATATATACTAAACACTTTGTCATTATTTTGTTATTAACATTAAAATAATAATAATAAAAACATAAATTCAAAAAACTGCTGCATTAAAGTTGTTAAGAATTTATTCCTGAGTGTTTTAAATCAAGAGTCAACCATTTTCGTTAAAATTTGGAGGCTGTAGACTTTTTTGAACAGTAAATGGCAGATTCTGACCACAGTGCGCCGGAGCTTCTCGCAGCGTAACGGTCGGCGCGCGAAGAGAAAATAAATATATTATCTACACTTCTTATTGAAAATACCAATTTTTTTTTTTAGAAACTTAAAGAAGACATCTCTGTGTACATTTTCTATGAGTTTCATCTCAACCGTAGGGGTAGAACACATAAATATTTCAAATTGTTTATAAAATTGTTATTAAAAATATGTAATTTTTTATATTAAAATTTTGCAATTATATTCGTTAAAAAGAGTGAACATTTTTAGATAATCCACATAAATTTCATTAATTTATTGCAAACCACTGTTGAGTTATTAATATTTCTTTAAAATGTTGTTAAAATTTGTTAATGCAAAAAAAACTAACAAAGACATGGAATTTAAAAAAACGGTTAAAAGTGTTTTTTTGTTCTGTTGTGAACTACAGATTTTCATGATAGTTTTAACATTTCAGAAAATCAATGGAATTTTGTTGACACGGTTCAGCTGGACTGCGCCTATATGTTTTGAGTTATGTAAAATATAAAAAGTTGAAAACTTAATAAAAAAAAATCAAGGTCTCTCTTCTAATTTTATCATAAGCTGATAAATAACAAAAATAAATTGTTTAAACATTTTTTTAAATAAATTTTAATGTTACTGTTTATTTTTAGTTATTTCAAACATAAAAGGTTGTAAACCTTATAAAGTTAAAGCTATATTAAAAGTTTATAGCTTTATTTTATCAAAAATACGTGGGGAACTTCATCAGCTTTGAGCTACCTCTCATTACTATATAATTTTAACAAAAAATCATAGGGGTATTTTTTTCGATAAAAAATTCTAGGGGGTAAGAGCATAAAAAAATCCAAAAAAAATTTTGGACCACTCTATTGAACATCTTATAATTTATTAAGTACTGATTACGGAAAATAACATAAATTCCTAAATTTTTAACATTATAAATTACCCTGGTCGACAAAAATGACTTTTTTTTATTTAAGCATCGGACTAAATTTTTCTTGTAGATATTTTATTACTAAACAAGAATATGACCATGAACAAAACTGGTCCATGACGTCAAGATTCTGATAAACAGGGCTCAGAAACTCAGAAAACCCTGGCTTTGATCATTTTTGATTAAACATAAGTCAAGAATTTGACATGCTAGAAATCTTTATGTACATGCTTAAATGCATGTCCACGTGGACATTTGCTCCAACTCCCCCTCCCCCCCTCGTGGACTTTTGATGGACCCCCCCCCCCCCGCCCCCCAAAACTGTCCACGTGGTTTATGGATGGCCCCTTTTTATGATTTTGAAGGGATCAGCAAACCCAAAAATTCCCTAATGACAAGTTTAAACAAATATGATCGATTTTAAAAATTTTGTCAGCCACATTAGATCCACCATTTTGCATTTTTGAAATCTGATGTCAGATCGCGTTCAGCGACTCGAAAAACATTTGGACAGTGTCATAATTATTATGTATCATATTTATTTACATTGTTTTGATTTCTTAGAAGGCCAGTTAGTCCTAGAAACTTGTAAATATTGATAATAATAATAATAATATAATAAATGCGTTGCAAACTAGGTGTCGATATTATAAAGCATAATCGCTGCTCTAATGAGATTTTAGGTAAACTGTGCATTATTTGCAAGTACACTAAGTTAAGCAAACATTTCGATATGTATAAAACTCGAAGTAAACATTTGAGGGTGTGTGTGCACAAGGCGCTAGAATGAATGTTATTGCTTTCGCAAGGAGCATTTCTAAAGTTGAGTGGTCACTACTGAAAATCCAGGATATTCGACAGTGGTCAAGCAAGTGCGAAACCCTCATTTTAGAGAAGTTCAACTTCCAACCAGCTTGAAAGTTCTAACGTATGTACATAGTTTATCTCAAAATTTCCTATATGATTGCAAGTACTTGGCATACCAAATGTAATTTACCATACTCTGTAGCGTTTAAAACATTTTTTTTCTAATTTTACATTGATACTAAATTTAATCAAGATCAAGCGACAATTTAAAATTACTACAAGAATAATGCTTTTGGTTCACTTTTAGTGCTTTATTCAGATTTTTATTTAAGTTTACGCGATTCTCATCATGCAAAGCTAAAAATAAAGTAATGGAAATTCACAAACAGAAAAACGTTATTTATAAAACTTCAGTGGTACATGAAACGGTATTGTGTGCACTGTATGAGAACAATCTATGTCATTGGTTTAATTTTTTCATTTCTGAAAAACTGTACAAACTCAGTGCAATAACATGATCATTGTAATTGATGAAATTCTTTTATTTTCAAAAGATTCTGCAAATACATATGAATTCATATTCTTTGTGAGAAATAATATCAAATTATATATTATTTTTTCTGACGTAATACTTATAAACTAATTTCCCTTTCTGCAAGTTTTTAAAATATTAAGATTGTAATTAATTTTTGTAATTAGACTCCAGTTCCGAGTAGGTCAACCCTCAGATTTCGTTGAAACTTAAAATAGCGCTGATTACGAAAATGATAACGTAAATTGGCGTTTACTAATTCATTTTCATCGTTAAGACAATAGAAAATCTTTTTTCTTAGTTTTTTCAGTTTAAATCAGTCAATATTAAAAATTTCGAAAAATGTTTTTAACAAAAATTGTACATCTCATAAAAATATACATTTTAAGTCCTATACATTTTTTTGTATCTTCAATAGTTTTTAATCTAACCGATAATGAATATATCTAAGCACAAAAATAAAATTCGGCCGTTTTCATGGTAATTTGAAGTTTTTTGTATTTTTTTCGAGAAATGCTAATTTTTATAAAAAATTGTATCTAATATAAAATTTTTATCTAAATGAGATCTAAAACTTTTGTGTAAAACATTTTTTTTACATTTTGCGGTTTTTACGAGTTAAAAGCAAAAAACCATAGATTTTTTGAATATTTTAAGTTTTTTATCAAATTTGAGGAGCCGCCAATTTTCTCCACCATTTCTGTATAATCAGTGCAGTAAAATATGTAAGCATATATAGTTTCATCCAAATCCGCAAGTTGACCTACTCAGAATTTTATCTGAAGAGGTGTTTGGTACTAAATATAAGTAATGATAAGATGCAGGTAAGGAGAATCTAGGAGGAAGGGAGACGTGGACAAAAGGATTCTTGAGACAAGAGACAGTTAAAGGGAGACTACGGAGAGAACAGGAGGTGAATGGCAAGCTTCATTTTGACGAGTGAGTACTAAGCAATAAAGAGGATCAGTATAGAACGAGATGCAGAACAAGTGCAGAAATGTTGGCCTTTTCTAGTCTCTGAGAGATCAGTAAAGGAACTTTCGAATTATTCAAGTTCATGACATAGCCACATCTTTAGACTAAAATACCGTTTGGTATAAAAAAAACTATATTTTAAACTCTTATAATGACTTTGGAGGTCAAACAGAAGTATTTTTCCAATATCTGGTAAAAAAGACGATTTTGGTGTTTCATCTTTTAGCAGATGAAATAGCTCATGTTCATCCTTAAGGGTCACGTCGAGTAAAAATAATAAGTTAATAAAGCTTATTACACAAAATATTGCAAACCAATATCTTTAATTGAGAAAATATAATAGGTTTTAGAACCTTTGGAATGTATTAATTACAAATAAAAACATACAATTTTTGTACAAGTATTTTGAGGTTCTAAATACCTTTGAAACAAACATATCTACATGTTCAAATCATACAAACATCTCTGTTTGTGTTTATAAAGTATCCACATTTTATTTCACATTTAAAACTACTTCTTTCTTTATGCACGTAGAATCACTTACTTCATTGTACCACTATAAATAAAACAAATACTTTATGATTGATAATTTAAGAAGTAAGACATAAGCACGCTAAACCATATTTTTTGAATCTTGATAATGTCTTTTATAACAATTCAAAGTCATTAAAATTATAATTCATGTTTTAAACAAGATGATAATGCCGATATCCTGATTAGGAATTATTGAAGACGACTCAGAATTCAAACATTTCCAATTGTGGAGACATGATTAAGAAACACGATTGGCATCAATCGTTATGAATCACTTTCAATCGATTTTTCCAAAAGAGGGTAGAAGCATTTTTTAATAATCAAGTTACTTTCTATAGAAAAAAATGCCTACCCTTTAAAAAATTACAGCTTCGCTTGAAACGCCCTGTTTGACGAGCAGTGCTAAATAAAGGTGAAGCTGCGAAGAGACATAAAAAATTCTCTTACATTCTTTGTGCCAATCAAATTTTTACACCAGTAATAATTCCGAGAGGAAAGAAAACAAATCTAATGCTATAAATTACTGAAATTTCAATACGCACTTTTACGAAATTCTTCTCGCAGAGTGTATGCAAATTTTTAATTAAAACATTAAATTGTATTTTCGCAACTTTCATAAAGCATTTGCATAATAAATATTTAATGTATTTTCATGCACTTTTAATTAGAAAATGTTAAATAGAGAACAAATTAATATTGAAATTTCACGAGGTTTAACTGAAGATAATCATTATTCAATTATCTCTTCAACTATTCGTATCTAATTGCTATAAAACTGTAGAAAAATAAAAGATTGCATAAGCAATCCACAGTACTTGGCTCTATCTGATGTGCCAGCGACTTATGGCCGGCAAAAATAAAGTGTCCATATAGATCATCATAACCCCATTTCCCCATTTCGCGGTTGCGTCTATCTTGACCAGTTGTATTCTTCACATAATAGAGGACAAATAAATCCCTACAAAGAGCAATATAAGCTTTTATCCTATGAGAAGGAATGTACCATCGATGAAAATCTCCAAAGCCTGCAAGCTATGAGATATAAAATGCTTCAGTGCACATCATAATGTACTTTTTTGAAACTAAAAATATTATATTTGGTTCATAAATCTGGTTTTTATGGACAACTAAATAAACATTATACAAGAGCAATCAAGCACGTTTAAAAAATGGGTTAAAGGTAAAACAATTTTTCAACATCCTACGAATGAACGTTAATTTTTATTGGAAATTTTAATTTATATTAAAATTAAATTAGAGCACAAGCTAGAGTACGTTTTAAATGGACGGACCAAATTTGGAAGGACATCTTGTTGTGTTGGCAAAATGGTACTCGTAGCAGAAGAAGATATGAAGATGCTAAGGTGCTAATATGAAGAAGAAGATGTGGGTTCCATGTGTGATGGGTCAAAGTGTACCCTCAATACGCTCGAATCACGCTTCAGTATCTAAGAGATTAGATATCCCCTCCACAGAAAAGAGGATAGGAAGTTTTTCTTCAGGAAGAAGAACCCACATAGAACGCATAGCTTCCAACAGTAAGACCTACACCAACGACTAAAATGGGGAACATGAGGTCTAGAAAAACCAAAGTTCGTCTAAAGATTTCATTAAAAATGAACAAAATCGCTGAAGGGAATGCAGAGCTCTCATTATTTCCAGAAGATGTAGATCTCTGGACAATAAACTGTGCTGTGTATGAAAAAGCAGAATTCATGTTTCAGGAAAGTAACAGAAAATCTGTTTACGTTGATAAGACCCCAAACGAACCAGACAAGTGCAATTTAAAATTGGGGTGGCTCGACGGCATACTTCTCAATTGCAGAGTATGATTGCATATCTAGAATCAAATAGAAAATTTGCACCAAAGTTTTGGAAACAGCCCAGATTCTAAAAAGATTGCGTCACACAGAAATTAGAGTTGCAAACTATTCAGCAACATTGGATTGAGAAGATACGTTTTCTTGTGGTCATAAAGGAACTTTTAGAACGTCAGTTTTAATGGATAAAGAAAAAAAGGAAAGCTTATTAAATTCTGTTTTAGAAAACCAATTAATACATTTTTTTTAGAAATTTTAATGTGATTATATTAGTTCATGAGTTAGAAAAAAGATTTTGGAATTTTGTAATAATCGTTTAATATCTTTAACTCGCTGCCTGATCTACAAAAATGACATTAAAAAATTGAAACTTACTTCTCCTTCTTTGCTAAAATTTCAGCTTTGATTTGAGCTAAGAAAAGTTAAAAAATATTAAGCGGTTCTCAAAAAATGACTAAAAATGTCTGATTGTTAAAAAATTCCAGAATTTTTTTTCTAACTTATCAACTAATATAATCATCTTGAAATTTCTACAAGAATTTATTGATAGGTTTATGAAAGCAGAATTTAATAAGCTTTTTAAATTTTTAAGTTTCAACTCTATCTTATTTTTTGACCTAGTTAAAATGATTTTAAGTAAATTGTCTTTTTTTGATCCACTTCAGTTGGTCGCACAGTGGTCTGAATCTGTAATTTACTTTCCAAAAATGTCTACAGCCTCTAATAATTAACCAAATTAAAAGTCCTTTTTTTAATTTAAAGTTTAATCAATTCCAACCACTTTGTTGTCACCGTTTTTTAAAACAAAATTACGTTAAATTGTTATCAACCTCCAAAGTTAAAAATAAATTAAATTTGATTTTTTTTTGCTATTTTTGGTGAACCCAATTTATTGGTATTTGTTTAAATTTTTATAAAATTAATAAATTTACTTCTTGTAGATCCAAATTAGAAGAAATCATGAAATTCTTTGTCTCTTTATTGTTATGAACTATGACGGTAACATTTTTTTATGAATTATGAACTGCGATAAAAAGAAAAAAATAATGTTTCTAGCTGTCTGATGACAAAAAACTATTTATTTTTACAGAGAATATAATATTTATTTATTAAATATTGTCTTGTTGTCAACAAACTTATAAACAAATTAATTTCATTTTATTTTAAAGATAGCTAATTAAATGAATATTATTCATTGAATTTCGAGATTAATAACAATTAACTAATTTATTTTTAAAAAAATCGCTAACCGATTTTGTTGTCAGGAATTTATTACCCATTACTTCAAAAAACTATTTTAAATTCGGTTAATTATTAGTGGCATTTTCGAACAGTAAATTACAGATTTAGACCACTATGCGACTGACCGAAGTGGATAAAAATAACAACTTACTTAAAATCATTATAACTTGGTCAAAAATAAAATAGAGAGTTGAAACTTAAAAATTTAAAAAGCTTATTAAATTCTACTTTCGAAAACCAATCAATAAATTTTTTTAGAAAATACAAAATGATTATATTAGTTGATAAGTTAGATAAAAAACTCTGGAATTTTTTGATTATCGGACATTTTTAGTCATAGCTTGAGAACCACTTAATATTTTTTAAGTTTTTTAAGCTCCAATTAACGTTAATATTTTGAAAACCAGGAGAAGTAAGTCTCAATTTTTTAATGTTATTTTTGTATATTAGGCAGCGAGTTAAAGATATTAAACAATTATTGAAAAAATGAGAGAATTTTTTTTAACTTATCAATTAATATAATCACTTTGAAATTTCTGAAAAAAATTATTAATAGGGTTTCTAAAGCAGAATTTAATAAGCTTTTCAAAATTTTAATTTGAGCTCTATCTTATTTTTTAACTGAATTATCGTAATTTTAATTGAGTGTTCTTTTTTCGATTCACTTCGGTCGAACGGACCGATCATTTCCAACGGTAGTCTAGATATTATTTTCCTTTATCCATTTAATCTGCAGTTCTAAAAGTTCCCTTATGACTATAAGCGGACGTATCTTCTCAATCCAATGTTGCTTGGAGGTTTGCATCTTTAATTTCTATAGAGTGTGATGCAATCTTTTCAGAGTCTGGGTTGTTTCCGAAAATTTTGGTGCAAATTTTTTATTTGATTCTAGATATGTAGTCATACTCTGCAATTGAGAAGTATGCCATCAAGTCAACCGTTAAAAAACCACCGCGTTCTGAAAAGTTTGAAAATTTCTGGAGCAACATCTATGGGATCTCCCATTCAGCGAACGATGAAGAATCGTATTTACTACTCTTTCGTAACTTCTGGTTTGTTTCCCCTTCTGAATTTGTTTCTATATAAAAAAATGATTTTATTTTTCTATTAGTTCTTTTTATTAGTAAATTTCTATTTTACTGACGCTTCTTTGTCATTATTTGTTTAACAACACCAACATTTTAATAATTATTTCCAAATTTTTTTCTTTGCAAAACATGCATATTTCATTTCACATTTATAATTAGATTTCATAGTGCGGAAGGATTGATTTCTTTCATTTTATCATTAAATGTAACAAATATTCTGTGTTATAAAATTTATTAAGAATTACTTAAAAAAGCTTGCCACGAAACTTGCACAAAAACTAATTTACTCTGTCAAGGTAAGTTCCTGAAAGTCTTGCGACAGACTTTTGAAAAGTCTTGTTTAGAGTGTTTTAAGGTATGGGTATCAATTTGGGGGCTTGAGGTACGTAGTATATATAGATAAAGTACAACAATCTTTTTATAAAATGTTTTTAAAACTCCCTACTTGTACTCCAGGTTATACCATTAGACTGGAAACAGGTTCCTTGCATGCTTCTTATATGATTTTTAAGCAGGCGTTGTTTTGGATTCATATGATTTTTAAGATGGATATTTATCGGTATCCCAGACAATGCCTGATGAAATTATTAACACTTGCAGTGACTAATCCAAATAATAAACTTAATTGGTTTGTGCAATTAAGAATTAACTTCTTTGAACCATGCGGCCTTTTGGATGTTTATAATGGCATGACCACCGAATTTTTCTTCTTAGATGAGGATTTTATTCTTGATAAATATGAGAGATATTTAAGATGTCGTGATGAAGAGTGTAGACTGAAGGGATCGAAAGGTTCATATTATTTAATATTTTCCGCCTATTTTAATTCTGTACTATGCTTGATATTTTTGTCAGAAATCGTATGATTTCGAGAAAAGAGCGCTAAGAGTTTTGGTGGGATTTTGGAAGTGCTGGAGGGGGGAGGGTATAAATTGAGGGAAAATAAAAGCAATTAACGAGCGTATTTCGTTCTCATTTTATTCGATCCGATGGGTTAATTTAAAAGTATCGTCACATCTTTGCGTGTCGCCGACAGCCCAAAGGTATTATGATATTTATATTTGTATATTTTATTTATTTACGAAAGTTAATTTGTGGTCGTGAATTATATTTTTAAATTTATTTTTAAATTAGAGTGGCGATTTTATTCAGTTGTAAATACGATAAAGTGAGGACGACGTGCGAGGAAAGTTTGTGATAAGAATTCATTTAAATGTTGAGATTAAGTTCATCCATTTTTTACTCTGATACATTGGGCCCTTGACGAAAGAGTTTAATGAGAACTAAAGTATTTTGCTGAGTTTTGCAGCTTATTTCATACTTTTGGACCAGATTCTATCAGCACTTTCAATCTCTCATCAGAATAAATCAAAAAGGATCGTCATCGTCCTCGTCATTGGTTAGATTTAAACTCATCGGACGGATAAGTTTTATTTCTATATTTTATTTATATACCTCCTTGTCATACCTTTGATTCGTTATTATTTATCGTTGATCGCTCCTATTTCATTATTTAATTTTATTTATCGCGTTTATTTATATCGGTTTTCTATTTCTTAAATGTTTAGTATTTCTTGATTATTCTTTTATGTTTTATATTGTGATATCCGAGTGTGGTTGAGTGAATGCCGCGGGTATTTTATTGTTTATCATTTTATTTTTGTATAATCTGTGATCATAATTAATGAATATATATTTATTATTTGACTGTAAACGAATTATTGTGCTCTTTGCAAATATTTTATATCCTCTCTGAATATTTAATTGCATTTTCTAGAATTTAGTCGTATTATCTTTTTCTATATTGTTGCATATACACTGAGAAAATAAGTTGACTAAATACAACCAATTTTTGATTAAATTTAGCAGAGAGAGGTTGTTGATATAGCACCTGCAAAGCACTTAATTGATTTTAGCAGAGCATATGCTCCGGTATCCTAGAAGTTTGATTGTCATCGCCGGTGTTTTGTTTGTTTTGTCCCGAGGAACCCTAACCTAGAAATAAAGCTGCTTGGCTAGAGGCTTATTTTCTCAGTGTATATTTTTACATCTTAAAATCTTATTTAAAAAAACATAATCGTTACAAGACAGATTTCAAGAAGCCTTTTGATTTTTCCGAATCTGACATTGCAACCGGGAACTCAAGCTTACTTACTCATACACAAGCCTTTATTTTTTACGAAATTTTTTGCACAGATCCGCTTATTAAATACGCATGTTACTAGAATTGTTTTTAATAAAAAAAATACCTTTTAACCCTGATACAATTTGCACCGCTTGCAATCTTGAATCCGATGATTTAAGTCACATTCTCTTATTGATCTTATCTATATCTTATCCATCGATACTTGGTTGAACATTTTCTCATCTAGTAGCTGTTCAACTCTGAAACGTTTAAGCATTGACATTTTTACTTCTCGTTTGATTGATGCCTCTCCTACCAGCGCCTAATTTTCTTGTAAATTTTTGCTTTTATGTTCATTGTTTATCCTTTATCCTCTTGCAAACATTTTTGTAATTAGACAAGAGTAATTAAATAAATAAAAAATAAATAAATTTCTCCATTTCGGCAAAATGTTACCTAATTGATACTTATTGTTAGAGAAATTGATATTAACAATTTTAATCTATTACAGACAGTTAAACAAAGTGCCAAGAGATATTAAAATATATGGCCTCGTGTATTAACAGAATACTATGAACCTATTACGAGCATCCAGTACGTCCTACAGCAAAGTAACCAAGTCAACGGCAGTTGCGGTAAACTCCACTGCAGCAACAATGAACTTTAGCGCAATTTGTGGTGTCCAAATTATACTTTATGCTGCAAATTCTGCGCAAATATTATCCTTTCTCTAATATATGTATTATTTCGTCAGCAAATTTAGGGTACGTAAATACTGTTGTTGGTTTTCAACTGAAATATAAGTAATTAAGGAAAATTGTTCTACAATCATTTTAAAATACAGTGAAGACAGTGCTTCGACAAGAATGTTCTTAATATCAAGTGTTATCAAAAGCAAAGGCACTTAAAGTTACACTGAGAAGCAAACAGAGAAGTGGAGTAACTCTTTACTGCTAATTGAAGAGTTGAGTGCGCTGAAGTCTTCAGCCAACAATGCACGCAGTGTTGTCATTACAAGATCGTTAATTACAAAGTTGACTCCGCAATGTATATATCAAATAGAATGTGACTACTTACTTCTCCCTTTGGTAGTTAAGTACACAAGTTCCTGAATCTCTTTACCATGTATAATTACTGTCTTTCAATTTGTTATTATATCTCAATACGACGTAATAAAAGGAATTTAAATTTCGGATAATTTCGTAATATAGTTGATAGTAGGCACTGACCACCTATTTTTTTTAGTTTTTCGTAGATTATTAAAGATTATTGGAATACAGTCACTATTTTACATTTATAGACTTAATTTTGAGGTTCCTCAATAAATTTCCGATTCCAAACTATGGTTTTCAAATAAAATATGTTTTTTAGTTTCCAAGAAAAAAATTTGAAAATAGCAAATTTTTTTCGATTCTCTAATTTTCATATTTTTATCTTCTTTTGATTGTAAAGTACCTATTTTAATTGAAAAAAATTATTTTTCTACTTTTAAAAAGTGTGTGCATGTAAGGGTTAAATTAAACACTTTTTTAAATTTTAAATATTTTATAAGATAATAGCAAAAAACAAACGAGAATTATTTCCCCACTTAAAAGCTCATTTTTACCCGACAATCGGACAATTTTGTTTAAAATTAATTTTAAGTCAAAATTATAAACATCAGACGTTTGTAATGTACCGTCAAGTGGGGCTATTTTGTGCACAAAACCGCTCTTTTTACACTCTATGCTTTATTGAAATTCAGAATTTGAAAAAATAAAGAATTTATCTATTCAGTTATGTTGTAGACATCCTTCTAAAGGTGTCCTATGAGTTATCCGACAAGAAAAAATTTTTTGTCTGAGTTATAGAAACTCAAAGTTCTGCACAAAATAAACCCCATGGTGGGGCTATTTTGTGCATCAAAGTTTGCTTATTTATAAAGTTGTAGAAAATCTTTTTTTTGACCGTTTTTGCTGTATGAAATATTATTTCTAGATATTTTAGAGTACAATAAAGAAAAACAAAGCCAGAAATATTTTTTTTTTAGGAATTGTTTAACTAATTTGAAAGTAAAACACTAAAATTTCAAAAAAATGTAGATTTACAAAAAAAGTTATTTCTTTAAGAAAATTTTACTTAAAATAAATTCTATTACACTTCTTGAGTTATTTTAAGTGAAAAAGTTTCAAAATTAACTTGAAAAGCATGTAATTATTAATGTTACTTTTTTGAGGTTTTTAAGGCACCATGTGTAAAACTGAAATTTTATGCTTATTTCTTGTTTTTTATAACAAAAATAAGACAAAAATGTTTAAAAACGAAATTCTAAAGTAATTTTTACTAACTACAAAACAAATTATTGAAAAAAACTTGATTTTAAAGAATGCACATAATAACCCACCAAATCCTGGTTTTTCAGTTTTTTACACTTTTTTCTTAAAATATGCAATAAAAAGTTAGCGCAACACGTATACATTATCTCAACTCAATTGCCAACAAGTATTATTAATACCTTTAGAAAGACTTTTAAACTTCCGGAAATCTGAACAGAATTTTGAGAACATTGAAATTTTTCAGCTTGATTTTGACGACTTTAGGATTTTTTTTCTAATTTCTGACAAAGAATTAAGTACATTCATTAAGTACTCTCTGAAGTCCAGATATTAGAAAGTATTTATACCAAGTAGCAAACTTAAGCAACTGAATATAAAGATTTTATTCATTAAAAACCTCGCGTGCACAAAATAGCCCCACGGCGCACAAAATAGCCCCACTTGACGGTACCTGAATTCCACACGGGCGAATTTAAATTTCTTTTTTATAATTTTTGTAAACGCAATTTGGTAAAATACTTGAAAAATATGTTTTAAGCAAAAAATATTATTTATTTTGTATTTGTAGGGGGTAAAAACATACTCCGAAAAAATTCACATTCATGAGTAAAACGATTTCTATACGGCAAATTGAAACAATTTGCCCTCCATAGATAAAGTGTTTATTTTAACCCAACAAAAAAAGCATAAGGGTGTTCCTCTTCACCCCAAAAATGAAAAAACTTTGGTCCCAACTTCTAATAGAGACCTACTCATTTTCTTGTTAGAATCAAAACACCGAACTTTTGATTTTTTTATTCTACTCAAAAAATAAGGGGATCTTCGAAAATTGAGCCCAAATTTTTTTAATTTTCGGGTTGAAAAGGAACATTTTTTCTAGAAAATGGAAAATGATTAGAGTTTGCCTTCTTACAATATTTCAGTTTGAAAATCAAAATTTCAATTTTTTTGATTCTACTAAAAAATAAGGGTCTCCGAAAGTTGGGACCAAATGTTTTTAATTTTTTGGTTGAAAAGGAACATTTTTTTCTAGATAGTTGGAAAATATTATAGTTTGCCTTCTTAGAGATTTTCAGTTTGAAAATCAAAATTTTGTTTATTTGTTTTATCTAAAAAATTGAGGTCTCCAAAAGTTGGGACCAAAATATTTTAATTTTTGGGATAAAAAGGAATATTTTTTCTAGAAAGTGGGGAAAAATTCGAGTTTGCCTTCATTGGGTTTTTTAATTTAAAAATCAAAATTTGGATTTTTTGTTTAATCTAAAAGAATGTAAGGGTCTCCAAAAGTTGGGACCAAATTTTTTTAATTTTTGGGGTAAAAAGAAACAGTTTTCCTAGAAAGTGGAAAAAGATTAGAGTTTCTACTGAAAAATGAGGGGACTCCAAAAGTTCAGACAAAAGTTTATTAATTTTTGGGGTGAAAAGGAACATTTTTCCTAGATTTTGGGGAAAGATTTGTGTTTTTCCTTTTTGGGGTTTTTTCAATTTGAAAATCAAAATTTCGATTTTTTGATTCTACTAAAAATGAGGGGTCTCCTGAAGTTGTGTCATATTTTTTTTAAATTCCGGGTTATAAAGAAACATTTTTTCTAGAAAGTTTGACAATATTATAGTTTGCCTTCTTAGAGTCTTTCAGTTTGAAAATCAAAATTTCGATTTTATGTTTCTACTAAAAAATGAGGGGGGTCTCCGAAACTTAATACCAAGATTTTTTTTTTATTTTAGGGGTGAAAAGGAACATTTTTTCTATAAAGTGGGAGAATATTATAGTTTGCCTTCTTACAGTCTTTCAGTTTGAAAATAAAAATTTTGGTTTTTTGAAGTCACCAAAAAAATGAGGGGGTTCCGGAAGTTGGGCCCAATTTTTTTTTTATTTTTGGGGTAAAAAAAAAACATTTTTTCAGTAAAAAGGAAAAAGATTCGATTTTACCTTCTTTAAGTTTTTTTCAGTTTGAAAATCAAAATTTTGGTTTTTTGTATGTCACCAAAAAAATGAGGGGGCTATGGAAATTGGGCCCAAATTTTTTAATTTTTTTTTTCTGGAAAGAAACATTTTTTCTAGAAAGTTGGAAAATATTATAGTTTGCCTTTTTAGAGTTTTTTAGTATGAAAATCAAAATTTCGATTTTTTGTTTCTACTAAAAAATGAGGATTCTCTTGAAGTTGTGCCCAAATTTGTTTAATTTTCTGGTTAAAAAGGAACATTTTTTCTAGAAAGTGGGAAAATATTATAGATTGCCTTTTTAGAGTTTTTCAGTTTGAAAACAAAATTTCGTTTTTTTGTTTCATCTAAAAAAATGAGAGGGTCTCCGGAAGTTAAAACAAATTTTCTTTGTATTTTTGGAGTGAAAAGGAACATTTTTTCTATAAAGTGGGAGAATATTATAGTTTGCCTTCTTAGAGTCTTTTAGTTTAAAAATAAGTTTTTTGAAGTCACAAAAAAAATGATGGGGCTCCGGAAGTTGGGCCCAAATTTTTTTAATTTTTGGGGTGAAAAGGAACATTTTTTCTGTAAAGGGAAAAAAGTTTCGATTTTACCTTCTATAATTTTTTTTTCAGTTTGAAAATCAAAATTTTGGTTTTTTTATGTTTCCAAAAAAATGAGGGGGTCTTCAGGAGTTAAGACCAAAGTTTTTTAATTTTTGGGATGAAGAGGAACATTTTTATTGTGAAGTGGAAAAAGATTCTAGTTTGCCTTCCTTTTTTTTCTATTTAATAATGAGTATGTGACGCGCTCCGAAGAAAGGTACCTAAGAAGCAAAAAATCGATTTTCGGGTATGATTGATTTAAGTTCATCAAAGGTTACTTTTTCATTATCTGAAGTCACAAAATGTTTTTACTGCATGTTTTTAAAGTTACGTAAAAACAAACTCTTTTCTTATGGATGACAAATTATTTTTAATATGACATATAGAAACTGTTTTCCACGTGTATGTGAATTTTTTTGTGGGGGAGGGGGGGTGTTTTTATACCGTACAAATACAAAATGAATAATATTTTTTGCTTAAAACATATTTTTAAAGTATTTTAAATCGAATTGCATCAGCAAAAGATAAAAACAACATTTTTTAATTTCGTCCATTCGGAAGTCTGGAGCTTCAGGTACATATAAATTTTTATTAAATTTTTCTCAATTTTTGGAAAGAGATGATAAAATAATTGTGAGCACACTGAATGTGACTTTTTTAGGAAACTAAATATTGAAAGTAATAATTTAATTTGAGGATCAACAACACATTTCTGATATGAGTTATAAAAGTTCTAAAGTCTTAGATTAAACTGGCTTTGTGCAGTCGACCGTTAATTATCCTCTTTAGACAAAAGTGAACAGAAAGGGGTAAAGCATTGATTAAACCCATAAAAAATTGTCGCATAATACGAGTGTAACTGAGTTTACGGCCCGAATCCTCGTAACCGTATTTTATGAGTGAAATAGCCATAAGGATCCCGAGCAATGGATTTGTTTAAAATAACCCACATAAAAAAAACTCGTAAAATTTGAATTTTACCGAGTTTGCCATTACAAAGAGCTTAATTACGTGGATATATATTATTATCTAAATCAAAGGTATTACGAAAATAAACGTAATTTCAGATTCGCTTGACATCAATCTCGATAATCATCATAATGTGGAGACAGACAGTCAGTGTGTGAATATTTTATAGCAACAAGAATTCGAATTAGATCATCACTATAAATAAAAAGGACGATTGGAAAATTGTATTGTACTTGCGCTAATAATGCAATCTAAGAATTCCATTGTCTATATGGTGTAACATTAATTTATAAAGATAGTTCATTGACCTCAAGTACACGAAGAAAACGTGGGTAGAAACTAGACACTAACGATCCCTGATCTGATTAAAAGAACATATATTTACACGCCACTTTAATGAGTAGAGACACCTACTGGGATAGACAAGCACGTGCTCTATATATGTATAGATAGTTACCCTAAAATTTAGGGATATTTTTAGAAGATTCTAAACATATTACGTTTAATATAATGTATGATGCCAGATTCATAAACTGCATAATAACTATAATGCTGAGCCTTCCTCCAGACATAAACAATTTATTTCAAGGTGAAATAATGCGCAAATGTAATCTTAGTTCGATTCAAATGAACATCAGCATAATCAATTGTTTGTGTTTTTTTTCTAAAGTATGTGTTATTTTAAATGTATTAAGTGCCTGCCAGCCAAAAATTGATGCTTTTATAAAATATTTTTCACGAAGTGAATATACAATAATTATTTAATATGTCTATTACTTAGTGTTCCTTAGTATTTTTTCTAAAGAATAAGCTCAGTTTTAATTATTTCTTGATGATATGAATAGGAAATTTAGTAACAATTAACTTTCTTTCAATTTTTTAACACTCTCGCTCGTGAGGTTCTTTAAAAAAAGTTGCAATTTTAATTAATAATAGCTTCTTTTATTCAGAAAAAGGTTGTCTAGAACTTTACCACGTTTAATGTTAAAAAAAGTTTATTGTTTCTTCAATATAAATATTTGTTAAAAAGAAATTGTCAAAGAAAGGTTATTTTTTTTTTAAATAAATATTTATTTTGAAGAAACAGTAAACTATTTTTAACATTAAACGTGGTAAAGTTGTGGAGAACCTTTTCCTTAATAAAATAAGGTATTATTAATTCAAATTGCAACATTTTTTAAAGTACCTCACGAGCAAGAGTGTTAGATAATTTAAAGAAAGTTAATTGTTACTAAATTTCCTATTTATATCAACAAATAATAATTGAAATTGAGCTTATTCTTTAAAAAAAATACTAAGGAACGCTGAGTGATAGACATATTAAATAATTATTGCATATTTACTTCGCGAAAATATTTTAAAAAGGCTACAGTTTTCAGCTATCAGACACGCGACTAATACCTTAACATCTTTCATTTTTCAAATTGTTTATAAATAAAAAACTAACGTTAGTTTAGTAAGAACAGGTTTAATAAATTATTTATCGAAAATTATTAACAAGTTAATGGAACTATAACTAATAAAAATGTTAAAAAATAAATGTTTCCCCCTAAATATTATGTACCAGAAGTTCCGAACATCTGCACGGACCCCCAATTTTTCCAATTGATAACTAGAATTATCATCCCATAAAAACCGCCCCTGTGAAAAATAGTAGGAAAAAATTGAAAAAAAATATCAATTTCTACAAAAAAATTTTATTGAACTTCTAAAATAGCGGAACATACTCAGGAATATGCCACTTAGTTTGTCCTAAAACTAAAAACTTTTTTTTTTTTAAATTAAAATTATCAACCCTTAAAAACTACCCCAAAGAAAAATATTCGAAAACAAATTTTTTTAAAAAATTATCATATTCTACAAAAAAATTCTAATGAAGTTCTAAAATGGCAGAAAATACTCAGCAATATGACCCCTAATTTTACCAATTGATAACCAAAATTATCATCCCTAAAAACACCCTCTGAGAAAAATAGTCGAAAATTTTTTTAAAAAATTTTATTGAAGATCTAAAATAGTGGAACATACTCGGAAATGTTTCCCCTAATTTTTTTCAACCATTTAGCAACTTTATAGAATTTTTTAATAGGAATTAAAAGTTTTTTTAAACTTTTTTTCCCATTATTTTCCTTAGGGGATGTTTTTTGGGGATGATTATTCTGGTTATCAATTGGACAAATTAAGGTGCACATTTCTGAGTATTTTCCGCTATTTGAGAACTTCATTAGAATTTGTTTGTAGAAATTAAAGATTTTTTTCGACTATTTTCCTTAAGAGTGGTTTTTAGGGATGATAATTTTGGTTAACAATTGGTAAAATTAGGGGTCATATTCCTGAGTATTTTTGACACAAACTTTATACAATTTAAGAATTAAAATAAATTGAAAAAATAATTGAAATTAAACAAAGTAATTGCAAATTTTGCAAAATAATTGAAAACTAGGTGAGAATTATGTCCATTTCATGGACATTTCGCTTCCAAGTAAGCAAAATAATTTGCTTCCTCATAGAGGAAGCAAGAAATTAATAATATGTAAGTTAATTGAGGAAGTTATTTAAAAATGAAGAATTTTAAATGAAAAAATATGAATTATTTTACGAATTCTTGATCAATTATAAAAGTTATATAGGTCAATCGATTCGTTTTGAGATAAGGAATATGATTTTCGTATTCATTAAGTTGTATTTTTAGCATAAAAAAATTTTTTGGCAAAAAACGATTTTTTTCGATGAAAAAAGGTGCTCAAAAAAATTTGATTGGGTATTTTCAAAAATCCTTGTGTCCAAATTTAGATATTCATGAGCTTAATAAGTCATCCAAATTTTATTGGAATCCGTCTAAGCGTTCTCAAAATATCTTGTACACAAAAAACGCTATACACACAATTGGGAAAAGTAATTTAAAAAATCATAAAAATATTTTGACAATAACGAAAATAATTTAAATTTGAGTAAATTACTTGAAAATCATAAAAATAAGTTAAAAACAAATGCATAATGAAAAATTAGAAAAATTAATTGAAAGTTAAAAAAAAATGATTGAAAGTTGAGATAAATAATATAAAATTGAAAAAAAATTAAAATTTGAGAAAATTATTGAAAAAATTACATAATATATATTTTAAATAAAGGAAAGTTTAAGAAAATTTCAGAAAAATACTTAAAACTTTCAGAAGTTCATTGAAAAAAAAAATTAAAAATTAGGGACAATAAATGAAACAAGATAGACATAATTTAAAATTGAAAAAAATAAATTTCAAGTAAACAGGAATAAATAAAACTTTTCTTAAAATTACAAAACAGAAAAAGTTATTGAAACTTGAAGAAAATAATATAAAAAATCATATAAATAATTGAAAACTAAATGAAAAAAATGATTTTGCAATTTGAAACTTAAAGAAACTAATTGAAATATGATACAAACAATGATAAGTTGTAAAAATAAATGACATTTGAGTGAAATAACTGAAACAATTAAGGGATTCTTTTTAATAAAAAAAAATAATTGAAATTCGAGAAAATTACATGAAGATCTTGGAAAACAATTGAAAAAAATTAGAAAAACTAAAAATTGGAGAAAAGAATTACAGCAAGCTAAAAATAAATGGAAATAATTAATTAAAAAATTTCAAAATTATGAAAGCAAATGTAAATAATTAAAAATTAAAGAAAAAAATTAAAATGTTAGAAAAATACTTAAAAATTTTAGGAAATAACAATCGAGGAAAATAATTAAAAAATTATTAGATTAATTCAAAAAGATGGAAAAAATAATTGAAATATGCTGAAAATAATTTAAGATTAAGAAAAATAATTGAAATATATTAAATAATTTAAATTATGTTTAAAAAAAGAAAATAATTACAAAATTACTCTAAAATTCTAAATAAAGAGTTTAATTAAAAAATCGCAGAAATAATCCAAAATTGATGAAAATAAGAATTTAAATTTCAGATAAATATTTCTAATTTTTTAATATTATGCCAAAAGAATGGAAATAATTAAAAATCGGAGAAAATAATATAAAATTACAGAATTTGTTTTCAAGCAAAAGAAAATAATTGAAAAATCGTTTAAAATATTGAAAATTGAGAACCATAATCTAAATTTGTGATAATAACTGAAAATTTAGGCAATTAGTTGAAAAATAATGAAAATATTAAAAGAAAGAAAATAATTGCAAAATAATAAAAAGAAATGCAGATTGAACAAAATAATTGAAAATTGTGATATATATTTGAAAACTTAAAAAATTAATTCAGAAATTATGAAAATGATTAAAATTTGAAAATAATAATTGCAAAATGACAAAAATATTAGTAAATTAAATAAAATAATTTAATTTGCGATGAATAATATAAGTTTTAGGAATAAATAATTAACTTGATTTAATGTTATGGCAAAAATAATTAAAATTAAAAAAGTGATTGTGAAAACTAAACAAAGTAATTGGAATTTAAGGAAGGTAAATTTAAGAAGTAGTGAAACAATTTAAAAACAATTAAAATAATTAAGAATTGTATAGAAAATGGTTGAAAAATTATAAAAATAGTACAAAACTGTATTTTAAGTAATTGAAATCATAATAAAAAAGAATGATTAAAAACACGATGTTACAAAATTTAAACAAGTGTTTTGTTCCAAGAAATTTAGACACTGGATTTTTAATAATATACTTTATTATAAAAACCAGATGCTCGGAATACAATTCGTACAATTCGCTTGGTAGTTGCTTCAGTTCTGTTCTACTTTTTGTGTTTGAAAGACGCTTTTTAAAGTGAAGAATTTATGTTAAATCTTTGATAATTCAAATAAGAGAATCTAAAAAAAACTAGGTTTTGACAATAGACTCCATGGAATAGGTTACATAATTTTGAAATCGTAGAATGAAGACGTACATCATATTACAAAATATGTGTGTAATATTTGTTCAACCGATAATAATTAGGTTACCTGGGTTTTTGATGATAAGCATTTAGTCATCTAACACAAGTAAAAAAAACTTCTTATCGGACCTAGTGGAAGTTGTAGGTAATAAAAAACTAAAAAGAATGGTATATATAAAATCTTTGATACCCCCTCAAAATCTTGTTTTAGAACCAAAAAACCGTTTTTAGATAGATTCACGTTCGTCATACCTCGAAATATGGCCATTTTTAGTCCGAATTGAAATTTTTTTTTTAATTTGAACCTTATAATTAGATCTTTAAAACTGTACAAGGTTTTCTTTATTATCATTAAAATTCATTTAGATATGAACCAAAAATCATCCAAAAAATTTATTTTTTCATTGATTTCTCAACTTTGAGACATATTTATATCTCTTATCATATAGAAATTATATTTTTTTTAACGTTCATCGAAAACGTATAGTCAATTTGGCTTTAAATGACCCTAGATTGAATAAAATTTGATGAAAATTGTTCAAACAATGAAACTTTTAATTTTATATTTACACCATTAAATATTGACTTGATGAAGAGTTTTTCTTTATTTTCTTCCTTTCGTGGTTTATTTTCACTGTTTTTCAATTTTTATGTATTTTTAGAATGCTAAGAAATAATTTCTAGAGTTTGAGAATCATCTAATATACATGTATCATTATTTAATAAAATTATCATAATCCTATAATGGGTTTCTTAAGGTAGCATTATATACCTTGCATCGATCAAAAAATCGATTTTTTTATTTTATAATTGTGGTCTACATTACCTCAAGAATATAATTCCCAAATTGCAGATTAAAATTCGAAGAAATAAAAAAGTTATACACATGTAAAAGTTATACATATGCACATCGGCTCATTACACACAAAACTTTAAACGCGTTTTTCACAAAACCATGTTTTTTAAACTGGCGGACAACATAACTCGAGTTCCGTTTAAACGATTATAAAAAACCTTAGATAAATTTCTTTGTTATGAAATCCTTCAGGCATTCTCCATAAATCCGATTGTCTACTTTATTTTTTTTTGTTTTTTAACGACTCAAAAATAACCCAAAAAATACCCATTTTTTGTGATTTTTTTTAAATTGGCGTCATTTTTAATTTTTTAATATTTTTTATCGGGGTAAGCTGTCATCTTTGACAGCTTACAAAGTATAATACTACCTTAAACTCTAAGAACTGTTTCTTAGCATTGTTAAAATACATGAAAATTGAAAAACAGTAGAAATAAACCACGAAAGGAAAAAAATAAAGAGAAACTCTTCATCAAGTCAAAATTTAATGATGTCACTGCAAAGTTTAAAATGTCATAGTTTGAACAATTTTCATCAAATTTTATTCAATCTAGGGTCATTTAAAGCCAAATTGACTATGTTTTAAATGTACGTTGAAAAAAAATAATTTCTGTATGATAAAAGATATAAATTTGTCTCAAAGTTAAGAAATGAATAAAAAAAATCAAATTTTTGGATGGTTTTTGGTTCATATCTAAATGAATTTTAATGATAATGAAGAAAATCTTATACAGTTTTAAAGGTCTAATTATAAGGTTCAAATTAAAAAAAACTTTTCAATTGGGATAAAAAATTGTGATGTTTCGAGGTATGACGTACGTGAATCTACATGAAAACGGTTTTTTGGCTCTAAAACAAGATTTTGGGGGTGTATCAAAGATTTTATATATAACATTATTTATAGTTTTTTACAGGGTGTCTACCGAAACAGGATTTTCAAATTCCCGGCAAATTCCCGGTTTTCCCGGATCTAAAATGATATTTTTCCCGGATTTCTTTTATGTATGATTAATAGCAATAATATTAAAATAGTGAAAAAAGTTGGTGCCTACATAAGTTTTTAAGAGTAAAATTGATATTAGAGAAAATAATTCCAAAATGGCAAAAATAATAGAAATTTGAAGAAAACAATTAGAAAATGACAAAAATAAGTGAAATTTGAAGAAACAAAATGAAATATGACAAAAATAATTAAAAATTAAGTAGATAATTAAAAATTTGAAGAAAAGACTTGGAAAATGACAAAAATAATTCAAAAATGTAAAAAACAAAATAAAAATTTGATGTCAATACATAATTAAAAAATTGGAGAAAAAAATTGACCATTAAAGAAAATAACTAAATAATTGAAAAATCATAAAATTGATAAAAATTTGAAAAAAATACTTGAAAAATGATAAAAATAATCAAAATTAAAAAAAAAACAATTGAGAGATAACAAAAATAATTGAAAATTACAAAAATAATCAAAAAATGGAACAAATAGTCGAGAAATGACAAAAATAATTGAACCTTAAAAAAAATGAAAGATGATAAAACTAATTTAAAATTATGTAAAAAATTTATTATTTGAAAAAAGACGTAAAAACGACATAAATAATTGGAAAATGGAGAAACAAAATAAAAATTAGAAATCAGTAATTAAAAAATTGGAGATTAAAATTGAGGCTTAAAGAAAGAAATTAAATAATGACAAAATAATTGCAAAATCCCAAAAAATTTGAAATTTGAAGAAAATACTTGAAAAATGATAAAAATAATTGAAAAATGAAAAAATTAAATGTAAATTGAAGTAAGAAATTTAAGAATCCATGACAATAATTTAAAAATATAAAAAAATAATAAGTAAAATCAGGAGAAAGTAGGTAATAAAAAAAATGACGAAAATATTGATAATACTTGAGAAATGACTAAATTAATTAAAATTTTTAAAAGCAATTAAAAAATGAGAAAAATAATTATAATAGGAAAAAATAATCGAGAAATGACAAAAGTAATTGAAATTTGAAGAAAATAAATTGAGAAATAACAAAAAATTTTAATTTGAAGATAATACATGAAAAATAACAAAAATAATAAAAATTTGAGATAAATAATTGAATAATGACATGAATAATTGATAACTGGTGTAAATAATTAAAAGAATGAAATATTGAAAAAAATAATTGAAATTTGAAAAAAATTAAACTTGAAAAAACTAATTGGTTATTGATGTAAAGTATTTAAAAATTATTGATACATAATAATAAAATTATTGAAGAAAATTGCTAAAATTTAAAGAAAAAAATTGAAAACTGTGTAATAAATTGAGAAATTTATGATCTTAAAAAATAGATTGAAAAAAAATTTTTGAAATTTGATGAAAATAATTTTTAAATGTTAAAACTAATAGAAATATGCAGAAAATAATTGAAAAATGATAAAAATAATTGAAATTTGATAGAAAAATTGAAAGACGACGAAAGTAATTAACAATACTGGTTTAAAAATTAAAAATTTGTAGACATTAATTAAATAATTGAAAAAGTATTTAAAATTAGAGGAAACTAATTAAACAATGTCAAAATTTGTTGAAATTTGAACAACATAATTGTATATAATAATAATAATTATTATTATTTTACTAAGAAAGTGAGAAAAGTGATTTTTTTTTAAAGTGAGTAATAGTGAGTGGTTTTTAAAACAAAAAATGGAAAAAGTAAGTCACTGGCAGCCCTGAAAATGCTCAAATTTGCCTGAAACTTGTTACACTTGTACTATTTTGAAAATCTTACTTCAAATTAGTAACCAGGAACATGGATTACCACCGAGTAACAAGTTTGAAGTGAATTTGAGCAATTTTGCGAAATATGTCTGCCATATTGGATCCGCCATTTTGAATTTTGAAAAATTGGTAAATCTGACATCATTTTCACAATCAGAGACTTCGAAAACGAGTAATAAGTTTCAAGCGAATTGGAAGAATTATGAAAACGAATTAGCTGAAATTTTTAAAAATTCCCGGATATAATTTTTTTTCCCGGCAATTTCCCGGGTTTTTCCCGGTCGAACTAAAATCCCGGCAAATTCCCGGTGAGTAGACACCCTGAAAATTTTTATTACCTACAACTTCCACTAGGTCCGACAAGAAGTTTTTTTTACTTGTTTAAATTTTGTAACACATTGAAATTGAAGAAATTTTTAAATCACTTCAAATTTAGTATTTTTGAAACGTGAATTAATTGAACTTTTAATCAATGCAAGTCCACATTAGCTGACATTTGAAAAAATTAAAATTGCTATAAATTTAAAATTTTGAGGACATTTTTAAAAGGTGAAATATGATTTAAAATTTTAAAAGAGATAAACATCTAATGACAAATGTCAGATGTGGACAGAATGAATGATTGAATGAATTAAACATGAAAATTATTATATATAATTGGGGCCCCATTTTCCTTTTTGCCCCAGGGCCCTTGCTCTCCTTGTCACGCCACTGCAGACGGTATCAAAAAAGAGACCTACATAACACAAATTTTGACAAAGAATGCACCTAATATATTTTTTATTTATTACTTTTATATTATAAGGGGTCGTCCATATATCACGTGGACACTTTTAGGGGGGAAGGGGGTCTAGAAAAGTCAATAAATGTCCACGATCCAATGCATTTTTATGTCCACGAGGGGGGAGGGGTCAAAAGTCTGTAAAAAATTGTCCACATGGTTTATGAACGGCCCCTAAACAAATGTATAATGTTTCCTCTATTGGCGATTCAAACAGCTAAAGTAGCACCTCTACTGGCCGGATTTGAACTAATATGTACACGACTCTCTGTATGGTTCTGTATGCAAATCTGGTTGTTTTTTAAGTTTTTAAACTTTATTTCAAATTTCAACTATTGAATCAAGCTAATCTAATATTCTTTATATTATTGTAAAGTTTTGCAAATAAATTTTAATAAATATAGACGAACATTCGTACTTGCAAACAGGAAAAAAGAAAAAACGGGAACGAAACAACTGTTTTGTTCCTCAGTGTTCTATATTAAAAACACCGGAAAATCATCTCCATCAGGTTCCAAAAGATCTTGCACGACTTTAACAATAGGCTATTGATATAAAAACGGGGAAAAAATTGACCGATAGGATAAAATATTGCAACAATCATTTTTAAACTGAGGACTACATACCAACTAGTATAAGTACATTTTTTGGTTATGTTTTTATATGATTTCCAAAAATTGTAGTTTTATATTATTAATTTAATCTTTAATTATCACAGGTGGGGCAGGATTAAAACCAAATTTAAAGCGAATTGATGTGCCTTCTCAAAACTTACAAATTAAAAGTAAGCATGATATCATGCTCAAAAATAGAAACGATTTGTTGACAGGCGACGAAATAACCATATCAACATATCATGCTTATTTCTAATTTGTAAGTTTTGAGAAGGCACATCAATTCGCTTTAAATTTGGTTTTAATCCTGCCCCACCTGTGATAATTAAAGATTAAATTAATAATATAAAACTACAATTTTTGGAGATCATATAAAACCATAACCAAAAAATTACTATAGTTGGTATGTAGTCCTCAGTTTTAAAATGATTGTTGCAATATTTTATCCTATCGGTCAATTTTTTCCCCGTTTTTATATCAATAGCCTATTGTTAAAGTCGTGCAAGATCTTTTGGAACCTGATGGAGATGATTTTCCGGTGTTTTTAATATAGAACACTGAGGAACAAAACAGTTGTTTCGTTCCCGTTTTTTCTTTTTTCCTGTTTGCAAGTACGAATGTTCGTCTATATTTATTAAAATTTATTTGCAAAACTTTAAAATAATATAAAGAATATTAGATTAGCTTGATTCAATAGTTGAAATTTGAAATAAAGTTTAAAAACTTAAAAAACAACCAGATTTGCATACAGAACCATACAGCGAGTCGTGTACATATTAGTTCAAAGCCGGCCAGTAGAGGTGCTACTTTAGCTGTTTGAATCGCCAATTGCGCTGACCCGGAAGCATAATATTTATAAATTAAACATAATTTCCAGTTTGTTTAAAACTAATTTTGTATTTTACAACAATTTTAATCTTAATTAAGTCAATTCTGAAATTCAATATCTAATCTGGAATATGCTGGCATTTAATAATAATCCACTGCACTTTCACGAATACCGAGAGCGAGCAATATTTAGTCGGGAAGTGTTTCTAATTTTATTATAACCAACAATCAATAACTTTAGAGAAGCAACAAACATGACTGTAAATTATGGGATGTAAAGAGCCCTAATCAGCCGTAAGTGTATTGTAATTACATTCAACCGCAATTCAGTTGCCGATGCATTTCTAGAATGTCATTTATGGATGTACTCGTACGTACGGTATGGGGTCGGGAGAGAGAAGTTCCACTGTGCTTCTTCCTCCGCTGATGACGTAAGCCAATGAGACCGCATCACGTCTGCCGGCAGTTCTCCGACCGCGTTGGTCAATGCACGATCATGCTGCTTTATCGAGTCAGCGCTCAACACGACACTAACAAAATAACTGACAATATCAATTCACTAAAGAAATCAAAAATTCTCGGAAAAAAAAATACTCTCTGTCTCTTTTTCCTTAGCATCAAAAGCACTTATTAAGGGCAAAATGTTCCCGATTCACATACATGATGCATGATACAATCAAGGTCACGTAAGATGCTCTTCTAATGCACTTCCAAATGTCAGGTCGTTTCCTTTAGAAAATTGCAAAACTAATACTTGCCAGGACAAATGTCAAGGGAATAGATTCTCGATTAGAAACTGTGTATTTAAATGTAATACAGAAGGAATTCATTCTGAATTGAGAGTTCAGTTGCATTTACTTATAGATACTTTCTCCATTACGTGCCATTATATATCTTCTGCCCTATGTTTATTTTCTATTAGATTTTAATCTTCCGTATATTTAAATCGATTAAATAATCAAATTCATTTAGTTCTCTAATTTTTTCGAAACAGTCGTTATCTCTTTAATCAGGGTGTCTACTAATTTCGTCCCACAAAATTCCCGGTTTTTGTTCCTATTTTTCCCGGGTTTTTCTCTTGTTAACTTACAATTTTTTTTAAGTATAAATAGACCTACAAATGGCTACGAAAAAAAAAATCATCTACAAAAAATGATAATTAAGAATTAAAAGAAACAATTAATAATGAAAAGAAACAATTAATAATGGAAAGAAATAATTGAACAATGACAAAGATATTTGACAATTAGAAACAAAATTAAAAAAAAAAAAAGTAAATATTAATCTACAATTGAACAATAATTGAAAAAATTGAACAATGGTTATTAAATTCAAAGAATATAATTGAAAATTGGTCAACTAGATAGAAAATCCAAAAAAATAATTTAAAATTTAAGTTAATAATTCAAAATTGAAGATATACATTGAAAATTAAATAATGAAATTGAAATCGGAAAAACACAGAATTATTGAATATTAAAAAAAAAAACCATTGAAAATTGAGAAATAAAATTGAAATTCGAATCCAATAATTGAGAATTAAAGAAAATTACTGAACTGAATTACTGGATTGAAAAAAGAAGAAAATAATTTAAAATTAAAAAAAATGGAAAATGCCAGGAATTATTTAATATTGAAGAAAACATCAAAAATTAAGGAATAGAATTGTTATTTAAAGAAATTAATTGAGAATTCAAAAAAATAATTGAACAATTAAATTGAAAAAAGAAAAAAATTTTTGAAAATTGAAGGAGGTTTTGAAACATGAAATAAATAACTGATAATTAAAAAAAAAATAATTGAAAAAAGTCGAGATTACTGAATATTGAAACAAACAATTGAAAATTGAACAAAATAATTAAAAATTAAAGAAAATAATTGAAAATTGAAGAAAATAATTAAAAATAGAAGAAAGTACTTAAAAATTAAATACAATATTTGGAAATAGCAGAAAAATTTAGAAATTGACGGAAATAATTGCGAATTTATGAAAATAATTTAAGAATTCTCAATTTAAATAAAAATTGAAAGAAAAACATAATTTAAAAAAGCTAAGAATTGTTAAATATTGAAGAAAATTGAGAAGAAATTTAAAATTGAAAGAAATTGAGAAACTGAAAGAAATATGAAAATATAATTGGAAATTGAAGAAAATGATAGAAATTTAAGAAAAAAAATTCGAATTTGAAGAAAATAATTGAGAATTTAAAAAAAATCATTGTAAAAAGCCTAGAGTTATTGAATATTAAAAAAAAATTGAAAATTAAAGAATGGAATTGAATGTCGAAAATTATAATTGAGAATTAAAGAAAAAAATTCAAGAATTGAACAATAGGATTGAAAGTAGAAGAAAATAAGTGATAATTGAAGAAAAAAGAAATTGAACAACTCAGGAATTATAGAATTTGAAAAAAACCAATGAAAAATGAAGAATGTAATTGTAATTTGAAGAAATTAATTAAAAATTGTAGATAATAATTTGGAATTGAAGAAATGTGGTTTTATGAAAATCGTGGAATAATAATTGATGAATTGAATTCAAGTTTCAAAAACATAATTGATAATTGAAAAAAATATTGAAAAAAGCCGAGAATTATTGATTATAGAAAAAAATAATTGAAAAATGGAGGAGTTATTGAGATGTGAAATAAATAAATGATAATTGAAAAAAATAGTTGAAAATAGTCGAGAATTATTGAATATTAAATTAAATAATTAAAAATTGAAGGAAATAGTTGAGATCTGAAGAAAATAATTAAAAATTGATGGAAATAATTGGAAATTGAAGAAAATAATTGAAAATTGAACCAAATAATTGGCAATTGAAAAAAAAAATTTATAGTTGAAGAAAATAATTAAAAATTGATGAAAATAATTGAAAATCGTAGAAAATATTTCAGAATTGAATAAATTAATTAGAAATTGATGAAAATAATTGAAAATTAAAGAAAATAATTGGCAATTGAAAAAAATAGTAGAAAATCGAAGAAAATAATTGTGAATTGTAGAAAATATAATTGGAAATTGAAGAAAATAATTGAAAATTAAAGGAAAATACTGAACAATTGGATTGAAAAAAAAGAAAATAATTTAAAATTAAAAAAAATGGAAAATGCCACGAATTATTTAATATTGAAGAAAACATTAAAAATTAAGGAATAGAATTGTTATTTAAAGAAATTAATTGAGAATTCAAAAAAATAATTGAACAATTAAATTGAAAATAGAAGAAAATTATTGAAAATTGAAGGAGGTTTTGAAACATAAAATAAATAACTGATAATTAAAAAAAAAAATAATTGAAAAAAGTCGAGATTACTGAATATTGTAACAAACAATTGAAAATTGAACAAAATAATTAAAAATCAAAGAAAATAATTGAAAATTGAACAAAATAATTAAAAATAGAAGAAAGTACTTAAAAATTAAATACAATATTTGGAAACAGCAGAAAAATTTAGAAATCGACGGAAATAATTGCGAATTTATAAAAATAATTCAAAAATTCTCAATTTAAATAAAAATTGAAAGAAAAACTTAATTTAAAAAAGCTGAGAATTGTTAAATATTGAAGAAAATTGAGAAGAAATTTAAAATTGAAAGAAATTGAGAAACTAAAAGAAATATGAAAAAATAATTGGAAATTGAAGAAAATGATAGGAATTTAAATAAAAAAAATTCGAATCTGAAGAAAATAATTGAGAATTTAAAAAAAATCATTGTAAAAAGCCTAGAGTTATTGAATATTAAAAAAAATTGAAAATTAAAGAATGGAATTGAATGCCGAATAAAATGAAATTCGAATACAATAATTGAGAATTAAAGAAAACTACTTAACAATTGGATTGAAAAAAGAAGAAAACATTAAAAATTGAAGAATAGAATTGTTATTTCAAGAAATTAATTGAGAATTGAAAAAAATAATTGAACAATTGAACAGTTAAATTGAAAATAGAAGAAAATTATTGAAAATTGAAGGAGGTTTTGAAACATGAAATGAATAACTGATAATTGAAAAAAAATAATTGAAAAAAGCCGTGATTACTGAATATTGAAACAAACAATTGGAAATTGAACAAAATAATTAAAAATTAAAGAAAATTAAAGAAATTGAAAAAAATAATTGTAAATTTAAGAAAGTACATACTTAAAAATTAAAGACAATATTTGAAAACAGCAGAAAATTTTAGAAATCAACGGAAATAATTGCGAATTGATGAAAATAATTTAAAAATTATCAAATTAAAGAAAAATTGAAAGAAAAGCCTAATTTAAAACAGCTGAGAACAGTTAAATATTGAAGAAAATTGAGAAGAAATTGAAAATTGAAAGAAATTGAGAAATTGAAAGAACTATGAAAAAGTAATTGGAAATTGAAGAAAATAATTGAGAATTTAAAAAAATTATCGTAAAAAGCCTAGAGTTATTGAATATTGAAAAAAACAATTGAAAATTAAAGAATGGAATTGAATGTCGAAAATTATAATTGAGAATTAAAGAAAATAATTCAAGAATTGAACAATAGGATTGAAAGTAGAAGAAAATAAGTGATAATTGAAGAAAAAAGAAATTGAACAACTCAGGAATTATAGAATTTGAAAAAAAACAATAAAAAATTAAGAATGTAATTGGTATTTTGCAGAAATTAATTAAAAATTGTAGAAAATAATTTGGAATTGAAGAAATGTGGTTTTATGAAAATCGTGGAATAATAATTGATGAATTGAATTCAAGTTTCAAAAACATAATTGATAATTGAAAAAAATATTGAAAAAAGCCAAGAATTATTGATTATAGAAGAAAATAATTGAAAAATGGAGGAGTTATTGAGATGTGAAATAAATAAATGATAATTGAAAAAAATAGTTGAAAATAGTCGAGAATTATTGAATATTAAATTAAATAATTAAAAATTGAAGGAAATAGTTGAGATCTGAAGAAAATAATTAAAAATTGATGGAAATAATTGAAAATTGAAGAAAATAATTGAAAATTGAACCAAATAATTGGCAATTGAAAAAAAAATTTATTGTTGAAGAAAATAATTAAAAATTGATGAAAATAATTGAAAATCGTAGAAAATATTTCAGAATTGAATAAATTAATTAGAAATTGATGAAAATAATTGAAAATTAAAGAAAATTATTGGCAATTGAAGAAAGTAGTAGAAAATCGAAGAAAATAATTGAGAAATGAAGAAATAATTTTAAATTAATGAAAATAATTCCAAATGGAAGAAAATAATTGAGAATTGTAGAAAATATAATTGTAAATTGAAGAAAATAATTGAAAATTGAAAAGAATTTATTATCCCAGAAAAAATTCCCGGTTATTTCTCGGTTAGTAGACACCCTGTTTAATATAAAAATCGTCTAAAAGGTAATTGATGGGATCACGACTGTTATCATTTCCTATATCTTCTTTCAATTTTGTCACTTGTTTCGCTAATTTTCGACATTTTTGAAAAGTTAAGCCAATTGATCAAAATTTTGATTATGTTAAAAATTTAATAAGACGTTTGAGTTTTTAATTTCGACCACTTTCTCACTTTTACTTAGTAAATAAAAATGTAAAATGAAATGTAGAAATAAGTAAAATTGTGGGACCACTTACAAAAATGGATTAAAAACATGAGCGTCTTAAAATGTTGATTACTCTGTCAGATATTAGCTAATTAGAATTTTTTATAGACCATTGGAATGCTGATAAAATTTGCCGTTAAATGGTCCTTTTTAAAAGCTTTTTCGATTAATAGAAACCGAGATTTAATAATAAAAGATAAAGACAGGTGAATTTTTCATTTTTTGTGAATTTTCGTTGTTCAAGTTTGGTGGGCTGCACTTTCTAGAAAAGTAATTAGAAAAATTTGAAATTAAGCTAACTTAAACCTTGAACTATTATCTTTAAAATAAGCCAAAGAAAATTAAAACATCTTGACTGGTTCAAAAGTTATCAGTAAATGTCTATAAAGAACAAAACGCAACATTTCCTAATGGGAAAAAGAACCATTTTCATCACTAATTTGGAAACAGAACATTTTCTATATTAGTGTGGAAAAACCAATTTCTCTAGATTAGTAGAAAAAATGGTCATTTCAATAATGATCGGGACAATGCCCATTTTCATCACTTGTGTAGAAAAAGATCATTTCCGCCACTAATTTAAAAAAATGTAGAACGAAAAAGGTCATTTTTTACATCATGATCCAAAATAGCCGTTTTTATTAACAATCGGGATTTTAAATTATCCCATTTTTAAATAATAAAAATTTTTTTAATTACAATTTCATTTAATCGAAATTCAAATCAAGGAATTAAACTTCAATTTGTCAAGATTAAAGAGTTAATTTCTTTTTAATGCAATTTAAGGTTCGTAAACTCCAATTAATGGCAAATTTTAAACATGTTTTTTTTAACGCTCACTAAATATTTAACAACTAACTTTCCGCTTATGCAATAAAGATTTATTTATAAGAATATTCTTTATATTTGTTGAAAAATCATTTCAATACCAAAACTGTCGTTCCTGCAACATTCTCATTTATACAAAAAGGTGATTGAACTTTTGATAAATGAAACATAAAACAATTGAAATTGTTTAAAGTGAACAACTGGCATCGAAATTTCAATCAATTAAAACTAATTGTAAGAATAATTTAATTTTAAATCGTTGTAAATTTGTAAATGCTGAAATCAATTCTATTAAAATTCAAATATATTGAAATTTGGATTGATTTCAATTAGAATGAAATAGAATTTAAATTTAAACCAATTGAAAACAAACTTGTGTTAAATTGAAATAAAATGAAATTAAAGTTAATTGTAAATTGAATTAAAAATCAGGTTAATATTAGTTTTCTTGAAATTACGAATCGATGAAAATTTAAATCCTACATTGAGAATTGAATGAATCGATAATATTGAACTTTGGATGAATGGAAAATCGGATTAACTGAATTTTAATTAATTTATTATCATGTCAGAATAAAGATATTTATAACCTAAAGATCACTCAATTATTTTGTTTAAATCATTAAATTTTTAATCCATCAGAATTTTAAGTAACTTCACATTTTGAACGATTTAATTAATTTTAAAGAAAGTGTGACATTTTTTAAAAAAAGGTGAAATATGTGGAAATAAGAAAGAGGTCAGAAGAAGATGGAGAAGTGTGATCCTTAAAATATAAAATAATTTAAGAAAATGAAATCTAAGGAGAATAATAATTTCAAGAATGCATTATAAGATAAAGAGATAGTTTATACCCGCTTTAGCAGAGACACTGATTCTATTACGTATACATATGAATCTCATTCGCTGGCCACTGATTCAATTTTCTATAGCTTCTCAACAGAAATGTAGTAATATATTACTGTCATCGATGTTGCGGATTCTCTTCACGTTCAACCGAAAATTATATGCCAGAGTGCAATTCAAATTATCCGCTAAAAGCAACGTGCTAGTGTCATTATCAGAATTGAAACAACTAGGAAATTGTAAATTTCTTATGCAATAATTGAATTGTACTGTAATGACATCGATACCTGTAATTCGATAATTCAATAATTAGTATTGATCAAGCGCAGCTGGGCGCATAACTCTTGTGCCTTCCCTCAAATATATATCTATATATAGATAATTTTAATAAATATTTCATTTATTGCTTCCTGAAACAGAATGAGTTAATCTCAAATAACGTTTATTATAATTATTTACTGCAATATTAAGATTATCAATATTCACATATTTTTAATAACATATAATATATTTACAATACTCATACTCTCTTAATCTGAATTAGTAAAAAATTACTAATTAATAGACTAATAGTACAAAACATGACTAATTATTAATCAAACAAGTCCAGGATTTTTTTCATTTCATGGACATTTTGCTGCGACACCAGCAAAAATATTTGCTTCCACATAAAGGAAGCAATAAAGTAAATTTTTTAAAATTAAAAAGTTCATTTTTTAAAAAATTTGAAAATTGCGATTTGTTTTCTAAATTTTTGACTAGATATAAACTTTATATAGGTCACTCGATTTGTTTTGCAGCAAGGAATATGCTTTTTTTTATACTAAAAGTTGAATTTTTAGGTTAAAAATTTTTTTTTGTAAAAACAATTTTTTCAAAAAAATCGAATTTCAATAAAAATTTGTGTAGTAGTTATTTTTCAAAACCCTTGTGTCTGATTTTAGATTTTAGTAGTAAGAATAGCCATATCAAATTTTATTTTAATCCGTTAAAATGTTCTCGAGTTATCGTGTTCACAAGAAACAGTACATTCTCACACACACACACACACACACACACACACATACATCCGGAAATTTGATCAGGAATTCATATAATTTATTTCTAGATAGAGGAAAATTAATTTAAAACATTTTGAACAATTGAACTAATTGAATTAGTAAGCATAATTATACAGAAAATATTAATTATTTTGATACAACTTAAAATTAAATTTATCTAATAATTAATTATTTTTCACTAAATAACTAGTAGAAGTATAACTGTAATTATTAGACAAATATGATTAATTATTAGTAAATAATAATTAAGAAATAGTTTGCATTTTATTAATTAAATTAGTAAACAGAATTGTACTAAAATATTAATTATTTTGATATAACCTAAAAATAAATTTAACTAATACAATTATTAGTTATTTGTCTCGAAATTATTAGTACAAATATAACTATTCGAATTCGTAACTGAATTCTTGCTTACCAACTACTTATTTTTAACTAATTCAGATTTCGAGACTAAATTTGTAATATATATATATAAATAAATATAAATTATAAACCTCATATTTATATAAATGGTTTATAATAAAAACAAAAAGGAAAGAAGAAAGGAAAAAAGAAAAAGACAATTAATTCATTGTATTAAATAAAATCATTATAATTATTATCAATAATTAACCTCTTTTTGGTATCAATTAAAATTTAATAAAAAATAAGAATATTAAATTTAAATAATAATTTAAATATGACATGTAATTGTTATTAATTTAAATAATTATTGTTTTATTGTTTTCTAAAAAATAATTTTTTATTTTAATATCTTCAATATTATGTTTTTAAATTTAAACTATTTAATATTAGAGAAATAAAAATGATTTTATTCATTTTAAATTAAATATTAGAAATTCAATTTATGAATTTATTTCAGTTTATTTTATTTTATTTTTAATTCTCAATGGATTAAAATTAAATCTGAAATTCAAGTAGAAATTTAATTATAATTGATGGATTTTCCGGATTAAAAAAGCCATTAATTTTTCCGATTTTATAACACTAATAACTGTAGATGTAAGTAATATTTATAATTAATAAATTAAGTGGTTTAAAAAAACATTAAAGCAATATTGAACGAAAGAATAATAAAATTTTAAAATTGGAGAATTAAAATTATACAAGAATGAAATAACGAGAAAAACTAAAAAATTTATTTCAATTTTAATGATTCAGGGTCATTTTTTTAAATGAAGAGAATCAAGGAAATGAATGAAAAAACATGATAATTTAATTTGAGAGAAAAAATCTTTAAAAAGAAAGTAAAAAGAAAAACAAATAGATATAAATTTTTCAAATTTAGAGGAAAAAAACAGTTTTCAATAAAGGAAAATATTTCTAAAAAATAGAAAAAATAAAGTAAAATAATTTACTACATTCACCTATTTCATAAAATCATAAAGGAGAAAGAATGTCTAAGTAATGGAAAAAGTAAAATGTAATATTACATTTATGAAATGTTCAAAGAATGTTAAAAAACATCGCAAAAGAACAAAAAATTATACAAAAAGTAAGGAAGTTTAAGTATAGATAAAATGTTTAATATGTAAATTTAAAGGTATACAAAGCTTTTTACATGAGAAAGAAAAATTAAGTACATTAAAAAAATGAAAATAATTTAAACAATGTTTTTTATAACTTCAGACAATTTTTTTAAAAACCCAATCATAACAACTAAACAATTTTTTGAACTCAAAAAAATCAAGACATTATTTTGAAAGAGTAAATAAATATGAAAAAAAAAGTAAAGATAAAATCAATTAATGAAATTTATAAAAAAGATGAAGGAATCTAAAAGAAGTTAGAAAGTTGAAAAAAAGTTACTCTACCTCTAAATTTATTTTGGATAATGAATAATTTTTATAAATAAAACTTTTAAGATTTTTTGGAGAAATTTTTCAATAAAGGACGATTTTTCCGGTAAATTTGTGTAGAAAATTATAATATTTTATAAGGAATCACAGACAAAAATGTTTATAGATGATATTGTACTAAGATATTAAAATGATCTCTTTCTCACAAAACAAATGATTAAAGTAAAAAATGTAAATTATAAATGAAATTTCACGTTATTTCTTTAAAAGAACTCAAAACAAGTAAACAAAGTTTATCTTCTCAACGTACAATAGATCATTATTCCATTAAGGGCATTATATAGGGAATGACGTCACCAGAAAAGGCAAAATTTGGCCTTTTTTAAATTTTCTCTTAAAATAATAAATATTCTCACACGAAACTTTGTAGAATTAGTTCAAATATCATTAGGAAGGTCTCTCTGACCCAAGTTTGTTTAAATTTTGCCTTAAGTTAATTTTTTTTATTTTTCTACAATCAGATAGTTTTGTCAAAAATTAACTTTAAAGCAAAATTTAAACAAACTTGGGCCAGAGAGACCTTTTTAACGATATTTTAAGTAATTCAAATTTTCCCAGAATTTTGATGTAGAACCAAATTCGCCAATCATAAGTAAGCTTTTGCACAATTCGTGCCTTCAATAAACCTACTATATCGACTCTTAGTTCGTAAATTCAGGAAGATTTTTTCGATATTTAAATCACATTGAGAGCGAAAATTCAAAGAATTTTTCACTATTTTCAAGAATTGATTATTGAAACTAAGAAATTCTGTGAAAAAATATCGGACATTTAGCTCCACCGGGATTCGAAATCGGTTCTTTCAATTGACGCTTGAATGCTCTAACCACTAAGCTACAGAGGCCCATGTCAGATACAATTTCACAGATTTATCGATATTTTAAGTAATTCCACAAAATTTGGCGTAAAAATATTTAGTATTTTAAAAGAAAGATTACGGACAAATTTTACCTAATACCAGTGACGTCATTCTCCATTACATGCCCTTAAAAGCTAAAGAGATAGACCAATGTTTTATCAACATGACAGTATGTATAAATATTTCACTCGGAATCGAATGCTTTAAAAATTATTAATTTGTGTTTTGTTTCTGTTATTGTAGGTATTGATCGTTATTCAGATTAGAGCGTATAAAAAATAATGATAAATTTTAAATTTTAACTTTCCAGAAATAATATCCAGTTTCCTCTACAGTTTAATTTTTTATACAAAATAATAAAAGGTATCAAAACTATCATCTACTTTCAGTCTGTTCACATAATAAAGCCACCAAAAATAATTCTCCCTTTTACTCAATTAAATATAATTCAAGAAGAAACTCTGATTCGTATAAAGCTATAACTTGATGGCAGGTAATATTGACTTTTCTGACTGTTTTATCTTCTTTGTTTCTGCTGAAATTCAAAGTGTTATAATTGATATTAACAACAATACAGTCATTGTTATAAACTTTTTATCTTTTGTTCTGTTTATTCTATTGTTTTTTTTTTGCAGCCTTCATTTCCTATTTTCAAAAAACCTCAATTTAATACACGTGTGCAAAATTTTAAAATTCGAGTTGTTCCATTAGGTCCAATTAGCGAGAACGCTGTTCGATTCGAATTTCGAACCTATACAAAATTCGAGAATTTTTCACAATTTTAAATTTAATCCACCGCCATAACAATGTATTAACCAAACTTTTAAAATATTTAAAAAATACTGAAATTTGTTTTTATGTGATAAACAATGCTACTAGCTTCGCCGAAACGAAAATGTACAAATTCAGGCGGTTAATTTCAGGGCTAATAAAAATCATGGTTTTTAAACAAAAAAATCCAATTCTTTTTTATTGAAATCAAAAATTCATTTCTTTATTAAATATATAAAATCAGTATCTATATAAAATTTTCAAATGTTTATTGGTAAGTAATTTATTCTTTAAAATGAGAACATTTAATAAAAATAATTTTAAAAAAACATTAATTTAATCAAAATCAAATAAATTATTTTGAATAAATGAGAAAATTTTAAAAAATATCTTCAAATTCATATAATCACAAAGTATTAGGAATTAGGTAAAAGAAACAAAAAAAAAAACTTAAAAAGATAAGAAAACATTTTTTAAAAATTATTGAGAAAATTCTTTTAAATAGAAAAAGTCATGGAACTTATTAAAGAAATAAAAAAAAATTAAAAGAAAAACAAAAGAGTGAAACAGTGGCATTAAAATACATAAAAAAAGTAGAAAATTCTTTTCAAAAGATTAAACTATTTACGGACAATTTTTTATGTTCATTTCACGAAAATGTTGCTTCCACGTCAGAAAAAACATTTACTTCCTCATTTGAAGGAAGCAATAAATTAATTTGAAAAAATTTAAAATTTCAATTTTTTTTAAAAATTTGGACAAAATATAAACTTTAAATAGGTTAATCGATTTGTTTTGAAGCAAGGAATATGATTTTTTATATGGTAAATTAAACTTATAGTTTTTTGCAAAAATTTAAAATTCAATAAAATTGGTTTTTAAGGTTATATTTAAAAACCCTTGTGCCTGATTCCAGATTTTGGTAGTAAAAATAACCACACCAAATTTTATTAAAATCCGTTAAAGCTTTCTCGAGATATCGTGTTCACAAAAAAAAATACATCCGCACAAACACACACACACACACACACACATACATACATATACATACACACCTTTTTTTAAAGATTTACCCATATGTTTTTGGGTCTTTTTTATGGTTTGGGTTTATTACATGCAGTATTGAACATGGGTCGCTCTCATTTTACCCAAAATTCAATTGACAGAATCTCCAACAGACCGTAATTTATTTGTCAGAATACTAAATTTCTCAAAACACTATTTGTCAGAACTTTTAATTTCCCGAATCTTCAATTGTCATAATATTGAATATTCAAATAGTTATATTTCAACAAATCATTTAGTAAATAATAACTAATTCTAAGTCAAATTAATTTTTAGGTTAAGTCAAAATAACAAATATTTTAGTAAAATTCTGTTTATAATTCAATTAGTCGAAATTAAACTATTTTTCAGTTATTTTTTTTATTAATAATTAGTTATTTTTAACTAATTCAGATTTAGAAAGTTTAGACAATCATCTTATTTAATGTCTGTTTGTGATATATTTTTAAAAAGTTTGTTATTTTTCAGGAAGTCGATCTTAGTTTTGATACTAAACGAACCACCCACTAATTTAGAGGCTTGCACAGGAGATAAGCTCATCTCGATACTTCAGCTCAAAAATTAATCTCGTCAATGCAGCTCCGTTATTGGATTTTGTTATCAGCATGGCTTAAAACAAGCATTCATATCCAATCCGTCAGTTCCACTTTTTACGACTTATAATTTACGTTTGGTTCCATTTTACAGCTGCTCGTAACACACAGTTGACCTTCATAAAAAAAATATATTTAACTACTACTTTTGCTTTTAAACAGCGGGCTTCTTAGGATATGATTTTGAAAAATAAAATTCTTATTGCCTACAACTAATATTTGCTTTTTTTACTACATACAAACACTACAACAATGGAAGACACTTGTTGAATACGCCCCACCATTTTTTTTGGTAATTTCACCAAAAAAAAGAATAAAAATCCGAAAATTTTTTGATTTATTTGTGTAAATTCAGTAATTTTGAAACAAAATTGAAACAAAATTTCAGAAACGTTTAAGCAGTAGGATGATTCATTAGAGTCTATTCAACTTTGAAAAAATGCTTTTATAGCTTTGAATCGGTTACGCAGAAGATAAAATTATTTTATATTCTAATTCAAATCCTATTGCACTCACAGTTATTTTCAGTCTATTAGATTGCAATACTCGTTTCTTTACGGCAAATTTTCATCAATTTGAAATTGGATTTAAATAATCTAAAAGTGGATTTAAATAATTTGAAAGTGGAGTCAAATAATCTAAAGTGGGTTTAAGCAATTTGAAATTGGATTAAAATAAAACAGTTGCAGGTTATTTTAAACCAACACAATTTTCTCTGGCAATTACAAAGTTCTTTATTTAATCTCACGTGGAAGATGCATTTATACATTTACTCCATTAGGGTCTGACTTGCACTCGCTAAAACTTTTTATTCTAAGCAGATGAAAAGTACCACGTTTATTTTTTACGTGCAGCAAACCAAAAGGCTTATTTTTCAGGGCCGGCGGAAGGTATTTTTTCTAGGGGGGGGGGGGGGGGCAATGCATATATATATATATATATATATGTATATACCTACACAGACATACATATGTACATTATATACACAAATATATATATATATATATATATATATATATATATAATCAGGGTTGCTACGCTTTCTGGAATTGCTATTAAAAATGCTTACTTTTAAAAATTTTGAAATTGAATGAAGCATGTTTTATGCACAAAATAATCCTGGTTAATAGTATTTTTTTAAAAAAAATTATCCACTTTTTCGTAAATTACTATATCTTAGCGTTTCTTCACTGTCTTACACTGAGAAAAATGCTCCTATTTGGATAGCTTTTTTTTAGCGGTGAAATTAAACCAAATTTTTATTTAACAGAATTGTTATTGAGCAGAATTTTTAATAAGACGAATTTTTTAATTTTAGAATATCCATTTCACCAAATCTTCATTATTTATCCGATATTTTAGTTGCATTAATTGTTATTTAATATAATTAATAAAACGCTAAATTTCCATTTTTGTCGAATACCCTGAACTATTTAATATTTCGTCTTACTCAAGGGTCTTTTCATATCAAAAAAAGTAAATCTTCAAGTGGTCCTTCAATTTTAGTTCTTTTCAGCAAAATTATAGTTCTATACTAGAAGTAATTCGACCCCAAAGCATTTTTCAAAATATTGAAAATTGTGAGAGTTATAGCAGTTTGAACTTTGATGGTATTTATTTTTCATTTATCTATAACTTCATTATTATTAAACCGATTTTAATAAATCCAACACCAATTATAAGGGAATACTGTGTATTTTATGTTAATTGTAGCCCGAAAATTAAATTTTTTAATTTGGACCAGAAAAAAGTGAAAATAAAAATTTATTCGCCTTTTTGGTCAATTTTGACCCTTTTTACTTTATTTATTAAAACACAATATTATTCCTCATTCTTTCATCTTTAGTTTCAAAAAAGAAAAATCTTAGAGACTTTATTAGATCTTGAAATATCAGCATTTTTAGAAAATTAAATTCCTCTAATTCATAGAGAAACAGTGTTGAAGTTTGCATCACATTCATTTGTTTTTTATTGAAATATTTATTGACTCTTTATTCATGAGATTATAAGGTAAAATCATATAAAGAGAACAATATCGCAAGACCTAATAAAGTCTCCAAAATATTTTTTTTTTAATTAAAGATGAGGGGGGGGGGAGTAAAATAAAGCATATAAAAACCTGGTTTTTTATTATGAATAATTTTTTAATCAAAAACCAGGTTTTTATTATTAATCATTTTTTAATCATTTTGCTGAATAACACTACAAAAGAAGGGCCACTTGCATTTACTATTTTTTACGTGTAAAGATCTCTGCAACTGGTCTTTCGATTAAAATTAAATGCTATTCAGAAAAATTATACTTTTATACTAGAGGTAATTCGACTCCAAAACATGTTTTAAAATTTTGAAAATTGTGAGAGTTATAGAAATCAAAAATTTGATGGTACTTATTTTTTAATTTGTCGATAACTTGACTATTATTAAACTTAACTTAATAATTAAACTTAAATTATTATAATGAATACTGTATATTTTATGTCAATTGTAGACCAAAAATTTAATTTTTTAATATGAAAAAAAATTAAATAAAATATTTATTTACGTTTTAATCAATTTCATCTTTGTTTTATTTGTTTTTACAAACACAATATAATTCCTTACTTTTCCAACTTTAATTAAAAAAAAAAAAAATTTGGAGACTTTATTAGACCTTGAGATGTTGTTCTCTTTATATGATTTTACCTTATAATCTCATGAATAAAGAGTCAATAAATATTTCAATAAAAAACAAATGAATGTGATGCAAACTTCAACACTGTTTCTCTATGAATTAGAGGAATTTAATTTTCTAAAAATGCTGATATTTCAAGATCTAATAAAGTCTCTAAGATTTTTCTTTTTTGAAACTAAAGATAAAAGAATAAGGAATAATATTGAGCTTTAATAAATAAAGTAAAAAGGGTCAAAATTGATCAAAAAGGCAAATAAATTTTTATTTTCACTTTTTTCTGGTCCAAATTAAAAAATTCAATTTTGGGTCTACAATTAACATAAAATACACAGTATTCCCTAATAATTGGCGTTGGATTTATCAAAATCGGTTTAATAATAATGAAGTTATAGATAAATGAAAAATAAGAACCATCAAAGTTCAAACTGCTATAACTCTCACAATTTTCAATATTTTGAAAAATCCTTTGGGGTCGAATTACTTTTAGTATAGAACTATAATTTTGCTGAAAAGAACTAAAATTGAAGGACCAATTGAAGATTTACTTTTTTTTGACATGTAAAGACCCTCAAACTTTTATTAAAAGAAAATTCTGCTAAATTAAAATTTTGTTAAATAGAAATTCTTTAAATAAGAAGTTTCTGTTAACAAAATTTTGTAAAACAAAAATTATGTTAAATATAAATTCGCTAAACTTAAAATTCTGTTAAGTACAAATCCGGATTTATTAAAATTTGATTAAAAACAGTCTCGAAGAACGATAACACAGCCTCACAAACAAAAGTTTGTCTCAGACACTACAGTAGTGTATTTCTACTTACTTTTTTTCACTGAATAATCAGATTGGTTAAAATTTTTGAAATAATTTAAAGACTCGGACCAAAAAATGCACATTAAAGGTTTGCAAAACCTGGAAAAGTCATGAAATTTTGTTCTAAGAAAGTCATAGCAACCCTGATAATTACATTAATTATTGTATAAAATGTTATTGAACTTAAAACTAAGAAGATTGTACTTTTTTAAAAAGTTGTTTACATATTTATTTAAAAATTAAAATTATAAGTCAATTTTCAGAGGGGGGCAAGCCCATACATTGCCCCCTCGAGGTATTTCAAGGGGGGGGGCATTGCCCCCTGTGCCCCCCCGGCTCCGCCGTCTCTGTTATTTTTACAGATTTTTTTTATTGATTCTCAGGAACAATATTTATAAAATAAAGAGTTTTAAATGATCTTGAATTTTAATAATTTATCTCAAAATAAACAAATTTACAAAAAAGGAAAATAATTACCACAGTTTGTTAAAACATCAAAATTAATTTGACTCGTTAAAGAAAATACATTTTATATCACGGAGAAGACATGGAAAAATTAAATTTTAAGAAATACAATTTAGAACGAGGTGTTAACATTGTAACATTGACCCACTCAAAATCGTAAATTACATTTTAACGTCAACTAACTAACTTCAAGGAAATCCGAATTAATAAAAAATTCATCATAACTCGATTTTATGTTAGGTTACATACCAGATTTTTTTTAGTTGTGTTTCACAAAAGAGTAAAATAATAAAAAGTATTACATATTATTACGGAGATTACAAATTATGAAAGAATCTAACACTTTCGAGGACCGAAATTGTATTATTAAGAATCCAACACTGCTTTATTATAAATAAAAAAAATTGTTATTGCATTGTTCTGAAGTAAAAAAAATACTAAACACATAAATTATAACGTTTTTATTTTAACTTTTGTCAACATTTCGTTGACCTCTTCAGGCTGTAAATACAAAATATAAACACTTGAGAAAATATTTTTAACACGAACAAAACACACTATATAAAAAATTACTAGTCAAATGAATTCTATACCTTAAAAACAGAAACGTCAAAACTAAAAGAAAACATCACATCACTTATTGCTTCATTATATTTAAAAGTTTATATAATTGTCATATTAGGGTTGGTTTAATAAAATTTTACAAGCAAGTAAGTTGTCTATTAAATAAGTCAACATCAGTGTCAAAAGAAGAAAACGAGTTTTTGATGAAATTTTTAAATCCTAGAATGTTGCCCAAGTAGTAGATCAAGCCAAAAGCTTTGTCTATGAATTTTTATTCAGTATCAAAAAAAAAGAAGCATTCCAATAAGGGCCTTGACATTCGTTATAAGAACCAAAATAACAATTTTTTTAAACAGTAAAGTTAGTGATATTTTGTTTGTCTTGTTCACGTTAAGAAATGTATTTTTCCTAATTGTCAGATGTTTCAGCTCAAATGGAAGCTTTATAAAAACCTATATTGTGTGTTTAGGACTACAGGAAAAATTAAAATCAAGGATTAATAATTTAGAAAATGTTTATTCTCTCTTAATTAACATTTAACTTGACAGTATATATTGTCATGTATCGAAAATCTAAGCAGACAAGGATTCCAAGATAAATAAAGTGGAGACTCAGTTCATATTCCAAAGAAACATCACAGGAACATTTTTCCTAATTCTTACGTGTTTCTGCTCAAGTGGAAGCCTTATAAAAACCTATATTGTGTGTTTGGGACTACAGGAAAAATTAAAATCAAGGATTAGTAATTTCGAAGATTTTTATTCTCTCTCAATTAACTTCACAGTATGTATTATTGTCATGTATCGAAAATCTAAACAGATGAGGATTTTAAGATGAATAAACTGGACACTTATTGTTAGTTCATATTTGAAATAAACATCGCACCTTCCGATCGCCAATATACACGAATCTCCGCTAAAATTCACTCGTAATTGAAAACACCTTGAAGAAATTAGTAAAACACTTAATTCAAATCTTTGGACAGTTTGTCAAAAATAATAATGTATTCTAAGAAGGCAGTGTGTTTAAATATAAACACGAGTGAAAATAAACTCACCAGAAGGAGAGAAAAAAAATCCAGAGGTCCCCTGCTGAGACGAGCGGAACAGCTGATTCTTGAGGGTTGTCCAAGGAGCACTCACACGCGGTTAAAAATCGTTATCAAAAACACAGGCCGTATTCCTTTTGTTGACAATTGATGTCGTTGACGGTTCGTTGGTCACGTGACGAACTAGTTTCCTGATTTGGAAGTAGGTCGCTTTGATTGGCGAGAATCCGCGTGCTTAGGAGAACACACCACGCGGTGCCGGCTTGTCAATTGATGAGAACGTTGAACCGTAAATCCCACTGCAAAACGTCCGAACACGACGAGCGGTCGCACGAGACTACTTTGGGAGTTTAGGAGCAGTGGGTGCTACGTGCATACCGCGCTGATGCGCAATAAACCCAAATCATGCATGTGCGCATCCTTCTTCACCGCATGTGTCAGATCTGTGTTTATTTTCTTTCCCGGCATTTCCCGGCGGCACTCGACGCGTGCAGCGATTTAAATCTCGCAATCTTCCTCATTAATTTAATCATCTCAGACGGCCGTGTAAACAGGGATAAAATGTCCAAGATGCGAAGCTTCTGGTAATTTATTCGTTTACAAACAATAAGGGTATTCAGAACTTGGCTAGGAATGCTTTAACTGCTTTTTTGCTTCTTTATCGATAGACGTACACAGGTATGCATTATGTGTGGATTTAAAGCTTGTGTGCGAGATAAAAAAAAGTTTTAATTAACCAATTTATGTAATTTGTGGTTTGTTTTACAGATAATTAAACCAGGGCCGGATTGGGAATTAAAAGCGGCCCGGGAAAGATATTCAAAGCGGCCCCTTTCTATATAATTGGAAATTTTTATTAACATTTAAAACTAAAATATTAAATTATTTTATTTAAACTTATCAATAATTTAATTATTTGGAATTTCTTGAACAGTAGCATTCTCTACTGCCATTTGTACGAAAGCAGCAGTAATTTCTTAGTTTAATGAACACCTCAATCTGGTTTTAACCAATTTTAAAGGACAAAAAATGGACAACTTCTATTAAACAAATATAATAAAAAAATTTTGAGAGAATTTCCTGGCTTTAAAAATTGCTCTGAATGTATTCCTATCTACCTTAACCCCTTCAGCATCAAAAACAACCCTTTAAAATCATTCCCTGATCTTCAATCAAGAAATGGACAATTTTTATTAAATAAATATAAAAAAAAGTTTTTTAGCGAATTCCCCGGCTTTAAAAATCGCTCAGAATGAATTTCTATCTACTTTGCCCCCTTTAGCATAAAAAAAGTCGGCTTTCATTCACCTGAAAATCATTTTTTCAATATTTGAATACCCAATTACTTTCTCTAATTTACAATTATTTTCTTCAAATCTCAATTATTATCTTCTATTCACAATTATTTTAATTAATTTTTAATCATGTTTTTTAATTTTCAAATATTCTCTTTAATATTCAATAATTTTCGGCTTCTTTCAATATTTTTATCAATTTTCAATTGTTTTCTTCAATATTCAATAATTCTCATTTTTTCAATTGTTTTTCCAGTTTTCAACTATTTTCTTCAATTTTCAAATATTTTCGGTTTTTTTCAATTATTCTTTTCAGTTTTCAAATATTCTCGTTTTTTCAATTATTTTTTCAGTTTTCAATTATTTTCTTCGATTTTCAAATATTGTCGGTTTTTCAATTATTTTTTTTCAGTTTTCAATTACTTTTTCAGTTTTCAAATATTCTCATTTTTTCAATTATTTTTCAGTTTTCAATTATTTACTTGAATTTTTAATTATTTCAGTCAATATTCAATAATTCTCGATTTTTTTTCAATTATTTTTTCAATTTTCACTTGTTTCCTTCAATAGGCAATTATTTTCCAAGAACTTCAATCCAGTTCAATTTTTTATAATCCAATTAAATTTACAATTATTTTCTACAATTACTACAGTAATTTTCTTTCAATTTTTATTCTTAGTTATTTCTGTTCTAAATTTTAATTTACATTCTTAACTTTTAAGATAATTCTGTTGAAATGTAAACTTTTTAATGTTGCAATTTTTCGAATTTTTTGCAATTGTCCTTTATTTTCGTCTTTTTTCAATTATTTTCTTTCATATTATTCAATTATTAATCATTTTCTTGAAATTTCAATTCAGTTCTTTAATTCTTTAATTATTTGTATCCACTCACAATTCTTGTCTTTTATTGATACTTTTTTTCATTTTCAATTATTCTCTCAATTTGAAAGTATTTTCTTCAAATTTTAATAAAGTTTAATTTTTCAAAAAGCAATTAAACTTTCAATTGTTTCTAGAACTATTCCTATCATTTTCTTTCTTTTTTAGTTTTTTTTAATTTCATGTTTATCTTTTTCTGTTTAAAATTATTTCTGTCAGTTTTTAATTTAATAATCTTGCCATGTTTAGAATTTTTTCCAATTGGCAATTATTTTATTCAATATTTAATAATTCTCGGCTTTTTTCGATGATTTTTTCAATTAACAATATTTTTCTTGAACTTTCAATTCAATTTTTCAACTATCCTCTTAAATTCACAATTATTATTTTCTTTAATTTTGAATTTTTTTCTTCATTTTTCAACTATTTCTTCTAATTTGAAATTATTTTCTTCGATTTTCAACCAACTTTAACTTTTTGAAATCCCATTCAATTTCCAATTATTTGTTATAATTATTCCTACAGTTTTCTTCAGTTTTTAATTGTCAATTATTTTCTTAAATATTCACCAATCCTGGGCTTTTTCACTCTTTTATACTATTTATTTATTTATTGATATAGTAATTTGTAAATTATTTATTATCAATAATTTTTTTGAAATCTCAATTTAACTCCTTAATCCCTCAATTTTTCTATCTAATTCACAATTATTTTCTTCATTTTTTAATTATTTTGGCAATTTTTAATATTATTTTCTTCTTATTAATTTGTGATTATTTCTTCAAATTTCAATCCCGGTCAATTTTTTAAAATTAAAATTTTTTTCAATTATTATTATTTCTGTAATTTTTTTCCTTTTTTAATTTCCAATTGTTTTTTTAAAATATTATATTTGTTCTTTAATTTTTTAAATTATTTTTGTCAATTGTCGATTTATTAATCTTGTCATTATTCCAATTTTTTTCATTTGTCAATTATTTTCGTCATTTTTTAGTTATTTTAGGTCGATATTATCAACTCGAGAACATTTTTGGATGGTCAAGAGATTTTGAGATCAATATCAATATTGCTCAAATATGATATCGTCTTGATATCGTAAAGCACTAAGAAATAATGGTCAAGAGAACAAAATAATTTAAAAAGTTAAAGATTAGTTATAAAATTTTTTGAGAATTATTGAGGATTGAAAAAATTGAAGGAGATCATTGAAAATTGAGGAATGTAATGGAAATTTAAAAAATGTAATTAAAAATTGAAAGAAGTAATTGAAAAAGTCTAGAATTCTTGAATACAGAAAAAAATAATAATTGAAAACTGAAGAATGAAATTGAAAATTGAAGAATGGAATTGAAAGTTGAAGATAATAATAAATAAGAATTGTAAAAAATAGTTGTAGAATTGAACAATTTAATTGAAATTCTACAATTTCTGTGATTGAAAAGAACATAGAAAGAAGCCGAAAATGATTGAATGTTGTAAAATTAATTGAAAATAGAAAAGAGTAATTGAAAGTTAAATGAAATTTAATTACATAAATTAAATTATTAATTAGACCTACAAAAATACCGGCCCGCCTAGCGGCGGCCCACCGGGATTTTTCCCGGTATCCTGAATGGCCAATCCGGGCCTGAATTAAACTTTCTTTGGTGTGTTGATCAAATAAAGCTTTGTGTTTGAAAAGTTACAAGTCAAGTGTGGGAGTTTGTGACCGATGCATTTGTGACGGTTGCAGTCAGTCGGCGAAGATGAAAAGCTTGGAGAAGTATGGTCATGAATGTTTACATCTGTAATAATTACAGTATATTCTTGAAGACTGTATCGTTTAGAGACTTTTTAAAAATATTTTTTAGTCAAATTGCGAATTGTATCCTAAAAATAACAAAGATTACTTTAGATGTAACACCTTATTCGAGTCTCCCATTGGTCAGTACGTATCAAATTAGCAGTTTTTTTATAAAACTTGTTATCATTTTTGCAAACTGAAATTATGATAACTTTAATTAAAATATGGTTAGTAAATAGAAATTAGCTTTGACCTTGACTTCCCTATACGACAATTTTAATCAACTTTAAAAATAGTGAAACATACTTAGGAATATACTCCCTAATTTTTCCAATTGATAACAAGAATAATCAACACCTAAAAACCTATCTTTAAGTAAAAAAATCGAAAATAAATTTGAAAAAATTTGTCAATTTCTACAAAAAAAAATTATTTTCAAGTTCTTAAATAGTGAAGCATACTAAGGAATATGCACTTTAACTTTTTTTAATCCATAGCAAATATTAGCAACCCCTAAAAAATCATCTCTAAGTAAAATAATCGAAAATAATGTCGAAAAAAGTTATGAATCCCTACAAAAAAATTATAAACAAGTTCTAAAATGGTGGAACATATTCAGAAATATGCGATTCAATTTTTTCAAGCGATAGCAAAAAACCACACCTAAGTAAAATAAATGAAACTAATGTTGAAAAAAATTATAATGAACAGGGGCGAATCTACCTTGAAGCACATGAAGCACGTGCTTCAATTTTTAAAATGATCCGTGAATTTCGAAAACGATCCGCAAATTTTTAAGAGACTCTGCGAAGGTGGATAAATTCTAAAAACTTCAATTTTAATCATGTATTCTTTAATATAATATGAAAAATTGAATTTAAAATGATCAGAATTTAATCTAAAAACATTTTGATAGAAAGAAAATCGAAAACTATATTAAACTTAATTAATTCCAAGCCATTATTATTTATATAAATCCCAAACATCAATTAATTCAAACTTTAAGGATGTTGCAAGGAGAGAATTAACATAACCTAAAAAATACTTTCCCAGGCAGCGTACAATTTCGAACTTTAGCCAATTTTTTCAGAAACAAAAAATGTAATTAAAAATATAACCATGTACCCATAATTTAAATTTTATGCAGGTTCTAAAACTAATTTGACATTTTAAAAATATGTATTATTTTGGCTTCAGTTTCTAAACAAAATATTGAAAATTGTGTACTTTTTTGTATTCATAAGTTTTAATATTTTGTTCAGAAACAGAAGCCCAAATAATCCATATTTCTAAAATGTCAAATTAGTTTTAGAATCTGCATAAAATTTAAATTATGGGTACATGGTCATATTTTTATACATTTTTTGTTTCTGAAAAAATTAACTAAGTGTCAAAATTGTACTCTACGTGGAAAAAATATTTTTAAGGTTATCTTAATTTTCTCCTTGCAACACCCTTAATTTTTCCAAACTTATAAGTTTCAATTAATCAAAGTTGCAATTATTACGTGTATATAGTAAAATATTAATTACCAGCAACATTAATGAGAAACTTTACATTGCTGTTTGTCATTTAAAACTATAAATTTTTGGAAATGCAAATAATGAAAATTGCGAGAATAACTACAAAATGGAAAAAGAATATATATGAAAAATGACGAAAATAATTAACAATGAAAAAGAAAATTCGAAAAATGACTATATAAATACACAATCGTTAAAAATAATCTAAAAAATTAAACAATATACATTAATTTAAACTAAAAAATTGAAAAATTAAGAAAATTATAGGAATAATTGCTAAAACCAATTGCAAATTGAACAACTGGATTGATAATAAAAAAAAAATTGAAATTGAAGAAAATAATTGAAAACTTTGGAAAATAATAAAAATTTGGAGAAATTAATAAAAACTTGAAAAAATAAATTTATAATTTAAAAATTAAACTGAAATTAAAAAAAATGATAATAACGGAGAAAAATTACAAAACGTGAAAATGATTCGCAATTGAAAAGAAAATTCGAAAAATGGCTAGATTAATACACAACCAAAACAAAATAACTGAAAAAATTCAAAGAATCATTATAAAACTTTAAGAGACTAATTGAAAACTAAAAAAGTTGAAGGAAATAATTTCAAATTGCGAAAAATAGTTAATAATTATAAAATAAATAATTGAAAAATGAGAATAATTAAAAAATTGAAGAAAATATCTACAAAATTACTAGATTAAAAGACTACTGAAAAAAAAATAGATAAAATATAGCAAAAACTTTAAATTTAAAGAAAATAATTAAAAATTGAAAAATGAAGAAAATTAGAGGAATAATTGTTGGAAATAAATGCGCATTAAACAAATGGATTGAAAATCGCCAAAAATAATTAAAATTAAATAAAATAATTGAAAATTGAAAATTTAAATTCAAAGTTAAAGAATATAATTAAAAAATGAAAAAAGAATTTGAAAAAAGCCGAAAGTTATTGTATATAGAAGAAAACAATTAAAAACTGAAAAATGGAATTGAAATTTAAGGAAAAAAAAGAGAACTGAAGAAAATAAAAATTTGAAATTACGAATCTTATTGATATTGGAGAAAAATAATTCGCGAAAGGTGATGATTTTAGAATATTAAAGAAAATAATTGACATTTGAAAACAAAATCAAAAAATGACTAGAATAATGCACAACTGAAAAAAATAATTGAAAACGTTAAAAAATAATTATAAAATATTTTAAGAGAATAAATACAAATTTTAAATATTGTAAGAAATAACTAAAAATTAAAGAAAATAATTGAAAAATAACAAGAATAATAGCAAAATTAAAGATAATTTTTGAAAAATGACGAAAATAATTAACAATTCAAAACAAAATTCGAAAAATGGCTAGATTAATACACAACTGGAAAAAATAATTTATACAATCAAACTATAAATATTTAATTTAAAAAATAATTGAAAATTTAAAAATTAAGAAAACTATAGAAATAATTGTTAAAAATTAACAATTAATTGTTAATTGAACAACTGAGTTGAAAAAAATTGAATCGAACAAAATAATTGAAATTGAGGAAAAATTTAAAATTGAAGAATGGAAATGAAATTTTGAAAACATAATTAAGAACTGAAGAGAATAATTGTACAATTATTGTACTTGAAATTAAAAAAGGATATTGATATTTGAAAAAATAATTGAAAATTGAAAAATGTTATTGAATTTGAAGAAAATAATCAAAAATTGAAGAAATAAATTGTAATTTGAAATAATGGTTTATAATTGAAAAAAGTCAAGTTTTTTGGAATATTGAATAAACTTAATTGAAAATTGTAGAATGAAATTGACTTTAGAAAATAATTCATAATTTAAAGAAAATTACAAAATGACGAGAATAATTGAATATTAAAGAAAAGAATTGAGAAATGAGCAAAATAATTGACAATTGAAAAAAAAATTCGAAAATTGTCGAGAATAATCTACAACAGAACAAAATAATTAAAAAAGTTAAATAATAATTATAAAATTTAAGAAGAATAATTGTAAATTGAAAACGGTTCAAAATTATATAAAAAATTGTAGACTTATTTACACACTAATTTATATCACTTTCTTGAAATATTTAATTATTCTTTCTTGCAATTATTTCTTTTTCAAACAATTTTTTTTGGTAGGTTATGTTTTATATTGCTTTTCCGTATTTTTAGAAAATCACTTAGGTAACTTTCATTTCTTTTTAATTTGTTTTCTTTTTTTATGCGTTTAATAACACTTTTTTATTTTTAAAATTTTTTTTTTAATTTTATTCTTTTTACAAAAATTACTTCAGTTAATTTTATACAGTTTTATTTTAACAATATTTAGAAAAATTTATTTACTTTTCCAGTGATTAATTTGATTTATTATTATAATTTGGAAGTTGTAAAATATAATTTTGTTCAATTTTGTGATTTTTAAAATATTTATTTGGTTTTTTGTCATTTATCATAAGTTATTAATCTTTATAATTTTTAAAGACTTTTCTTCTTTTATTTAATTTTTCGTAAATTTGATCTTATAATAAATTTTCTCATTTGATCAGAATTTCTCTAATTCTTAGAAATATTGGTTTTTTTCTTAAAATTGTTTAATTGGTTTTATTTAATTCTACATTTAAAAAAAATAATTGCTTTTTGCTTGATTTTCAAAACAAGTTTTTAAAGTATTTTTTTTATCTTTAGTAACATTTTTCCATTTTTTTACTGATTATCTTATTTATTTTCTTAATTTAAAAAAACATGTTTGCAAATATTTTAACTTTTTGAAAATCATTTTCCTCTCTTTTGTAATTTCAATTTTTTGTTTTAAAAACTTTTAATGTTTTTTGCCTAGTATTTTGATTTTAAAAAAGCAATTTAAGCAATCTTCCTTAAACTGTTTAATATTTCATAACGCATTATTACCTTATTTCTTAATTTTCTTTCTTTTACTTTCAATGATTTTTTAAACTTTTTATAAACACATATTTTAACAAATAAATTTTTTTTTTAAACAAATAATAACCGTTGTTGTTGAGCTTACAGATAATAATGATTTATTTTCAACGCGGGTAAGCAAAAATGGAAATTTGAAAGTTCGAGAAAAATTGATAACCCATGATCAGACTACGTTAAAATTTGTTAAATTAATTATCATCTCTTACAAAAATTTTTGAAAAATCCAAAGTGCACGGACATTGTTAAAAATAACAACTTTATTTCAAAACTCAAAACACTATTAGTAATATTATTTCAAAAAATTTTCCGATATTTTTTATGGAAAGTACATTTAAAAACAGAAATTTACAACAAAAAAAAGTTAAATTCGTTCTATTTTTCGAGGAGTTATAGGCATTTTAAAACAAGTAAAGTAATTTTTTAAGATTATTTATCTTTTAAACGGCTTGAGAAATAAATTTGAAAAAATCGTGAATAATAGTCTCCATCAATGCTAAAAAAAAACACAATTTGTCGATAAATCAGAGATAAAAAAGGTAAATGGTGTTCGATTTGGCATGGATTGACCCATGTATGATTATAATAATGTTGAAAATCGATATTCATAACAAAAAAATAGGTAATAACTTTTTATTCATCTGCGAATACTTTATTTCCTTCTTTCTTTTAAAAATGTAATAAAATTGTCCTCTCCATTCGCTTGGATAAAAGCTATTTTAAATCATTTACTTTTTGTTAAGTAGTTCCAAAGGATATTTAAATCTTTAAACTTAAGATCGTATGCAACAACAAAGACCATTTTTCCTTCCTTGTTTTTATATTTGTCTTAAATAATTACACAATTCGTTTTGATTCCTTGTTTATTAAAATTTTTTCAAGAACTTCCTTGATTGTGTAGTATTATTTTTAAATTGTTTGCTTCCATTTCATTGCTTTAAGGCGGCTTCCATAAATAATATTCCTTTTTTAAGCGCAAACATGAATACATAAAATAATGCTTGCTAGTATATACTTTACTTTTGGATGAGACTGTATCCTGTGAAAGAATACACTTTTTTCGATTTACATTTTTTTATTGTTTTAATGTACACTATCAGTAAGAAATTCACTTTCAACAGAAATAAAATTATATTTATTTTGAATATACATATAAAAAATAATAAATAAAACTAATGATTTATGTTTCTTTGACATCACATTTTTCTTAGTGTATTAAATTCAAACACAACTGAAAATAATACATTGAAGTTATTAAGATTATAAAACGTTATTTATTAAATTTATAAATAATTGTAAATAATTTAAAGAGATTTAATAATATTTGTATTGAATTTCCATTTATTTAATTTAATTTTACGACTGTCCTGGATAAATTCTGTTTTAATATGAGTATATTATATCGAAAGCTTTTATAGAAGCACCCCAGAAGTACGAGCATACGGACATTTTCAACAGTAATCTAGATTCTCAATCTACTTTTCTGTGCCAAATCCGAAACCTGTAAAACTTTAAATGTGTTTATCCTGAAACCATGTTTTCCACTTTACATATACAATTGCAAGCAAATGAAAGTTTAAAGAAACTTGAAAACAAGCAAGAATGTTTTAAACATGTTTACTAATTTCACAAACTACGAAAATTGTTGCCAACGTTTTTAATCATCCTACGAATTTGTAAATAGATTTAACATACTACGACATTACCAAAACAGAAAATCTTTTCTTGAATTAGAGTTTTTTTATTCAAAAGTTTTAACGAGGCTTTATAACTTTTAACAAAATTATAAAGCGAATTGTAAAAATCATCTATTAAGAGTTTTTTTTATATCTAATACTCAATAAGAATACTGGTCAGTTGCGTAACTATTAAAGGGCAAAGTGGGGCAGTGCCAGTGGCGGATCCTTGGGGGGCATGGGGGTCATGACCCCCCCCCTGGAGCTAACTTAGATTTGCATTGTAGAGAGAGAATTTGAGAAAACTATTGAAAAAATTACATTGGTACTATATATATTTTAAATAAAGGAAAGTTAAAGAAAATTTCAGAAAAATACTTAAAATTTTTAGAAGTTCATTGAAAAAAAAGAAAATTATTAAAAATTAGAGAAAATAAATGAAACAAGATAAACATAATATGAAACTGAAAAGAATAATTTTTAATTAAACATAAATAATTAAAAACTTTTTGGAAAATACGAAAAAGAACGAAAGTAATTGAAAAGTAATTAAAAAGTCCTATAAATAATTGAAAATTGAATGAAATAATTGAAATCTCAGATAAATAGTTAAAAAAGATAAATAGATAAATAGTTAAAAATCACCCTAACCCATTTTAGAAACTGACCCTTGCAGGATGGTGTAATTAAAAAATGATTTTACAATTTGAAACTTGAAGAAAATAATTGAAATATTATACAAACAATAATAACACTAGTTTACAAAAAAAAAAAAAAATTTATGTACATTTAATGATCACCCGGTATATTGTACATTAAAAGTAAGGCACATGTGTCGGAATTTCCTAAAAAATGGGAGGTAAAAGAAAAATTGAAAAATGCACTGAAACGTATATTTCTTAGAAACCGAAATTATCGTGTGTCTTAAGGTTCATTGCACTCATGTTTGATTAACTGTGCACTGTAAAAAGAAACATCTTAAAATGCATTGTAGTCACTTTTAAGACGTTTAAAGTATCTTATATTTCAGCTTCCATCTTAAAAAACTAATGCATTTTAAGATACTTTTGCTAACTTTTCGGAAACATCTTAAAAGTGACTACAAATGTATCTTAAATTAAGATACTTACTTTTTGCAGTGTGGACCTGAGTCTAGGAGTACAGGCTGGTTGTCTGTTTTTTATTTGTTTAGCATGATCTTCCAGGTACTCGGTGTATTGACCACTTGTCTTCTGGAAGATCATGTGCTTTTTTATCAGTATTAACTAAATTTGAGCTTGTTTATTTGAAATGGGAACAAGTTTCTTTTTTTGATAGAAACAAATGTGGTTGTTACCAAAAAGATGATGCAACCATATACCTGGTGGATGGAGAAATCACCTCGACATCACAATAATTCAATTATTTTTTCCATCTTTTTGAATTAATTTGATCATTTTTCAATTATTTTCCTCGATTGTTATTTTCTATTTTTTAGTGTTTTTCTAACATTTCAATTATTTTCTTCAATTTTCAAATGTTTTCATTTGCTTTCATAATTTCGAAATTTTTTTATTAATTATCGTAAATTCAACATTAAATTATTTTTTTTAATTAAAAAAGAAATTCTTTAATTTTTTTAATTACTTAACTCAAAATATCATTTATTTTCTACAACTTACACTAGTTTACAGCCAAAATGTACATTTAATGCCACTATTTTTTTTATGTACTATGGTTCTCTAAACTTAAAAATGACATTAAGAAATTTTTCTATGGATAGGTTTCCGAAATAGGAATTTTTAAAATTTTTTTACTTTTTTTTCGGAGGTGACTTCACGTTTTAGGCCGTATCTCGAGTTACAGACGTCCGATTAAGTTTTTCTAGGTGTCAAATTAAAGGTAATCAAATTCTAAATAATTGCTTTTAACATTATTTTTCAATCGGTTAAATATTTTAAGTGATATAGTTAAAAAAAAAATGTTAAATTTGAGTTTTTGGCCCAAAATCTGAAAAACAAATTCATTCTACCGCCATGCAAAAATAGAAAACGTCAAATTATATCCAGTTTTAAATTTTTTACATATATGGCTCACTTTTAGGAAGAAAAAAATGTATGGATGAAAAAAATCTATGGGTAATTATTGAAGTTATAAGCCAGGGTACTGAAATTCTCGTTTTACGCCATTTCGGTATTTTACCTCCTTTTATAGTGATTATGTTGATTAATTTAATGAATACAATATCTAATTAGAAAATGGACTTTTTTCACAGATTTCAAATAATTTTCAGTGCTTTACTAATTCAAATTTGACTGAAAAATTTTTTGGCATAAATTGATTAAAATCTGCTTTTTTGACAAGTTGAATCAGATGCGCAGAGGTTCAATTTTTGTCAAAAACTCCAAAACATTTTTCAGTCAAATATAATTTATTTTTCATATTTCTATATCTTATTTCAAACTTTTTCATCTATTAACGAACAAAATTCAACAAAAATTGAACCTCTGCGCATCTGATTCAACTTGTCCAAAAATCAGATTTTAATCAATTTATGATATTTGAATGAAAATTTTTTCGGAGTTTTTGACAAAAATTTCTGAAGAGGCATAAATTGATTAAAATCTGCTTTTTTGACAAGTTGAATCAGATGCGCAGAGATTCAATTTTTGGTGAATTTTGTTCGTTAATAGATAAAAAAGTTTGAAATTAGATTTAGAAATATAGAAAATAAAAAATATTTGTCCGAAAATTTTTTTGGAGTTTTTGACAAAAATTTCTGGAGAGGCATAAATTGATTAAAATCTGCTTTTTTGACAAGTTGAATCAGATGCGCAGAGGTTCAATTTTTGTCAAAAACTCCAAAACATTTTTCAGTCAAATATAATTTATTTTTCATATTTCTATATCTTATTTCAAACTTTTTCATCTATTAACGAACAAAATTCAACAAAAATTGAACCTCTGCGCATCTGATTCAACTTGTCCAAAAATCAGATTTTAATCAATTTATGATATTTGAATGAAAATTTTTTTGGAGTTTTTGACAAAAATTTCTGAAGAGGCATAAATTGATTAAAATCTGCTTTTTTGACAAGTTGAATCAGATACGCAGAGGTTCAATTTTTGTTGAATTTTGTTCGTTAATAGAGAAAAAAGTTTGAAATTAGATTTAGAAATATAGAAAATAAAAAATATTTGTCTGAAAATTTTTTTGGAGTTTTTGACAAAAATTTCTGGAGAGGCATAAATTGATTAAAATCTGCTTTTTTGACAAGTTGAATCAGATGCGCAGAGATTCAATTTTTGGTGAATTTTGTTCGTTAATAGATGAAAAAGTTTCAAATTAGATATAGAAATATAAAAAATTTCTAAAAAAAAAAAAACTCAAATTTAACATTTTTTTTTGGACTATATCACTTAAAATATTTAACCGATTGAAAAATAATGTTAAAAGCAATTGTTTGGAATTTGATTACCTTCAATTTGACACCTAGAAAAACTTAATCGGACGTCTCTAACTCGAGATACGGCCTAAAACGTGAAGTCAACTCCGAAAAAAACGTAAAAAAATTTTAAAAATTCATATTTCGGAAACCTATCCATAGAAAAATTTCTTAATTTCATTTTTAAGTGTAGAGAACCATATTACATAAAAAAAATAGTGGCATTAAATGTACATTTTGGCTGTAAACTAGTGTAAGTTGTAGAAAATAAATGATATTTTGAGTTAAGTAATTAAAAAAATAAAAGAATTTTTTTTAAATAAAAAAAAATAATTCAAAGTTGAATTTACGATAATTAATAAAAAAAATTTCGAAATTATGAAAGCAAATGAAAATATTTGAAAATTTGAAGAAAATAATTGAAATGTTAGAAAAACACTAAAAAATAGAAAATAACAATCGAGGAAAATAATTGAAAAATGATCAAATTAATTCAAAAAGATGGAAAAAATAATTAAATTATTGTGATGTCGAGGTAATTTCTCCATCCACCAGGTATATGATTGCATCATCTTTTTGGTAACAACCACATTTGTTTCTATCAAAAATAGAAACTTGTTCCCATTTCAATTAAACTTGCTCAAATTTAGTTAATACTGATAAAAAAACACATGATCTTCCAGAAGACAAGAGGTCGATACACCGAGTACCTGGAAGATCATGCTAAACAAATAAAAAACAGACAACCAGCCTGTACTCCTAGACTCAGGTCCACAGTTAATTAAACATGAATGCAATAAACCTTAAGACACACGATAATTTCGGTTTCTAAGAAATATTTTTCAACTTTTCTTTATCTCCCATTTTTTAGGAAATTTCGACACATGTGCCTTACTTTTAATGTACAATATACCGGGTGACAAAAATTGGAAGAAAGCAGTTTTTATTATTTTGTAATTAACAACAATGTTGTCCTAATTTTTATCCCATATTCATTCAAGAGATCAGTAATAAGCTTTTTTTTATATACCAAAATGTACTCAATTTCTAAGAACTTTATCTTACTATTACTATTGTACTCAAATCAGTCTTTTTCTACTTTAGCTATCACTATCGATCATTCATTACCGTAAAATAATTCTTGATTCACTTAGACTACTATTATAATAATTTAGTTCCTACGATAAATAATAAAAATTGTAAAAATAGTTCCGTAGTCAAATACTTTTCTGCGTGCACATTGTTAATATTTAGTTATGGATTTATTTAGTATAGGAAAATGTTATAAAAAGAAAAGGGAAGCTGTTGATCGTCTTTTCCATAAATTAATCTTTCCACCTTTTACATAAAAAAATGCATCAAGCATTTCTTTTTCTCTTTTCTTTCATATTTGTTCAATGCATAACAAAACTCCCAAAACACATGCAGGTCCATTGAACTTTTTCTCTGTTCCCTTATTCTTCTTCAAAGATATAATTTTGGCGAACTACAGTTTCCCTTTTTTCTCTACAAGTTATTTACAACAATTTTCAAAGTAAGTTAATTGAATAAATCATCTTTTCTTTAAATATATAAACATTTTATTATTTATATTCAACCCTTTCAAAATTATTTCCTATTTTAACTTTTCTTTCTGACATTTATTATTCGTATTAAAATTTTATCATCAAGTTAAATCATATATAAATTACAAATCTTTTTCATTGCTTTTATATTTTTGTATTTATAAACCAAAATTCGAATTTTCAATTTTTCCATAACAAATCTTCTTAATCGTAAAAATAACTATTATTAATAAGTATTATTCCTCCCTGTCTATTACCTCCGTGTATAAATCGTGGAGGATAGGCGTTTTTCCCATATTTTTCCATTTCATTAGGAAAATCACGAATTTTAATAACTCTTTCTTATAGAGCGTTTAAATTTGTGAGTTTCCGAATTCCTTTAATTCTTTATTGACAGTTCCTCTAGGTCAAAGAAAGAAAAAAATAATGTCCAAGATATTTAAGTACGTTTCCCGTGTTAAGTAAACAACTGTTTACGACACAAAATATTTAATTAATTTAGATGTGACATTATGCTGAAAATAGTTTAAGATTGAGAAAAATGATTGAAATATATTGAAAATAATTTAAATATGAAATACTGGAAACAACAAATAAAATTTAAGACAAATAATTAAAAATATCATAGAATATAATTTTAATCATGTTTAAACAAAGAAAATAATTTCAAAATTACTCTAAAATTCTAAATAAAGAGTTTAATTAAAAAATCGCAGAAATAATCCAAAAATTGATGAAAATAAGAATTTAAATTACAGATAAATATTTCAAATTTTTAATATTATGCCAAAACAATGAAAATAATTAAAAATCGGAGAAAATTACATAAAGTTACAGAATTTGTTTTTAAGCAAGAGAAAATAATTGAATAGTCGTTTAAAAAATTGTAAATTGAAGACAATAATCTAAATTTGAGATAATAACTGAAAATTGAGATATATATTTGAATGCTCAGTAAATTAATTCAGAAACTATGAAAATGATTAAAAATGGAAAATAATAATTGCAAAATGACAAAAATAATGGTAAATTAAAATATTAATTTTAATTTGCGATGAATAATATAAAATTTAGGAATAAATAATTAAACTGATTTAATCTTAATGTCAAGGTAAAATAATTAAAATTGAAAAAGTGATTGAGAAAACTAAACAAAATAATGTGAATTTGAGGAAGATAAACTTAAGATTTAGGGAAACAATTTAAAAACAATTAAAATAATTAGAAATTGTAGAAAATAGATGAAAACTGATAAAAATAGTACAAAATTGTATTTTAAGTATTTGAAATCATAATAGAAAATAATTATTAAAAATTGAAGAAATTTTTAAATCACTTCAAATTTAGTATTTTTGAAACGTGGATTAATTGAACTTTTAATCAATGCAAGTTCACATTAACTGAAATTTGAAGAAATTAAAATTTCTATATATATGTAAAATTTTGAGGATATTTTTAAAAGGTGAAATATGATTTAAAATTTTAAAAGAAAAAATCATCTAGTCATCAGTTCTGATGTCAATTCGGACATTAATACAATTAATACTTTAAATTAATTCACCTCTTTATCCTTGGTTATCAAAGTATTTCTTTATTTAAACTCTTAATGTTTTTTTTGTTTATGTATCTCATCTGTTTATCTCATCTCATTGTCTCATGTTATTGTCTCTTATTATCTCATTTGTCTCATGTTTATCTCATCTCATTATCTCAGCTCTTTACCTTAGACACTTTGAGCACTTCATAACACTATTATTATTCGCATGTAACAATATAAACACGTATTTAAAACTATTCAATAAAAACTCTTAATAAACAATACACGGGTAAAAATTTCTGAAGTGGCCCCCTGATTTGCAAACATGTAATGAAATTTGAAATTAATTTTATATTCCTATACTACTAAATGAGAGATAGTTTGCATATAAATAGTTTTTTTTAATTTAAATAATGTCAAAAGTTATAAACAAATGAATATTTTTGCATCATTTTATTTGAAAATTCATATCTTTTTTTTATATTATTGGAAATTAATAAAATTTGTATGACTTGTGTACAAAAGTATAAACTTTAAGATAAAAATAATTTCGATCACGTGCATTTATTTTTTAATGCAAAATTAATGATTTTTTATAAACAATTAAAAAAAAAACATGTTCTGGGCCTGCTAACAAATTTTTTTAAAAACGTATTGATTCAGTATGAATTTAGGTTTATTATACAAAAATAAAAATGTGGTTAGGTTTATATTTAACAGAATAGCGTTAATTTGTTTATAACGCTCCGGAAACAATATTATGAAGTTAAATCATGTCAAATGATTTAGTTGAACATAATAAAAATCACTTTTTTCATTTATTTATATAAAAAAACAATATGTAATTAATTAAATACGCAATAATGTTAAAGTACACTATCATTAATACTACCCTGGCGAATTTGCTAAACCGAAGTCTGACCGACTTTGGTCAGGTTTTGGTTGAGTTTGGTTTGAGGCAAAATATTGAAATCAGTTAGTGTAATCTGATGAGAAAAATGATAAATCATGCCAAACTAGTTTGTATTTAGTTGATTTGAGCAAGAATTATATTAAATAAAATTATAATTAACAATGTGTCTCGTTTGTTAATAACAGTTTTATTTAATATAATTCTTGCTCAAATCAACTAAATACCAACTAGTTTGGCATGATTTATCATTTTTTTCATCAGATTACACTAACTAATTTCAATATTTTGCCTCAAACCAAACTCAACCAAAACCTGACCAAAGTCGGTCAGACTTCGGTTGAGCAAGTTTGCCAGGGTAATAACTAATAACGTTAATAATAAAGTTAAAAAGCTTAATTTTTTTGTACTCTATTGTCGTGGATTTTTTGTGACCTTATGAGTCTTTATTTTTGAATCCTCAGAAAATATTTTGCATATTAGCTGATCTTTTTCAGTTGGCTGAAACGAATGGTACTGTCGTGTACAACTAACAGTTTTTGCACATACATTTCGAGGCGCTAAATTATTTTCGTTAATCGCATGTTCCTCTTCTGTGCAAAAGCCAAATTTAATTTTGTGGAAAAATTGTGCTGCCCATTCAAACAAACTCTTTGGTGATGTACTGTTAAATAAATAAACACATGAAGCATCGCACAGTGGGACAAAACGCTAATTTTTCGTTCAAAAAAGTCTAGAGCCCACAAATCTTGACCAAATTTTAGAATTTCTTTTTTTAAATTAAAGAGTATAAAATTCTTAAGAGGACCTTGTCCGTGATTTTTGTTGAAATTTTTTTTTTATTGTTCAATAACAATTAGTAACAATTAATAACAATTAGTCAATTGCAGAAAAATATAAACAATAAAAAAATTTGTTTAACAAAAATCACGGACAAGGTCCTCTTAAGAATTTTATACTCTTTAATTTAAAAAAAAAATCTAAAATCGCTCAAGATTTGTGGGCTCTAGACTTTTTTGAACGAAAAATTAGCGTTTCGTCCCACTGTGCTCCATATTGGATCAGCCATTTTGGATTTTTAAAAACTGATGTCAGATTTGTAATCAGCTACCCAAAAAGCACCCGAGTAAGAATTTTTAAGAAAAACAAATTGAATGTAATAATTTGCACTATATATTCAACGAATTTGTTTATAACAATTGTTCATAGTTATTAAAGAATTGTTATTAAACAATAAAAAAAATTTTTTCAACAAAAATCACCGACAAGATTCTCTTAAGAATTTTATACTCTATAATTTAAAAAAAAAAATTCTAAAATCGATCAAGATTTGTGGGCTCTAGACTTTTTTGAACGAAAAATTAGCGTTTCGTCCCACTGTGCATCGTGTTGAACACGTTCTGAAATAAGCAACAAACAGCAAAAACTGTTAGTTGTACACGACAGTACCATTCGTTTCAGCCAACTGAAAAAGATAAGCTAATATGGAAAATATTTTCTGAGGATTCAAAAATAAAGACTCATAAGGTCACAAAAAATCCACGACAATAGAGTACAAAAAAATTAAGCTTTTTAACTTTATTATTAACGTTATTAGTTATTAGTATTAATGATAGTGTACTTTAACATTATTGCGTATTTAATTAATTACATATTGTTTTTTTATATAAATAAATGAAAAAAGTGATTTTTATTATGTTCAACTAAATCATTTGACATGATTTAACTTCATAATTATTTCATATCTTATTATAGGAGGGACTACGGAAGGCGCAGTTGCGAACGAACCAGTGCCGCTTGATATTGTTTCCGGAGCGTTATAAACAAATTAACGCTATTCTGTTAAATATAAACCTAACCAAATTTTTATTTTTGTATAATAAACCTAAATTCATACTGAATCAATACGTTTTTAAAAAAATTTGTTAGCAGGCCCAGAACATGTTTTTTTTTAATTGTTTATAAAAAATCATTAATTTTGCATTAAAAAATAAATGCACGTGATCGAAATTATTTTTATCTTAAAGTTTATACTTTTGTACACAAGTCATACAAATTTTATTAATTTCCAATAATATAAAAAAAAGATATGAATTTTCAAATAAAATGATGCAAAAATATTCATTTGTTTATAACTTTTGACATTATTTAAATTAAAGAAAACTATTTATATGCAAACTATCTCTCATTTAGTAGTATAGGAATATAAAATTAATTTCAAATTTCATTACATGTTTGCAAATCAGGGGGCCACTTCAGAAATTTTTACCCACACATTAATAGACACTATACACTTTTACATTAAACACATTTCTGGTAAATTTTTAATAAACAATACATAATAATAGGCATTATTCATTTTTACGTTATACATGTTTCCGTTCTATATTTAATTATTTTTTAATAACTTTCAATTCTACGCACTGGATGTATAATTTATCTCTTGTTTCGTTATAGCTCGAAAATTTTGTCTCTTTTCCTAAAACCATTAACCCTCATTATGCAAGATAGGGGTCGTCCATAAACTACGTAGCCCCATTTTTTGGAAAAATTAACCCCCCCCTCCCCCTGCGTAGACGCTGTTACATGTATTAGCGCCATTTTTTCCTCTTATCGTAGACAATAACTTGACCCCCCTCCCCCTTGAAGTGCTACGTAGTTTATGGAGGACCCCATATAACGGAATTTCTTTTTCCGTTAAATTTTAACTCTTACCTTCTCTCTCTTACCAAGGAACCCGGTATAAGAGTTTCCTTTTCCGTTAAGTTTTAACAGTACTCGTTTCTTACATAGGATTTTATTTCTTAGTAATTTTCGCTAGAAATGGCCATGCGACTTACCATCTCATTTATATTTATCAAACATTTATTTATAATAAATTGTCACACTCATCAGATTACAATTATTTATTCTAATTATTTCCAAAGAGTACAAAAATTTGATTTGAACATATCTTTGTTTTTGATAAATTCGAAATAACAAAAAACGATTGTTTCAAATTAAAAAATAGAAAAATGGTACGAAAAAACATCAACAATTTCTTTTTGAGTTAGTATTAAATTCCAGATAAATTCCTAGTTTAGTTATTGATCCTTTAGTCAATTGTGCAAAAGTATTGGTAAGTTTAACAAATTGATGGTAAAAAACAACAAAAACCTGAATGCTCATCATATTGCTTGGAAAATACCCTTTCTGAGTTATAAAATTGCTTTCAGCCTGTGTCACTTTGTTGAAATTATTTTAATTTACGAATGCTAATTACACAAGGTCCATCCACTTTTACAAAACTTGATAATTCATTCATATAAAAATTTAATTAATTTTCCAGTAGAGAAAGTTTCTCTTGAATAATTTGTGCAAAAATTTTTAGCTTTCTGTAACATCTCTTTCCTTTGTCCTGAAACCAGTGAATTTACTCTGAGTTGAGGCAATTTTTCCCAACAAAACCGCAAACCAACCCAGTGTGAAAAACGAGCTCTCAGAGTGACAGAATCGGTGGCAAGAATCCAACACAACAGGGTAGGTGCAAAAGTGATATTTCTTCTGCTCGCCTAATTAAGGGACCAGGCTTTGCCATTTTGGGGTGTGAATTTTGTCAAGGCAGCAAAAAGCCGAGTGCAGTTCAGTATGTAGAAATACTCTCGTCAAAATGTGGAAACTTTCGAGTGACAAGGGTCGTTTACTATATAGTTCCGCAGTTGCGGCAGAAACTTGCAACCTACGTACGCAACTTAAGCAACCCTTCAATCATAAATCGCGAAACATCGACTAACACGAGAAACTTCTTCAAGTCGATTGCTCTGAATTCGCACCGTTGCTCGTAACGTTAATCGATTACTACCCTATAATATTTCATGGTTTATTTTATGAATCGAGTTTATGGATGGTTCTACTTCCTTCCATAAATCATTGCAAGATTTATAACAAACTAGTTGACCTGCAATTTTCTCATTTTTGTTGTTTTTTTTTTTTTTTGACAAATTTTACGAACAATCTGAGTGTGAGAAATGGGTACTTACTTTCCCAAGTTTTCGCAATTATTATAAGATGTTTTACTGAGGGAGAACCTGGAACATTTCATCGAAAGTTATTTATGAACATTGCCTGTGGATATTACACCAATCATAGAACATCTATAAATTTTTCACCGAGTTCCCACCTGGACAGAAGAGTCGTCTAGCCTTGGAAATAACGCGAAGAAAAGTTTAATTTCTCGCCAGTTAGCGAAGTCTGACGCTTTTTCATTCTTTTCTTTCCCTTTCTGATAGCATTCTACACAGTTGGAAGGGAAATGCAGACGAAACCGAAAACTTTTCGCAGACAGGGTAACAAACTACGGAAACGAACATGGAATTAGAAAACGCAATGGCGAAGAGAAGAAAGCACAAGGGAGAATGTGAGATGGAACAGAGAAAAAAAGAATGGAGTCATGAGAAAGGGATGAGGGTTTTCAGATAGTCGACATTTCAACGACTCATGGGAGAAAGTGCAAAAGGCAGAAAGAACAAAGCATTGTATTCGCAATATTTATTCGCCTTAGAATTAAAAGTCGATTTTCAAAGGTAAGCCAAAGTGGCTAGGCAAACATTGAACTTTTATATTTAGTTAACTTCCAATTCATGAAAATTGTAATTGAAATTTGTACTACATTTTTTAAAAACCATCTTTGGAAAATATGTTTTCTATCTTTCTGTTAAAATTGATTACCGGTCATTTCTTCGAATTGCAATTTTCCAAAATACGCCCTCCTGAATTCCAAATCTCCAGAAATTCTTTTTCCCAAAAGTTCCGCTGTGCAGAATGTTGTTCAAGAATACAAGATTAACAATTATGACCCATTATGAAAAATCTATTTTAAACTCTTGTTCAGAAGATTATCCTGACGCAGCGATCTCCTCCCTATTAAAAAATCTGACATTAAATCCGACCCTAAATAAAAAAGGTCCGATTGTTTAAGAGAGAATTTAAATCCAGGTTCAATTCTGCGAGTCTCACTTTAACTTCATTAACGCGTCCCGAAAATTTTAAAAACTTTTTCGACAGTGACGAGACTACACTCACAACGTATGACACAAGAGTAAACGGTTCCCGAGAGAAGTAGCTGTTGTCTGTTGAAGGAGGGATTAGTAATTGCTGATTGGCTGATGCGCAATCGATGTACCGAAGTCGAACCAATTAGAATGTTTCACAGTGAGCTGTAATACATTTTCTTTCATGCATTTCCTGTCATACATTTCCATTTTAATAGGCTGTCGGTAAGTAATTAACTTTTACAGCAATATTTATCTATGTATTGTTTTTTTGCAAATATATACAGTTGTTTTTTTACAGTTGTTCATTGCTCATTATAAATAATATCCACGTTAATAATAATAAGCAACCAAATATTTATGCGCTAATTAGAATCTAAATTTGATTATTAGTCACATCTTACATCCAACTATCAGTCTAACCATAAATCCGACCCAAAATCATACCCTTAATCATGTTCCAATTTCACTACCGTCAATACTGTCTCATTTATGATTTGATTTACAATTAAGTGAACGGTCTTATTCAGGGTGGGATTTAAGGACAGATTTTTTTAATAGGGCTGTTGCTTCTTACATTTGGGGCAATCTATATATCGACGGATTCAAGCAGAAGGGCTGCAAGAATCTTACAACGAGGATGTTAATCAGAAACTGGAGATTTATACCCACATAATATTGGTACTTGCTTTCGGGCCTCTTGATGATACGTAAAACCAGCTTTTTAGCTTCTCCTTGATAATTCATTAGGGATTCATAGAACTAACAATGTGAGTAAAGGATGACACAACAGATTTTTAATTGTGTTTGGAAAATCCAATTATTGAAATTGCAATTTATATTGCACCAAGTACTTCTTTAAATAAGCACGACATTTTTTTTAAATCCCTTTCTACTTTATGCATTACTTTTTCTAATAATATTATGATTATAGGTGATTTTCATATTCCAAGCTTCGTGCAATATGTTAATAATAATCTTTCTGATAGTAGGTTTTATATTCTGCACACATTTCTTAACACACATGAAATGTGAAAATATAATGGTGTTCACAATGTAAACTACAGATATTTAGACTTGGTAATTTCTTCTTTTCAGTGCGAAGTCTTGAGTAATGAACTTCCAATAATGCCTGTTGATTCTCATCATCCACCACTTGTTATTAGATTTGAAGTTACAAACGTCTTTACGTACAGTAAAAAAAAAGAAGTTTTTAACTAATATTGAAAATAAAAAATTTAACCCTCCGAGCCCGGACCTGGGTCGGAAACTACCCAGGCGAAAAGTGCTGTAATTTCCAAAATCGGCTGCCATTAGCGCCACCACCCGTTCATAAAAAAAGTTAGGGTCAGTGCGAACCCCTCTACTGAATGGCAGAGCAGTAGTACTCCTTGAGCTTTCAGGAAAGGTGTGTCAACTTGAGTGTGGACGAAAACGACCCAGGTTCGGGCTCCGAAGGTGCGAAAAGTGTAAGTAATTTTTTTTTTCTTTCTTTTAAAACTTAGATTTTTTAATGTAAAAATGTGTCTTTTAATTTAAAAAAAGTTTTAAAAATAATTAACAAGTAAAAAAAAAATTGTTTTTAATCGAAAAAATTTTTTTTGAAATTTTTTAGTAGTTTTTAGATAAAAATGCTCGTATTTTACAATTAAAAAGTATTTTAAAAATAATGAAATAAATAAAAGAAGTAAAAAGTATTTTAAAAAAATGATTTTTGCAGTTTTTTGAAAAAATTATCTGAGGGTCCACGAACGAGCGAGGAGGTCCTCAGAATATTGCGTCCTCGTCAAATATTCAATTATTTCGGAGAGGACGATTCAGACGAAAAAGTAGATGCTGTTGAGGACCACGACAGCGATTTATCCGCGTATGTTAGTCAAAACATCCGTTATCTTTTAAACATTGAAGAGAAAGAAAATTTAAATCTAATCTCTCAAAAAATGTCAAAAAGAAAGAGATGCCACTTTTGTCCGACCAAAAAAGACCGAAAAACACATTATTGTTGCGCGAAATGCGCCAAACCAACTTGTGACGATCATAGAATTGTATTTTGTTTTGATAAATAAAATTAATCTTGAAAATAAAATTTTTCTTTTCTACTAAAATGTTGAGTTTTTACTGATTTATACCCATTTTACAATTATTTTTTGTCATTAAAAGAAGTTAATATAGCTTTTTATTGAAAATTTTGAAGTAATTTTTTACCATTTTTGAGGTCAAAAAATTAACCATTTTTTTTAAGAAAATAAAATTTACTATTTTTTTGTGAAAGGCACACTCTTCCGCCTTAATTACCTTTTTTAAACTATTCGATATCTCAATTTGGCTCAAACTTATGATTTTCTAAGTGAAGTAGCAATTTTTCAGGAGGTAAGTCTATTTTTTAATAATAATAATAAATAAAAAAAAATTTTTTTTTAAAAACGTAATTGTTACTTTAACTAGAAGGATTGATGATGATCTATGAATTTTTTCAATTTTTTTTAAGCATTTTTTCTACCTGTAATCACGACAGGACGAAAACAAACCCAGGTCCGGGCTCCGAAGGTGCCGAAAATAAGTCCGGTCTCGAAGGGATAAATTTAAAGGTTGTGATTTTGCTGCAATAAAAAATTCTTTATCTAATACTGTTGAGTCATTTCTAAAATCTGATGATACTGTAAATGTTACAGTTGATCTGTTTTATAATGAACTCTATAGACTGATTTCGAACCACGTTGGAATTTTACTGCAAAGTATAGAGAAGTCAAAATTTCTGGTTTGGTATAATAATAAGATAATAAATAGTATAAATATTAAAGATAAACTGAGGAAGCTCTATAAAAATTTAAATTGCAAACTTTGTCTTCAAGATATTGCTAATGCTCGGTCAATATTTGTTAAGTACATCTTTATGCATCATTACAATAAATTATATGTACAATCCTGTAATTGGTCTGCGGACTATACAGAAATACAGAAAGAGTAATATATCAGACACGGAGGTTGCCATCGCCAAGGTCATTGACAGTTTTTATTGGAAAAAGATGTAAAAGGTTGATCAAATTGTTCAAAAAGCCTCAATGAACGAAAAATTTCAATATAAAAAATATTTTTTGGATTCGATAGAAGACTATTAGCTGAGCTTAAATCCAAGTTTGCGACCTCCAGGGGTGGTAACTTTGCCCGCCATATTGAAAAAGGGGTGAATTTTTGTTTTTAAAATAGCTTACGATCTATGTCAGTTACCAAAAAAATAAAGAATACTAATTTATAAAAATTATATATGTAAATTATAAATTAGCTCGTTGTCTGATCTACAAAAATTGTACAAAAAAATTGAAGTACCCCTTGTTTTCTTTGCTGAATTGTAAGCTTTAATTGGAGCTAAGAAAATTTGAAAAATATTAAGTGGTTCTCGAAATATGACACAAAACGTCCAAGAAGGTTTTCCAGAAAAATCATCATTTTCAAGTAGAAACCACAGTTTAGCTGATTTTAAAGGAAAATATGTTCAAACGTTTTGAGTTATATTTCAGGAAACACTTAATATTTTTTAAGTTTTCTTAGCTCAAATTAAAACTTACAATTCAGCAAAGAAAACAAGGGGAACTTTAAATTTTTTGTACAATTTTTGTAGATTAGGAAACGAGCTAAACTTATCGAATGACATTCGAAAAATTTGGTAATTTTTACACAGGGGCGGATCTACCTTGAATGTATCGTGAAAAAAACTTTTATATTGACCAGAATTTTTAAAATGATCCATGAATTTTGAAAACGATCCGCACATTTTTAAGAACCTCTGGGTAGGTAGGTAAATTCAAAAAACTTTAATTTCAATCTTGTATTCTTATGAAAAATTAAATTTAAAATGATCAGAATTTAATCTAAAAAATTGTTGATAGAAAGAAAGTCTTAAACTATATTAAACTTAATTAATTTCAAGCCATTATTATTTATATAAATCCCAAACGTCAATTAACTCAAAATTTAATTTTTTTAAACTTATGTTTCAATTAATCAAAGTTGCAATTATTACATGTATATAGTAAAATATTAATTAACAGCAACATTAATAAGAAACTTTACATTGCTGTTCGTCATTTAAAACTATAAATTTTTGGAAATGCAAATAATGAAAATTACGAGAATAATTACAAAATGGACAAGAATATATATGAAAAATGACGAAAATAATTGACAGTTAAAAGCAAAAATCGAAAAATGGCTAGATAAATACACAATTGTTAAAAATAATCTAAAAAATTAAATAATATACATTCAATTTAATCTAAAAAATTGAAAAATTAAGAAAATTATAGGAATAATTGCTGAAACCAATTGCAAACGGAACAACTGGATTGCAAATCAAAACAAAAAAAATTGAAATTGAAGAAAATAATTGAAAGCTTTAGAAAATAATAAGAATTAGGAGAAAATAATAGAAACTTTAAGGAATAAATTCATAATTTAAAAATTAAACTGAAATTAAAAAAAAATTGATAATAATTGGAGAAAAATTACAAAACGTGAAAATAATTCACAATAATTGAAAACAAAATTCGAAAAATGGCTAGATTAATACACAACAACAAAAAAAATTCAAAAACTCAAAGAATCATTATAAAACTTTAAGAGACTTATTGAAAATTGAAATAATTGTAGAAAATAATTTCAAACTGCGAAAAATAGTAAATAATTAAAAGAAATAATTGAAAAATGAGAATAATTAAAAAATTGAAGAAAATATCTACAAAATGACTAGATTAATAGACTACTGAAAAAAAATTGATAAAATATAGCAAAAACTTTCAATTTAAAGAAAAAAATTTTAAATTTAAAAATGAAGAAAATTAGAGGAATAATAATTGTTGGAAATAATTGCGCATTCAACAAATGGATTAAAAATCGTCAAAAATAATTAAAATTTAATAAAATAATTGAAAATTAAAAATTTAAATTCAAAGTTAAAGAATATAATTAAAAATGGAAAAAGAATTTGAAAAAAGCCGCAAGTTATTGTATATTGAAAAAAACAATTAAAAACTGAAAAATGGAACTGAAATTTGAAGAGAAAATTGAGAATTAAAGAAAATAAAAATTTGAAATTAACGAATCTTATCGATAATGGAGAAAAATAATTCGCGAAAGGTCATGATTTTAAAATATTAAAGAAAATAATTGACATTTGAAAACAAAATCAAAAAATGACTAGAATAATGCACAACTGAAAAAAATTGAAAACATTGAAAAATCATTCTAAAATTTTAGGAGAATAAATAAAAAATTTAAATGTTGTAAGAAATAACTAAAAATTAAAGAAAATAATTGAAAAATAATTTCTTTTTTTTGTTTTAAAATCTTTTACTGTATATTGCGTAGTATTTTTATTTAATAAAAGCAATTTAATCAATCTTCCTTAAACTGTTTAATATTTCATAACGCATTATTACCATATTTCTTAATTTTCTTTCTTTTACTTTCATTGATTTTTTAAACTTTTTTATTTTTGAAGAATTTATTTATTTTTTGCAGGTTTTTCAATTAGTACATTTGTTACATCTTTTTGCTTTAATTTTCTCATTTCAATGGGGCCCGTATCATTTTGACACAAATTTTTTCGGGCAACTTGTTATATTGTACTCCCGAAGATGAATGTTATATTTTACTCTTTCTGAAATCAAAGATTTTTAAGTCCTATTTATTAAATATTTGATTTTAATACATTAAATTAATATTAAAAGACTTAATTAATCCAGTAAGTTCAATTATTGAATAATTAAAACTTAAAAATCTTTAATTTTAGTAGGAGTAAAATATAACATTCATCTTCAGGAGTACAATATAACAAGTTGCCCGAAAAAATTTGTGTCAAAATGATACGGGCCCTTTCAATGTAAATTATCCTTAACTTTCTTATCTGTTCATTCATAATACTGGTTATAATAAAATTTTGCAATTTTAGTAAATTATGCAAAATTTCAGTTTTTTACATTTTGTAAAGATTCTTTAAAAATTATTGAAAAGATATTATCGATTTCACTGAGTCAAATAAAACGAAAAAATCTTCACTTTTTTAACGTTTCAACAGCTATGCTGCCCTCATCAGAAACTAAAATTTATTAATAACATGTTTAACAAAAAATTAATTTACAAATTATGCATATAATAAAATGAAATGGTGTCAACAATAATTACCGTAAAAAATTAACAATAAATAAATTAAATATAAAGACGATGACAAATTTTTGACAACAAGTGTCTCGTCCGTTTACTAAAATTAAACTGAGGTAATTAGAATATTATTGAACTAATCAATGCGATCGGATTATTATAAGTCATTGTGTACAATATTAATTCTTTAAAAATGTTCTCCATTGTTTAAATGATTATCCTCTAGACATTCTGATAAGATAAAAATGCAGAAATTTTTTTTTTAGGGGGGCCCTGAAATTTTTTTGTGCTTCAGGCCCCTGACAGCTTTGATCCGGCCCTGTTTTTACACAAACTTCAGATTCATTATCAGCGACTTAAAAAACTCTTACATAACAAGTCTTATAAAAGTCGATTATGTTTTTCGTTACGCATATTTAAAACAACTCATTTTAATCGCCATTTTTATTTTTTTTAATACTCTTATCTTATAGCCTGATTATTTATAGATACTGTAATAAAATTACCTGTAAAAAATTCAATAATTTGAGAATAAATTCTAAAAATTTCATGTCCTTGTTTAAAAAAACATTTTATTTTAAAATTCTCAAGATTTTTTAATCCTCAATTCAATAGAGTGATTCTCGAACTATAATATATGGCTATTTCAGAATTTTTTTCATAAGCTTTAATTGTTATAATGTTGGGTAAAACTTCATGACAAAAAATTGAACAATTGGGCGTTAAAGTGTTAAGTTTAAGAGAAATTTTTTTTAAATTTTGTTGTTGTTGTACATTTTCAAGCCTTTTAATATAATATATGAATTGTAATGTAACAGTACTAATGCATTGTTCATAAATCGTAGCGAATTTGACATAAAATTATCAATGCACATATTTCTTCCATTTTAATGAAGAAATGACAATTTCCACTCCCAAATGTATGCGTTATCACTAACTGAGTTGGCGAGATAAAGCTCCACAGTGTCCTGATGAAACGTTGCTTGTTGTTTCTTTTTTGCACAAGTGATTAATGCGTAACGCGTCCGGTCCCTGTAGAATGCGTGGACGAAGGGTCACCGCGTGTATGGTTACCGAGTGAAAAGAGATTGCAGGAGGGAATAGTAAAGCTCGTTACAGAAGCGGGAGATTTATGTTCACAAAGTGTCCCGAAGTTCCTGTACTTTGTTCTTCTCCTGTTATCGACTTGAAATTGGCCCGTGATACTTTTTTCATATTTTCAGCCCACTATACAAGTTCAATATAAAAATAAAATACATCAAAGGGACCAAGCACTCATCTCTGGCATTATGATCTTGGCACGAGAACAATTTAATTAAATAGCGGCAACTTCTATACTTCGATAAACAGAAAGGGGTCGTTCCAACAATATAATTGAATTGCAAACTGTTTCATGCCTGTTGTAGTTTGTAAATTTGGGGGTCATTTGTAAAAAATCCAAGGGTGACGATGGTTTGATTTTAGTTTGCTTTTTAAAAAAGTTTCTGTTTTTACCGAATGTTTAATTTAACATACGGTTTCTTTGAAAATCTGTTGTGTGTTTAGGTGTTCACAAAGGAGAACAGTCAATTATTAATAATATAGATTTATTTCTGTAAGTGTACAAAAAAGTACTTCGCGACAGTATTTATTTATTTATTTATTTATTTATTTAGTACATATAATTCCCCGCAGTCCATAAAGGACCATAAATGGGTAACGAAATATACATGTATATAAACTATATTTAGTTATAAATAGTATAAAAACAAATTCATAGATTTACATACTGTTTTGGCAATTAAATATATAATTGTTTAAATATTTGAGATACTCAGGTTCAGATAAACTAAAAATAAGTCATTAATAAACTTAAGCTTGAAATATAACAAGTTTCTCTGATAGAGATCAAATAAAATAGTTAATATATAGAAAAATAAAAATTAACTATCATAATATTATAAGACACTAAGGATTCTCATTTTTAATATATTATATATCACTTTAAAGTCTTTAATAAAAGGTCAAGTCTTTCCTTCTTGAAATTACATGGAACAGTAGTATTATTATAAAACATATGGAAAATTAGACACTATAAATTAGTGTTTACAATATAAGAAACACGTTAATTAATAACTCGGGATGATTATAAAAATACTTGACAAGCTTAAACTCGGTGCTTAAACCTCATGTGTTAAACACACAGTTTGATTCAAAAGTTAAAGAATCTGAGCTGTTGGATGTTGATTCCGATGCTTGAAGATGAAGGGAGTTCCGTGCCGATAATGTATCTTCAGACCCTTCTCTCCTTTCTCTGACCGCTCTGTCAACTCCTTTTTGACAGACTGATAAGCTGCTTGTTGTGATCTTGTCCGATCAGGAGCAATCACAATCGAAGATAACTCCGGTGGCAAAGGGACTTTCTTGTTGACAAAGGCATCTTTAATTATGAGTGGAATGTAAGGATCTTGGAACCTCATTTTTAAAGGACGTGGTTTTGCAGGCACATGTGTAACATAACCCACGCGTGATATTTTGAAAGAAGGCGGGGGAAAGTCTGGCAGAAGGCTACTAATTATAATATTCTAATAGTCTAATAATAATAATTCTAATAGTTCTAATAGTCTAATAGTAGACGATTATCCAATTTTATAAATTAGTTCTGAGATCGTCGAGATCTGCACTTGACGACAGTTTAGCAAACTCTGATTGACAAACGAAAAACTAGGAAGTGGTAGGGAAGATGAAAGGTGGAGGTAGAATTCTCAAAATTTGGAAATAGGGGACAAGATTTAGGAAAATTTTAAGTGGGAGTTGAGAGCGTAGGGCCATAATGTGACGGAAGGTACTCAGGTCAAAAAATCTTGATAACTTCTGGTGTAGAAATCTAAAAGATATACCAATTATATTGCCTGAGTAATAAACACTTAAAATTTTATGTTCATCCGTGTTATATCGTAACAATTGTTTAGTTAATATATTTTACTGTTTATAACAAATTCAAAGTTTATTAAATAGATTCAATATTTGTACCCAAACTTTTGTAATAAAAATATAAATTTAGTCTGGGTTTATTTTGTTCGTGCTGCAGCTGGACATAAACTACTTAACAAATTCCCTTCTCGTTATAAAATTCTGCTTAGTGTTAAACTGACAACAGAACATTGTAAACTACACAGTTAAAAATTTTGTGTATATTTAACACAAATTAAATGTCCGAAACGGTCCACTCAAAATTTTTGTTAAAATAACACAAACTATATGTTAATTTAACAATCGTTCATGTTAAATTAACACAATCTTCATGTTAAATTAACACAATTTTTGTGTTAAATTTAACACAAAGAATATGTGGACCGTTTTTTACACAAAATTTTTAACTGTGTAGAAACTCAATTTATACTATTCTACTCCCTTAAACCTTTAAAACTTAGAAAATGACGAACAGATTGGCAATACGAGATCTTTTGACTAGATAACGCCCCGACGACTCTTAAGTATTTTATTGCTCTTTTCCTAGGACCCTTTTTGAACCGAGTCTACGAAAAGTACCTAAATTGGACATCGACATTTTTTAAATGTTCTCCCACTATTTAACACTATACAGTTTTACCCCAATTAGGCTAAAATTGCTGGATTGCCAAATTTCGATGTACAGGCACCAGGTTCTAAACCTACCTCTTTAGCATTAACTTAGAAACTACCGAGCCCTCCGGTTGAACATTTTAAGAATATTAGAATTCGCGCAGTATATTTCTTTTTATCTTTTATATTGTAATAGTTAATTGCATTGATTTAATAAACAGTGATTAATCATTGTAAATGTAACAATATTTGAGTTTTTATTTCTATAACCGAACAATCCGCTAAATCAGTTTTTGAAGGTAAATCTTTACAATTTAAGCTGAGGACAGTTTATTGCTGAAGACAGGTTTGAGAATTATTTTTCGAAAGTACAAATATTGGTTATAAATATCTTAAAAAGGGCTAATTTGAAAAAACGTGTCAAAAACTTGGAAGCGAGGATTACATAAATTACACCATATTTCCACAAAAAATTAAAATACATAAATTGAAATTAAGTTCATAAATACATGTTTATCAAAAAATAAAAAAGAGATTAATTGGCTAAGAAAAGTGTTGAGACACAACAGCTTCAAAATCCATTTTTGCAAATTAATTTACAATTTAAAAAAAAAACTTATGCGGATATGGAATTTTTTGATTTAGAACTATAGTTCTATACGTATGTGACGCTCCACGAGAGAAGGGACGTACCACGGAAAAAATCAATTTTCATTTTTTTATGCTTAAAGATAATTTTTGAGTTATTCTTTCATTTCCATATGTTTAAAAAGAAATTTTTTCAGTACTCTTTTTGTTATAATGCCTTAAACTTAGGAGCGCTAAGTGCATCGCATTTTTTGGATTTTCTTTGAATGACCGTCCCGTGAAGTTGGCTTTTACTGATTTCATTTTTTTATAGTAATTGATAGTTTTTGATTTGCTTTTTAAATTCCAAAAATCGAAATTTGATTTCTGCAATTAGATTTTTTGTGATGAAGCTTCAAACATGGGCATGTCAAGCGTCTCGATTTCTTTTCCTCCTTTTTGACCGTCCGTCTTTTAAAGTTTGTTTTTTCCGCGATAGGTACTTTCTCCCGTGGAGTGTCACATATGCATATTTGACCAAATGAAAAAATTTCAAATCTGCATAACTTTTCATAAAAAATCGTAAAATAATTTGAAAAAATGATTTTTGAAACTTAAAAGTAGTACTATACGATACTATTTAGGAAAATTAAAATAAAATGGTAAGCAACAAAAATTCACGAAAATGATCAGAATGGTCATTTTTTATCCACTTGAGCTAAAATATAATTACAAAAAATCCTGACGTGATGGGACATTTTTAAAGTCAGATTCTGATTCTGCGTCAAAAATGAAAGCAATTTGGCAGATCTGTGTTAATTACTTTTTATAAATTCATAAAATAACTCTAGAAGTTGCACGAATTTTTCAAAATTGTACAATAAGTCCTTTTTTAATAAATTAAAATTAATTACGTTTTTGTTTACTTTTTATGACTTTGGAGCAACTTCGGAGGTACAGTCAAACCTGGATAAGTGGTTTGACCAAAAAACTTCTATAAGTGGGAAACTCTACCTCTTTAAGTGGAACTGATTTTTTAAAATAAGACCTCTATAAATTAAAATCAGATAATCTGGAAAATAAATAAATAAATTACTTTTGAATTAATAACTTTAAACTTGAATTAATAAAAACAAATAGATAAAATTAAGTAATGGAATAAATTATCATTTGGAAATTTAAAGTTTGATAAATTGATAACTATATAAATTTATATCAAGTCTATATTTGAATGGAAATTTAAATTTTAAAAGTTTTTATTAGAATTAATTAACATTCAGGTTAACTATAATTTGTAAAAATCTTTAGGTAAATTAGAAATTGTATAAATTTCTGTTTAAATCATCTGTTAAATAAGTAACTTCAAATTTGGCTCATTTGGAAAATGGACAATTTCAAATTTCAATCAATTTATAATTTTATTTTTCACGTCAGAATAAGTAAAGGAAAATTAAATAAATTTTTTTTTTTGGTCAATTGGCATTTTGAGAAAATTTTTGAGAAAATTTAAATTTAGAAGTTGCAGGATATTTTAAAAAATTAAAACTCTTTGTCACACTTATTAAACACCTTGAGCACTATCAAATGACAAAATATAAGCAAAAGCTATTTTTGATATTAGAAAATGTCGATCAATAAATGTCCCAGATTCGAACTAAGAGATATTTTATTAAACATAGAATAGAAATAACGTAAATAAAAAATGTTTGCCGCATGGAAAAGATTGCAAGAGGTACAATATGCAAACCATTGATTTTAAATTGAAAATGCAGTAAATTGATCACAGCATTATAATTATACTTCTATATGCAATCCCTTGGGGAATTATTCTTGTGTGGTGTATTATAATATGCATTTCTTTCTTCGAAATGAGAATAATTACTTAGAAATAATAATTACTTTTAAAAATGACTAGCTTCGAAGAAGTGTTATAAATCATGGACTTATATCATCACTTTCTCTTGTTTAATTCCATCTGCGAGGATGTTCCATGCAACGAAGAACGATCGTCAAAGTATCTTGAGATTTGAATTCTATTCAAAGTCTTCTTCAAGATTTGCACGACGTCACAAATCGGCTGTGTTCTATTGGATGTCGTCAGGTCATCTCAACTTGAAGCAATAAATTCTCCTTTGTACCCGTATATAAGAGGATTCATGATGTGAGTTACACCTCGATAAATCGCAAAGATGTCAAGTCGCGCATCAGAGTTTTCTAGCTCCAAAGGAAACGAGGTCAAAGGTCTTAATTTATATTCGCGAGTTCAACTTTGAATGTACATATGATTATTTAATTATTAAATATGTGTATTAATATACCCTCGGATTTTATCTCCAGCTTCTATTGATTTTAAGTTTACGAGACCAATCACCTGACATCTTATTAAATTTTACAACATTAAATATTTATTGCGTTTCATGTAAAAATAAAATGAATCAATACTTAGTGGCGTCAGAAATTAACGTTCATATTATACTTATTGAAATTTTAATTATTTATTTGAGCCTGAGAAATTAACCTTGATAGCTCGGAAAATCATTTAATAGAGTTTAAGAACAATGCAGTCCCTCTTGGTAAATGGAATAAGAATATTAAACAGAAGGATAGTTTGTTTATGTCTACCAAGGTATTTAATAAGCTACCTCATGAATTGAGAAATTTAGATGCTGCAAAAAAACGATTAAGAGAAAAATTGTTAAGTGGCCTTGTAATGATATTGATATTGTTGAATTTTATGAAAATTTATAATTTTGTGTTTGAGTGACCTTATGAATTTATATGTTATTGATTGTTACTTCTAGTTTTTACTATTTAATTTTTAAGCTTTATCCGGACCTATGTGCAGGTAATTATATTACCTCTTTAGGACTATACTATGTTTATGCATTGTATTGTTGTTTCTGGATTTATAATAAATAAATAAATATGTTACCATGTTTGAAAACCACACCTTAAATTATTTATTCTGTACGAGTGAATTAAAATGATAAAACTAAAAAAAAAAGAGAAATAAAATCTATGTATAATTAAATATGTGTACTTTATAAAGATAAAAAAAAATAACTAAAAGTAACTAATATATATCGTGACGAGGTAAAAGGTTACCTCGCACAAAATTTTTAAATTCATTTAAAAATATAATAATGATATATTAATTGCTTAATTAGATTATTACACACCAGTCTGGAATCAATTCCAAGCTATTGTTCAGCCTTTATGTAAACTTGGCGATTTGTGCCTGTTATTATTTTGAGTTTACATTATTTTATTTTATTAAATATTTAAGATTCAAAAGTTTAATTTGATTTTTGTCGAATTTAAGATTTTGTTGTATTAAGATCCACTTCTATTTTGATTTTGTATTTAATTAATTAAATTGACTAGATAATATTATTATTTGAACTTCGGGTTTTTACCTGCCAACTTGTCAGATCGGACAATTATTTGTTTTGTGCGATAAACATTAAATATTCGCGCTTTTATTTTACACGCACGAACACTGCTTGACTCCAATGTGGAGTTTTCCACACCATAATAAATCATCGAGGAAGTGGTCCTGATTGTCATTATCGTCGTGATTAGCATTCCTGATCGTCGTAGGATTGTCCTGGCACATGGGTCCGGATATGAGTCCCGTTTTCTCAAAAGTGGCAGAACCCGAAGATGATGTCGTTTGTCATGTTTATAAACTGTCAAAATACTGGTGGCAGCCATCTTGTTTTAGCGCTTGACGGCAGCGCCGCCACCACTACACCCGATTCACACTACTCGGTCGATTGCCGCTTGATCTTTCCATCCGTGGGTAATGCTACTGCCCAAATTTTTAAATGTGATTCATGAAAGCGGCACCGCGGCGCATGCATCGCTGCACATTGACTTGACAAGGAGTTCTCGCTGTCGTGGTATTCTGAACTGGTGTGTTCAACCGTTTGGTCATATATTGTTTAATACTTAGTTGGAAACTTTCTTTGTAAAGATGTAACAAAATACGTGCCGGGGCCCTATTCGTGGGCATTGTGCCCTATCAGGTGAGCTCCATTATTAACATTTTTATTTTATTTCATGGAGTCGGTTCTCTGACTATATTGTTAAAAATAGAGTCAGTGTTCAGTGCACGTCTTTTGTAAGGGCCGTGCCATGCGGCTGACTATATTGTCATCCTTTCGATATATCTTAAATTAATAAATGGCTGTTTCCATTTCAAATCATACAGGTCGAATATGTTCAAAATTCAAAATCATGTTGAACATGATTTTTATTGTTTTTTAGGGCAAATAATGAGACACGTATTTTTTTGTTTTGAGAAAAAAAATTTTTCGCAGAGTTACGAGCATTTGAAAGTTTTAAGACAAAGAGTGATTTTTGAGCGAAAACGCTAACAACTTTTTTTAAAATCACTCTAGTTTTTTCAAAAAATTATATTTTTTAATTTTGTTTCCTGATTTTACTTATGTTTTAGGTGCTCTTTTTTAGCATTTTTAAAAATTTTGAAAATTTTGAAAATTAACAAAATGGCGGACATTTTTTGAAAAATCAAAAACTCAAATTTCTCAAAAACGTAATTTTTTATTTTTTTGAAATTTTATTTGTAGTTAGTAGATAACAAAAAAAATGTTTTCCAATAGGTTTAATGTGCGCTAAAACACTGTGAAAGGCGCAAGAATATTTTTTGTAAAAATTTTAAAAGTCATTATTTTGACTAATACAGCGCCATATATTATTCATATAATTATTCTATTTCTTGATTTTACTTATGTTTTATGTGCTCTTTCTTAGCAATTTTGAAAATTTAAAAAATTTTGAAAATTAACAAAATGCCGGCCATTTCTTGAAAAATAAAAAAAAATCAAATTTTTCAAAAACGTAATTTTTTTTTTAACTTTTTTTTGTAGTTACTACACTGAAAAAAAAACAATTTAAAATTTACTTGAGTATTAGGTAATATTTACTTTTTTTACTTAAACAATGGAAACAAATTAAAAATTGCTGTAAATCCAGGTAATTTTTACTTTGTTTTCTAAAAAGAAAAAAAAACAAATGACACTTTTGAAACAAATTTGACGTTTTGTGTCAAACTCTTAGAAGTTAAATTTTAATTATATTCGGGAAGATTTAGTAATGGAAGTATAAATAAAAGTAAGTAGAAAAGTAATTTATGTATTAATTTATTATTTATTTTTCTTTAATTACTCCAAATTTTCGTTTCAAATACAGAACGTCAAATTTGATTCGAAAAGTGACATTTTTTTATCCTTAGGAAACAAAGTAAAAATTACCTGGTTTCACAGCAATTTTTAATTTGTTTCCATTGCTTGAGTAAAAAAGTAAATAATACTTAAAACTCAAGTAAATTTTAAATTGTTTTTCTTTCAGTGTAGATAACAAAAAAAAACTTTTTCCAATAGGTTTAATGTGCGCTAAAACACTGTGGAAGGCAATGCAATTTTTTTTGTAAAAATTATAAAAGGTATTACTTTGACAAAACCAGCGCCATAAATTATTCCATTTTTTTTTATTTTAGTAGGGGAGAGGGCCCCAAGTTGGACACCCTTTCGTCTTATTGCTGTAGAATCCAAATCAAATAAAATATATTAAAATGTTTTATACCGGATGAAAGTACAATTTATAAGGTAACTTATGGCCACAAAGATAAAATTTTATTTTGAACATAAACATTTTTTAATGCGTTTTTTCTAATAGTTAAAATTTTCGGTCTAAAAAAAAGTGGCCCCAAGATGGACACCTTCTTAAAAGTCTCTGAAAATTGTAGTAAATAAAAAATTAACATCGTGTAACAATTCTTAAAATAATTTTAATCATTTTACGGAATTTATCAGGCAATAACATTTCTTAAAACTTCAATCTAATAGCTTAACAGTAAAAAGTAATAAAATATCGAAAAATATAGATATATTAAATTCTCTAACGATAACATCACATTTTATGGTGGAAAATAAAAAATTTTAATTAATTAACTCAAAAAATTATTAAAAAAAGTGTAAAATCCAAAATATGCAAATAAATATATTGAGATTTGAGGCATGTCCATCTTAGGGTACATGATACCATGTTTTAATCCCCAGTAAAAATATATATACGAACACTGAATTAGTAAAATCATTTTAGGATATTATTATGCGATAAATAAAGAATATTTTAACATTAAGTACTCATTCTAAATCATAAATTTAAGTAACTTTACCAACTTAAGAAAAAACTGTTACAAAACTTTTTTAGACCCAAAATTACGTGGCATTTGTAGAAGAAAAACCAACTGGTTTTTTTTCTTCAAATGTGCATCAAAATCTTCGTCTAGACAAATAACAAAAATGACAAAAAGCATAAGGCGCTGCCACCTTAAAAAAAAATTTTAAACGATATGTCCATCTTGGGGCCCTGTTCATCTTGGGGCCTACTCCCCTAATGTTTGACTAATATTTGACATGCTTTTGTTTACAAATTAAGGAATTTCAAAAATTTTAAAAAAGGCAATTTTTCAAAAATAAAAGCTTAATTTTCTCAAAACAATATTTTTTATTTCTTTAAAATTTGTTTTTATTTACTAGATAGAAAAAAGAATTAAAAATTATATTTCTCAAAATAAAAAAATAGTTGTTTAAAAAGAAAAAAAAATATTCAAGGTGATTTTTTCAACTGAAAGATATCTTTGCATTAGCCAAAATAATGACTTTTTCTATTTTCAAAAAAAAAAAAAAAAAATTCTTGAGCCTTTCACAGTGTTTTTGCGCACATTAAACCTATTGGAAAAAGTTTTTTTTGTTATCTAGTAACTACAAAAAAAATTTCAAAAAAATAAAAAATTACGTTTTTGAGAAATTTGAGTTTTTGATTTTTCAAAAAATGTCCGCCATTTTGTTAATTTTCAAAATTTTTAAAATTTTCAAAATTGCTAAGAAAGAGCACATAAAACATAAGTAAAATCAAGAAATAGAATAATTATATGAATAATATATGGCGCTGTATTAGTCAAAATAATGACTTTTAAAATTTTTACAAAAAATATTCTTGCGCCTTTCACAGTGTTTTAGCGCACATTAAACCTATTGGAAAACATTTTTTTTGTTATCTACTAACTACAAATAAAATTTCAAAAAAATAAAAAATTACGTTTTTGAGAAATTTGAGTTTTTGATTTTTCAAAAAATGTCCGCCATTTTGTTAATTTTCAAAATTTTCAAAATTTTTAAAAATGCTAAAAAAGAGCACCTAAAACATAAGTAAAATCAGGAAACAAAATTAAAAAATATAATTTTTTGAAAAAACTAGAGTGATTTTAAAAAAAGTTGTTAGCGTTTTCGCTCAAAAATCACTCTTCGTCTTAAATCTTTCAAATGCTCGTAACTCTGCGAAAAATTTTTTTTCTCAAAACAAAAAAATACGTGTCTCATTATTTGCCCTAAAAAACAATAAAAATCATGTTCAACATGATTTTGAATTTTGAACATATTCGACCTGTATGATTTGAAATGGAAACAGCCAAATGTCGATTAATAGTGAAAATTTAAAATAGTATTTGTGCTGCTCCTTACTCCCCACTGTCCGAAAAGTTAGTTGGTCGTGGCATATTGTTTACAATTTTGTTGAAGTTGATTAATTCATTAGTCTATTGTTTCATTATTATGTTGTTTAGTTAATTCTCAATAAAATAACTTGTCGCGAGATTTTTATTTTTGCATTTGTTTTATTTAAATATTAAAATTTAATTTATTAAAAAGTAAACATTAAACATAATCTGAAAGAATGCGTCAGAATATTTATTAAGATTTATAAATTTACCATTGAATGCACGAAACTGCATGTGCTACACGTTTGAAATTACATTTAACTTATATGTTAGACATCCAAAAACAGAAACAAGAATGTCAGAAACACAACGACGAGGAAATATTAAATATAAATGCATTAGGAAGAAGAAGGAAGGGTAAGTACTTCCGGAAGTTAAGGTTATAAGAAAGATTTTAAAGTTTCAAACGCTTTTAAGAGATCGAAATTTTCGTGCTATCTGTTATAAAATAAAGAGTTTATTTAACAACAAACTGTTCGTGCATAATTGCGAAGTGCAACAGAAATTTCGATTTTCATTAAATTCTATTTAAAACAAGACATGCTTATTGTTGAAATCTAAATATAATTAACTAATGAATTTAACACATATTGAGTACGTTATGTTCCATAATAATCAGACTGATACTATAAATAATTTTATATTCGTAAATGTTCCACAATAATTATAAACTTTGTGCAAACTCAATCAGATATGCAAATTTAAATTGCGCATGGCACATATGTTTGGGATTTGGAGTATTTGAGGTAAACTGGAGCAATAATATTAACAGTACGAGCAATATGGGAGATAGTCTCGTTACTGATGTGTAATCCAAATCGAGATATAATTTATGAACAGCATACATGTAAGGAGCTTGTGCTTCCGAAGTACGCACTTTGGGACAATAGAACCCAAACGGACCTAGGCACACTAGTTGCTATACAGACGAGAAGCGTACACGTTATGTGTAGCTTAGTTGGGCTTCGTATCCTGCAGCCTGCATAATCGGATGCACTCAGTGGGCATTGAATTTGCCTTGTTGAGTAACCATTCATCTCTCAAATTCGTACAAGTGAAAAAATAATGCCATTGACTTAATTCTCAATGCATGAAAGGTAATGCTAATGTTTCGTTGAAAACTATTATTATAAGCAAACTGCACAACGAATATGTACACAATTATTCAAAGATATAAAACTGGCATTTTAAGAAAAAATTTGTCTATATTCCAGATCTTTTTCACATTGTTCTCAAAGAATCTTTACGCTCTTTTCAATTATTAATTTTATTAACTTTTATCTTGTGTTTTTTTCTATTTTTATTTTCTCTCTTAAAACGCCAAGTTACCAACAGCTATAAGGATTAATTTCTGCACTAAAGAACAATTTATACCAATAAAGTTTTAAAAATCTTTAATTTTTTTGGAAAGTAATTTAAAGAACATCAGAGAAATTTGTAAACCTTATTCTAAAATTAAACTTTTTATTTATATGACTAAAATCCCCCCACCTCTGAAGGACTTGACATTTTTTTTAATAGTGTAGATACCAGAAGGAAACTAAACTGGCAAATTATTTTCGTTAATAGTATAAGAGGATAGGAGATAAAGTTATTTTTTAAGAAAAAAAATAATACAGTGGAAAACTTTAAGGTTAAACTATGTTTGATTAAATTTAATTTAATACAAAAAGAATATAGTGGAACAACTTATTTTAATTGTAAACAATCAATAGGATGTATGATTTTATTGAATTTTTTAAAAATAAAGAATTTTAAAAATCACTCACATTTTTAGTGGTGGAATTTTAAAAATAATACAATAAGACATAGATATAGGTAACACCAATCATAGAGTTTCGTCAAAAGAATATAAGCTCCACCTTTCTAATCTCCAGAAGGAAACAGAACTGGCAAATTATTATAGTTAATGGCTGACGGTCGACTATAAACTGATCCTCTTCGGTCTCCTACTAAAATATCAATAGGGCTTCCCTCTAATTTTAAAACCACCAATCACATTCGTCTTTAGTCTTTCTAAGATACCATATCAAGTTCTAAATAAAGCAGTACTTAAGGTTAATATATCTCTAAAAATGACTTTAAAAAGGCCCCTACTAGATATAATTATAAAATTTACACTTAAATGACCATAGGAAGCTAGTTTTCAGCAGTTTAGTATGATTTGAATTTAAAAATGTAAACAGTGATGGCAAAAAACAAAACTTAGTTAAAATTCTCAACCTAAACATTTTCAGTTTGTTAGGGAGGGCTCTAAGTAGTTGACAAGATAATTCTAAAAAGATTTTGTTTAAAATATTTAAAGTTATAAAGTTCTCTTCTCGTTTTTTTATTTTCTAATTGTCCAACTTTATAATTTACCAATTTCTTTAATTTGACAATTTACTAATAAAAAAATCTCTAATTTTTCAATTTACCAATTTACGAATTTTTTTATTTTGTTCATTTTTCAATTTATCAATTTAAAATTTTTCACTTTTCCAATAACCACATTTCCAATTTTCTAATTTATCAATTTTCCAATAACCAAATCTCCATTTTTTCAATTTACAAATTTTTTTACTTTGACAATTTTCCAATAACCAAATTTCCAATTTCTCAATTTACCAGTTTCAACAATTTTCCAATTTGCCAATCTTCCAATTTATCAGTTTTCAATTTCTTTAATTTAACAATAACCACTTTTTGTAATTTCCTAATTTGCCAATATTCCAATAGCCAAATCTCCAATGTCTCAAAACCAGCTTACAAATTTTTCCAATTTTCTAATTTTCTAATTTATCAATGTCTTTACTTTGCCAATTTTCCAATAACAATTTACTTCTTTTAAATATTTTCCAGTAACCCCTTTTCCACTTTTATAAAAAAAATTCCAACTAAATTTAAATCTTAAGCTACCTGCTATCACACTGTAACTATCTTATAATTATCTAGCCTAAATAATAATACTGTATGATATATAAATCTTTTTCTAAATTAATATGCTGTTATTATTACGGAAAATAACATTCTGGGTAAGTATGAGGTAAAAAAGATTTAAAAATCTTTCTTTATGAGTTATTGAAGAAAATTAGTAAACGTCTAACATGGGAAATTAAATTGTTTCCACAAATATAAATTGTTTAAACAATCAAAAAATCTTGAAAATTGCAGACGGAAAAATTTGTGATATTTTTTTAATGAAGAAAGTCGAAAGCAAAATGCTTCTAAAAGAATTTATTAAAAACCAACTTTTTCACAATTTAAATAGTTTAAACAAATACAATAAATATTTAATAATACTAAAGAATCGATGGTAGTTAGAAAAAGTGTTTAATTTCGAAAATATAAGAAACATAAATTGTTTAAACAAATTAAATTTTTTTAAACATTTGAATATACACTGCAAATTATGAATAAATAACTTCTTTATGATTCTTTCATACAAATGACAAAAAACCACATAATTTTAGCTCAATTTCCTTGAAAGTTGATTTTAAACCATTTTAATTGTTTAAACAATCGATTCAATTAAATCAATTAAATTACATTAATTACATTCTTTTTCCTTTTGCTAATTAAAAAGTTTTAAGCTTTTAAAATATTCACATAGAAAACATAAAAAAAATTGTTTAAACAAATTAAAATTAATTTCAAAACGTTCATACAAGTTCATATAAGGGTGCCTTAGAATTTTCACACCGTTAAAAATCTCTTCTCATTATCTTTCTCTCTCCTTCTTTCTCTACTCTGCCTTTATCTATCCCAGACATCTGTTATACCTTTTTCTGTTTCACATTTCGTATGCCAATGTTGTCTTCATCTATCCCAGGTAACCTTATTCTCTCTTGCTTTTAGAACCACAAACTGTGAACTCTCCTTGCGTTTCGTACGCTATTGTTGTCTTTACCTACTCTAAGTAACCTCATTCTCTCTTGCTTTTAGAACCACAAACTGTGAACTCTTCTTGCGTTTCGCACGCCCTTATTGTCTTTATCTATCCCAGGTTATCTTATTCTCTCTTGCTTTTAGAACCACAAACTGTGAACTTTCCTTGCGTTTAGTACACTATTGTTAACTTTGTCTATCCAAAGTAAATTTTATACCTTACCCAGTTAAAAACTTCGTGTGTGTTCCCACGTGTGTGTGATCCCTTAAAGGTCCCTACGTGGCTTCCCATATGGGATCCTGTGTGCCAGGAAACTTTGGCACGAACCCTCGAGGGAACACTGTACATAGGATCCCATGTATGTATATGTCAGTATATGTGTTCCCTTACGGGATCCTTAATCTATGAAACAATTTAAATAAATCTACAAAAAGAATATTGTTAACAAAATAATTCATTTGTCAGTAACTGTTACACACCACATTTACAAGAACAAAACAATCTACTGCGCAGCCGTAAGTGCTATAGAAAACTACTGCGCAGCATGTTAAGTTTTCAGAAATTGATTTGAAATCCTAGGTTCATGGGATCCTATGTACAGTGTTCCCTCGAGGGTTCGTGCCAAAGTTCCTTGTCACACAGTATCCCGTATGAGAACCTATGTAGGAACCTTTAAGGGATCCCATACGGGAACCCATACAGGAACATACGTTGGAACACATACGAAAATTTTAACTGGGTATTCTCTCTTGCTGTTCATCACCCTATTGTTGTCTTTGTCTATTCCATATTCTTCATCACTCTTTACGTTTCTCACTCTATTCTTGTCTTTATCTATCCCAGGTAAATTCTATAACTTATTCTCTCTTTCTTTCTGAAAAGCATAGCAGTATACCTATATCTATAACTAACTGATTTCTTATTTTCTGGCAGTATCTGAATGGGTGGTTTATGACATTTTGTAGTCTGTCATAAAATCTTGAATGGAGTTTAAAATCTTATTAAGGTGGGTTTTCCCCTGTTCTGTCTCTTTTCTCTTTCTCTCTCTACAGGTTGGAGCTTGAATCGTTTGTGGGATCTCGTCCTCCTCTCTTTTATTCAAGTAGGGCCTGATGTCATCATGCGAGCAAGTTCCGTCCTGGCTTTCGTACAGTGCGGAGGCACTTTTTAACAGTTTCCAGGCATGTTCCGTTTTGTCTTTAATGGTGCTCCAGTTCGTGTTTATAGCGGGTGAACAAATGTAACGTATTCCTTATTTGTAGTAAGAATAAACTATGCTTCGTGAAAATAGAAGCGCTGTTAATTTTGTAAATTACCATCAAACATTTTCTAAAATATTCATTAATTTTCCAGAAGTCAATATTTCTAGTTCTCCATTTAAACTATCTAATTAGAAAACTGATTGACCGACAAATAGTCTGACATACACTGACTTGTAGAATTTACTCCGCTTCCCCTTTGCAATAATTTTCTCTCAGGGAAAAAATGAATTTGAACCTCGTATGGAAATTCAACAAGAGTCCATAATATTGCTTTTAAAAACGATTGCTTGACAGAATGCACTGTCTAATGTCACTGAAACTCCCATAAAATTGAATAGCTCCATTTCTGTTCCTCAATCTAAAAAGAAACTTCTTTATTAGTTTCTTCAACGCCTATGCTATCCTCCTCTTCAAGAGTTCCAGATAGATCACCTGAGATTAAAAACTTCTAATAATGTAGCAAGATTTTAATACAGATATGACTTACCCCTAAAATAAATAAAATTCTTGAAAGCATAACAACAAGTTCGGAAGGAAAAAGCAAGAAAAACCAGCTAAAGAACCGATCCTTTTTGGTTTAAGAACAAGTGCCGTTTTTCGAAAGGTTATGGAGAAGGTTAAAACATCTGAATATGCTTAAGTGCCATTAAGGGATGAAGTCGCACAAGTGAAGGACTGGTTCTCCACTCATGATAGTAGCTATAATGGCTCGAGAGTACTTTAAGAGTTCGTTATACGTTTACATTGTGGTCACCATGCTGACGTGCTAATGGCAACCTAAATTTTGACAATTTAACTTGCCGTGACTATTCGTACAGATTTTCTGTACGAATAGCCAGGCCACATAGAATGAGCTATTCGTACTTATTCAAGCAATTTTCTGATTGGTTGGGAATTCCATTACGATTTTATGATTGGTCGAGATTTTCTGTACGAATAGACACTTCGTTAACTTTAACCCTTTGTTTTTTCAAATGCACAGCTTCATTTCCGCTTTTTAAAATGTAAAGTAGATGCATAAGGTAGTTGCGCCTATTTGTTTAAAATGTTTAAAGTTATAAAAAAATTCCTTGCATTTTAAACGGGTGGTTTATGGCTTTCTATAAGCAATGTGAAATAATGTTCAACCTGACATAAAATCTTTAATAGAGTTTAAAACTCTTATTAAGGTGGGTGCTTCCTTGTTTTGTGGCCATAGCTGCCTCTTTTTTCTCTACAGGATGAAGCTCGATTCGTTAAGGGGAGCTCTTCCTCTTTTTTCTCAGTCACCTAGGGCCTGATGTGATCATACAGTCCAGTTCCGTTTTGACTTTCTTACAGTCTACTCGGGCAGGTTTTCAAGTGCATTTCCTTACGCTTTTTTTCCTGGTTCTCCAATTCGCGTTTAAAACGAATGAACAAATGTGACGTATTCTCAATTTGCAATAAGAATAAACTATTCTTCCTAAAACATAAAAGTGCTGTGAATTTTTGTGAAATATCATCAAACACTTCCAACACTATTGAAGAGCGCGATGAATTAACTTAAAAGTGCTGGTTTTATGGTAACGTTAGCTTTAAACACATCTCCCACTATTTTTAGGTCAAGCCACATCATTTAAGCAGTCCTTAAGCCAACCAAATAAAAAAATTCTTCACTACTCAATCTTCTTGCACCGCATCAACTAGAAGCAGTCAAAGATCTAACCTTTAGGAAGCTGCGGGTCTAGAAAGTATAAAGGGGTTATTTTAACAAACAGAATAATCACGAATATACTCTTAGGAGTCAATTTTAGATCAATAATCTCGCAACATAAGAAGGATATCCACTGAAGATCTAACTGGTAAATCAAGTTGATTGACAAGCCGAAGTTTTTTTTCTTCTCGCTCTTATTCCGCTTCTTGTCAGGTCTGAGTCACATGCAAAAATCGATAATATAAAGTGAAAGTTTCGCCAACTATTCAATTTACAGCTTTGTTTTGTGTTACTTTTTGCCGACGTCCGCAAAGTAATTTTAATTGGACTTAAAATTTTGTATTGAGAGATCAGGTTGTATGAGTGGTTCCATGAAATTTACTGTTGATGATTTATTTATCATAGAATAGACAATATTTTTTTATCAATATTTTTAACCAAATATGTTATTTAAGCATGAAGTAAGGTAGCAGAAAATGTCACAAACAGTTTGATTCTTAACAATATATATATATATATATATTAGGCATAACACGAAGTTCGAAATGGCGACGCAGAAATGGCCGATTAAAAAAAAATGGTAAACTTTATAAACTGTTTTGGACCAAACTCTATCTTTTCAATTAAAATTAATAAAAATAAATAAGTCGAGGTTTTCTCCATCGCTCATTTAAATGGTTTTTAAAAATAAAGGATATATATAATCGAAAAATTTTAAAAAAGGCTTATTTTTCATGTTTACATTAATAATTAAAATTTCTAATTTGTTTGATCTTGGGGTCTCTAACAACGAATTTGATCTTAGATATTAAAAATTCAAAATGACGGATTCAATACAGGGAAAGAATTTTTACAAATTCGCAGTTCTTTAAAGAATTATTCGATTTAAATAAAACTTAATACACTTGAGGGTTTTTGGGGTCTCTGGAAAAAAAATTGATTTTATATTTAAAAAAATAGAAAGTGGCGGATTCAATATGACAGATGTACTTCTGAAAATCCTTAATCAATCGACTCATCTAAAAATGATTACTCGGTTTTCTTTTAGATTTCTAAAAACGAATTTGATCTTTAAATTAAATAATTTTAAATTTTTGATTCAACATGACCACTTTTCAATGCATTCGCATTCGGATTTAAATTGACTGATGAATTTCTAAAAAGTTATTTGGAGTAAAAATATTTATAATTTTTAGAGAAAGTTTACAGACAAATGTTGCCTGCACGAGTGACGACAAACTCCATCACATGCTTATTAAGGGTTTTTAGGGTCTTTAAAAACGTATTCAATTTTAGATTATTAAAATTCAGAATGGTAGAGTCAAATATCAATAGTTTTCAATTTCAGAAAATATTATTTTACAAAACAAACCATTAAACAAAAAATAGTTTGAGCACCGACGATATCCTATCACGGTCATTTTATGATGTTTCAGTAATTTTTAAAAAATATCTAATACAGATAAAATTACCTAAATTTGTAATCTATAAAAAATTATTCAATTGATAGTTTTTTGATACCCCATGTTTTATTGCCCCTTAAAATCCTTCTGATTGGACACAGATGATTTAGTTTCACCCGAGGATAATATAAGACATATTATGATTTTGGTAGGGCCCTTATACAGAGTACCATAAAAAATGATCTATCATAATCTCATGACAACCCTGCATACATTCCTACCCAGTGTTACGAAAATTCGATACGCTTCAATCATTTTTCCCCATCTCTTTTCAGGTCCGGATCAAGGCTGTCACGGTCCTGAAGCACAAAAAAATTTCAGGGCCCCCCTAAAAAAAAAAAAAAAACTTTCTGCATTTTTGTCTTATCCGAGTGTCTAGAGAATAATCATTTAAACAATGGAGAAAATTTTTAAAGAATCTTAACAAAATGTAAAAAAATGAAATTTTGCATAATTTACTAAAATTGCAAAATTTTATTAAAACCTGTATTATAAATGAACAGATAAGAAAGTTAAGGATAACTTACATTGAAATGGGAAAATTAGAGCAAAAAGATGTAAAAAATGTACTAATTGAAAAACCTGCAAAAAAGAAATAAATTCTTCAAAAATAAAAAAGTTTAAAAAATCAATGAAAGTAAAAGAAGGAAAATTAAGAAATATGGTAATAATGCGTTATAAAATATTAAACAGTTTAAGGAAGATTGATAAAATTGCTTTTTTAAAATCAAAATACTAGGCAAAAAACAGTAAAAGTTTTTAAAACAAAAAATTGAAATTACAAAACAGAGGAAAAAAAGATTTTCAAAAAGTTAAAATATTTGCGGACATGTATTTTTAAATTAAGAAAATAAATAAGATAATCAGTAAAAAAACGGAAAAATGTTACTAAAGATAAAAAAATACTTAAAAACTTGTTTTAAAAATCAAGCAAAAAGCAATAATTTTTTTTAAATGAAGAATTAACTAAAAACAATTAAACAATTTTAAGAAAAAAACCAATATTTCTAAGAAATAGAGAAATTCTGATCAAATGAAAAAATTTATTATAAGATCAAATTTACGAAAAATTAAATAAAAGAATAAAAGTCTTTAAAAATTATAAACATTAATAAGTTATGACAAATGAAAAAAAACCAAGTAAATATTTTAAAAATCATAAAATTGAAAAAAATTACATTTTACAACTTCCTAATTATAATAAAAAATAAAATTAATCACTGGAAAAGTAAATAAATTTTTCTAAATATACCTACTTAAAATAAAACTGTATAAAATTAACTGAAGTAATTTTTGTAAAAAGAATAAAATTAAAAAAAAATCTATAAAATAAAAAAGTATTATTAAATGCATAAAAAAAGAAAACATTTTAAAAAGAAATGAAAGTTACCTAAGTGATTTTCTAAAAATACAGAAAAGCAGTATAAAACATAACCTTACAAAAAAAATTGTTCGAAAAAGAAAAAATTGCAAGAAAGAATAATTAAATATTTTAAGAAAGTCATATAAATTAGTGTGTAAATAAGTCTACAATTTTTTCTATAATTTTAAACCGTTTTCAATTCACAATTATTCTTCTTAAATTTTATAATTATTATTTAACTTTTTTAATTATTTTGTTCTGTTGTAGATTATTCTCGACAGTTTTCGAATTTTTTTTCAATTGGTTATTTATTTTACGCATTTCTTAATTATTTTATTTAATATTAAATTATTTTCGTTATTTTGTAATTTTCTTTAAATTATGAATTATTTTCTAAAGTCAATTCCATTTTAAAATTTCAATTAAGCTTATTCAATATTCGGAAAAACTTGACTTTTTTCAATTATAAACCATTATTTCAGATTACAATTTATTTCTTCAATTTTTTATTATTTTCTTCAAATTTCAATCACATTTTTCAATTTTTAATTATTGTTTCGAATATCAATTTTTCTATGATTTTCTTAATTTTTCAATTTTCAATTATTTTTTAAATTAAATATTTATAGTTTCATTTTTTAAATTCTTTTTTCCAGTTGTGTAATAATCTAGCTATTTTTCGAATTTTGTTTTCAATTGTCAATTATTTTCGTCATTTTTCAGAAATTATCTTCAATTTTGCTATATTATTCTTGTCATTTTTCAATTATTTTCTGTAATTTTTAGTTATTTCATACAATATTTAAAATTTTTATTTATTCTCTTAAAACACGGTGGGGCTCGACGAAGTTCAACCCAAAGGTCTTATCACTAAAAGTTTTTTTCCAAAAATTTGTTCACTGATGAAATTAGAAGATTTCAAGCCTATAATGAAAATAATCTGTCGAGGGTTTTTAAAATTAAATCGATTTTTGTCGATTTTTTAAAGGTTAACCGCTCTTATTTCAATAAAAATTGAGGTATTTAAATTTTCTTTTTTTAGATCACTTCTTCCACGTCCCGTGAGTAATTTTCTTTAGTTAAAGACTTTTGTTTGTTTTTAATCGGCGTTAAATTTAAGAAAAATCACCAAAAAACGTGTTTTTGGTGATTTTTGTGTTGTTTCTTAAAACAAATGAAGAAAAATGGTTTTCTAATCAAAAGTGTTTTAAAGCACGTACTTTTACCTTCAAAATAAAAAAAAATATTAAATTTGCTGCAACTGTTCTAAAGTTACAGCATTTTTAAGCAGCAAAAGCAAGGAATCAAAGGTGTTTCGAGGAGAACAAGTACATGTACACAGTTAAAAATTTTGTGTATATTTAACACAAATTAAATGTCCGAAACGGTCCACTCAAAATTTTTGTTAAAATAACACAAACTATATGTTAATTTAACAATCGTTCATGTTAAATTAACACAATCTTCATGTTAAATTAACACAATTTTTGTGTTAAATTTAACACAAAGAATATGTGGACCGCTTTTTACACAAAATTTTTAACTGTGTAGGTACTTAAATACGCTACGGGGTGTAAATATTTTGATATATTGGAAAAGTTCATTACAAATAAAGTAAAATAAAAAAAAAATTCTTTCATAAATCTGTTAGTCTCACAGATATTCTTAAATGTATGTAAGTTTCCGCAAGTTTCTATTTAAGAAATAATCTTTTGATTGTTTTTATAATCGGTAAATTATATATATATTTAAATCAAATTGTAACAAAACATATAACATTTAGAACAGAAATGTTATTGTTTCATAGACATTAAAACGAATGTAAACCGTTGAACTCACAAAGAGCTTGTAGAAGTCTTTGTGGATAATCGGGGTGGTTTTTCTGCACATTGTATTTTTTCCAGGTATTTTGGAAGTCAGAATGTACAGATTCCGATGCCTGTTTGATTTGAATATAAAAAAGTTTGCTCTTTCAGTAAATATAACTTACAGATTATAAAAACAATCAAAAGATTATTTCGTAAATAGAAACTTGCGGAAACTTACATACATTTAAGAATATCTCTGAGACAGTAACAGATTTCTAAAAGAATTTTTTTTTTATTTTACGTTATATGTAATGAACTTTTCCAATATATCAAAATATTTACACCCCGTGGCATATTTAAGTACTTACATGTACTTGTTCTCCTCGAAACACCTTTGGCTCCTTGTTTTTGCTGCTTAAAAATGCTGTAACTTTAGAACAGTTGCAGCAAATTTAATATTTTTTTTTATTTTGAAGGTAAAAGTACGTGCTTTAAAACACTTTTGATTAGAAAACCATTTTTCTTCATTTGTTTTAAGAAACAACACAAAAATCACCAAAAACACGTTTTTTGGTGATTTTTCTTAAATTTAACGCCGATTAAAAACAAACAAAAGTCTTTAACTAAAGAAAATTGCTCACGGGACGTGGAAGAAGAGATCTAAAAAAAAAAATTTAAATACCTCAATTTTTATTGAAATAAGAGCGGTTAACCTTTAAAAAATCGACAAAAATCGATTTAATTTTAAAAACCCTAGACAGATTATTTTCATGATAGGCTTGAAATCTTCTAATTTCATCACTGAACAAAATTTTGGAAAAAAACTTTTAGTGATAAGACCTTTGGGTTGAACTTCGTCGAGCCCCATCGTGAAAATTTTACAATTATTTTTCAACGTTTTCAATTTTTTTTTCAGTTGTGCATTATTCTAGTCATTTTTTGATTTTTTTTCAATTGTCAATTATTTTCTTTAATATTTTGAAATCATCGCCTTTCGCGAAGTATTTTTCTCCATTATCAATAAGATTCGTTAATTTCAAATTTTTGTTTTCTTCAATTCTCAATTTTTTCTTCAAATCTCAATTCCATTTTTCAGTTTTTCTATAAAATTCTATATTCAATAAGTTTCGGCTTTTTTCAAATACTTTTTTCAATTTTTAATTATATTCTTTAAATTTAAATTTAAATTTTCAATTTTCAATTATTTTATTCAATTTTAATTATTTTTGTCGATTTTCAATCCATTTGTTCAATGCGCAATTATTTCCAACAATTATTCCCCTAATTTCCTTCATTTTTCAATTTTTAATTATTTTCTTTAAGTTTAAAGATTTTGCTATATTTTATCAATTTTTTTTCAGTAGTCTATTAATCTAGTCATTTTGTAGATATTTTCTTCAATTTTTTAATTATTCTCAGTTTTTAATTATTTCTTTTAATTATTTACTATTTTTCGCAATTTGGAATTATTTTCTACACTTTTTTCAATTTTCAATAATTGTCTTAAAGTTTTATAATGATTTTTTGAGTTTTTTAATTTTTTTTTTTTTGGTTGTGTATTAATCTAGCCATTTTTCGAATTTTGCTTTTAATTATCAATTATGTTCGTCATTTTTCATATATATTCTTGTCCATTTTGTAATTATTCTCGTAATTTTCATTATTTGCATTTCCAAAAATTTATAGTTTTAAATGACCAACAGCAATGTAAAGTTTCTTATTAATGTTGCTGTTAATTAATATTTTACTATATACATGTAATAATTGCAACTTTGATTAATTGAAACTTATAAGTTTAAAAAAGTTAAAGTTTGAGTTAATTGACGTTTGGGATTTATATAAATAATAATGGCTTGAAATTAATTAAGTTTAATATAGTTTTAGACTTTCTTTCTATCAAAATGTTTTTAGATTAAATTCTGATCATTTTAAATTTAATTTTTTATATTATTAAATAAATAAACCAGAATTAAATCCTTCCATAATGAGTATAAAAGAGAGAAGCTTTAAATGATCTCAAGAAGGTGAGGTGAAAAAAATAATTTACATTTTTTTCGTGTAGTCACAATTAGCAACGTTTCGTTGACAAAGTTTCGTCAACATCATCAGGCTAAAAAACATTTATTGAATATGAAATAAAATCGAAAACACAAAGATACACTGATTATATAAATATACACAAAAATAATAACAAATAAAAACAATTACCAAATTCGTCAAAAAATTTTTGAATTATAAGACACGTCAAAGTGGAGACATTCTGCCACGAGTCGGACAAGACAACTAAATGAATTTTCAAAATAAAATTTTGAAAACGGATCATTTAAGTCATGAAGGTTAAAAGGTTCAAAGTTTAAGTTGTCTAAGTAGAGGATAGTAAGCCTTGTTGAGAGAGAAACTTTCCTCTTTCTTATTTAAAGTAAATTTAATATTTGAATTAATATGAATCGTCTCAGAAATTGCTCTTTTTTTCAAATTCGGTTCATAATCCAATATTTTAACTTTGTCCCAATTAAAAACATGACCCAAATTTAGATGTAAGCTAGTGACCGAGTTTTTATTTTTTTTAGTTCTATGTTCATTAATGCGGGTTTTGAGAGCTCTTTTTGTTTCACCAACATATGTCGCTGGACAATCTTTACAGTCAATTTTATAAACAACATTCGTACGGTCATATTTTTTTGTAACATCTTTGCCTAGTTTGACAACACCTAAATTCTTTCTAACAAGTGGAATCGCAGAAATATTGTATCGTTTTAAAATGTTCGACAATTCAAAGAAATAGCCGTCATTAAAAGGTAAACAAACTTTTGGTATTTGTCGATAAATATTTGCTCTGTGATTTTTGTCAAGGTTGTCAGAAGTTGAAAATTTAATTTTATTCATTCGAATATTTATATGTTTTTCAATAAAATCAAAAGGATAGTCATTCTTTAACAAAATTTTGTTAATAGTGGATAAATTTTTTGCATGGAATTTTTTGTGTGATAGAGTAATCGCTCTGTCCACTAAGTTAAACACAATATTCTTTTTTTGTTGAATTGGGTGATTTGAAAAGTAATTGATGACTCTGTCTGATGAAGTAGGTTTCCTATACCAGTCAGAGATAATAAAATTATTTTCCTTTATCAAAGTCAAATCTAAAAAATTTAAACGATTATTTTCTTCCATTTCATATGTAAATTGCAGATGTCTATTATAAGAATTGAAAACATTTAAAATAATTTCGATATGTTCCCTCTTTACTATTAAAAAAATGTCATCTACATATCTACAATAAAAAACAGGAACACAGTTAAATTTATTTTTTAAAATATTGAGACAATCACTTTCCAAATCATCCATTACAATGTCTGCAAATAATGGGGAAATCGGAGAACCCATCGGAGTTCCCTGTATTTGTTTATAAAATTTCCCATTAAACGAAAAATAGGTGTTATCAAATAAAAATTGCGTGTATTCAACAATCTTATGATGAGGTATTTTGCATTTTTGGTTAATTTCATTCATACGTCGGTCTAAACTCTGAATCACTAGGTCACAAGGTATGTTTGTAAAGAATGAGCTGACATCCAACGACAAAAAAACAAGATTTTCATTGATCGAAATATTATTCAATTTACGTTTTACTTCGAAACTGTTGTTGACATGAGATTTAGGAGTCGCTATACCGTTTTTGATAACGTTGTACAATGATTTTGATAAAAAATAAGTTGGACTATTTACAAGGGATATGATAGGTCGAAGTGGTACATTTATTTTATGAATTTTGGGTAAGCCATAAGCTTTTGCCAATACAGTTTCAGTACAAGTTAGTTGAATGTTAAAATATTTCTTGTCTAAAAATTCAGTTTCATTCAGATCTTTCAAAACTTCATATGTGTCATCTTGTAATTTTTTAAGCGGGTTTTTATTTACTTGCAGATAAGTTGAACAGTCAGAAAGTAAAGTTGACATTTTTTTATTATAATCGTCAGTATTCAAACAAACAGTTAAATTACCTTTGTCAGCGGAAGTGAAAAGGATGTCTGGATTGTTTTTTAAAAAAATTTTCGAATTTTTTAATTTTTTAACAAATTGTTGATCTTCAGCAGAAACATGTACCTTTCTTTTTAAATTATTAATGATGACATTTGAAAACTTATCCCTTAATTCATTTTTTGATTCTGCAGAAAGTTCTAAATAGGAAATAGATGATTCTAAATTTTTTATACAATTGATGACTTCCTTATTTGAAGTGTTTTCTCGAAAACTGTAATTCTGACCCAGAGAAGCAATGTCAGAAACATCCAGAGGAATTTCACGGTCAGAGAGATTTTTTATCCAATCTTGTTTATTAGAAAAATGCGTTGGACGTTGTTTATTAAGTAACAATACAAGTTATACTACCCAGAGTTTCTTAAAAATTTGCGGATCGTTTTCAAAATTCACGGATCATTTTAAAAATTCTCGTCAATTTGAAAGTTTTTTTCACGATATATTAAACTCTGGCACCGGGCCCTGAAGCACGTGCTTCATGTGCCTCAAGGTAGATCCGCCCCTGTCTCTTTTTTTTTCAACATAAAGCTAACCAGAAAAATCTTATCACAATCCAACTAAAATTTCTCCAATAAAAATATTTCCAAAAGAATGTAACCTTTCAAAACATCTTTAATTGCACTTTTGATAAGTTCAGAATTTGCTCGGATTTCGACAGTAATCAAACTGAAAGTACTTTATGAAAGTGAAAATTCCAAGCTGCCAATAAAACCAATGTAAATGAAAAAACTTTGATTCCTTAACGATGTGGTGGAATCGATTGCATTCCAACAACTGCAACGGCGAAATCATTCCCGCATGCCTCTTCCTCAAGTTGTTCGCTCCCGCTACTAATTGGCTGAATCGAGGAAAATTCAGACCAACTCTGTAGTTGAATCCTGCGCTTGCAAGAAATTCGAGGATCAAAAAAAGAAAAAGTACAAGGGCGAATTAGGATTGGACTAGTGGTAGTGGTAGTGGAGTAAGTAAAGTGAGAGAAAAGGTGGAAAGCCCAGTAAAACTGGCTAATGAGACTAGCCACTACTTCAGTGTGCACCGTAAATGGCGATAAGCTTAAGTCGTCCGGAGTATTCTGCTTAGCTACATCCATTTCACGCCGTGTATAATTGCATGCATACAGAGGAACAGGTGAGATAAAGTGAATATGAGAGAAGATTAACAAAACTTTATAAAAGGATCATACGAATTATCTTGTAGCTCCAGATTACTCCAATGTCACGCTTTATTCATTTACAGAAATTATGTTTCGGAAGAACTCTTATATTTTAAAGAACTTTAGCAGTAGTTTTCTGTAAGCTTCTTCTCAGTTTTACTGGGTTATTATCCATTTGTTTGTTTTTTTCTTTTTTGGAATTTTGATAAAATTTTGCAACTTACCAATGTAACATTTTTAGGTTCAAAGACCCATGTATTCCTAGGTTTTTAGGGTTGCTGAAATCGAATATGACCATAATAATACACTGAGAAAATAAGTTGACTAAATACAACCAATTTTTGATTAAATTTAGCAGAGAGAGGTTGTTGATATAGCACCTGCAAAGCACTTAATTGATTTTAGCAGAGCATATGCTCCGGTATCCTAGAAGTTTGATTGTCATCGCCGGTGTTTTGTTTGTTTTGTCCCGAGGAACCCTAACCTAGAAATAAAGCTGCTTGGCTAGAGGCTTATTTTCTCAGTGTATTGGGTCCTTGATCATATTTCCCCTAGCCCCCCCCCCCCTTCCTTCACACGGTGTTTATTATTATAAAGAACAAAACACAACAATTCCTTTCTTTCCTTCCCTATCGGCCAAAAGTGGAACGAGCGTTGCGTTTTTACATATCATACATTTACGTATAACTTTTGAACCAGTTAATATATTTTAATTTTCTTTGTCTTATTTTAAAGCTAATAGTTCAAGTTTTAATTTTGTACAATTTCAAACTTTTCCAATTCCTTTTCTAGAAAATGCAGCCCACCAAACTTGAACAATAAAAATTCCCAAGAACGAAAAATTCACTTGTCTTCATTACATTAAATTTTTGTTTCTATTAATCAAAAAAGCTTTAAAATATAGGTCCATTTAACGGCAAATTTTATAAGCTTTCTAATGGTCAATAAAAAAATTCATTTCTCTAATATCTGATTATCAACATTTTTAGACGGTCATTTTTTTAATCCCAGTTTTGCAAGTGGTCCCACAATTTTGGCCGGTTGTGTAGCTTGATTTTACTACGATCTTATGTTTCAGACAAGAATTGACATCTCCACCTTTCCCACCGTTTTGAAAGTCAAGATGTTCACCGCCGTCCATAATTTTTAAAAAATCGAGTGCATATTAATATTTCTTGTCAAAATTTTTTTTACAAAGACTTTAAATAAATAAAAAATATATCAAACCGCCTGGAGATCTTAGTTATTTTTTTCATTTTTAAAAAAATTCTTTAAAAAGCGCTGTTTTTGGACCTCCGAAAATAGGATCTCACCTTAAAGGATTTCAATTATTTATATTTATAAATCAATTGACTATAGCTGAGTATCAATTGAAAAGTGTTATAAAACTGGATCTAGATTACTTGATGGGATGTTTAAAAATTTGAGTTCGAGTTTCTATGATCTGGCAACCAAGGCGAATTTAACCTATATTTATGACGATGAAAATTATGATTAACTCTTGTTACTTACTTCAGCGGTCTCTCGGGTAAGTTCTTACTATTTTTCTTCCATTGTTTTATAAGTTTTAATTAAACTTGGAACCAGTTGGTATAGTTGGCTTTTTAATCAGTCAAATCCGGTAGAGTCATTTTTAAACTGTTGGAGAAAATTAAATAAAGATAATCAATTTTAATTATTTAGAGTTAGCGCGTCATAGACGAAAACTCAACCAATAAGGAATGTCCCTTGAGTTTCGTATGACCTAATCGGAGCAACACTGACCACATGGATCACTGAAGACGAAGAGCCGAGGCAGCACGAAAAATCGTTGGGATTCTTTCCTTGGTCAGCTTAGCCGAATGTAAAAAGAAACACCATATCATCGATTTTCTTAAATTTTTTAACTTGTTAAAATTTCAAAGGTTATACCTAGTCACGCTTTTCAGAAAAATCGATCTGTTTTTCTTGCAGTTTCGTGAAGTATATACATTTGACTGTTATAAAAAAAATTTTTATTAAGGTTCAACAAATGTTTGCAAAATTACAGTCATAATTTGTTAGGTGGATAATTAATTGGTTTACATTTTTTCTCGTGATTTATCTGTGAAAATCAATTAAAATGAGTGTACTAGAGAAAAAATACTGTCTATTAGCTTCCGCAAATCAAGGCCAAAGAAGTGGAAAAACAATTTCAATCCTGAATGTAAGAATAAAAAACAATTTTTACTCGACGTAAACTGTTTGTCAAACTTTAAACGCATTTTTCTCAAAAATACATTTTTCAAGTCTGTGACAAAAATATCTCAAGAACTGCTGCACAGTGGAACGATTCTTTTAAAAAGCAGACATGCTTAAATTGTTCTTTAGAATCTCGTTTTACAGAAGATGCCCATTACAAAAATGATAGCAAAAAATCTAACGAATTCAAGGGCCATGTATACTTTGACCTTGATCAAAATACAAAAGTCATTTAAAGATCATTGATAAATAATTATACTTGAATTCAACATCAGTTCTTGTTTTTAATTTTTTTATTTTGAGAAGCTGACATTTTGTGACAAAGTGATATTTTTTTAATTGCTTTGTTCAAGAACAACAGTTTCGCATAAACTAATAGAATTTGTTTTAATTTTTGATTTCAGATGATCCATTCCAAAGATATATTGGTCACCGTGAGACACTTTTTTTTTGATGAACCTTAGAATATCACCTGCACAGAAAAAAAAAATTAATATTCTTATAAAATAAAATATTCTTTAAAATACATTAAAATACATTCAATGACATTCCAAAACTTTCATTTCAATGACTAAATATTCTTCTAGAAAAAAAGTTCTCGAAAAACTGAATTTTTTGGCAGCCTGACTAGGTATAACCCCTTAAGTAATCAGAAATTAAAAAAAAAATTGTTGATGAATTAGAAATTCTAATTTTTTACCAAATTTTTATTTTTGACATTGTATGATAATTTTAGGTCCCTAAATTATGCTTAAAGAGATTATTATGCTTAAACCTATGGACGTTGTAAATATGGATAAGTTAGAATTTCACAGGTGACTCTTCTTAAGTTTCTATTACAAACTTTGTTTAATGATTTTAGTTTTTTTTATCAGAATTATTCCTTTTTTAGTGTTTTTAGGTAAAATTGGTAATCTCTATTTAAGGAGAAATAAAATAGGCATTCTATAAAGATATATTTTCAAAATATGTACCTTTAATAGAAACATTAAATTTAAATATTAAGTCACCTGTTTTCTTATAAATTGTGATTTCTCAAATTTAATCTTATTTAGAATTTTAATTAATTAAATCTTTTTTAAATGGTTTAATGTTATAGAATCTCAGATCTGATCTTATTTTAAATTTTGTTTCATGGCAAGCTTCATAATTGATTCTTTAAACTATCTGAACAATTAACATTTCAAAATTTAAATAAATTAATATTGTTATTCATAACTTGTATTTTAAATCAAAATTTATAATTATTCAAGTTAGTTAACTGGAAATTTAAGAAATCACAATTTCTCTTTATTGTAAATTTTCAAAATTTAATTTTATAATTTCTTCTATTTTCCGACATAACAAATTTTTCTTTGTATGAATTGCATTTTATTTTAAGCGCAAATAAACGTCTAATACTTCACCCTTTACCTTTAATTTCGACTTTTTTTTCTTTTAAAGTTATTATCTTTCAAAGTCGACAAATCCCCAGGGACAAGGAATTTTTATGCCGATATTAGGATACCACGATTAGAGTACAAAACATGAAATCAGGAGAAAGAGAAAGCCAAAAACAAATTGCTACATGTGCGCAAACGTACATTGGCAAAACGAAAAAATTTGCAATGAACATTAAAAATTTGACAAATGGACTTGAAATGTGTTTGTAGCATTGAAGGTGCTGCTAAAGGTGTCCCACTATCTTTGTAGCGATATACACGTTTCATCAGTTCAACTATACACGTTCGCGCACTCAGTTGCCGAGAGAATACTTTATCATGCATGAATAATGTATCCTTCAGTCTGATAGCGAGTACCAACATTTAGGCAGCTTCGGCCAATATTGAAACACAGGTTTCACTAGACTCTCTGTATGTGTGTTTTACCTGTTCCTCGTTGCTACCCCTTTCATCTCTTCCTTTTCAACATGTCCTGGGAACACCTTGTCGCTCTGTCTTCAGGATACAGGTAGAGTAAACTTGCAAACACATCTTGCTTAATGACGAGTCAACAAGCATCAAAGATAGACCCTGACGACGAGATAGAACACGAGTAACTTTGAGTTAAGATCCTGGTATGAAGGGGACCCAAGCTTTGAATTCGTTAATGCGGAAAAGTCATGCATATCCATTAACGTATTTAATTGTTATTTAATAATTTTTTATAATTTTTTGTTTATGAAGATTTGGATCAGTTGGGGTCATCAACTGTTTTAATCTCGTAAAAGATTTGTTAGTATTGTAACAAATTTATCTATTTATAAAATTGAAACAAGAAAATAATATTAGGAGTTCATATAACGCTTATTTAACAAAAATGAAATAATGCTAAAAAGCCACGTGCAAATAAGAAAAACCATATATTTTAGTATAAAATTCAATGATAAATGGTTAATACAATTTTCTGGTCTATCAAGACCAATTGTTCAGAGAATCGTTAGAGATGTAAGGTTTCTTCGTAAACAATTACAAATTTCAATTAGAAAGAAAGATTTAAAGTCAAATAAACAACCACTCATAACATCACATCATCATAAATTATAATCGAGTCAATAAAATTATAAAACAAGAAAATAAACGAAATAATTCCTGGTACCAAGAATTTACAAAAAATAATGAAAATTTAGCAACAATTAATAAATAAATTCAAATCGTAAGATAGATATAATATCACAATTAAAATAAATAAATCCTTTACTTTATTAAAATGTAACCAGGTTTTCGTTCATTTTTTCGTTAATTTGTCTATTTTATTAAGTTAAACTACTTTTTTCTATTGGTATATTGAAAAATAGTGAGTCCTTTATGTAGTGAAGCATTTTTATACGCAGTTGCATATGCAAAATAGTGCATTAATACATAAAAATGATGTTGACTTTCGAAAATTTGAAAAATTTTTCGTTCGTTCTTTCGTTCGTTCGTTCGTTCGTTCGTTCGTTTGTTCGTTCGTTCGTTCATTTACCACTTCTATATTAAGTCTACTCGGAGTGGTCCGATGTTACTCAGGGAAAAACAGTGTTTTAAGCACAAGATATAAAAATAATATTAAGTCTACTCACTTTTTCTGATTAAAATACATTTTTATAAGCAGTAACACATGCGCAGTAGTTCACATTGAGCGCTACATGTCCGAATATAAATATACATATAAATATACAGAAAATAAATAAACATTTTCAAATTAATAATTCTCTACCTTCGATAAATACAGTCATGGTTCTTGGAGGCATTACATGATGGAGAAAAAGATACGATATTATAGTGTTATATTTTTATCTCTCAAATGATTATAAGTCTTTGGAAGAGGGCAATTGCTTATAACCATTCTGAATCTCATAATTTTTACAATTAAAGAAAAATAATTAATTATGATGTTTAAATAATAAAAATATAAAATAAGAGAAAAAAAATTAATATAGCAAACAAATAATAAATCAATGAAAAATATTTTATTTTATTTATTAAAGGCATGTGATGGAAAATGACGTCACTGGTATAGGCAAAATTTGTTTGTATGCTTTCTCTTAAAATAATAAATATTTTGACACCAAACTTTGTAAAATTACACAAAATATCATTGGAAAGGTCTCTCTGACTCAATTTTGTTTAAATTTTGCCTTAAACATAATTTTTTTTATTTTTCGAAAATCAAGTAACTTTTTAAAAAATTAACTTTAAGGCAAATTTTAAACAAAATTGGGTGTGAGAGACCTTCTTAATGGTATTTTTAGAAATTCCACAAAGTTTGGTGTCAAAATATTTATTATTGTAAGAGAAAGCTTAGGGACAAATTTTGCCTATACCAGTGACGTCATTCTCCATCACATGCCCTTCATATGTAAATTTTAATATTAAATGACAGAGTCATAAAAAAATTATTTATATAAATGATATTAATTTTAATTTTATTTAATTTTAAAAAATTTATATTATATAATTATAAAATATTTATTTTTAGATAATTATCAATGGATACAAGGTGACAAAAAATACAATAAAATCAATATCTATTAACAAAAAATGCAAAAAATTTCTTGAAATAATTTATGTATATAAAAATGAATGTTATATTAATTATATATACATATAATAAATTAACATTATAAAATTAATAACTCTTTAACTTTTGATGGGTACAGCTAAGGTTTTTAGAGTGGATAATACATGATAAAGAAAAAAATTGTATTAAGAAACGTTAATCATTAGCATACTATATAAAATTCAAAATGGATTGAAAAGAATTAAGATGTCCTTTATAATCATTAAATTAATAAAATTTTTATAATAATTAATTATAACAATTTAAATTATTAAAATATAAAAATTGTTTAAAAAATGAATAAAAGTTCAATGACAAATAAGTTCACAGATATTTTATAATATGTTCACATCAATAAGCAATTAAAGAATAATAATTATCAAGCGAGCGAGGGTTAGCGAGCGAGGTTAATATCGCTAGTATATATTATAACAAACGAACAACTCGTTAAAGCAAGTATTGAACTTTCCAAAGCAAGGATTAAATAATACTTTTAAAATAATGCTCAAAAACATATAAATATTAGAAAACAAGGTTAACTCAACAAATGTATCATAAATTGAATCGCCCAAAATAAATGAAAAAACTTATTGGATTCCTTCTTGTATATTATGGCGTAGAGTTAGGTGAGGTGAGTTAAACCCTCGTCTTATTAGGATTGGCACAAAAATCAGGTTTAAATATTATTATTAATTGAGGAGTCCTTCTGATAATGTAGCTTCCGATCCACATGTTTAATCCCTCATCAACTCTTTAAATTCCATGAATCCAATAAAATCCATTTCAAATTTAGCGCCACACTTAATTAAAAACACATATTGATAGATTCATTAATAATTAGAAACCTTTCACGTGATTTTACATTTTAAAGAAAATTTATCAAATAAAACAAAATGTACCTTCTGTGCTGTCGGCGACACGCAGAAATGAGGCGATAGCCACACCAAACGGCTTTGAATTTCAACAAGAAACATTTTCTTGAATTTTTACTTTTATTGGATTCGTGGAACTTTCCCACTTTTTCCCTGAATTTATCCCTACTTCCAAAAGCCCAGACGTCTCCGGCTACCATGGTCCAAATCTGTTCACGAATCATTGCGAAAATTCCCGAAAATGATTATCTCACTTTAAAAGTGAGCGAGGCAAAATTCAAATTAAATTTAAATACATTTATTTCCCTTCAGTATGCATCGATTCTTTTAGTAACAAAAGTGTTGCATCGCAACTAATTTAATCTTTTTTTAACAAGAATTTGTTAATTTTTTTTTTTAATTATACACTTGTCTACTGGCTTTACGCACTCACAAGTGTTCCCCTTGAAATATTTCTTGAATTATCTCTCTAAATCTGAATAAGTAGTTTTCTACTATGAATTAGTCAAATTCATGGCTCATTTTTCTCTAATTCATATAGTAGAAAACTACTAATTGAAATAGTGAAATTTTACTTTTAAAAAAAGTAGATTTTTTTACTAATTTAATTAGTAGTTTTCTACTACAAAATTAGTAGTTTTCTACTAAGAATTAGTAAAATTCTTACTATTTTATTAGTAGCTCACTTTTCGCTAATTCATTAGTAGAAAACCACTAATTCAGATTTAGAGAGATTGTACTTTAAACAAAAATACTAAGTGTTTTTGCGTCTACAGAAAGGCTTGAAATTAGGAATACTCGCATTTGCCTGGACGACTCATTATTGGGTTTGCTCGCCAGTGGAAAGGGAAAACTGTAGAAAAACCTCTCCTGAGTACAACCAGTTTATCGACAGTCGAGTTCTAATAATCTGCACAGGTCAGTTACCGACAGTGCATATAATTATTCCTCGACGTCAAACCTTCCACTAAAGTTGTCTTACAAGTCAGAAAAATCCCAGACTCATCGGGGCGCGAACCCAGCAAGCTGAACATGGCGCGACCGCAGAGTCTAGTATTTAACCAACTGAGCTAACTCGGTGGTCAAGAATTTGTTAATTAAAAGGCATGAATTACGTTTTAATATTTAGAAATCCAAAAATTTGTTAAGTACTATATATTCTGCATTTTTGTTGATTGTTAATCTCTTCTTCATCAGTTCAGGTATGTTCAAACATTATAATTTTTAAAAGATTTATAATCGGCAGCTGCAAAACTATTTGTTAATAATTTATTCGTCGAATGAATGGTTTTCGTCCTTGTTACTAAACTAAATTTTCAACCCAACTCGTGTAAAACTATTTGTTTTTTAAATTTTTAATAGTAAACTGTAAACAGCTTAACTGAGTGACTCCCAAGGGTCGAAATCTATTTGCCGATCATTTGCGAATACCGTAATTACCGAACCATCTGGAAATCTAGAACATCTTTACCTAAATCACCACTACCTTTACGTGTCACACCTACACAAACCCACCTAAAAATTGTAGTCCTTCTACCCCCAACCTACGACAATACTTTTCTTATTGTAACTAGAATTTTTTGAACTGTCAAAAGGAGAAAATCACGCTCGACGATTTTTTTCAAATTTATACTTATTTTATTTTCAACCAAATACAATTAGTTAAATTATCATGTAACCATATCTGCTCTCATATTATTGTTAAATATAGTTATTATGTGAACGGATCTATCGTTTTATTTACTTGCTCTTTTGTTTGTTTACTTATTTATTGCTTTCTGATCTAATAAATAAATTACAATAATATTAATAAAATCAGAACCACGCGTTAAAATAAACGTGTGGAATTAAAAATAAGTTGTATTTAATTTCAAATATTCTAAGTGCTGAATCTAGTGATGCACAACGAGAATGTCTTCTTTCATAAAATAAGAGACTATAAAATAGCAGTATCGTCATTTGTTTTCAATGTATTCTTAAAGAGGGTCTTCTTGCTTTCGAGAATTCTTGCCTGAAAATCTTGCGCTAAGATTTATTCTTTATTATTATCGAACACATTTTTTTTAAGAACTGATAAAGACATTAATAATGTCAAAACATGTTGTCAAATAAGTCGGATAAATAACAGTGGCGTAACTGTGAGGGCAAGGGCCCTGAGGCAAAAAAGAAAATAGGGCCCCAATTATATAATAATAATTATTTAAAAGTTTAAATTATTCATTCATTCTGTCCACACCTAACATTTGTCACTAGATTTTTTTTTCTTTTAAAATTTTTAATTATATTTTACCTTATTATGTGTTGTGAAATTTTAAGTTTATAGGAATTTTAATTTCTTCAAATTTTAATTAATATGAACTTATATTGATTAAAAGTTCCATTAATCCACATTTCAAATATACTAATATTGAAGTAATTTACAAATTTCTTTAATTTTTAATACTTCTCTTCTATTATGATTTCAATTATTAAAAAACTACAATTTTGTACTATTTTTATCATTTATCAATTATTTTCTGCAAATTTTAATTAATTTTAAATTGTTTCCCTAAATCTTAAATTTATCTTCTTAAATTTCAATTATTTGGTTTAGTTTTTTCAATATCACTTTTTAAATTTTAATTATTTTTCCCTTGACACTGAATTAATTTAATTATTTATTCCTAAATTTTATATTATTTATCGCAAATTTAAATTAATTTTTGTAATATATCATTATTTTTGTCCTTATTATTCTCCATCTTTGAATATTTTCATTACTTTTCAATTAATTTCCTAAATTTTCAGTTGTTATGTCAAATTTAGATTATTGTCATCAATTTTCCATAGCAAACGATTTTTCAATTATTTTCTTTTGCTTAAAAAGAAATTCGACAATTTTTCTATTAATTTCTTTAACTTCTTATTACTTTCATGATTTTGTTATAATTTTTAAAATTTCAATTATTTTCATAAATTTACGATCATTTCTGCGATTTTTAATTATTCTCTTTAATTAAAAAATTTTAAGTAATTTTGTAATTATTTTCTTCTTTTAATCTTATCTTCTATGCTTCTTTTCAGTTACTATTATTATTTCTATTATATTTTATTTAAATTATTTTCATCATATTTCAATTTTTTTCTCAATCTTAAATTCATTTCAGCATATTTCAATTATTTCTTTCAATTTTGAATAATTTTTATCATTTTTCAATTATTTTTCTCGATTGTTAATTATTATTCACATTTTCTAAAATTACATTTTAAGATTTTTAAGTATTTTTCTAAAATTTCAATTATTTTTTTAATTTTTAATTATTTTTATTTTTTTCAATTAAGTTCTAAGATTTTCAAGTATTTTTCTAAAACTTCAATTATTTTCGTCTTAAAAAAAGCCGAATTTTTCAACTATTTATTTTAAATTTCATTTATTTATTTCAATTTTCAACTTTCATTGTTTTATCATATTTCAATTATTTTCTTCAAGTTTCAAATGTTAAAATCACTTTTCAATCATATTTTCTAATTTCTAATTATTATTATTTTTTTTAATGAATTGCAAAGTAATTAAGAGTAATTAAGTAATTAAGTAATTAAGAGTTGCAAGTAATTTTTTAAATTTAAACCACTTTTTTTTTAACATCAACAAAATTCTAAAAATTTTTCAATTATTTCTCTCAAAGTTTAATTATTTATTATTAATATTAATATTATTATTATTATTATTATTAATATTTCTAATTTATAAGAAATGCTGCATTTTTCCAATTATATATTTCAAATTTCATTTATTTATTTCAATTTTAAATAATTTTTATCAGTTTTTAATTATTATCCTTGACTGTTAATAATTGTTCTCATTCTTTAAAATTACATTTTAAGGTTTTCAAGTATTTTTCTAAAATTTCAATTATTTTCTTCAATTTTTAATTATTTTCATTTGTTTTCATAATTTCTACATTTTTTTGATTGATTATCGTAAATTTCAATTATATGTAGCTTTCTTCAATTTTTTTCTCCAATTTTGATTTTTTCTCATTTTTTCCAATTAATTTCTAAGTTCTTCATGTAGTTTCCTCAAAATTAAATTATTTTTTTTTGTTTAAAAAAAATTATGTAAGTTTTTCAATTATTTCGCTTAAATTTGATTATTTTTTACAACTTATCATTGTCTGTATCGTATTTCAAATATTTTCTTCAAGTTACAATTTTTAAATTTATTTTTTAATTATTTTCCAAAATTTATATCCTTCAATTCTCAATTTTTTTCATTTGTTTTATCTGTTTAATTTCAATTATTTTTTGCCATTTTTTTCAATTCTAAAATTTTATAAATTTTGTCTTGAATAATTATTTATTTTATTTATTTATATAAATTTATTTTTAAATATTATATTTAAATTCTTTATATTTGTTGATAGCACAAGGTGAAGAAACCAATCGCCCGCCAAATTTTGGGCCAAACAAACTTGGGTCTGAGAGACCGTCCTAATGTTATTTTAAGTAATTCTATTAAGTTTCATGACAAAATATTTAACATTTTATGAGAAAAGTTACGGACAAATTTTGCCTTTACTAGTGACGTCATAATCCATCACATGCCCTTAAAAGATGGTTTGCGGATTACATTTTTTTGTTTGTTTTGGATACGCTGTCTTTTATCGTTTCTACGGAGATCGTCTGTTTTTGAATATTTAAATTTATCTATTTATACAATTGCCTTTTGTTAAATAATGAGTAAACACTCAGAAAAATATTTGTTTGTGACAACCAAACTTCAGTTAAAGAAACAAATTTTGGTTGAAACAACCAAATTTTGGTTGAAACAATGGAATAATTTTGTTGATTTAAACAAAATTTGTTTCTTTAACTGAAGTTTGGTTGTCACAAACAAATTTTTTTCTGAGTGAAGATGGAATAGGTATAATTTATTAAACATAAGAGTGATCAAATGTAACAAGCTTTGTGTTGTTTATTGGTTTTACAATTGTTTATTGTTATCAACATATTTATTATTATATAATGTACAATTTTTTGGTTGAGATATCTTAGTGAGATTTTTCTACCTCTTGATAAAGAACGGTTGATACTTCTCTCACATATTAATTATCCGCAAATGCACGCACGTCACGTTTGCAAATTTTGGTTTCTGGGATTACATTAAATACGACGAGAATACACTGAGAAACTTTTGATTTTAATATCTGCTTTATTGCTTATTATTATGTACAATAAAATTTAAGAGTTTAGGGATAATCGAGATGTGGTTATAAAAACTAATACACTGTTTAAGAAAAGACGTTTTAGATGCAACAGTTGTCTTTTTGATAAAAAGTAGTAAAAGTGTTATATACTTCTTAAGACACATAATTATATTACCTCTAAAAAATTTAAGAGAGATGAAAATAAAGAATTGCAAGAATTATAAAACATGTGTTAGAAACTTAATAGCATGGGGTGGGCGCGCAGTAAAAAGAAAAATGGCAGTATTTGTTTGACAGGTCAGAGATACAGATGCAAGTTCGTCTTTGATATTTGTATAGTTACAGGTATTCTGTATCTTTATAGTGGTATTTGACGAAATCTGTGTAACGAACAACCTATACTATGATATATATATTACGCACACTTTTAAGCCTTAACTACAAACATATATAACATTTCGATGACGTCGAATAATCGCGCGCGTAGCTATAGAAAAGAGTGTTTTAACTTTTCTTATATACTAACTAGCAAAAGTTTCATGTGGTTTGAGAAGTGATTTTTTACTAAATTGAAGTGAAAATGGTAATAATAATTAACATCTGTGTTCAGTATTCCGGATGATACGAAATTTTTCTAGAGATCGATTTTTTTTAAATATATTTTTGAATAAATATTGTGAAGTGGTAGAATAGCTCATGAGACATATGGCTGCTCGAAAAACTGTCGTAGAAAAAGTCTAATAAAATTTTAGACATGCCATAATAAATAGATCAAAATGTGTTAAAAATGAATATCGCTTTTTCACATTTACTTTTTTCTAACCTCAAATAATACTAATTCTAATTACATATATTAATTTTTTTTCTCACGAAATTACAATAATAGAAAACAAGGTAACACAATTTCTTTTTTTTTTAAAGAACTATTATGATCAAACCTCGATTATCCCTAAATTCTTACGTTTTATTACAAATATAGAAATTGAAAAAAGCAAAAACTGTAATTAAAAGTCTCTCAGTGTACTGATTTTAATTTTGTGATCGGCTCGAAACCCTGGCAGTAAAAATACCAGTTCGTACCTCGAACAACAAGTAGACCCTAGTGGGAGAAAGTTAGATCAAAGTTCACATCTTTTTCTAAAATAATATCGAGTTGCAGAGATGGATTTGATGAGAACAAAAGGTCTTCAGTTTCTTTTATGATTTTCATAAACTCTGTCAATCTATGAGACTCGATAATACGAGTATTATCTAAAATGTTTTATAACCTTGCAGTTGCAATAAAATTCACAGGAAATTATGCATCGAATCAAAATATATTTAGCTGGCAAAATATTTCTTTAAAAGAATTAGTGAGTGTAAAAATGTAAATTTATTTGCTAAATTGGATATTTTATTAATTTGGAATTTAGGTTTGAACCATGCACAATTCCTTTAATATAAGAAAAGATTTTGTTACCAGGATGTAACATTAGTCATTGTTAACGATATTAACTCCTGATTGATTTATTTGAGGATTGTAAAAATTAGATGCTAGATGTTTCATTATATAAATTTTGCTATGATTGTGATTACCCTACGGCGTTTAATTATATTTGTAAATTGTCTAAGGAACGATATATAGTCTTGTTATGAGACATATTACCAAATTTATTAAAGACACAAGTTTCCCTATAAATTTACTAACAAGAATTAAGACAATTTAATCATTTACATCAATGAGAACGTACAAACCCACGATTTATTCTGCGTTATTTTAAATGTAAAATTCTTACAGTAGCTAGATATAAAGAGGTTAATATTGGAACTGGACTGAGAATAGATAAACTAATAGTACACCAATAATTCCTTTGAGTAATGATCGATCATTGTGGAGCTTACCGTGTGGATGGTGGCGCCAATACTTGCCAGATCAATATTGGCATAAGCTCAGTGCGGGGTTTATTCAATTCACATGAGCAATAGATTACTGTACTAAGTTCCTTGCCCAAGGTAGTAATTTCAAATTTCAATTTCAAGGGTCGCACTTGCTTACCTTTCTTGACAATGCCAGTGAGATGAAATGTCAAGCATACAAAATGAGTTAGATAGTTACTTGCAGAGTTCATTGTGTTTTCTTCCCTTTATCCTAATGAATTATTTTTTCTTAAGTGGAACACACAATAATTTAATTTAATTCTCACTCTCTGTCTCTCTCTCTCAGCTCCCTTTTCAAACGTATTCCCCCTCCAACTTCTATTCCACTATTCCACTATTCCTCTACTTTCTTTCCAATTTTTTTCTACTCCTTTCCCACTCTTCTCCTACATTCTTCTAACTCAATTCCCAATCTGTTTCTTTAAAGCCCCTGACTACTCTTGTATTATTCTTTATTTAGTCTAATCTTTTCAAAATAAATAAAGAATTGCAAAAATGATAATTAAACAATCTACAAAATCTGTTCTATTTAGTTCGATCTTCCTCCTTTAACGCAATTTTCAATTTATTCCCTCATTCATCTTTTATCACCTTCCTACTCTAGTTTTATTCTCCTCCAACGCTATTCCCATTTTTCACACTTATATGCTTCTTATTTCCGCTCTATTTTTATTTCTATTCATAGAAAATTCTCTATTCACTCTTTTTACACTCACCATTTACTTTCTCCTTAGTCTGATTCCATTTTCTTTACACTCTTCTCCTACTTTTGTTCACTTGTGTTTAGAATTTTTTCCCGAGATAGATCTTCTCTTCTACTCAATCTTGCTCTGCTATTTAATATTTAATTTTTATTAATTATTAATTTTAAATTAAATTTTATTAATTATTTAATAACCACCATTTAATTCCTATCTTCCACTTTTATCTCTTCATCCTTTCTCTTACACATACACCCTATCTTTGGTTTCAACATTTCTTCTACTCTACTCTCACTTTTTTCCTAATTTTTTACCATACCCATTTCTTTTATTTCCTACTCAACACCAACTTCTTTTCACTTTTTTCCACACTTTTTCTACTTACTTCCCACTCATCCCTCTCTTTTCCGACTCCATTTCTATTTAATCCACTTTCTTTCCACGCATCCCTCCCTTTTTCGACTTTATTCACAATTCAATAATTTTTTGAGACACCTAATTGAAATTTTTTATTTTCCACCATGAAATGTGATGTTATCGTTAGAGAATTTGATATATGGATATTTTTCGATATCTTATTGCTTAGGGTTAAGCTATTAAATTAGAGTTTTTATAAATGTTATTTCTTGATATAGGTCAATCGATTTGTTTTAAAACAAGAAATATGATTTTTTTATACTAAATTGAATTTATGGGTTAAAAAAGTTCTAATAAATTATGAAATTTATTAATTTTATTAATTTATATATATTTATTAATTAATTTACCTAAATTATATTATAAAATATAAAGTTTTATGGAAATCAACTAAAAAATTAAAAGTTCCGTCAACACGAAACTATTTAATGCACTTTTAAAAGTTTAAATCTGTCGCTAAAAGTTTAGTTGTGATAATGTATTGGTGGTGCCCTATTTTTTAACCACATATTATAAGAGAGTAAAGTGTACAAAAATTCGAAAACCAAGATTTCCTAGGTTATTTTGTGCATTTTTTAAAATTAAATAGGGGAGACCACCCAACAGTAGACAATAACAAACAGTAGATAATTTGAATTTTCTAACAAATGACTTTAAACTTTTAATTTAGCTTATTATAATAAGATTTTAGGAAAAAAATAGGGTAACCTTACAATGTTTTTTTGAAAGAATATAAATAATTACAGTGTAAAAAAGAAAAAAACAGTTCTTGAACGTGAAAAAAAATTAACCTGAAATGTATTTATAGTTTTCATGAGAAACACAAATTTTTTAAGGATCGTTAAAGAATGCTTATCAGGGAAATGTATTACCGCTAAAAAGCTGTTCCACAATTTATATTTTTAAAATAAGAAAGAGTTATCTACTGTTGGTAGTAGGTAATTTTGTAGTAAATTTTTATTGTAATATATAAATATACTTAAAATAAATGAGTTGTTAGCTTTATGTCCATTTTGCTGATTGTAATAATTAATTGAATAGATTAGCTTTATTTTAGTGTAAAACATTTTATAAATTACTTCCGCTTGAAATTATTACATCTGTTGGAAATTTTCACTATCTACTGTTGGGGGGGTCACCCCTACCTTAAATTTTTTTTTTTGTTATTACAAAAACTTTTCATAAGTAATTGAATTTAATTTAAGTAATGTTTTTTTATATACCTTTACATTTTATTAAATTTGATAAAAAGATTAATTATCTATACTAGAAAAAAGGCTTAAATGCCAAATACCAGATATACTTGTTTATTTTTTGATTTTAGAGAACCATGAAAATAAACAAAAATATAATCTTTTCGATATCGTAAAAAGTGAAGCTATGCAGTTCTACCTTTTAGGAATAGAACTTTATTAAAGCTGAAATATACTTCTCACGTTCATTCAAATAAAAAAAAATTATGAAAACAATGTTTTAATTTAAAAAAAATTGATTAATTTGTTAGAAAAAATAACTGCGTAAGGAACTATTTAAAAATGCCCCAAGCAAAGAGACAAATATAATATATTTACAACACAAGATTTAAGGAATGAAAAAAATATATGTACAAAGAGAATAAGTTAGTGTATAAAATAATTTATTTTGTAAAAAAAAGTAATTGTAATTTAAAATTTGGAATAAATTTAAATGCGAATTATCAAAATATACCTACTATAAAATAAAAAGTTTTAATATAATTAAAAAATTAACAATTTTTTTTAAGCTATTTTTAACTAATATAGCTACAAAACATTAATTCTATCGTATCTCAAAACAGCTGCGACGAATTAATTTTCTAAAAATATTTGTTTATATTTTTTACAAAACTGCATATGCGATATGTAGTAAAGATCCTAACCCAGTGGAAAATTGCCAAGGCTGCCGATTGGCAAAAGTCTAATTTTAAAAATCCAAAATGGCGGAACCAATATGGCAGACGATTTTTTAAAAATTCATTGAAATTGCTGGAAACTTGTTACTTGGAGGTTTTGGGGTCACTCATTACTAATCTAATGTCCGATTTTCGAAATTCAAAATGGAGGATCCAATATGGTAGACGAATTTTTAGAATTTTATTGAATTCCTTTGAAATATATTACTCGCGGATTTCTGGGATCTATATTGGATCCGCCATATTGAATCCGACATTTTGAATTTTGAAAATCGGACTTTTGATTCGTAATCAGCAACCATAAAAACATTAGATCCAATTTTATTTTTTGAAAGAAAATGATATTTGGAACATTGGTTCAATATTGGTCCAATATTTTATTCCGAGGCTTGGCATTGGTTTCTACACTCCCAGTCTTGTCCCAATATTGTCGAGAATATTGAACCAATATTGTTAACAAGGCTCCCAATATTGGCTCAATGTTCCGCCAATCGTATTTTTCCCATTGGGGAATTCTCTGAAAATAAACCCAGTGTTAAACCTCAAAAGTGTATTTATAAGAAACGTTCTCCACTTTTAAAGTGCTTTAGTTTTGAAAAAAAAACACAAAAGCTGTGCGAAAATTGCATTTATTGACTGAACAGACAAATACGAGTTACTTTTCCCTTTCAATCTGTAATTACAGGTCGAACAATACGCTGCAATTGTGAAGAGGAAAAATACTTCCGATAGATTTCTAAACTATTTTCAACTGGAAACTGTTCTGATTATTATGAATAATCAATGTTTTCATGCAAAAGAGTTTTTCAATTCCTCTTAAAGTCAGGAACAGTATTAAATTTTAAATAAACCGATAGCTCGAACTCATTTTCAATCTCTTACATTTTTCAGAAAGCTATACAGCTGCTTCGTGCTCATTTATATTTTGGAAGGTTTCATCTTTTACTTTTCGTCTCAATCAGATTTTTAACAATAAATAGTAACTTTTCAAAGCTTGTATTTCTCTTTTAAGGCGAGAATATCAATTTATCTGCAGGAAAATTGAACAAAATCATTTAGTGCATAAAATATGCACGAATATTCATTTATAAGTAAAAATTGAGAAGCATAAAAGGTGTCTATTAGTTTACCAAATTAAAATCGCCAGGGTTTTCCCGTTTTTAAAAAAAAATTCCAGATAATTTTAATTTAAAATAGCATATAGTTAAAGTGGAGGTTGGGCAATATTTTCACCACATCGGAAATTATTTCCTTAGTTCAAAGGTGCCAATTTCTTTTCAAGAATAATTTAGAATTTAAAATTAACATATGAAGTCAAAAATAAAAATAAAATAATATTTTAAACCAGCTAAGAACTTTTATTTCAGAAAAAATGAAAATTTTGGGAATTGAACTTCCCTACACAATTTTCAGTATTTTATTTCGCCAATCTGTTTTCTCACTTATTAAATAATTTTCCCGAATACAGCGGATGGATTTAAAAAAATGTTAAAAAAAAAAATTAATACTGGAAAGATAAAAAATGTTGTTATTTTTATTTTTGATAATAAAGCATAATTCTAGATTCAAAACTAAGCTAGAAAAAAATTGGCATCCTTGAGCAGCTGGTTTAAACTTTACTTTTCTCTCCTCTTAAGGATGTTAAACCTATTCACATAAACTCACACTAGAAAATGGCTTTTCACAAAAAACAAAAATATTATTTAAATTGATTTCACCCAATATTGAAAGAACCAGTTGTACATTTTTAAAAAAAATTAGGTTGAGACAACACGTGTTATTAAATAATAGTTAATTATTTTTTTGTGTTTTTTCTTTAAAATTTGTGAAAAATTATAATTTTTAACTTTTAACAAATAATAATAGTTAATTCTGATCTTCGATACATTCTCAACAGGTATGTTTTTTACATTTTGTTAAAATATTTTTTGTTTAAGGGGAGATTCGAAATTATTTTTTGTCTATTTTTGGTTAGTATAATTATCTAAAAAGAAGGGAAAAATAACATGAAGTAAAAAAAAACCTCGAAAATTTGTATTTTTTATTAGTTAACTAACTGTAGTATGTTACTTTTTAAATTTACAGTTTTTCTGGTGCACCGCTTGAAAGAAAAAAAGTTATTAACAATTTAAGTTGCAAAATTATGGTTAAAAAATTCAAAAGTCTGTCATTCGGTTATTTTTCAATAAATATTTTTTATCCTAGTTTACACGATAGCCAAAATGGTACAGGTTAAGAAACTATCTAATTTTTTTATTTCACATTAACCGTTGCAGAGAAAAAGTGAAAAAAACTTTTAGAGAGGACCACTTTCGGCAGCCTTTTTCTAAGACTCCATTAAAAAAAAAAAAATTAATTATTTTAAGAGTTGTATTTTATTGTAAAAAAATTTATGTAATAAATATTTTTTTAACTATAAAAAAAAATCTTTGAAGAAAAGCTTAAAGTCACTGGAATCTCCCCTTAAACGAGTTTTTCAATATTCCTGTGGAAAGAGTGATCAGATAGCAGGATAGCTCTGTCAACTAAATTATAAACAATATTACAAATTAGTTACGAACTACAGGCCTATAACTATACTTTGCGCAATTCCCAAAATATTTGAGAGTTTAGTGCTTGATGTTATTTATTCTCAAGCGTCTAACTTAATAATGAATAAACAACACGGCTTTGTTAAAGATAGGTCTGTGGAGACTAACTTGTGTATATTTTCTAACTTTATATTAAATAACCTTGAGAAAGGTCACCAGGTGGACGCAGTTTATACAGATTTCTCAAAAGCATTCGATAGGGTAAACCACTCTATTCTTGTGGCAAAGCTTCAGAAATTAGGTTTTTCGTTAGACTTACTTTCCTGGATTATCTCCTATTTTTCAAACAGAGCATTGTCAGTCTGAGTCGGTTATGATTATTCTAATATATTTTATGCTACGTCGGGTGTACCCCAAGATTCCAACCTCGGCTCTCTATTATTTATACTATTTATTAATGATATTCATAAAATATTTAAATACTGTTTTTTTCTGTTTTTTTGCAGATGATTTGAAAATTTATAAAATTATTAATTCATACCAAGATCTTTTAGACCTTCAATCAAATATTGATAGACTAAACTCTTGGTCAATTTCCAACAATTTATTACTAAATATAGACAAATGCTCAGTAATTTCTTTCACTCGTTCAAACTCAGCCTTATCTTTTAACTACTCGATTGGCAATGTTATTTTAAAAAGAGTGGTTAATGTACGCGACCTTGGAGTTACACTTGTAGCCAATTTTGATTTTAATGAACATATTTCTTTGGTTGTGCCTAAATCACTTAGAACACTCTGCTTTGTCACAAGGAATGCTTCCATTTTTAGAAACATTGTTGCCATAAAGTCTTTACATTTATCTCTGGTTAGACCAGTGTTACTGTCTGCGTCTGTCATTTGGCACCCTTATTATGACGTCACCCTCCTTCGACTTGAATGTGTTTAAAAGAGGTTCTTGCGCTTTGCAGTCTGGAGAACGGGTATGGTTCACGACAGATTAAACCACGACTACCGTGAATTAAGATCTGTTTTTAACATTCATGAAGTATCTCTGAGACTTTTGTACTCAGACTCAATTTTTTTGTACAGAATAGTAAACGGTATTATTATCTGTCCTAAACTGCTTGCTCTTATTAAATTTGCGGTACCTATAATGTCTCTCAGACAAGATCCAGAAAAAGAGTTTACAAATGCTTTAAAAGAGTTCCTCCATTTAAACTAGATTTACATAAAACCGTATATGGTGGTAATTCGCCTATAAACAGAATCTGCTGTGAAGCTAATGCGTTACATGATAAATTAGATTTTTTTGTTCCAACGCTTAGCAAATTTATTGATGCTTTAAAGTTAGCAATTTTTAGCGAACACAATGTAAATTAGCGTCTCAACCTAATGTCATATTCTTTATCATAAAATATTTCTTTTCTTTTCCTTTCTTATTTAGCTTTAGTTTTTTCTATTGTTAAGTACTTTTGTACCAAAGGGCTTTCAGCCCGTAAACATGTAAATAAATAAATAAATATTAATCTTTTGTTGTATAGGATGATTTGAAAAGTGATTGATGAGTCTTCCTGAAGAATTGGGTTTTTGATGCCAGTTATTATTTATTTTATTGTTTTTTATTTTTAATGTAACATCCAGCAATCTCTAGATCAATATCTAGATTGATAAACAAATTAATTTGCTGGAAGTAAGTGAATAAATTGTAAATGTTTATTAAATGAATTAAATATGTCAATGATCAGATCAACATGGTCTTTATGTATGCTTAAAATTATGTCATCTACATATCTGTGATAAAATAGTGGAGAGCAATTATATTTTGCTTTTAGTGTTTGTAAACAATCACTTTCCTGATCATCCATAACAATATTGACGAAAATTGGTGATATGGGTGAGCCCATAGGAGTACCATCAATCTGTTAGTAATGTTTGTCATTGAACACAAAAAACGTATTTTCAAAAAGAAAAGTTGAGCATTTCACAATATCAGCAAACGGAATTTTACAATTCATAATAAAGTTTACTCTACGTTCCAGACTTCTTATGACTAAGTTTAAGGGAACATTTGTAAAAAGCGAAGTAACGTCGAGGGACATTATTATATATAATTGTCAGAAATAGTAAAACTATCCAATTTTTTAATAAGTTCAAAACTGTTATTTACATGTGATTTTGGTAGTTAACAGATTTATATAAGCAAACCGTAGTATTTCCCTTGTCAGAATTAGTAAAAATTATGTCCGGATTTTGCTTTAAAAAAATTTATTGTTTACAAAAACAAAACCTGGTCGAGTTTCTATTACAATGATTTGTATTTTCAAGTTCACGCGAAGTCATAAAAGTGAAAGGGCCCGCATGTGTCGAAGAGGACTTCTGTTTTTCGAGCGATTCCATTTCGAATATCTAATTTAATTAACAAAATATCAGATACAATATTTGTCAATATACGCTGTTCTCACGTGAATAATTTAAATTTAATAAACTTACGGATGTAATACTGAAAATTTAGAGGCAGTCATTTTTTTTTTCGAATACCAGAGATTTTTTTCAACCTATTATAAACACATTCGTAACCATTAAATTTCTTTAAGGAGTGTAGCGAATGTGACAGGAACTAGATTGATTTTCCTCGCGACATGAGCTGCACATGAAGCTTTAGTGACAAGAAAAATGAAGTATCGAGGGGAGTTTTTCCACTAAACTACTGACAATATTCCGTGTCTGTAATCGAATATCGAAGCTCATATTTGCAGTCTGCTTGCAACAGCAGAGCGGAATTTCCAACTCCCCAGGTAAAGTATTCACTCTTGAGTATAAATATGGGCAAATATGCACAATACAGGCACACAAGTGTGCAAAACTATGGACACACGTGTGTGTGTTAATGTACACTAAAGTTAAGCGAAGGTCTCTCAAAGTAAAGCGTTTCCCAGATCGACGACGCGTAAGGGTGCAAACGGGATAACACGCTCTAACAAAATCTTATAAAGAACGCATCATACATTTTTCCTTCTTTCTATTTTCCTCCAGAGAGAAAATTTCAATACGTTACTGCTTTTATGCAACCTTCGATAAGGCTCCTGCGAACTCAATTTAATTTTCCAAGCGATCGAAATTGGAAAGAACGGATTCAGATTGCGTGGAAATCTCTTCGGGGTTTAGATTTCTCGGGAAAAATTATGCTTTATGTGTTTCTGGGTTTATGAAAATTTTATTGGAAAAAAAATTGTTCTTTCAGTCTTCCATTCGATTTATATCAATAAGAAATAACATTTTTGTGAAACAAGAGAAACTCATCTCTGGGTGGAAAAAAAAGTCTAGGCTTTTAGTGATTATAAAGAGAATAAACTGAAGAGCATTTTTATTTTATATCGTACAAGTCGAATAAGTTGGCGGTGATAGCAACTAACTGGTAACTGTTTTCGAAAAGTTTTATAAAAATATATAAAATATAAACTTAGATGAAAATTATCATCTGTGGCATACTTTCAAACTCATTTATTAGATTTTAATTTATTTTCTTTTTTTTTAATTTTTGAGTCAATTTATAATTAATTTAATTAGGCTTAGATTCTATCTTGAAAACTTTACGAGAAGAGTCAGGTTATTTCTTCACATTCAATAAAAAAGTTTTAGATCTGCAACTTAACTTTGAAAATTAACCTTTATGTTAATCACAACTAAATATGCTATCTAAAGGTTTTTTGGATCGACGATTACGAATCTGATATTAATTTTTAAAAATCAAAAATGGCGGATCCAATATGGCGCACGTAATATTTAAAATTTAATCAGATTCGTTTGAAACTATTCAATTTCTGTTATGAAAAGACGAATGTTATCTGTTTTTTTATTTACACTGAAAAAAATATGTTTGTCAAAATCAACTATTTGTCTATAGTTGAAGCCATTTTAGTTAAAATGACAAGGATTCCAAGTTAAGCTTGCAATCGAAGCAAAGTTAGTTCTAATACACATCAAACTTGTTTGTTTGTAATTCTTAAAAACGGGGGGAAAAATTGTCAATCAGCTAAAAATTTACAGTTTTCTATAGTGCAAATGAGTAAAGTTGTATTACATAATCTTAAAATAATACAAAAGTATACATTAAACTTTTAATAATGTTTTTTGAAAATGTCAAATCAACATAACCTTCAAATATATGACGGCCACAACTAAGTCATTTACCGTAACCACTAATGTTTTAGAGATAGAAAATATTAATATTTTATGAAATAATAGACTTTCTGAGTAATAAAAACAGTCGGTCCCACAATTTCTGATGTTCAATATAATATAATTTCTAATTTCTTAGACTGAAAATTATCCTTGTATTTTAACTAGGCTTCCCTAGTTGGCGCCTTAACTAACAAGGAAAACTGGTTGATTCCTTGTGTACGAGTGCAAGGGATTTTTTTCAGTGTATTAATATACCTTCATTTAGTAATTAACTTCCAAAACAATTAATAGAGATTAAAATTTATATATTATAAATTACTTATTGCAAAATTTAGGATTCAAGCATTTTTATTTGTTTATTAATTTTTAACTATGATAAAACTACAAATTAAAAACTTCATTTTATATATACAGATTCCTGAAGAAGATTATGTTGAAACTGAAGAAAGCAGTGATCAATAGATGATAATCTAAAATACAAATAAAATTTTTTACGATTCTATAAATATAATACGATTGTTAAAATGTGTGCAATTACAATATTTTTTTCAGTGTGTAAAAAAAATATTAGAACATTGTCTTCACTAATTAGATCTAGGGTTATATTCAATTTTAAAAAATAGTTATTGAGATTAATCTATAAATTTTAATATTTAAAGAAACAAAAGTTTATATTGTAAAATAAGAAATATCTGCTTTGTCGTGATTCAAAAATATGAAAAACAATTCTTTCCAAGAGTGCTTATACTCAGTAATTTTCAGTAAAAAATATCAATTATTATTTATTTAAATTTCTACATCATTATTTGTAATATAATCATTCAAATAATATTTATGTAATATAATTATTTGTAATCTAAAAATATTTTTTTTCTTTTTTCTATACTCATCTTCGACTTAATTTATACATTTTGATACGTTTTAGCTATTACTCAATATAAGCCCAGAAGGTTCACTTTTTCTAAAATTTAAATTGAATATCATACGACGGTCAATTTAATCCAAAGTTCTTTCTGTGTAATTATAAAAAAGTGTACAAGAAGCCACGTCTTGATAAGCATGCATTATTTCTGTAACATTTGCGTGAACGATAAATTTGTTTATAATTCTTGAGAGGTTGTTAGCTTTTCACGCAAGTCGGTAAGTCGCTTTATGTTTATTTTTATTTTTGTATGATCGTTACCGTTTTAACTCAACTCTAAAAGAAAAATACTTCTTAGTAAAACACGCATATTTAATTGTACAATTTAAAAGTATTCATTTTATTGATTTGGTGTAATATTTAGCTCATTTTTTAGAATTTTTTTTTTGGTGGTAACTGTAACAGTGTCATAAAATAAAATAAATATGTTATTAAATAAATTTCATAAGCTTTTGACAATAAGAATTAAATCCGAGCGTGATGATTTTATCTAAGAACTCAAAAATACTGTATTTATGGACTTGACAAGGTTAACCCCATTGGACTTTATGTAAATTAAATTGCAAATATCAAGAAAGCGAGGTGGTAAACATTATTTAAACTGTGCAGAAGTACCTAAAATTAATCCAAGTTTAATATTAGTCGCGGTACATTCTTTCTTTAAATATTGTCCACTCAATTCGATATTTAGATTAAAATGGGTTGCATAAAATATTAGCCAGGTTTTTTCTGTGAACGCACTATTTGCGAACGTGATGACGTTACATGAGAATAACAACTCTGATAATTGAAAAATAGCTAACTACGATAATTGGAAAATAAATTTGAAACAAATTGTTCAGCTATAATTCATTTTTTATTCTTCTTTTACGCCAATCATAAGAATTGCATTCTATAATTGAAAAATGTAGTTTGGAATATTTGATTATTAAAGTTAAATGAAAAAAGTGATAATTGGTTACAAGAGAAATAATTGACTCCATGAATTCCATTATTTAATAACCGAAAAAATGAAGCTCAATTATACAGTTTGTAAAACAATAACGTTGATACATACAGCAACGATTTTTATTTTAAATTTTTATTACTAGAAACGTACACTGAGAAAATAAGCCTCTAGCCAATTTCTAGATTAAGGGACTCTGAACAAAACACACAAGATACCGGCGATCACAACCAAACTTCAAGGTTAACAGTAGCATTTAATCTGCTAATAATAAACAAAGAGCTTTGCAGGTGCTATATCGACAACCTCTCTCTGCTAAATTTAATCAAAAATTGGTTATATTTAGTCAACTTATTTTCTCAGTGTATAAATGTCAGTTTTATGCGAGTTTCAATATTTAGTTTTTAATATTCAATATTTATTTACAATTTATTTTTTAAGAAAAACAATAACATTATGGTATTCAACATTCAGAGGATTTTGTCACGAAACTTGGTAGAGTTACTTAAAATATCATTAGGAAGGTGTCTCTAATTCGAGTTTGTTTGATTTTTGACTCAAAATTAATTTTTAAAAAATTTTCCAAAATTCAAACAAATTTAGAACAAGGAGATCCATTTATAATTATATACCATTTATCATGATATTTTAAGTAATTCTACTAAGTTTCGTGACAAAATATTTAATATGTACCTAATGGTAATAATTTTTGTTGCTCCGGAATTCGCTCGCCAAGGTTCTTGAAATCGTTGAGTTAAGTCTAGTTTCTGAAAATTAAATACATCTTTTCCTACTGGCTGACAATTTTTTAGTTAAATACTATTTGATAACAAATAATAATATATTCTAAAATAAAGAAATACAATAATTTACAAGAATTAAATGAAAAAATTTCGTTCATAATCATAAAATTGATTTAACATAATTTTATAAACTTCAATTCTGAACTATATTTATTACAGTTTCCAACGTAGACTGAGTTAAATAAAATAATAAAACGATTCGAGGCTATTTCACATACTTTCGAGAATTCATATTTCTAGTTTCCTGTCTAATCTACGTTGCTAGTAAATTAAGTTGACCATCTCATGTTTCCACGAAGACTAAGTAATATATTGACTATGCTGGTTTCACTCTCAACTCCCATATAAAAATTCCTTCCAATGGAAGAATTGCGTCTTAGTCATGGTGAGTTTAAAAAGAAGAACCTGTATAAACTCCCACCATGACTTTTTCAAGAAATCCAGACAACTTTAGCTGCCACGGGCGAATCCGTAGACGACGAAAGATTTCGACTTCCGTTCTCCACTCCAGAAAGGTAAACCTTTACTGGAGGGAGAACGTCTGGACCACTCTTCACCTCAAAGGTTCCGGATGTTACACCTGAGTTCTGAGGGAGGTGCTCCACTCGGCCCTCAGGCGCCCTCGCAGCCTTGCATAGCTTTATCCTCTAGTTTACTCAGTGTCAAAAGAGAGGTGGTGGGGGAACCCACACACACTCCCATTGACCAGCATCATCTCACAGGTGAACCTGAGAGGCGATCGCCTTTGGTTGAGCAGCCTAGTACAAGACCGAGGTAAACCTCGAGTCTTGTCAGCCAGGAGACTGAGTATTTCACGTGCGAGTACTAAGTTATATACCCAGTCTAGTCACTGGGATGTGGAAGGGGTCGAGAGCGCGGCGAGGAGTAGTTGTAACCCCCACTTTCCACGAGCCAAAGCGGCTACTATAGTAATGGTGGGAGCGTACGATTGTCAACAATCGTCACGAGTTCTTGGTGGCAGCTCACTCTCTGCTATGTGTCAACTAGGGCCTGATATGGTCTTGAAATTCAGTTCCCTTTTGGCCTTCTTATAGTCTATGTCAAGCTAGTCTTCAACTGCGTTTTTGGACGGACTTTTATGAGTACTCCAATTAATGTTTATAACGGACGAACAAATGTAACGTATTCCAAATTTGTAATAAGAATAGACTTCTTCGCTAACCATAAAAGTGCTGTGAATTTTTGTGAAATATTATGAAGCGGAATCGATCTGAAATCGTTTGAATAAATAAAAAATTAAAAATTAAGACTATTGAGAATAAGAATTTGTATGACATCAGTCGTGTGAATGAACGAGTGTTAATTAATAGACGGAGAATTCGGGGGAAAGAAGGGCGTAGGGTGGGATTCGATTATCCATAAAAGTAAATTTCGGGAAATCGATCGGCCTTATCGCTCGTGAAACTGAAGAGTGAACCCGCGCCATCCTTAAGTCTACCGCCGGAGAACTTGAGGTAATTAATTATAAAAAGCAAAATAATAAGTTTTAAATGACATCAGGTGAATTTTAAGCATGGTCTTTAATTTTATATTGTTGATTCATTTAAGTGTGGCGTAAAAAAGTTGATGTGAACACACGGGAATCACGGATAGCATCCAAGGGCCAAGCCGATCGATTTCCGGAAACTCATACTCTATGAATGATTATTGGATCTATAGGGAAGAAACTTCGCTTTTTTGATCAATATTCTAATTGATTCCCGAAAAAATTTGAAAAGGTTTCGGAAATTGTTCATCAGAAATCATCCGCTTCCGGTCCACTACGTGTTGTCCAGTTTTGAAAAAGAGCGATAAGTCTTTATTTATATTTTATTTTATTGTAAAATTTATCTCTTGAAACTGTGTGAGTGTTGTGTGATTGGAATATTTTTGAATGCCTGTAACGATTTTATCAATTGTTGTATAAAGATTTTTTTTATTAACTTAAATGTAAAGGGATCCCTATTTTTAACTGATTGAATACTTAAACCAAAGGAGAATAATGTTGTTTTTGTAAAACTCTAAAAATTGATAATTGATCATAATAAATTTGTCAGGTAAAATTATAAATTATTTTTGTTATTTTAATTATAGGCCATTGTTTGAATTAAGTTGATTTCATATTATATTAACATTTCATTTATTCGTGGATATGATCTTTATTTTTAACCAAAAAATCACATATTACAATTAAACACTTCTAACACAATGATTTGAAGTGTGAGAATTGTATGCATTCGGCATATGGAATGGTGAATTCCGAGAATGCAAAATTGGAAGTGTCAAAAAAATCCCTTTGAAGGGAATGCGGAAAGTAAAATTGTTAGAGGCGGAATCCCACAACTGGAATAGGAGGATTCCCGATGGTACACACACTAATAAACGGGAGTCTTGAATTAAGTATAAGTATGTTAAAGAAACATGGAAGGTATAAAATTATTCGATCCGGGGTGCGATTGACAAATCGGTAAGATTCGCTAATGTGGAATGAGAAATGGTGGAGTCGAGGATGTTAGTCAGTGGAATCGGGGATAATCAATTGTAAATTTTGAAGAGGCAACATTTGAAGTTTAAAAATTTATTATTATTATTATTATTATTATTATTATATTAGCAAAATCGCAATGGCGAAATGAGAGAAGGTGGATTTCAAGATACGGGACGGTGATGTCTGGGATGTAGGCTGCTGGAATCCAGGATGGGAGCAGTAGAACCCAATATAATTATGGAATGTTGAATTCGGGACAAAAGAAATTTGGAGTGTCCTAATCAGAGTCAAGGGGGTATAGAATTTAAAATTATTGGATCTGGGGTCTGAGAGATGAAATAATAAGATTTGAAATTATGAAATGAGAAATGTTGTAATCCTAGACAGGGAATAAAGCCATCCGGAATGTGAAAATGTGGATATCGGCAATGCCATTTTTTATTTCCAATAAACGATCCAAAAATATATCGGAAAAGAATTTGTAATATTGGAGTCCCGTTCTTGGAATACTGTAAAAGGTGAAATTATTGGAAGCTATGAAAAGTGCTGATGGCGATCAATTTGGAGAGTTCGGCCAAGGCGGTTGTTGATCTTAAGATGCTGAACCTGCCGGAAACACCCGAATTCCTAATAGAATGATTAACCTAGGCTCTCTTGGGTTAACTACTACATGAAGGGAAAATCCTCTCGAAATTATGATGGAGGCACTCCTGCATCAGGCTGAAGAGAATGGGTGTTCGGACATGCCCTTTGGTGTGCTCTTCATGGAGTTTACCGTAATCCTGATGCAGCTAGCTTCATAAAGAGGTTCCCGTCTTCGAACCTTGATTAAGACGACGAGGATGAAGTCACTCGATTAGTAACGTGTTCACCAGGTCTATGAAATACATAGACATTACAAGGCATTTGACCCATCCCGGCGACCAAACGCAATGAATTCGGCAAACGTTAAGATTGCTGTTCCATGGGTCACCTAAACAGCATCCTTCCAATAGAACAGGGTTAAAGAAATTATTAAGTCGCGCAGCGATTTTTGAAATACCGGTAACAGTATCGCGTCCGGACTATTAAATAACCTCAAAAATCTAGGTAGAGACCACGTTGCCTTGAAGAGAATTCGTCCTGGTCGCGACGATCCGAAAAGCTCGGTTTTATCCCGTCTCGCATTATCGTTTTTTTATATTTTTGAACAAATTACGTTTTGTTTTTCTGCTTTGATTTATTATTATTATTGTCAATACGTCCATTTATTACAGCTTTTTATAATTTTACAAATTCAAAGTTTAGTTTCTTTTCTTTTACGACGAATTGTTTAATTTGAGTTTATTGTTCTTACGTTACTGCTCGCATTTATAATCCGGGATCAGTATTATAAGATTCTTGTATCCGGAACCCAGAAAGTTGAAATCCGGAACATATTGTCCAAGAAAAATTCCACAATTGATCCACGGGAAGTGTTTAAATTAGATAAGTACGGATCAACCGAGAATAAAGAAGATTGACCTGAATAATCTAAAAATGAATTTAAATAGAAGATTTTTAGTAGAGATAAAAATACATGGACAAATTTAGACATAAATAAAATAAATAGACGAAGTTTGTATAGGATTGAATAGTTTTTTTTATCCAAGGCAGTAAAGGGTACAAGAAGAAGAAAATTTCAATTAATTTTTAATTTTTATTGTTTTGAATAAAAAAAAATTAAATTTAAAATAAACCATAAATAAAAGTGTAGTACAAACGTCACACGGAGAGTTGTATTTCCCAAAATTCCACAAGATAGGTGTCTTAGATTAACGTATCACTGTCATCTTTACAACCAAGACTGTTCCGTTTATCTAGCAATTCGTGTGTTTGTTCGTCAAACTCATCCCAGACATCGGTGAGTTTCTATTGAAGTGCGTTTCAGCAGAGTAGACTCACGTCCCTTTTCTCCCTTTAAGCTTCATACATATGAAACGAAATTCCGGTGTCTCCATGAAAACTATTCTGTTTCCTGCCGTTAGAGTCAGGGAAAACTTTCCATCTGGAAATTTTCTCGACAGTAAGTGATTTAAAAACGAAAAGTAAAAAGCTCATATTTTGACTTTAAAAATCTACAAAGAAAAAAAGTAATTTAAATAAATTTAGCATTTCTTTGAAAACCATAAGTATAGTTTATGAAACTTTAATTCTTTTTTTGATGGAGCCTTTAGATTATTTTTACAAGAGAATTTTCATTCGAGACGTCAGACGAATCTTTAATATAAATTATTTCATTTTTCGCGGGTGCCAGATCGTAATTGATCACTTTATAAACAGAATAATTTAAATGAAATTAAAAAATTTTTAATTTAAACGTCAAAAATTAGTTTTGGCTACTCAGTTCTAACCAACGGTAGAGAGGACGGTTCGTAATTACTTAAGCAAACTTATATATAATTTTTAGTAGTAATGATAAATAAATTAATCAAAAAATTTAATTAATCATTTGTGACAATGTATATCGTCAACATATATTTTTAGTTGCCTTCCCTTAGGAATCTTTTATTTTATTATTATTTAAATTAAATGGCGAGGAAATAAGTAGAATTCGAATATACGGGCCTGAGGGCCGAGTATTGATTTTCGCTCTGGCATCTGAATATTTTGTCTTTCTTCCGATCAGCGGTTTCTGATAGTTTTCCTTCGTTGATTAGCAAGTTGAGATTGGCGTAGGTCAAGTTTACGAAGGAAAGCGGAGGTCAGCGGAAACGTCCGAATCTTTCTTACAGGTTACGTCTTCCCATTGGTCCGACTGCGAGGGTGAGAGTTATCCGTGATGGCTGTGTGAGGGAGACGAGACGAGGAACAAGAACGTTTGGAGGGAGAGAGTCGCGAGGGAAAAATCAGTATACCGGTCGATTTCTGCCATGTGCTCGTTCATTATTGTTTTTGCCGCTACCGAAACTACTGAAAAGGACGTGAGACAGTCTCCGCGATAAGTGGTTGTAAAATCAGAGAGTAATCGAATAGTTTATTTTTCTTAATAAAGTTTATTTAAAATACCGGTTATTGGCATAACTTTTCTGACGAAGTCCCAGGAGCCCACTGTGTAGTTTTGGTTCATTTTGTTGGTTTGTGGTCTGTGCTACTGAGCGCGGTGAGTAATTATTTTAAATTTGCCACGAGTTGTGTTCGTCTCGACGTTGGTTTTGCGGCGTTTTTGATTCAGCAAGGCCTCCCTTTGGTTTTCTCTTTTTATCGGTGTTTGTATCAGCACGGAGAGGTTCCGGTATTAAAAAAAATTGAATATAGAGTCAAAACAAATCGGTTTGGTTAATCGATTAATCTCTTTATTTTACATTAAAAAGGAAAAATTTAATTAATTTTCATCAATGAGGGTCAGAATCACAATTTTTAGAAAATAATTGTAATAAGAGCAAACAAAATTATCTAGAACAAATGCAATAGAGACGCTGTTAACAAATTTAATTAAAAATGGTGGATATTTAACAAAATCCAAATCAAAGTTTTCGACGAAATTACAATATGTCAAATTGAATTTGAAATTGAAAAAAACTCTTACCAAACAGGAAATCCAAAAGTAAAAATAAACCAATTTTTTACAATTTAATTCACAATATTTAAATCTAATAATTAATTCAATAATACTTTTTTTTCTATATAATGATCTTCCTTCTGTGGCTGCTACAAAAAAGTAATTCTTCTTTTATTTTTCTTTGCAACTTCAACTCGTATTTAGTGCTTCTCTTTTGTTTTTGTTATCAACAAACTTAGTTTCTGGCTGTTGATAGGATATTTAAGGATCGTACAGTTTAAATTGGATATTACCAATTTAAATTTTAAAATTCTCAAATAATATAAATCTTACGTAAAAAGTTTTATTGGCCCTGAAAAGGGTTCATTGTTTAGAAGAGAATTGAAATCTAGATTGATTACTACGAGTCCCTATTTACCTTCATTAACGCGTCCCGAAATTTTTAAAAACTTTTTCGACAGTGACGAGACTACATTCACGACGGATGACACAAGACTAAACTGTTTTCGAGAAGGGTAGCTGTTGTCCATTCGAGTAGGGGTTAGTAATTGCTGATTGGCCGAAGTTGAACCAATTAATTTTTTTGCTCACTGTGATACATTCTGAATAGTTCGACTTTAGTGCATCGATCGCGCACCGGCCAATCAGCAATTACTAACTCTTCCTCGAACGGACAAGAGCTACATTTCCCGGCAACTGTTCAGTCTTGTGTCATCCGTCGTGAGTGTTACGTCGTTGCTGCCGAAAAGGTTTTAACATGTCGGGATGCGTTAATAAAGGCAAATGAAGACTCGTAGTATTCAATCTGGACTTCAATTCTCCTCCAAACAATCGGCCCCTATAATACAAAATTTCTCTTGTTGACTCAGAAAACAGCAACGCAATTTACATAAAAAAAAAGTTAACAATAATTAATTATTAAAGTTTAAAAATAACGCAAAATTAATCAGTCTCGGAATATCCTTCGCAACCTCTGATAAAACAAATAAATTTTGGAAATAAAGAAAGTGAATTATAATTTTAAAAGAAATATTTAATCAATGACTGAAAATTGTAATTATGAATTTTATAACGCAGAAGAATTGTTTTACTTTATTTCATCATTAACTGCAATAAACAATAAATGTTATAAAATTTAATAAACAAAATGTAATCTTCGATGTCGTTATAATAAAAAAGGGAGAAAATATGGGGTTATATTTAATTTTGTTACCTAATCTTCACGATTATGAGTTCTCCCTTGTCAGCTTTAAATTTTCCGCTATCTCTGTCATTATATTGGTTCATTTGATAATTTAGTGCTAGTTTGAAGGAGTCCCTGGGGAGGTGTGAAATTCTGATAGTCGACAGGGACTTTAGTTGGTTAAGAGACGAAACTTCAATGTATATGTAAGAGGTGCGGTTTCTGTTTGCATCGAGTTGCTATCAAGGACTGTCGCCGTCAATTCAATACTAGTGACATTCATATAGATATAACGCATTTAAATAAAGTGTTATTACTCGTAACTTCTGCAGACTACAAGATCAAAGAGTTTCTGGATATAGAATGTCTTACTTACACAAAGTCCTCATGCCTTCCAACTAAATCCATTAAGACCGTCAAAACTTAACGTCTTTATAATTGATTCGTGATGTATTATTTATTTTAACAATATAATAAAATAATTATCACATTAAGATAAAAGAAACTTAAAAGATTAAAAATACTTCTTTTTAAATTTTATTTATTTTCCGTTTGCAAATAAAAAGAAATTCAATCGAAAAGCAAGATTTAGTTATTGATTAATTTCATAATTATTTTAAACTTTCAAGTTTCAACTTACTGATTTTTTCTGTCAGCCGACCTGTTTAAAAAGCACGTTAAATTAAGTGCTTTTTAAGTAGAAATTACTTTATTGAATCATCAAATAGAAATTGAATAGGAAGCTTAAAATGATTGACCTGATGCCAGAGATAATTTGACTGCAGCGATTAATCACTTTTGACTGATTTATGGGTCGCCGATTTCAGTGGAGTTTCAAACTGTGAATTTAGATATTGCGATCCATTTATTTTAACCAACTCAAATTTAGTAATTAATGTATCATATGAAACTATCCTTTGTGAACGTTGAAAAGTTCTAGACTAATGTGATGAATTATATTCAATCGCAGGAAAGAAAAATGATTCACTGTAAAAACAAGGTGTCTTATGGATGTCTTATTTTAAGACATAAGACATTTAGAAAGCGTTTTACAGTTATTTCAAGTTTCTTCATTGGCTTAAATTTTAAAAAACGCTCTCTTATGAGAGTATAACCATTTATTAAGAATACTGTCGATCAATATATAAATAAATAGGATCGGAAGTCTTACAAATGTTTCAAGCGAGAATAAATTGTGAAAATCTGCAACCAGTGATTACCTCCAAAATTAGGAGTGGCAAAATAATTTAGTTCGCAGTTGGGTAAAAATTTCTGAAGTGGCTCCTTAATTTGCAAACATGTATTGAAATTTGAAATTAATGTCCTTTTCCTATATACTTCAGTTTACTTATCAAATAACGCAATAAGCAGATTCGAAAAAATCTAACGCTCAATAACAAGCAGGTCGTGGATTATTATTCATGGTTGTGCGACAGACATTAGAGGAACCCTGATTGAGCGAATAGTTCGGCAGTTGATTGAAACATTCAGCTAGTGACATGATGCAACTTGACTGTCGTTCACTTCACGTTTCTAGTACTCTTGTAACATTGGAAGTCGCTTCCAATCCTCACGAGTACCTGGCAGTACTTCCTACGATAACTTCAAACCGGAACTAGAACGCTGCTACTTGTTCATTGCTAATAGATATTCATCAAGGATTTTGAATCGTTAGATTCGATCAAAATGAAAGTTAATTATTAATTATAATTATAAATGTTTAAATTATTATTTTACTTTCATTCTTTAAATTAAAACTGAATAAATTAAATTTTAAATTTTACCTGAACTTTTAATTTAATCACGTTCACGAATAGCACTTTCTCGTTAATTTTACTTTAATTTATTATTAGCAAGTAGTTTTATATTTACTTAATGAAATGCTGTCACAGAAACGTTTAAATTTAAAATAGACTGAGCTTCGTCAAATTCAGGCAGCAAATCCCCATTCGCCCCACCAAGTACCAATCTCGAAACATTCATCGAATATACCCGATCAATATACCTCTTCGGGTTAGTCAGACAATATATTAGAATTTTTATAAATTTCCGTAGGTAGATTCACTACATATCTTAAATTTTTTTCGCTAATGTTATACGTACGAAGATGATCATGAAGTGTAGCTTCTTCCTCGTTTCATAGAGTTGCTAAAAATCGTGGAACGATTGCACGCCTCGTGCACTTCTTCCAGTATGAAATAAATTTTACGAACAGAATTAATTTGAGCATTGATATAACATAAACATAATTTATTCAAGAACTCTTATGAATTTAAAATGATGTGATGGATTGAAGATTAAGAATAGTTAAGAGAACCAACCCGTTCAAGAGATCGTTTGTAAGTGATTTTAAAATCTGAAGATTCACTGGTTGGATGCACATCAAAATTTGTCAATCCAGCAAAACGGAAAAACTAAGTTGGGTGAAAATTACCTGAGACTCGATGACGTTGATCGATACATAACATAACTCTATATCCGACGGTACACTGAACAAAATTTCCAAGCTCACCTAGTAACGATAGGAGTCCATTAAAAAATCCTTGTTGAATTAATCAGAATTCTTAGTTTCTATAGCTAGGAATGTGTCAAAATAACCATGATTCCTAATTAAAGTGACTCAGATTCCTGATGGCTCCTCTCGTAACTAGGAATGTAGTCAAATAAGTTAGAAATTTTTTTCGGTGTAGTAAGACTGATCTAAATAAAAAAAACAGTGTTGAACAATCCAACTCGGATATATGTCCAGCAATCCGTTTTTCACTTCAACCACAAAGTCAGGAAGTACTCTGAATGACTTTAAACTTGATCTCTAAGGTCCATTATCTTCGCTTGCTGATTTAATAAGAATGATTCAAATTGATATTAATTATTGTAATATTATGAATTTATTTTCATAATATTATGAATTTATCACTCAGTTAATAATTATTGAAAAGATATTATCGATTTCACTGAGTCAAATAAAACGAAAAAATCTTCACTTTTTTAACGTTTCAACAGCTATGCTGCCCTCATCAGAAACGTAAAAAATTAACAATAAATAAATTAAATATAAAGACGATGACAAATTTTTGACAACAAGTGTCTCGTCCGTTTACTAAAATTAAACTGACTTTAATTTTAGTAGTCAGTTAGTTAGTCAGTTTAATTTTAGTAAACGGACGAGACACTTGTTGTCAAAAATTTGTCATCGTCTTTATATTTAATTTATTTATTGTTAATTTTTTACGTTTCTGATGAGGGCAGCATAGCTGTTGAAACGTTAAAAAAGTGAAGATTTTTTCGTTTTATTTGACTCAGTGAAATCGATAATATCTTTTCAATATGATATTAATTATGTTGTACAATGGGCACGCGAAAATGGACTAGTACTAAACTCAAATAAGACTCAGGCTATGGTGATTTCTGCAAATAATAATCCTTCAGCTGATTTTTTGTCAAGTTTTTCCTAACTTTTTGTAGAGGGAATTCCCATTGCTTTTAGTGAAAAGGTGAAGGATCATGGTTTAACACTGGATCATAGATTATTATGGAAAAAGCATGTTTTCACAATGTCACGTAAAACAATTATGATATTGCAACAATTGAATCGAAACAAGGATTCGCTTTCAATATCTACATGATTATTATTAGGTAAATCACTCATTCTTCCTTTTTTCGATTACTGTTGCCCTGTTTATAACGATATTAGCGATAATTTAAATGAAAAATCGAAAGATCCTTAAATTCATGTATCCGGTTTGTTTATAACATATCTAAGACTGAACATATTGCACAATACAGAAGAAAATCTGGACTACTGAACGTTGCAGCAAAAAGGCAATTTTTTATGGGAAATCTACTTCATTCTATATTTTATAACAAAATTTCCACTTTATCTATAAAATTTCTTCGAGCATAATATACTATTAAAAATACCCGTACATCGAACTTGTAAAATGCAAAGGTCTTTCATTGTTAGAGGTTCGAGACTGTGGAATAAATTGCCGAATATGATTAGAGACTCATCAAAGCAATTTATATTTAAGAAATTATTTTTCGACATTTTATTTAAAAACAACTAGAATTTATTTGATATAACCTATTGGTAGATTTGTTATTTCTGGAACTTACAATTTTCTGTAACTTAAAGATACAACATCAAACAACATACGAAAGAGCATCATGTAAAATAACTATAAATTGATTGGCTGTACTTTTGGTTAATATTCACACATAATTAAAATTTAGTTTATTATATATATAGTTTATCATATTTATTGAAAGCATATGTATTTTTTTAAAATATGTTTAAACTCAGTATTAAAATATATTAATCGACTATTTGTAACGATTTCTTTTTTTAATCATACATTTTAAATCGAAACATTAGAAAATAAATATTAAAACAAATGATTATTTCAGCAAAAGCCTTAACCCGTTAAGAAACAAAACAGTATACAAAACATAATTGATAGTAGCGAGTAAAACGAATCGATAATAGAATATATGTCATGATCAATTTATTAAATTGTTGCCGTCAAATTTTTACATAAACATATTTAAAATCCTCCATTCTATAAATAAATTAAACACAGGGATCCTGTGCAGAAATTATTAATTTTCAAAAATAAATTACATACAGGCGATGCACATTTGAATCAGAAAACATAATATAAAGAAAAATATTTAATTAAATAAAATTTACAAAATATAGAAATCGAAATAACTATTTAAACGTGAGTGGTCGATCGACGTAACCTTTCTTTTTACATGGATATATGTATTCACTCTCTTTTCAGCCCACATTATTCACAATTCAACCAGGACATTTCGTATGAAAATGTTTAAAAAAAAAATACTCATCCATAAATCAATGACGTGTCGATGAAGTATTTTGTTGAAGAATTATCAGGTTTAAAATTGTAGATCATGTTAAAACAATCATCTCGATGGGGGGGGGGGGGGGGTGACTCCGAATGATGCTACTCTTTCTGTCCGATCCCATCCTTTTCTCCCATCTCAGTTTTATTTCATCTCACCAGAATTCAAATTTGGGCGAACAAAACGGCCACACTTCAATAAAAAAAAAATGCAAACTCTTAATTACTTTTACAATCGCGATTATTATAATAATAACAACAACACCAAGAGAAAGATCACAATTTACCTTTCCATGTCCTCAGCCGGTACGTGAGAGCGTAGCCGTTGATCAATTCGATCGTTAAGGTACGAAGATCGACTGACTAATTTATCATTCGAATTTCTTCGACCCGGCGAACAAATTGTTCAACGAGGAAACCCGGAAAATTGATAAACTTTTAGAGATTACAGTGACGACGAACAGGTAGCATCTCTCAGGGGTTCCTTACTAACTTATTTTTAAGTGACACAAAGTGTATCGCTTCATATTGTTTAACTGAACAATGAAATGTATCTATTATGTAATTGTTCCTTGAAGAGCTCATTAGCTCTAGGAACTCTTTTTTTTTTAAATAAATAAATAAATAACATAATTATTCAGAAAGAACAAAAAGTTTCTTTTGTGATTTCTCAGTGTAAAGGTATGGTCAGAAATAAACACTATTGGTACTGTGACGCAGTAAAAAGCTACAGCGCACAATATTTGTAAATTAATTTAAAAATACAATTATTTACACACCAGTCTGGAATCATTTCCAGAATATTGTTTTAACCTAGTGTAAACTCGGCCTTTTGTACGTTTTTATTATTTTGAGTATACATTCTTTAATTTTATTAAATATTTAAAATCCACTTTAATTTATATTTATTTTGATTCTTTTAAATTAAGATTTATTTCTATTTTGACTTTGCATTTAATTAATTAAATTGTTGAGATATTATTATTATTATTATTTGAATTTCCGGGTTTTACCTGCCAATTGGTCAAACCAACCATGGGTGCGGATGTGTGTCCCGTTCTCTCAAGAGTGCCAGGACCAGAAAATGGTCCACTACGCTACACCTCTGACTATTTTGTTAAAAATAGATTCAGAGTTCAGTGCATGTCATTATTTGAAAATCGCCGTGCCATGCGGCCGGCTACTTTATAATTTTATGTAATCTTCTGAAATCATTCAAAATTAATAAATATGATAAATTTAGAATTTTAGTTTGTGCTGCTCCTTACTCCCCACTCTCCGGAAAACTGTGAAGCGGTAAACTTCGTTTAACTTGACGAATTAGTAATTGAGTTGGAAGGGAGAAATTAAGAATCGGGGGTATCTAGGATTCTTATTGTTAAGCTAAATTTCTATTAGTCAGTTATGAGCTTTTGAATTGATATAGTAGTTAATTGGCACCATGGCACCACACTCTAAAAACGATTCATGTGTTTTAGAGGTTCGTAATTTTTTCTATAGTGAATTTTTGAGTGTATTATAATATATAAAGTGTAGTTTAATAAATAAGTTCTTTAATTCTTTTTATAGCATCGTGTTTTTATGGTATTGATTTTGAGATGATTTTCATTCGTTTGTAATGCCAAATTCTTTGTGAATAATTTTGGAGAATACAATGAATTGATGATTTAACGTCTCGAGGCTTAATTTCATTGTGTATAATATGCTCATAATTGATTGGTAACTTGAGCTAATAATTGAATATTCTAATCTTCGTTTTATTTATTTCACGTATTGTTTGTGTGACTCAATTATTGACATTTTTCTTTATAAAAGTATTCTGATCTTTGTTAAACGAATATTTCAGGCCTTAATCGTGCGTCTATTATTTTATTATATTATTTTGTTAATTAAGATTGCGTGACTGATCTATGTTGATATTAAAATGCTTATATTATATATTTATATTAAAATATTACTGACGGAAAATTCATGGTTTAATTTCTTATTATTTTTGTTAAATGTCAATATTCTTTTTTCAATTTTTATAAACATATATGTGATTTTTTAAATTTTATTTGAATGTTACTTTAAAAATTGAATAATTAAATCAATTTTATGTACAATTATAAACAAAATTGTTACAACTGGTTAGTCGTGGCTTATTAATTTTGATTTGTGTAATAAATAGAGTAATTTCATTAATCTATTGTTTTGTTATATTTTTTTGTATAGTTATTTCTCGATAAAATAACTGGGCGCTAAAGTAATTTGTTTATAGCAAAATTGCTTAAAAAAATTATTTACATTTTAAATTATTTAAAAAGACTTGTGACACAAAAAAGTTTAAAATAATTTTCTCATTGTCATTGCGTGCGCTTAATTTTAGCATTGGTATAAAACAAACTTTACTGTGAGTCTATGAATTTCAGTGACATTAGAAAGCGAGTAGCACCTTCTAATAAGTCGTTTTCCGCGACCGCCACCACAACCTCAGCGGTGGTAAATTTCGCTTACTGTCGCTTGGTGTAGGAGCACATTTGAAAGGCTACACCACAATTGATGGCACGTGTATACTAAACAGCGAAGATCAATCTCTCTCCAGAGTCGATGGGTCATGCTCCTGCTTCTTTCACATCCAGTGGAGTCGCGTTTAAAGTCTCGAATTCAGTGGCGGCACCGACTGGCATCTTCTTCAGTGATGTCATTATTATTATATATCTACCGGATTTCTCGCCGAATTGTTTGTTTATATGCTATGGAATACGATCACGTATTTCGAACAACAAAACACTCGAGGCGTTTTAAAAATATATTTCAAGAGTCGATCAGGCAACGCGAAATCGGGATTGGATTTTCCCCAATAAAATTTACTGCTTTCCAATGAAAACAATTTTTCTCAATCTTTCACAGAACATTTCATTCGAAAGATATGTGATTGAATGAAAGTAAATATTCGTATTTTAATTTTCGATATCGATTTCAACAAAACAGTAAATTCATCCAGATTCTGATGCGAATTGTCAGATATTTAGTTGATGAAAAATGTTACTTTTAATCAAATTGAAAGCGCACTACGAATGTTATTAACAGGTTAGAGAATTTTATTTCTTTAATGGGTCATAACAGTTGTAGCGAGAAAAACTAGGCCGTTTTCTCGATTTTTTCTTTACAAGATGATAATTATTATTTATTAAAAAACTATTTATACCACTTAACTGTACATATTTTAAGGTAGTTAAAAATATTTTATTATATTAAATTGTTTGAAAATAGTGGACGTAAACGCTGTTTTTCTGGAATGCCTTTTTTGGAGTTGTCTTGCGGTGGACATGATAAGTCAAGAATGCTACATCGGAAATCAAAATCGCAAAAAAATTTCGTTAGTACATTGCATTGTCCAGTCTCTGAACGATAAGTGTTCTAGGTTAATAATGTATTTGAAATAAAAAACATTGTTGCTTTATATTTAATTCATAATATAAATATATTAAGAATTAAATTTTAAATAATAATACTGAAAAATTAATTTAGCAATCAGTGCTAAATATTAAAAAGAAAGGAAAGTAAATGCAAATATTTTAATTATAAAGAATTATTCTGGAATTATTTAAAACAATTTAGTTTTATTAACAGTTTGTACTATAAATTAGTATCGAACAAAATTCTTAAAATACATCATTCAGATTATGTGAATAAGAATACAAATTAGAAATTAAATATATTTTATATTAGGATTTAAACTAACAAATTAAAATGCTATGTTTATGAAACTTTTAAGCTTTCAGGCTCATTACCAATTAATCGTATACATAATTTCAGTTGAAATATTTAAAACGATTGAACACTAGTACCCAATTAGTATTTATAAATCTAATAAAATTCTGCATTTTTTTATCAGTAGAATAAGCAGCTCTTTTTTTTCTAAAAAAGAGACGCTTAAATTTAAGAACAATAATAAATCGCGTAATATAATTCTAATCACAGAAAAATATAATCATGAATGTCAAAACTGAAATTTTTTTTAATACAAAGTGCAAAGAACGGAGTGACAAATACAGACAAAAATTCTAGTTAGATAAAATTATATAAAAATAATGAATTTACTTGAAAATTAATTGAAATTTACAGGAATCAGACTGAAATCTATATATTACTAAAAATTAGAAATGACTAAATTTGAGATAGAAAAATTAAAATAATTACAAATCATAATTACAATCATTTCAAGTTTTGATAAATAGAAGGCAAAAGCAACTAAAATGTAATTAAATTGAAATTTGAGTCTTATTAAATGTATAATGATAATTAAGAAATTAATATAGAAAAAAAACGAATTAAATTTTCAGCAATAATAATTAGAATTTACTCAAATTTTGATCAATTTGAATTTGATTTGATTGAATTTGAGGTTGATTAAAAATAAAACTAATTAAAATTTAAATTCCATAAAATTTCAGTGCAATTAATTTCGACTGTTTGATGTTTATCTGAATCAAATTTGGAGTTGTTCGAGATTTTAAATAATACCAATATATATCTTATCAGTACATTTCTTACATGGTATTTGATAAGTAGTGTGTATTTTGTAAAAATAGAACCATATCTTTATGATTTTTTAAAAAAATATTTTTTTGTAAAGTTTTGTCAATTGAAAAAACTAAAATACAATTTGTTTTACTAAAAATGTTATATAAAATTGAATCATAATCTTAAATATATGAAAAGACAAATATTGGTTTATTTTCTTGGTCGAGATTGGGGTTAGAAGAAAAACCTATTGGGTTAGTAATTTTGTCATATCTTGATTTATAATGTAAAAATAATGTAAAAAATAATTAGAAGGAAGCTGCTTAAAGAGGTAAGTAAGTTTATGTAACAATTTCAGATGTCACATTTTTAGGTATATTTTAGATGTATTTATTTAATTTTCCAGGTCTCCTTAACCAACGTTATTCTTAACAATTGTTATTTAAAATCTGTTATTTTAAAATCTACTATTTATAAGTGACCTGATGAGGACACAATGTGTGTGTTGAAACATGTAGTCGTTTCCAAAAAAATAGAGGATTTCAAAAATTACATCTCATCATTACTTCGAAAAATAAAAAGCCTCGTAAAATGACCTTTAACAATATTTTATTATGCTTGAACACAATTTAAAATGTTAACGTAAAGACAATTATATTGTTTAATACGACCAACCTGGAAAACTAAAAATAATTTAACTTTTCACTTTCACCGAAAAATAGGTTATGATGCACATAAACAAAACACGGTTCACGATTTAAATTCATATTAATCATGGGCGTTAATCTATATTTCTAATTTTCTATCATTATTTTAATTGGTTGATAATACTCCCACTTTTGCCGAAAATCACATTTCTTTCCTTAAACTGTTGACTTCATCTTCGTGGAATGAAGCAACGAGCACCAGCTCGTCAGATGTGCGGTTTGCAGCGACACTATATCGACGCGAGGGCGCGCCACTGTAGACAATATGGCCGCTACCAAAGTATTGACAGGTGAAAAACAAACTTACAAATCGTGTTCCCGTTCTGGCACACTTGTGAAATCGGCACTAACGTCCTGTTTGTTATTAACACTAGTTTTTAAAATTATTCATATAGCTAATAAAAACACACAAGAGCCCATAAGCCCCTAGCTTAGTAACTTTCTTATAGAATTCAATTTGTTGATTTAATGTCTCGAATCCGTTTACCCTGATTAAACATTGCCACATACGGTTCGCAATGTCTTTCATGAAGCTTCGAGTAAATATAGAATTGTATAGAACCAATTTGTATAGAATTCAGTATTGATTTTGCTGAACTTCTAAATAAACAAGTTTATTCCAGTTAATTTTATGTCACTTAATATAATTTTTAATTCGACAATTATTTATTCTAGAGAGTTCTAATTTTAAACAATATTTATTTCCCAGGATACCCATTTGTCAGAGAATTTATTTAATATTATTTTTACTTTACTTAATTATAGATATTTTTTGGGTCAACTTAAGATAATTAATCAAACTTTGACGAGACACATGTAAGGATTTACAAAGCCAACAATTGCCAGTTAACAGTTGTAATAAACTGAGTAAAGGTGAAGTAAAGTCGAGTCTATCTTAGAAATGTAGCTGGTAGCATGGCCGCAAGCACAGGGAAGAAACAAAGTTTCGCATCTTTGAATAATAGATCTTATACTTGTTCGGACGAAAGCGATGAATCTTTGAAAGAGCTTTGTCGCGTGAAATAGTAGGAAAACTAACCTACGAGAAAGCACCTTTGATTACTTTGGTGTTACATAACCGTGCCAAAACTTTGCCGTTCTAATTAACGTGTCAAATTAATTAGCAATCACCCAATCGGGAACGGCGCTTTCGTAAACACTGAAAGCATCGGAGGGAAGATAGGATCTAATTAGAAGTAAAGTCTTTCGAGAACTAAGTAAGGAGCTGGCGACAGGCACCGGAGAACAAGTAGAATAAGGGAAGAGTGCTTCTTGTAATTACTAATTATGCGTAAGCCTCACAAGAAAAGAGCTCCTGTGAAAGGAAAGCCTTGGCACTATAAATACTACTAAAACTTTTCTTCCTGGGTTATACTGACGAGCCTTTATACCGCGATCATAAAATAGGTTAAGAGCATCAGAAAAATTCAATTTTCCTAACATCAAAGTACTTTCATTGGTTAGAATTGATGCTTAAGCGAAGTAGTAGCTACGAAAATGGACATATTAAAATTTTCGTTAACAAGGATTCCAAAAATCCATACATGAAAGATGGAGTATACGAAAAGTCTGCAAATAATGCGGAAAGCCTACGTAATGTATGGAGAAAGTTCGCGGGGTGTCTGTAGAAAGTCTATGGAAACTTTGCGGAACGTTAGTCAGCTGGAAATGTTAGGAGACGGTTGCTAGGCAACAGTTACTTGGAAACAATTTCTAGGTGAAGGTTAATAGGTAACGGTTGCTAGTCGACGGTTAAAAAATAATGATTGCTAAGCAACCTTTTCTAGGAAGAAGTTGCTAGGTATCGGTCGCCAGGCAGTGGTTGTTGATCAACGATTGCTATGTAATGATGATTAAATAACTGTTATTGAGAGGCGGTTGCTATAGGCAATAGTTACTTGGTAACAATTACAAGGTGAGGGTTAATAGAGAACGGTTAGTAGGTGACAGTTGTTAAGAAACATTATTTCGGAAGAGGTTGCTGGGTATCGGTCGCAGTTACTTTGTAACAATTTCTATCTGTTTGGGGGTTAATAGGTAACGGTTGCTAGGCAATGTTTCTTAAGCACGCTTGATAGGTAAAGGTTGCTAAGTAACAGTTGTTAGGAGACTGTTGCTAGGCAACAGTTACTTGGTAACAATTTCTAGGTGAGTGTTAATAGGTAATGGTCACTAGGGAACAGTTAATAGGTAACGGTTACTATGAAACGGTTAGTAGGAAACGCATGCTAAGCAGTGGTTGCTAGGCAACGGTAAATAGACAACAGTTACTGGGTAAGGTTTGCTAGGCAACAGTTACTGGGTTGCTAGGTAACGATTATTAGGAGACTTTTGATAGACAACAGTTACTTGTTAACAATTTTTAGGTGAGGGTTACTAGGGAACAGTTAATAGGTAACGGTTAATAGGTGACGGTTTCTAGGCGACAGTTACTGGGTCATGTTTGCTAGGCAACAGTTAATGGGTAACGGTTGCTAGGTAACGGTTACTAGGAAACTGTTGATAGGCAAAAGTTACTTGGTAATAATTTCTAAGTAAGGGTTAATAGGCAATGGTTACTAGGGAACAGTTAGTAGGTAACGGTTGCTAGGCAACGGTTACTTGGTGACGGTTGCTAGGCAACGGTTACTTGGTGACGGTTGCTAGGCAACGGTTACTGGGTGACGGTTGCTAGGTAACGGTTACTGGGTGACGGTAGCTAGGCAACGGTTACTGGGTGACGGTTGCTAGGTAACGGTTACTAGGCAACAGATACTGTGTAACGGTTGCTAGGCAATGGTTACTAGGCAACAATTACTGGGTAACGATTGCTAGGCAACGGTTACTAAGAAATGGTTGGAAACAATATATTCTGGTAAGATATTGATAGGTATCGGTCGCTAAGCAACAGTTGTTTGTCGACGATTTATAGGTAAAGGTTGTTTGGCATTAATTTCAAAGCAAGTTTGATAGTTAACGGTTGATAAGTAACAGTTAAGTAACGGTTCCTATAGATAACAGATAGGGTAACAGTTGCTTGCTAGGTAACTGTTGCTAGGCAACTGTTGCATGGTAGGGATTCTTAGGTGACGGTTACTAATAAAACTTATTTATTTTGCCAATTAACACTTCAATACATTTCTTGTATGTTTTATTAAAAAAAAGTATGTTAATACTTATAATAAATATACGTATAATAAATAAACATTAGGGTGGTCCTTAAAATGAGAATTTTCGAATTTTAAAGTTCTCACCCCCACATTTTGTTACTAATCGAAAAAGAAGAGATACGTATTTTTTTATTTTTTTTATTCTAATATTTGATGGTGCCTCATCGACCCTGAAATTTCCCATGTATTTTGCATGGGGAAAAAACAATTTTTCGTAGATTTGCAATAAAATCATGAAAAATCAACATTTTTTTACCGGATTACTCTGTTTCTCTTAAAAAATGTTCAAACAATGACATTCAATAATTTATTTATGAATTTTTTATTATTAACTATTTTTTACAGGGCCGTAAAAATATCCCATAAATTGCAAAATTATGGAAAAATCGTTAAAAAATATTTCTTATCACATTTTACAATATTTTCCACTAAAATTCCGTTTAATTACATGGAAATTAACAACTAACAATTGTTGCATGTGTTTTTTAAATTGTTTAAACAAATTAATATTGTTTATTTGCAACTTTTCATCTAATAGAGCTAGAGAGCTGTAACTTTTTCCTAATTTTGCAACTATCCTAGCCAAGTGAAGCGCAATATTACTAAAAAACTAAAATATACAATTAAAAAAATTGTTTAAACAAATTCATATCGTTTATTTGCAACTTTTCATCTAATAGAGCTAGAGAGCTGTAATTTTTTCCTAATTTTGCAACTATCCAAGCCTAGTGAAGCCCAATATTAGTAAAAAACTAAAATATACAATTATAAAAATTGTTTAAACAAATTAATATTGTTTATTTGCAACTTTTCATCTAATAGAGCTAGAGACCTGTAACTTTTTCCTAATTTTGCAACTATTGAAGCCTAGTGTAGCCCGATACTAATAATAAACAAAAACCACAATTACGAAAATCGTTTAAAGAAATTAATATTGTTTATATGCAACTTTTCAATTAATTGAGCTGGAGTGTTTTAATTTTTTCTTAATTTTGCAACTTTTTAAGCTACATAAAGCCCAGTACTAACAGCAAAGTAAAATCAACAATCATTCAAATTTTTTCAACATATTAATATGGTATATTTTCTAATTTTTTATCAATGAAATTAAGAGAATTGTAAGTGATGATAAGTTATTAATTCTTGGGAATTTATCAATTTGTCTCTTCAAGTTTGTCTTTTTTTACTGCGACAAAAGTTTGTTTAAAAATTATGTCCAGGATTAAAAAGTGACTATTGATATTGCGGAGTGAAATGTTAAATTAATGACAGATTATAATGATCTAATAGTAAGAGATAAGGATCAATAACAGCACTTTCTATAAGTTGTTACGGAATATAGTAAACAGTTCCCAGACTCTCAGACTGAAATAAAAAAATGTTAACAGAAACAATGCTGTAATGGTAAAGAAATTTGTCGCGTTTTGTTTAAAAAGTAAACTGCAGAATTTCTGCACAATTATTGTGTTTTACATTCATTCTTACCTTTCCAAAAATAAAAGCTTGCGAATATAAAGAAAGTTACAGCTTTCTAGCCCTATTAGATAAAAAGTTGCAAATCAACAATATTAGTTTGCTTAAAAATTGTTTATAATGGTATATTTTTGTTTCTTACTAATATTGGGCTTCACTAGGCTTGGATAGTTGCAAAATTAGGAAAAAATTACAGCTCTCTAGCTCTATTAGATGAAAAGTTGCAAATAAACGATATGAATTTGTTTAAACAATTTTTGTAATTGTATATTTTAGTTTTTTAGTAATATTGCGCTTCACTAGGCTAAGATAGTTGCAAAATTAGGAAAAAGTTACAGCTCTCTAGCTCTATTAGATGAAAAGTTGCAAATAAACAATATTAATTTGTTTAAACAAATTAAAAAACACATGCAACAATTGTTAGTTGTTAATTTTCATGTAATTAAACAGAATTTTAGTGGAAAATATTGTAAAATGTGATAAGAAATATTTTTTAACGATTTTTCCATAATTTTGCAATTTATGGGATATTTTTACGGCCCTGTAAAAAATAGTTAATAATAAAAAATTCATAAATAAATTATTGAATGTCATTGTTTGAACATTTTTTAAGAGAAACAGAGTAATCCGGTAAAAAAATGTTGATTTTTCATGATTTTATTGCAAATCTACGAAAAATTGTTTTTTCCCCATGCAAAATACATGGGAAATTTCAGGGTCGATGAGGCACCATCAAATATTAGAATAAAAAAAAAAAAAAATACGTATCTCTTCTTTTTCGATTAGTAACAAAATGTGGGGGTGAGTACTTTAAAATTCGAAAATTCTCATTTTAAGGACCACCCTAATAAACATATTTTGTAATGTTTTCATAAAATTCGAGATTTTTGTAAATTTTGAACAGAAAAGAAAACTAATTCTATTGATGAAGAGTTAATATAAATTAAAACATCAATTCATTTCCTCTTCAGTAAGAATAAATTAATCGGAAAATGATTCAATTTTACGCATTTCATTTGAAAGTATTAAAGTATTGATTTACAGTATTAAATTATAATTTTGTTGTGTAAAATTTATTAAAGCACATAATACCGAAACGATCCGTAAATTCGTAAAAAGAAATTGTCCCCCTTTCGACACGATTGAATAATTCGTTTCATTTTTGCTCGAAAATTAATTTTGAAATGCAAAATTTCATTTTCTTAATTAAACATTCATTTAGAGCATGCGAAACGTTAATTGTTTGATAATTCACTTTCAGTTTGAAAAATTATTTATATTTCAAATAATAATAATAATAATAATTGGCCCTTTTAATCCAGAAATTTAAATTGTTTTTATAACTAAATCACGATTCAGTGAATTGTACGTTTAATTTGCATGTAATTTTATTTTCAACGTTAAATACATTTTACTTGTTGAAGAAATATTTTCCTGAATTTCTCTGTTAGCTTTCTAGTCTTGATTTTGTCCAAATATTTCATTTGAGTCCGTATATTTTCACAATGCATATGCCACATACGGCGACTAATAGAATGATGGAAAGGGGTAAGTGAATTTTAATTCACTAACGTGTGGAGAACAGATTCACGAGTCAAAGTAAAAAGTTTTTACCATGAGCGAGGATTTAATTAGAAGCACACAGAGCCATTTGTCTGAGAGAGGTAGAAGGGAGTAGATTATTGAAAAATATGTGAACAATGTTTGCAGCTTATACGTGTACCAGTGGATAGACTTTACTATATTTTGCAATATCGAGCCACACTCGAGGTGAAATGAATATGTTCACTGAAAAAAGGCTTGTCAGAGAGCTTATGAAATTTTCGAGGGTCTCCTAATACAAACACGTAATGAAAATACACTGCGAGAAAAAATCTATTTAATAAATACTGTTACTTTTCCAAAATATTTCATTTCATTTCTGTGGATTTAAAATACTAGCTGGGGTCCTTAATAGTCCTGGATGATTTTTAATTATTTTCTGTTGTAGTTTAAGTATTTAAAAATAAAGTAACAGAATAATTTAGTTGCATGTCAAACCTAAACTAAAATAACAAACTTAGTTCAGTTTTGAGTCAACCCTAAACGAAAATAACAAACTAAATTAGGTTTTGTGTCATGTGAAACTGAAATAACAAACCTAATTCAGTTTCGTGTTAACCCTAAACTAAATTAACAAACTAAAATCAGTTAGTGTTATACGATACTAAAATAACAAACTAAATTTAGTTTAATGAAATACGAAATTAGAATAACAATCTTAAATCAGTTTCGTGTCAAAACAGAACAAATTACTGAACTAAATTGAGTTGCATACTAAATAAAAGTTTCTGTTACAAACTAATTCAATCAAAAAACTAAGTAACAAACTTAATTTAGTTTCTCGTCAACTCTAAACTAAAGTAATAAATTAAATTTGGTTTAACGTCATTTTAAACTAAAGTAACAAACTTATTTTAGTTTTATGTAAAACTAGAACTACATTAATAAACTAAATTTAGTTGTATACTAACTAAAAGTTATTGTTTCAAACTTATTCAATCAAAAAACAAAGTAACAAACTTAATTTAGTTTCTTGTCAATCCTAAACTAAAGTAACAAACTAAATTTTGTTTAATGTCATGCGAAAGTAAAGTAGCAAACTCTTTTCAGTTTTGTGACACAACAAAATGAAATTAATAAACTAATTTAAGCTGCATATTTACTAAAAGTGACTGTTACAAATTATTCAATCAAAAAACAAAGTAACAAACTTAATTTAGTTTTCCGACAACTCTGTAAACTAAAGTGACAAACTAAATTTGGTTTAATGTCATTCTAAACTAAAGTAACAAACTTATTTCAGTTTTGTGTCAAACCAGAACTAAATTAATAAACTAAATTTAGTTGCATATTAACTAAAAGTTATTGTTTCAAACTTATTCAATCAAAAAACAAAGTATCAAACTTAATTTAGTTTCTTGTCAATCCGAAACTAAAGTAACAAACTAAATTTTGTTTAATGTCATGCGAAAGTAAAGTAACAAACTCTTTTCAGTTTTGTGACACAACAAAATGAAATTAATAAACTAAATTAAGCTGCATATTTACTAAAAGTGACTGTTACAAATTATTCAATCAAAAAACAAAGTAACAAACTTAATTTAGTTTTCAACAACTCTGTAAACTAAAGTGACAAACTAAATTTGGTTTAATGTCATTCTAAACTAAAGTAACAAACTTATTTAAGTTTTGTGTCAAACCAGAACTAAATTAATAAACTAAATTTAGTTGCATATTAACTAAAAGTTATTGTTTCAAACTTATTCAATCAAAAAACAAAGTATCAAACTTAATTTAGTTTCTTGTCAATCCTAAACTAAAGTAACAAACTAAATTTTGTTTAATGTCATGCGAAAGTAAAGTAGCAAACTCTTTTCAGTTTTGTGACACAACAAAATGAAATTAATAAACTAATTTAAGCTGCATATTTACTAAAAGTGACTGTTACAAATTATTCAATCAAAAAACAAAGTAACAAACTTATTTTAGTTTCATGTCAACTAAAAAGTAATGTTACAAACTAAATCAATCAAAAAGAAAGTAACAAACTTACTTTAGTTTATCGTCAACCCTAAACTAAAGTAACAAACTAAACTTGGTTTAGTGTCAGTCGAAACAAAAGTAACAAACTTATTTTATTAATGTTTCAAAACAGAATTTAATTAATAAACTAAATTAAGTCGCATATTATCTAAAAGTTATTGTTACAAATCTATTTAACCAAAAAACAAAGTGACAAACTTAATTTAATTTCTCGACAACTATAAACTAAAGTAACAAACTATATTTAGTTTAATGTCATTCAAAACTAAAGTAACAAATTAAATTTGGTTTAATATCTTGCGAAACTAAACTAATAAACTTGATTCAGCTTTGTGTCAAAACAAAATTAAATTAATAAACTAGATTCAGTTGCATGTCAACTAAAAGTTACTGTTACAAACTAATTCAATCAAAAAACAAAGTAACAAACTTTTTTTTGGTTCGTGTCAATGCAAAATTAATTTAATAACTAATTTGTGTTACATGTCAACTAAAAATTAATGCAACAAACTAATTCAATTAAAAAACAAAGTAACAAACTCAATTTAGTTTCTCGTCAACTCTAAACATAAGTAACAAACTAAATTTGGTGTAATGTCATTCGACACTAAAGTAATAAACTTATTTTAGTTTTGTGTCAAACCATAACTAAATTAATAAACTGAATTTAGTTGCATATTAACTAAAAGTTACTGTTGCAAACTTATTCAATCAAAAAACAAAGTAACAAACTTAATTTAGTTTCTTGTCAACCCTAAACTAAAGTGACAAACAAAATTTGGTTTTATGGCATTCAAAACTAAAGTAACAAACTTATTTTAGTTTTGTGTCGACGCAAAATTAAAATTTTAATTTTTCTAAATTTATTGTTGGACTTGTTTTAAGTGTAATATTTTAAAAACAAATTTTATTTAATTTGCCTAAACTTTTTTATTTTGAAAGGATTTTTAAATTTTTTTTGTGAACTTTTTGTTGATCTTGATACATACATTTTTAATTTTATTTTTATTAACTCTAATTTTTTAGTAGATTCTCACCAAATTTTATTATTTTTTGTACTTTGTTTATTTTTTTACAGTTTGTTAGATTAAGGAAAAAAACATTTCTCCATTTTTTCCTCTTTATTTAATTTTCTTCATGTTTCACTATTTTTTAGTCCTTTCTTGTGTTTCAATTAATTCTTTTATTTTTGTTATGATTTTACCTTATTTCAAATTGTTTAGTTTTTATTTTATAATTAGGAATTTTTGAAAAAATTTATTTGATGCTTTTATCTTCATTTTTTAAATTTCTCAATTTTCTACTTTTTTGAAAGATCTTATTCTTTTATTTTATATTGTGTAAATTTAATATTGTACTAAATATTTTCATGATAACATCATTCTTCAATTTCATATAATTTATTTTCAAATTTTTTTTAAATTTTCCAAAATTTCTGGTTTTGTGTTGTTTTGGCTTTAGGGTTTGTAAGATATATAGTTTCGTTTTTTACATTAAGTCTACATTTCGACCCCTCATGTAAGGTTTTCGTCAGTGACTGTTTTTTATTAACTGAAAGAAATATATAAATACTGTAGGTAATTGTTCTGATATAAATGTATGTTAATATAATTAATTTTGAAAAACCGAAGTATAAAGTGTTGAATTTGAATAAAATGTATAATGTAAGTAAGACAAATTTAGAGGAGAACAAACAAATGACAAACAAGTAATTATATTATAAATTGGTTGTGATGTTGATAAGAATTTATTTATTTTATGTATTTATGTGTAGAAATGAAATACTATTTTAAGAAATTATTTTGTTTCTAAGACGTAATACAAAATTGTATTAATTCTTTTTTATTCAATTTGTAAAATAATTCTCTAATTTTTTTAATTTTAAAATTTTGTTCTCTTTAGTAATATATTTTACCGTTTTTTTTTAAAATTATCTTCTTATTTATTATTTTAATTTAAAAAAAATGTTCGCAAATAATTTAATTTTTTAAAAGAGTTTCTACTTTTTTATGTATATTTTTATGTCACTGTTTGAAATATTTTTGGAACAAGAATAAGTGTGATTTCTTTCAAGTTAATCGATGTTAACATATATTTTTATCCTTGGCAAAATGAGACTTTTCTCTGAGCGATTAAAAATTCTGTTTGGAAGGCACAATTAAACGCATACTTTGTCGGATTTTCCTAGACGTAAAAGAAGGTGCTCACTGCCATTAAACTATAATGAAGCAATTAAGGAATTTCTATTATAAGGTTACGAAAACGAGGGAAGAATTGCCAAGTGCGTGCTTAAAGCGCTAAAGGAACAGTGGTATACTTACGCATTTGATTTGCTACATGCGGTTACATTCAGACCGCGCAATAGTCGAGGCGCCTCTGGGAGCTGATGCGGTTTCATCCTGCTGTTTACGCCATCGCTTCTTCACGTGTAATGTGGAAACCAAAAACCGCAGAAGCGAAGTTTCCCTGGTCCATGATTAAACCCGTATTAAACCCTTGCTTTGAGTATCGCATAAGACAATCAATGGATTATGGAAATTTACAAAGGCCTTTTAGAATTGTAGTCATGAATCCGTGACTGCTTATGTATTCCAAAGAAAAAGCCTTAGCCTTCAAATCCGCACGATACGATTTTAAGAATTATATCCTTCACTATTAAATACGTTGATGACACAATTTTTTGCATACACAAAGATCATATCGACCTAGTTTTAAAAACTTTCAACTCATATCATAAAAATTTACAATTCACTCACGAACTAGATATCAATAATCAAATCAATTTTTTGGATGTCACACTTATGATAAATAATAATAAAATCATCAACAATTGGTATCAAAAACCAATGGCATCTGGTAGACTAATAAATTACTTTTCGAACCATCCAACACAACAAAAAATTAATACAATTTATAATCTTGTTGATAGAGCCATTTTACTTTCGCATAATTGTTTTCACAAAAATAATTTAGAAAAAATAACAAAAATTCTTGAAAACAACGACTATCCACCGATGATTATTAAGAAATATACCAATGTTCGTCTAAATTCTTTAAAATACCGTATAACCAACAATCAAAATGTTTGTAATCCACGCGCTTTGTTATATAAACAAATGCCGAAAGTCTGTATTCCTTACAATTATTTAGATTTTACAAAACTTGCAAAAATGTTAAAATCATTTAACATCCACACAATTCCTATTGTTAACAAAAATTTTAAAAATATTGTTAGATTAGGTAAAGACCGTACTGATAAATGGCAAACTACTCAAATTGTTTATAACATCAATTGTAAGGAATGTCCTGTGAAATATATTGGAGAAACCAAACGTTCGTTAAAAGCGAGAACTGGCGAACATAGAAGAAATAGTAAAAAAGAAAGTTCTATTTTTTTCGAACATCAATCTAAATTCAATCATGAGTTCGATTGGAACAATGCGACTATTCTTGATCGTGAGTCTGATTAAAAAAAACGTGTTTTTTCAGAAATGTTACACATAAAAAGTAACGAATTTACAATTAATAAAAAATCTGAAATTTTATATCTTAATAGAATCTATTTTCCACTTATTGACCGACTGAACTTATGATTGTTTTTCTCTGTCTAATCATTACTGTCTCTGTTTTAAATTTAGCGATTACCATCTCTGTTTATATTTAGGTACATCGACCCCTGTTTACCAAATATCGTACAATTAATTTCTTTCTTCGTAATCAGTTTGGACATGATTCTCCTACCGCATTGACGACAATTTTTCAATTTGAATATTTTATTTTAATTAGTTGACTAAAATCATGTAATTTTATTGTACTTTAGGTAAAAAAAACTTTTAATTAATTAATTTATCTATTGTGATTAGTTTGTTAGTGCTGTGTTTAATTGATGTATATTTTTATTTAAAAAAAAAAATTAGCCTGATGAGGATGACACACCAGTCATTGAAACGTTGCGTGACTCAATAAAATACAAAAAAGGAAGAAATTCTTTTTTTTGTAATTTTTACCTTCCTAGGATCGAATTTGTTTCCTTACTATATACAATTTGGAAGGGAATTTTCTGTCTTTTTGACAATAATAACTTCCGTAAACTCCTGAAGTTAGTTAGTATTTATATTTATTCATCTTTTTCTGTCCACGTTTTAAAGTCTGAAGTGAAGTTAGTTGGAATTAATATTTATTCATCTTTTTCTGTCCACGTTTTTACAAACTGAAGTGAAGTTAGCCCCTGTTATTTTATTGATTTTGACTCTCTTAATCAGGAAATATTTTGAAATTTAAATTGAAAGAATAAGGTAACCTTTTTCGTTAGTGTCATGTTGTGCTGGTTTTTAATTGTCATATGTGTAAAAAAAAACTTTCGAAAAATGCTTTAAAAATTTATTATGGCTTTTGAAGAAGTTTAAAAAATATATGTACACATTCTATTAACTTCCTAAATTTTCAGTTATTATCTCAAAATTAGATTATTGTCATAAATTTTCCATTATTTAACGATTTTTTAATTATTTTCTTTGCTTAAAAATTAATTCTGCAATTCTTCTTGATTTTCATCAATTTATAATTATATTCATTACTTGGGCATTACTTTTAAAAAAATTCAATTAATTATCCGATATTGCAATTATTTTCATCAATTTTCGTTATTTTTGCGATTTTTTAATTATTCTCTTTAATTACAATTTTTTAAGTAATTTTGTAATTATTATTTTTTTTAAACATATATTTTATGATATTTTCAGTTATTTCTCTTAAATTTTATTGAATGTCTTCAATTTTTCATATTTAAATTATTTTCATCATAACTCAATTTTCTTTCTCAATCTTAAATTATTTTCAGCATATTTCAATTTTTTTTTCAATTTTGAATTAATTTTATCATTTTTCAATTCTTTTCCTCGATATTATTCTCATTTTCTAAAATTATTTTCTGACATTTTTAAGTATTTTTATAAAAATTCAAATATTTTCTTCAATTTCTAATTATTTTCATTTGTTCTCAGAATTTCAAAATTTTTTTATTAATTATCGTAAATTTTAATTATTTTTAGCTTTCTTCCAGACTTTTCTTCAATTTTTAGTTTTTCTCATTTTATAAAATTAATTTCTAAAATTTTAAAGTATTTTTTTCAAATTTCTATTATTTTCCTTAATTTTTAATTATTTTTATTTGTTTTCATAATTTACAAAACATGTGATTAGTTATCGTAAATTTCAATTAGTTTTAGCATTCTTCCAGTATTTTCTCCAATTTTTAGTTATTCTCATTTTCTAAAATTATTTTCTAAGATTTTCAAGAATTTTTCTAAAATTTCAATTGTTTTCTTCAATTTTTCATTATTTCCATTTGTTTTCATAATTTCAAATTTTTTTTATTAATTATCGTAAATTTCAATTACTTTTAGCTTATTTCTTTTCTCCAATTTTTAGTCATTTTCTTTTTTTTTAAATTGATTTCTAAGATTTTCATATATTTTTCTCAAATTTCAATTATTTTTTCTTCATTAAAAAAAATTCTGTAATTTTATCAATTATTACACTTAAATGTCATTTATTTTTTACAACTTATCATTGTTTATATCATATTTAAATTATTTTCGTCAAGTTTAAAAATTTAAAAACATTTTTCAATTATTTTCCAATTTTTATTTCCTTCAATTTTCAATTCTTTACATTTGTTTCATAATTTCAAGAATTTTTAACTATATATCTGACTTTTTAATTATTTAATTATTTATATTATTTTTTATATTATTTTCTTCAATTTTCAATTACTTTCGTTTTTTTTTCTCGTTCTTTTTCATAATTGCCAAAATATTTTTACTTATTTCTCTTTAATTAAAACTTGTTCTGTTTTTCATTTATTTTCTCTAATTTTTAATTATTTTCTTTTATTTCAATGAACTTCTGAAAGTTTTAAGTATTTTTCTCAAATTTTGTTTAACTTTCCTTTATTTAAAATATTTTATGTAATTTGTTTAATTATTTTCTCAAATTTTAATTATTTTTGTTAATTTTAATTTATTTATCTCAATTTTTAATCATGTTTTTTAAATTTTCAATTATTTTCTCTAATTTTTCATTATTCAATTTTGTTTCAATTTACTTTTAAGATTCCCAAGTATTTTTCTCAAATTTAAATTATTTTCTTTATGTTTAAAACATTTTTATGATTGTTTAAATTACTTTCTCCAATTTTTAATTGATTTCATTTTTTTTCAATTAATTTGCAAAATTTGCAATTGTTTTGTTTAATTTCAATTATTTTTTGCAATTCTTTCTAATTCTAAAATATTATAACTTGCAATTTCGTAAAGTTTTGTATAAAAATAAATGAAATATAAAACTGCATGTAAAATATTTTAATATGCGGAATTCTTTGTCAGATTTAACCCCCTCCCCCTGTCCATTTTTGGTTTCAACGAAAAATTCCAAATATAGGTCAAATGAAAGCATGAAACCTCTATTTTTTTTTACACCGTGGCATTTTCTAAAAATCCAAGATGGCTGACTCGTACAATATTTCAAAACAGTCGTGGTGCATAAAAAAATCTATTTGTTGCTAAATAAATATGAAAAAATAATAAAAATAGTCCCAATTTTCCAAAAACATACCTTCTTATCAGTACTTTATATAAACTTAATGAGATTTGAGAAATTTCAAAATGGCCGATCCAATATGGAAAACAAAATATAAATGGTTATCAATCTTTACGAAACTCAGTATTTAAAGCTTTTTTGGGTCGCTGATGAATACGAATCTGAAGTCAGTTTTGAATTTTACAATTTAAAAAATCATGTCAAAGTTATGTTCCGCATTAATTCCTTTTTAAGTCACTTTACTAAACATTTCCATTTATAAATCTTCTTTAAAATATTTTAATTCATGTTAAAATTGTTTATTCAGAAATAAATATTATCTACATATTTTAATAGTCAGACTTTGTTACATAACTCATAATATTAAATATATTATTATTAATTTCCAATAACTTCAAATTTAGTAAAGTTTTGTAAAAATAAATCAAATAAAAAACTACATAATATGTATAATATTTTGTTGTATAACATTACTAAAGTTTTTTGTTGAGTAATTTGAAAAAAATAATTTATTATTAATTTATTAATTTACTAATTATTATCATTAGGAAAAATTTTCCATGACAAAAATTATTTGAAGTTTTTTGTGTATAGTTTAATATACTTCGTAGTAAATTTATTTTTACAACTAAATTTACATAATAAACCTTTAATAGATTACATTAATTAGACTTTAATGAATTAAAATTAAATTCTTTAACATTGTAATGTTTTTTATATTAATTTATAAGTAATATTTACAGAATAATTTTATTTATTTTTAAACAGACACATTAACATTATTTTTAAAAAAATGCAAAAAATATTAAAATCCTAATTTAATTAACCTTCGCATGAAATTTCGAATATCAATTTATTTTACTTTTATTTAACATAGAATATAGTTCATTGCTTATTTTAATATATAGTAAAAAAATAAATAAATTAATTATAATATTAATAATAATAAAAATATGAGAATGATTTTAAATTTTAAATTTAGCGCTATTTCGGCAGTGGCGCCGTTAGTTTCAATAAATTCCGCAAATGAAATTTCGGCTTGAAATTCTTTGCTTTCATATTCATAATCTAAAATAAAGTCACACTTTAATGTACGACAAGCAATTATTATCTTTAATTTTGAACAAGCTATTTAGTCTAATATGTTACTTATATCAGGTAAATATATTATATTTCTTTCATTTTTATACTTATAACTATTTATTTTTTAACATTTTCTTTCTATTTATACTTTTACTCAACTTGAACTTGTTTTACTCACTTCGATACAAATTGAAAATTTCATTAGAAATTTTGTTTTTATTTCAAAAGGGAAATTTCACTTTCGATGCGATTTTTAATGTTATTTATTTAATCGGTGAATAATTAATCAATTAATTATATTATAATTAAATAAATAATTATAACAATTTATTGAAAAGGTAATAATAGGTATAGTAATTCGTGAATCATTTCAGCATCACAGCGACTTATTCATAATTTAAGAATCTCAGATTCATTCGAAATAAATATTTGAATAATTAATAAAAACAAAGGGTGAATAATTTATTAAAAAAGAGAGATGTTTCAAAAAGGTATAACTGTTTAAAAGTAAAAATTTTTTGCTTAATGAATGTATTAATATATAATTTGATTTAAAGATATATGAAAGAAAATTCTTTTTATTTAAATTTATTGCTTCCTCATAGAGGAAGCTTTATAGCTACAATCGCAAAGCTTTTTTCGATTATCCAAAAAAGTCTAAATTTACTCATTTTCATCTAAAAAGAGTAAATTTTCATTTTTAAGCAAATGTACAGATGTAGGTGTATATGTATATATGTAATTATGTATTTATGTGTGAATAGCTTTTTTTTCCAGAATATCAACAACGCTTCAACGGATTTCAATAAAATTTGGATCGCTTATTAAGTTCATAAATATCTAAATTTGAACACAAAGATTTTTGAAAATAACTAATTAAATTTTTTTAGCACCTTTTTTCTTCGAAAAAATCAAATCTCAGATTAATTTTTACATTATTAATTTTTTGCTTCCTCTATAAAGAAGCAAATTTTTTTGTTTACATGAAAGCGAAATGTCCATTAAATTGACATAATTTTCACCTATTTTTTTTTTTAAAGAAACAGCATAAATATGAATTACAAAAAATGTTATTTGTTCTAGAATATTTTATTAATAATAATTTTAGAACAGTTTAACAAATTTTTAAATTCATAATTATTTAATCGTCAACGTAAAGTAATATAGGTATTTTTTTCAGAAATAATCTTTTTCATCAATGATATTATACTTATACTTATAGAATTTTCATATACTTGGAAGGAAGTTAAAAATTCTCTTTTGCCGTTTTCCATTCCCTTTCTAGTTTTCTTTTTAAATGTAGTTTTCTGTGCAGCAAGAGAGGTAGTGATGGCACATTAATTCCTTTTTCCATTTTACGTCTTTTGATGAAACTTGCAACATGTTTCACTGAGAAGAGTCAAAAGTGCGATGTCCTCATATACATGCAAATTGACGACATCGCTGACACGTTAGAATTTTTTTCCTTGCTTTTCTTTCTATGCGTATTTACGAACGTGACGAAAAGAGGAATGAGCAAACCGTTTTCTTTTTTTTCTCTCTCTCTCTCTCTTTCTCTTTAACTCTTTCCGTTAGTTTTTTTCCCTTCGGTCAGATGAACTAGCCTCTACTAACTCACTACGGACCATCCAACAAGCCACTGTGGCTAACTCAGCAATGAACGTGCAAATCACATCTGTACATACCACACCGTCAAGTTTCCAGCAGCCAAAAAGTGTAGAGCTACCGATGGTTACCTCTCGCAAATACTGAATTCTATGTGGTGCTGATATTTTTATTGATAGAGGCAAAGCATTAAAATTTATAAGGGAGACAGTAAAGTAAAATTATAGTCTGAAAAACACAAAGGTATGTACATAAAACCAAAGTTCGTCAAAGCGGATATGTTTTTCGATTTTATGTCTTGTTGACAGTGATACAAGGCTTCCGTGTACAGAAAATAAAATTATTTTTCAAAATTTAAACAACCTGAAAATTTTTTTTTTTTTAATAAACACTTTCCATGTAAGAAAAAAATGTGATTCGCATAGAGGAAGCAATGAAAAAAAGATAATTTCGATTTCTTTAAAAATAAAAAAATGACATTAATTTTCGTAATTTCAGAAATATATACTGCATATAGATCAGTCGGTTCTTTTTAGGGTTTCGTGGTTCGGGACCGAAACCCTTAAGCTGGCTCTACATGCAAAGCTAACTTTGATCCGACACGACATGTCGGACCCGACTTGCACGAGATAGAAAAGGACAGAGACTCTCTCCGTCCTTTTCTATCTCATGCACGACGTGCGTGCGGAGCAGTGTTAGGTTCACATGTAGAGCCAGCTTTAAGCTTTTCGTAAGTAAACAGCATAAATATGAATTACAAAAAATGTTATTAAACGTAAGTTAAGCTGGCTCTACATGTGAACCTAACACTGCTCCGCACGCACGTCGTGCATGAGATAGAAAAGGACGGAGAGAGTCTCTGTCCTTTTCTATCTCGTGCAAGTCGGGTCCGACATGTCGTGTCGGATCAAAGTTAGCTTTGCATGTAGAGCCAGCTTTATAGTGAGACTTTGTCGTCCGTCCGTCCGTCCGTCCGTCCGTCGTTCACAGCCAATCGCTGTCAATTTTAGGTTGTGAGCGAGAGAGAAGCAGATAGTGAGAGACAGAGACAGATATACGTAAGTTACTGAGAGTTACGTAGGTTACCGTAAAAGTTACCGTGAGTTACGTAAGTTACCGTAAGAATTACCGCGAGTTACGTAAGTTACCGTTAGTTACGCAAGTTACGGTTAGTTACGCAAGTTACCATAAGAATTACCGCGAGTTACATAAGTTACCGTTAGTTACGCAAGTTACCGTTAGTTACGCAAGTTACCGTTAGTTACGAAAATTACCGTAAGAATTACTGCGAGTTACCGTGAGTTACGTAAGTTAGCGTTAGTTACGTAGGTCCGTGAGTTACGTAAGTCCGTGAGTTACGTAAATTACCGTATATTGGAACTTTTATCGTCCGTCCGTTGTTCATAGCCAATAGCTGTCAATTTACGGTTGTGTGTGTGAGAGAGAGGGAAATAGTGAAAGACAGAGACAGAGATTATCGACTATCGATAAAAAAGTTTTTCTGGGAGTGTATGAGAGAGAAATAGAGATTAAGAGAAAGCCACGAAACCCTCGATTGTATGCGCATTTTGCCTGCTTTCTGTGCTGTTTATTTAATATAAATTTTGTTTTCTGTAAGATACAAGATTAAAATTGCAGCAGTTGTAGAAAGAACGATATTTACAGATGAAAAAGAAGCTTGGGATTTTTTTGGTTTTTTTTTTAAATTCCTGTGTCTAAATTTAGATATTTATGAGTTTAAGAAGCGTACCAAATTTTATTAAAATCTGTTAAAATGTTCTCGATATATCCTAGCCCAAAAGAAAAGTTACTATTAGAGGGTTTTCGGGATCGCTGATTAAGAAGTCAGATTTTAAAAATTCACAATAGAGCATCCAATATGAAAGACATTTTTTCAAAGTTGCTCAAATTTTCCATATTGGACTCGCTATTTTGAATTTTAAAAATCTGACCTCAAATTCGAAATTAGCGACCCCGAAAACCCCCGAGAATTAAATTTCAAGCGAATTTGAGCTATTTTGAAAAAATGTCCGCTATATTGGATGCACCATTTTGAATTTTGAAAATTTTGAAAATCTGACTTCAGATTCGTAATCAGCGAACACGAAAACCCCTTAGTAACAAGTTTTAAATGAATTTAATTAATTTTGTAAAAAATGTCCGCCATATTGGACCCGCCATTTTGAATTTTGAAAATATGACTTCAGATTCGTAATCAGCGACCCAGAAAACCCACGAGCATCAAATTTTAAGCGATATTGAGCAATTTTGAAAAAATGTCCGCTTTACCCGAGTATTAAATTTCAAGTAAATTTAATCAATTTTGAAAAAAATCTCCGCCATGTTAGACCCGCCGTTTTGCATTTTGAAAATCTGACCTCAAATTCGTAACCAACGACCCCAAAAAACCCCTTAGTAACAATTTTCAAGTGAATTTAAGTAATTTAAAAAACACTGTCCTCCATATCGGACCAGACATTTTTATTTTTGAAAATCTGACTTCAAATTCGTAATCAGCGAGCCCGAAAACCCCTTAGTAACAACTTTCAAGTGATTTTAAGTAATTTTGTAAAAAATGTCCGCCATATCGGACCCGCCATTTTGAATTTTTAAAATCTGACTTCACATTCGTAATCAGCGACCCCAAAATCCCCTGTGTATCAAATTTCAAGTGAATTTAATTAATTTTGAATAAAATGTCCGCTATGTTAGACTCGCCGTTTTAGATTTTGAAAATCTGACCTCAAATTCCTCGACACCAAAAAACCCCCTAGTAACAAGTTTCAGGTGAATTTAAGTAATATAAAAAAAAATGTCCGCCATATGGAACCCTCCATTTTGAATATTGAAGATCTGACTTCAAATTCGTAATCAGTGAGCCGGAAAACCCCTTAGTAACAAGTTTCGAGTGAATTTAAGTAATTTTAAAAAAAATGTCCGCCATATCGGACCCGCCATTTTGAATTTTTAAAATCTGACTTCACATTCGTAATCAGCGACCCCAAAATCCCCCGTGTATCAAATTTCAAGTGAATTTAATTAATTTTGAATAAAATGTCCGCTATGTTAGACCCGCCGTTTTAAATTTTGTAAATCTGACCTCAAATTCGTAATCAGCGACCCCAAAAAACACCCTAGTATTAAGTTTTAAGTGAATTTTAGCAATTTAAAGAAATTTCCGCCATATTGGACCCGCCATTTTGAATTTTTAAAATATGACCTCAGATTCGTAATCAGCGACCTCTAAAACACACGGGTATCAAATTTTAAGCGAATTTGAGCAATTTTGAAAAAATGTCCGCTATATTGGGTACGCCATTTTGAATTTTAAATATTTTGAAAATCCGACTTATATTCGTAATCATCGACCCCAAAATCTCCTGTGCATCAAATTTCAAGAGAATTTAATTAATTTTGAAAAAAATGTCCGCCATGTTAGACCCCCGTTTTTGATTTTAAAAATCTGACCTCAAATTCTTAATCAGCGACCCCAAAAAACCCCTTGGTAACAAGTTTCAGGTGAATTTAAGTTATTTACAACAAAAATGTCCGCCATATTGAACCCGCCACTTTAAATTTTGAAAATCTGACTTCAAATTCGTAAACAGTGAGCCCGAAAACCCTTTAGTAACAAGTTTCAAGTGAATTTAAGTATTTTTGTAAAAAATGTCCGTCATATTGGACCCGCCATTTTGAATTATGAAAATATGACTTCAGATTCGTAATCAGCAACCTTGAAAACCCACGTGTATCAAATTTTAAGCGAATTTAAGCAATTTTGAAAAAATGTCCGCTATATTGGATATGCCATTTTGAATTTTGAAAATTTTGAAAATCTGACTTCACATTTGTAATTAGCGATCCCAAAAACCCCCGACTATCAAATTTCAACAAAATTCAACCGCTGGGTTTCCTGGGGGCACAAAATTGTTAAAATTATTTAGAAACTAGTTTAAACCTGTTTTTAATGATTTAAAAATGTTCAAATCCAGTTTATAACTAGTTTGTAATTGTTTAAAACTTGAATAAAATTGTCCAGAATTATTTAAAACTAGTTTAAGACCCGGCTGTTTGCAATTATAGTTTCAAACAGTTTTATACTTGTTTAAAAATCTTCGGAACTAGTGCAAAACTTGTTTAAAACTCTTTATAACTAGCTCTAAATTGTTTAAAACTATTTCAGCTGGTTCAAAACTATTTAGTACAACCTACAGATATTTAAAAGTAATTTAAAACTGCATCAGAACTACTTCAAAACCACTTATAACTAATAATATTAGTTAGAACTGGTATTAATAAGTTAAAAACTGTTTATAACTTTTTAGCATTGCTTCAAACTATTAAATAAGTTAAAACTCTTCAAAATTGGTTTAAAACTATTTTAAACTTTTTTAAATTTATTTCAAACAGTTTAAAACAAAATTGACACTGTTCAAAACTGGTTTAAAATTGTTTATAATTTTTTTTCAAAATTGTTAATAACTGCTTGGAACTAATTTAAAACTGCTTGAAAGTAATTTAAAACTTTTTATAACTAGTTTGAAATTGTTAAGAGTTAATTTTAAACTGTTTAAAACTAGTTAGAAGTGTTCCGCACTACATTAAACTGCTTGAAACCGTTCAGAACTAATTAAAACTGTTTAGAACTGATTTAAATTAGTTTTTAACTAGTCAACAAATGTTTATAATTATTTAGTACTACTTCCAACTAATTCGAACAAGTCATAAATTCTTTAAAATTGATTGACTACAACTTAAGGCTATTTTAAACTTATTTAAAACTGTTAAGAACTAGATAAAAGTAGTTCAGAACTTTTTTTAAACTGTTTAGAACTGGTTTAAAACTGTTTATAACTATTTAGAACTTGTTTTAAACTGTTAGGAACATATTTGAAACTGTTTAGAACTAGTTAGATGTCCTAAGAACTTTTCAAAACATGCTTATTATTTTTAATACATATTTAAAAATGACTTATAAACCAGTTCGGACCAATTTTTGGCTGTAAAACTCTGTTTATATTTTGTTCAAATCTGTTTAGAACCGAAAATCCACTGCTATTGACTCTTGGTGACAAATACAGAAATTTTCGATTTTCCAAAAGCAGGTTTAATTGACTTATTTTCATCTAAAATGCATTTCAATTTTCATTCTTGAGCAAATGTACAGATGTATGTGTGTGTGTAGTAGTAGTAACTTTTTTGTATCCAGGATATCTCAAAAACGTTTTAACGAATTTGAATAAAATTTGGTACGCTTATTAAACTAATAAATATCTAAATTTAGACACAGGGATTTTTTAAAATACACAATCAAATTTTGTAACCACCTGTTTTTATCGAAACAAAAAAAATTCTTTTTGGGTCAACAATTTTGTTTTTACTCTAAATGCAGCTTTATAAATAATAAAATCATATTCCACGTCTTAAATTAAGAATTATCTAATTATTAATTAATTTATCTATCAAAATTTATCTATCTATTAATTTATTTATACAAAGTACACATCAACAAAAATTGCTGCAATAATACATTATTTTTCAGTTCTTCTAACATTTAAAATTATTTTTCTTTTTATAACTTCTAAAATTGTAATTTGTTAACTAGAGTTTCTTTAGAAAATATATTCTAAATCGAAAAACAAATCTATTGATCTGTATGAAATAAATATATTTTCCCGGATATAAATAAAATTCAGGACTATTTTATATTTTCATCAAAATTCAAATATTCTTTTTTAGTATTGTTTTAATTTATTTTTTGCTTACACGGAAGCTATGCAAGTAAGTGTTTATGAAATTAACATAATTTTCAGCTTGTTTTGTTAGAAGGAAAAATATTTTTCATAAATATCAAGGAATTCTTTGACCGAAATAAGATAAATATTTGTACAATATAGTTATAAAAAAGAATAGATAATTTGCTAAACGACCAGTGTGATAAAAATATTTCTCTTGCACTGGTAACCATTTAGAATTTAAATTTTAAAATGTTATCCCATAAAGTGTCTATATCCTCTTACGAATCAAACGAATTTATTGCAGAGACGCGTGATACGATATCACGCATGAGGAAGCGGATTCGCTTAGACACGTATTCTGACAACGAATCTGGTAGCCAATTCCAATACGGCTGACGAGGCTTGTTATTTTTTTTTTTTGTGTGAAATAGGCGGCGCTACACGATTGTCGAATACGAAATCGAGGCTTGAGGAGTCACTTCGATGAAATACGGTTTGCACGACCTCAAGGATCTTTTCAAGCGGTCGTTGAGATCGACCAAAGGTGGCTACAAAATCTCTTTTAAAGAAGATTATTCGAGAACGGCTTGAATCGTAACTTTGAGAGTCGCTAAAGTAATTTTTTAAATTCACAAATGTATTCTACAGAAAAACTTCTCTATATTCGATCTCCAAAGTTGAATAGAAAGATTCAATACAAAGAATGTTAAAAAAAAAGCAGTCAAATAAATTTAACGTAGATTAAAGACGGTTCTAAAAACTATATAAAATGACCAATAAACGTTTTATACTATTCTTAGAAATTAAACATTTTACAAGTAAAAATAGTTTGAGATTCAATATTCCGATTTTGTATTGCAAATTTGAAAACCTTAATTTTTCTTACCAAATAGAATGCTTTTTGTTAAACACTTAAATTTCTGAAATCTGACTTTAGATTCGAAATCAATTACCTCAAAAAGTAACAAGTTTCGAAAAAGATTTTAATAATTTTTCTTTTTATTAGAGACGAACATTTTCAATTTTGAAATTAGGAATTCGAATTCGCAGTTATTGGCTATCCGAAAAACTGAAAAAAATACAAAAAGTATGTTTTTATGCGAAAAAAAGCAGTTAAAAAAAATTATCTATCATATTGTTAAGAAATTGTTTTTTAAGTTAAAAATTTATAAGAATAATTACACTAGTTTACAAAAAAAAAAAAAATTTTATGTACATTCAATGTCAGTATTTTTTTCTTATGTACTAAGCTTCTCGTTACTTAAAAATGACATTAAGAAATTTTTCTATGTATAGGTTTTCGAAATATGAATTTTTTAAATTTGTTTACGTTTTTTTCGGAGGTGACTTCACGTTTTAGGCCGTATCTCGAGTTACAGAAGTCCGATTGAGTTTTTCTAAGTGTCAAATTAAAGGTAATCAAATTCCAAACAATCGCACTTAACATTATTTTTCAATCGGTTAAATATTTTAAGTGATATAGTCCAAAAAAAAATAGAAAATTTGAGTTTTTGGCCCAAAATCTGAAAAACAAATTATTCTACCGCCATGCAAAAATAGAAAACGTCAAAATATGTCCAGTTTTAAATTTTTTACATATATGGCTCACTTTTAGGAAGAAAAAAATGTATGGATGAAAAAAATCTATGGGTAATTATTAAAGTTATAAGCCAGGGTACTGAAATTCTCGTTTTACGCCATTTCGGTATTTTACCTTCTTTTATAGTGATTATGTTGATTAATTTAATGAATACAATATCTAATTAGAAAATGGACTTTTTTCACAGATTTCAAATACTTTTCAGTGCTTTACTAATTCAAATTTGACTGAAAAATTTTTTGGAGTTTTTGACAAAAATTTCTGAAGAGGCATAAATTGATTCAAATCTGCTTTTTTGAAAAGTTGAATCAGATGCGCAGAGGTTCAATTTTTGTTGAATTTTGTTCGTTAATAGATGAAAAAGTTTCAAATTAGATATAGAAATATAAAAAATAAATGATATTTGACTGAAAAATGTTCTGGAGTTTTTGACAAAAATTTCTGGAGAGGCATATATTGATTAAAATTTGCTTCTTTGACAAGTTGAATTAAATGCGCAAAGGTTTAATTCTTTTTTAATTTTGTTCGTTATTAGATGAAAAAGTTTGAAATTAGCTATCGAAATATGAAAAATAAATGACATTGCCTAAAACGTGAAGTCACCTCCGAAAAAAACGAAAAAAAATTTAAAAATTCATATTTCGGAAACCTATGCATAGAAAAATTTCTTAATGTCATTTTTAAGTTTAGGGAACCATAGTACTTAAAAAAAATAGTGGTATTAAATGTAAATTTTTGCTGTAAACAAGTGTTATTTTTCATATTTCGATATCTAATTTCAAACTTTTTCATCTATTAACGAACAAAATTCAACAAAAATTGAACCTCTGCGCATCTGATTCAACTTGTCCAAAAAGCAAATTTTAATAAATTTATGCCTCTTCAGAAATTTTTGTCAGAAACTCCAAAAAATTTTTCAGTCAAACATCATTTATTTTTTATATTTCTATATTTAATTCCAAACTTTTTCATCTAATAACGAACAAAATTAAAAAAAAATTGAACCTCTGCGCATCTGATTCAACTTTTCAAAAAAGCAGATTTTAATCAATTTATGCCTCTTTAGAAATTTTTGTCAAAAACTACAAAAAAATTTTTAATCAAATATCATTTATTTTCATATTTCGATATCTAATTTCAAACTTTTTCATCTATTAACGAACAAAATTTAACAAAAATTGAACCACTGCGCATCTGATTCAACTTGTCAAAAATGAAAATTTTAATCAACTTATGGCTCTTCAGAAATTTTTGTCAAAAACTCCAGAACATTTTTCAGTCAAATATCATTTATTTTTTATATTTCTATATCTATTTCAAACTTTTTCATCTAATAACGAACAAAATTAAAAAAGATTAAACCTTTGCGCATCTAATTCAACTTGTCAAAGAAGCAAATTTTAATCAATATATGCCTCTCCAGAAATTTTTGTCAAAAACTCAAAAAAAATTTTCAGCCAAATATCATTTATTTTTTATATTTCTTTATCTAATTTGAAACTTTTTCATCTATTAACGAACAAAATTCAACAAAAATTGAACCTCTGCGCATCTGATTCAACTTGTCAAAAAAGCAGATTATAATCAATTTATGCCTCTTCAGAAATTTTTGTCAAAAACTCCAAAAAATTTTTAAGTTAAATTTGAATTAGTAAAGCACTGAAAATTATTTGAAATCTGTGAAAAAAAACCATTTACTAATTAGATATTGTATTCATTAAATTAATCAACATAATCACTATAAAAGGAGGTAAAATACCGAAATGGCGTAAAACGAGAATTTCAGTACCCTGGCTTATAACTTCAATAATTACCCATAGATTGTTTTCATCCATACATTTTTTTCTTCTTAAAAGTGAGCCATATATGTAAAAAATTTAAAACTGGACATAATTTGACGTTTTCTATTTTTGCATGGCGTTAGAATGAATTTGTTTTTCAGATTTTGGGCCAAAAACTCAATTTTTTTTTTTTTTTTTTTGACTATATCACTTAAAATATTTAACCGATTGAAAAATAATGTGAAAAGCGATTGTTTGGAATTTGTTTACCTTTAATTTGACACCTAGAAAAACTTAATCGGACGTCTGTAACTCAAGATACGGCCTGAAACGTGAAGTCACCTCCGAAAAAAACGTAAAAAAATTTTAAAAATTCATATTTCGGAAACCTATCCATAGAAAAATTTCTTAATGTCATTTTTAAGTTTAGAGAACCATAGTACATAAAAAAAATAGTGGCATTAAATGTACATTTTGGCTGTAAACTAGTGTTATGATTATAAACTTGATTACGATAATTTGTTTATACAGTTATGCTTTTGTGTAATATTGAAATATATTACAATTTACTAAAATTGAAATACTTTATAAAAAAAAGTAAATTTTAACTCAAGATGATTTGTTGTGATTTAATTAGCATCTTAGTAAAAGACGAAACTATAACATTGATTTGAGAAAGTGAATAATCTCGTCGATCGAAAACCTTTGACCTATAGAATCTTCCTCTCGGAAAAGCATTAAGTTAGAAAGACACTTATTTATCCAGGAAAGAAAGTTTCTCGTGAGCGTCCTTTTAGGATTATCTGATACTTAAATATTCTAAAAAGATAGTTGTCGCACTAAGTTTTATTATATTATTCAAAAATATTAAATCAATTCATAAAACTCCAGGTTACTGAAAAGCAAATTAATTAATTGGATTTTTTAAATCTCTCATTACGAATTCGGTGTAAAAAATATTATTTTAAATTTTTACTACAAAATGGAAAACTAAAAATTCTAAATTTTTGCTTAATCAATGTATAACTCAATGCAAGAGGATTTTTTGGATCGCTTTTTACAAATTTGGGTCAAAAATAAATTTTAGAAATTTCTTATTCCAGATCTCAGACATTGACTTCTTTAATTTTCCAATTTTTAATGCAACAAATCAAAAAAAAAAAACACTAAAATTTGGCTTCGCTCCGATTATTAAAAAATTTTAAACTTTTGTTTCCGTCATTTTGAATAAGGAATTTTGAACATTTATTTTTGACACAAAATAAGTAAAAGGCGATTAAAAAACTCACTAAATTTTAGATTACTTAAAAATTTGGAGTTTGGAGATTTTATTATTATTTTATAAAATTTCAAATTATATCGGAAGATAAATTAAAAAGGACTGTGTAAAAAAATTACGAAACTGTCAAACATACAGGATTTGTCATTTTCGTTTCATGATATGATGAAAGTTTGCTCTCGGTCATTCACATCCATTTACATAAAATTCTTTTGTTTTGCTAGTCATGTTTACGGAGCAATTTGACAGCTCTATATCTCTTTAGAATGCGTCTTTCGACTTGCTAACTTGTGTGCATGTAAAATTAAGGAGAGTTCTGTCATTCCTTTGATATAAACAGATTTAACACATTCCATGAACACATAAATTTAGCGAATTTCCGTAAATGAAAGCACGCAATCTTAGATTAAATTAAACCCACTGATTCATGTCATTCACAGAAGCCGAATTATAAACGAATTAACACTCAAGTTTGTAACTATATGTTGCTTGACAGAATGAATCTTTGAGTTATTTACAATTTAAGCAATTTCAAGTACATGATTCAGAAAGGCGGAGCCGGAGGAATTTTTAAAAATTGTTGGATTTTCTAAAATTTTTTATCTAAGGGTTTTTGGAGTCGCTGAGTACGAATCTTAATTTCGTTTTACAAAATTTAAAGATGGCGTGTCCAATATGGTAAAGGAATTTAAAAAAAAAATTTTACTTTCTTGAAACTTGGTATTTTTTATTTTTTCTGGTCGTTGATTACGAGTTTGAACTTTGTTTAACAAAAAGCACAATGATGGATAAAATATGGTGTGCAAAATTTATAAATAAACTATTTTACATTAACTAGAAATGCTCAAAGCATTACTTACTGCTTACTCAGATATAAGAAAAGCTAAAGAATTATGTTTGCAGAAATAAAAGACAATGGAAATTATGAAGAACCAAAAGATAGATGGAGGGATCAAAATAATCAAATTTAAAATTATTATTTAATGGAGGTCTGTATTTTCATAATCAAATAAAAATTTCATTGAGCATAATGGAATAAAAAAACGAAAATTTTTATTAAAATTTAATTTACAATTAATTGGAAATATTAGATAGACAATTCAATTTCAAAAATTAGTTTCAGGCAAAAATATCTCTTTTTTTTTTACATAAATTTAATTTCCATTTTCAACTTCAATATCTTGCGCGTAAATATTTTTAAAAACATCTAATAATTTCAGAAAACACAGTTCAAATAACGAAGAAATCTTGTGTAAAAGAAAATATTTAATTTAAATTTTATTGCAAAATCGGGTGTTTGTCCACGCACTGGACCACTGAGAAGTGCTGAAAAATCTTATCCATTAGGGAAGTTAAAAAGTGAAGCGAGGTCAATAAAATAATATACATAAAATTACAAAATAAGATAGGGTCATATACTAAGATTGGAAGATGCTTTGTCAATGGCCTTAGAAAGAAAATGTTGGCCACTTTGAAATGAAATAATCATAATAATAATTGTTTTATTTCTTGAAAAGGTTCATGGTATTTTGAAATAAAACTCAGTTCAATTATATTTTTATATAATAAGAACAGATCAATTTATTCAACTCATTAAATAGGGAGGAAGACAAAATACATTGAGATAACGTATAAACGGTACGAGCGCTAAATCCCTTCTAAAATATCTGTAGGTAAGGCGTTGCCGCGAAGATTTACTAAATTTGACAACACTGGTAAAGTATTTGATATTTGTCAACCTAGGAAAATTTTGAAGAAAGTGAAAGTAAAAATGAAAATCTTAAAATGACAAATATTGCTTTAATTGCACGGTTAGAACCCGGCGCAGCCGATGGTTGGGTCGGAGCAATAATATTTTAGAAAAAGTTGAATTTCATAATAAGCAAATAATTTTTTAGCTTTACTTTCCTGATAATTCTATGTTCAAACATAGCAAAATTAAAAGAATAAAATTCATAAATTTTAGAAAATAATATAAAAATTCTACTCTAAATACATTTTTGATTATTCCACATTTATAATATTCTATAATAGTAAGCCATTAATTTGATAAATAATAATATTAATTTTTATCTGATTTAAATACAATTGTTACGACGTAATAAAAATGTATGATCCCAAAAATACTAAGCTATGTTGGAAAGGTACCAACTGATGACAAAAAATGCAAACATTTGGTACCCATAGCGGACTCTAAGTCAACTAGCAACATTCCTGATATTCAGAATGCGATGGTAAATCCTTTCCTTACTACAGCGGACGATAAAATTTTATATAAGGGTGCAGGGTTGAATTCTGGCTGAGACAACTAGGAATCTCATTCTACTCGAGATTCCTGCTCCCCAAAGGTACCCGAGTATATAGCTCCCGATTATCTTCTTTGGTCGAGGATGATAGATTCTCTACAATCTTTACTCCTCCCTTCATCATATTCGTGGAATCAATTATCTAGATTAAGTGCTGGAAAGCCTAATAAGCTTGTAATTAGTATTTTAATTACAAAAAAATATCACTAATAAACGTAGGATTATCTAGAATTAAAGAAAGTAATTAAAAAATTATTTATTTTATTTTGGAATCAGAGATGGGACTCAGTGACTGTGACTCACAGAGAAAAAGTTTTTATCTGATTACTATTAACAATAATTTTTTGGTTCTAAATAAAGACTATCCAAACTTTAGTTCAATAGATGATATAAATTCCTTAAATCGTCCTCTTACTTTTCTATTAGTATAGGGTAAAATTCTTTACATTTGTAAAAAGAAATATAAAGAGGAATACAAAAAATGAAAAAATATTCCAAATTTATGAGAAGCAGTTATTATTGTTAAAAGTAACTGTTATAAGAATTTCTAAGCAGTAAAAGCAGACTAAGGTTATTTAGAGAAAGGATATTTAAATTAGATGTTAATACGAGATTAAAGATTTATCACCTGAAAAACAACCCTAAGAATGAAGCATCAAGTTTCAGTCATAAATTTAGAATTATTTATTATAAGAATAAAAAAGTAGGTAAAATGAATCTGAACTATAAGAGGTTTCCTAGTTACCTCCAACTAGAGTTCCTTTCTTACAGAATGTTTTTGTTTAAAAAGTCAATTTACATACGAAATAATTTAAAAGTGTACTACTGTTAATAGCCCACAACGCTACATATTTTAAATAGAGTTCAATAATTCTTTCAGATTATAAGATTTTAGATTTTAAATAATCTATGTAATGGCCAAATAGACCCCTACCAACAGATTTCTTGAGATCCCAGAAAGGTACGCTTCATATAAAAGAGGGGTATCTTTAGAAATTTGGAGAAGGGTTGGTCTATTTTTCATATTCCTGAATTTCTGATGAAACATCTGAAAGATGAACAACGATGATTCTCCACAGAACCCTCAGATAATTTCGTGGTCTACTCCAGCCTTATCGTTAAGCCGCTCGGTACCAATGTACTCTTATGGTGAGTGCGCCGACACAAAACACCACTAGCACTACTAATCAGCAGCTTCACTCAAGTAAACTTGAGAGGCGTCTGCCTTCCCTAAACAACCTAACACAAGAGCAAGGTCCACCTCTAGTTAGTCAGAGAAGAAAACTGAAGAATGACTTTTGGCTTACCCGACTGTCAGAACTATCATAGGCAAGAAGAATCAGAGTAAAAACTTGTAAAACTTGTTGCATCCTAGTGTTCGTTGGGTCATGGAAGCAGCGTAAAACAGTAGATTTAAAGTCCTTCCAAAGAGTAGACAATGCGGCGGATGTACCGTCAGACCCAAACAAAGCTTGGTTTTTCTAAATATTTTCGTAATTATTGACTTTTCACCCTGAAATAAAAATATCAACCCAACGCTGAACCAAAGGGGAGATCCTCCAAATCCCCAGATTGGTGTAGAATCTGGATGAGACACAACGAAAATTCAAAGAAATAAACTTACCAACGGCTTTCCGCTGAAAATACGTGTTGTCGGCTTCGGCAACGCAGAAAATAAAATTGAGGAAACTTTAATTCAAAATAATTCCAAATTTCACTAAATTGTCTCTTTATTAATTTAACAACGAACTTTACACTTACATTTTTTAAAACTCAAATATTTAAATAATAATGTTTACTATCTCTCATAGACCTCGAAACACATAGTCCAAGAAACACTTGTTCCCAACTCGTTGATTCCGATAGAATAACTGCGAAAATGTCCGTGACCTCCGAATATATGGATCAGCCGGTCGATCTCTTTCCTTCGATCTTCTTCCTAGCTCCGTCCTTCGTTATCCTTGACCCTCGGTCCTATTCTCTTCTCCGTCACTCCCCTGGAACCCGAAGATTTACGAAAACGCTCGGAAAAACGAAGCTGTTCTCACGCAACTCATTATTCCTTGGACACTCAAGCTGACGACCAAAATCACACGCAGAAACGAATATGGGAATAAGAAAATACTGACAAAACTAATGAATCAGAAACCTTTTGCAGTTTTTAAATATTTGAACACCAAATTCTATTTGAAACTATTTAAGTAACGATTTACAACGTTACAACTTTCAGAAAGATAATTTTTTTATCTGCAATAATACAAAAGTTATCAACAAAAATTTAGTAAGTCTACCTGGTCGGGCGTAAATGGACTCGTCATTAATCCATCGAAGGCTAAGACGATTATTATTGGCAACTCATACCTCTATATGACTCCTTAACATCCTTTTCCTCTATAATGATTGATGGAGTGGCTGTTCCTTATTGTGATAGTGTTGTAGATCAAAATTTCACTCTTGACCGTACATTGTCATGGAGGGAACATCTTAGTAACATTTCAAGGAAATATTTTATTTTGTTGCGACAGCTTAGAAATGTTAAGAAGCCATTGCCGGTCTCTACAAGATTACTTTTAGTTAAGAGTTGTATATTGCCTTATTTTGATTATGGGTGCTTAGTCTATGATGATGTAACTGACTATATTAATACTATATACTTGAACATGCTCTTAATGCATGTGTTCGATTTGTTTTTGACCTGACAAGGGGTGTTCATATCTTTACTTATTGTGAAAAGTCTGTGCTACTAACTGCTGATAAGCGTAGATAGTATTTTTTTGGTAACTTACTTTATAAACTGTTTAGAGATAGGTACCCAAAAATTTGTTTGATTTTTTTTTTGTGTCACTTGATTATCAAAATGATGCACGATCTAGGCTTCGCAAAAGGGAGTCTGTTCTACTAATACCAGCTCATAGAACATGTAAAATGCAACGATCATTTATAGTTAGAGGAACAAGGTTGTGGAACTAAATCCCTGCTAATATCTGTAATGCGCGATCTTGGAAACTTAAAATATTGTATTTACGGCTTGTTTTGTCAACTTATCTGGTATTTCAGATTACTTTATGGTAATATTGTTGAAATGGTAAGAAATTTTAAAATAAATTCAAGTTTAGTTATTGATCCTTTCTTTTCTCCTGACGTATTTCGTCAAGTATTAAATGGCAATTTAATCTCAAATAAATTACAATAATAAAGTAAATATAAACTGATCGAGTATAGGTACAGTTACTTTATATCCTAAAATGGAATATGAACAGAAACTGACATAATAACAATAATTTCAAAACCAGAATTTGGTAAATTCTTGTTATCTCGATTTTGGTGATGGACATTTGCAAGTTTGATAAACAAATTTGGAAAGCGTATAAAATAATTCATTTTTAGAAACAAGTATTTTAGTAATATTATTTTTACTTGAAAAACTCTCCACACTCTATTTATTGAATTTATATTATTTTACTACATTTTGTTTTGAATTTATAATTGACACTTTTTTTTTCCTAATATTCAACGTCAAAAGGCACAAATGCTTTAATTACTTCTATTTGAAAGTGACATTTTTTTTACCGATTTAATACGCTACGTTAAATGCACGAAAAGTACCTGACTGTGAAATTGTCAGCGACTAATAAAAGTAACGAGATCATGTTCTCTTGCTGTCGTACGTATATCATTTACTTTGAAGTCACAACTCTTTTATTTCTTACTTTTACAATAGATATTTAACATGCTTCAATGATTAAATTGAAAGTCAAAATGTGATCGAACTACAAAGAAAGAATCATTAAGGTATCTAGATTGAAAATTTTTTGCAAATTTTATTGTAATAAAAATGTTCTTAAAGTCAGACAGTTTTTAATTAAAATTTATTCAATAGTGCAGAGGGAATATTTTGTAAATAAGAATGATTTATTTATTTAACAATATTTATATTACGCAAAATTGTACAATCCCCTTTCGTCGAAGAGTTTCACAATTTTACAATATATACAGTATTTGTAGCTAATTCATTTAATCTCAAATTAGAAACATAATTAAATTAAGATAAATTATTATATACAATGTACTATTTAGTATATTGCATAATTGAATATTAAATTTCAATTATAGATGAATAAAGAATACACAAATTATTAGGTATATTTACCTTCGGAACTCAAAATACAGTAATTAAAATACTAATGAACACCATATTTGCATATTTGCAGTTGCAATTCCAATAATTAACGTTACTCTAATAAATCTATTTAACATAATTTATTATTTTTACACTTTTAAAATGATATTTAATTAAGACTCGATTATTCATGATAAATACACTCATTTCAAATATTAAACTAATTTTTATGCAATTAAATTTATATATACAATTGTTAAATATTTAGTTAAGAATGTTATAAAAGGCTTTTCTCTATGTGAAAATACTTTGTAAGTCCCAAATATTTGACATATATGGCTTACATTTCAATAGCCTCCAAATTTTGTACATTGTGAATTAATTTAAACATTAAATACAAACCTTCATTCGAGAAAATTTTAAAATACATTCAGTAAATAAATGCGAAGTTAAAATATTATTGCCTGTCTAGCATAAAATTTTTTTTTAATTAGAAATGAAGCTGCATTTTTAAGACTGTTTAAACATCCTTAATATAATGTTTATTAAACATAATGTACAATAAAATGTCAGAAATTTTCTGCTGATAATTACACTGTTAAAAGTTCTGCCGAAAAAAAGTCGAGGTTGAACTGCAGTTTAGACACGTAAGCCTTGAAGTTGGTTGTAAGTAGATCAGCTGTTTTCAGGATTGCAACCTGACAAGCGCACGAAATTCAAAATATGTCTTGTGTTTTACTTTCTCAAAAATGTAAATTCTACGAAGTATCAGGGGTTATCTTAGATTCTTTTACTCTCCGGTACTTCGTAGAATTTATATTATTTATTTATTTATTTAGAAAACAATATCCCGCGGTCCATGAGAACCATAAATGGGTTACAAAATTTTTCAAAATCCTAGTAATAATGTTTACAATGCAGACCAAAAGAAGATAAAGATATAATTATTCAAATGTTTTACAAAAATTGTATTCGAAGAATAAAACAAATCTAAATTTATATTTAACTCAGAAAACATTTCGCTAATGTGATAAGACGCAAATAAAATAGGCGCTGTCAAGCCGCTTAGAGTTTTAGAATAATCCTAGTAGAAAGGTTCAAAATAACGAGCCTCAAGTCAAGGAATCTTAAAAGCGATTTGAAAAAGTAGTTCTGGCGATTGAGTTTACGATGATAAGATTTTAAATAATAACATTACATCAGAAAAAATTCGACGTTCTAAAGTTCGAAATTCGAAGCACTGACAAAGAATTCCATAATCTGATCCTCGCGAAGGATAACTTCCATCAGACTTAAAGGCCAGATACTTTAGGAATCTTCTATGAATTTTTTCAATTTCACATATAAATATATTTCTCAAAACATGAATTCCATATCAAAGAAGCATATTTCAATTTAAAACGAATCAATGCGTTATAAAGCAATATTAAGGTATTTTGTTGAGTAAAAAGTTTTGTTGACCTAATTTAATAGCCCAAAGCTCTCGAGGCCGATGAAACGATTCTAGAAATATGTTCGTTGAAGGACAATGTGTCAGTAAATATAATTCCGAGATCACATTTAGTAAAAACTCTATTAAGACTTATACCATTAATGGAATAAGGTTACAAGATTTTTTTATCTGTTCTTACAAAAGACAAAATGTTACATTTGGAAGCATTCAACGAAAGTTTGTTTGATAGATCCAAATCAGATTGCAAAATGTTTAAATTTGTAAATAGAATACACAATACGAAAAACTTTTACATCATCTGCAAATATTAAGATAAAAAATTTTATTGATTGCATAATGTCATTAATGTAAATGATGAAAAGTGGAGTTCCAAGAGATAAACCTTGAGGAACTCTCATGGAAGGAACAAATTGTAACTCGATGATATATATTTTTTAAATAATCCAATATTAAATTTTGGAGATTAACTGGCAGACCAATTCCACTTAATTTTTCAGACAGAATTACATGGTCAATTGTGTCAAAAGCTTTTGAAAAGTCTGAAAAAATTACATCAACTTGAAGACCATTTAGTAGAGATTGATTGGTAAACTCCTTAAAAAAGGTAAGATTAGTAAGAATTGATCTGCTTCAAACGCAGCCATGCTGATCGTCAATGCACCTTTGCAGAACTTCAGATATGGAACGCTCAAAAACTTTAGCAAAATTTTGTATAATTGCAATTGGTCCATAGTTCTGAATTAACGATTTATCTCCCGATTTAAAAACCGGTGTGATGCGCGCCGATTATCATCTCACTGGAAATTATTATTATTATATACTTTATCAATTTAGTTTGAATTTCCCGCCAACTGTCGTATTTGTTTTAACAAGGTTGGCATTCATGCTTCACATATTACGAAGATAACTTCAAGCCATACGTGTCTAAACTGCAGTTTTACCAAAGTCGGATAAAATTTTACTAAATAAAAGACAAATTGATTATTGAAAATACTTCTCAACATTAACTGTTACAACCAATTTGTTATCAAGATTGACACTGTTATCAGTAGAACAAAAAGCACGGATCGACATGTGGTTCATCGAAAATGCAAATTTACTTCCATCATGCATATTCTGACGCGATATCGCAGAGAAACTGTGGCGGTCAATGTTTTCCATTGGTATCGTTTAATCGGATTATCAAGCAATGACGATTGGCTGATCGTTCGTCGTATGGTTATACGATGGTATTACAGTCACCAAGGTAATCAGAGCTGGTTTATCGTGTGGCTACCAGTCAGGAAGCAGCTTTCCATTCGTCACCAGTAATTCCATAACAAATATCATTCACGATGCCATTCATCTAAAACACTCATGCGGTATTACGGTTTACATAGGTCATATAGATTCGCTTTGACAATGAATACAGGAATATCTGTTTTAGTTTTTCATGTTTCACGTCCAGATTATAAGATGAATTAGCAAATGTATTGACACATTTTTAAATGCTTTAACTGTCAGTATATCTTTTGTTTCTAGCTACTTCTGAAGTATCACAGGGATCAAACTTATTATCCCTTTTATTTGTTTTTTTTATGAATGGGTTATATGACTCTGGTCCCAGCGATACATATGAAAATCTGGGCTCACGTGATTTTTAGGGAATCACAAGACCAGCTGGAATATTCCTTTGTAGTATGGTTCCTTTATTACTCGGTTCATATCTTGAGACTAGAACGTTTCTAAAATTGATTTATGAGATTTGTTAGAAACCAATCACAAGATATGATTATTTTACTCGTAAATACAATTTAAGTGATCCATTAGACATTCATAAAATGTAGAAAAAATTCTTTCGCTCGGAATAGCATCTTATGATCAGTTGGCTTATGTTACTGCGTCTGCGCAGAAGTTTGTCAACTTCCGCGCAGACGCCAGCATGAGGAAGATCATATTATATAATAATTCGGCAATCGCAAGGATTAGTAGAGAGGGAAATTCGATCTGTGATATATGTGACTTTGTGGGCATTCCTCTGTGCAGATTTATTGCGTTCATCCGCATTCTAATTTTGGGAGCAGCTATAAACTCCAGCAGCCTAGTTCAAGTGAATTCAATTTTTGAATCTTTTCCTTCTTTTTCTTATTCTACATATTATTATAGTTACCACATTCAGTGCAAAAGGCCCTTATTTATATTTAACGGTCCGTGTACTTATGTAAATAAATAAAGTCAATATCCTGTGAATGATTTAATTTGTCGCTTTTCCGTTGCCATCTTCCACGCGAAAGAAAACTTGATAGTGGACAGGTATCTAAACATTACTGAACTGCAACTGATGAATTCCCAGCAGATCGTGAATTTCGAAGCTGGCGCGACGAACCTTGATTATAGACCGTTAATTAATTTCACCAATTACATCTGCACCTAGAGGCCGACTCGTGCATTCTCCATGAACCTCTTCTCTATTTCTGCGTACACATTCTAGCGTCATGGTTATGGCTGTACGAGGTGATTCCCTTGACGTTGTATCTCGACAAGCTAAATTCGCCATACGAGCATCCTCGTGATACGCCTGACGAAATAGACGACGGTGTCGCACCAACCACCACATGGATGTTCTTGCGGTTCCAGGCTGCCCGCAAAACCACAAACCGTAACTCAATTAATCTGGATTGATCCGTTGCGTATATATTTGCTCGTATAGATTACAAGTACCTGTGGACAACTGAAGTGGGTGGCGGTGGTTGACTTCGGGCATGTCCCACAGAACTACAGAGCCCTTCAAATCAAGTCCTTTAAAGTACATATCCCTCAGTAGATCCACAAACTTGCAGGATGTCTAGTCGGATTAACATTTTCCAATTCCCGGATCATAATTTACCAATCTCCAACGCAAAGAATTTTTAAAGAATGATAAAATAGAAAAATATTAGTCGATAAGAAAGAAACTGCTGCTAAGTTGTAGTATGGATGTTTGTGTTTATTTCATCATCACTTTTCTTCTGATTCCTTTAGAGAAGAATTTTTTGTGTGGGATAAAAGTTTATATAATGGTTTAAATAGACAACTAAAAAATTCTTATTTAGAAGTAAACTTCTATTTCTTTAGAGTTCAGTAACTCTTTAAATTTAGAAGAAATTAATTATTTTCGATTTTTGGAAGATGATTAGTCAAAACTGACTATTCACTCAGTAAACTATGTCAGTGATTTACTATTTTAATTTAATACGACAAAATTTTAATATTTCATAATGTTATTTTACTTATTTTGACTGTTTTCGATGTGATTAATCATTTTTAACTAGTGACCTGATGATGGTGGCAAACCAAACAACCGACACGTTGTCATATCTTAAAAATTGGTGATTTTTATGTTTTACTGATCTTAAAAAAATCGAAACAAATCCATTTCTTGTAAAAATAATGGAAGAAAAAAGTACTACTAATTTTTAAATTTAGATAATGTACTAAAAAATGAGAAGAATCAAAAATATGTAGATTAAAAGAATATTAAAAGATAATTAAAATACTATTACATTATTTTTAATCTGAATTAGTAATAAGTCGTTCACAAATAAATAGTAAAAATTTCGACTAATTCTTCGTTATTTTTAACAAAAAATTTTTTAAAAACTTTAAACTCTACGAATTAAAATAGTGAATTTTTACTAACTCAAACTTAGAGAGTTCATTATTACTATTAATTATTAAATTACTATTTTAATGTCCAAATCAAGGCCGTAGCCAGGGGGGGTGATAGGGGTGTTTGAACCCCCCCCCCCGAAATTTTTTTGACAGCTGCTCAAGTTTTCAAAAAAAAAAAAAAAGGTCATCACTTTGACTGTTTGTTGACAAACCCCCCCCCGGAATTTTTTTGTGGCTACGGCCTTGGTCCAAATACAGGATAAATGATTTTTTAATAAAAAAGTTGGGAAAGTGGAGTACAATTAAAAAATATGGTAAAAATATCCTGAAATATTAGAAAGTTTAAGAAAATATTCTTAAATTATTAGTTGAGAAAATCTATACAAAACACTAGAAATTTTTGTTAATTAAAATTTTTTTAAATCTGTATTGAGTTTTCTTTTTGTAAATTATGAAAATAAATAAGAAATTCAATAAAAAAACGAGTAAATAAAATAAACGAATAGAAGGTTTCAAGAAAAAGATAGAAAAAATGTTTCAAATAATGAAAATTAATCTCTTAATAAAATGACATAAATTTTCTCTTTTTATAATTTTTTAAAAAAATGTGGATTGTTCAAAAAACAAAAATAAATTCTCTATAAAAAAAAAAAAAAATTTAAAATACAAAAATACTAGAAAAATAAAGAAATTTGGAAAAAAACTTTAAAAATGAATTAAAAAATTATGAAAACATAAAAAGATTTGTAAACTTATCAAGATTTAGGAAAAATTTCCTAAAAATCAAAGAATTACAAAAATTTTGAAAAGTTACTATAAATTAATATAAAAATATGTGAAAAGATAAGTAAAAAGTCTTCAGGATAATGAAAAATGTCAAAAATAATAAAATTTAGGATACTATTAAAAAAAGAAGGAAATTAAAAAACAGTACGAAAACAAATAAATAAAAAATAATAAAAAAATCATGATGAAATAGAAAAATTGAAGAAAAAGTTAAGAAATTTTAGGAGATGTTAAAACATTTCAAGAAATAAAAAATGTTAATAGGAATAAAATAAGAAAAGTTAAAGAAAATAAATTTTAAATTTACAAAAGAAATGAGAATTTTTTGTTTAATAAAAAATGTTCAATTGTTTATGGGGGATTATTTTAAAAATGAAGCAAAATAAAAAAGTACGAAATTAACTTTAAACAAATAAACAAAACTTTATAACCTTAGACAATATTTTAAAACAATATCATAACAACTAAATTTTTTTAAACATCAACAAAAAAAAATTGTAAATAAATAAGAGAAAATTTTAAGAAAAAATAAACGAACGTAAAATAAATTAAAAAAAGTTACAAAGCCATTTGCAAATGTAAAAGAAATCAAAAAATTGAAGAGAAAATGTTGTTCCATCTCTTCCGTCTCTCCCAAAATGAAAATGAGAAAAGTGAAAAAAAAGTTTTAATCTAATAAAAAGTCGTTAAACCAAAAAATAAATAAATACAGAATTTAAACTAAGCATGAATTTTAAAAATGACAAAAAAAGAAAAACAGAAAAACGTATAAAACTCGAGAGAAATTTTAAAGAAATGAAAAAGTTTACCAAAAAATTTGATTTGAATATCATGAAGTAAAATAAAGAAAATTGTATTCAATTTAAGGTAGTATTATACTTTGTAAGCAGTCAAAGATGACTTTAAAAAGCAATTTTTTTCTCGGCGATAATTTTATTTGAAGCAATGAAACCTTTTGCATCATATTCTTTACATTTTTGTCTGTCAAGAATAAAAAAAGAATTTTTTTTTACTGCGCCTGTTTCATCACTATAGGGCGCCAAAGTTAAGATAAAAAAAATAAACGATAAATCGGCGGACAAGCTACAGTCTCACAGAAACATCCGACCTGAAAAAATCAAATGTTTTTTTAAAGCTGATACATGTAGTTAGGCATCCCCCATAACCCCGATAATAAATATTAAGAAATAAAAAATGAAGCCAATTTAAAAAAAATCACAAAAAGGGTATTTTTTTTTGTTATTCTTGAATCGTTAAAAAAAAGAAAAAAAAAAGTAGACAATCGGATTTAGGGGGGATGCCTGAAGAATTTCATAACGAAGAAATTGATCTAAGGTTTTTTAAAATCGATTAAAAAGAACTAGAGTTATGCTGTCCGCCAGTTTAAAAAACATGGTTTTGAGAAAAATGCGTTTAAAGTTTTGTGTGTAATGAACCGATGTGCATATGTGACGCTCCACGAGAGAAGGGACTCATCGCGGAAAAAATCAATTTTCATATTTTTATGCTAAAAGATCATTTTTGAGTTGTTCTTTCATTTCAATGTTTCAAAAAAAAATTTTATTAATTACACTTTTTGTTATAATGCTTCAAACCTATGCGTGCTAAGTGTATCGCGTTTTTTGGATTTTCCTTGAACGACCGTCTTATGAAATTAGCTTAAAAAATCAAAATTTGATTCCTGCAATTAGTTTTCTTGTTATGAAGGTTCAAACATAGTCATGTTAAGCGTCTCGATTTTTCTTCCTCCTCTTTGCCCGTCCGTCCTTTAAAGTTTGCTTTCTCAGCGATAGGTCCCTTCTTTCGCGGAGCGTCACATATGTATAACTTTTACATGTATATAACTTTTTTATTTTTTCGAATTTTGATCTGCAATTTGGGAATTATATTCTCGAGGTAATGTTGACCATAAAAATAACATTAAAAAAAGTCTATTTTTTGATCGATGCAAAGTATAATACTACCATAAACAATATTGTATAAAATATTTAATTAAACCAAGACGAATTGTAGTTTGTCAAAAGATTCCTTTTAGAATTCCAAACCTGAAAATTACGAACAATTTTTTCGTATTTCGATTAACCAGATTAAATGGTGAATTTTTGTAAAAAGTTGCTACTTCACATATCCCACATAAAGATATTTTAATTGCGAATACGATAAATTGTTTCAGAAGCTCTGCACCTGACAGACAAATTAGTTAATCGATAGTGTAATTCCAGGCGTAAAGAAGTATAAGTAATTGTGTGCGAGACTATCTAGATTCTCATTCAGTTGTCGAGGGGAGCTATGCAAACGTGCTACAATTTCCCCAGTGGCCTTAAAAAGGATTTTAAGCTTTCCTTATTCAATGCGCTCAATTATAATTTTAAGAGATTCTTGTACACACGACCAGAGAATTGCAACAATTACATTTTCCTGGGACTTGCTAAAACTTTCAGCTCATTTTTGAAATATTACACTATTTCTGAGAACATTTTCTTTATTTTGGGAACAATTTTATTATATCAAGTATATGATTCTCGTATCTATTAATTTTTTTCAATTTAATCCTTAACCAAGTCTACCGTCTGGCCAAGAATTTTTCAGAGACCATCAGATCTTTTTAAATTTATGGCCTCTAGAGAATTGAAGCTCTCTTTCAGGAAGGTTAAGGAATTTATAAGAAAACTGCTATGGGCTTATTGAACTATCGTCTGAAGGATAATATCAAGAAAAAGGAGCATAATGATAAATTTAAAACGAAATATGGATCTCAAAAATTAGATACTTGAAGTTTCTTTAAATTAATTTTTTTTTGAAATTTTATGCACTGAAATTTAAGATCCAGAATAATTCTTCATATGCATCTAAAAAAGAAATTTGTTTTTTAAATGATTTTAATTTTAAAAAAGAGTCTTTAAATAGAAATATGAATGCAAATTGTTAAGTAAATATTTTATATATATAAACGGGAAACTATTATGTATTGGAAATTTGTATTTCAAGCAGTACCCTAATATATAGTTCTATGGTAAGCATTGGTAGACAGAGTAAGAATATTGTGACTACAGAAAGCTGTTGGCGTGCAATCTGGTCTTTGGGATCGGAATTGGAGACACATCGTGCCCAAACAAATACTAATATTGATTCTGCTGCCATTCCTTTTTCGTCGTTCTTTTCTCTGCCATTTCTACTCTCTCTTGTTCCCTCATCTTTTGTTTCCTTTTTCTCTCTTTACTCTACATCGAGGATGCTTCTAAAAACAATGCCTTATACCGGCGACAGGAAAAACCTTGTTGCAATACAAGATTCTAAAACCCATGAAAAAGCAACTAGACAAACTCCAAATAAACAACTTCAACTTTGAATAACAAAACTTTCGTGTAATTTTCCTGCAATTGTAAAAAAATAAATTTTAATATTTACTAAATTCTCATTTTAATATATGCAGCTTCATTTCGGCAACTAAATCAAAGTTTCGTAAGTAAGACAATATTAATGATAATATCAACATATGGGTGATTCTGCAGAAAATGAGTTCTTTTCTTTCTTTGCTTCATAACTTGATAAATATAATCAAGATAATAAAATTAATTATCTAGGCATTTTAAAAAATTCATAATTTTTTTTACTTACATAGAATTGAACTAAGCATTTTGAATTTTTAAAATCTGTTTTCAGATATGTAATCAACAAACTCCAAAACCACATTTTTCAAATTTTAGTCTTTTGTAAATTCCTGAAAAAATCATGGAGAATTACCCATATAAGAAAGAAAGACTAGTTTCTGAGTTACTAAAAAGCTTACAATAATATTCATCTAGTCGATTAAATCTATTAGGATGTACTTGATATTCAAGTACGAAGACGATTGAACAAAGAAGACTTGGATTAAAAGTAGCTTCTATTCCGGGTATTTTTTCTAGCAGTTCTGAGATCCTCTTAATTTCCACATCTAATAGACATATTTACATTAATTTTTCGTGATTGACGAATGTCCTTTTCGATGCTTGGACGTTTCTCCATTCTGTTATGGTAAAACATTTAAAACTTTAAGATTATTAAAAAACTAGAAGCTTTTAAGTATTAAAAATTGTATAGATTATAAAACAAAATTCAACTCTAACTCACTCCTAGTCTTGGCTGCATTATAGCTAGTTCATATTGAAGACTTCGTGGTATTTCCAGTAAGAACGCATCGTGATCTTTAGTTAATTGTTTCTTTATAATTCGCAAGCAAAGCTTCTTGAGACTAAAAACCGGAAGGGTTATTGACACATTGGTTCGCTGGATTCTATTTGCAATCATTGCTCGATATTCAGGATAAAATACTTCTTGACTATTCACATGCAATCTGGAACAAAAGGTTACAAATGTAATAAAAAGAAGTTAATAACATTTACATTCAATTTACAATATTCCCGAGATAGAAGTCAAAATAAAACAATATATATTAATTTAACTTTTCGACAGAAATGCCGTCCTTTTCACAAGGGAACATTCCCCAAGTGTATCACTCGGATATGGTGGAAACTTTGCACATTGAAAGTTCTTCATAACTAATAATGATTAGCCTTTAAACTTGTTGCCGCAATTCATAAGAAACAATAAGAATTAAAAATTATTGAGATTGGCTTAAAAATTCTCCTACTAGTTAGTATGAAATGACTTTCACAATTTTTTATTTTTAGTATGGTTAGCTATTTTGTTTTTTATGAATTGTGTTAATTCCACCTTCGATTTCCAAATACCAGATTCTACATTCCAGAGTCCACATTCCGGATTATACTTTTCGAATTTTAGATTTAACATTCTATATTTCAACAATCTGCATTTACAAATATAGCCAAAGAAATGTTGGAAAGATCTTATCAGCGAAGTGAATAGACCCATGGGGTCTGGCGTCTAAAATTGTTAACAAGAAATTGGTGACAAAACATCAGATCCCTGGCATGGACAAACCGGATTGGGTCCGCAAAATAATAAGAGCTAGAGATCTGAAATTTATTTTCTTTCTGACAATAAATGAACTTTGGCCATCTGTCTGACAATATTATTTTTAGTAACGATGCAAATTGAATCTTAGCCTGCTGGTTGACATTTATTTTTAAGAATACTAATTACTAGGAGGTAAAGTGAACTCAAACCTCACGGGAGCAGCTATATAGACGTTGCAATCTTCCATCACTGTTCGACAAACTAAAGAAGAGCACCACTATTAATTTGGAGAACGCCTAGGCGATCCTTCACCTCAAATGGTTCCAGATACATTTCATGAGTTTTTTAAAATCCACTCAATCCCCATGCGCTCTAGACAGTTTAATTTTAGATAGTGGTGATGTGACAGGAGCACCCACACACAACACTTCCACTGCCTAGTAGCCTACAGAGTTATCTATCACAGGACCAACGAGCGCCTCGAGTCCTGTCCGCCAGACAACTGACTGAATTGGCGAGCAAAACTGAATATATGTACGCCGTGTCAGTCGCCTCGGCGAAGAAGGGGAAGAAAGAGACTCGCGAGAAGTGGGAAACCCCACTCTCATTGAGAGCCCTGCCGGCTTTTATAGTAATGGTATGAGTACGCTACACATTTATAATTCATATCAATACAATGATATTTTGTTTTCTCTATTTATTATTGTTACATTTTATCATTTCTATTTATATTCTTTTGGAATTTTATGATACTTTTAATGTGTCATATTAAAGATTTTATACTAAAGGTTTTTAATTGTTGCAGACCTTACTCTCATATGTGAAACCGTAATCTCGAGAGGACTATTCCTCTTTCCTAGTACGGAACGAAGACCTTTTCACGCTTAAGGAATTAAGAATAGCGGAAAAGGGGTTAAAAATTGCCAAGGCGACAGGGAATAACCAAATACCCAACAAGGTTTACAAATTAGTGATCATAGTATACCCTGAACTTCTTCTTAGCCCTTTGAACGAATTCCTCAAAGAGGGAAAGTTCATCATGGACTGGAATAAGCAAAACTTATTCCTTCTCAGAAAGGGAGACGAACCTTTAGACAAAATTACCTTATACAGAACTATATATCTGCTAAATACGAAGGGGAAACTTCTAGAGGCAACGGTTTTACCGAAACTTCAGGGTCTTCTAACTGGTGAAAACGATCTGCCGTAAAACCAGTATGGTTTCCGAAAAGGGCGATCCACAATTGATGCTATTTTAGTGGTGGTAGATATGGCAAAGAAGGTAAGGGAAAGAAAAAGGGATTTAATTACAATTGATGTACAAAATGCTTTGAACTCTGCACGACTTGACCATCTGTATTAAAGAGGAAATGGATACTAATTTACCTATATTGCGAATGATAGATGACTATCTTAGCAATGGGTGGATCATATATGAGGGTGATGAACTTCAGATCCGAGAGGAAAAGACTTTTAGAGTCCCCCAAGGGTCTAAAGTTGGATCATTTGTATAGAACGTTATATACGGCGATTCTATGCGGTTAAAACTATCCACAGACATAATCATCGTATGTGGTGCGCAAAGTATAAAAATTCTTGGCATAAGGGTGAAAAGCCTGAGACGAGTCAAGCACTGGATGAATGACAATGGTCTAGAAATAGCCTTGGGAAAGCCCAAAGCACTGCTTGTCACAGACTGGAGATCCTTTATAGCCCTATCTGATGAGATAGATGGAACTAAAGTGTACCTAGGAATCGAGTTGGACAAGAAGCTTAGCTTCAAGCAACATTTAAAATCTGAATTGACCAAAGCCGTCCAATGTTGAGGAAATCTTTCTCGACTTATGCATAATATTGGTGGCTCCAGGGAATCAAAAAGGTGATTAGTAGCATACGTGGTATACTCGAAACTGTTATATGCAGCTCTAGTGTAAGCATCTGTCTTGGATAAACACGCCATCTCTAGGAGGCGACTTTCGGTTTAAAGAATAGTTTTGCTTCGAATAGTATCAGCCTATCAGACAGTATCCTATCAGTGCTGTCCAGGTCTCAGCTAATGTTCCGACAATCGATCTGTTGTCGAGAGGAAGGCAAGTTAGTCTATTTTCTCACTAAAGATCGAGCAAGCTCGCTCCCAGATGAAGACAGGCAGTGCACGAAGGCTCTAATCCGTAGAATTGGCAGGAGTAGAGAAGTCGAAGAGTGGCAGGTGAGATGGAATGCGGAATCTACCGGAGGGTGGAATTACCACCTTATTCTCTATATCGTTACATGGCTTGGAAGGAATCATGGAGAAGTTAGCTACTCTATGACACAGGCGCTGAAGGCGCTACAATTATGTTATTCCAGGATAAAATAATTGGCCTTATGTTAGGGAGTATGAACGTGTGGCAGCACATTGAATCCTTTATTATCCAGGTAATAAGAAACAACGACATCGATGGGCGAAGGGAAAGGAACTAGGGTTGACTAAAACATCAAATCGAATTGGCAACATTCGATTCCAATTCAAATTGCAAAATGGTTCGACTTCGACCTATTCAGAGATTTTAAATCAAACATAGTTCGAATTCAAATCGAAAACTTTATGTTAATGAAAGTTCGTTCGAATTTGAATCGTATTGATTCCAAATCGTTGATTCTAAATGCATGGTTCTACATCCTGGATTATCTTTATCCTCGATTTCATATTATACTCTTCGGAATAAATATCCTGGATTTTAAATCAGGAATTACACATTTCTGATTTAACATCCTGGATTCCGAGTCACAGATACAACATCCTAGATTTCACATTACGCAATCCAAAATATCCATAATTTAAAATCTTAGATTCCACATCTCATATATTTATTCGGGATTCAATAGCCTGTAGTTCACATCTCCGTTTCCAAATCCCCGAGACTATATTCAAACGTCTCAAATTCTAAATGCTAGCTTCTACATCCTGGATTACACATTCCATAATAAAAATTCTAGATTTTGAATTCCGAATTTCATATCCGTGATTTAACGTTTTAAGTCCCATATCCTGAATTCCACGTATCAAGTTCTAAATTCCCGAGTCCACATTATGGATTCTTCTTTATGGATATTTAAGATTCCTCATTTCTGATTTTAAATTCACTATTCTACATCCCGTACAACAAATTTCAAAATCTACTTTTTGGATTGTACAATGTACATCCCGGACCACATATTCCACATTTTGTAATCTACATCCTGAATAATTAAGATAATAAAAGTCATTAATCTTGTAATGTGACAAAACGCACGGTCCTGAAGGAATGCAAGAACGGGGTATTACGTCAGATCCTTGATTTTCCTTGACGAAGAAACTTAAAGAAAACAGAATTAATTGGACGACCGACTGGGATTGGTGTCCGAGACGTTCATTCGGACATCAATTATATTTTAAATTTATTTGTTACACATTACTCTTTTATTATTTTCCAATACGTGTTTGTGCCTTTGTACACGTCTGGAGATTCGAACTGTTGGATTCGTGCCTGCTTTGTTGGTGACGTGTTCTGGATACACTGGATCTTGTGGGACTACAAAGTCACCGGCTTGATTTCACCACCTTGACAAATGCCAAATTAAACCACTGCTTCACATTTTTCTTCGGATTTTTATTACCTATGAGACTGTTGAGGATCTGGGACTATAATCTATCTTATTCACTCGGATACAGCAAATGTTCCTGACTCATCATTTAATTGTATGTAAACGAATATCACTTCTCTTTATTGTAAAATCTAAATTTGAATATAACAGTAGATATCGGTCGAATGGTTTGTGAGTTGAATAAATGTGAAGAATGCAAATCAAATGAATTCCCATATTTGTATTTGAGTAATTCTTTAGATTTGTTTGGAAGAGCAAATTCGCGAATATAAAAATAGAAATTTAGATCAAAGAAATATTGTAATTTAATAGATATATTTGATTAACATTTAAATAAAATGTCCATTTAAATATCGACTATAATTTTGAAAGTTTTATTTAGTGTTTTTTAATATAAAACGTTTAATTGGTCTTTGAAAAATATACCCGGGTCATCACAATCTGCAATATTACAAATTATATTATTAATTCTTTGAAAAATTTCAAAAATTTTTCTGGAATAATTTCAATGATTTTAAGAGACTACCGAAATTTTAGAAAATTTTCCAGAAGTAGTTTCGAAATTAAAAATTGTATAAATTTGACAAAAATTAATAAGCGGGATCTGGTATTTGATTTGTTTAAATTCATAATGGTAAATCCGGAATACTAATTAGTTGGATTCAGAATGACAAGAATAAGAATTTTGAATAGTGGAATTAACGATAGAATTAACGTCATGAATGATCAAAAACTTGTTTGAGAACCCACTGAGAATAAGCCTCTGTTTCTTAAATGCAACATTAATTTAAGAAATGGTTGAAATAAAAAACACGAAAATAATAATCTTAATTAATTTACGTTATTGATTTTAAGCGTTTAATTACCATTGCTTAATCTAAACTATAATTAGCATATTACAACAGCTACAATACCATTGAAATAGTCAGAGCACAATGGCTTTTCATTACAATTTAATTACAATTAACTTCAAGTTATTAGTTTCGAAAAATGTGCTTTAAGAGTTTATTTGTAAGCCTTACTTCTGTTACATCCTGCTAACAATAATCATTTCTCAAATCAAAGCAATTGTGAGTGGTTCAATCCTAAATTGCAAAGTAATAAAATATGCAACTTAGGATATAAAAGTAATAAGTGATTCATTCTATGCAATATATAAAATATTTTATATAAAACTCGTATTACCAAGTCTCATAGATTGACAGAGTTTATAAAAATTATAAGAGAAATTGAAGATCTTTTTTATCATCAAGTCCATATATATGCAACTCGATTTCAGCGAGAGCAAACAATTAACTCCTGGAATCTTCTCTATCCCTAAAGGTCAATCTTAGAAAATATGTGAACTCTAATCTAATTTTATTCCTCCAGGGTAGATTTGTGGCTATAAAAGCAAACGCGTCTTCATTGTCATATGTCATTTGTTTCGGTAATCTGTCATAGTCGACGTGGCTTCGTGTTTTTATTATACACCATCTCAAGCTTGACCCTTCGATGACTGCATTTTAAGACCGTAACTCTTACAATTCCTAACAGAAAAAGTTGTTCGAGGTACGAACTGGTTTTTTTATAGTTAGGGTTATGGGGACGGTGTCAAAATTTCGAGATTAAAAACTAATAACAAGTGAGAGAAGTGCCAACCGTTCTTTATCAAGAGTCGAGAAAATCTTACTCTACATCTCAAACAAAAAATTATACATCATACAATAATAAATGTAAGTAAATATAAAAAAAATTGTAAACCAATAATTAACACGAAAATTGTAATAATCTTGATCACTCATACATTCGGTTTCCGTTTTCGGTACCATAAAGTAGTGCACGCGTTTGTGAAGGAAAAATTTTTATTTTGGAAAAATTGGTATTAATGTGGAAAAAGTGGGGAGTGAGTGCGAGAAAATGTCGGAGTTACGAAATTTTATATGCAAAACAGGAAGGAGAGAGGGACGAAAAATTATGAAGTGTGAGGTCTGCATCGACTTACTCGAGTTAGTCAAGATGTTGGTTAAAAGTTTCGATAAAGAATGGGCAGAGGTGTGAGACAAAATAGTGATTGTTAGATATAGAAGAAAAAAGAGATAGGCAGACTGAGGTAATAAAAGAGGAGATAGGCGGGATTAACAGAAAGTTAAAAAAGTGGGAGGGAAATTGGAAAAGGAAAAAGAAAATATGTGGAAGAGAATGAACAGGTTAGAGAAAGAAATATCGGATTGAAGTGAGGAAGATGGGAGAATGAGAAGAATGAGAAGGGTAGATTGGAAACTAGATGTAGGGGAAAAGAAAGGAAATACAAAGAAGAAGAATGGAGAAGTAAGAGACGATAGTTTGGAAAGGAAAATGAAAGAGTTAGCGAGTCAGGTTGAGCTTCTTAAGAAGGAAAGAAGAAGGAGGAACAACGTTTTAAAAGGTTTGAAAGTAGGGCATGGGGAAGGCAAAGAGGAAGTAAAAAGCTTGCTATCAAGAAGTGGGGCGAAGGTTAAAATTAAAAAAGTTAAGGGAATTAGAGGAATAGATCAAGAGATAGCAAAATTGTGAATAGTATAGTTAAAAGATGCAGAGAATAAATATGAAGTAATGAAATTAAGAAAAAGGTTAAAAGGTAGTAGAAAGAGGATAGAACATAGAACATGGAGAGGGAGAAAGATAAGGTGATTTTTGGAAGAGAAAACGTGGGCAGAGAGAAGGAAAGGAGGTGAAGTAAAGATGGGGAGAGAAAGCATATGGGAGACAGAAGAGGTTACAAAAGAATGATTGTAGATAAGTATGGAATGCATGGGTATATTAATGAATTGAGGAAAGTGTGGGGTGAATAACAAAAGAGGAATAAAAAAGGAATGAAAAAGTGAAAAAAAAGGGAGGATAGTGAGTGAAAGTGTAAAGAATGAATGGAAAAGAGAGAATAGTAAAATATAAAATGTTTTTAAATTTATAAGAGGACTTCCTGGTAATATTTGGACGAATCGTTTGTGGCCTTTTTTGGTTTGTCATAAAATCTTGAATAGCGTTTCAAATTGCTATTGAGGTGGGGTTTTCCCTATGCTGTGGCCATGCCTGTCCGTTTTCCCGCTCTCTCTATAGGATACAGGGTCGTCGATGGTACCCTCTTGGCTTCCCATCTTTCGGCATCATGCAGGGGTTGCCTGGTGGAAGTCGTGCTGTCTGTAGCATCGTCAATGGTTCCCTACTGGCTTCCACTAACCGTCATTGTTGCCTGGTGACCCTCAGGCAGCCTACAGATGCTCGGCAGTTCATCTTTGGTTTTCATCGAGCCAACATCGTACATCAGAAGGTGTACCCTTGGACTCCTTGCGGTCTACCTGGTGCCTTGACCTTGCACCCCTGGTCTTCATGCCGTCTACCTGGTGCCATGCAGTGCACCCCTGGTTTTTCTGCAGACTATCTGGTGCCTTGCAGTGCACCCCTGGTCTTCATGCAGTCTACCTGGTACCTTGCAGTACACCCCTGGTCTTCCTGCAGTCTACCTGGTGCCATGCAGTTCACCCCTGGTTTTCCTGCGGTCTACCTGGTGCCTTGACGTGCACCCCTGGTCTTCCTGCAGACTACCTGGTGCCTTGCAGTGCACCCCTAGTCTTCCTGCAGTCTACCTAATTGCAATAAAAATAAACTTTCTTTTGTAAACTATAAAGTGTTGTGAGTTTCAGTGAAATACCAGCAAACCTTTTTTAACACTCCATCCCTATTTAACAAAAGACAATTGTATAAAAAGATCAATTTAAATATTCAAAAAGGCGACCCCCGTAAAACCAATAGAAGACAACGAGTCCTAAACAATGATAAATATTAATCGGCAAACCATCATTTAAAACTTTGTTTTTGTAATTAAATTCAAATAACATTTAATCACGCCTTCGCTCGTGATGTAACACTTCCATTCTTGTGGTAAATTGAATTTTTTATATGTTTAAGAAAATGTAAATTCCATTACCCTTAAAAGAAGTATACACGATTTAAATCTGTTTTAATACATTATATTTCTAAAGTGGACATGGTAATAATGTTGAAACGTTAAACATCACATGAATATTGTTTTATTTTGCCTCCTGACTCGGGATGATTAAAAACTTTATCAACTTCCATTATCAAACCATTATTATTAAAGAGTAATGTTTGTCTTTCCTTGGTAAAACAATGAAGAAAAATCTTATGAATAATTTACATAATACGGTGTAATAATAAATCTATTTACACCTTGTTTGTTTTACGTACCTTTCTCCCGTTTCTTCATCATAAAATATCCAGGGATGAGTGACAAATGTGTTAACGTCAATCCACTGAGCATAAGAATAGAGATCCGAGAAGCGAACAGATTTTCCCTTGAAATCAAGCCAATAGATACGCACATGTCGATGTGTAGTATTGCAAAATCTCACATAAGCTGGTTGATAATTGTTGATCGAACGCAAAGGACGCTTGTTGCGATCCAATCCTACTTCTGGATTCTCTTCCATCTGGAGTCTATCTAATCCTATAAAGGGGTTTCAACAAAGTAAAACATCCAAGCTCCTTTCTAATCCTTGTATAACAGTTTAAAAGTCTGAAACAAAATCAAAAAGAAACTAATTAAATAAAGCACAAAGTAAATAAGTAAATGAGATCATAAAAATTGAAGGCCATCAATGCGCAAAAGGAAAAAAGGTACTGATAATTAAAAATTATAAGCTTTTGACTTTGAGGATTAAGTATCTCAAAAAGAAACTGTAATTAAAAATAAAGCTCTCTTCAAAGCATAAAATGAAATATTGCAAGTGAAATATACAAGGACAGTAAAAGAGGAAAGAACCGTAATAGAAGAATCAAAGGAGTTGGATTCTTAATTTGATGCAAAGTAATACAAACAATGTAAATGTTCCGCACTACAACTTGGAAATGGTTTATGAAATAAAATTCATTTTTAAAAGATAAATTTCCAGTAAACGGATATACGCAATAAAAGAAGAATTAAGGAAGGTAAATAGGAATTATACTTTCATCACATTCCCTCAATCTAGTTGTAAAGAATATAACGATTCTGAGAAGGCAAGTTTCAGAGTGAAATACCCTTAATCAGCTTATAAAACAGTAAAACAAGAGGCAATGTTGAAACTCCATTATAGTAAGGACGCAAAGTAAAAGAAAAAAAAAAAGAAAGGATATAGTGTCCGAGAAACTCGTATGTATGACATAAATGGACCTCTCACCATTTTCAAACAAGAGAATCTCTTCTCACTATTTTACAATCATTCCTTCTTTTTCTTTCACAAGAATATTTCGCGTAAGATAGAAAAAGTGGAAAATGAAATCGCACGAAGCGCCCGCGTTTATACAATGTTCAAGCTCAGAGGTAAAATTGGATTAAAACGAGTTACGGTAATGAAATTTACGCACCACCTACATTCAAATAAACATCGTGAACCAACGAGCACGAATTCGACAAAAATAAATCTCACTTTTTAAGTTATATTCGTTTTTATCCAAATCAGATAATGCACAAACTTTAATATTCTTCTCATTTTTACAATTTACACGTACTTCATGAAAGAAAAAATAATCATTGTCAACTTGTGCTTTTTTCTAGATTGAAGTAAAAACGCCAATCATTGATAAATTAAAATAAGCAAGTCGACAATTAATGGAAATTTTGAAAAAGACCGTTTTTTGATAGTCTAAGGTATATTAAGGAAGTATTAAGGTATATTAAGCTGGAGTATGACGTCACTGGTCTAGGGAAAATTTGTCCATAACTTTTCTCATAAAATATTGAATATTTTGTAACGAAATTTAATACAATTACCTAAAATGTCAATGGGAAAGTCACTCTAACCCGGATGTATTTGACTTTTAGCCCAAAATTAATTTCGGAAAATTCTCGAAAATATCAAATTTTTAGAAAATGAACTTTGAGCAAAAATTGAAACAAGCTTGGATCAGACAGACTTTTCCAATGATATTTTAAGTAATTCTCCGAAGTTTCGTGACAAAATATTCAATATTTTAAGAGAAAAATTACAGACAAATTTTTCCTTAGTGACGTCAAAATTCATCACATACCTTTAAGTAAGAAGTACTTGTTCATTTTTTAAAATAATTAGATATGTAAAGAAACATATCCAATATTTTAAAAAGTGTTTAAGTTTTGCCATTCTTCAAAATATTTAAAATTATATATGGAAACGTATTCTTTTTTCTGTAAACTTTCTTTTAACATTCCAAATATTTTGTTACGAAAATTTAAAAAATTTCATAAATAAACAGGATCAGTACTAGTTAAATATTATGTAGTTTGAATAAAATGTTTAGATAAGTTTAAAAAATAAGTAAGAATACAAAATAAATTATTTAAATTAACATTTTATAACCTCAGAAACGTTGTAAAAAAAATCAATGAAAGAATAAAGAAATTACAGAGAAAATAAAAAATACTGAATAAATAAAAAAAAGTGATTACATTTAATAAACAATAAAAAAAATGATTTAAATCAAAGCACTGCTTGATAACATACAAAAATAGTAAAATTAAAATATGAAGAATTACAAAAGAATAAACATTAAAATTTTTTAACGAATTAAAATATTTATGGATATGGTTTCGTAAATTAACAAAAAAAAAACAAAGAAAATGCATTAAAATAGGTTAAAATTTTTCTAATGAGAAAAAACTTTAAAACAATTGTTTTAAAAATTAAAAAAAAGAACATAAAATAAATTTATTTTAAAAGTGAAAAAACAATTGAAGGAATTTAAAACGAAGTCAAAAAGTTTTAAGGAGCAGAAAATAATACAATATATTAAAAAACGAAGCAAATTTGTTTTTAAGAATTTAATAAATAGGAAAAGATATAAAAAGTAAAAAAAACTATAAAAGTTATAAAGTTGGTGGAAAATGAAGTAAAAAAATAAAAACCAGAAGGAATCAATTTAAGAAAATGAAAAAAAAGTTAAAAGTGTAAAAAATAAAATAAAAAATGTCTTTAAAAATAAATTTTTTTTTTGCATATTATTCTCAAAATGGAAGAAAATTTAAAGCTAAACTGAAAACAAATCTTAAAAAAAGAAAAATATGCTAAAAAGAGTAAATATTCTTTTAAAACTACTCTAACAGTAAATTTTTGTTTGAAATTATAAAATATAGAAATTTTATGAAAGAGTAAATGAATTAGGGCAAATAAACAAAATGTAGAGAAAATTATAAAAATTTGCCAAATACGAGTAAATCTAAAAGAAATCATAAAATTGAAGAAAAAATTATATTTTCCACCAAAGTGTAAAAATAGATACATTTTTCTTAATGTTTATACAACAAAAGTATATAAAATAATCTGAAATAATTTGCGTAAAAAGAAGAAAATTAGAGAAAAATTTAAAAAGCAGAAAGAAATTAATGATAAAGTTAAAAAATTAGAAAAAGTTGTAAATATTTGAACTAAAATATGAAATGAATTTTTTTTTTTATTACTAATTATTTACAAATATTTTAAAACAAATCATTCTTCCTTATCTGTAGTTGGTGACCGAATTTTGTCAGACTCAGTCAACCCTGGCTCATCCCCGTTCGTCTGAGTATAATTTGCAAAATACCCAACCCTCTTAAAAATATTATGCTTTTGCACGTATGTATAATGAGCATTTCATTTAGATTCCATCATTTCTACTCTGTAATTAATTTTATCTTCAAATTCCTCATTTAGAATCTGAATATTAAAGGGTCTCAAAATTGGATTTAGGACCAAATCATTTCTTGACAAAGTTCCTCTATCAGATTTTTCTATTATATTATTTTCTGGATTCATCTAAAAAAATAATAAGAAACATAACGGAAAGAAAGAAAAAAAATTAATACGAATATTTATAAATAATTTAATTTTCAATTTATCATTTAATTACCTTTATTTGTTTCTACGATTTTCTAAATTTCCAAAACGTGTTTGTCGAATCTGAAGAACATTCAAGATTGATTTCTGACATCTAAAAACAAACTTTACGGAGAGACTTTTCGCCCTCAAATTATCGATTCTAAATTAGATTCTTTATTCAAAATATTATTGGTCCATAAAATTATCCTTGACTGTTATAGGATATCTATAAAATTTTGAAAACCAATAATTTTAATTTCTTAGAAACATTTTAATTTCGCACGAAATTCAAATCTAAAATCTTATAAATTGGATTATTATTATTTTTCTTTATAAATTATATTATTTTACATTTAACCATAATTATATCTATATTACTTAATTCAACAAATTATTTACAGGTTCTTACACTATTATTTATTATTATTGTTTATAGTTCACTGTTCTTGTTTTTCACTGTTTATATTTTTCTGTTTGACTATTTCTTGTGTATTTACACAACAATTGTTTTTAAATTGTTTTATTTAAAAGTTTTTCACTAGATTTTATTCACTTATATTCACTAATAGTTTATTGTCTCTCAATATAAATTTTTAAATCTTGTGAATGAAACTGTCCTTTTTCTTCATTTTTCCCCAGGTCCCAAATGATGAATGCTCCTTTATTTATTAATTTTTTAATCTCGTATGGCCCTTCGTATATTTGTAAAAATTTCGCGATAATTTTATTTTCTTTATCGGATCTGTTTAATAATTTTATTAATACTTTATCTTCTTCTTAAAATTCTGTTAATTCGTGTGTGTGATTAAATTTCTCGGCTCTATTTTTACCTTTTTTACGAATATTTTCGTTCACAATTTCTATTTTTCTTTTGTAAGATTTATCATCGGGTTTTGGAGGAAGTTTTATCCATTTTTCCCACATTCTTTTAGGTTTTTTATTTAATTGCAATTCAATAGGGGTAAATTAAGTTGTTTCATTGTGAGTTTCGTTCATACAATTTTCTATTATTTCTACCCAACTCCAACAAGAATTATATTTTTTTTACGATTAAAGACCTAAAAAATCCAAATAATTCCCTATGAATGCTTTCAACAATTTTTCCTTGAGAATGTCTTATTGATGAAAAAACAGGTTGAACATTTTCTTCAATTAATTTATTTTTCCTAATTTCCGACGTCAATTGTGTTCCATGATCGGTTATTATTTTTTAGGTTTACCGTACGTAGGGATATATTGAATAAAATTTTTATTTATTACAGCCCTTGCACTGAAAGAAAAACATTTTAAAATTTACTTGAGTTTTAAGTATTATTTACTTTTTTACTCAAGCAATGGAAACAAATTAAAAATTGCTGTGAAACCAGGTAATTTTTACTTTGTTTTCTAAGGATAAAAAAACGTCACTTTTCAAATCAAATTTGACGTTTTGTATTTAAAACAAATATTTAAAGCAATTACAGAATAATAAATAATAAATTATTACATAAATTACTTTTATACTTACTTTTATTTATACTTCCATTATTAAATTTTCCGGAATATAATTAAAATTTAACTTTGATGAGTTTGACACAAAACCTCAAATTTGCTTCAAAAGTGTCATTAGTTTTTTTTTCTTCTGGGAAAACAATGTAAAAATTACCTGTATTCACATCAATTTTTAATTTATTTGCATTGCTTAAGTAAAGAAAGTAAATATTACTTAATACTCAAGTAAAGTTTAAATTGTTTTTTTTTCAGTGTGCAGTTTAATTAGAACGTCTTGGAACTATTAAAAATGTAATATTATTTTCTTTTCTGTTCAAGATTTTTAGATCGCATTTTGAGTATTTGAAATTCAATTTTTGAACTTATTGATAAATACAAGGTAGAAATTTTTAGGATTCATCTCCGAATTCTAGAAATTAACTAGAGGACACTTTTGTAAATTTTATTTCCTTTTTTACAATAATTGGATGTTTATTAACATTGTTAAATTCTGGACAGAATTACCTATTTTTTAAAAGACGGACATTGACCAAATTTTAAAAACTTAAAAAAGTAAAATCTTAATTATCTATTTCTTAATAGCAACTATAGCTTTTCATATTAAGTCGATAGGCAAGAGATGGGTAAATTGCTTGCTTGGGTTTCCTAGGGAAATTTACCCGATTTTCTTTTATGAGAAAGTTTGAAAATATGTTAATCGATGCATTTTTAAAGTGCCTACTATTTTACAGGGTTTATTAGAACTTAAAGTATTAAACAGTATAATAGTGTCAACAAAGCGTTTTATTTAGTATAAATATACAATTTTTATTTGCTCTGCGTAAAATACTAGAGATACCTAGAAATACATATTAATAAACAGAATATTCTATATATATCATTTCGAAAGTATTTAGCACACTTTTTATGATTATTGTTTAATTTAAATATAAAAGTGAAATTGATGAAATGAAGATAGCTGACTTTTATTAGACGGAACAAATAAAAAAAACATATTTTAAGTGCCAAAGTATAGTTTGGAGATATACGCGACAATTTATTAGACCATTAATTATACATAATTTGAAGAGAGTAAATTGATACTTGAAGATGAAAGAGATTTTTGAAAAATTGCCAGGAGAAAGATAAAAGCACCATTTGCCATAGCATTCAATTGCACAAATAAAAAGGATAATTACACAATTAAATTACTATCGCTCTTCGCATTCGTAGACGATGTTGGTCACTGTAATTTGCGTGTAGCAATTCGCACCGTGGCGTCTACTCTCTCGTGAATCCGTTAGGCATTACCGAGAACGTGTCAGGATGGCAAGAGGAAACGAAGTGACAAAGCCTAATGGCCGGTTTGAATCGGTACAGGAAGAGAACGAAGCGAAATTACCGCGAGCTTCAGTGATTACAAATCGACTGCTTTCAATCGATTCATCCAATTAGTGACCAAGATTGAAAAGACAAGAGTCATTTGCAAATTATCATTTTTCTTGAATTTTCAAATTCAAGTTCTTTGATGATAAGTAAATGAAATGCATCTTAATTTCAACTCAATTTTTAAGAAATCGGATCGTGATTATGACCCATCTTTTCAATATTTATTGACGTTTGTCCAAAAAGGGTAGAAATATATTTTCAGATTGATTAAAAAAACTTTTATTTAACTAATTCAACTTTAGAGTGAAGCAATTGATGACTAAAGCTAGATTATAAGAAAATAAATATGTATTGTCAATTTAGATCAATAATTAAAATAATTTTTTAAAATCAAGGACCGACACTAACAACTGTTAAGACTTCCTGAAGTGATAAGTCAGTGATAAGTGATTTGCATTTGTTTATAAAAATTATTAATTATTTAAACAAATTAGAAATGAATTTAAAAATTGCTTTAAATATAAAGCAAATAGAAATTAATATAAGTTAATTATAGGTAATTATAAATTATAATTATTATAAATATTATTTATATTATTGTAATAACGATATAACAATTTTGTTAAATCGTTACTATTATACATTTATATGTTGAATCACATTTTAAATCTTTATCACTAGAAGAATTGGAATTTTCAAAATCCATTTCCACTTCATTTTCTGGTAAATTTAAACTTAACTCATTTTCCGATTTTTTATTTATCTATCTTTTACACGAATCACATATAAAATGTCCAAATAATTTTTAAATTTAGAATCCATTTTATCTGTTACTTTAAACAAATGTTTGTAAACACTTTTATGATTTTTTTACAGAGGATTAACACAGTAATTTTTCTTCGACATCTTATAAATCTTCACTTTTATTCTCAAGTATATTATAGTTCTTGATACATTTAAGCGAACGTTAGAAAAGAAAAAAATAATTGAAATAAAAGAGAACTATCGCCAATTATATTTTGATTATATTATATTATGAATTAAACATTATCATTCAATTATGATGTGCAAGACAAAATGCACTGTAGTTTGTTACTAAAATGCGGGCCCTGAGATTTATTTTTTTAAACACTGCATAATTAAATGTAGAATAATCATGTAATTTTGGATAAAAAGCTTGAAAGATTAAATATAGCGTTTAATTTCAGATTACTTGTCTTAAATTACTTGCAAGATAGAAAACATGTCGTTTCCGTGTCGAATGCTTTTTCGTTTCCATTTAGTCCTACTCGTGGGGTACCTCAGGGTTCCACTTTGGGATCTCCTCTCTTTACTCTTTATATCAATGACATTCATGACGTAGTTGACTCGCCTTGTTTAACGTTTGCTGATGATCTAAAAGTTTTTCGAGAAATACGTTCGATGATTGATAGTCTTGCTCTGCAGCGGGATTTGGATGAGTTATTTTTATGGTGTAAGTCTAATAAACTGCCACTTAACCTGTCTAAATGCCGTGTGATGTCTTTTTATAAGACCTCCTCAGTTTATAATTTTAATTACAGAATCAATGATCACGTATTATAACGAGTTACATCGGCGCAGGTCCTTGGGGTAACTTTTTCCTTGAACCTATCCTTTAATGATCACATCTCTACAATGGTTTCTGAGGCTTCAAGAACCCTTGGGTATATAATGCGTTTATCGAAGCAATTTTCTAATCCACAGACTCTAGTTCTGTTATATAATACATTTGTACGTACAAAACTTGAGTACGCTTCTATTATATGGAATCCGTATATTCAAAACCAATGCATGGACCTAGAAAACATTCAAAAAAGATTTCTTAAATATATGTCCTTCAGGTTGGATGGAGTTTATCCGCGACGTGGCTCTGATTATTTAAGCCTTTGCCAGCAGTTTGATATGCTTACTCTTGAAGAAAGGCGTACAATATTAGCGTGCGTTTTTTTATTTAAGTTAGTTAATGGTTTACTTGAGTCGCCAGATCTATTACTTGACTTGGATATTAAAGTACCAGAAGCTTTGACTAGACAACTTGAACCATTTTATACATGTAAAACTAATTCATCGTCAGATTTTATTACTCTTACAAAGTTTTCGTGTTATCACATTAATAATGTGTCTAGAAATAACAGCTACGACGTTCATCTGTTTTATAATTCTATTAATTTATTTAAAAAGTACATAGACCGCTATATTCTGGGTCTACTTAACAATCGCTTCAACGTCTAGATTCTAGATAATCTCTGGAAATTATTATTTTGTTAGCTCAGCTTCGCATCTTTTCCTTTTTATATATTCTACATCAGCTGTTTGAGATTTTCTTATTTACGGTTTACCCATTTATTTATTTACCCATTTACGGTCCAACAGGACCGCGAGAATTGTACTTAATAAGTAAATAAATAAATAAACAAAAGTAAAGTATCACGTTGCGCTCATAAATAAATTTGCATTTGTTTATGAAAATTATTAATTATTTAATTAAATTAAATTAATTTAAATTAGAAGTGAATTTAAAAATTGCTTTAACATTTTGTAAAATGTGTATTTTTAAATAAATGTTACAATTTTTATTTAATTTGACCGGTTACTTTTCAAACAATTAATTTTTTTCGAAAATAATGTAAAAAAGTTAATTTCTTAATAATTTTTTATAAGTCCAAAAGTCCAAAAATCTTCTGCCAGGGCCAGAATATGATATCGACAGTCGTGTTTACAAACTGTTAAAATACTGGTGGTAGCCATTTTGATTTTGGCGTTTGACATCAGCACCACCACCTCTGAACCTGGTTTACGTTCCTCGGTTGATTGCCGCTCGATCTGTCTATCCGCGGGTAATGGAGAATCCATAAATTATGTCACAGGTGTAGGGGGAGGGAAGAGGGGTCAATAGACCTTGTCACGTAATATTTTTACTCATTGTTTAAGATATATTTTAAATTGAACTTGTTTTGAAACTTTTAAAATCTGCTTAAATTGATGAATTTTTGAGCCAATTAATTACAAACATACAAAGAAATTTTCGTATTATAATTATATCCCTTGAATTTACTTGGTATTTGATGAAAAACAAGAAAAACTTTCTATAAATCTATTTTTCAAAGTTACGTAACAGTCATATAGTGTGTTTGACCTTCTGGTCGTTTTCTTTTATTAAAGGAGTTTAAAAAACTTTATAAAAATGTAAATATATTGGTGATGGGTCTCCATTCGTAGCCATTGTGCCCTCTAAGGTGAGTTCCAAAATTAACTACTGTTTTATATGATCGACTCAATCCCCAAAGATAAACATTAAAATTTCGAGTAAGTGTTCAGTGTGCGTCTCCTTGTAAATGGCCATGCCATGCGGCCGGCTATTTCTAAACTCTTGTAACCTTTTTGAGGTTGTTAAACCTAATAAATATGTCATTTTTTGGTTTAAAATAAAATCTTAGTTTGTTGCTGCTCCTAATCCCTTACTCTCATTAAAATAACTTGGCGGTAGGATTTAGTTTTTGTATTGTTTGTTTTTGTTTTTATTAATCATTAATATTTACTTTGTAAAACATTAAACGTAAATTAGATATAATGGGTCATAGCACCTATCACAAAAAACTACTGCGAATGTGTAACTATTATAATAATAGTTAATATTAATATATATATATATTGTAAAGATAAGTGAATAGAGAGAAACGTGAGTATGAAATGTGAATCACTAAAGGTTTGACAGGCCCTGTAAATTTGTAGAAAGGGAACGATTACGTAAAGAGTGATAAGCATTTTGGACTAAGTGGAAGTTGAGAGGTTGCAAGACGAAGCTTTGTTGGTAGAGCTTAAAGCTGCAAAGAAGGAAATTGAGGAGCTTAAGAGAGCAAACGAACAAAGAGCTGCACTGGAACAATCAAAACGAATAAAGAAAATTCGAGTCGAAACAGAGGAATTGACGCGCTGGTTGGAAGCCGGAAGAAGAGAATTAGAAGAATTGTCTCATGGATCTGATACAGAACTATTATCCAGCGCAAGCTCAGATGCTGGCATTTTAAAAATTGAGGATAGAAGAAGAAACGAAGATACTCGAAGACTACGACTGTTAGAATTGACGAGACAAGGTCGAGTGTAAATAGCTCTAGAATTCAGGGAATGTCCAACCCTATGTTGGTTTCATTCACGAGCAGAATATATCGAAATGAGCACAGATCAGCTTTTGAACGAGATGCACAAGATGTTTCACCAGCGACGAACAAAGTGCAGTTGAAGAAACAGTTTGAGGAGAGAAGTTAGAAGCGAGGGGAGTCTTTTAGTGAGTATATACATGAGAAGAAAATCCTTGCCAATCTAGTACCTATTTCAGAGAACGAGAGAATTGCCTATTTTGTGGATGGTATTCCGGATTTGAATTTAAGAAATTAGTCACGCATTCAACAGTTCACGAGTGTAGATTCTCGCCTTGGCTTTTGAGGAGGTCGTTCTTCAACCGAAACACCAAAATGCAGATGGAGGAAGGACATCGAAATCTATAAAAGAACAGTCGAAAGCAAGATCAGCTTAATCAACTGTGAAATATTTAAATTGTGATAAATGGAGTAAAATGTCTTCCGAGTGTAAAGAGAATCCAAGAAAAAAGGCTCTTGTCTTAAGTGTCAATCTGAGGAGCACATTTTAAGGGATTGTCCTTAGAGAAAGGTCAACAATCAGGACAACACTCAGAAATACCATGAGTTGATCAGCAAGGATTGGAATTTGTTGTGACAGCTAGTGTCGAAATCGATGTGGATGGTGAAATATTTAGCAAAAATTTGGATACAAGATTGAATAGTACAAGCCCGATCACCTTCATCAAACAGAGGTTCCTCAATCCGGATGTTATAAAATTTTTAATACAGAGTGTAACGGTTCGTTTTATGGGGGTCTTAAAATATTTTTATAAGACATAGGAAGAAACCTGAGGGAGATTAATAAGTGTGGAATATTTATTTAAGTGTATTTTGTTTTTATTATAATTTGAAGCCCTCACCACGTATATCGGGATTACATATTCTAAACAACGTATCTCGTAAGTAAGAAACAAAATAAATAATATTTTAGTCTTTTAACCACTAGGGATAAGCTAGTCTTCTTTCTTACAGGGCCAGCGCGACGCTGAATGACCTGACTTAATAACATATTGGGTAGTTACCGAGGTAACTAGGACTCGCAGTCTCTAATCAATCCAAACTAAAACAATATTTTTCCTTGCAGGTACATCGTCACTCGGAATGACCCGACTTAATAACACTGGGATTATCTCGCACTGACTCTACTAACACTCGCGACCTTTTGGTGATTCGGAAAAAACACTCGCGGCTTTTCGGGAGTGGCGTTAGTTGTTCCTAGCAGCCTTCCGACGTACGCTGGGAAATAATTACGTGATTGGCAAACTCCTGCCTTCCGGCGAACGGAACAATATCAACTTTACTCACCACCACATCTCCTCCTTGTGTATTTGATGTTGGAGGTATCACCGAATAAGTCTTCCACCGCAATCCGGTCTCTAGAGATGGCTCCTTCTATGGAGGTCCGGAAGCATGCTCCCGGGCTGAACTGCCTCCAGTTGAAGCAGGCAAAGGACAATTATAGCCTAAACTCTCCAACTCGATAGCGAGCGATCTTTTCGCTGCGACGAAACAGAGCTCTTTAGCGGCGGACTCGTCAACCCTTTCTGGTGCCACAGGGCAATATGTCGCGTCAGTAACCCTGTGCTCAGGCGTGATCTCACTAAATATCGCCCCACGCTTAAAAACGAGACTCTCATGGAACGTACCATTTCAAGGCTATGTAAGTTTTTCAGGAATAAATCATTATAGATTAAATATTCGAGAAATTGTCGAGGCGAAAATGAGTTTGGGTGTAAGTTTGCGAGACTTAAAGGTATATGTTGTGGACGACAACACCATAAAAGCATCAATAGTGGTGGGTTGGTATCGCTAAAAAAATTGGATTTCGGTTTACTGAAATTGTCGACAGTATAACAGAGACCGCGAGAGAAATTTGAAATATAGATATATGTACAAATGTTTTAAGTAATGTGGATCTCGCTAGAAAATCGCAAGCATTTGAAATCTATTTTCAGAGAACAGTATAAAATTCCTGAGGGTAAGATAAAAAATGGAGAACTAAGGATGTGTGTCGATTTTCGATCGCTTAATAAATTGCTGCTTTAGGATAATTATCCATTGCCTCTAATGGAGGACTTATTGTATGTATTAAGTGGTAAGAAGTTTTTAGCAGACTGGACTTAAAGGACGGCTTCTGGACTGCTCGAATTGCATGCCGGTCTGAATTGTTTTTAAGACCTGCGACGAGGTAAAAAATAACCTCGCACAATATTTTTAAATGAATTTAAAAATATAATAATGATATATTAATTGTTCAGCCTTAATGTAAACTTGGCGATGTGTGCCTGTTATTATTTTGAGTTTACATTATTTAATTTTCTAATTCAAATTTTCCCAGAATTACGACGTCAAACATTTTGCAAACAGTTTTCCCGGTGCGGCGGAGCTAAATGTCCGATATTTTTTCACAGATTTCAAAATTAAATTATTTAATTTTATTCAATATTTATGATTCAAAAGTTTATTTTGATTCTTGCCGAATCTCAGATTTTTGTATATTAAGATTCAATTCTATTTTGAGTTTGTATTTAATTAATTAAATTGATTAGATAATACTATTATTTAAACTTTCGGTTTTACCTGCCAACTTATCAGACCGGACAATTATTTGTTTTGTGCGATAAACATTAAATGTTCACACTTTTATTTTACACGCACGAACACTGCCTGACTCTGATGTAGAGTTTTCCACAATATAATGATTCGTCGTGGAGGTGGTCCTGGTGGTCGTCATCGTCGAGGTTGCCAGTCCTGGTCGTCGTGGGATTGTCCTGGCACATGGGTCCGGATGTGAGTCCAGTTCTCTCAAGAGTGCCAGAACCAGAAGATGATCCACTACACCTAATTTACGTTCCTTGGTCGATTGCCGCTCGATTTTAAAATGTGATTCGTGAGAGCAGCACCGCAGCGCATGTATCGCGCCACATTGACTTGACGACGACGCGTTCTCTCTATCGTCTTATTCTGAACTGGTGTGTTCGACCGTTTGGTTGTATATTGTTTAATACTTAGTTGAAAACTTTCTTTGAAAAGATGTAACAAAATACGTGCCGGGGCTCTATTAGCCATTGTGCCCTATCAGGTGAGCTCCATTATTAACTTTTTTATTTTATTTGATGGAGTCAGTTCTCCGACTATATTGTTAAAAGTAGAGTCAGTGTTCAGTGCACGTCTATTGTAATGGCCGTGCTATGCGGACGACTATTTTTGTAAGCATTCCGATACATAAAACTAATAAATTTCAACTTATAGTGAATCTTTGAAATTCGTATTGGTGCTGCTCCTTACTCCTTACTCTCCGGAAACTTAGTAAGTCGTGGATTGTTGTTTATAATTTTGTTTGATTTGATTTATTTCACTAGTCTATTACTTTATTATTTTTGTTGCTTAGTTATTTCTCAATAAAATAACTTGGCGCGGTGTATTTATTTTTATATTGTTTATTTACGTTTGTTAAATATTAAAAACATTTTTAACTAAAGCTAAACATTAAACATAATGTGAAAGAATGCGTCACAGACCATAAGAATTATGGTTTAAAATTTTAAATCTACCATCATAACATTTTTTCAAAATATTGAAATTATCCAAAATAAAATTTTTTTCTTCCTAATTTAAATTGTTTTTTAAGATTACTTTGCAAATTTTAGCCAATCTGGTTATTCTGACTTGGGATTCGAAATCATCGAAGAAAAATACGTAGGAATACACTAATGTAGTATCTCGGCTAAATTTTTTTTTGTGGAGCTGTGTAATTAGTTGTTTTTTACTAAATGATTAATAGAAATATCACATTTTGAATCAGTGACTGAGTTTTGTCTTTCAAATTAGTTATTTTTAATTGATTCAGATTTAGAGAGAAGCAGAATCTAATATCTTTTTAAGCGAAAAAGGCATATTATACACGTGTGAACAAGATGGATCATAAGCGATAAGAACAATGAGTCCAAAGCGTTTACACGTCATTTGTTTTCATTTTCTAGCAGAAACGGATGTAGTTTGTTCTATCTATTTCTCTAGTGTGGAAGAAAACTAAAACAAAAAAAAGTAAAGAAAAACAATAAATGGAAGGTATAGCTAATGGTGCAGTTGTTGTTTTCAAGACAGTGAGACTTTTCGGTTCTCCTCATTTCTCCTTTCTCGCCATTTTCTTCATCCTTAATCTATCTTCATCTCATTTCCGTCGATATTCGCTTGTCCAATCTTTCCCTTTCTATTCTCTCTGGGCAAAGTTACCTCCACGTCTACAACTAAATACTTGACATTGAAAGACGAGTACTCGTATATACTTGATTTTACACTAGTTTTCCTTTCTCTCACTTACAACCAACCCCATGAAAATCAAGTCAGACCGTGTACTTTGTATTACAGAATGATCAGAAGAGAAAGTTGAACATTGATGAATCCGAGTAAATCCATCAAGAATTATTAATGAGACACGATGGTTTTACACGGAGAAAATGTAATTTTCAGTGGAAAATTTATAGCTAAAAGTACCCAGAAGGTTTTCACATTATGTTATGTATATTATATAGGTAATAACATTATACATAATAGTTTTTAAGTTGTATTCATTAATTCCTTCATTCTGTCCAAACCTAAAGTTTGTCACTAGAAGTTTTTTTCTTTTAAATTTTAAATTATTTTTCACCTATTTCCAATTTGGTCCAGTTTTAAATTTATAAGAAATTTATTTTCTTTAAACTTTAATACATTTGAACTTGCATCATGATTAAAGTTACATTTTTAAATTAAAAATGTATCTAATTAATCCACGTTTCAATGATTATTAAATTTAAAATGTTCAAAAAATGTCTTCAATTTTGAATCAACTTTTCTATTATGATTACACGGAGAAAAGGGAATTTTTGGATTTACAAATCGAATTGTTAATATAGAACTGACAAATCCGATTTGTTGTTGTAGCAAAGTTTTGTGATGATTCACTATACTATCTTGATAGTATTAAATTTTAGAAATATTCGAAATAAATTCGTTGTTGAAAATTTAAAGTAATTAATTAATATTTCAAATTTTTTATCTTATTTTAATGAAAATGGTCAGTCACACCATGTGCCAATAAATTATAAATCTTTATGATTATTTAAATATTTACTAATTATATTGAAGTAAATTATAACCCCGAAGAAAGTTGACATAATGATCGTGGCAAAATAAGTAAGGCGAAATAATAAACTTTCGTTAATGATAAATCAATCTATTCAAAGTCTGGCCTTTTGCTTTAAATACTCTTTAAATACAAATTCGCAAATCCGTTGGCAATTTAGGTCGATCTCGATCACCCTTGCGTATTGCTGGGAAGTCAGGATAGAGATTTTCCTTCGGACTCGTCAAATTCCGGATCAAAATAATATAGGCCTCAATACCCAGAGGATGCGATTATGTTGCTTCGCTCAATAATCACTAGTCCTCTTATGAAGTGCCACACTATAAAACGTGTTACTTAATATTCGACATTTTGGTACATTATTTTCTATATTTATTATATTTACCTGGGCATTGGAGATACAATTTATTTAAATCCTCTTTTAAACTTCCCGGATATGGCACTTCACAATTGTAAAATAATTTTATTTTATATTAAGACTTAATTGAACATTCGCAATTGATTTAAAATTTAATAGGTGTGATTACTTCAATAGTAAAATTTGTAAAGGAAAATCTCTCTCCGAAACCGTTTTCCTACGTCCCTCTTTCCCCTTCCAGACAACTCACTCGACACTCATCGTTTTCCCGACAATCATCGATCGACCAAATTCATCGATGAATGTAATTCACACACAAACCGTCAACCACTACAGTTTTTGTCATCTTAGAAATTTGGGATTGTTGTACTAACAATCAATTTTGTTAAGTTAGCAAAAAAAAACTTACAAGAAGTCGTAACAAAAAAAAATTTCAAAGAAATTTAGATCAAGCAACAAGAGTGTCCGGATCCGTAAAATCAACAAGTAAAAGCGCGGTGTCTAGCGACACAAGTTAGGCAATCAATGAAGGCTTCCCTTCCCTCTTGAGATCTCCTTAGAGGTTTCGATTAGAACGCTTTCTTGAAGGTGCTCTAATCAACGTTCAGTTTGATCATCTCCGCTTAATTCGCCAGCAGCACCCTTCATTACAATCGGTAAAAGTTTACCTTTAAGTGCAAATATTTTCACAAACACTTGCATTTAATCAAGAAATTATTAGATGACTTGTTTATAGAAAACACTTTTATGGCGTAATTAACCCAGAAAAAATTAAAATATATATTGAAATATAAGAAAGTGAAAATTTAAAAATATAAGTAAGCAGTCTTCAATAGAAATGAAAGAATTCTTAAAAATTAAAAAAAAATTATGAAAATTATTCTAACAATCCGAGGATTATGATTATTTCATGAACATTTTGCTTCCTTAATCCTCATTGAAAAAGCAATAAAGTGATTTTTTAAAAGTTTGAAAATTGCGATTTATTCTTTAAAATTTTTGATAAAATATAAACTTTATATAAGTCAATGCATTTGTTTTGAAGCAAAGAATACTATTTTTTTATACAGGGAGTCCCACGTTACAGCGTACATATTTGAGGGTCATAATGTACACAAAAAACCATAAAAATAAGTCCTCTTGACTTTTTCAAAAAAATAATTAGAACTCTAGTTAGCGCGATTCAAAGTTGACCAATCGCGTGTTAGCTTTACTCGAGTCCCAAAGGCGTAGGACGAACACCGGATAATCTCAAGAACATTCCTAACATTCAAAAAAAAGATATTTCTTTGACCAAAATAATTGGATCAACAACAACCGACAGACAACCAACAATGTTTACAACAAATTCGAAATTGTTTAAACAAAGTTAGTTAACAAATTCCCAAAACGGATAATTTGCACCAAAAATTGATTTTTCTTTCTCCTAATTTTCAAGATTTACATAAACTAAAAATTGACAACATTGTTAACAACAAATTCGAAATTGTTTAAACAAAGTTAGTTAACTAATTCCCAAAACAGTCAGTTTCTACAAAAATTTGATGTTTTTTCACGAAAATATGAAGAAGAAAATAAAATAATATTTGATAAGATTGTTATAAAAAAATGCGAAATTGTTTAAACAAAGTTAGTTAACTAATTCCCAAAGCAGTCAGTTTCTACAAAAATTTGATTTTTCTTTCACAAAAATATAAAGAATAACATAAAATAATATTTGACAAGATTGTTATAAAAAAATGCGAAATTGTTTAAATAATGTTAGTTAACAAATTCCCAAAGCGGACAATTTCTACCAAAAATTCATTTTTCTTCCTCCGAATTTTCAAGATTTACATAAACTAAAATTTGACAACATTGTTAACAACAAATTCGAAATTGTTTAAACAAATTCCCAAAACAGTCAGTTTCTACAAAAATTTGATTTTTCTTTCACGAAAATATAAAGAATAACATAAAATAATATTTGACAAGATTGTTATCAAAAAATGCGAAATTGTTTAAATATTGTTAGTTAACAAATTCCCAAAGCGGACAATTTCTACTAAAATTTGATTCTTCTTTCACGAAAATATAAAGAATAACATGAAATAATATTTGACAAGATTGTAATCAAATAATGCGAAATTGGTTAAATAATGTTAGTTAACAAATTCCCAAAACGGACAATTTCCACCGAAAATTGATTTTTTTTCCAAAATATTAAGAGTAATACAAACTAAAAGTTGAAGACCTTGTTAACAATAAATTCGAATTTGTTTAAAACATGTTAGTTAACAAATTACCAGAACTGTCAATTTTCACTAAAAGCAATCATTCTTTTTACAAAAAATAAAGTTAACACAAACTAAAAATTGACAACAAAGTAAAACAACAAATTTGAGATTTACATAAACTAAAACTTGACATATTGTTAACTGCAAATTCGAAACTGTGTAAACAATGTTATTTAAAAAATTTCCAGAAATGTCAATTTACACCAAAACCGATGATTCTTTTTTAAATAATTAAATTGAATAAAAACTTAAAATTGACAACATTGTTAACAATAAATTTGAAATTGTTTTAACAATGTAAGTAAACAAATTACCAGAATTGTCAATTACCACCAAAAATTAATTTTTATTGGTCAGAAATATTATGAGTAACAAAATCTAAAAATTGTTAACATTGTTAACAACAAATTCGAAACTGTTTTAACAATGTTAGTTAACAAATTCCCAGAACTGTTAATTACCACTGAAAATTGATTTTTCTTGAATCGAAATATTAAGAGTAACATAAACTAAAAGGTGACAACATTGTTAACAACAAATTCGAAATTGTTTTAACAAAGTAAGTTAAGAAATTACCAGAACTGTTAATTACCACCAAAAATTAATTTTTCTTTCTCAGAAATATTATGAGAAACATTATTTAAAAAATTGACAACATTCTTAAGTGCCCCCTCGTGGTGTCACCTTGTCGCGGTGAGACGCCTTCACTGGACGATCTGTTCGGCTCTTCCCAGAACTCATCGACTCTTGATGTCTGGCGAGTTTGGGCACAGGGGAATGAACGGGACCCCGTTAATTCGGGTAGCCGCCGTTTTTCGAACCTGTGCACTAGCTATCCTGTGCAGATGATGTTAATTCGGATTCCAAACGGGGGTTAACCATCCTCATCAGCTGTGGGCGACATGGGTTCTGGGAGGAATAGGACACTCCTGCCTTCTTGGTTTTTCTAAGTTGGTGTGGAATAGCCTCGATCCAGGGTTGGCGCCCGATGGACCGGTTGTCTGTTCGATCTGACCAACGACACCTAACCCAATCTAAGGTTCCACACTGTGCCGAGAGATGGGTTGCACCAGGGTTACAAAATTCGACGTAAAGCTGTCGGGGATGGTGCGAACGTCTCCTAACCTACGTGCTCTTCAATTTCGCGTCTGTAAAGGGCAGGCGTCGGTTGTTGGTGCCGGGGGCCTAGGCGGCGGGCGCGCTGTCGTCGCCAGTGACACTTTCGGAGGTGTCGCGAGCAGTGCTAGGATACCGGGCGCCCTCCTAGTGTACAAATGCCTTACCTACGCATCGGAGCTCTCTGTGGGTGGACCGTTTTTTCTCCCAGGCTAGTGGGAATCACATGGAAGGTTTCACATTTAAATTAAACGACGAAGAAAGGCGCCCAGATAAAGTTGGTGATAACTCTAAGGTATCGAGTAAATCTGGCAGAAGCAATGATGGCGCACGCCCATTGACTTCAAGGGTGGAGGACCTGTCAAGGTCAAGGAGAAATAGTGCCGCGAGTGTCAGCAGCTGTGGTAGTGTTTTCAGCTACGCTACGGCAGAGGACTTCGCATTTTGCGAAGGTTTGCGCAGCAAGTGCTTAAAACTTCGCGAGGAAGAAGAGAGCATCCTCCAGGAGATGGAGACTGAACTCTCCAAGATGATGGAGGAGCTGAAGGTTCAACAAAATGTGGCTGAGACGATCCAAACTGACTTGAAGAAATTCAGCCAGTGAATCCCAGCAATGAAAAAGAAGCACGAAGAGGCAAAATTGGCCGATGAAAGGCTAAATGAAAATGTTGTCGGCACGCAGCACTAACACCAAATCAAAGGAAAGTATTAATAAAATAATTAGAAATCAATCCGTAAAAAAAAAAAAACTAGTGGCCTTGCCACTTTACGAGCTTTGCTCGCATGCAAAGTGAGTAATACTCACTTGAGAGGAGGATAAGGATAAAAAAAGGCGTAAACTTTATTAAAATCTTCGTATATCGCCAGCCCCTACGATAAGGATCTCCAGACCCACGATCGTAGCTTGACGGGGCTGGCTTCGTTGTTGAATTCTAAAAATGACCTCAAGGAATCGAGCTCCGTGGTTGAGCTTTGTAAATAAGCTCCGTGGTTGAGTTTTGTGGAATGAGCTCCGTAAAATGAGCTCCATAAAATACGTGAGCTTCGTTGGCGGTCAAATACTCCTGGTGGTATTACCACTCTCAAAGCTGGAGCTGTTAGCAGTATCACTGCTGTAGTCGATTTGGGGTTTCAGATCGGCGAACGCGTATTTACGTACTTTAACGTGTTGAGCGCGGCACATGCGCAGCATGCTCCTCGCCGTGATTGGCCGCTCGCGCGCGCTTATTGGCTCTTCACGCTTTGCCGGGGTAACTTTGCCGCGATTGGCTCTTGCGGGAATTCGGAGGAAAAGGATTTGCCATGATTATAGAAACTACTTCGTTTCTTGTGACTTACAAGTAAAACTACCCAAGTGTCAGACGCCGAATTTATTGAAACTTTGCATACGTCAAGAGGGATGAAAAATGAGATATACGTGTTTTTTTATATCGGCGGTAACTGACTTTAAAGGGTAGAAACTACCCTTTTAATTTTAAGGGATTTAAATTCAATAGTTATCTTAAAATTGCTTAAATTCGCTGAAAACTGGTTACTCGGGGGTTTTTGGGATCGCTGATTACGAATTCGATGTCAATTTTTCAAAATTCAAAATGGCGGTTCTAAAATGGCGGAGGAGATTTCTTAAAATTGCTTAAATTCGCTGGAAACTTGTTAGTCGGGGTGTTTTTGGGGTCGCTGATTACGAATTCGATGTCAGTTTTCTAAAATTCAAAATGGCGGTTCCAAAATAGCGGACGAGATTTCTAAAAATTGCTTAAATTCGCTGAAAACTGGTTACTCACGAATTTAATGTTACTTTTTCAAAATTTAATTCAAACTCTTTATTCTTATCATTAGGAGTAAGTTTTACAATAATGGTAATCAAAAAAAAATTTCTTTATGCACAATGATTTTTTGCACCATGCACATTTCACAACGACAGCATTTGTGCATGAGTCGCAGACTGGGACACAATTTTTCAAGCAACCGACTGCTGCTTCGAGAGATTGGTTCAAAACAAACGACTGCTGCTTTGAGAGATTTGCTCAAAACAAACGACTGCTACTTTCAGAGATTGAGTCAGAACAAATGACTCCTAATTTGACAGATTAATTAAAAAAAAATGACTGCTACTTTGAGAAATAGATTAAAAACAAATGACTGATACTTTTAGAGATTGGTTCAAAACAAATGACTGCTGCTTTGAGAGATTGGTTGAAAACAAACGACTGCTACTTTCAGAGATTGATTTAGAACAAATGACTCCTAATTTGACAGATTAATTAAAAAAAATGACTGCTACTTTGAGAAATGAATTAAAAACAAATGACTGATACTTTTAGAGATTGGTTCAAAACAAATGACTGCTGCTTTGAGAGATTGGTTCAAAACAAACGACTGCTACTTTTAAAGATTGATTCAAAAAAAATGACTGCTGCTTTGAGAGATTGGTTCAAAAAACAAACGACTGCTACTTTGAGAGCATGGGTTAAAGCAAATGACTGCTAATTTGAGAGTATTGTTAAAAAAAAATGACTGCTCCTTCAAGAGTTTGACTTGAAACTAATGCCAATGATAAGAATAAAAAGTTTAAATTAAATTTTGAAAAATTGACATCGAATTCATCTTGTCCGCCATATTGGTTCCGACATTTTGAATTTTTAAAAACTGACATCGAATTTGTAATTAGCAACCCCAAAAACCTCCGAGTAACCAGTTTCCAGCAAATTTAAGCAATTTTTAGAAATCTGGTCCGCCATTTTGGAACCACTATTTTGAATTTTGAAAAACTGACATCGAATTCGTAATCAGCGACCCCAAAAACCTCCGAATAACCAGTTTCCAGCGAATTTAAGCAATTTTAAGAAATCTCGTCCGCCATTTTGGAACCGACATTTTGAATTTTGAAAAATTGACATCGAATTCGTAATCAGCGACCTCAAAAACCCCCGAGTATCCAGTTTCCAGCGAATTTAAGCAATTTTAAGATAACTATTGAATTTACATCCCTTAAAATTAAAAGGGTAGTTTCTACCCTTTAAAGTCAGTTACCGCCGAGATAAAAAAACACGTATATCTTATTTTTCATCCCTCTTGACGTATGCAAAGTTTCAATAAATTCGGCGTCTGACACTTGGGTAGTTTTACTTGTTAGTCGCGTTCGTACATTGCTCTACTCGAAACCGTCGGTCTATTGAATTTTTAATTTTTCTAGTTTTCGACAAGCTAGCTCAGTCGCGTACGCGTACGTTTCGTGCATCGATTGTCGCTTCGTGTCTCTACGCCGGGTTCTCCCGCAGTCTCCGAGGCAGTAGGTGGAATGGGCACTGTCAGGCGACCACAGGACCAGAGGGTCACCCTAAAAATCCGTGACCTTAACGGCTTAACCAAAAAGGAGGAAGTGGTATCTGCTCTCGAAGTAGTTCTTAATACTCCTCGAGAGAAAAGACAAGTAACAGTCCTCGTACCAAACAGGAGAGGCGACAAAATCGCCATCTTGATCACAGATCGCGAGGAAGCGGAACGCTTAGAAAGACTCGGCAGAATAAAATTGGGCTTCTTAAGTTGCCTCATTAGGAGAAGGCTTATGGTCAGAAGGTGCCATAGGTGCCTTGATTACGGCCATAAGAAAGCAGACTGCAAGGGAGTAGACAGATCCTCCGCTTACTTTAAGTGTGGGTCTACTGGACACTCTCTTGCAGCATGTAGTAAGGAAGCGTTCTGCTTGCTCTGTGCGGCCGAGGCTGAAAATGACTCGGAAACGACTCATGTTGCAGGCTCAGGAAAGTGCACCTTCCTCTTGAAGCGGTTTTTGAGCTGATTGACGGTCGATCGTGTCCCTTGGCTCCACTTGCCTGCGTCAAGGGCCCCAATAACCGTCAATAATATTAGGTCCCGTTTGGAGGGATGAAATCGCTTTGGCGACAGAGAAGGGGATATAAGACCACTCCTGAAGGCGATACGCGTGGAAAGTGCTAGCTGGGAGTGGTCTTAAGGTCCCCAAGTAAGGGTGTGTTTTTAGCGGGTCAGCAGGACATCGCCACCCCTGCATAACCCTGTAGTACGGGCTCCAGGGTACCTAGTAGCAAGTTTTTCATATCCTACGAAAAAAAAACATTGTTAAGGGCATGTAATGGAGAATGACGTCACCAGTACAAGCAAAATTTGTCCGTAAACTTTCTCTAATAATAATAAATATTTTGAAGTTAAACTTTGTAGAATTACTTAGAATATCGTTAAGAAGGTTTAATTTTTCGAAAATCAGCTAATGTTGTAGAAAGTTAATTTTAAGGAAAAATTTAAATAAACTTGGGTCAGAGAGACCTTCGCAATGGTATTTTTACTAATTCAATAAAGTTTGAAGTCAAAATATTTATTACTTTAAGAGAAAGTTTACGGACAAATTTTGCCTATACCAGTGACGTCTTTCTCCATCACATGCCCTTAACGACAAATTCAAAATTGTTTGAACTATTTTATATTTTTGAAGCAACATCCATCGAAAGAGTTATAAGATTGCGAGTTTCAATTTACGTTCTTTTCATGGAAGGTAAGAAATTTTTTTACATATTTTCACTTGTTCGAAGAAATATTTATTTATAAATTTTGCTTGTACTGGTGACGTAATTCTCCATCACATTCCCTTAACAATGTTTTTTTTGCGTAGGATGTGAAAACCTGCTACTATGTACCCTGTAGCCCGTACGACAGGGTTATGTGGGGGTGGTGATGTTCTGCTGACCCGCTAAAAACACACCCTTATTTGGGGACCACTCCCGGCTAGCACTTTCCGCGCGTATCGCCATCAGAAGTGGTCTTATATCCCCTTCTTTGTCGCCAAAGCGATTTCATCCCTCCAAACGGGACCTAATATCATTGACAGTTATTAGGGCCCTTGACGCACGCAAATTGAGCCAAGGGACCCGATAGACCGTCAATCAGCTCAAAAAACGCTTCAAGAGGAAGAGAACTTCCTCTATCTGCGTTTTTTGCAACCTATGTGGCCCTTTGGCGACTTCGCTTAAGAGCCTTCTCTCTTTTCGCCTGCTCCAGGACTCTCCTAAAACTGGGGCACTTTCCTGAGCCTGCAACATGAGCCGTTTCCGCCTCATTTTCAGCCTCAGCCGCACAGAGGAAGCAGAACGCTTCCTTACCACATGCTGCAAGAGAGTGTCCTGTAAACCCACACTTAAAGCAAGCGGAGGATCTGTCTACTTCCTTGCAGTCTGCTTTCTTATGGCCGTAATCAAGGCACCTGTGGTACCTTCTGACCATAAGCCTTCTCCTAATGAGGCAACTTAAGAAGCCCAATTTTATTCTGCCGTGTCTTTCTAAGCGTTCCGCTTCCTCGCGGTCTGTGACCAAGATGGCGATTTTGTCTCCTCTCCTGTTTGGTGCGAGGACCGTTACTTGTTTTTTCTCTCGAGGAGTATTAAGAACTAATTCGAGAGCAGATACCACTTCCTCCTTTTCGGTTAAGCCGTTAAGGTCACGGATTTTTAGGGTCACCCTCTGGTCCTGTGGTCGCCTGACGGTGCCCATTCCACTTACTGCCTTGGAGACTATGAGAGAACCCGGCGTAGAGACACGAAGCGACAATCGATGCTCGAAATGTAAGCGTACGCGAGCGAGCTAGCTTGCCGAAAACTAGAAAAATCAAAAATTTAATAGACCGACGGTTTCGAGTAGAGCGATGCACGAACGCGATTAAGTCCCAAGAAACGAAGTAGTTTCTATAAACGTGGCAAATCCTTTTCCCCCGAATTCACGCAAGAGCCAATCGCGGCAAAGTTAATTCGGCAAAGCGCGAAGAGCCAATAAGCCATTCTACGGAGCTCATTCCACAGAGCTCAACCGCGGAGCTTATTTACAGAGCTGAACCATGGAGCTCGATTCCTTGAGGTCATTTTTAGAATTCAACAACGAAGCTGGCCCCGTTAAGTTACGATCGTGGGTCTCGAGATCCTTATCGTAGGAGCTGGCGATATACGAAGATTTTAATAAGGTTAACGCCTTTTTTTTATCCTTATCCTCCTTATCCTGCTCCATGCGAGCGAAGCTCGTATAGTGGCAAGGCCACTAGTTTTTTTTTACGGATTGATTTCTAATTATTTTATTAATACTTTTCTTTGATTTGGTGTTAGGTTAAATTTTTATTTTTTTGTTTTCAAAATGCCCGCCACCAGCAGCAAAGCATCTTCTGTTTGTATTCAGAGTGTCCTAAGTTGCTTTTCTGGCCATTTCAGGGGTGATTGATTCAAATGCTGCTTGAATTATAGCTGTTAATTCAAATTGCGCTTCGTTTTCGTTGCGTGGCAGAGGATCAGAGTAAACAAGGGATGAGCCTTGAGCCCATGAGAGATATGAATAACCAATAAGAAATAAACCTTATAGCTAGACAGTTCAGTAACACACACCGTTGGCTCAACTATCAGACCCAGGTTAGGCCGACCGTCTGGTACTGGTTTTCATTTAGATTTTATTTATATTATTATCGGCAGCTTACTTACAAACTAATGACCAATTTTTTTTAATAATTGTTTGGTTTTTACAACCAAATTATGTTTGGATGTCACAACCAATTTCTGTTTGGTTGTCACAACTAAATTATGTTTGGTTCAACCAAATAAGAGCAACAAAATAATATTGTTGTCCCAAACAACTTGATGTGTTACGCCAACCAGATCGTTTTGTTATACCAACAAGATATTGTGTTACAACCAACAATGGTCAACTAAAAATATTGTTGGTAAAACTAAACCTTTTTTCTCAGTGTAGACACTTAATATTTCAAAAAAAAAAAAATCAATTTTTGGTGAAAATTAACAGTTCTGGGAATTTGTTAACTTACATTGTTTAAACTATTAAAAATTTGTTTTTAACAATGTTGTCAATTTTTAGATTGTGTTACTCTTAATATTTCGGAGCAAGCAAAATTAATTTTTAGTGAAAATTGACTGTCTGAGAACATCTTAACTAACATTGTTTAAACAATTTCTTATTTGTCGTTAACAATGTTTTCAAATTTTAGTTTATGTAAATCTTGAAAATTCGAAGAAGAAAAAATCAATATTTTGGTGCAAATTGTCCATTTTGGGAATTTGTTAAGAAACATTGTTTAAACAATTTCGAATTTGTTGTTAACAATGTTGTCAACTATTATTTTATGTTATTCTTCATATTTACGTAAAAGAAAATTCAAATTTTAGTAGAAATTGACCGTTCTGGAAATTAGTAAACTAACTTTGTTTAAACAATTTCGAATTTGTTGTTAACAATGTTGTTAATTTTTAGTTTATGTAAATCTTGAAAAATCGGAGAAAGAAAAATCAATATTTTGGTGCAAATTGCCGGTTTGGGAAATTATTAACTAACTTTGTTTAAACAATTTCGAATTTGATGTAAAGACTGTTGTTAAATTTTAGTTTATGTAACTCTGTAAATTTAAAGAAATAAAAATCAATTTTTGGTGCAAATTGTCCGTTTTGCGAGTTTGTTAACTAACATTATTTAAACAATTTCGAATTTTTTTATAACATCTTGCCAACTATTATTTTATGTTATTCTTCATATTTTCGTAAAAAAACATCAAATATTAGTAGAAATTGACCGTTTTCGGAATTTGTTAACTAACTTTGTTTAAACAATTTCGAATTTGTTGTTAACAATGTTGTCAATTTTGCTTCCTCATAGAGGAAGGGTTGTAATCGTTAAGATTGTCGATTTTCCAAAAATAGTGTAAATCGACTCAGTTTCATCTGAAAAGTTCAAATTTTCATTCCTGAGAAAATGTCCGGATGTGTGTGTGGGTGTGTGTGTGTATGTGTGTGTGTATGTGGTAAATTTTTTGTCGCCAGGATATCTCGAGAACGCTTCAACGGATTTTAATAAAATTTGGATGTCATATGAAGCTTATAAATATCTAAATTTAGACACAGGGATTTTTGAAAATACCCAATCAAATTTTTTTGAGCACCTATTTTCATCGAAAAATATCGTTTTTTGGCAAAAAATTTTTTCATGCTAAAAATTCAGACAAATGAATGAAAAAATCATATTCCTTGTATCAAAACGAATCGATTGACCTACATAAAATATATAATTGACCAAAAACTTACGTAATAATTCATGATTTTTCAGTTTTTGTCATCAAAAAATCTCGTTTTTGGAAATTTTTTTAAAAAAAAAAATTTTTTTATTCTAAAAATTCAACCAAACGAATTACAAAATCATATTCCTTGTCTCAAAACGAATCGATTGACCTAATCAATCGTACATAATTGACTAAAAACCCACGTAATAATACTTATTTGAATAAAAATAAATAATAATTAATTTAAAATTAAATTATTATTTTTTATATTATAAATAAATTTATTGCTTCCTCTATGAGGAAGCAAATTATCTTGCTTTCTTGGAAGCGAAGTGTCCATGAAATGGACAGAATTCACACCTAGTTTAGTTTATGTAAATCTTGAAAATTCGGAGAAATAAAAATCAATTTTTCGTGCAAATTGTCCGTTTTGGGAATTTGTTAACTAACATTATTTAAACAATTTAGATATTTTGATAACATTGTTGTCAACTATTATTTTATTTTCTTCTTCATATTTTCGTGAAAGAACAATCAAATTTTAGTAGAAATTGACCGTTTTGGGAATTTTTTAACTAACTTTGTTTAAACAATTTCGAATTTGTTGTTAACTATGTTGTCAAATTTTAGTTTATGTAAATCTTGAAAATTCGTAGAAAGAATAATCAATTTTTGGTGCAAATTCTTCGTTTTGGGAATTTGTTAACTAACATTATTTAAACAATTTCGAATTTTTTTATAACAATGTTGCCAACTATTACTTTATGTTATTCTTCATATTTTCGTGAAAAAACATCAAATTTTAGTAGGAATTGAGCGTTTTGGGAATTTGTTAACTAACTTTGTTTAAACAATTTCGAATTTGTTGTTAACAATGTTGTCAAATTTTAGTTTATGTAAATCTTGAAAATTCGTAAAAAGAATAATCAATTTTTGGTGCAAATTGTCCGTTTTTGAATTTGTTAATTAACATTATTTAAACAATTTCGAATTTTTTTATAACAATGTTGCCAACTATTATTTTATGTTATTCTTCATATTTTCGTGAAAAAACATCAAATTTTAGTAGAAATTGAGCGTTTTGGGAATTTGGTAACTAACTTTGTTTAAACAATTTCGAATTTGTTGTTAACAATGTTGTCAAATTTTAGTTTATGTAAATCTTGAAAATTCGTAAAAAGAATAATCAATTTTTGGTGCTAATTGTCCGTTTTGGGAATTTGTTAATTAACATTATTTAAACAATTTCGAATTTTTTTATAACAATGTTGCCAACTATTATTTTATGTTATTCTTCATATTTTCGTGAAAAAACATCAAATTTTAGTAGAAATTGAGCGTTTTGGGAATTTGGTAACTAACTTTGTTTAAACAATTTCGAATTTGTTGTTAACAATGTTGTCAAATTTTAGTTTATGTAAATCTTGAAAATTCGTAAAAAGAATAATCAATTTTTGGTGCTAATTGTCCGTTTTGGGAATTTGTTAATTAACATTATTTAAACAATTTCGAATTTTTTTATAACAATGTTGCCAACTATTATTTTATGTTATTCTTCATATTTTCGTGAAAAAACATCAAATTTTAGTAGAAATTGAGCGTTTTGGGAATTTGTTAACTAACTTTGTTTAAACAATTTCGAATTTGTTATTAACATTGTTGTCAAATTTTAGTTTATGTAAATCTTGAAAATTCGTAAAAAGAATAATCAATTTTTGGTGCAAATTGTCCGTTTTTGAATTTGTTAATTAATATTATTTAAACAATTTCGAATTTTTTTATAACATCTTGCCAACTATTATTTTATGTTATTCTTCATATTTTCGAAAAAAACATCAAATTTTAGTAGAAATTGAGCGTTTTGGGAATTTGTTAACTAACTTTGTTTAAACAATTTCGAATTTGTTGTTAACAATGTTGTCAAATTTTAGTTTATGTAAATCTTGAAAATTCGTAGAAAGAATAATCGATTTTTGGTGCAAATTTTCCGTTTTGGGAATTTGTTAACTAACTTTGTTTAAACAATTTCAAATTTGTTGTAAACAATGTTGGTTGTCTGTCGGTTGTTGTTGATCCAATTATTTTGGTCAAAGAAATATCTTTTTTTTGAATGTCAGGAATGGTGTTGCGATTATCTGGTGTTCGTCCTACGCCTTTGGGGCTCGAGTAAAGCTGGCACGTGATTGGTCAACTTTGAATCGCCCTAACTAGAGTTCTAATTATTTTTTTGAAAAAGTCAAGAGGACTTATTTTTTAGTTTTTTTGTGTACATTATGACCCCCAAATATGTACGCTGTAACGTGGGACTCCCTGTATATTAAGTTGAACATATAGGATACAACTATTTTTTTAAAACGTTTTTTTCAAAAATCAAATTTTAATAAAATTTTTTTTTAATTGTTATTTTTAAAAACCCTTGTGTCTGATTCCAGATTTTATTAGTGAAAAGAACCGTACCAAATTTTATTTAAATCCGTTAAAGCGTTCTCGAGTTATCGCGTTGACAAAAAAACTGTATCCACACAGACCCACACACAAACACACACACACACACACACATACATCCGGACATTTCATCAGGAATTCATAATAGATTTCTAGTTAAAGGAAAGTTCATTTGAAACATTTTAAAAAATGTGTAAATTAAACGAATACAAAGCTTCCTCCATGAAGAAGCAAAAAGTAAAAATTGATAAAAAACATGTAGAAAAACAATTAAAAATATTAAAATATTAGTTTATGAAAATTTAAAATTTTTAAAATTGTATAAATTGTTTGTTTGTACAATTACATTTTTTTATAAAGTAATTTAATTATAAATTTACACACCAAGTTAGGAAAATTGCGTTATTGTTATATACGTTTTTTATAAATATAATAATTGTAGAAGAATAATTGAATTGTTTTTTTACATTGTTAACTTTCTTTTTTTACTAATTTGTTTAAACAATAATTTCTTTATTTTTAAGTAAAGCACAGAATTTTTAAACGGAATAATTGAACAAAAGTTAAAACTATTCATAAAAAAAAAGCGAAAATTTTAGAAAAATGTGTTTTTGCTTTGAGATCGTTTAGATTTTCAATTTTCAAAAAATAGTCTAAATCCACTCATTTTCATATAAAAAGCGTAAATTTTCATTTTAAGCAAATGTCCAGATGTATGTATGCATGTGTGTATAACTTTTTTGTCGCCAGGATATCTCGAGAACGCTTGAAAGGATTTCAATAAAATTTGGATGATTTATTAAGCTAATAAATATCTAAATTTGGACACAGAGATTTTTGAAAATACCCAATCAAATTTTTTTGAGCCCTTTTTTTATCGAAATAAAGCGTTTTTTTGACCAAATTTTTTTCAATTCTAAAAATACAACTTAAAGAATGCAAAAATAATATTCCTTATCTCAAAACGAATCAATTGACCCACATACAGATTATAATTTATCAAAAAATTGTAAAATAATTCATTTTTAAACATTTTTCTTGCACTTTAAATTCCTCTTTTTTAATAGCTGCTACAATTTACTGTCATATTAGTAATTTATTGCTTCCTTTATGAGGAAGCAAAATTTTTTTGCTTATGTGAAAGTGAAATGTCCACGAAATGATAACTTTTATAATAAACTACTGCGCATGTGAAAAACAAATTCAACTATTTTTAAACTTTTCAGTTAATTTCTTTTGAAGCTTAAAATGTTTAGTTTTTGTAATTGTAAAAGCTAAAATAAATTAATTATAATACCGATTATATTATTATTATCATTATTATTATTATTATTATTATTACTATAAAATGAAACTGAAAAACAGTTTATTTACAATGTCTGAAACTTGAAAATTTTCTTTTAAAAGTGGCAATACATGTTGGAACAAATATAACAATATTGAAGAAAGGAAAAGGACATGACAGAGTATATACATTTGGAAGCCAGCATACAATTCTTTAAGAGTTTTATTAAAGTGACGGGCAACTGCTCTACCAAGAGACTGCATAAAACTTTTTTCATATCTGGAAGGTTAGAAACAAGTAAAACTAAAAAAGTCATTTGGAAATAGCGCTTCCGCATATATCGCCGGCGGTCTTTCTTCCGAACAGAACCATCTTGTTTTTTCTAATTTTATTTTTATTCCACCTCCACCACGAAAATTTCTTTAAGCTTATGTCTCGAGAATCTTCGACTTGAACTGAAATCGAGTCATGTGAAACATGTGAAGAAAATCTTGCATTACATTCACATCCATTAGACGATTGTAACTTCTCAATCTCCAGATTTGAATCATCAATTGTCTCTTTTCGAAATTCAGTTTTTTCACAATTCTCTGAAATTTTTGCAAGAATTTTTAAATCACAAATATCTGCAGTAAAATTGGAGAAATTGGAAATTAAATCTTGTCTGAATGTCATATTTGTTTAGTCTCAATTCAAATTGAAAATTGAAATATCATTAAGAAAATCTCTCTGACACAAATGCATATGAATTTTGACTAAAAATTAAATTTTTAAAAAAGTTACTATTTTTCAGAACTTTTTAAGAATGAGTACTTTTAAGGCAAAGTTCTAATAAATTTAGGTCAGACAGACCTTCTTCATGATATTTCAGGTAACTTTTCAAAGTTTTGTAACAAAGTTTTTATTATTTTAATAGAAAGTTTAAGGAAAAGTTTTGCCTAAGCCATTGACGTCATATTCCATTACATGCCCTTAAATGGAAATGCCTAAAACACATTTAACTTAAATCTCATTTAACATCAATTCTATTTAACCTAAAATGCATTCAACCTAAATCCCATATAACCTAAAAAACATTTAGCCTAAAACCCATTTAACCTAAATTCTATTTAACCTAAAATCCATTTAACCTAAAATTCATTCAGCCTAAATCCCATTTAACCTAAAACTCATTTAACCTAAATCTCATTTAACCTAAAATGCATTATCCTTAATCTCATTTAACATAAATCCCATTTAACCTAAAATCCATTTAACCTAAAATCCATTTAACCTAAAATCCATTTAACCTTAAATTCATTTAGCCTAAATCACATTTAACCCAAAATGCATTTAGCCTAAATCTTATTTAACCTAAATCCCATTTAATCTAAATTCTATTTAACCTAAATCCCACTTAATCTGAATCCTATTTAACCTAAATTCCATTTAACCAAAAATGCATTTATCCTATATCCCATTTAACCTAAAATTTACATTATAAATTGGGTTTAATAAATTAGGCTGAATGAATTTTAGGTTATATATGATTTATGCTGAATGCATTTTAGGTTAAATGGAATTTAGGTTCAATGTATTTTAGGATAATAGGATTTAGGTTATATGGGATTTAGGCTGAGTGCATTTTAGGTTAAATGGAATTTAGGTTCAATATCTTTTAGGATGAAAGGATTTAGGTTAAATGGGTTTTAGGCTTAATGCATTTTTGGTTAAATGGGATTTAGACTGAATGCAATTTATCTTTTATGTGTTTAAGGCTGAATGCATTTGAGGTTAATTAGAATTGAGGCTGAATGCATTTCTGTTTAAATATAATTCAGGTTAAATGGTATTTAGGTGAAATGGGTTTTAGGCTGAATGCATTTTAGGTTAAATGATATTTAGGTTTAATGAGTTTGGTTAAATCGGTTTTAGTCTGAATGAATTTTAGGTTGAATGGGATTTAGGTTAAATTAGATGAGGTTATATGAATTTTCGGCCGATTGCATTTTAGGTTAAATGAGATTTAGATTAAATGCATTTTAGTTTAAAGGGGAATTAGGCTGAATGCATTTTATGTTTAATGGATTTTAGGTTAAATAGAATTTTGGTTAAATGGGTTTTAGGCTGAGTGCATATTAGGTTAAATGGGATTTAGACTGAATGCATTTTAGGTTATATGGGATTTAGGCTGTATGCATTTTAGGTTAAATAGAATTTATGTTAAATGAGATTTAGGTTAAATCGGTTTTAGGCTGTATGCATTTTAGATTAAATGGGATTTAGGCTGAATGCATTTTAGGTTAAATGTGTTTTAGGCAGAGTGCATTTTAGGTTAAATGGTATTTAGGCTGAATGCATTTTTTTCTATTTGGGTTTAGGCTGAATGGGATTTAGGCAAAATCTAAACGGATTTTAATAAAATTTGGAAAGCTAGTTAAACTCCTAAATATCTAAATTTGGACACAGGGATTTTTGAAAATACCCAACCAAATTTTTTTAATCACCATTTTTCACAAAAAAATATCGTCTTTTGCCAAAAAATATTTTCATGCAAAAAATACAATTTAATAAATAAAAAAGTAATATTCTTTGTATCAAAAAAGATTGATTGACCTATATAAAGTTTTTAATCTACAAGAAATTCGCATAATAATTCATGATATATCTGTTTTTTTACATTTACAATTTTTTGTCTGCTATAACTTCTCTAACTTTTTTTTCAATAGTACCTTTAGTTACCTCCGTATGTCTGTCCGTCATGAGTTATAGTGAGTTAGATTGTACATATAGTGGATTTTTCTTTTATCTATTGTGGAAATATTACCAAAAGTGGAAACATTGTGGGACCGCAGTGTAAACTCTGATAAATCTGTGCTTTTTGTCATACTGATTCGAGAAGCTGATTTTCCATTCTTTGTCAAACTAGACATCTTCTGAATTTCCGTTATTTCCGGCGCTCCCATTATCCGCATCATCCGCTTTAAAGCAAGTTTCAAAGCTGCTCTGTCCATCAGTCGCTCTTTGTCAAGTGTCTTTTCTCTCATCCTTCTATTCTCCCTTATCAAGTGATCCCGGTCCTCGGACTCCAAGAAAGACTAAAGAGAGTTTTCGTACTTTCAATGGTTAACAAAAAAGAACTAAAAGAGAATTAAGCGCTGATAAAATTTCAAGAAGTAATTTTAAACACTAGGTTTAAGTCGACAATTATTTTTTTTAAATATTACTTTTACTTGTTCATTTTTCATAAAAAGACAATCACTGCAAAATCACAAAATCTTTCTTTTTGTTATTCAAAATAAGAAAATACATTTTTGAATATGTTTCCTATCGAACATAAATTAATCCGAATTTTGACCGAACAGAATTTTTAGCTCACCGAAATCATATTGAACAGAATTTTCATTTTACAGAAAAACTTGTAAGCAACTTTTCATTTAAAAAAGTTTCAATTAAAACGAATTTTAATTTTGAAGAATTTTTGGCGCGAATTTCAAAATTGACCAATTGCAATTTTCTTAATATTTTCTGATTGGTCAATTTCAAAATTCGCGTCAAAATAATCTTGTCGGATAATTTTTCGTCCATTTGCAATTTCGGACCCATAAATATATTGTGCATTTTAAGCTTTCTATCAAATTTCAATTCGTACCTACTAATACAATTTCGGACAAATGAAGATTCTGTCAAACGAATATTCTGGTATTTAAAAATTCGATTAACTAAAAATTTTTTAAAATAAAAATTCTTCTACATTAAAATTCGTTTTAATTAGAATTCTTTTAAGGACGCTTATACCCTCAAGCGGTTCTCATTCTATCGGACCATGTTAGTCAATATTTTTTTAATTTCATTTCGTCTTATAATTTGGTTTCTAAATAGTATTTTGTAGTTAAAATCATTACACAAACAAATTTTATTGAAAAAAAATTTCTGTTGAAAATTCCAACTTTTTAAAATTTTTTCTTTCTGATTATTTCAAAAAAGTGAAGGATTACTATCCTTAAATAACATTTTCTTAACAACGGAACGGTAAATTAATTAAATATTATTGTAAAAGTTGTATTCCATTACAGTTTAAAATATATTAGTTTTTTAAAAAAATCTGTAGAACCGTGTTTTTTTAATTAATTAAAATATAGTCATTTTGCGCGTTTTGTTACTTTTTCCATGTAAAAGTCCCAACTTTATAAATTTATATCTTAAAAACAGAACGGTAAAATTCAATAAAATTGTAACAGTACATGTAAAGTAATGTATTTAATATGTCATTAAAATTTTTTAAGAATCTGTAGAAAATGGTTTTTTGGATAAACATCCTTAAATGGAAAGTTGGTTAAAAAAATTTTTGTAAAATGAAAATTCTGTTCATATGAATTTGGTGACCTAAAAATTCTGTTAGGTCAAAATTCCGATTAACTCATGTTCGATAGGAAACATATTCGAAAATGTAAAATTTCGGTGAAAAAGGTTCTTTCTAATGAAATTCTATGAAATAAATATTCTAAAAAGTTAATTTTAGAACTTAATCATACGTCCCAGAAAAAACGCTATAACAGCGTATGCAAAAAAAATTTTTTTAGGGGGGGTTGGAATTTTTGGCGAATTTTTGAAATATTAGGGGAGGATTTTTAAAAAAATTGTACGTCAAATAACCTTCTTTAAATAGATTTATTTTGATTTCGGGGGGAGGGGGGGATTGAAGGGTTTTCAAAGTTTTAACTCTAAAATAATGTTAAATTTTCCACTATATGGGTGATTCTCCACAAAGTAGTAACTTTTAATAACATTACATTTTTAAGTAAAAAATATTTTTTCTTAAATATTTCTTATGTATAATTGATAAACAATTATTTTAAAATATAATTTAAAAAATTTTTGAGCTTTTATTAACACCCTTAGTCTTACATAAAAAATTTTAAGTTTAAAATTTTAAAGGTTACAAACATTTTTTTAAAATATTTAATTTTTTACCTTAAACGATTATCCTAAGGATGTTAGCTTATTTAGAGAATGTTTGTAGGACATCAAAGAAAAATTCTTGAAACACTTGATCACGAATCAAAAAAAGTATAATTACATATATAATTATACAGAAATTAATCAATATTTTGATTAAAAACTCAGGTTAATGATATTCTTATAAAAAACAAAACACTATTCCTATGTATTTCGAATTTTATGAACCGGAGTTTACAGAAACCGGAGTTTACGAATCAAAGAAAATAAATTATTATAGCAGAAAAACATAATAAAATATAAAGGTCTTTGCAGAATACTGCATATATTTGACTACTTTATATCACCATTATTTTTATTTTATTTTAAATTTAAACAATTCAATTATTTTTGAAGAACCGGAGTTTACATGTCATTAAAATACGCAGGAAATTAATATTAATTTTTGAAATTATAAAACTAAATATCCTATTTCTTCAACTAAGTTGGACTTAAATCAAATTTTTTACCTCAATAACATTAATGTTCAGTGAAAATTCAATATAAAAATGATTAAAATTACTGAAAAACAATGAACATGTAAACTCCTGTTCCAAATAACAAAAGGGTGGAGAAAGTATATTTAAAAATTATTTTCGCAAAAGTTATCAATAAAAACTGGAAAACAATACACAAAAAACGAAGCTTTTGAGATAAACTGTCGATTAGAACAGATAAAAATATTTTAAAAATATGTTTTATTTAAAAAAAAATGTATTAAATCTCACGAGTCCTATGTGGAGAACCTAAAAAAGTGCAGATTTGAGGCATTTTTAACCATTTCATGTCCTTTGATGTTAAAAAAAAATATTTTTCAATCATGATATTAATAAACATAATAACAAAGAATAACTGTACAAAGAATTAAATATTTATTTATATAAGGTTAAAAGTTATTAAGTGGGGAAGTAAAAATAACCACTCAGTGAAGAATCACCCATATAATCCTATTTATCCCACTATATAATACTATTTATCCCACTATATATTACTAATAGAATTTTCTCTAACGGTTTATTTTTACAAAATTTTAATAAGAAACCAGAATAAAACGTTAAATTTGTGAAATTTAATACTCTCTAAATTTCTTGAAGTAAACTTTCACTCCGCGAGGGGTGAAAATTGAGCAACTCAAATAAGAGTAAAAAGATCTCACTCTTATAGAGTGAAATTTCACTGCAGTTCGACTAGCAATTCACTCCGAAATTAGAGTGACAGTCCACTTTTTGCTTAGAGTGAATTTGCACTCTAATTGGAGTGAAACTTCACTCTAAAAAGTAAGATCTTACTCTTAAGGAGTGAAATTCCACTCCAATTAAAGTAGAAATTCAGTCTAAATTAGAGTGAATGTTCACTCCACAAAAAGTTAAAATTGTGCCACTTCAATCAAAGTGAGAAACTCTCTCTAAAAGATTGAAATCCCACTCTTGCAGAGTGAATTTTTACTCCAATTTGAGCGGAAATATTCTTCAAGCAAAAAGAGAACACTCACTCTAATTTTGGAGTTAATTTCCTCTTACATTGGAGTGAAATTTCATTCTAGAAGTGTGAAATCAAACTCTTTTAGAGTAGGTTTCTCACTCTGATTAAAGTTAATTAAATTTTTCTCATCGTGGAGTGAAAACTCACTCCAAGAAATTTAAAGAGTGTCAAAGAAGATTATTCCTTTAGTCCTGTAGTATAAAATACGATTTTTATTGTTATATCTTGATTTACCATCAAAATCTTGTAAAAATAATTAGGTACTATAATATTATATATTAAAACCAAAAGTTTTTCCGTGTATTCTTACCACCTTGCGATTAAAAAAATAGTTTTTCGTTTATTATAACTTATGACTTTGTGCTTGATATCTAATTTGAGAATATTGTAAGCAATAAACGCTTTCCGAAATTCAAATTATTTCCCGAGTTACAGCAATTAGAGGTGCATTTCAGGTATCGAGAATATAGAACAATGCTTTGACAAAATAGCATTGTCGGAATTGGTCGAGAAACTGGTTTAGGACTTCTGAAAATTCAACATAGACCCACAGAAGCAATTTAGCTTGTAAAGTACACATATTCATGTAGCGATTTTTTACAAAAAAAATGACAGATTATTTTTTAAAAAATATCTTCTAGCACGTTACTGTTTCTCCTTTCCCGATTTTCTCCACATTACTTATTTCAAAATGGTGGATAAAGTACCTCGAGATGTACTCGAATAATTTTGACAAAATTTACTTTCTAAATTTCTTGGAGTGAGTTCACTCCACGAAGAGTGGAAATCGAGCCACACCATTCAGAATGTGAAACCGACTTTAAAAGTGTGAAATTTCACTCCAATTGGAGTAAAAATTCACTCTAAGCAAAAAGTGAACTGTCTCTCTAATTTTGAACTAAATTTGCACTCGTACTGTAGTGAAATTTCACTCTGCAAGAGTGTGTTTTTTACTTTTATGATTATAGTGGCTCAATTTTCACTCTTCGTGGAGTGAAAACTTACTCCAAGAAATTTAGAGAGTATAGTTCTTATAGAATTCTTTACGATTAGAAAAAAAATTTATTATAATAAAAATTTCTTTATAGTACTATTTTCTCAACTTAACAATAGACTAAAATATAATTTCGACAATTGCTAAACTAACCGAACCATTTGCGGGTCTAACAGTAGTCTTTGCGTGCAACATCTGGCGCGCTATAGCTACTTTAAACATTAATAACTTTTTAGGAATTTAAAATATATTAATAAAACTCTCCAGAAAGCTTCTTTATATCATCATAAAAAACTTTCTCACTTACAGTTTTCAGCAGCTAAAAATATCCTCAATAAACGAAACGCCTAAAGCTAACAAAACACGTTTCCTATAATGTCTTGGGAATAAATTAATAACTTTTTTGTTTATAAAGATATTTCCTTTTTTCTTAATTTTTTGGTCTCAGAATACCCTAATCTATGTTTCCTACTGGTAGTTTTGCGAAGTACTGAAAATTGAAAAAGTTATTACGAGTTTAACTAGTAAAACATTAAAAAAAATTAATTTAAAAAATATGATTTTTTTGCATTCAGACCATCAATTTTAAAACCACATAATTTATCATAATTAGACTTAAAGAGCTTTACATTCTTTGCAGTCCTGTGTATTTTCTTGAAATATTGTTGTGTGCAAGTATAAGTTGAATCGAAATGAAAAAATTCTGTCTACAGAGAATTTTCCCGAGTAAGATAAAATTCCTTACATTCGCAAGATCCTTTAAGATTATTCGACGTTCTTCAGATCTTTGTAGGAATTGTTTTCGTTCGCGGTGGACACAGTTTTCCTCTGCCACTTCGGATTCCTCAAAATCCTTTGTTTTTCGAGCCAAACAGCACACAATCGAGTTAAGATCTGATAACTGTCAAAAGACATTTGTAAAAAAAATATATATTCGAGATTATAAGCGACATTATTTGATTGATAGCGCCTTTATTAACCCTGAAATGATTCAACTTTCACAATTTTTATTAAAATTGTATAAAAAGTTGATATTTCCACTGAAAATGTAAAAAATTTAAAAAGAAAATAAATAGACGTTTTTGTTTTATCAGGCACTTCTGAAAAATTACTTTATAAATTAAGTATAAAAAGAAACTGTAAGTAATAGTTTAGTGTCTCACCCCAAAAAAAATTGTTTTCTTATTTTTTCGGGTTTTTGAACAGTTTTTTGAGATTATCTCATAAATTTTAGCCTAATCGTACTGTTATGGACAATAAAATTTTTTTTTTTTTTCATTTATGCTTATACATTTTTTTGAGATTATCTCAAAGAGTAGAACCAATCTAGAAATTCTGACTACGAATTCAGATATAGCGACAAAAATATGTACAAAAAAAAATTTTTTTTTGTCAGGCTGTGATATTATTATAGTTTTTTTAACAAAAATAAATTAACGTCGCGCGGGGTAAGTTTCATATCCGGGTGGGGGTCAGTTACATGTTTTTCAAGTTAAGTTTCAAATTTGCTTTGTTAAAGTAACTTATAAAGCTAATTAGGAATTACATATAAAATTAAAAAAGAAATTAAATTTTAATTATTTTTAAATTTCGTTCAAATTTCAGTGTTTATACTTTCGAATTTGTCAAACAATTTCCACCAACAAAAATTATTTTTAGCTCCTTTTTTTTATTCTACTCTAGACTAACTGCAGAAAAGAGTACACGCAGCCAAGATGATGAAAAAACTTATTAGGGTATTTTATAAATAAATAAACTTTGCTTTGGAAAGTTACCTCCCCCGAGGGGTAAAAATTCCAATCAACTTTGAGTTTTCATGACTTCATAACCAAAGAATTGGTTCTTTTTTCTACTAACTTATAGAAGATCTTTAAGAAGATGTCCATAACGAAACTAAGAAGCTAACCAATTTTGTTTTTTTAATAAATTCTGAATTTTAATGAAGCGTTGACTATAAAAAATCGCATTTTTTATTGGAAACTTACCCCGTGCGACGGTATTAAAAAGTTTTCTCAGCCAATGTCGAACTCAAAAGAAGTAATCCATTTAGATTTTCATCTACTTTACTTTTTTATTTAAAAACTTAATATTTTGCATACTTTAGTCTCAATATCGAGTTCAGTTGATGCAAATTCTTCAATGATGTTAGCAAACTCAATCCAAGAATTCAATATTGTATTAAGATCGTGGTACTGAGATTTGAGTTCACGAATCAAGGCAGAGAAGATTGTTGAGTTTGTCTCGTTTGACCTACAAAAAAGTTCTTCCTCGCTTGTAGTCAAGGTCACGCAGTGTTTCATGCCAATTTGGTTGTGCTCTAGTTTCTTTAATATCCTGGCTTGAGTCTACAATGTAATCTTAATTAACATGTTGTTTAATTATATCTAAGATGCAATCTTTGGTTAGAACGGAAATTACATTCTTTTTCTTCACGTATATAATTATTATTCAACACTTACAGCCAACTTCCGTTTTAAATCTATCATTGTTTCACTTAAATAATGGTTGCATTTTTTCGAAAAGGGCAGTTCTTTACAATCAACAACTTGATTTTCATTAAAAGGATCTTCAGAGAGTTTCATTGCTGTTTTCAATCTCCAATCTGAGGAATATTAAAACTTCTATAAGCAAACAGAAACAAACAAAAACTCTTAGCGAGAAATCGTAACAATTATTGAATTGTGTTTAATAACAAATTTTTTGCAATGGAATTTTAATATTGTGAATCTGGAGCAAAACATTGTTAATGTGTGGTTATTATTTGACATATGAAAAAATGCAGTAAAATTATTTTTAAACATAAGACACGAACTATTAATAAATATTTTATTACTATTTTATTTGTCGAAAAATAATTTGCTGTAAAATGATAATTTAATAATATGAATAATATGTCGAATGTTGTGATGTTAGGTTATAATGATAATAATTATTATTACTATATTATCATTTTCCCCGATTTGTTTGTTTAAAGATAACTAACAATACTAGTAACACATTATAAGTAGTTTGAACGAAATATTAAGATTAGTTTTAGAACTACAAAAACAAAACTAAAAAATTATTCCTAAATTTTAAAACACCATAAATGCTATGAAAAAAACCAACGATAAAAAATATATATATATTTAATAAAAAAAAAAAGTGAGACAATTTAATGAATAATGAAAATAGGAAAAAATTACAAAATAAATATATAATATAATTATGTAATATAAAAAGAAAAAAATAAAAAAAATTAACAAGAAAATTGACGGAAATTTTAGAACAATGGTAATAATGTCATAAAAAATTAAAAAGTTAAAAATAAAATATTTAAATTTGTTTAAATCAAGACCACACGAGATAGTATTCGAAAAATTAAAGCATTTTTCTGATAAGAAAAAACTTTAAAAAAATTGTTTTCCAAATTTAAGAAAAAACAATAAATAAACTTTTTTTAAATATGAAAAATTATATTAAATAAATTAAACATTTATAAGAAAAGAAACAATATTTTTAAGAAATAGAAAAATGATGATAAAATGAGAAATTTATTAACATACAATAAGGGAAAGGAAGAAGTGTCTTAGAAAATTATAAAAATGGATAAATTATGAGAAAATACAGAGAAATATAGCAAAAAATGTTTTGAAAAAATTGTAGATTATAAAAAAAATTAGATTACAGTATTAAAATTCAAAAAGTAAAACACAATTATGGAAGAACGAATAAATTGAAAGAAAATTGAAGAACTTTTAGGTAAAGTCAAAAACTTTTAAGGAATAGGGAAAACTAAAACAATCAAATAAAACATAATAAAAACATAATAAAGCAGTATTTTGAAAAATGGAAAAAAAAATCTGGTAGAAAAATTTAATCAACCATGAAAATATTAGAACAATTTTCAAAATGATCAAAAATATAAACATTTTTTTTTAAAATCTAGAAAAAGAATAATACATTTCTTTAAAAATAACAATTTTTAAGAAATTAATCAAAAAATGACAAAAATATAAAAATACATAATATGGAAACAAATTTACAAAAAGAAAAATTTGTTTCAGCATTAAATATATTTTTAAAACGATTCTTATAATAATTTTTTTTACATCTTAAAACCTAGAAATTTTTTAAAAGAGTAAATAAATTTGTGTAAATTGTGTAACTAAGGACAAATTTTACTTATTCTTTACTATGTAAGATAAGTAATTTCGAAAGAAATTAAAACATTTAAAAATAAAATTATCAGAATGCAAAATGGCGGATTTAAAATGGGTGACCACAAACATTGCTACTATCTTAAACTGACTGAAAATGAGTTTAATTATTTTTTTTTTGTTTCACAACCAGAAAGTAAGAGCAAGATATATAATAGTAGATTTAAAATGGCGTAATATTTTTTTGCGTCGGATGTGAAAACCTACTACCAGTTACAAAGTCAATTAAAGAACTTTAATTGCAAAAAGAAAATAATAAAAAACATGAATTATTTTCGAATTTTTGATCATTATAAACTTACATAAGTCAATTGATTCGTTTAGTCAAAAAAATTAATAATTTAATAATAAGTTTAATAAAAAATTGTGTGGAGGTGGACAATTCTGCCGACCCACTAAACATACACCCGTTTCATAAATTAAAAATAATAACAAGAAACAAAAGATATGTTTGTGGTCGGCCATTTTGAATCCGCCATTTTGAATTTATGATTTTTATGACTCTATTTTGATAGTGGTATCCCAATGTTATACTTATATTAATGTTTAGCGAGTACGAGTGAATTTTCATACTTTTGATTCGCCATTTTGTATTTTAATAATTTAATTTTTAAAAGTTTTATTTTCTTCCGAAATTTCTTAAGCAAAAGAAAACAAACAGAATTTGGCATTATTTGTAATGTTTTTTGGCAAATTTCTCAATCTATTTAACTATTATCACAATTGTTATTAAAATAAATAATAAAAAATTTCTTAAATCAAAAAAATCACAGAATAAATCACGAGTATTTAAAACAAAAATTAGAAATCGGTTAAAAATTAAGCCAACAATCGAATTTATACCAAAATAAGTGCATTTTCCCCCTTTTGTGAGGCAGTTTTATAACTTCTCGAAATATACAATTTATGTTAATTGCCAATTCGTATAAATAAATTTCAGGTTCTGTGTCTGTTTGAAAGCACAATAATCATCACAAATGATCATTTGGAGAGATTATAAAATTCATCTCCAATTGAAATCGATAACAAGAATTTCGATGTAAATTATGAGATTAAAATTTTGGGGAATAAATATGCGACCCATGGTAATATTGAATAAAATTGGAATTCAATCCACTACTCTGATTTTATTTAAAACCGCAAAAAAATCTATGCCAGGAAGAAAAGTGTATGTGAAGTTTTCATAGACTGCAAATTGAATTGGAACTAAATTAGATTTAAAAGGACCGTGATGTATTGTGTAATGCTGGATATACGCGGATTCACAAGCGTTAACACGGTTAGATCAACAATAAAAGTTGGAAGAGAGAGAGTCTGCGTCGCTTTTAGGTTATTTATTGATGCTTTTATCAAACTTCTATCCAACCTGCATCGCACATTGCTTCTGCACCTCCTCCCACTTTCTGGGCCATTACTTCTCCATTCACAAGCGAATCTTTTTCCTTATCAGTTTCTTCTTCCTGTCGAGTATCAATAACTTCCTTCCTTTCGATCCTACACTTTTCAAAGCCAATCCGATGGTTCTTCACTCCTTCTGTTCAACGTCTTGTCTAAGTATTTTTATTCTTTGTCGTTGTATTTTCACACCAAGAACTTCTTTAATCGATACCAAGACCTGTTAAAACCATTTGATCTATGTCGTAAAGATTTAAGATATCTGGCACAAAGTCACGAAACATCTTCACTTGCGTGATAACTATTTTAATTGAATTGCATTTAAAAAGAGGAAAGCAACACTAAAATTAATAAATTCTTATTTAATAAGCAAAAATTAAATGATTATTTTTAGAAAATTATAAAATTATAACCATGTAATTTTTGTTTAATATAATCCAAATTGTTCAAAAATTGCGTCCATTGTTAATATTTAACTTGTCTGTAAATTTTAATAAGAGGTATACTTTCAATAATTAAAGTACATACGTTTTATGGTACACGGACATTTTTTCGAATTTTTTTTCCCCGAAAGAAAAATTCCCGAAAGTTAATAATTCAGAATTCCGAAAACTTCATAAATAACTTAAGAAATTACATAAAATGGTATGACCTAAACAATACTGAAATTTTTTATTTATCTTATGATATTACAATTCACAAATTTATTATTTTTTTTTTCTTAAAAAAAATCGATTAATTAATAGAATCCAAAAATAAGTATTTTTAAATTTTAATTTTTAATTCAATTCAATTAATCTTCATGGCTGATTTGTGAAATTCTAAGACTTGGTCCATAATTTATAAATTAAATAGATTAAGAATTAATTCTGTACATTTTTCCCTTTATTTTATGTTATCCCGCTTCGAGTAGACTCATCCTATCCAAGAATTCCTGATTTAAAGAGATTTCCTAAAAATTCATACATTTATTGATTTTCCTGATGAAAACAATCTTCCTGATTCCTGAAAATTGACCGCAATTTACTTTACCGACATTTAAGATTTTAAATTATTGAAGATATATTCAACTACTAATATTCCTGCCTTTTTGAATTATCCTAAAAATTCCCTAATCAGCTAATGGGATTTTTATATTAAGAAAATTTATTTAAAACTAACTGAAATCGAATTTTCGATTATTTGAATTTTGCCGCCTAACCTAAAATTGGACGACTGAATTTATAAAGAAATTCATGGATGTCTGATATTGGTTTTTAATTTCTGAATTACCGCTGGAATTGATTCTTCTTGTTTTATCGTCTATTATTTGTGTTTTATAAATTAGTTATCTTCCGATCGTACCCAGGAATCATGGATTTTGTCTAAGATGCCAAGCATATTTTCAATATAATAAGGATCTTACTTCGTCACCTGCAGTGATACTTGCAATTTTTATATTTTGGAAGGCTTCACGATTACATCTAATTTATTTAGATATATTATTGTTGTGGATTTGCCAAAACTCTTTTTATTCAAACATTTATGTGATCAGGACGAAAATCTATTTGAATTCAAAAAATTTGGATGCCCTATTATTGTGTCATTTTCATGGAATTCTGGATTCAAGTTGGCTGATTTACTGGTCGAGAATAATTTGTAAAGAGTTCAATAATGATTTAACATTCCATGGATCGAATTAATATTGTTAATTAATTCCGAAGATTAATTTAATTCAGTAAAAATTTTGTTATGAAGATTTAAATTTAGACGATATTTTTCATCGACTAATAGGAATCAAGATCTTACCGGATGCGTTATTTTTATGTTAAATTAATTCAGTTGTTTTCTTGATTAACTTAGTGCCATTTAATTTTCATGGTAACGATTGGTTAGCATAGAAATAACAAACGGCCATCTTCTTTTATCTTTTCATCAGCTCTTCAGACCGGACGTAAAAATTTATTTTTCTGGATTTTGGATTAATTAACTAATTTTGATTTTCTATTTAATCAATACTTTAGTAAGATTTAGTTATTAATTGATTGTAGGGAAATAAAATTTTGATTACCCCGAAACATTTTCATTTGTCAACTTTGCTGATTTAAACTTTTCGTCAACGTTAATTTTGATTCACTGTCTGTTAAAATTATTAAATTATTAAAGCAAATAAATTATTTCCTAGATTAGAAAATTTAAACTTTTAAGATTTTTGGACTATAACATTATTTTGACTTCTTTGATAGAGAGTAATCAATCGTTATCAATATTAAATTAATTGTTTAGATCTAAGATTTTTAATAATTTCAAAATTGTTAATATTTCAAAATTGTGTATTTTTTTCCAGATGTAATATTAATCGTTTTAATTTTAAACTAGAATTTGATTTAACTAAATATTTAGTACAAATATTGTTTTGATTCTTTTATTATATTTTAAAATATTGAAACATTTTTGAGATTCTTGATTTAATAAAATCAAGAATCCTAACCTCAAATGTCAACTTTTTTAATTTGTTTGGGAACTAAAATGTTTACAAATGTGAATTTCCTTGATAAAATATTAATTATATTAATCAAGTCATTGATTGAAAATATTGTTTACATTAACATTAACAATTAACTTGAAGGTTTGTTTCCCTTCTATGAAACTGTCTGAAATTTGTTAATGATTTTTGGTAATTAATTTAGTTTTAAAGATATCAAATAGTTTAAAATTTCTTTAATCTCAAAATTGTGATTTCATTCGAGATCGCTGATGTTAATAATTTATATTGATTCAATTAATAAACATTATTTTTTAATGGACGTGTCTTAATTTCTTAAAGTTTGTCTTAATTTGTTAAAATGTGTCTTAATTTCACGAAATTTATCTTATTTAGCAGAATTTAGTTTGATTTCGAGAAATTTATCTTATTTAGCTAAATTTAGTTCGGTTCCACAGAATTTAATTATTTTGTAAAACTGAACTTACTTTCGCGAAATTTAATTTAATTCATCAAGATTTAATTTATTCTTTAAGAATTTGATCCATTGTATCGAAATTTGGTTTAGCCACGTAAAATTTGATTTATTTTACAAAATTAAGTTTAGCTGCACGAAGTTTGGGTTATTTTTAAAGATTTGATTTATTCTTTCAAAATAACTTGCCTTTTCTGAAATTTAAATTAATTTAAAATCGAGACACCCCCTCTACCATTATCCAGACTCGGGACTAGCTTGCCAAGGTAATTATAGAAGATTCTAATAATAAAACAGAATTGTTTCCTTCCATAGTTTAATAATAAACCAAATATAAATGATCAAAAGGAAGGTGAAAGAATAAAAAAGAAAATTCTTTTTTTTTCCAATGTTTCGACGTTTCGTTGGCCAAGTTTCGCCAACTTCATCAGGCATAATAAGTTAAAACATATTGATTGTTTATAACATGTCAAAAATTAAAATTAGTCAATTTTATAAAATAAAAAGCGGTTGACGAAAATAAGTCGTCGTCCAAAATGTCAACCGATTTTTATTTTATAAAATTGACTAATTTTAATTTTTGACATGTTATAAACAATCAATATGTTTTAACTTATTATGCCTGATGAGGTTGGCGAAACTTGGCCAACGAAACGTCGAAACATTGGAAAAAAAAAAGAATTTTCTTTTTTATTCTTTCACCTTCCTTTTGATCATTTATATTTGGTTTATTATCGAAGATTCTGTTTTGTCTCTTATTCTTAATTTATTTAATTATTTTTTCATCTTATGTAGTGGGATTGAGCTTCCAATTATTTTATTAATCGGAAATCCAGTTTCCTTGACAGATTGAGTTTCCAATCTTTTTTGATCGAAAATCTGTTTGTTTATTTAAATTGTATTATTTTATTTTTCTTTCCTTGTCCCTTTTGCTTTTATTTTATCCTTGTTTAGAATGTTCCAAGAAAGATCTGGTGCCCTCCCTTTTGAATAAATCAAGAATCTTCTACATTTGTAATCGGAGTATTTTTGTGTATGATTATTTTGGTTACAAATTTGTTTACATATAATTATTTCTGGCTACAAATTGTATGAGCTAAATCTACTCAGTAATTTAAAACGCGCTTTTTTATTATTCCTATTTGGTCATGCCCTAACATTTTTTCCCAGATTTAATTTAGCAATGATTGTTTCGGACTCCGATTGCTCTTTCTCAAAAACATAAATTAGTGCTGACTACAAATCGGTGTTATTTTTTCCATCAAATGTTTTCATAAAGACAAATGTTTCTCGCGACAAAAACAATTAAATAAATATGAAAGCAAACTGAAAAATCTCTAATGTACAATCTACAAATCTTAAGTAATGAAGAAAGCGAGCTTTCAACAAGATTTGTGTGCAATCAGCTTGATTTCCTAAATCGCAGCCGATTCGTGATTCATCTGCAGATAATAATCAACTGGTCTTTCTAACGGTGCGGAAAATCCCCAGATCTGAAGATTCGAGTTAAGTAGGAAAAGCCATCCTCAAGGGAGTGTGCGACTTCTAAACCGCTACTCGCGCCGACTTATCTATAAAAGGTAGTAGATTCAGCTTTAGCGCCTTCCATCTCTTGGATTTCCGGCTTTTGAGCTTGCAGAAAGTGACGCGCGGTTTGCGGACTGTCACAGCATGCACATCAAGTTCGATAAATTGTCAAAGGGACCAGACGAATTTTCGAGAATACGGTACATTCATACCTTTGCTCGCCCGAGCGACGCAGTCATAAAGTTGAAAATTTTCCGGAGGAGTGAAAGAGATGGTGATACTGCTTCGCCTAGTTTTCAACCGACTCTCCTTGTCACTCCGGTGGGAAATTTCTAACTTTCTGGCTATATCGGTTGGGCAGGCATGAATGTACCCTAAGTTAATCCGCGACAAAGCCATACAGCACGGTGCACAAGTAGATCGCAGATAGTCGGCTCGAGCGATGTGTACACAGACTATAAACGCACTGAGAACGCAATACACTCCGGAAACTTAAGCCAAAGCTGAGATTTTCCCGGGAACCGCAGTACTAGAAGTTTATGGCTGTGTAAGTAATTGTACCTGTCACTTGCCTGCAAAGTAGTTTGTGACTGACATTTAGCATCGCGAGTTAGAACTTTTACAATATACTAACAAACAATTGGATAATTGTCTTTTTAATCTTATTAAATATTAACAATATTGTTTGTAGTAGTAACAAAAGAAATATAATCTTAGCCTGCTGGCTGACATTTATTTTTAAGAATACTAATTTACTAGGAGGAAAAGGTAAAGTCACTGATATCGAGAATGAAATAATAAAATATTAATATTATTAATATTATCCCAAGCATAGTAAACTAGTTAGAAAAAAATTCTAGAAATTCTAGTCAAAACCGATACGATGGTCCAACGAATGGTCTGGCATAGACTGATTTATAAATTATTTTGACTGATGTTACAACCCATCCCTGTGCATTATAAGGGAAATTCCTTGCATTTTAAACGGGCGGTTTATGGCTTTCGGTAAGCATTGTGAAACAATGCTTTGTCATAAAATCTTAAATAGAGCTTAAATACATATTAAGGTGGGTTTTCCCCTGGTCTGCGACCATGCCTGTTCAGTTTCCCTGTCTCTATAGTATGAAGAAGGAGTCATGGTTGGACTTTGTTTGTAAACTATAAAAGTGTTGTAGGATTCAGTGAAATACCATCCAAACATTTCTAACACCTTGTAAAAGTACCAGAAGAACACGGCTTATAACGTCGCGGGAGCACCCGTAGACATTGCAATCCTCCACTACCGTTCGCCAAACTAAAAAGGGGAACCTCTATTAATTTGGAGAACGCCAAGGTGATTCTTCACCTCAAGGGTTCCAGATGAATCGCATGAGTTTTGAGGAAGAGGTTCCTCCACTCAATCCTCATGTTCTCTCGTTGGTTTGTCTGGTCTATAATGAGCTTACACTGGGGTAGTAGTGATGTGGTGGAAGCGCCCAAACACAACTCTTCCACTGCCCAGCAGCTTACCAAATTACCCAGCACAGAACCTAAGAGTGTCTCTAGTCCTGTTTGCAAGACGACCGACAGAATTGGCAAGCGAGACCAAATATACACTTTTTTTTATATACGATAAAGCATTCAACACGAGTTTGTATTCAGAATGTTACGTATATACTGTGACGCTATTTTTGATTAGTATATTTTTGTCTTTAGCATTGACAATCCTGCATTGTTCTTCTTGGATGATAAAGTTAAGACCTTTTTCCCCTAATCTGTTTACTGGCAGTTTAGCACAAAGACCTTCCTGTAACAAAATTTATTGTATTATTAACAAGATTTAAAATTTCCAGAAAATCATGAACGATAAATAAATATTTCCCTTTTCCCAGTGATCAAGTTTGAAATCTTAATCGGCAACTAGAAAAAAAATTATCTGATTGGCAATAAATCGCAGGAGTTGGCAAGCTAGCATGTCGAAAAGGTAACCAAGAATACGTCGGCGAGCGAAAATATTGAGCAATCAGATTTCGAGAATCTAAAGAGTTAGTGAACTGTAACGTCTTGTGCGGTAGATCTGAGAAATATTCTGAAAAAGAGGGTAAGAGAAAAAGGGAATGTACATAAAGCGTTCTCTTAGATCAATCATCAATTTATTTTTGAGGTAATTCTCACGGGAGTTTATTACTCTTTTAGTTGATTTAAACCCGTTGAATTAATTTAATGTTTATTAGGTTTGTTCACTACATACCTATTTGTCAAATTCACAAATACGTAAAATCGGGCTGTACACAGACTAATGTAGTATTTCGCCGAGTCAGGAATTATCTTGCAATTGTTTTTGGGTCTCACTGAATTGGTACGTTTGTCTGGATCTTTTCCGATTTTCGCTCACTATTGCATGGGATCATGCTTGGATACTCAAGATTTTCTTGGTTGTCAGCGCTCATCGATTTTATTTTATATTTAATTTAGGTAATCTTGCTAGTTATTGTTTTGTGTCGGCTTCCACAAGCCGAACCTCATGTTCTAATAGTGTTAAAAATGTATAATGGTATTTCACAAAATTCCACAGCACTTTTATAGTTTCCAAAGAATATTTTATTGTTATTCCAAATTTCGAATACGTCACAGTTGTTCATCCGTTATAAACACAAATTGGAGAACCAGTTAAGAAATCGTCGAGAAATGCATGGGAAAACGCGCCCGATGTGGATTATATAAAGACCAAAACGGAACTCAGCTGCATGATCACCTCAGGCCCTAGCTGATTGACGAAAGGAAGTGAGAGCTCTCCCCCACAATTCGAGCTACAGCCTTAAGTTTATATTATTGTTTATTTTTTTACAACTTTAAAAATTATTCCATTTATTATATTTATATTTTGTATAACGTTATTTTCTGATTGTTAAATATATGGATTTCAAAATATACTTTTTTCTAAAAACTCTGTGTAATTGTGTCTATATCTTCCCCTAACAGTAGCACTTAGGAAAATAAACATCTCTCTCCTGATCTTTTACTTTCTTCTGGCAATTAGAATAGATAAGAACTTTGACCACCGAATTTTCTTCTGCTTCCTTTTTTACTACCCTCAGTTTCGGTATTTTTTTTTTATTATTCGTCGTCCTTTCGCACGTACTTGGTCATGAAAAGAATCAAATCTAGCAACTGGCGCGGAAGAAAGGGGAGACTCTCGAGACAAGAGTATATGTTGTATCCTGGTTTTTTTTTAAGTAATAACTTTTTACATTTAATTTGTAATTTTTAGATAGTTATGCTTTATGGAAATAAATTTTACTAAAAAGGATGTTGTAGTCGATTTCAAAACGTGAATAGTTAAACATTTTATTTATGTAAAAAATACAAAGAATAGCCTAGATCAAAAATTGACGCAATTTTTAAACAAATTTAGATGACTTTCTTTTTCTTTTACATTACAGATATATAAAATACTTTAGACCTGCTATTTTGACCTAGAAGTTTAAGCTTCTTTGAAATGTGTCACGAATATTCTGATAAAAAATGAATGGAAGTCTTTAAAGGTATACAGGAATTTATTGACTTTTCCGAGTCAGTTAAACATTAACAAGAAAGTTAATAATTATTAACAGAATTAATCATTGATAGTTTTCTTTTGAGTAACTTGTGGATTAGATTAAAATCGTGACTTATATGTTACGATCTTTAAATTTGAATAATTATTTTAGTAAGACGATTATTGTAATATTGATTTTAGGAGTATTTCTGCTTAGTAATATATCGTATAAAGCACTGTGAGACTAAGTTACTATAAAATCACTTTCTGTTTGAAACTCCAAAGTCGAATTCCTCCCTTTCCTTTTGTTTCTCTTCTCTACTGTCGATGAAGTTAATAAGAACGAGCGACAAAGGAAAATAAAGGAGAAAGTCGATGTGCAGAACCAACCGTAAGGTTTCCTTTCCCGATCCTTTTGTCAGAAGCGTAACGAGATTAAAACACTCGATTTTCCCGAGGGTACAACTTTAAGGTACGAAATACGAGTCCTTTAATAAGATTTCTACTAGTCTAAAATCTATTTCCTATTAAGATTTGAAAAACACAAAGAACAAAATTTCTTTGCCATCCTTTCCCTTGTCAAGTAGTTAGTAATTAGTAGATTGGACTTACCAGTTTTAGATCATCTGTTCATTTTCAGCAAGGATTGATATTCACACATTTGATAGTCCAAATATTATCTGTAAAATAGAATAAAATATTTTCGATTACTTAAGAAAGTGCATTTGCTTTTCTCTTATGAACCCTCAGGGTACAAACTGGATTGCTTATTATTTACGAAAGTTATTATTAAAAATACTAACAGAGATGGAAAAATTTTCATGAAAAAACTTTTTTTTCAAAAGCTGTTATTTCTGTTAAAAAAAAAGATAAAAACATTTTATATAAGGATTTTCGAAAGGTGGCAAGTTTATCTTTAAGATAGCGTTAGCCGTTTTTTAATTCAATACAAAAATCTTCTTCAACTTCACGATAAAGCTGTTCTAGAGCAGCTACGCGCTTATTTCTCTCAATTAATTAATATTTTCCGCCTCCTTTTTAAGAAGACAATTTTTGTAAAGTTTCAATCAGACTTTATTTACTTTAATAAATGCTAAATTATTGATTGTGCAATCCGGATCTTTTATTTTGGTTTATTTCCCCACTTAATCTTTGAAAGAAGGTCGGAACTTTTATTTCCAGAAAGCATGGCTTGGTTTCGTCGAATTCGTTATTGCTTGTCGACTCACGACCCTCTTCACACCAGATGAACTAGCTGGTGGTATTTTCCGAGGTTGAATTTTGCACCGTTGATAAATTTGGGTCAGTAATAATTAAATCATTTTAATCATTTAGGAAGTACGAATAAAGTCTTAAATTTTGAAAACATTAACCTCCCTATTCCGAATACCAGATAGGCAGATTAGACATTAGACAAGATTAATTTATTAATTTAAAATCAATTAGATATTAAAGTTTAGAAACATGGTTATAAAAGTTAGATAGAATAGAGAGAATATGATCCATATTTGCATATGTGAGGAACATTTCAAAAACAGGTGTTAAAATGCCTTCAACTGGCGTTTATAGTGGAAATACTTGCAACAATACAAGTTGCACGTACGTTGTAAATGATGGTCAGGAGTGCTTGGAACGGGGTTGATTCAGGATCAGGACCACGTAGTAAACTCGCCACATTATTATCAACGTCTCAACGTCACCACTTCTCTATGTTCCAGTGCAACCCTTGGATTTACTAATCCCCTCGAGCAGTTTTCGAAATAAATTCTTGAACATGCTGGTAATGTTATCATTACAACCCACTGGGATTTGATCATTTTGCTCCTTCAGACAAGCTTTGTAGTTCGAATAATAAATTAAATTCCGTTCAAAACAAAGGGGAATCAATTCAAACGAAAACTAAATCAAGCGGGTATCTAATAATATCGGTTGTATTTAATGAAAGAGATGTTAATGTTAACAACTGTTACTACAATTAAAAATCAAAATTTAAGAAGTTTCAAAAGTCTTTCATTTTAGCAATGCTCATATCTCGAAACTTAGTTATCCATTCCGAAATAAAAAAAAAGTTAACTAAACCGATGCACATGTGGTTTTTGTTTTAATCTCCACAATAAAATGTTGAAATGTCGGCAAAAAAGAATTTCTAAATTGTCGAAAATTTATGTATACTTTCTCCATTGGCATATAACTCTGATTACCGTTCTAGATTGCTCATTGTTTTAAGAGACTCGCTTCACGGTTAAAGATACTTTAAAATAAAGCCTTCTGGTGAGAGAATAATGCAAGATGTGTTTTGCTTTCGTTTCGAAAGTGAAAGAATTATTTACATAAACATACACTGAGAAAAATGGAATTAATGGATATTCAAATTTAACATCCATATATTATAAAATAGTATTTAGGTATTCAAACCCAATATCTAGATATTAAAATTAATATTTTTTAATATGCAGGGTAGTAAGTTTGAATATCCATTTCTCTCAGTGTAGATTTGGAGTAAATTCAAACACAGTTACAATAATTTTTACCTAATAACAAATTAATCTAAAAATAGGGGATTCGTTGCACTTTGGCTCTTTTAACGCAATGTAATCTCAAACAAGAGTTTTTTAAAACTACAACGTTGCCAAGCAGAGACAGAAATAAATGTAAAAGTATTCTCTATTTCAATGTACATACCTACTTATTGGTAGTATATAATTAAATATCATGTTTGTTCATTTCGACTCGGCAAATTTCAAATAACTTGTAGCCATATTTCATAGCCTTTAACAGAAATTAATTAAAACATTTTTTAAAATTATAATTAATTAAAGCCACGCATGACATGTCGGTAGGAATCTGCAATTTACCGCTAAAAATTCTCTGAGCTTAAAAATTTTAATATTCTAATTGATTTCCATTAGTTTAATTTTTACTACTTTTATTTAATTGTCATTTAATGGTATTGAACCAGAGTCAATTTTAAAAATTCATCAAAATACAAGTATGGCATTTAACATATATTTAATGTAAAACAAGTTTTTGATTCGATACAAACTAGAATCTCTTAGATATTCTTAAAACAAAGTTCATTTCCAAAAATCTGCAGAATACGATCCCGGGTTTCAAAATCACCCAACATGTCAGGATTTAAAGAAAAGTGGGGAAAAGAGACAAAAAATCGTGTTCTTAAAGGTTTTCAAGATTTTTTTCTCATTAATCTGACGTCCTGATGGCTTCTGTAAGGTCCTAAATTAAAGCTTAAAATGTGCAGTTTAAGTCTCTAATGTGCAAGACCAAAACAATTAAGAATTTTTATCAAAATGAGAGAACCCCAAAAACGTGACTTTTGGGGTTTTCAAAACAAAAAAAATTTTTTTGGTCATTACCAAAAAAAAAAAAATTCTAACAATTCTACATTTTTTGTCTTGCGCATAAGAGTCTAAAAGTGTAGGTCTCAACCTTTAATTTAGGACCTCAAAATACATTATTTTTGCTGCCCTGTATTATTATTTTGAGCAATGCAGGACTTGAAAGAATTGGCTAAATCGAGACTCGGGAATTGTAAAAGAATAGGACGCATTGATTGATAAATTAAAATGAAAGTTCACATTTACCCAATTTTTCAAACCATAATAACCGTTAAATAAGTAAAGGTAAGTCAAGGTAAAAATATTTTATTTAAAGCTAAACAGTCTTCTTTAATATTTATTGTGGGATAATTAGAATTTATATGAATCATTTCAGAAATAATACTTTTTTTCCAATTAGACTCATAATCTAAAATTTGCACATTATTCCAATCGAACTCATGACCAGTTTTTTGACAATGAAAACCAATAACAGAGTTTTCATTCTTATTATTTTTTTGTTCATTGATACGTTTCTTTAACAAACGTTTTGTTTGCCCTATGTAGGATGCTGGCCAATCTTGTCATTCATTCTATAAACCACATTTGTAAGCTTTAATTTGTCAGTGACGTCTTTTCCAAGTTTTACGATAGAATTCAAATTTTTTGTAATTATAGGAATTAAGATTAACTATTTCATTAACAACCTCTATTATAAATTATATATGAGAGAAAATGATGTGAACTTGACAAATTTTAACTTTTGACTAACAGATAAATGTGAAAATGTTCTATACGACTCAGAAGGATATTCTGCTCCCGATACCTGAAGAAGCTTCGTGCTCTCCTATACTACCCCTCAAGCGGATGTAGCTGGCAAGCAGCCTGCACCCCAACCCGCTTTTTACCACCCTGTAAAATTGAGGGGTAGAGTAGCAAAATGCGGATAGCTCTCTGAGGTATCAAGAGCGGAATGTGTACTGTCCATGTATAAAGGTACACTTCTTGAAAGGGAAAATCGCCAAATACTATAACAACTTAAAGAAACGGAGATTCCAAGATTTTATACTAATAAGTTTTGTCGAAAAGCAGATGGAAAATTTGCACTAATAAAACTATTGTCGTAGACAAGGTTTAAGATTAACTAACTCTCGTTGCCTAACTAAAAATAAGCTTATGACGATCATTTAAAACTCGAGACCCTACGATAAAACCATATAAATATTAATCTTATGTTTATAATTTGAGGAAAGACATCTAAAAATTGTAACATAATGGTGCTTAGCTAATAAAAATAGTTCTTAAGTTACCGTAAAAATCTTTTGTAAAAGATAAAGCTTCTATCTAAAAAATTTCTTAATAAATAGACAAAGAACGAAACGACAGAAGATAAATCAAGAGATTAGTATCCCATTCAGCCTAAAACCGTATAGCCGAAAATGCATACAGCCTAAATCACATTTAACATAAAATGCACTCAGCCTAAATGTTATTTAACCTAATATGCATTCAGCCTAAAACCCATTTAACCTATATTCCATTTAACCTAAAACGCATTCAGCCTAAAATTCACTTAACCTAAATCTCAATTAACCTAAATCTCATTTAATCTAAAATGCATTCAGTCTAAATCCCATTTAACCTAAAATTCATTCAGCCTAAATCTCAATTAACCTAAAATTCCATTTAACTTAAATCCCATTAAAACGAAAATCTATTTAACCTAAAATTCATTCAGCCTAATCTCATTTAACCTAAATTGCATTTAGTCTAAAACACAATAAACCTAAAACTTTGTAACGAAGTGAAATTTTGATATGCTCCGAATTTGCTCGCCGGAGCCAAGGTTCTCGGATTATATTCACTTATGCTGATAAACTAGATTTTGACCATAAATATTCTTACTTAACTTTCTACTGTCGCTTTGAGGTTAGATATAGTCAGTAAAACTCTCAGAATTTCTATTAGTAAGAAATAACAAATAATACATTGTAAACAAAATTAAGAAAAGTACAAAAAAAATAATAATATAATATAAAATAGATTTAAATAAGAAAATAACAAATGATAAATTTAACAATAAAATATACTAAATAAAAATACAATAAAATGCTTGAAGAGCCGATGGTAAACAATAAATAAATCATTTTCTTTTCTCCTTAATCCAGGACTACGTCCTGCCAGAACTCTGGTGAATTCGGTAATTTCGGAATCTATAAACAAATAAAAAAAATACAATGTAGATTACAAAAATAATAAAATACTATATATTTTATTCTACTAGAATTTTCCGGTATATTCGGTCGCGGATCTAATCGGTAAACTCCGTCTCCACTCAATATAAATTACGGACGAACCGCTAAAAAAATATTGCCGCCGTCATTCACCGTGATGTTAAATAAAATTGACCATCTGGACACGTATGGTCAATTCGCGGTTACGTAAAAAATGAAATTAATTATCAGGTAAGAAAGAAATTAATTTATTTATTTCCACGTTAATTACGCGCTTCAGCCCGGTAAAAATCAAATATATCTGAACGCGTAACTTCAGGAGCGAGGTGAATTTATTTGGAGAGGGGTCGTCCACATATCACGTGTTATCTTTAGGGGCGGGAGGGGGGTAGGCAAAATATCACGGTCCATGGAAATTAAATTTTTTAGCAATAGAAAAAGTATCACGAGGAGGGGGGAGGGGGTTCAAATTAGCTAAAATTTGTATCACGTGATATGTGAATGATCCCAGAACAGTTAAACAACGCGGGTGTTCACCTAGCAAAGTCTATTCTCCAATGACATAGCACTTGGGAAAAGCCCATGTGACAATCTACGTCAATGATCCGGCGCGGGAGATTTTTAAAATTGCTTCGAACACTTTCCTACGTATAAGTGTTCTAACAATTTTCTCGAATTCTCTGATCATTCGTGGAGGACCACGACAATGATCAGAAACTCGTCACGGAGTATTCTTTACTCATATCAGGATTCCTTAGTCTACGAGGTAGATGTCCAGAATTTTATCGTGTCTGAGACTCCACGGTGAACCGTGACAAATCTCAGGACGATCCTGACTAGAGGAAAGCAAAGTTTTCCTTAGATTTTTCATTGGAGGACCAATGCTAAAATCTTCGGAACGGTTTCCAGATATCATTTCCTGAAGGACCAAGACTATGATATCTGGAGGAGTCAGAGCAACTTATCCGAGATATTCCTCGGTCTGCCCCTGAGGGCCGACTCCCCGATCTACAGGCGTGCAGGTCGATATATAGACGCAGCTTATGGTAGGGGCTGCTCGGTAATTTTTACTTTGCGCCATCTGCGCTGTGTCTGGCGTTACGCGCCATCTTCCGGCGATGCGCGTGTCAGGTTGCGCGGCTGTCTAGCAGATACTTCTGCTAGACCACGTTTTGACAGTTTAAAAATAAGACGAGAGTGTAACTTAACCTCTAAGTTAAGTTTTAATTTATTTTACTCAAAAATAAATTATCAGTGAAAAAGTCATGTGCAATTGTGAGGTTCGTCACAACTTATTTAATCTAAATCTTATTTAACCTAAAATGCATTCACTCTAAATCCTATTTCACCTAAAATGCATATAGCTCAAAATCATTTTTCCTAAATTTCATTGAACTTAGTTTATAATGTAAAATTTAGGTTCAATGGTATTTAGGCTGAGTGGATTCAAGGTTAAATGGAATTTATGTTAATTGAATTTAGCTTAAATGAGATTAAGGCTGACAGGTTATTAGGTTAAATAATATTTAGGCTGAATGCATTTTAAGTTAAATGGGATTTAGGTTAAATGCGTTTTAGGTTCAATGGGATTTAAGCTGAGATAATTTTAGGTTGAATGGGATTTAGGATTAATGAGATTAAGGCTGAACAAATTTTAGGTTAAATGGAATTTAGGTTAAATGCGTTTTATGTTAACTGGGATTTAGGCTGAGTGCTTTTTATGTTGAATGGGATGTAGGTTAAATGGGTTTTTGACTGAATGCATTTTAGGTTAATGTAATTTAGGTTAAATGAGTTTTAGGTTCAACGGGTTTTAGGCTGAATGCATTTTATGTTAAATGGAAATTAGGGTGAATGGGATGTAGGTTAAATAAGATTTAGACTAAAGTCATTTCATGTTAAATGGGATTTAGGCTGAATGAATTTTAGGGTCAATGTATTTTCGGTTAAATGGGATTTATATTTAAAGAATTTTAGGCAAAATGCATTTTAGGTTAAATGAGATTTAGGTTATATAAGATTAAGATTAAATGGGTTTCAGACTGAATCCAATTTAGGTTAAATGGGATTTATGTTAAATCAGATTTAGGCTAAATACATTTTAGGTTAAATAGAATTTAGGGTGAATGGATTTTAGGTTAAATGAATTTTGGTTGAATGTGAATTAGGGTAAATGGGTTATAGGCTGACTGCATTTTAGGGTAAATGTTTTTTAGGCTAAGTGCATTTTAGGTTAAATGGGATTTAGGCTGAATTCATTTTAGGCTCTATGGTTTTAGGCTGAATGAGATTTAGGCTAAATGGGTTTTAGAAAATATTCATGTACCTCGAATGGACTAGATACTTTTGGGGGTTGTATGGACGGGCAGGTGTAAGAGTATGGTGAGAGGTCAGACGGCAAGGAGGGTAAGTGGCGGGAGGGAAAAAGATTAGGAGGGAGATTAAGAGGGCAATAGATAAGTTAAAGAGAGATAAGGTATGTGAGATCGATCAATGTAATAGAAAATTAGGAATTGAAGTATGGAGCGTAAAGGGTAAAAGAAGAGATATAGATAGTGGTCAGTGATGTATGTTAGGAGAAAGAGTGGCCGGAGGAATGGAAGACGAGAGTGATAGTTCACATAGTGAAGAAAGGCGGAAGACAAAATTTCGGAGTCTAGAGAGATATATATATATATGTTGAATCACTTAGTGTGTAGGGAATAGGAGAAGAAATTGGGAAAGTGATAGCGATGTTTGTTGACTTCAAAGTGTCATTTCAGTTAACAGAGGGGTTCTGTGGAAAGTGTTAAGGGACTGGAAAATAGAGGAGAGTATGATATAGAGGAATAGAGAAATTTAATAAGACTCAATAGTAAAGGTGAGAGTGGGATGGAAGTTCGAAAAGGAATTTTGGTTATGAAGGAGGTTGATGCAGGGTAGCCCGCATGCCCCTTGCTGTCCAACTTGCTGATAGCGGATTTGGAGAAAAGGCTATAGAGAAGAGGGAAAGAAGGTATAGTGTTAACGAGATCGTGGATATATATCCTGGCGTACGGAGAGAATATGATATTTAATGTAGAGGATGAAAGTAGAATGAGGTTTTTGTTAAGTTAGTTTGAAAAAATGTGTGTGACAAACTTGTAGTTAAATGTGGAAAAAACAAAAGTGGTGAGGTTTAGGAAGAAGAAGGATGTGAGAGAGGAGATGCTAGGAAAGTAGTGAAGGAGGTAAATGAGTTTTGTTACTTAGGCTATCGAATGGATAAAGTGAGTTAAATGTGAGGAAGAGAGTGGAAAAGGCCAGTACAGTAATAAGGTAAGTTTGAGGAATAGGTAAGAAAAAGTTTAAGAAGGATTGGAAAAGAAGAGTGTGGAGGTTTGATATGCTGGTGTGGTCGGTCGAGAATTACGGTGTGGAAATATGAGGATGAAAAAGAGAAAAATGATTGAAAGAAAATCATGAACGGTTTCTGAGATGGGTATTAGAATAAGTGGAAGCTGCCTAGGGTATATGATCAGAAAAGAATTGTGTAGGGATAAAATGTTGTCGAGGCAAAGGATATCAGGTTTTGGGAAGAAGTTAAGAAAAGGAGTAGGTAGCAGGTTAGCTCAGATGCGTTAGAAGGAGGCGAAGGAAGGACAGGAGAAAAAGATGAAAAGTAGAGTTGGATAGAAGAAGGAAAATTGGTTGGTAAAAAAAGAGGAAGGAAGGAGAAGGATGAGAAATTGGAAGGATTGGAAAAGCAATTGAGAGGAATGGATCAGGAAGAAAAATGGGGGAGAATTAAAGAGTCTAGGTATAACAGATGGTATAGGATGGTGAGGAATGAAGGAGTGCGCAGGTATCTGAATGCATGGAAGGAAGAAAGTGGAATAAAGTGTTAAGATTTAGAATGGGGAAGGGGATGAAAAAGTGTAGATACTGGTTAGATGAAGGTAGCGGCGACTGACGGCTCGTACATATATTCGGCTTCGCTCGCCAATTCAGTCAGTCGTCTAGCGGACAGGACTCGAGGCGCTGCTCGGTTCTGTGCTAGGTAACTCAGTAGGCTGATGGGCAATGGAAGTTTTGTGTGTGGATGCTTCCGCCACATCAACACTATTCCAGAGTAAACTGTCCAGAAGCCAGACTGACCAAATGAGAGCGCGTGAGGATGCTCCTCCCTCAAAACTCATGCGATGTATCCGGAACCTATGAGGTGTAAGATCGCCTAGGCGTTCTCCAAATGAAAAGAGGTGCCCCTTTTTAGTTTGGCGAACAGTGGTGGAGGATTGCAACGTCTATGAGTTCTCCCGTGAAATTGTAATTCGTGTTCTACTAGGTACTCTTAATTTCTTGGGTGGGGAAATAAAAATAAGTGTTCCTGTTTGATTTTTTCCCTTCCAAGATTAGACCCAATTTTTTCCTTAAAGGGGATTTTTACACAGGGGTGGGAAATACGTCAGTCAAAAATTATTAACCTTTCAGTCTATGTCAGACCATTCGTTGGTCCACTGTTTTTTTGACTAGCTAGCTTGTAGAGAAAAGAAATATTGTAAATCTCGAAATCTAAGAAAATTCTATAATTGTTTATAACTAGTTTCCTCTGCATTCATTAAAATTTTGTTAATTTCTTTTTGTAGCATTTGAATTTTTAATTGTTAGAATATATTATTGTTATTTTTTAATTCTCAGTTTCATAATTGACTTCATCTTACCTCCTAAGAGTCCCGTAATATAATTAACCATTTCATCACACGGCACTAAATGTTTCTTTCTATAATTTTTTAAAACTGCACAATATTTTCAATAAAAATAAATTGATTTATCTTCATTTTATCCTGATATATGAAAATTGTTTAGTCAACAAAATCTTGTCAATTTATTTATATTTATCTGCATCATGATAAATGGAAAATGGTCGATGGATGGGAAAGAGTTGTCTGAAGAGAACCTATCTATTATTTAAAAGTTGTAACCTATCTTTTAACATAAATCAGTTAAATTTTTTAGCAGGGTTAAATTGCACCAGTGCCGAGTGCATATGGGTCTCGTGCTGGTTTCAACGCGGTGAAATAAATGCGGTAATAACTCGAATGATATGAGATCCGTCGCGTTAACTCGCATGGAATATTACTTGGGCTAGGAACATTTGTAAAAGCGTAATCGAGCGTTATGTACGCAACGAACAATTCAAACGTCCGAATAGCAATTTGTTCGCGATTGAAATTGTTTTGCAAATCGCTCAACCAAAACAAAACGAGCCACGTTTCTGGCAGAAACGCACTGAAATTATCAACAAAATAATAGTATACAAACAGAACCTCTGACTGAGGCAAGTACTTTACAATTTCAACAAAGAAATATTATCGACAGTTTTATTGTTAGATAAAGCTGCGGAATTACAGTTCAGAATATTATATTTCAAATGAAAATCTGACATTTCTCACCATGAATAAAAATGTAAAGAAAGAAATCGCCAACGACTTTAAAATAAATTATTAATTTAATGAACTTTTTATTTCACTGATTTCGAGAGGATAAATTTCTTTGAGATAAATTTTTAAACATTGAAATTGATTCGTGCATTAAATATACATTTCTTAAACAGTGATTGACAAATTTAATTAAGTTTATAAATGTTATTGTCAATGAAGAAAATTGATATAAAAATGTTACTCTAGCACATTGACCTCAGATAATTGATTAAGTATATTTTATTATTAATTTGCTTGAATTGGAAAATTAGTATTTTAAACAATTAAAAGGGAAAAGTTTTTTAAGAAATTAAACAAAATTTATCATAATGGGCTTTTCAATCCGAACACTGTTTTGACCGAATAGTTTTTTACTTTCATCAAAAAAGTTTATGCATTCTACTCAAAATTTTAACAGTATAAACGTATATAAAAAGAGGTTAAATTACGTAATAAAATTGGAATTATTATAAATTCAACTTGATTAGGATTGTATTTATGACATAAACAATATACTTGATATAAATTAACAATAAAGTATAAAATATTTGTAATAAATAAAATTGCTCATTAAAACCAGAATAATAAACACATAAATTGATTTGATATTTTATTGTGAATAAATTTTGGATACAATTAAAATTTTTAACAGAAATTTGAAGTATATTTCAAGAAGAAAGGAACCTTATAGTTTCAAATTTTTGTTTTATGATCTACATTAATGTTGAAAAATCGTCAAATATAAATGTTTAATCGAATGGATTGCTTAAGAGCGAACAGTACACTTTCCAGTTTCTTCATTTGGTTGTTGTAAACAGAAGGTACTACAACAGTTGCCCATTTCTCCAGTCCATTTACATGCTGCTCCATCGGGAAGGCACTGAGCTATGGCATTAGGAGCCATTATCAACACAATAGTTGCGATGACCAAGAAAAATAATCCAGCTGACTTGAACATTTTTATTTTTGTTTCTATAAAACGACAAATAAAAAAATTATTAATTTATGAAAAAAAAATTCTTAAACGAAAATAATGTTTTTTGACCATACATTGCTTAGAACTTTAAAATTGTATATTAATTTTCCTTTTAAGTAGGAAGAATTACAAAAATGCAAAAAAAAAGAGAAATTCCGTCTGTCTGTCCGTCGGTCTATCGAAGAGATTGTGTGTAGAAATCATATGTTAACGGTTTGGCCGATTTAAATGAAACTTTGGAGTCTGTTAAAGATTTAAATTATTTTTCCAATGAAGAATTGAATATTGTGAAAAAAATATTTTTCTTAATAGTTTCAAAAAACTACATAAAACATTCAGTTTTTTAATTTAGAATTTAATAAATGTTAATTAAATTTAAGAACAAATGACAACTTGACACAACCTCAAACTAAAAATTAGCAGAAAAAATTTCAGAAAGGTTTTTTTTTAAAAAATTGCAAAAAAAACTACTTATTAGAATTTTTGTTAAAATTTTTATAAATCAAGATATTCTGTCAAATATAATTTTTTAAAATTCTCTTAAATCATAATATTTTGTCAAATAAAATTTATTTCACATTTTGTGTGTTTTTCTCTGAAGGTAAACTACATTAGACTATTAATTCTAACAAATATAATAGATTATTTTTCTCGTTGAAATATTCTCTACAATTTTATTTGTTTGATTCTGTTTAATAATATTTTGTTTAAAAAATATGTAAAGAACAAATTTTATTTATTTGATAACTTTAAAACAAAATATTATTTAACATAACCTAACAAATAAAACTGTAAAAAATGTTTCAACGAGAAAAAAGAGCTATTATTTGTCAGAATTGAATGAAAATTGCAGTTCATAAAATTTTTTAAAAAAACATAATATGTTAAATAATTATTACTTGACAACAAATTTTAGCTAAACCTAGTTTTTTTTAAATGTACAACTGGATGTTTCAAATTTTGGTGAAATCAATTTTAATAATAATTTTATTTGACGTGAACAATCGTTTTTTAGTTTGAGGTTATGTTTCTAAAAAGAGAAACTCATTAAAAAATATTTTAATCTACAAATTGTATACAATTGAATCTTTTGACATTTTTTAAAATCAATTTTTTTTCTCATTGATGCGACAAATTATTTTGATCATAGTAAAAAAAATCATCTATATTTTAATTGTATGGACAAATTAAACTAACTCGAATAAAAAAAAAGTCAAAATTCTTTGTGCAAGTTATAAGTAATGTACAGAACACTATATAAATAAATTTGTGCAATCTAATAAATAATATTAAATAAATTTAACATTAAATAAAATATTTGTAAATATAAACTAGTCTAGTTTCTATTATGGGATGAAATAAATAAAAAAGAAACTAGCTGGAAAAATTATAAAAAACAAAATAAATGTATACTTACGTTTTACTGCAAAGTACAAATTATTCAGAAGATGCGAACTCGACGAATAGTTATCTTTTTGAAAAAGTAAGGGGCTTTTATACCAAGCAAATTACATAATTTGAAGACATTTAGTTATTCAAGAGATATCATTTAAGATAAGCGGACTACAGTATTGAGGAAAAGGTGAGGTTAATTATCTTCATGAAAAAGAATCATTTCCTTTGTGTGCTATCGATTTTATGTGTTTTTTATGTTCTAGACAACCCAATAAAAGCAGTTTTTTTCTAATTGCGCTTTTGTCCATTTTTTGCAGTTCATTATTTTTTTTAAACTAATTATTTTGAGGAAAGTACACTGTATTTTTACGCATCAGCATTTATATTAAATAACCGGTTTATCGGCTTTGCATTAAAAAATTGTATTACTCACATAGAATCAGATTGTTTTCCTCATGCACTTTGTCAACTATAACAACATTAGAAAATAAACTTGAATTGTATCACATCTTAAGAGCTTGATGGACTTTTTGAAATATTCACAATTTATTGTTATAGTGAAAAATTGATCAGATAATATTCTACTGATGATAATCTATTAAGATTTAAACGCGTTATGAAAATTTTATTCAAGGTTATTCGCGATTTATTGATGTTCTAATTAATAAAACTTTTATGTGTTAAAATAATTTGCAGCGATTTTGTTTAAAGACGATTTCAGATTATTTAAATTTAATTTGGTATAAAAAAAGAGATGTTATAGCTTAAATCAATCCGAATCAATTTTCTGTGAATATAATACATATATACAATTTTTTAAATGTTATATATAAAACATGTTTTTTTAGCTAGTTTTATAAAGTTCCAAACTAGATTCAAACAGATGCAAATAATTTCCAAAAAATTTTGAATTAGTTGCGCACTATTTTAAAAAAAATCGAAATACTTACAAAGGTGGATTTTAACTAGTTTTAAACCTGTTCCGAACAGTTTTGAACTAGTTTTAAGTAGTTTTAAAGTAATTCTAAAAAATTTAGACTAATTCTACATCTGCCCTTTTTTTTTATAATTATAAACTCAAAAAAATTTTGAAAACACAATTCAAAACCAAAAAAATTTATTTGTCCTGGACAATATGCTAGTGATTTCCTACTTATTATTCTCAGATGAATCCGAATCCGAAGTCAAAATAACTAGATTGGCTAGAATTTTTTAGATAATCTCAAAAAACTGTTTAAAAACACGAAAAACCGCTTTTTTAAATTATCTCAAAAATTTTAGGCAATATAGTCTTTTGACTTCAGATCCGAAGAATCAGCGAAGAAAAAAATGTATAGGAATACACTAGCGTAGTGTCCCGACCAAAAAACTTTCTTTTTGTTTTTTTTCGTGTTTTTGACCAGTTTTTTGAAATTATCTCAAAAATTTTAGACAACCTAGCCTTCTGACTTTATATATTTATATATTTTTTTGTTATTAATCATCCTACTTTTTCAAACCAATAAAAATTTTTTAACTATTCATTTTTTCATCCATGAAAGAATTTTTAAATTAAAATCTATTGTGAGTAGAGGCGTAGTTACATAGAATGACTCAAAAAGCAATTATTCTAAAAAATAGACATTCTATTCTATTTTTTCTGCATAGTATATAATTAAGTTTCAAAAAATTTAATTTTTGTCTAAATGTCGCCCTTTAAATTTAAACGATTCAATATCTAATATACATATTTAATTATTATAATTAGACTCATTAACCAACAAGCCGTTTATTTAGTTATTTATTGACTAATATTTGTTATGTCGTTAAAAGTCAAATATATGTAACTACGATAAGAAGCCTAATGTAAAAGAAAACAGCTTTGTTTTCCTTATTCCTTATTGAATTATCAATCTTTTTATTTATTCAATGGCAAAAACTTGTCATTTCTATAATTATCCTTAACAATTTATCAATTTCAATTTTAGCAAGATACCAAAAGGAGAAATTTACAGATAAGAAATTTGTGAGTTTAAACAATGTGTCTTAAATTTCGCACAAGATACATTCAAGTTTAATCTTACTTAGTAATTTATGTCATTTTTTAAAATAATTCTTTTAGTAATTTTTCTTTCATCATGTATTTTTTTCAATTTGCAAATTATGGGGTAATACTAATTTTAAGCTGTTAATCATTTGTCAATAGTTTTCCTTCTCATGATAGTAATAATAATAATAATAATAAGCAAATTCTTAAATTCTTATTTTAATAATACTACTCTCTAAATTTCTTCGAGTAAGTTTTCACTCCACGAAGAGTCAAAATTGAGCCACGCCAATCAGAGTGAAAACTCCATTCTAAAAGAATAAGATCTCACTTTTATAGAGTGAAATTTCATTCCAGTTCAAGTGTAAATTCACTGCAAAAACATGGTGTCTTAAATTGACCAAAAATTTCTTAAATTAAGATACTTTTGGTGTCTAAGACACGAAAAATGTCTTATTTTAAGACATTTTTGAATAATTTAAGACACCTGTTTTTGCAGTGTTCACTCCAAAATTACAGTGAGAATTCACTTTTTGCTTATAGTTAATTTCCACTTAAATTGGAGTGAAAATTCACTCAATAAGAGTGAGATCTCACTCTTTTAAAGTGTTTTTTTTTTAGAGTGGGTTCACTTTTCACTTGGAGTGAAAATTCACTCAATCAGAATGATATCTCACTCTTTTAAAGTGGGTTTTTCACTCTGATCAATTTTCACTCTTCGTGGAGTGAAAACTCACTCCAAGAAATTCACAGAGTATAATCTTAAAACAAAAATAAAGTCAAGAATATTTTATACTTAAATAGAAGTCAAGAATATATTTTTGAAAAAAATTTATTTTTTCAGTGTAAAAGGCAGTGCCCAATCTAGAAGATCAGAAAAATCTGGGTCTTTGAGGTTAGGAATTGACTCACTTTATTAATGAGAAACTAAAATTAAAAAGCAATATATTCTATTGATAGATATAAATTTATTGAAAATTCAATTTAGTTACAAGTAAAATTTTTAACATAAATTTAAAATACATTTTGAAAAAAAGAGGAAAGGAACCTTATACTTTCAAATTTTTGATTTATGATAAAGGTTAATATTGCAGAACCGTCAATCAAAGAATATCTTAAGAGCGATTTGCACATTTTCCAGTTGATTCACTTGGTTGTTGTAAACAGAAGGAACTACAACAGTTGCCCATTTCTCCAGTATATTTGCATGCTGCTCCAAGAGCAAGGCACTCTTCAGCAAAGGCTTGAGGAGCCATTATCATCACAAATGCTGCGATGACCAACAATACTAATCCAGCTGATTTGAACATTTTTGTTGGGGTTTCTATAAAAGAAACAAATAAAACAGAAATTTAATTTTCAAAGAAAAATTGTAAACAAGTAAGATACATAGAAAATAAAATTATTATTTAATTGCAATTATCAAAATTTCGACTTTTTATTATCAGAAACTGACTCGGAGAGATTAATTCCTCCTGATATTATAAAAAATGTAATTATTCATTTTTTAATAATGGCTATTTTAAAAACAATGGTTAAATTACAATGAAAAATTTTCCGTGTAGTGTACTAATTTACATAATAATTCTAATTTCAATTATTTCTATTTAATTGGTTGTAAACTATGCAAATTTTGAGGAAAACAATCCAGAATGCAATATTAAAATTTTTTTGTATTCTTCAAATCAAGTTCAATTTTTTAAAACAACTTAATGTAATAGAGTATGACGTCACTAGTGCAGGCAAAACTTATCCGTAAACTTTCTCTAAAAATAAAGAATATTTTTACACCAAACTTTGTAGAATTGTTCAAAATATAATTAAGAATTTGATTATATTTTGATCCAAGTTTGTTTAAATTTTGTGTTAAAATTAATTTTTTTAATTTTCAAAAGTCAGTGATTTTTTAAAAAACATTAATTTTAAACAAACTTAGGCCGAAAAGACCTTCCTAATTGATATTTTAAATAATTCTACAAAATTTGGTGTCAAAAAATTCATTATCTGTTAGAAAAAGTTTAGGGGAAAAAAATAAAAACCCACTATTAATTCTGTAAATTTTGTTTATAATACCTACATATTATGTAATTTTGTAGTCATTTGTTTATTAGCATTCTTCACATTAAACAAATTTTTGTCACAAAACAAATTTTTAGCAGAAAAAACGAAACAAACAAAAAATTGATTGTGAATTTTTAAAAATCCCTGTGTTCGATTTTAGATATTAAATGAGTGAAATAAGTCTACCAAATTTTATTCAAATCTGTCAAACAGTTCTCAAGAAATCCTGGTGCCAAAAAAGTGACAGACAGACAGACATTTGCTGATGATTAAAAATTGATTCATTTTAGATGAAAATGCGTCAATTAAACGCAATTTTTAATAAACGAAAACAAAGATTTCTCTATTATCAAACAGAAGGCAAGAAAAAAAAAAGAAAAATATGTTTTTTAGATACAGATTTTTCAGAATACAGATAGTTTAAAACCAATTATAAAAAGGAAATCATATTTAAAAAAAAAAATTTAATGTCTACTAAAAAAGGTGTTTGCATTGTGGTAGTTGTTAGTGTATATGGGCCATTCCACGCCAAATCAGTTAAATTAAAAATTTTTGAAAAATAAATTTTGTTTAATGTCCACAACTATTAACCGCAATAGTAAAATAAAAAAAAAATCATTTTTGTAAAAAATAAAAAGTTTTTAAGATCTATGCATTCTTTTGTTTGGGATAGTTAAAATGCCTGCAAAGAAATTGAGGATAAAAGAAGGGAATGAAAATTCTAACCTTTGTCTCAGAGGTGGTAATTTTTTGTTTACAAAAATAAATACAAAATAAGTATTACAATTACAAAAATAAGTATTAAATAAATTTAATACAATAAAAAAGAAATATTTATTGAGTAGTTTAAAATTTATTTTTAAGTTAAAATTTATAAAAATCTGTGCATTAGGTTGTGGATAATAACTAATAATAAATATATGGATAAATATATGGATAATAAATCAAAATAAAAATTTTTAAAAAACACCAAAAAAATTGAGCATAAAAATAGTAAAATTTTTGGTAAAATTTTTTTTTTTATTTGTTTTTAATTTTAACATTGTCTTATATGGTTCTAAATAATATACTGAAAAAATTGTCACCCGCCAGCATCGCAAATTTTGATGCGATGAAATTTCACTGGTGCGTCCCCTTAAAACCGAAAATTTTAAAAAAGTAAAAGTTAAAAAAAAAGAAAGTAATTTTTCAAAAATTTATAATCCTTGAATGGATTTAAAACAAAAAAATTGAAAATAAACGTCGAGACTAGTACTAAAAGAAAAAAAAAAGTTTTTTAAAAATCAAAGATGCAAAAACCAAAAGGGTACCCAATTAAGCGTGGAATGACCCATATAGAACATAGTGAGTAATAAAAATAAATAAATAAAATTTCAAAAAATATATAAATTTGTGTTTATTTTTATGAGTGATTAAATGAGAAATTTACTGAAAAAATTAAATCAAAGCAAATAATAATTGTGTACTTACTGTAATGTAGGTACTCGTAAGAAGTAACGTCGACGAATAGTTGCCGTCTTCAAAATGCAAGGGTTTTTATACTAAGTGAATTACATAATTGGATGTCATTAAGTTACTAAAAAGTTATCATTGTAGATAAACGAGCGATAATCGAATATTGACAAAAATATGATACAGATTAGTTTTTCGAAAAAGTATCATATTTTTTTTTAATCCAACAATTTTAGGTGTTTTTTAGCCTAAAAACTCAATAAACAGCATTTTCTAATTGTGCTTTTGTTCATTGTAATTCATTGTTTTTATAAACTAATTATTTTGAAAAAAAGTGTACTGCATTTGTATGCATCAGCACATATGTTGTAGAACCAGTTTATCTGCTTTTTTATACTAGAATTGAACTTTAACAACCTTAGATTGTTTTTCTGATGTGATTTGTCAATAACTGTATTAAAAATTCAAACTGGATATCATCAGTCTTAGCAGTTTAAATTTTTTTCAAATTATTACAATTCTTTTCCTTAATTAGAAACTAATCACATATTATTCTACTGCCGATAATAAAGGAAGATTTGAATGTATTATGAAAACTTAATTCAAGGGCAAATGCAGTTTATTCATGATTTAGTTAAGAAAAAATAATATATTTATACGCTCAATTTTTTTTTTAAACGAGTCAAAATTTCTGAAGTAGAACACTGATTTTGTTTATCTTGAAATTTTTATAATTACAGGGTGGCCACTTTTTTATAAAATTAAATTCCCGGTTTTTAAGGGACAATTTTTTTGTATTTTCTTGTCCCAAATTTTCGAGCAATTAAAACAATATTTTTAATTTTGCAAAATTTCCCTTTATATTTAAAATATAACTGTATACATAATTTAAAATTGACAAATTCTTATAATCTTATTAATTATAATTAAAGCTTAAAAAGTTTTATTGGCAAAAAATATTAAAATCTAAAATTTTGAATAATAATAAATTATTTTAAACATTTAAAAAGAATTACTTATTATAATTTCACTATATTTAGTTGAAAATAATTGCAAATTGAACAACTGGATTGAAATCGAAAAAATATTGGAAATTGAAAAAAATAATAATAAAATTGAACAAATAAATTGAAACTTTAAGAAATAAATTGAAAGATTCAGAAATAAATTGAAAATTTAAGAATTAAATTAAAATTTGAAAAAGTAATTCATAATTGAAAAGAAAATTACAAAATAACGAAAAATAATTGGCAATTGAAAACAAAATTTAAAAAAATGTCTAGATTAATAGACAATTGAAAAAAAATAATTTAAAAAATTAAAAAAGAAATATTAAATTTAAAGAAAATAATTGCAAATTGGAAAATTAAGAAAATTATAGGAATAATTCTTGGAAATAATTGCACATTTAACAAATAGATTAAAAATCGAAAAAATTTTTTGATTTTTTTCATATCCTCCGCCATATTGGATCCGCCATTTTGAATTTTAAAAAATAGATATCAAATTGATATTTAACGATCCCCAAAACTCCAAACTAAAAAGTTTCATGGAAATTCAGTTAATTTTTAAAAGTTCGCCCGCCATATTGTATAAAACATTTAAAATTTTTAAAATCCGACTTCGAATTTGAAATCCGCGTCCCCCCTTAAAATCATATTTTTTTAAATTAATTCTAATTTTTATTTTTAAGATTTTTACACAATTGGAAATTTAAAAAATTTTATTTCTATTTTTATTGAAAAGCTGAGATCTTCTCCAATTAAATAATTAAATATGAAATTGAGAGAACAACATTTTTATAAAAGATTTACAAGTAACGTTTTAGAAATTAATTTAACTCGAGAAAGATTGCATCATACTTTGAATAAATCGAAGTTACAATTATGAATTATCAAGCAGCATTGGATTGAGATCAAAAATAAATGTTTTAAACGTCCGATTATGTAAATGGATAATGCAAAGTAATATCGTTGATACAAATCTCTCCGTTTGCTCAGTTTATCACCACCAATCGTTAAAAGACCAACATGTGAAAAGGTTAAAAATTTTTGGAGATACATCTGTAAATCGTCGTATTCAGTGAATTATGAAGACTAGGGTGGTCAAAAAATGAACAGTAAAAAAAATTTTTTTTAAATGTTTTCCTCCAACAGCCTGCACCCCAAAAAGTTTCAAAATCGAAAAAATACCCCCTTTCTTATTTTTAAATCGGACAATATTTAGGGGTAGCTCAAACCCCTTCAAATCTACCATCGATTTTACATGGGATAAAAACACTTTTTCGTAAATTCGCTACAAAATTAAAAAACCACATCTTGAAAAGTCCTGAAACAACAATATTCCATAATTTATTAAATAATTTATTAATATTAACTATTTTTTAAAGGGTTTTAAACTACCTCCATAAATGCAAAAAAAAATATAATAAGTTATTATTTTTACTTTGCTTAAACAATTGATTATTGTTAATTTATAACTATTATTCAAATAAAAATAAAATGATAACAAATAGCTTAATTAGAAAATTACCCAGAGCCCACTAATTATTAAAATTAAAAAAAATTTGTGTACTTCTTGGTTTATTTGTAAACAATTAATATTTATTAACAATAATTTGTTTAAAAAATTACAAATAGTAGTTGCAGTTAATTTTGCTGAATATCTTATGATTTTAAATAAAAACAATAGGTTAAAAAAATTACAAATCGCTAGGTGTTTCAGGATAAAAGTTATAAATTAACAATAATGCACTGTTTAAACAAAGTAAAAATAATAACTTATAGTCAATAGTTTTTTTTCTCTAACCAGAGCCAATTAATTTTCAAATTAGAAGAAAGTTGTTTCTTTCAAGGTGAATATGTTAGGAATAACTAATTATTAACAATAATTAGTTTTAACAATTTTAAGTGTAACCAAAGCCAATTAATTTGCAAAATTAGGAAAAAGTGGTGTCTTTCTAGGTGCATTTGTAAAGAATTAATAATTATTAACAACAATTTGTTTAAACAATAGCAAACGGTTGTTGTGGTTAATTTTACTAAATCCTTTTTTTTATTTTAAATTTAAAATGTAGTTAAGTCAGAAAAAGTTACAACTCGCTAAGTTTATTTGGATAATAGCCATAAATTAACAAGAATAAATTGTTTTAACAAATAAAAAATACATTAAAATATCAGTTAACATTCGTAAGTTAACGATATGTAACAATTTTCTAGTGCTTCACGATATGTCGATATAATATCGATATCGTCTCGATATCGTCTTGAATTTCAAGACGATATTCTAAAAAAAAATTCGATACAATATCGATAAAGGACTTCCGAGATTTTCGATATTATCGATATCGACTTTAATAAGAAAGTAGTATTGATCTCAATGATTCAAGATTAAAAAAAAATGGTTTGAAAAACATTTTGATCTTTTAAAGAATTGTTTTGTTTAGAATATGACATTCGTTTAACGTAAATTAGTAACTTCACGTATTCTTTGTGCGTTGGGCATTAGTCAGGTGCTACTCACTGACAACTTTTGCTCAACTAACTGTTTCGCTTTAAGATGTTACACCACTGTAAAGTACAAAAATTAGACCTAATTTTAAGGTTTTTTTAAGAGAGCAGAATAAATTAAATTAAACCCGGTTTATTTATTATTATTAGGTATCTATAAAAATATAAAAAAATTATTTTACTATGTTGAAAAAGTTAAAATGGCGGTCTAGATGGTCGATTTAAAAAATTCATTTTTTTAAGTATAGAGGTATACAGCCCCGGTAGAAAATCTTTTTGAATTCTTGATCTGGAACCAAAACCCAACATTTTTATGAATTTGCAACTTAAAAGCTAGAGAAGTAACTAGAGGATTTTGAAAAAAACAGTTTTCGTGAAAATGGCACACATTTGAATCAAAATTTCAAGTTTTTCGGTAAAAAATTGATAGACAATTGTTAATAAAAAAATTTTTTTTTTGTTACTGGAGAAAACTCTTTTACGTACTTCTATGAAGAAAGTTATAATGTAGATGCATACCAATTTTTAAGTAAATCGCTCAAAAATTGTCCTAAAAAAGTTACCAGCCAGTTTGAAAAATGTGGTTTTGAGAAAAATGCGTTTAAAGTTTAAGAACATAGACATTTCTAATGCACTACACTGAGAAAAATTTTTGATAAAAATTCCAGTGCTGTTCACTACAAAAGCGTCATAATTGACAGTCTCCGAAATTTTACCGTGCTGTCTTACAATTTTTACTGGATTTCCCACAATTTTTACTAGAAAATCCGGTAAAAATTGTAAGACAGCACCGTATAAAATTTGGGTCCGTATCATTTTGACACAAATTTTTTCGGGCAACTTGTTATATTATACTCCTGATGATGAATGTTATATTTTACTCCTTCTAAAATCAAAGATTTTTAAGTCTTATTTATTAAATAATTGATTTTAATACATTAAATTAATATTAAAAGACTTAATTAATCCAATAAGCTCAATTATTGGGGCCCGTATCATTTTGACACAAATTTTTTCGGGCAACTTGTTATATTGTACTCCCGAAGATGAATGTTATATTTTACTCCTTCTGAAATCAAAGATTTTTAAGTCTTATTTATTAAATAATTGATTTTAATACATTAAATTAATATTAAAAGACTTAATTAATCCAGTAAGGTCAATTATTGAATAATTAAAACTTAAAAATCTTTGATTTTAGTAGGAGTAAAATATAACATTCATCTTCAGGAGTACAATATAACAAGTTGACCGAAAAAATTTGTGTCACAATGATACGGGCCCCAAAATACAAAATTGTCATATTAATAAATGAAATATGCCTTTATTAAGTGAAGTGAATGTTTATAAAACAAAAAACAAATGAACAGACATCATATTAAAAATAAAGTAACCTAAAATTTTTTCATTATAATGAACTAAATGTAAATTAAAATTATGAAAAACTGTCAGGAGGCAGGGCCCGTATCATTTTGACACAAATTTTTTGGGCCAGTATCATTTTGACACGAAATTTTTCGAGCAACTTGTTATATTGTACTCCCGAAGATGAATGTTATATTTTACTTTTTCTGAAATCAAAGATTATTAAGTTCTATTTATTAAATATTTGATTTTAATACATTAAATTAATATTAAAAGACTTAATTAATCCAAAAAGTTCAATTATTGAATAATTAAAACTTAAAAATCTTTGATTTTAGTAGGAGTAAAATATAACATTCATCATCGGGAGTACAATATAACAAGTTGCACGAAAAAATTTGTGTCAAAATGATACGGGCCCTAAAATTTCGGAGACTGTCAATTAAGACGCTTTTGTAGTGAACAGCACAGGAATTTTTAACAACATTTTTTCTCAGTGTACACATAGTAGCTCTTCGCCCGGTTTCAAAATTTATTCTTTTAATATTGTTTTCTTTCTATGTTTGTTTCTCGTTTTTAAGACCTTATGGCACCTTTCTAGATGATACAAAAGTTTTCGATTTTTTGAAAGGTTCACAGTGGTCTAACCCCTCTGTGTAGGTAACTTTTTTTTATCTCTTCTGTCATCCATACTAAAAGGAACCTTTAAATGTTAAACATTTTTAGATATTCAAAATAGGTAAACAAATCAAACGTGTGAAAAATATTTTCATCAGATTAAGAAAAAAACGTGAATAAAATGTGCTAGAACTTTTTACTTTCTCATCCTAAATGAAAAGGTCTTCAATTTGTGCGATTTTGGACTTTTGTTAAAACCAACATTTCTCGACGTTTTGAGACCTCCTGATGCCAAAAAAATGGGTTTTACGCAAATGTCTGTCTGTCTGTCTGTCTGTCTGTATACGCAAAATTTCGGGATCGGATAACTTGAGTAAAAATTGTCGTATCAACTTCAACTTTGGTACACTTTTTTTAGGTACAAAAATACAAGTCGAGTTCGTTAGCCAGCAATTTTCGTCCAAAATTATCAAAAATAGAATATTTTCAAAATTAAAACAAAAAAAAATTAAAACAAAAAAAAATTAAAACAAAAAAAAATTAAAACAAAAAATTTTCTCTAATTTTTTTCTTAAAGTACAAGTAAAATCGAACAAATTTTGTTTTTAAAAGCTTCCGATATAATGCAACCCCACAAAGATATGAATTTTTAAAGTTTACACGTGCAAAAAAGTGATCTGTAAGTGGGTAAATCCTATACAGAAACTCTATTATTTTTCAAAAAAATGAATAAACTTCTGGTTTTTTCTTCCTATTTACTTTAATGCATCACACCTAATAAAACTGCATCAAAAAATATTGACTTTGCTAAAAATTTTTGGAAATTTTGAAAAAATTTATTTTTTTACTAATGCATTTACTATGTATTATAGGCTGAAAAGTTACATTTAAAGTGATATTTGAGCGTATAAGCACGTTGATACATAATATATAACTCATCAAGAAAATTTTAATTTAGTAGATATTATCGACTCAAGACGATATTTTTGTCAACAATATCGATACGATATTTGGATAGTCGAGAAATTTCGAGATCAATATCAATACAATTTTGTTAAAAAATCCTATTAAACCTTTAATTTGTAATAAATAATAATGATTACAAGATGTGATTTTCAATTTTCTGTATTGATGTTTTAAGTGACTTTTGATGATTTTGTAACTAATTTACGAAAAAGTGAGTTTTTCCATGTAAAATCAATAAGGAATTTCAAGGGGTTTGGGTAAGAGAGAACAAGGTTACCTGGGATAGATAAAGACAACAATATAGTGCGAAACGCAAGGAGAGTTCACAGTGTACGGTTCTAAAAGCAAGAGAGAATAAGCTCACCTGGGATAGACAAAGACAATAATAGCGTGTGAAACACAAGGAGAATTCACTGTTTGCGGTTCCAAAACAGGGGTATGAAAGGTGGCTGGGATAGATAAAGGCAGAGTATTAGGGTGGCACAAAAAAAAATTTCGGTTTTCATAAACCTTACCCCCCAATTTTGTTCTGTGACGAAAAATATGCGATACGTATTTTTTTTTTTTTATTTTTTAATATTAACCCGTGCCGCAAAGCTGTTGAAAATTACCATTGAATTCCCATAGGAAAAATGCACTTTTTCGTAAATTTGACATAAAATCGTGAAAAATTGACCTTTTTCTTTCTGTAAACGACATTTCTGTTCATGAATGTCTAAATAATAAACATCTGTCGTATATTTATTAAATAAATTATTTTAACTATTTTTTATGTGACTGTGAAAAACCCCGTAAACGTAAAAAAACCTGGAATTTATTAAAAAAATATTAATTATTATTTTAAATGCTTTTTCTTCATTCGTTGATGTTATTATCAAAATATATATTATTGTTTATGTTTTACCATGTTACATAATTTGTTTAAACAATTTATTGTTGTTATTTCCCTACAAAATGACAAATTAATCGAGCGTTTTTGCAATTTTCTTAAACTTTCTAACTTTAGACGCCTAATAAAAACAAAAATTTATATATATTTATAATTAAATTATTAACTTTTCTAAAAATGCATTAAAAGAGTTGTAGTTTATTTTCAATTTTGCAAATTACTTTTTTTAAGTCAACCACAATTTAAAAAAATTAATAAATTTTTAACATAACAAATTTTTAAACAAACTGTTTAACTTTTTATTTAGCATTTATTAAAAATTTTATAAATAACAACAGTAATAATTTGTTTAAATATTTGTTAGAATAATAATTTTAATAATTTTATTCACATGTGGTTGGTTTAATGAAATCAATTTGCAAAATTGAGAAAAAACTACAACTCTTTATAAGCATTTTTTAAAAAGTTAAAAAATAACAACAATAATTTGTTTAAATAATTGCTATAATAATAATTTTTATTTATTTTATTAAAATTTGGTTGATTCAAGAAAAGCAATTTGCAAAATTAAGAAAAACCTGCAACTTTTTTTAAGCATTTTTGAAAAATTTATAAATAACAACAATAATTTGTTAAAATAATTGTTTTTATAATAATTTTATTTAATTTAATAACATGTGGTTGATTCAAGAAAAGCAAGTTGCAAAATTAAGAAAAATCTACAACTCTTTTTAAGCATTTCTGAAAAAGTTAATAAATAACAACAATAATTTGTTAAAACAATTGTTAGCGTCTAAATTGGATAATAAATATTTATATAACATAAATATATATAAATTTATGTTTTTATTAGTCGTCTAAAGTTAGAAAGTTTAAGAAAATTGCAAAAACGCTCGATTTATTTGTCTTTTTGTAGGGAAATAACAACAATAAATTGTTTAAACAAATTATGTAACATAGTAAAACATAAACAATAACATATATTTTGATAATAACATTAATGAATGAAGAAAAAGCATTTAAAATAATAATTAATTTTTTTTTGATAAATTCCAGGTTTTTTTTACGTTTATGGGATTTTTTTACAGTCACATAAAAAATAGTTAAAATAATTTATTTAATAAATACACGACAGATTTTTATTATTTAGACATTCATGAACAGAAATATCGTTTACAGAAAGAAAAAGGTCAATTTTTCACGATTTTATGTCAAATTTACGAAAAAGTGCATTTTTCCTATGGGAATTCAATGGTAATTTTCAACGCGGCAAGAGAAAATATTAAAAAATAAAAAAATAAAAAAATACGCATCTCATATTTTTCGTCAAAGAATACAATTGGGGGGTAAGGTTTATGAAAAACGAATTTTTTTTTTTTTTGGGCCACCCTACAGAGTATAGATAGAGAGAGAGAGAGAGAGAGAGAGAATGAGAAAAGAGATTTTAAATGGTGTGAAAATTCTAAGGCACCCTTGTATGAACTTGTATGAACATTTTGAAATTAATTTTGAATTGTTTAAACAATTTTTTTTTATATTTTCTATCTGAAATATTTTAAAAGCTTACAACTTTTTAATTAGCAAAAGGAAAAAGAATGTAATTTAATTGATTTAATTGAATCGATTGTTTAAACAATTAAAATGGTTTAAAATTAATTTTCGATGAAATTGAGCTAAAATAATGAGGTTTTTTGTCATATGCCTGGAAGAATAATAAAGAGGTTATTTATTCATAATTCGTAATGTATATTCAGGTGTTTAACAATTCGTTTAAACAATTTATGTTTCTTATATTTTCAAAATTAAATACTTTTTTTAATAGCCATCGATTCTTTAATAACAATTGACAGAAAATTTGTTTACTAAATATTTATTGTATTTGTTTAGACAATCTAAATTGTTTAAAAAAATTTTTTTATTAGAAAATTGGAAAAGTGAAAAATTTTAAATTGGTAAATTGTAAAATTAACAAAGTAGAAAAATTCGTTAACAGGTAAATAGAGAAATTGGAGATTTTTATTATAGGAAATTGTCAAATTAAAGAAATTGGTGAAGTATAAAATTGGACAATTAGAAAATAGAACTTTATAAGTTCTAGTTTTATATAATAAATTCCAAATTATTCTGAAGTACAAAACTTTATTATAATATAGGTTTCCGTCCTTTTTTTTCCGAATTATCTCAATTTTACGATTCAAACTGTTTCCATGGATTTATGAATTTAAATGAGATTAAAGAGATAACTCAAATATTTTTCTAATTTAAAAATTAGATATGATTGGATTATTTTTTTTGTATTCTTCATTGAAGAAAATGGTCAATGTTATTTTTTTTTTGTGATTTGATGATAGTTACGAAAATTTTGAATATTTTAAAAAATCAGAGTATTTTTTGACCAGGTAGTGAAGCGCTTGGCTCCACGAATGGCAAGGTTAAGCAGCACTTAGTGTGGTTAGTAAATAGATGGATAACTGCCTCCGCAGTAAATATCTTTTAAAACCCTTTTTTTAAATATATGATTTTACTTTTTAAATCAATTTTTTGTACTATGCGTATTGCGTAAGTAGAAATAATTCACCATAAGAGGTATTGAAACACAAACCAATATAGAGTGTTAAAATTTTATTGCACCAATTCGCATAAATGTTAAATACAAATTTCATTTGTAAAATAATATTAACAACTTTTGAACCGAAGAATAATTAAAAAAATTTACTAACAAAATTTTTAATTTTTTAATACAATTAGATCAGATCAGTTTCAAATTATTGATTTTTTCTATCGGCACTTTCCAGTTTTCTGTTTTACCATCTGAAAACAATTTTTAGAACAGCATTGTCCAATACTTCCGTCATATTTACAATATTTTCCTTTTTCCAAGCACTTTGCTATAACATTAGGGGACATAATCATCAAGATTGAAGCGATGATCAGGAAGAGAAAACCAACTGATTTGAGACCCACCATTTTTAATCGTTTTTCTAAAAAACAATGCAATATTAAAAAAGTTGCAAAATTAATAAGTTTCTATATTAATTAATATATAAATAATCATATATTTTATATATTTGGGGCGAAATTCCTGAACTGTCCAGGTAAAAAAATCAAATTTATTCAAACTTTGCTAAAGTGTTTTCATTGTTAGTGGAAGTGTAAATACCAAATATTTTTAAATTCCATGAAATAGTTTTTGAGTTACACACTTTTAAAATTTTGAATTTTTTTAAAATGTCTTTTTTTAAATGTATTATATTTCTAAGTAGATTGCATAAAAGTTAACATATATATAGTGATATTTAAAGCTTTTTTTACAGGCTATTCGATTATAATAAATGTTTTTTTTTTAAAGAAAATTTGACCTTGAAATTCAAGGTCAAAGTGTTAATTTGATTGTATCTCGAAATCAGATTTTTTTAAAAAAATTTAACCTATCTCAATGAAAAGCTTCACTTTTTTCCTATAAGATATGTAAAAATCAGAGTGGAACTCTAAATACTTTTGTCAAAAATACATCTCAAATACCCGCGCGTGCTCGAGAAACATTTTCTTTTTACAAAAAAATATTTATTATAATCGAATAGCCTGTAAAAAAAGCTTTAAAAATCACTAAATATATGTTAACTTTTATGCAAAAGTGTGTAGGGTAAGTCCGGGGGAGATGGCCATACGGGAGAGATGGCCAATTCAAATATTTTACTGAATTTGTTATTAAATATCAGTTATTATTGGTTATTTTGCTTCATTTGTGTGCGTGAAAGCAAACAACAACAAAAACTTGAAAATTAAAAATGAAAAAGTACTTGAAATCCTGGTGTATTTTTTTGACTAGTGCTCGAAAACATCAATGGGTTGACTTTACTGATTGTTAAAGTGTTCTTTTTTTTAGAATAATGCTTATTTTCGTATTTTTTGGAACTATACATGAGGCAAGCTTTGTAATAACGTCAAAATTATACATGAAAAATTTTTATTTATTTAAATATTAGGGGAAATCTGGGGGGATGTCATAAGGGATAGATGGCCAATTCAAATATTTTTACAGAAATTGACTCAAAAGGTCACTTATTCTAAACTAAATTTCTTCGTTTTGCATTTAAACATAAAGAAAAGCAAAATTTTGGCGAAAAATAATAAAAAATTAAATATAATACTTCCTTTTTATTTTGTCTATTACTCCAGTACTGAAAAATTTCAACTTGTTTAAATATCTATTTATTGTGGTGATATTCTTTAAGATAAGACTTATTTTTGTGTTTTGTTTATTCTTTCATGTAATAAACTCAAAATGATATATTAATTATATTTATTTACTTAAATAATAGGTGTGGCCAACTCTCCCTTACATCTATGGCCATCTCACACTACGATTGGCCATCTCTCCCTGAATGTCACTTTTTACAAAACATTAATTTTATGATTGTTAACATTAAAATATTTTATATTATTTATGGTTGTTTTAAAGTTAAATAGTCAATGTTTAATTAACAATAAACATCAATATATAAATGTTGTTTTTTTTATTTTTATGGACCTTTATAGAAAGTATGGCATACTCCCCCGGACTCACCCTAACTCAAAAACTATTTCATGGAATTTGAAAATATTCGGTATTTACACTTCCACTAACAATGGAAACACTTTAGCAAAGTTTGAACAAATTTTATTTTTTGATCTAGACAGATCAGGAATTTTGCCCCATATGAATATATGATATATAAATATTGATATATTTTATATGTGGTTTATTTAAACAAACTCAAATTTTAAGGATCGTAGAAAATTAATTATTATTGGGTTCTAAAAACATGAATCAATAGAAATAATAACAAACAAAAAAAAGGAGAGAGAGAGAAAGAGAGAATAGGACAAAAATGGTTACAACTAGAAAATTTTATTTTTTGACCCACTTAAAAAATTGTAAAATTGGTAAAATTTTAAAAAAATGTAAATAATTTAATTTCTCTTTTAATATTTTACTTTTTTGTAAAATCAATTTATGAACTCACTTTATTTTTATTTTTCAGAATTTATCGCATGAATTAAAATGTATTTTAATTTATCAAAAAAAATATACTTATAATAATTTTGTTTTTTTTCTATAATACAGCATAATTTTAGATTTAAAAATACAAAAAAAAAAAATTGTCACCACTGATAAATAAGTTGAAATCTTATTGGATTTTATTAATGGATTTATTATTATTGGATTTGGATAAATATTGAATATCTTTTATAATTTTCACTAATTTCCTGTAAACATTTCGTGAGTAATTTTTTAGAAAAAATGGTTAAAAATTTCAGGAACATGATTCAGAAAATTATGGTAAAAATTTTTTAAAAGTGTATGACAATTTTAACGATATTTATTTATTATAATTATACCTTTTTTTAAGAAAATAAAAACTCAAGGGTTTTCTTTATATTCTATTAGTCAAGTATTCTTTTGATTTTTTTTAATATTGTAATTTAAGAGTTAAGTTGAAGGATGAAATTGACTGTTGCTTCTTTCAAAAAACCGAGAGCTTTTATGCCGTAAAAAATGCGTCTGTTTCTTATAATTACTTATTAAATACTATCATTATAATTCAATTAATAAGCCATTTCCTTATATTATCATTGCAAACTTTTCCTCGTTGTTACTATTTTCTAGGAATTGTCACTCACTTCCTAAAATAATCAGTTTATTTTTTCTTCTTCTTAATGTCATTTAGTGACATATGACGTCACTTTTTCAGGTAAAATTTTCTAACGGTTTTACTTCTAAAATATTAAGCATTTTGTCATGAAATTATAGAATAATGATCAAAAATATCATTCCAAAAGGTTTTTCTGATCGGAATTTATTTTAAAATTTGGTAATTTTGAGTAAAAATAGTAAAAACTATATAAATTATTATTTAAGGACGCTTATACCCTCAAGCGGTTCTCATTTTATCGGACCATGATATTCAATATCTTTTTAATTTCATTTCTTCTTATAATTTGGTTTCTTAATAGTATTTTATAGGTAAAATCATTACAGAAACGAATTTTGTTGAAAAAAAAAGAACTTCAAGCTATTAAAATTTCTCCTTCCTGATTATTTAAAAAAAAGAGAAAATTACTAGCCTTGAATAACATTATCTTAACAACCGTACGGTAAATTAATTAAATATTGTTGTTAAAGTTGTATTATATTTATAGTTTAAAATATATCAATTTTTTTTTTAAATTTGTAGAACCGTTTTTTTTAATTAATTAAAATATAGTCATTTCGCGCGTTTTGTTACTGTTTCCATGTAAAAATCCCAACTTTATAAATTTATATCTTAAAAACAGAAGGGTAAATTTCAATAAAATTATAACCATAGATGTAAAATAATACATTTAATATGCCATTAAAATTTTATAAGAATATGTAGAAAATCGATTTTTGGATAAACCTCCTTAAGTTAATTTCATAGTGAAAAAAAAGTTTTGAAATTTCGCGCTATTTTGATATTTTATCAAAGTTTATTAAACATGTCTCCATGTTTATATAACCTAAAATTATGTGTCACTTTAATACAATTGTTTTTCAAAATACACAACATATTGTATAAATCTAATATAAATTATGTTGAGCCGATTCATTATATTTCACCTAAAGTCATTGTAGCAAATGATTTATAAAATTATTTGCATTTGCTTTGGAATTTTAATTTTTAAGTTGAGGTGCAATGAAAATAAGGTTATTTCTAAAACTTGCAATAAAAATTTGTCAGGAGTATTTCGTTGATATTTTGGTTAAAAATAAAGCTATAGAAATTTAAAAAACACAGTTGGAAAGCTTATTAATTTGTTTTAAATGGCTTATATTGTTACTTTATACAATAAACAAAAACCGAGTAAACTTGTTATAAATTTCGACTAATTTTTGGATTTTTGCAAATTTTCTAACATATATATTAAAGCTTAGAATCTCCTCTTTAAAATAAAACAAAGAAACTTTAAAAATATGAAGTCATTTTCAAGATATCATTAAATTTATTAAGTTATACAGTTGCATTTTTCGAAACAAGTTTTCTTCGTTAGTTCAATATTGACATTTAACAAATTAAATCTATCTGTTATTTAATATTTGTAACACTAATTACTGATTAAAATTACAAAAAATTATTATAAATTAATTATTAAAATTGTTTATTTTATAAACAATTTTACTTGTCTGGTTCCTTATTATAAAATTATTAAAATTTTGTACACGATGTACAATATTATTGCTGCAGATGGTTTCAGGTTTATTATATCTTGAACAAACGTAAATTAACAAATTTCCTGTATTATTTTTTACTCTCATTTTTTTATTAACATGTTTACGAAAAAACAGAATTAAATGATATACAATCAATTAAAATTATAATGTAAAAATTCGATATTTACTTAACAAAATTAAAAATTAGTTTTAAAATAGGAAACGGTTTTACATTAATGTTAACATTTGAGTTATAAAATGAAATGATTTTCTCAATGTGCAGCTATCGTCAGATATATCTTAACATTTGGAACTAGATTTTTATACATAAATTACGTAACATTTAAATTCGAATAAAACATAAAAATTCTTTATAAAATTGTCAATAAAAATAAAAATGAAAAATAGTTCTTAAATTTTTCCAAAAATTAGGAAATAAGTTAAGTATTCAAATGGAATTTAAATAATCTGAAATTGGCTTAAAACAATCGCGCTGCAGATTATTTTAATACATAAAAGTGTTCAGTGATTTTAATTGAAAGGCAAAGACATTTTTTTACTAGTTTTTGAAATTATAAATAGGGTAACGGAACCAGTGAAAGAACATTTAAGGAATTGTATACTTTTATCATTAATTCTTTTTGAATGCAAATACCGAAAATGGTCTGGTAAATTTTTTCTCAATAATTTCTTAAGTGTAAAATATGAGGGTCAAATTTAAATTATATAAATGTGAATCATAATTTAAAATTTTAATTAATAAATAAAACATACCTATTTCACCAGTAGAAGAACACGTTTACCAGTAAAAGAATTTGGATCCCTCCAGTGAAAGAACAAATATTATTTATGTTAAATTAATGCATAAAAATGCATATTGTGGTAGAAAAAAATTCACAAATGTTGTAAAATTAAGTTCAAAACTTACTATTATGAATATTTTCTGGACTAATTACCCTAAAATAACGTTTTAAGTGTTTAACCACTTCTAACCAATTTCTTTGTTTATGTTTTGATTACTTGCAATGTCAAATATTATATCATTTGTCAGCTACTTCGGACTGTTCTTTTGCATGCAAATAAATGAAATTCTTTCCCTGGAAAGTGATCAAATGCAAACCCAGTAAAGGAATTTGCATTTAATGATAATATTTAATAAATAATTGAGTTTTTTTACCAAAGAAAATAATTTAGTGACATTCTTAAGTTAATTTAGAAAAAAAAGACATCAATTAAAGCAGTTTTTATAGAAGAAATATAAAAATGAAAATGACGTGTTCAGAGCGATGTTCTTTTAGTAAGAGGTATACGTAACCTACTAAATTTTTAAATAATTATTTTTGAAAGTAATTTGCATTTTAAATCTGATGCTATGTTATATACAAGGTTTAGAAGTAATTAAGTCCCTAAAAACATAATAATTAACAGAATAAAAACTATAATTTTTAAATTATTATGTAAAATGTTTAATTTGTTCTTTCACTGGTGGCAGTTCTTTCACTGGTGCCACTACCCTATTATTTTATATAATAAACTTTAAATTATTCTGAATTATTAAAAATGCAGAACTTTATACATTTCCGTTATTTTCAAATTATCTAAATTTCATGATTTTAAACGATTTCCATGGATTTATGAATTTAAATAAAATTAAAAGGAAAACTCAAATATTTTTTTAATTTGAACATTAGATCCAAATGGATTTTTTTTTGTATTCTGCATTGAAGAAAATGATACATGTTATTTATATTTTGTGATTTGATGAAAATTACAAAGGTTATGAATATTTTAAAAAATTAGAGTATTTTTGACCAGGTAGTGAAGCGCTTCGCTCCACAAATGGCAAGGTTAAGCAGCACCTAGTGTGGTTACTAAATAGATGGATGACTGCCTCCGCAGTCAGTATCTTTTAAATACACTTTTTTAAATTTATGGTTTTACTTTTGAAATCAATTTTTTGTACTATGCGTACTGCGTAAGTAGAAATAATTCACCATAAGAGGTATTAAAGCACAAAACAATGTTAAGTGTTAAAATTTTATTACATCAATTAAAATAAATGTTAAATACAATTTTCATTTGTAAAATAATAATAACTTTTGAACCGAAACATAATTAACTTTATATCCACAAAAATTATTTTTTTCTATACAATAAGAACAGACCAGTTTCAAATTATTGATTTCTTCTATTGGCACTTTCCAGTTTTTTGTTTTGGAAGCTGTTGACAAAAACCAGAACAGCAATTTCCCATGCTTCCGTTGGATTTACATTTTTTTCCATTCTTTATGCACTTTGCTATAACATTAGGGGCCATAATCATCAAGATTGAAGCGATGATCAGGAAAAGCAAACCAACTGATTTCAGACCCACCATTTTTAATCGTTTTTCTATAAAAAAAAAATACAATATTACAGTTGCAAAATTAATAAGTTGCTATATTAATTAATATATGAATATTCATCATTTTTTGGACCAATTAAAATTTTTTAGATCGTAGAAAATTAATTATTATTGGGTTCTAAAAACATGAATAAATAAAAATAGTAACAAAAAAAAAGAGAGAATAGGAAAAAAAATTATAACTAGAACTTCACTTTTAATATTTTACATTTTTCTAAAGTTAATTTATGACTACCCTTTATTTTTTTATGTTTCAGAATTTATCGTAGGAATTAAAATGTACTTTAATTTTTCAAAAACAAAAATATTCTAATAATTTCTTTTATTTTCTATAATACAGCATAATTTTAGATTTATAAAAATACAAAAGAAAAAAAATTGTCACAACTGAGAAATAAATTGAAGTCTTATTGGTAAAGATAGATATTGGATTTCTTTGATAACTTTCACTAATTTTCTGTAAATATTTCGTAAATAATTTTTTTTTCAAAATGGTTAAAAATTTCAGGAACATGATTCAGACAATTATGGTAAAAAGTTTTTAAAAGTGTAAGACAATTATAACGATATTTAATTGATGCTGACTATAAATAAAAAACTCCTAATATTATTTAAAAAATATTTACATTATTAAAGAAATATTTATAATCATGGAATTCAGTAGAATATTAAATTTTTAAGAATCAACAAGATACAACTTACTTGAATTAAATACTATTTTATTTTATTTATTCATTTAATTGAAATTTTGAAAATACTAAACGTACTAAAGGAAATTAAAATAGTGTTACACTTACTGCAAAAGAAGCACTTTGAAGAGTTAAGTTGAAGGATGAAATTAACTGTTGCTTCTTTCAAAAAAGCCGAGAGCTTTTATACCCCTAAAATGCGTTCGATACTTACAATTACAACTTATTAAAAACTATCATTATAGTTAAATAATTCATTTCCTTATATTATCATTCCAAACTTTTCCTCGTTGTTATCATTTTCAAGGAATTGTCAATCACTTTCTGAAAATAGTGAGATCTTTTTTTTCTTCTGCTCTTTCCTAATTTAATGTCATTTGGTGACATATGACGTCACTTTAGTAGGCAAAATTTTCTTGAGGATTTACTCTTAAAATACTAAGCATATTGTCATGAAATTATAGAATAATGATAAAAAAATATCATACAAAAAGGTTATTCTGGTCCGAATTTCTTTTAAAATTTGGTAATTTTGAGTAAAAATAGTAAAAACTATAAATTATTGTTTAATTTAATTATTTAATTTAATAGTGAAAAATAAAGTTTTAAAATTTTAGCGCTATTTTAATACCTTTTGCTGTCATTAGCTATTAAACAGAAATTCATGTTTATATAACCTAAAAACATGTGTCACTTTAATGTAATTTTTTTCAAAATAAACAACATATTAATTATATAAATCTAATATAAAATATGTTGGGAAAACCCATTATATTTCACATAAAGTCGTTGTTGTAAATGTTTTAAAAAAATTATTTGTATTTGCTTTGGAATTTTAATTTTTAAGTTAAGGTGCAATGAAAAAAGTTTATGTTGACAGCTGTGAAAACTTTATAGAATAAATAATTTAGATAGTACAAAAGTTGTGATTTATATTTATTCAAAATAGTTTAATTCACTTAAATATAAACTTTATAAACGTTTTTACGAAAAAAAAAACAGAATTAAAGAATATAATCAATTAGTATTTTAATGTAAACATTCGATATTTACCTATCAAAATTAAAAATTAGTTTTAAAAAAGAAAACGGGTTTACATTAATATGTTGACATTTGAGTTATAAAATAAAATGATTTTTTCGATGTACAGCTATCGTCAAATATATTTTAACAGTTAGAACTAGATTTTTAAACGTAAATTAGATAACATTAACATTCGAATAAAACATAAAATTTCTTTATAAAATTGTTAATAAACATAAGAATGAAAAATAGTTCTTAAATTTTTCCAAAAATTAGGAATTAAGTTTAGTATCGAAAGAAATGATTAAAAAAGAAAGACTTCAACAAGATACAGGAAATTTGTCAATTAAATAAAAAAAGATAAAGGAAATTTGTTAATTAACGTTTTTTTTTAACAATAATAAACTTAAAAACTAATTAAATTGAATATAACTCGTCATCTCGTTAATCTTGAGAAAAATGTAGAAATAATGTTATTAACTGCTTTATAACGATATGATGAAAATTAATTGTTTATAAAATTGATAATAACAACACTAATTATTAATATAGTAGTTAATTTTTTTTATATTTTCAAAATAATTCTTTAAGAAGATATGCAAAAAGAACGAAGCCTATACGACAAAAAATAATAAAGCTATGTATTTGTTAATTAATGATTGTTTAAACAATGCTAATGTTGAAAATAAATTATATTGTGCTTTATTCAACTATCTGCAGCAATTTTATTGTACATTGTGTACAAAATTTCAATAATTTTATGATAAGGAACGAGACAAGTAAAATTGTTTATAAAATTTGTTTATAGGTAAATTAACAAAATAATTAATTTATAATAATTTTTCGTAATTTTAATCACTAATTAGTTACAAATTTTAAACAACCGATAGATTTAATTTGCTAAATATCAATTAAAACAACGAAGAAAACAACTTTGGTTCACTGTTTAGTTTATAACAAATACAAACATTTTTATACAATTAGCTTATAATTAGAATTTGTTCTAAAATCATAACTTCAAAAAATCTTGTTTTTTTATGAACATAAATTATGCGTTTCATAAATTATTGTGTTCAAAATGAGTTTAAATTATATTATTTATAATCGTAGAAGATTCATAATTTACTTAAAATTATAAATTTTTGAGAGTTGACAGCTGTCAATTCAATGGTCAACTTTGCTAAAAAAAAATTTATGAAAATGGATTTCGGTGTCGTTGATAACGAATATAATGTAAAATTGACATTTTAACATTTGGCAGCTGTCAATTAAACTGTCAACTTTGCAAAAAAGCAGTTTATTTTCATGAAAATGACAGTCTAAAGTTTTTCGGGGTCGCTGATAACGAATATAATCTCAAATTAACATTTTGACAGTTGACAGCTGTCAATTCAACCGTCAACATTGACAAAAAGCAACTCATTTTTAGGAAAATGGCAGTCTAAAAGTTTTCGAGGTCGCTGATAATGAATATAATGTAAAATTGACATTTTGACATTTGACAGTTGTTAATTCAACCGTCAACATTTGACAAAAAGCAACTTATATTTATGAAAATGACAGTCTAAAAGTTTTCGGGGTCGCAGATAATGAATATAATGTAAAATTGACATTTTGACATTTGACAGCTGTCAATTAAAATGTCAACTTTGCCAAAAAGCAGTTGATTTTTATGAAAATGACGGTATAAGGGTTTTCGGAGTAGCTGATAACAAATATAATGTCAAATTGACATTTAGACACTTGACAGCTGTCAATTCTATTGTCAACTTTACCAAAAGGCAATTTATTTTGATGAACATAACAGTCTAAGGGTCTTCGGGGTCGCTGATAAAAAATATAATGTCAAATTGACATTCTAATATTTGACAGCTGTCAATTCAACTGTCAACTTTGCCAAAAAGCAGTTTTTTTTAATGAAAATGACGGTATAAAGGTTTTCGGAGTAGCTGATAACAAATATAATGTCAAATTGACATTTAGACACTTGACAGCTGTCAATTCTATTGTCAACTTTACCAAAAGGCAATTTATTTTTATGAACATAACAGTCTAAGGGTCTTCGGGGTCGCTGATAAAAAATATAATGTCAAATTGACATTCTAATACTTGACAGCTGTCAATTAAACTGTCAACTTTGCCAAGAAGCAGTTTATTTTTCTAAAAATGACAGTCTAAAAGTTTGCGGGGTTGCTGATAACGAATACAATGTCATCTTGACATTTTGACAATTGACAGCTGTCAATTCAACGGTTAACTTTGACAAAAAGCAATTAATTCTTATGAAAATTGATAGTATAAGAGTTTTTGAATTCGCTAATAACGAATATAATGTAAATTTGACATTTTGACTATTGACAGCTGTCAATTGGACTGTCAGGTTTGACAAAAAGCAAATTATTTTTATGCAAAGGATAGCCTAAAAGTTTTCTATGTCGCTGATAACTAATATAATGTCAAATTGACATATTGACAGCTGACAGCTGTCAATTTAACAGTGGGGCAAACGTGGAAGTTAGTGTTCAAAAAAGTCTACAACTTGCAATTCTTAACGTTTTTGGAATTTTTATATTTATTTATTTAAAAGATAATTACATTTTTAAGAGGTTTAAGGAGCTACTGTTTTAATTTTTTATATTTTTTGTAATTTTTTTTAAACAAAATTGTAAAAACGGATTTTTGCAGTAAACCAATTTTTCTTTCTTGACTCTAGGCCTTCATTTCTGCTCAAAATGAGTTTAAATTCAGTATTTAAAATTAGTAGATACATAATTAACTTATTATGAAATTTAATTGTTATAAACCATCATACGGTAACAAATAAACAATATTCATTTATATAACCACAAATAGCTCTTTTTAAAAAAAAAAGTAAAAATGATACTTGACTGTAATAAATTAAAGTTGCAAAATAGTGAAAATGTTTTTTTATAAATTGTTTAAAACAATTAATCAAAATAATTAATTTATAATTTTCATAACTAGATTTTTTTTCCACCTTTGAAGATTTATTATATTTTATTATTACATTAAATATTATATTAGTCTGTCATGAGATTGACAATTGTTTAAACAATTAATTGTAGGTAATAATAATTTTTTGAACGAATATTTGAAAACGCCACTTTTTTTAATTCTGCAAACTGACAAAGCAAGTGGGCTATTCTATTTCAAACCGTTCCACTAGCAAAAGACTATCGCGTGAAAAGGATTTTTTAAATCGGTTTAATTTGATTAAAACTAAATTAAAAATAAAATTTAATAGGCGAATTTGAAAGAGAGTTTATCAAGTTTTAAAATGATACTAAACTTTCTTTAAAAAAATTTCAATTTCATGTAAAATTTTAGGTTTAAAAATTTCAAACATTAATATCTCAAAACACCCCCTCTTGGAAGTTGATGTAACTTACACTAAAATAATGTTTAAAATTTCTATTTTTTACTATGTAAAGACCATAATGGACGTTTCACGGGATTTCGAAAAAAAAATCATTAAAAAACCAATTTATTTAATCTAACATTAATTTGAAGTCGCGTAGTATAACCATTCTCATAGTAGAATTCGTTTGTTTTTCTTTTTCTATTAATATTGATACGTCAAATGAAACAAAATGATTTTTTATTAAAATTTATTTCTACAAACTCCATGAAAACTCCATTATGGTCTTTACATAGTAAAAAATAGAAATTTGAAACATTATTTTAGTATAAGTTACATCGAATTCCAAGAGGGGGTGTTTTGAGATTTTAATGTTTGAAATTTTTAAACCTAAAATTTTACATGAAATTTAAATTTTTTAAAAAAAAAGTTCAGTATCATTTTAAAGTTTGAAAAATTCTCTTTCAAATTCGCCTATTACATTTTATTTTTAATTTAGTTTTAATCAAATTAAACCGATTTAAAAAATCCTTTTCACGCGATAGTCTTTTGCTAGTGGAACGGTTTGAAATAGAATAGCCCAAGTATAAAACGTATAAAAATAGATAAATATTAAAAATGCATTTTTAAAACCATGGTTTAATCAATTTATTATTGTTCAATTATATCTTTTTGATAATAACCTACAAGGTTGTAGTTTTATCAAAACTAGTCAATTTTTTTTTGACTGTCAGCAATGAGAGACAATTGTATTTGGTCAACAGCTGTCAACAGTCAAAATATTAATTTGGCATTATATTTTTAATCACAGACCCCGAAACCCCTAGATTGGCATTTTCAATAAATTAAATTGCTTCTTGGCAAAGTTGACAGTCAAATTGACAGCTGTCAAGTGTCAAAATCTCAATTTGACATTATATTAGTTATCAACGACATCGTAAACCTTTAGACTGTCATTTTCAATAAATTGCCCTTTAATCATTGTCATTTTTAATAATCACCTTTTAACAATTTATTTTGCATAATAATTGATTGTAAATAATTGAATAAATAAATAATCACGAACAATCACGAATTTTTAAAATTCTGATGTCGGTTAATAGATGCACTATGTTTTTACGTCTCTACTAAATATTATTCAATTTTTTCAAAAAACACCAAAGCAATCGCGAATTTCTTAAAAAGATGCTTCAACTAACTAATTGAAAAATTAAAATTTTTAAAAAATCATTCCGGCTATTCTACCTTTTTTTAAAAAACTGTATTTTATTTTAATTTAATTGTTGCAAGCGTATAATCTTTCTTGGATCAAGAATGTATACTTGGATTGAAGATAATTATTCTTGAACTAAGAATAATTTATTCTTGATTCAAGAATAATAATTGTTGGTCCAAGAATAAATATTCTTTATCCAAGCATATAGTCCAAACCTATTTTTATCCTTGATAGAAGAAACTTTTTCTCTTAATGTTGAAAAAAAACATTGTTTATTGACTTTTCCTGATTCACTGAGATAATCGAGAGAACTTTTATTCTTTAATTGAACTCGGTTTTGAACACTATGATTCTAAAAAAAAAAACATTTAACAAAGTTTTTAGCCACCGCTTAAGAAAATCGGCGGCAGTGAAAAAAAAATTAAGAGTTGATATTCCAATTAAAAATTCGTTTAAATGCTTCTTTCATACCTTCTAGGAATTTCTTCATTGAACATTTTTTTTTGTATAAATTTACATTTTATGGAAACTTTTTAATTTCCTTATTATTTTAATTGAAAGACAAAGACATTTTTTTACAAGTTTTTGAAATTATGAATATTATTTTACATAATAAATTCTAAATTATTCTGAATTATTAAAAATACAGAACTTTATAATAATATACATTTCCGTCTTTTTTTCCAAATTATCTAAATTTTATGATTTTAAACGGTTATCATGGATTTATGAATTTGAATAAAATTAAACTGACAACTCAAATATTTTTTTAATTCAAAAATTAAATCCAATTGGATTAATTTTTTTGTATTCTGCTTTGAAAAAAACGATACATGTTTTTTATATTTTGTGATTTGAAAAAAATTACGAAAGCTAAGAATGTTTAAAAAAATCAGAATACTTTTTGACCAGGTGGTAAAGCGCTTGGCTCCGCGATCGACAAAGTTAAGCAGCACCTAGTGCGGTTAGTAACTAGATGGATGACTGCCTCTGCAGTCAATCTATTTTTAATACAGTTTTTTTTATTTAATTAATTTCTTTGTACTGTGCGTAAGTAGAAATAATCCACCATAAGAGGTATTAAAACACAAAAAAATGCAGAGTGTTAAATTTTTATTGCATCAATTCGCATAAATTTTAAATACAAATTTCATTTGTAAAATAATAATAACAAATTTTGAACCAAAAGATAATTAACTTTATACCCAAAAAAATTTTAATTTTACAATAAGAACAGACCAGTGTCAAATTATTGATTATCTGTTTTGGCACTTTCCAGTTTTCTGTCTTGGAAGTTGATGACAATATTTAGTACAGCAATTTCCCATACTTCCGTCAGCTTTACATTTTTTCCCATTTTTTATGCACTTTGCTATAACATTAGGGGCCATAATCATCAAGATTGAAGCGATGATCAGGAAAAGCAAACCAACTGATTTCAGACCCACCATTTTTAATTGTTTTTCTATAAAATAATACAATAATTAAGAAGCTGCAAAATGAATAAGATGCTATATTAATTAATATCTGAATAATTATCAATATGTTGACCAATTTAAATTTTAAAAAAATTAATTATTATTGGGTCCTAAAAACATGAATAAATAAAAATAGTATGAAAAACAAAAAAGGAGGGAAAAAATGGTTAAAACTAGAAAAATTTAACCTTTGACGCGTTTACAAATTGTAGCGTTGGTGAATTTTAGAAAATTTAAAAAATTTAATTTAATTGTTATTATTTTACATTTTTGTAATGTTAATTTATGAGTACACTTTATTTTTACTTTTTTTTTAATTGTAAAAATTTAGCGTATGAATTAAAAAGTATTTAATTTTTCAGAAACAGAAATATTCGAATAAAATTTTTTTTATAATACAAAATAGTTTTAGATTTAAAACTATAGGAGAAAAAAAATTGGCACCAGTGATAAAAAGTTTTCTGATAATCAGAAAATTCTGGTAAAAAGTTTTTAAACGTGTATGACAATTTTAACGATATTCAATGGAAGCTAATTATAAATAAAGAAAACTCCTCACTTCCTTTAAGAGTTCTCTCTAGATGCACGCATAAAAAGTTTAATTTAACTACAATAATTCAAATTTACAACAAATAGTATCAATTTTCATTAAAAATAAATAAATATTAACTTATTATTTAAAAAATATTTATATTATTAAAGAAACATTTATAATTATGCAATTTTATCAAAAATTAAATATTAAGAATGAGCAAAAGATACAAATTACTTGAATTAAATAATATATTATTTTATTTATTAATTTATTTGAAATTTGGTGAATACTAAACGTACTAAAAAATTTTAAATTGTGTTATACTTACCGCAAAAGTAGCAGTTTAAAGAGTTAAGTTGATGGATGAAATTAACTGTTGCTTCTTTCAAAAACCAAAAGCTTTTATACCGAAAAAATGCGCATGTTTCTTATGTTTTTTTATCAAAAACTATTATCATTCATAGTTAAATTAACAAGTTCCTTATATTATCATTGTAAACTTTTCCTCGTGTTGGTATCATTTTCAAGTAATTATTACTCATTTTTGTAAAATAATAAGTTCATTTAATATCATTTTTTTTTCTAATTTAGTGACATACGACGTCACTTTAGTAGGAAAAATTCCCCGCGGTTTGACACAAAGAAAAAAAAAATTAATACACAGCCATCTAACTTTTTTATTTAAATAAATAAAAATTTATTTATTTATTTTGTAATTTCGGACAAATGAGCATTCTGCATTTTAAGTTTTCTATCAAATGTCAATTCGTACTAATACAATTTCAGACAAATGAAGATTCTGTCAAATGAATATTCTGGAATTTAAAATTTAAATTAAAACTCGTTTAAATTGGAATTCTTTTAAATGAAAAGCTGGTTAAAAGAATTTCAGTAAATTGAAAATGCTGTTAAATATGAATTTGGTGACCTAAAAATTCTGTTAGGTCAAAACAGAATTACTTACTTTTACGCTACCTGACTTGACTTAAAAATTACAAAAACACCTATTTAGCCTCACACATTAGTTACAATAAATTATTTACTTGATCCAAATACTTTTAATTTGTTTTTAAAACAGAAAATATAAGCATTAAACAATTTGATTTACTATGACTCATAACATAATTTAATTGTGTTAAATAATTTTTATTAACGTTAGAAACTCAAATATTTGAGTGAAATAAATAAATGAATAGTTTTAAATAACTACCAAATTTCGTTTCAATAAATTATTTATTTGACTGAAATACTTTGTATTTGTTTTTTATAAAATAATATATTAGCATTAAATAATATATTATTTATATTAAATAATTTGGTTCACTTTAATCCATAAAATAAATTAATTGTTTTAAATAATTTTTATTTGTCTCAAAAACCCAAATACTTGAGCGAAATAAATAAATGAATAGTTTCAAATAATTTAGCATTTGCATTAAATATATTCGTTTATAAGATTAAATTAATTATTTACTTGATCCAAAGAAGATTTATTTGGTTTAAATAAACGTGATTCAAATAATTCAAGTTATTTGAATCAAATACATATTTTTTAGATCCAACTAAAAAATATTTGAACGAAGTAAATATTTATCAAATAATTTGAATTAATTGAGTCAAATAATTTTTTTTTTTTTCAGTGTATATTATATCTCTTCATTCGCCATCGGAAAGAAAGAAAAATACCGAAACATTTGTAAATTGATGAAGTGCTGAAATTTCATTCGAATCACTGAAACTAGTAAATCCTTTGGAATTTTCATACGAGTGCAAACTGCCAAGATATTCGGAGATAGCATTATCCAAGTAAAATATATACGAGCGAGACAAACGCGTGAATGTGGATTTTGTGTTCAGGGGACAACGTTGCGGAAAATTGACCGCTTTGCCAATGTCACCATTTACAGTGAAAATACCTCGTGAAAATGCATTGCCAAGACATCGAGTTCCCAACAGTTCTATTCCACCCGAAACCCATTTTTCACCGTCAATGGCGTAAGAAATCGTACTCGAGAACTACTTAATCTTCCACAGAGGAAGCTATTGTCAACTTTTCAAATAAGAATAAAGACACCATTATAATTCATTATTTATATACCATACGAGCTATGTATTTTAATAAAGCTCTTATATAATAATTGAAAATGCAGAATTTTTGTTTATTTATATGTTTGAGACATGCACAATAAATTTTTTTTTTTAAATACATTCAACTTGAAAAAATACTCTTCAATAAACCTGACAAAAAATGGGCATAAAACCCATTTCGCATAAAATTTATTTAGAATAAAACCCATTTGACATTTAAAAAAAAAACCAAAAACCTTACTAATTTAGTAATTTAAAGTTTGACTAAATTAAACAACGAGCGTTGGCGCGCGATTAGCTTCTACACCTTGTGTTATCAACAATTATAAATACTTTAAATATAATATTTACAAATAAATTTCTATAAATAAATAAAACAAATAAAAAATTTATAAAATTTTAGAATTAAAAGAAATACCAAAAAATAATAATAATAATTGTCCGTAACTTTTCTCTTAAAATATTGAATATTTTTTCACGAAACTAAGCAGAATTACTTAAAATATCATTAGGTAGGTCTCTCTGACCCAAATTTGTTTGAATTCTGTCCCAAAATTAATTTTTAAAAATTTTTGAAAAATATCAAATTTTTTGAAAATTAATTTTGAGCTAAAATTTGGATCAGAGAGACCATCCTAATGCCATTTTAGGTAACTGTACCAAATTTCGAGGCAAAATATTCAATATTTTAAAAGAAAAGTTACGGACAAATTTTACCTATACTAGTGACGTCATTCTCCATCACATGTCCTTGATTGAAAAAAAATCAATTAAAAATTGGAAAAAGTAATTTAAAAACTCATAAAAATGTTTTAAAGCAAAAGAAATGAATTTCAATTTGAGAAAGATACTTGATAATCTTAAAAATAAATTGAAAAAATTAAAGAAAATAATGGAAAATTAAGAAAAAATCATTAAAAATTGAGATAATTTAAAATTGAAAAAAATAATTAAAATTTGAGAAACTAATTGAAAATATTGCATACTATATTTTAAATAAAGGTAAATTTTAGATAAATACTTAATTTTAGAAGTTTATTGGAAAAAAAGATAATAATGAAAAATTAAAGAAAATAAATGAAAAAAGACAAACATATTTTAAAATTGAAGAGAAAAAATTTTCATTGAAGAGAAATAATTGAAAACATTTTGGAAATTATATGAATATGAACGAAAATAATTAAAAATTCAAGAAAATAATATAAATAATTGAAAATCAGGGCTGATAAAATTCATGATTTTTTTTATTTAAATCAAAAATTGATTTTTTTTAAAATATTGAATATTATCGGTGTATATAAAATCTCCAAATGCTTATTTGCAAGTAGTTTATTAAAGAAATGAAGAAAAAATTTAAACAACATAAGAATGAAACAGTGACATAATTTTATATAAAAAAGTAGAAACTCTTTTCAAAAAATTAATTTATTAGAATTATTAGAAAAATTAGAGAATTATTTTATAATTGAATAAAAAAAGAATTAATATAATTTTTGCACATTTTTAAAAAATTTTAAAAGAAAAAAAATTCTATTAAATACAAGATCCATGTTCAAATGAGAATATTTAGTACAAAAATTAAATTCACATAATATAAAATAAAAAAATAAAAGCTTTCAAAAAAGTAGAAAATTGGGAAATTTAAAAAATGTAGATAAAAGAACCACATAAATGTTTTCAAAAATTTGTAATTATAAGATAAAACCTAAATAATTGAAAAGAAGGAAAAATGCTTCTTAGAAATGGAAAAATGAAGACAAAAATTAAAGAACTAATTAAAACGCAAGAAAAACTAAAATACTTGCTCTATGTGGAAGCAAAAATGGTGACACATCAAGAAAATTAAAGAAATAGGAAGAAAATAGAGAAATGTTTTTTAACTACTTAAAAATCCTTTAAAAATAAAAAATTTTAAGCAAATTGAAAAATTAAAAAGAGAAAAATGAAAGAAAATCTTAAAGTAAAAGGACAAATAAAAAAAAAAGAAGAAAAAATACCAAAAGTAAAAGTAGAAAAAAACTTAAAATTTTTTAAAAATAAGAAATTATAAGATAAAAATTAAACAGTTTCAACATATTAAAATCTCTTAGAAACCTTGTAAGAATATTAAAAAAAGGATTATTGTGAATATGAAAAATAATTAATATTATTGAATTATTTTGCATTAATTAATATGCATTTAAATTTGAATTAATTGAAATTTAAAAGAAACAAATTGGAATTTGACATAATTGACGTTTTGAATTTATATAATTATAATGACTTAAAGATACAAAAATGTAATACTATTTCTTGCTATCTTCATATCAAAAATTTTGTAAATCGCAAGTATTTTGATCATCTGTATTAGCACAATTTTTTAAACTTTATAAAGATTAAAATATTAAAATTGAAATTTTCAAGATTTATCCACAAATTTGTGGGCTTTGTTTATGGTTTCCAATGTTCATGCAGTATTAGACATCCGGAGAATTTTTAAGTTTTTTTTATTTAAATCATGATTTTAATGCAAATTTTCCAATGATTTAAATCATGATTTAAATTTCAGTAACAGCCTTGTTAAAAATTAAATGAAATAACTGAAATGTCAGATAAATAGTTTAAAATTTTGAAAATTCTAAAGAAAATGAAAAAAATTTTAAATTGAAAAAAGAAATTTTTTATTTATTTTTTTATACATAGACGGGCATAAAAAACATAAAAAAGCGCCCTTTCGTACAGTAAGTACTAATAATGTTAAAATTAATTTAAATAATATGCATAATATAATTTAACATAACAATCAATATGTGCCGAAGTGATAGCAAAAGATCAAACAAAAAATAATCTTACAAAAATAGTCGGAACGCTTGAACCATTATCTACGAAAACGCGTTATAAAGAATTAAATTGAAAGTTTACCAATAATATTGGAACAATCATTAAATTGTAAAAAAAAAAAAATTGAAAAGTCAATTGTCATTTTGGACAATTTTTCAAATTTTGGAAAATAATTGAAAAATGATTTCAAAATTTGAAACTTGAAGAAAATATTTTAAATATTTTACAAACAATGATAAATTGTAAAAAATAATGATATTTGAGAAACATAATTGAAAAAATTACAGAATTTTTTTAAATAAAAAAAAATAATTGAGATTTGAGAAAACTACACGAAGATGACTTAATTGAAAAAAATGAGAATAATTAAAAATTAGAGAAAAAAATTGAAGAAAGCTAAAAATAATTGTAATTTACGATAAGGGGCCATCCATAAATTACGTAAGACGTTTTTTCGGTAATTTGAACCCCCCCCCCTCCCCCACGTAAGATTTTTTACATACATTAGCGCCATTTTTTCTATTGGTCGTAAGATTTCCTGGACCCCCCCTCACCCCTAAAAGTCTTACGTAATTTATGGATGGCCCCTAATTAATAAGAAAATTTGGAATTGTATTTGCTAAATAAAAATAAATAAAAAATATAAATTATGAAACCAAATAATAATAATTGAAATTTTAGAAAAATACTTCAAAATCTTAAAAATACTGCTAAGATCTTAGAAATTAACCTTGAATTCTTACGGAAAAAATGCATTTTTTCGATAATTTGTTTAAAAAAATGTATAAATGTTGATATTATATTATTCAATCAGCAAATTGTGTATCTCTTCAAAATTGTCCAGAAAATAAAAATCGATGCTTCATATATTAATAAATTATTGGAATTATTTTTAATAATGTCCCAAACTCCTCCCCCTTAAAACTACACATTTTTGTTAACTGAATTATGTTTTTCTTTTTACAATATATAACTAGCTTAATTTAAAACTTTCTATATTTATTCGAATAAAAAAAATGTATTTGTACATAATTATATTAGACATTGTTAAACAAATCATTGGTATTTTTTCATAACTTTTTTTCTTCTTAATGTGCAATTTAGTGTATTATTAAACAAACAAACAAAAAAAGATTTATTAGTACATGCACATTAAATATTGTTTAAACAAATTATGGTTATTATTGTTTCATTCTTTCTCAACTATAAATTTAATTTTTTTAGTATTCCTTAGGCACTCTAAATAAAAGTTTAGAAAAAAGTATATTGGTTTGATTCGTTTCTACAAATTTTTTGTTTGTTTAATAATATACCAAAAATTACAAACTAGGAAAAAAGTAGAACTATCAATATAAGATTAAAAAAATATTATTAATTAACCAAAGAAAATTGTTTATATAATTATTAAATTATAAGTTAAGAAATGATTTATAACATATGAATTTGTTTCAGGAAGAAATTTGCATAATTTAAAATTCCTATTCTCTAAGGATAAACTAAAAATTGTTAATAATAAACAATTATAATAATAATTGATAAATAATTTAAACAGTTTAAGAAATTTTTTAAAAAACACAGTTATATATTTTTTGTTATTAAAAACATTTAAAACAAACAGATCTAGATGATAGAAAAAAAAGCTAGTTATTTCCAATTTTTTTAAGGGGGAGAGGTTTGGGACGTTATTAAAAAAAATTACAATAATTTGTTAATATATAAAGCATCGATTTTCATTTTCTGGACAATTTTGAAGAGAAACATGATTTGCTGATTGAATAATATAATATCAACTTTTATAGATTTTTTTAAACAAATTTTCGAAAATATTCATTTTTTTCCGTAAGAATTCAATGTTTATTTTCAAGATCTCAGCAGCAGTGGCAAATATTAAATAAAAGTTTTTAAAATAAGTAAATAATTCCATCGTTGCTGATTTTACGTCTACAGATTGTACAGAGGGCATTTTGAATAAATAAAAGATTATTAATTAACATTGTAAAAATTATTTATATAAAGTGACAGTACTGATTCTACAATAGTCAATTTACTAGTAAAGTGAATGTTCAGTTGCCAAAATACGTCTCATCTTATTTAGGAGATGACTTATTCACCTTATCTTGTCTATTTTTTGCAAACTTACTTATTCTTTCATAAAATTTTTAGATTTTCTTTATTTTTCTAAAATTTATTGTTGGACTTGTTTTAAGTGTAATATTATACAAATATTTTTGGTTTAATATGCTTAAACTTTTTTATTTTTAAAGGATTTTTAAATTTCTTTTGTGGACTTCTTATTTATCTTTATATAAATACATTTTTTAAATTTATTTTTATTAATTCTAATTTTTTAACAGATTCTTACCAAGTTTTTTTATTTTTTTACTTTTTACATTTTCTTTTTACAGTTTGCTAGATTAAGGCAAAAAACATTTCTCCATATTCTTTTTATTTAATTTCCTTGATATTTCCCAATTTTTTTAAATTCCTCAATTTTCTTTTTTTTTCGAAGATTTTTATTTTATATTATGTAAATTTAATCTAGTACTCAATATTAAATGTTCTCTGTTTAAAAAATAAACTACTTGAGCAGAAATATAGAGAAAGAAAATGTTACTAAAGGTTATAAGAAAAATGTTTAATTTTTTAAAATTTTATTTTACAAAATTTCTTTGACGACATTTAAACTTAAGGAAAAAAAATTTCAATCGTTTATCAGTGCGGGTTATCAGTTCTTTATTACTTCAAAGAAACTACATTTCTAACTACAATTTGTTGTGTATTTCTGTGTAACACAGAATATTGTGTTTCTTAAAAAAAAGTTATAAACTGCATTAAATTTAAAGTAAAATAAACTTTGATTTCTTAAATAAATAAATCAAAAAATCAAAAACCAATAACCCTACACAGTAGTAATTTATTTTTCTTTCTCAATATAAATAAATTTTTTATTTTCTGAATTTTATTTCTTTCAAAAATTAAACTTAAATTTATTAAAATAATTACATAAAAAATATAATAATAAATTCAAACTTTTACACTTATAAAAATTCTAAAAACTATTCATCTTATTTGATCTAAAGAACACCCTATTAAAATTTTTAATCTTTTATTCTTACATAATAATATTATTCTTATTAATGACCTTATTACAATTACTAAATTTAATAAATATACATTATTATAAAATTCATATATTACTAAATTTCTTATTATAAAAAAAATTAAAATTTTCTGAACTCTTATATTAACAAAAAAACAAAATAAATTTAATAATATATTAATATATCAAAAATAAAAAGGGAATATCCCCAATTTTATTAATACATATAATTAAAATTATAAACCATATAAAATTTATTTTATTTATTATTAATCTAATAGAATAATATAATATTATTGAAGATCTAACTCTTTGAATCAAAAAATATTTTATAAATCTATCATTAAATTTATTTTTATTATTCAATATAAGTAAAGGAATCAAAGAAATTATATTAACTTTAATTCTAATTCAAAAATATAAAATAGAATTAGCATTAATCCCAGCAATAATTCTAAATACTAAAACAAAAAAAAATAATATTAAATAAAATTTTTTATTTATTTTATTTACAAAACAATTAAAATAATTGATATAAAGAAGATAGAAATAATAAAGACAATAAAAAATAATAAAGACTATAATAAAAGTATTAATATTATATAATATAACATTCTTATAATTATAATTATAATTATAGTAATAATTTAATAATAATAAGCTTAATGAATTAAAGAATTAAAGAATTCAAAAATTAAGAATTAAAAAATTAAAGAATTAAAGAGTTAACAAATTAATGAATTAATAAGTGAATTAAAATATATTAAAATTTTTTTTAGTTAATTCAATTAATATTAAAAAAAAATATTCAAGTATTATTTTTTTACGAATATGTTGTCTAAATAAATTTTTAATCTCTTCCATTTTTATTAAAGAAATAAAAATGGAAATCCGAATAGAATATATAAATATATGCTACAAAAAAGGTAGGTATATAATTACATATTATTTTCAGTTTAGAATACAAAATAAGAAAAATGTGTTTTCAGTTTATTTAAATATATATTTATTATCTAACAAAAACATAATATGTATAAATTATAAATATTTGCTTTATCGTGCTCTTTATTCTACATTTTATATTTATCAACAAACGTTTAAGGTTTTTACGTTAATTTAAATGACATAATAGAATTGCAGTTGAACATCCTTTTTTTATCATTAAAAAAACATGTTTGCAATACTTATTGTTACAAATATAATAAACTGTTAATAAATATATTAAGTTCACATTCAAAAAATAATTTTTATATCGCTCGTAATATTAATCGTAATTATTTGTAAAAAAAAACAAAGAAGTAAATTAATCTAACAAAATTTGATCTTTTTAGATATTTGGAAAAAAAATATGTTGAGCGATGCATCTACTTGAAACAATATTTGTTTCTCTTTTTTTTATTTTAATTTTAAAATAAAGATTTTTTTTTTTAGATGTAATTGAACAATTGTCAAAATATTTTATTAAAATGATGAATTGATAAAAAATATTATTATCCTTTTATGGGTAATACAAAATTTAAAAATGTAAAAAAATTCCTTCGAGCCGGATTCGAACCAGCGACCTATGGATTACTATTTCGAAAGAACCAACTACAGTCCACCGCTCTACCAACTGAGCTATCGAAGGAGATGAAAGCTAGGTCGATTTTTTCAGTGACCTGCCAGTGAGAATAAATCGAAACTTATTTGATCCATTCACATTAAATTAAAACATTTTTAAGCTCCAGAAATTTAAAATCTGATATCGCTACTCCAAAAAAATATTTTCAAAATAATATTAAGTTTTAAAAAATATGAAAAATACATCAAACCCAATACACTATTTATTTAAAAATACACAAAATAGTTCAAATAACGAATTTGAAAACTTTTTTCAATATTTCGACATTAATTTTTAGTAGCTAATAGGAAATATTTATAAAAATGTTTTTATAAACAATTTTCATGAAAGAAAAGTAGAAATTTCAGATTTTTTTCCTATTTAAATAAAAAGACCTTGAGAGCATAGAAACAAAAAATCGTGACAAGACTTGTATGCAGAACATCAAGGTCAGTGAATATGATAAATACGTTCACAACAAATACTGACAGCTACCTAACTTTATTTACACACAACACACGTGCGTATTGAGAAATAATTTAATTTACAAATAGGCTTATAGTCAGCTATATAATGAACAATTAATCCATATCACACTTGAATTTTTGTTAATTTCTCAACTAATTTCACGAAAATGATAAGCTGTCATTAGAAGCATTAGAAATTGATTATTCAAAAAGTGAAAAATCTCGTCTCTTACCTTGAATCTTTAAATCCTTTCTCTTTCAAGTGTAGATAACCTTAAAGAATACACAAAGCAACACAATTAAAAATAACACACAACACAACAGTTATCACTACATCTCGCACGAATTCCCGAAAAGATTCTGTGATAATTCCCGTGATTAAAAACAATAAAAGACTATTTTCTTAAGCCGGTACTAAAAATTTAGAAAAAAGATCATTTTTTGACAATCGTCTGTTTTGTTGTTTCTCTAGCGGGAAATTCGGGAACTAATTTATTTTTCGTTCAGTGGGTAGATGCTGTCATCTATCGGGAAAATATCGAGCTTTAATGTGCAAAAGTAAAAATATTTTGAAAAATTTTCATGCGGGTTGGTAAATTCGAAATATTTTTGAAACAAATTGCAGTGTCGAGGAATCTTTAAAAACTTGGGATGTTGGTTTGTCTGTTTCAATTACCGGATTTGTTAATTAAAAAACAGTGAAATCAGAACACACCCTTTTTCAAACACTTACGTAAACAAGTGTTGATAATAATAGTCGGTTTTTGGCGGCTTTGCATCACTTTATAAACAATTATTTACTTTTGTCATGTTCGAAAATCAGTGTTTATTGAGAACAATAATCGCGGCACGAGTGATTTTCAATGAATAGAAGTCACGTTTTGTGTTAAAATGGTAGACTTGAATGCGTTCAAACCTAACACGGGAGAATACTGCTTTTTGAGTAAACGAGATTTGTGACGTCAAGTGTCAGTTCTAATGTGATCGAGAGGATTATGAGGCTTAAATAATAAACGTGGGTCTTTGCATGCTAACGTAAACCCAGAAAATATATCACAATTGGAAAATAACAAAGTCAACATAACCTCAAACAGAACCGAGTGGATTTACTTTTTTTAGCACAAAAACAAGAAGGTAAAAATCTTCTTTTTTATTGTAAATATTTATTATGTTACTGAAATTAACATTAGTTTATTAAGGTAATTTTTATTTATTTATATATAACTAAAGGTACAAAAGAAATGTAACAATGTAAATTTTAAAACAGATTAACGCGAAAAAAGATTTAAAAGAAAGAAACAACTTTTTTGGATAAGAGATTAATTTTTTTGCTTGAACAATATAAAATCGATTTATTTTGGTTGTTTATAATTATTTTTTATATGAGTTTAACTAATTATTTAACAAATTGTTTTAATATTTTCATTTAAAAATGCTGTTCTATTTTTTTTATTAATTAATTTTTAAAAAAAAGAGATTTGAACTTATGAGATTGTTTCATTAAAAGTAAATAAAAGTCTTATTCTTCAATTTATAATATGAATGTTAAATTTATTACTTTTATTTTTACAGGATTTGTATTAATGAAATACGAAAATTTAAGAAAAAAATAAAAAATGGAGCAGGTAATGGAAAGTATTAATTCTGCGAATCAAAATGAGAATGTTAAAAGAGAAGAATCTTGGTTTGACGATAGGAATTTGGTTGTTTCTCATCCGCAAGAAATTGAAACTTCTTTCTGTAAATATGAAACTGATATAAGTAAGTTTCAAATTTTAAATATTTTAAGCCCTTAGAAATGATTTCAGCCTCTTTGTTTTTAATTCTGGAAACATTAATTCATTTATTATTTTTTAAAATTTATTATTCATATATAATTTTTGCCAAATCTAAATTTAAATTCCTGCTATTTTTAATCCGCATTGAATTCAATCAATCCAAAATTCAATGTATATAAATCTTAATTCATTTTTATTTAACTTCCACTCTTTTTAAATCTTAATTTGTGTTTATTCAAATTTCCATCTACCTATAATAATAATCCACAAGATTCATTCATTCTTTCATTCTGTCCACACCTAAAGTTTGTCACTTAGATATTTTTTTGTTTTAAGTCAGTTACTTTTTAAAAAATGCATTTAAAATGATTAGAATTAAAATTTATAAATATCAGTTCAAATAATTTTAATTTCATTAGTAAATAAATCTATAATTTTGTTTATAATTTTCAACAGTTTTCAATATACTTTATTATTGAAATTATTATTGATTATTGATTTATTATTTGTTATACTCTTCAAATTCTAAAACCTTTTAATTAATTTTTTTCATTATTTTGTTCTTTCTTTGATTATTCTTGACAGCTTTTGAATTTTTTTTGTCAGTTGTCAATTATTTATTCTTCATTTCTTAATTAGTTCCTTTGATATTTAATTATTTTAGTCATTTTGTAATTTTTCTTCCAATTATTAACTATTTTCTTAAAATTTCAATTTAATTCTTTAAATCTTCAATTTATTTCTTTAAATTTTAATTATTTTCTTGAAATTTTAATATAATTCTTTAATTTCCTATTGATTTCTTCATTTTTAATCTATTTCCTACAATTTTTTCCATACTTTTCATCAGTTTTCAATTAACAATTTAATATTCTCATTTAATTTTATGATTATTCATTAATTTAAAAAACTTTTTTGTTCAATGCCAATTATTTTCACAATTTTTTAAATTTTTTTTTTAATTGTTAATTATTTTCGTCATATTGTAATTTTTCTTTTAATTCTCAATTATTTTCTTGAAATTTCCATTCAATTCTTTAATTTCCAATTTATTTCTTCAAATTGTAATTATTCTCTTCAATTATCAAATATTTTCTTTAATTTACAATTATTTTTATCGATTTTCAATTAATTCTTTAACATTCATTAATTCTCGCATTTTCTCAGTTATCAATTATTTTCTTTCAATACAATTCTTCAATTTCTAATTGATTTCTTTCATTTTCACTTATTTTCTTCAACTTTTTCCTTTATTTTCATCAGTTTTTAATTGACAATTTATTATTCTATTTCAATTCTATGATTATTCATGAATATAAAAAAAATTTTTGTTGGAATGCCGATTATTCTCACAATTCTTTTTAATTTTTTTTTTTTTTAATTGTTAATTATTTTCGTCATATTTTAATTTTTCTTTTAATTATCGATTATCTGCTTGAAATTTCCATTTAACTCTTCTATTTCCTATTTATTTATTCATTTTTTTATTATTTTCAATTTTTTTATCGATTTTCAATTAATTTCTAAATATTCAATAATTCTCGGATTTTTTAAATTATTTTTTGGACTCATAAAAATTGATTTAAAATTACAATTCAACTATTCAATTCTAGAACGATTCTCTTTAATTCTCAGTTATTTTCTTCCAATTTAAATTACAATTTTTTAATTATTTTCTTTAATATTAAAAAATTGTCGCCTTTTTTCTATTATTTTTTTCGATTATCATTAAGTTTCTTTAATTTTAAATACAATTATTCAATTATTTTCTTTAATTTTTAATTCCATTCTTTAATTTTTATTTCCATTATTTTAGTTTTCAATTGTTTTCTTCTTTATTCATTAATTCTCGGCTTTTTTTAATTACTTTTTTTCAATTTTTAAGTATATTCTTTAAATTTCATTTCCATTCTTAAATTTTTAATTGTTTTCTTTAATTTTCAATTATTTTTTTTCAATTTTAATTATTTTTTTCGATTTTCTACCCAGTTGTTAAATGTGCAATTTTTTGCAAAAATTATTTCTATAATTTTATAATTTACAATTATTTTCTTTGAATTTAATATTTCTATTTTAATTTTTTTAATTTTTTTTTTCAATTGCCTATTAATCTAGTCATTTTTTAAATTTTGGTTTCAATTTACAATTATTTTCGTCATTTTTCATATATTTTCTTCGATTTTTCAATTATTCTCGTCATTTTTCAACTATTTCCTTCAATTATTAATTATTATCCACAATTTTTAATTATTTCCCAGAATTATTTCAATTTTCAATTATTATCTTAAAATTGTATTGTTATTCTTTGGTTTTTTAAATTATTTTGTTCGGATGTGTATTAGTCTAGACATTTTTTTAATTTTGTTTTAAATTATCAATTATTTTCGTCATTTTGTAATTTTTTTTTAATTATCAATTATTATTTCAAATTTTTTTAATTCTTAAATTTTCAAGTTATTTCCTCAATTTTTTAGTATTTTCTTCAGTTTCGCTTATTTTTTTCGATTTTCAATTAAGTTATTAAATTTACAATTATTTCCAACATTTATTCCCAATGAATTGAATTTTTAATTGGTTCATATTTCAATTCTATCCGAATTTCAAACAATTCAAGCTTAAACTTTTCAAGCAAATTTTAATAATAATTTAATTATCAAAATGACAATAGCTTTATTCATTATTAAATTTTTAAACATTTTATTTGTTTATTTGAATTTTTGAGCAAATTTGACATTTTTTTGGTTACTATTTTTCATAATATTGACATAATTTTAATTTTTCAGCAACCGTTCCTTCAGTTAATTTTTCCGAAATTCCTTTAGCAACACAATGGTGGCGTGAAACATGTGCTCTTCCAGCAAATCAATTACGTCAAGAAGAAGGACCAAGTAATGTTCCTTCATACTCACTTTTAGGTAAATATATGTTTTATCATATAAGTTAAACAATTTCTAAATATCTTTATTTAAAAAAAAGAATAGAATTATTGGTGTATATATATTTATTCGGGATAAGCTTTAAGAAATAAGGTTATAAAATTCATTTTCTTTTTTAAAAAACAGTAGATCAAATGGTGGAACCACAGCCATCGATGATTCTGCCAACTCTAGATGAGATTCTAAAAAAAGGAACAAAAGTAAAAGGTACTAAGAAAGTTAAATCGTCAAAACAGCCAAAAGATGCCATAAAACGTTCAAAACATCCCGAGAAATGGAAAGTGAACGTTAAGAAAAATGCTAGGTTGAAAGGAGAAGAATATATTGGTGTTGGAGGTAATTTTGATTTTAAAAAAAAATTAATTAAACATTTCATTAACATTAATGATTTTTATACAATTGGATAATTTAATTTAGAATTTGATTTCTTTATTAAATTAATAATTGAACTTTAATGCAAATTAGAATATTTTTACACTTGGAAGTCTCATTTTTAAGTCCAAAACTTTATAGAGAACATTTAAAAAGTTTTTAGAATTTATTGTAATTTTTTGGAAAAATTCGAATTGAACTAAATTGATGTTATTAAAAAATAACTGTATTTGAATTTTAATTTTTATCTAAATTTAAGATTAAATTTTAACCAAATTTAAAGTTTTCCTACTTTCTAAGATTCTCGAATTTTTGTCAATGTAAATTTAAATAGTTTTACATTGAAATATTTTTATCTTTGAAGCTCATTTCTTGAAACAAGTTTCAAAAAAATTAGTTAACGGAAATTCTTAATTAAGCTATTTCGACTCTCCGAACTTCATTATTGAGTTCAGGGCTGATAAAAATCATGGTTTTTTTGGATTTATTTGATTTAAATCTAAAATTGATTTTTTTAAAAATACTATCAGTATATAAAATCTCCAAAAGTTTATTTGTTAGTAGTTTATTTTTCAAACTGAGAACATTTAATAAGAAATAATGAAGAATAAAACCTTTATTCAAACTCAAACAAATTATGTCGAATAAATGAGAAAATTTCAAAAAAGTATCTTCAAATTCATATGATCGTAAAATTAAGGAACTTTATTAAAAGCAACGAAAAAATAATAAATAATAAAAAATGAACTCAAAAACGTAAAAAGATAAAAAAAACAGTCTATTAAAAAAATGAGAAAATTCTTTGAATAAAAAAAGCCACAGACATTATTAAACAAATAAAGAAAAAATAAAAAATAACAACACAAGAATGAAACAGTGATATAAAAATATATAAAACAGTAGAAACTCTTATCAAAAAACTAAACTATTTACGAACATTTTTTTAAATTAAAAAAATAAATAAGAAGATAATTAAAAAAACGTTAAATTATATTATTAAAGAGAACAAAATTTTAAATTTGTTTTATTTTACAAATTAAATAAATAATAATTAATAAAATTTTAGAAGAAAAAAATTGTTTGAAATGGAAAAAAGATGTTAAAATGAGAATATTTAGTACAAGATTAAATTTATATAATATAAAATAAAAGAATAAGTCTCCAAATAAGTTGAAAATTGAGAAATTTGAAAAATGTAGATAAAAACATCGAATAAATTTTTTTTCAAAAATTCGTTATTACAAGATGAAAACTAAGCAGTTTAAAAGAAGAAAAATATTTCTAAGAAATAGAAAAATGATAACAAAAATTAAAGGATTTTTTTTTCGATTTTGCCTAATTTATTTTATGAAATTTGATCTTTTAAATAATGTTTACATTTTAAAATCATTTTTATATTTTTTATAAATGTTTTTCTTTTCTCGTTTTTTTCCATGGAGTCTTCATTTGGAAAATTTCCATGTTTTAACACTAATTTTAAAATTTACTTTTATTTTTTTTAAAACAATTTACCTTTTAATTGTTTAAGAAGATTTTCTAGTTTTTAAAATTTTTTTTTGTTTTAATTTTTTAATTCTGCGATTTATTCGTATATTATTGTATGTTTAAAAAAAAAGATTTTCCTTCTGTTTTGAAAAATAAATATCTTAATTTTTTGAATTTTAAAGAATTTCTTTATTTTCTTTATTTTTTTTTTTTTATTGACAATTTATTATTCTATTTTAATTCTATGATTATTCATGAATATACAATTTTTTGTTGTATATTTTTCCAAATTTTTTATTTATTTGATATTATTTCCCTTCACTTGTTAATTTTTTGACAATTAAAATCTTTAGATCCTTTATTAAATTCTGTGATTTTATCTTAAAAATTCACTTTCTCTTTTCTATATAATGATTTTTCTCTTGGTTTTTCAAATCTCCTTTTTTTATCAATAATCATTTTTATTATTAATCTACTTATTAGTTTAAGAAAACAAAGTCGTATTTTTTCTAAATAAAAATCACTTATTTCCAGGGCTGTTATTGATTTAAATCACTTTGATTAAAATCGTGATTTAAATCATGATTTAAATCATTGGAAAATTTGCATTAAAATCACGATTTAAATAAAAAAAAATTTTAATTCTCCAGAAGTCTATAATACTACATGTAAAACGTCGCAAACCTTAAACACAACCCACAAATTTGTGAAGATAAATGTTAAAAATTTCAATTTTAATATTTTAATCTATAAAAAATTTTAAAAATTGTGCTAATACAAATGATCAAAATACCTACGATTTACAAATTTTTGGTATGAAGATAGCAAAAAATAGTATTATATTCTTATATCTTCAAGTCATTATAATTATATAAATTCCAAACGTCAATAAAGTCATTTTTCAATCTTTTCTAACTTTTAACTTTCAATTAATTCAAATTTAAATGCATATTAATTAATACAAAATAATGGAATAATATTAAATATTTTTCATATTCACAATAATCCTTTTTTTTTTAATATTCTTACAAGATTTCTAAGAGATTTCAATTTTTTGAAACTGTTTAATTTTTATCTTATAATTTCTTATTTTTACAACATTTTAAGTTTTTTTCTTCTTTTACTTTTGACATTTTTTATTTTTTTTTTATTTATCTTTTTATTTTTGGATTTTCTTTAATTTTCCTCTTTTTGTGCAAATTATTTAATATCATTTCACACAATTTCGTTATTATAACATTCACTAAACTTTTTATTTCATTGATTTTCATAATTGTTTGGGCCCGTATCATTTTGACACAAATTTTTTCGTCTAACTTGTTATATTGTACTCCCGAAGATGAATGTTATATTTTACTCCTACTAAAATTAAAGATTTTTAAGTTTTAATTATTCAATAATTAAACTTACTGGATTAATTAAGTCTTTTAATATTAATTTAATGTATTAAAATCAATTATTTAATAAATAAGAATTAAAAATCTTTGATTTAAGAAGGAGTAAAATATAACATTCAATTTCGGGAGTACAATATAACAAGTTGCCCGAAAAAATTTGTGTCAAAATGATACGGGCCCAATTGTTTCCATATTTTCAAAAATAAATAATACCATTTTTTTTTTAAATTCATTCAATTTTTTTCACACGTTGTCTATCTTTTGCGAGATTTTTCGAAAATTTACTTATTGTTTTATAAAGTTTTTAAGTTTTTTTTATTTTTCTAAATATCTAATATAGAAATTTATTGTTAGACTTATATTAAGTGTAATGTTTATTATAAAAATGTGTTTAGTTTAATTTGCCTAAACTTTTTTATTTTTATATGATTTTAAGTTTCTTTTGTGGACTTTCTTTTTATTTATCTTGATATGTACATGTTTTAATTTTTTTTATACTTTTTACATTTTTTTAATTTCTTTGATTAAAGGTAAATTAAATTTATTTATTTTTCCTTCTTTTTAATTGTTTAGTTTTTATCCTATAATTACGAATTTTTGAAAACATGGATTTGGTGCTTTTATCTACATTTTTAAAATTTCCCAATTTTCTACTGTTTTGAAACCTTTTATTCCTTTACATCGTTCTTGCACTTCATAGAATTTCTTTTCTTTAATTTTTTTTAAATTTCACAAAACTGAATTGATTTTTTTTATATTCAATTTGTAAAATAATTCTCTAATTTTTCTAATTTTAAAATTTTGTCCTCTTTAGTAATATATTTTAACGTTATTTTTAATTATCTTCTTATTTATTATTTAAATTAAAAAAAATGTCCGTAAATAGTTTAATTTTTTGAAAAGAGTTTCTACTTTTTTGTATATAATTATGCCACTGTTTCATTTTTGTGTTGTTTTTTTAATTTTTTCTTCATTTCTTTAATAAACTACTTACAAATAAACATTTGGAGATTTTAAATACTGGTTATATTTTTAAAAAATCAATTCTTGATTTAAATAAAAAAAATCCGATTTAAATCAAATAAATCGGATTTTTTTGATTTTTTTTAAAAAATCATGATTTTTATCAGCCCTGCTTATTTCTATATTTTTATATTTTTACCTATAAATACAAAAAACTACTTAAATCCACTGTTTTATAATTTTCAATATTACAACAAATGTTTTTTTAATTCTTTCTAATTCTATTTTTTGCAGGCAAAGTCGTTCCGGCAAAAGTAATGGGTCCACCGTGCGATTGTCGAATGCGTTGTAACGAGAAAATTGACGAAATTGCTCGTCAGCAGTTGCACGGAGTTTTTTGGAAGACATGCACTTGGGAACAACGAAAGCAATATATCGCCCTATTAGTTAAAGAATCTCCGAAACAGCGAACTCGATGTCGAGGCGAAGTCAAGTCGGAAAATCGACGACAAGTGACATTCACTTATTCACTTTTGATAAACGGCGACTTTATAACCGTCTGCAAAAGTATGTTTCTCAGCACATTCTCCGTTTCGGAGAAATTTGTTCGTCACGCTATGGACAAAAAGAGAAGCTCCCCAGGTGGAATTATAGGACCAGATCAGCGAGGTCGACACACACCTAAGAGTAAAAAAAGCGAAGCTGTTCGGGACCGAGTTCGTGAGCACATTAAGTCATTTCCAGCTGAAAAATCACTGGATCTCAAAGATGAAAGTGGACTCAGGTATCTTGAGTCTGGTTTGAGCATAGCTGCAATGCACAAATTGTACGTTAATAAGTGCAAGGAAGATGGTATTCCAGACACTGAAATCGTCAAAGAAAGCTACTATCGTGAAATGTTTAAAGCAGAATTTGATCTTGCCTTTAAGCCAGTCAAGACGAAAAAAAATCCTGATGAGGAAGAATTTACATGATTTATTTCTTTGTTTTTTTCGTTTTTTTTTTTTGTTTGTTTTGATTATGCGTATTATTGAGTGTTTGAAAGTATGGGTAGTGTTATAATCTATTAATACTTTATTTGTTTTTTATTATCTTTCACAATCTAGAATTGAAAATGGGTAATTCCACTGACTTTTGTTTGAGCACGGTGCTCCTGAATTAATTTAAATAAATAACACCATCCGACAAAATTAAATTTTTTTTGCATCCGAGAAAAATGTAGTATTTTTGGAAAGTAGGGTTAAAAAAATATCTGTATTTGTCCATTTTTCTAGATTAATTCATTTATGGTTTTTATGGGTAACTTAACCTATAAATCAAAAGTAATTAAAAATACCTTACACTTTTTAGATTCTTATAAAACTTGGTATCTAAGGATTTTTCGGGTCGCTGATTACGAATCTCAAGTCATTTTTTAAAAACCCAATATGTCGAATGAATTTTGAAAAAATTATTCAAATTTTTATGAAACTTGATATTTAAAAGTTTTTGGGGTTTCTGATTAAGAATCTGAGGATAATTTCGAAAATTAAGACATCAAAAAAATAATAATCTAATGCATGAACTATATTGTTTTAAAGTAATCAGCGAGTAATTTTTGCGCCTTACAAAAAAGGTCTTTGTGGATTATTTCTTTGCCTTAAAATCATTATAATGTCCTATTTGAACAAAATTTGTAACAAGTTTTTTTTTATACAATATTAGAATGATTTTAAGTCAAAAAAGAAAATATTTCACAAGGCGTTTTTCTTTAAGAAGCAAAAATAAAAGTTTTTTTGGCTTGATTTTCAAATTAATCGGTGATTACTTTAAAACATTATAGTTCCTGCCCTAGAAGTACATTTTAAAATAAAACTAGGATACTATGGTTGTGTTTTGGAGTAAATTTGGAACCTCAAAGTCAAAATTCAACGAAACTTTATAAGTTTTCGAATTTGGTAGCCATTTTTGTTTGAAAATGAATTTTAACAATGATTGTTTCCTAGTTTTGTTTTAAAATGTATTTCTAGGACAAGAAACAATTTATTCTAAAATAATTAAAATCATTCTAATACCGTCTAAAAACAAAATTTGGTTACAAATTGGAGTTAGCAAAAAATTTTTTTAAATCGACTCAGGAGTTAAATTTAGCAGCATATTTTTTATAAAACTATTTAATGAAAAACTTGGTTTCTTACGAGAATTGAAAATCAATACATTAACTTTTCTTATCCAGAAAGAATAACTTTAAAAAAATATGTTAATTATTATAATTATTATAATTCCCTTTAAATTAAATATATTAAATTTATAATTACTTTCAAATTAATTAATCAATTTCAGAGGACATCTAAATTAAAAAAAATTTAACTCTTTTCTAATAAGTTTTAAACTTGAATATTTCAGAAATTAAGCAAAATACCCTGGCGAGAATTAAATATAATGTTTATTTTGTACAAATTTAAATGTGTGTAAAGTTTGAACTTTTTAAAATCTTTCAGGAAAAAGATACGGTGTGTTTAAATATGTCATTTTTTACAAATTTACAATTTTGAAATTCAGTTTTGTAATTGTTAAATTAATATTTTTAAACAATTCTTTCTGGATAAGCAAAGCAAATGCATCGATTTTCAATCCTCGTAAGTATTCAAGTTTTTATTAAATAGTTTTATAAAAAATATACTGCTCAATTGGAAAAAACGTCATTTTAACCTTACTATCACGTCTTTGATTACAATTTTTAAATAAGACAATTTTTATCAAAATCTTTATTAAAAATGAATTCTTCAGAGTTAAATAATGACTTATATATAAAACAGATGTATTTTTAAGATATGCCAAAAACACCCCTCAGCGAAAGTCATTGGAATTACCCAAATATCGAAAAGATTCTGTTTCAAAATCCTTTTTTCGGAGTTGAGCACGATTTGAAAAGTATTTTCAAAAATGTTAAAAATTCAAAATTTAGCGTCTCTGATGGTTAAAGTTTTAAAAGTAGGCAGACTTTTTAAAAAATTTACTATGGCGAATTTTAGATAAGCGATTGAAATTGGGGAAAGTCAAATTCACCTAATATAAAAATTTCCGACATTAATATTTCTAAAAACAATTCCTTGACCTTTTAATGATTTTTCTAATTTAATAAACATTTTTCTATTTCTTAAAAATTACAAAACAAACATTCTCGGAACTGTTTAACTTTTTTATTATTTTATTTTTTCATAAACTATATTCAGTAATTTGTGTTTTTCCTACTTCATCATAGTTTTTTACGTTTCTACTTTTTACATAAATTCCTTCAGTTTATTTCATTCAATTGATTAAAGAAATTGCTGCTTAAAATTGTGTTAAAAATATGATATTTTTAGAATTTTTTCATTTTGTTAAAGTTGTGTCCATTCTTTTACTCCTCTTAATTTTTTTATAATTTTTCAAACTTTGTTTCCTTTTGAAAATGCTAATTTTTATCATATCTATCTTCCTTTAAAAACAAATTGTTGTCAGAACATTTTTTCGGTACTTTTTGCTAAATTTTTTCACAATTTTTGAATTTTCCTAATTTTGTAAAGAATCTTCTTTGCATCATTTACTTTATGTAAATGAAATACTTTTTGTAAATTCTTCCATTTTCTTAAAAAAAATTTATTTTTATATTTCTCATTTTCTCAAGAATGTCTTCTATATTTTTTCCTTAATTTTTAAAAACAATTTCTCTGTAGTAAAGTTTCTAAATTTTCTCGTTGATTTTCTTATTATTATTTCCTTAATTTTTCCGAAAAAGGTCTACAATTGATTTAAAATTATTTTCTAATTTTTCGTATGGGGCCATCCATAAACCACGTGTACAGTTTTGGGGGGGCGGGGGGGTCCATCAAAAGTCCACGATTGTCCACGAGGGGGGGGGGAGGGGGAGTTGGAGCAAATGTCCACGTGGACATGCATTTAAGCATGTACATAAAGATTTCTAGCATGTCAAATTCTTGACTTATGTTTGATCAAAAATGATCAAAACCAGGGGTTTCTGAGTTTCTGAGCCCTGTTTTTCAGAATCTTGACCTCATGGATCAGTTTTGGTCATGGTCAGATTCGTGTTTAGTAATAAAAAATCTACAAGAAAAACTTAGTCCGATGCTTAAATAAAAAAAAGTCATTTTTGTCGACCAGGGTAATTTATAATGTTAACAATTTAGGAATTCATGTTATTTTCCGTAATCAGTACTTAATAAATTATAAGATCTTCAATAGAGTGGTCCAAAAATTTTTTTGGATTTTTTTATGCTCTTACCCCCTAGGATTTTTTATCGAAAAAAATACCCCTATGATATTTTGTTAAAATTATATAGTAATGAGAGATAGCTCAAAGCTGATGAAGTTTCCCACGTATTTTTGATAAAATAAAGCTATAAACTTTTAATACAGCTTTAACTTTATAAGGTTTACAACCTTTTATGTTTGAAATAATTAAAAATAAACTATAACATTAAAATTTATTTATAAAAATGTTTAAACAATTTATTTTTGTTATTTATCAGCTCAAAAAAAATTAGAAGAGCATTTTTTAATGAAGTTTTCAACTTTTTATATTTTACATAACTCAAAATATATAGCAACTTTAAAATTTATTTACAACAATTGTTGAAGAAAATTATTAAAGCATTGTTAATTATCATCTTTTGATAAAATAAAGATAGTAACTTGCAATTTTTTCTTATGTACTATGAATTTGTAAGATAAAGTTATAATTTTAGTCATTGTTTAAGTTATTAAATAATTTTAACTTGATAATATTTTCAGACTGAAGCTAATAGAGCGGTTTAGTTTTTTTTCTAAATTTATCAACTTTAGATATAATAAAGCATTAGAATTGTAGTTTTACTAGAAAATAAATTTTAAAAGAAGATTATCTTCAATTTGTACTTCTAGATCTCACAATAACAGTGTCCTTTCATTAATTTTAATTCAAAATTTAAAAACATTATTAATAAACTTTAATAGATAACTTACTGGACATTTTAAATGTCTAGAGCTATTATTTTATCCTTCATATTCATAATAAATAATTTATTCTGTTTCTGTAATAGTTGCAATACCGTCCCAAGCATAAAAGTTGTAATATTGAGAAAAAATGGCAAGTCTCTAGCTTCATTGTATCATAAGACGATAAATAACAACAATAAATTGTTTAAACAATTGTTAAAAATAAAATCTGGTATTACTGTTTACTTTCAGATACTTGAAACATAAAAAGTTGCAATGTTGAGAAAAAATCGCAAGTCGTTATATTTATTTTATCAAAAGTTCATAAATAACAACAATAATTTCTTTAAACAATTGTTAAGAATAAATTTTCAAATTATTGTTAGTTGTTAGTTACTTCAAACGAAAAAAACTGCAAATTTCAGAAAAAATTGTAAGTCTCTATAGCTTTATTTTATCGAAAGTTGATAAATAACAACAATAATTTGTTTAAACAATAATTGTTATAATTAAAAATTTTAATTATTCATTACTTTTAATTACATATCACACATAAAAGTTGCAAAAATTAAAAAAATTGCAAGTGTTAAGCTTTATTTTATCAAAAGTTAGTAAATAACAACAATAAGTTTAAACAAATTAACAATTACGTGAATTAAATAGTAAAAGCTTATAAGTTATTTTTGTAAAATATTGCAAAAAACTCCCAATAAAATAGTAAAAGTTATTTTTTAACGTTTTTTCCATAATTTTACAATTTTAGGGAAGGTTTTACGACCCTGTACAAAATATTAAACCACAAAAAATTTTTAATAAATTTTTGGATGTTATTTTTTGAACGTTTCTAAGAAGATGCAGAGTTGTCCGATTAAAAAATATTGATTTTCGTGAATTCTATACTAAATCTACGAATAAGTATTTTTTCCTGATGCAAAATTCATTTATAAAACTTCATCGGCTTTTAGCTACTACGTCTAAAATTTAGAGTCTAAATATTATTTAACTTAAAAAAAATAGAGGTATTTTTTTCGATAAATAAGAAAAATCCTAGTAAGTGAGAGCATGAAAAATTAAAAAATTTGTTTACAATGCGTTTTTGGACCACCTCAATGGCCAAAGTTATTTTTTAAGATCTATAAAGATTGTTTAAAAATGTATTTGCTAGTAGTGAAAATTGTCTTTAAAAAGAGGATAGTGATTTTCTTATTGTTACAAACCACTTCTTAGGTTTACGATATCTTATAGTATATTTATGCGTATATTTTAATTTTCCTTTTAAGAATAATGTAAATTGTGTTTATTTATTATTTTTTCATAAACTTCTTTATTCCAGCAGTTTTTTTTGAAAAATATTCAGAATTAAGCTTTATAATTATATTAACTTATTGGTTTATAATATACAAAGAATTTTTTTGCAATGTCCACGTGGACAATTTTGTAAGGGGGGGGGGGGGTTTGTAAAATGTCCACGATTGTCCACGAGGGGGGGGGGGTCAAAAATCAGCAAAAAAATGTCCACGTGGTTTATGGATGGCCCCTATATTTTTTGTCACTTTTTTTGTATTTTCGTAAAATTATAATTCCTTATTTTTTTCAAAATTTACTATTTTTTGTGTTACCACAAAGTTTCATGATTAAAAAAGAAACAAAAATTAGACGATTTTTTGTTACATTTTATAATATTTTTGAAAAGAAATTTTTTTTCTTAAATAATTCGCTGATTTTACAATAAAAAAATTTGCAGCGACTCAAAATTAAACATTTTTTTAAAGTATATATTTTTTGATGCGTAAAAATTGTTTTTGAAAAATTCAACTTTTAGGAATTTCGTTTTTTCGAAATAAATTGGATCATTTCGTTATTTTTTTATTTCTCGAATATTTTTTTCTGCGACAAATTTATAAAAATCATAAAATCGAGACACTTGAAACGATCTGATTACTCTACTATTTATTAAATTTTACAAATTATATTACTCTTTAGATATTAATAAATTACTGACCAAAATTGTGTAACAAGAGTATACGACTTCGACTCTTATACGAATTCAGAGTTAGCTTTATTAATAAAAAAAATATTGACATTATTGTTACTTGAATTTACGAAACATTGTACATAGAATTTATATTTTTAGAATAGTTTAATACGAGTCATAGTTTTATACGTGATATTTTATACTTGCGTTACCTCTAGAGAATTTTCTTTGAATTGAGTACTCTTTTATAAATATATTTATCAACGAATTTTTTATATATTGCATGATCTTATAAGTACTTAGGAGAATAAAAAATTTTTTTCGTAAGTATTTTCTGTTTAATTTTTACAAAATATCTAAAAAATATACAATATATATATATATGTATAGGTATACATAGTTATCATTTGAAATTAAAAAATTTATATTTTGACTTAAACAATTATTATTTGCTTATAATTATTTATAGTAATATATATTTAATTAACAGTTAATAGTTTATATAAAAATATATAACGTCAACAATTTTAAAAATTCAAATATATAACTAATTTTTTAATATTAAAATTGTTTTTTTTCATTTTTTATTACAATTTACGTAATAAAATTAAGATGTTTACATTTTATAAAATTATTCAAAACTAAAATACTAACAATCGTAAAATTACTTTTACTACGAAGGCGTACTGTCATGTGCTCAGTCTGTGAAAAAGTTTCCAGATACGTTATCGTAAATGTTGATTAAGTCTATATTTACAATCGCTTTGTATATGTTTACCTTAAACAACACTTGTTTTTTAAATTCAAATTTTTTATGTTTGAGAAATTTTGCGTAAACAGGGAATTTGTCATTTATCATTCCTACTATCTCAACAAACACTTATTTTCGAAAACGGTTCTGTGTTAAATTTCAATTACATTTTCTATTTTTAAGACCATAAAATTCACTTTCGAATTTCTTTCCGTTATTTGTATTCATTTTTGTTATTTAAATTCAATTTGTTCATTTTTATTCATTTCTTTGCTTTGTTTCGTTATTAATATATACTCTCAATTACCTGTATTTAATTCATAATTTTTATTATTTTTGTCATTTATTTTCAGCTTGCGAACTCACTTCTCGACAACGCAACGTAGCTGCTTCAATTGCTCCAATTAATGAAGATCTTAAGCCATGTTTCTCGAGATAATGAACGGCTGTTATAGTCGATCCTATAAAAAAAGAATAATGAGATTTAAAGGTCATTAAATGTGGTTAAATGGAGCAACATTTCCAGGACTTTCTGTGAAAAAAGCTTGCAGAATATATTTTAAATAAATTATCGCAAGCAAAAAAATGTGCGATTGTGTATAAAAAAAGTAGGCAATTAAATAGTTGTAAAGTAATGAACAAATAAGAAATTTAGTTTCAAATAATACTTCTGAATTGTTAACTATTTTCCAATTCAAGGACGAATTCCTTGGAATTCTTTGCCAATTTTTTTTAGATTTTTGCAGTAGTTTTAAAAAAGGTGTTCCATCTCTCCCAGACTTACCCTATATATTTTTTCTAAGTCATTGGAAACGACTGAATAATTTTGAAAAGAAAAATATTTATTTTAGTAAATAGGTAACAAAAAATGTTTTAAGTACCAGCAGGAGATGTGACGTCATCTTTAAGTTGACCCGGATGAGAGTTTGTTTCTCGAACCATGCAACCAGCTCCAAGAACCGTTTGCGCTGCTAATTTGTAGGCAAGAGGCCTCATCAGGCCCATTTTTACTGCTCCATCAGCCAAAGCCTCAATCACCATATATATCTGAAACATGAAATGTTATCATTTCTGTAAGAATTTTTTCTTTTTTGTAAAATGAAAGATTTTTAAAATCCATATTCGATAGCTTCTGAAGGAATATTTACAAATCGAAGCTCCTAAATGAAAACACATTATTCATGAGAGCAGATAGAAAACACGTTATTCAGAAAAACAAATAGAAAACGTCTTATTCAAAATGACATTTTTTTAAAGGCTATGTTACAATTTTAATTAATGAGTGTTTTTAAAGCCTAAAAAGATTATGAAAATTTAGATCAATTTAATTGTTTATTTTATGTTAAATTATAACTTTATACAATTAAATTACTTTATTTTGATATTTTCTATTGACTTAAAATTAATGCTAAAATTTAAGAAAATTATGTTACAAAATTTATCAGATGAGCTACGTGTTTTCTATTTTTTTTTCTGAATACCGTGTTTTTTGTCTGCTCTCACGAATAACGTGTTTTCATTTAGGAGCCATCGAAATATTCAAAAAAGAAGAAGAAAAAAAAAAGAGAAAAATAATTATTAGTACGAAATACATATTTGTGACACTGTTACTATTTTGTCCCGTTTCAACAATTTATTGTTTTGTCTAATTGAGTAAGCCGTTTTCTCAATTGTCCAAACGACATTAGGACAATTGGGGTGGTTGTTCAATCATCCAATTCATTATGCCCAATCATCCAAAAGATATTTCGAGTTTAAAACTAGAGAAAATCTACTTGACTATTGAGGAAATATTAAAAAAAACATTAAACTACGGATAAATGCAAAAAATAGATTATAAAGATTCCTATATTAAGAAAAAATCACGATTTTTTCTAAAATGTTTTTTTTTCTATTGATAGTGACAGTTCATTACAATGTGCTTATAAATTTCGTCGGTAAAAGTGAAACTTGTGATACGGGGAAATTCTTCTTTATCGACTGTTGATTTACAGTCGGAAACATATATGCCTTCTCAAAGGTTACTAGACCAAATTTTCGCATCAATGTTCTTTCATTCTGTATGCTTCTATTGTCAAACGCCGAACCGTATCCATTAATGGATACGGTTACGGAAACAAGGCACAAGATAAAAAAGCCCCAGTACAACATAATTAATTGGAAGTCGAGCAAAGGGAACTGGAACTTTGAAAGTTTTATTTCCTTTCGTTGCATTTAAGGAATTGGAACTTTCAGAATTTTTGTTCCTGAAAAACAATTAAAGGAGGGTTTAAGAATTAGAAAAACAACTTACGTGCTGATATTTGCCAATTATTGTCCTTTAGCTGAGGTTAGGTACGTTTTTTAAGTGAAAAAACTAATTTATTAAATAAATCGTGTATGACGTAGGACTGATAACCAACAGTCGGTAAATTTGAATATGGAATTTCGAAACATGTTTATTTTAGAAGATAAATAGTTTTATAATTTATAATAATGATACGTATTGTTTTGAAGTAAGAATATTTATCTTCTAAAATAAACATGTTTCGTAATTTCATGTTCAAATTTACCGACTGTTGGTAAACAGTCCTACATCTCTCACAATTTATTTAATAATTTAGATTTTTCACTTAAAAAACGTACATAACCTCAGCAAAGGCACAATAATTGACAAATATCAGCACGTAAGTTGTTTTTCTACTTCTTAAACCCTCCTTTAACTTGTTTTTCAGGACAAAAAATTCCGAAAGTTCCAATTCCTTAAATGCAACGAAAGGAAATGAAACTTTCAAAGTTTCAGTTCCTTTTGCTCGACTTCCAATAAATTATTTTTTACTGGGGGACAGAGACTGTTTCTGTCTTTTTCTTTCTTATGCTCTGGTCCCTGTATCCGTATTCAATCTGCTTATGCCTTATGAGAAAAATGTTGAGGCATGAAATAAAACAACAAAGAAATGACATGAAAAGTAGGAAGTAGACGAATTTTTCTGTATCACACATTCCTCACTTTTACTTGTTTTAAATTCATAAGCATATCACTAAACTGTCAGTAGAAAAAAAAACATTTCAGACAAATCATGATTTCTTTTTAACATAGGTATCTTTATAATCAATCTTCTGAAACGCTTGCTCAATGACCCATTTTTTACTGGGTTATCAGACTAAACATTACAATTTCGTAAGTCAGCTTTATCATTTGACTTTCGTTTTTCAGAAAAAAACATTGAGTTATGAACAAATATAATTGCATGAGAGGGAAAGACAATGATTTGTCCGTTTGCATGATCCAAACGGTTGTAATTATGTAGTAGGGGTGCACAGGTGAAGGGGTGAGGAGGCAGGCTAAGAAGTGTTAGAGGAGTAGATGGAAAGGGGTAGAGAAGAGTTTGTGTTAACAGGAGGAGATATTGATGCTTGGACAGGACAATTAGGAGGTACAATGTGGGCTGAGGAGAAGGAAGATTTTAGCAGAAGAACGAGGCATAAGGACCTTATGCTTAAGATAATAGATGAAGAAGGGGGGAGAAGGAGGGAGAGTGAACATTTGTGAAGAAAGGTGAGATCAGTAATTGATTATGAATTAACGGAAGAAAGAAGCAGGACTAGAGTAAGAGGGATGAACCCACACAGCACCAGAAATTGGCTGAACATTCCCTGAAATTTTGCCGACAATATTATTCCTACAATATTCAAGGAATGTTGAACACGAAGTTTTAAAATTTTGTTTGTTTACACACAACCAGTATAAATTGTAGATTTCTAGGTAATTAAAAACTACTTCGCAATTGTACAGGCAATAGGAACCAAGTTTGGCCAGCACACATATATTTACTGTAAAGTAAATATATAAATAATATAAATATTGTAGGAATATTAGACGCAGAAATTCTCTAAAAGATTAATAATATTAATAAAGATGGGAAAAGAGAGTTAAGAGAGAGAGTTAAGTCTAAGAGAGTTTCAGAAAGAATGCAGAAAAGAAGATAAGGATGCCTTGGCAGAGGCAGGAGTAGATAGGCTTTTGTAGAGCTTAAATGAGAAGAGAAGAAGATTATTAAGGTTAAACAAGAGATAGGAGGAAAAATAACGGGCGAGGTAGGTTACGCAGGCTGGTGGGTCGAGGAATGTGACCAGAATAGGGAAGAGTTAAGGGATAGTTTTAGAAAGTGGAGAAGAGGAAAAATGGATAAAAAAGAGTATAATAAGAGACACAGGGAGCTCGAAGTATTGCTTATCATGAAAAGGGAATTAGAGAGAGCGAGATATGAAGAGGAAGTAAAGGAAGCAGTGAAAGAAGGTAGAGAAAGAAAGGGTAAGGGGTAAAAGCAAAAGTGTAGAAGTGCAAGAGGAAGGAGGAGAGATAAGTAGAGAAGAAGTGAATAAAGCGATATAGCCAGATTGAAAAGGACGACAGGAAATGTCAGTTTGGAAAAAGAAAGTTTAAAATTTGGAGGGAAGAATGTAAGAGAAGAAATGTGGAATATTGTGAATAAGGTGTGGAATGGAAAGAGACGGACAGAGGAGTGGGAGAATGGATGGATAGTACCGATAGTTAAGAAAGGAGAAGGAAAAAAGCTGAATGAATATAGAGTGATTACGTTAATGCCAATTGGGTATAAGGCCGAAATATTAAGGAAAAGGTTAGAAGTAATAGTAGAGAGTCTAGGATGTGTGCCGCATAATCAGACGTGATACATCAGGAGTTTAGGGACAATAAATAATATTTATATATTAAATTTCATTGCGAATAGAAGGATATCAGAGAAAGGTTCATGTTAAGCGTTATTTATTCGTTCCTCGGTGAACAAAGGCAGTTTACGAAAGGTCATGAAGAAGAAAAGGATCAAGAGAAGACTGATAGAGAGGAAAAAAAAATATATGTATGGACACGAGACTAAGGGTTAAAAAAAATAGGAAAAAGATTGGGAGAAGAGTTCTGGGTGGGAAGAGGATTACTGGCTGTCCATTGTGTCCTCTGCTTTTTAATCTGATCATCGCGGATATAGAGAAAAGGTTAGAGAGAAGCCCGAAAAGGAGTTGTTTTTGGCAGAAACAAACTCTACTCATTTGCATATATGCGGATGACCTGATTATGCTAGCAGAGGAAGAAGGAGGAATGAGGTTGAAGATAAAGGAGTTAGAAAAGTATGTGTGTGAAAGATATTTGTGTGCGAATGTTGATAAGACTAAAGTAATGAGATTTAGAGGGAGAAGAGAAAGAGGAGGCTTTTATGGTGAATGGCGGAGACGTGGAGGAGGTGGACGAGTTTTGTTACCTGTGATTTTTCTTTAGTTATAATGGAAGAGTCGAGTTAAATGTGAACAAAATGGAGCAGCTATTGAAGGGTAGGAAGGGAGGAAACATGTGGATAGCATGCAAGGAAGGTTCCTAAGAAGGACGATGAGTGGGAGCAGAAGATGTCCCAGGTATATGTTAAGAGAGAATGTTCGAAGGGAAAAGTAGGTAATTAGGAAGAGGAAGAGAGCGTGAAGTTTGGAGCAAAAATTCGAAACGGGCGAAGGGAGTAGATTAGCGCAGAAGTGTTGGATGATGATGATGAAGGATATACAGGAAAAGGGAGTAGAGAAATGTCGAGATGGGTGTTGGAAAAGAAAAAGGCAAGGAAGGAAATGAGAGAAGAAACTTTGAATATCTGATAAAAAAGGGTATGGAAAGGTAGATGGTAGAAAATGACGGAGGGAATAGGCAATAGGTGGAAAAAGATACTTAAGTCAAGATATAATAGAAATAGATTATGCCAGAGGGTAAAGGAAGCAGGGAAGCAGAGTTATTTACGGAAACTTAAAGAGAATAAATAGGGAAGAGTGCTGAGGTTTCGAATGGGGAAAGGAATGATGGAGTGTAAGTATTGGATGGATGAGGAACAAAGACGATGTAGAGTGTTTGGTAATAAGTTAGTCGACTGGGAGCATGTGCTGAATAGGTGGGAGTGAGGATGATAAAGAAAAAAGTGTGTGTGACAGAGTTAGGTAGATTTTTGATGGAAATGGACAAGGAAAGAATTGAAAAAAAAGGTTTAGAGAGAAGAAGAGTGAAATTGGTTTAAGGGAGAGGTAGGAAAAAAACAATGGAAATTAAAAGAAAACTAAAGTAGAGTCGAAAAAAATATAATAATCAAGGGTAAGAGGAAATAGGAAACCCGGCACTGAAGAGAGAAAAAAAAGAGAGAGAGAGAGGTAGTAGTGTTTCAATTAAAAATTTACCACTTTTTTAATTGGAACTAGGGACATTTCCAATTAAAAAATACTTGGTTCTAATAAATATCTTTCTGAAAGATATGAAACTGTAATAATACATTATTTCAATGAAATGTCCAGATTAAATCTCGTTTTTCTTTTTTTCTATTTCGAACTTACATAAGCTGGTCCAGATCCTGCCAAAGCAGTGACGGGATCGATCATATTTTCCGGAACCTCTTCGCAAATACCTACGGCGGAAAATAATTTTTCGGTCAACTGTGCATCCTTTTCGCTCGCATTTGTTCCACGAGAATAAACTGTTGCTCCACAACCAACTAACGCTGGAGTATTTGGCATTACCCTAATTACTGGAGTTCCTTCGGGAAGACCCTGATGAAAAAAATATTTTTAAGATTAACTTGAAATTGGTACAAAAAAATAAAATAAAATGAAAAAATCCAAGTCTCAGTATTTTTTTAGTTCAATTTATTTCCAATGAACTTGATCAAAAGTTTAAATCAGATTAATACTTTTGAAAATTCCATTTAAACTTTTGCTGATTGAGAGATGATGGATAAGAATTCGAGGTTTGTTTTCAAAAATCCAAAATGGCGAATCTAGTATGGAGGCAAAAAGGAATTTGAGCCCTTTTTGTTATAATTATAATTAAAAATATTAATATAAATAAGAAGTTATTTAATTTATAATTATTTAATAAATTTCATGAATTTAGATTTATTATAAGAAAAATTATAATTAAAAGTATAATATCTCCAATGCGATTAGATATAAGTATAATTATACCTGAATTTAAAGACATTTTATTTTGATGATAAATAATGCGCAATTCACATTATTCAGGGTTGCCAATCTTTTTCCGCAATAATTTAAATTTTGAAACCTAAAACTATGGTACAATGCTAAAAATTAAAATAAATTAAATTTAAAAGAAATTGACACCCCTAAACAACGGTTTGAAGTTATGCACAACAATTTTCAATATTCTTTATCAACAATTTTTTGTCCAAATATAGAAAAGCATATTTTGTAAAAAATTACGAATAGATTTTAAAAATTAATTTTTCACTGCAATAAAATATATATTAATAAGTTTAGAGTTTAATAAGCTTAAGTAAATAAATTGATAAGCAGTCGAAAAAAAATTATCTTTATTATATGTCCATTTATACTTTCTTTAAAAAAATAATATAAAAATCATTTCTCTGACCATTGAGAATAATTTATTAAACACAGCTGAAAATGTCGTCGCTGCCTCCTCTTTATAAAAAACCAATTTACCTTTTCTAAGGTTTTTAAACTGATGCCCATTGCAATGGATAGTACCAATTTTTTATTTGATGTCAATTCTGGTAGAACTTTATGGACCACTTGAGGTTTTACTGATAAAATTAAAACGTCTCCATGATCCGCTACCGATTTATTTGAAAATACAGTGTTTGATCCCAATTCCTAAGTAAAAGATAAAAATTGGTTTTGTAATTTATTATATTTTTACAATTTAACATTTTAGAAAACAAGGTACCAGTTACAAATTCGTGCATTAAATAAATAAATAAATATATAATACTTATAATAATAATAATAATAATAATATATAAATTATAAATACTACATATTGAAAAGTTTTTTTTAAACGTGTATTAAAAAGAGCCAGTATCATTTTGACACATGACTTAATTTAAGATTGTTATATTGTACAGAATGAGAATGTTATTTTGTACAAATGCTAAATGTTATTTTGTACTATTTTGAAAAATGAATTTGTATTTTGTACAAGTATTTAAAAACTGGATTTAATTGTGATCCCAAAGGTTTTTAGCTTCTTTAAAAAATTGTACAAAATAACAAATTCATTTTTCAAAATTGTACAAAATAACATTTAGCAGTTGTACAAAATAACATTTCCATTCTGTACAATATAACAATTTTAAATTAAGTCATGTGTCAAAATGATACTGGCTCATTAAAAATTATTATTGATTCTTTAAATTTCTATAAGTAAATAAAAATATTTAATTTTTCATAGTTAATTGCTTTTTTTCTATACACTTCAGGTAATTTTCCGTAGATTATAAAACGTGTAACTTAATTCTTATCGGTATTGCTTAAGTGATATATACAATAAATAAACAGCTTGATAAACAAAGTTTCATAACTTGCACGGTTAGATTATTTGAACGTGTAAAATTTTAAATAAATAATAAAATAAACAACAAATATAATAAAAACAGAAATTTAGAATTTATGGATTTAAACGTACAAAAGTTTCGACTTCTAAATAGAAAATGTATTTTAAATACAATTTTTTTAAAAGTAGCAAAATTAAACTAACCTGGAAAGCTTCTATGCTTCCTGAGTCACTTGGAAGACAACTAGCAACCAACATTTCTCCTTTACTCAACCCTAAAATTATTCTCAAATTTTAATCAAAATTTTTCACCTCAATTTAATTAATTAATGCTAAAAATTAACGATTAAAATCTCGGATGTAATTAATCATTTTTTGAACGAATACAAAAAATTCAGGGGCGCTGTCCTGACTTCTTTGGATAATAATTATTATTAATACTTATTATACGTACTATTCACTCAAAACTAATTATTTTTTTAATTTCTTGAATTTTTTGCTAAAATTTTTTTTATTTTTCCAAATTCTTTAAAATTTTTATCCCATTGAAGTAATTTTTGAAATTTTATAATTAACCAAAATTTCGAGTCTACGAATCAAATTTGCTTGAATTTCTAATTAATTTATAAATAAAACTAAGTTTAGGGGGGAGGGTTGCTATATTATTAAAAATTTAAAGAACAAAAGTAATGTTTCGAATTTTTTTTATCAAATGCAAGGCTTAGAACTTTTAATTTTTGATGAATCAAAGTAACATTTAATGTAAGAAAATGGTTGGGGTCTCTTATTATATTACGAATTTATCAAGTGAAAAAATTAATTTTTTTTTTGTATGACGAAACGTCAAAAATATAAATAAAGATTTCACTTGTCTTTTTTCATGGACTCTAAGGCAATACAACACCCTTCAATATTATTACACGAAGGGTCAAATAACACAATCAATTTAATCTAATTATATTTAATTATTATTTTATCAAAACTTGAAAAAAATTTTTTTTCATTTTTAAATCCTAAATTTTGAAAACTTATTTTTGGACACCAAATTTGTAATATTCAACCCCAGAAAACCCTTTAAATTAACATTTACTTCGATTAATCAAATATTCAAAATATTTGATTACTCTATTTCAATTCAAAAAATTGGATATTTTTTTTTGCACCAAATTTGTAATAAGTGACCCCAAAAACTCCCTTTAATTGAGATTCATTGAAAATAATAAAGAATTAAAAAATTTAGAGTTTGCTATTTTAAATTAAAACTTTGAAAATTTATTTTTTGTAAATTTTAATAATAAGCGACTCTAGAAACCCCATTAAATTAATTGAAAAATAAAAAAAATTATCAAAAATTCAAAAATTTTTATTTCGCCATTTTGAATCGGAAAATGTGAAAATTTGTTTTTTGACACCAAATGCGTAATAAGGGACCCCAAAAATCACGATCATTTTATTATCACTTTGATAAATCAAAAATTTTTAAAAATTAGATAGTCAACGTCCATTTTTGGGTCTGTCATATTGAATTTTGAATTAAGATTTAGATTTTTGAAGACTTCAGTGTTGATGAACGTGACATTTTAGGTCATGGAAATATTTCAAAAAGATTATTAAAAAAAAAATTTAATTCGTGTTTATTTAAAAAAAAGAGCTATAACTTTATAAAAAAATTGTTATACAGAATTTTGTTCATTGATTAAAAAAAACTCGTCCACGTGAGCGTTAATATCTTAATTGCAAATATTAAATTTGTTACTTATCCTTATAATTTTAAAATTTAATAAATTCCTAAATAAATTTTACCAGCATTTATGAATCCTTTTGCGAGGGCCTGAGCCATTTTGCCACCTCCTAAGAAACCAATTTTCATCATTTTTGTGTTAATTTCCAGAGGTATTCTTTTCTTTTGTTCTTCAATGTCAGCCAAAAGTTTGTCACTAACTATAAAAAATTATTTTATAAAATTATTATTGGATAATATTGTTCATTTAAATTATTTACTTTTTTATCGATTAATTATTTAAGTATATTTTCTTATTTAACAATTAAATTTTATTCCATTTATTTTCTATAATTTGGACTAATTTATAATGTTATATTAAAGAAAACCTTCTTTTATCAACTTTAGAATTTTTGTTTGTTTCTATTAATTATTAATCTACTTTTATTACTTTTAATTATATTATTTAAATTATTATTGTTTATTATTATATTATTTTTTTTTATTTAGCATTTTTTGTCACTTATTATAACATCTTATACGAAAAATTGTATTGGAACTTTGGGTATAATATCTGAATAATATTGATTTCATTAAATATATTTCACTATCTTGATTCCATTGAGGAAATAATGAACTTTGTTAAAAATATTATTCCGAAAAATATTAAGAACTTACGCTAAAAAATATACAATATATAATACTTTTATTTAATTGTCAATTGCATTTAACAAAATTTTTCTTTTAAGAAAAAAGACAAGAATAATTGTCCAGTCATGAGAAAGAGAGATAAGACTGAAGCTCGGAATGAAATGACTATTTGCGAGATGCGATTCGCAATCTCAAATGGACCATATCGGACAGTATGAAACAATCTTAGTCTAATGTATTTCTTTGGTATTTTCAAACTTTTGTAAATAGACTGTTCTTATTATTCTTATTTTTGGTATTGACACTATTTTTATTTATAGATTTACAATAATATGTATACGTCGAAAATGAAGATCCATAATTATATTTGTCAAAAATAGTTTTATTAAAAATTACATATCAAATTTCTTTAATCATATTTTTGCTCAAGACACCCCAGCTCAAAAAATCCGTGCGGATTTTAAAACGATACTGTCAAATCTACACACTGAGAAAAAATAATTGCTATGATAGCAAACTCAACTTTTAATATAGCGCCTGCAACTTTTTTTGTTGATATAATCCGCTGAATCCGATCCAGAAGTCAGAATAATCAGATTCGCTAAAATTTTAAAGATAATCTCAACAACAAAAAACTGCTCAATAACTCGAAAAAAATAAAAAGAAAAATATTTTTGTCCGGGATAATATGCTAGTGTATTCCTGTGTATTTTTCTCTTCTGAAACCGAATCCGAAATCAAAATAATCAGATTGACTAAAATTTTTTAGATGATATCAAAAAACTGCTCAAAAACATGAAAAAATCGTTTTTTTTTCTTGAGATTATCTAAAAAACTTTAGCTAATCCAATTATTTTGACTTTGGATTCGGATTCAGCAGAGAAAAATACGTAAAAATACACTAGCGTAATGTTCCGGAAAAAAAATTTTTTTTTTGGGATTTTTTGGTGTTTTTGATCAGTTTTTTTTACAGATTTTCTCAAAAATGTTAGCCAATCTGGTTATTCTGATTTCAGATTCAGATTTAGTGAAAAAAAATACGTAGGAATACACTAGTGTCGTGTCCCGAAAAAAAAGATTTTTTTTTTTTTGGTTTTGGTTTGTGTTTTTAATTTGTTTTTTTTTAGACTATCTCAAAAAGTAGAATCAATCTAGCAATTCTGACTTCAGATTCGGATTTAGCGAAGAATAATACGTAAAAAATAATGTAGTAGTGCAGGGTCTCGGACAAAGAATTTTTTTGTGATGTTGTGTTATTAATAGTAAAGTGTTTATAAACAAAAATTTTATTAAGAATCTATTCATTTTTAGGGTCTCGTTGCCCAGGGCAGAAATCCTTATAACGAGACTTTGGCGTCCGTCCGTCCGTCCATCCATCCGTCCGTCGTTTAAAACTGATGTGAATTTGAGGTTGAAGTGAAAGTAAAATGGACTTAAAGTTCGAGTTGAAGTGGAATTGAAATTGAACTGAAAGTGAACTTGAAGTGGAAGTCAAGTGGAAGTCAAGTGGACTTGAAGTGAAATTGATATGGAAGTGAAGAGGAAGTGAAGTGTACTTAAAGTGTTTGTGAAGTGGTAGTTAAATGTCCTTGAAGCTAGACTTGAAGTGGAATTGACATTGAATTGAAGTAAAAGTGAAGTAGACTTGAAGCTCGACTCGAAATGGAAGTAAAGTGAACTTAAAGTGGTATTGAAAAAGAAGTGAAGTGGACTTGAAGCTCGATTTGAAGTGGAATTGAAATTGCAGTGGAAGACAAGTGAAATTTAAGTGGAATTAAAATGGAAGTGAAGTGTATTTAAAGTATAAGTGAAGTGGAAGTGAAGTGGACTTGAAGTGGACTTGAAGTGGTAGTCAAGTGTACTTAAAGTATAAGTGAAGTGGACTTGAAGTGGAAGTTAAGTAAAAGTTAAATGATGTTGAAGCTCGACTTGAAGTGGAATTGAAACTGAATTGAATTGGACTTGAAGTGAAAGTGAAGTGAAATTTAAATGGACTTGAAGCTAGACTTGAAGTAGAATTGACACTGAATTGTATTGGAAGTGAAGTAAACTTGAAGTGGAGTAAAGTGGACTTGAAGCTCGACTTGAAGTGGTATTGAAATTGAAGTGGAAGTCAAAGGTGAATTTTAAGTGGAATTGAAATGGAAGTGAAGTGTATTTAAAGTATAAGTGAAGCGGAAGTGAAGTGGAAGTGAAGTGGACTTGAATCTCAACTTGAAGTGGAATTGAAACTGAAGTGGAAGCGAAGTAAATTTAAAGTGGAAGTTAAGAGGAAGTGAAGTGGACTTGATGTGGAATTGAAATTGAATTGAAGTAGAAATGAGGAGAACTTGAAAAGAAAGTGAAGTGGACTCGAATCTCGACTTGGAGTGGAACTGTTTTGAATTGAAGTGAATGTGAAGTTGACTTGAAACTTGACTTGAAGTGGAATTGAAATTGAAATGAAAGTGAAGTGAATTTAAAGTGAAAGTTAAGTGGACTTAAAGTCTAATTGAAATGGAAGTGAAGTGTACTTAAAATATAAGTGAAGCGAAAGTGAAATAAAAGTGAAGTGGACTTGAACTGGAAGTGAAGTGAAAGTTAAATGGCCTTGAAGCTAAACTTGAAGTGGAATTGAAATTGAATTGAAGTAGAAGTGAAGTGAACTTGAAATGGAAGTGAAGTGAATGTGAAATTGAAGTGAACTTGAAGTGTATTTGACATATCAAACTAGGGATAATAACCCTTTGTAGCAACCTTAATTTTTGAGGTTTTTATTTAGGTACTATTTTAGTATTTGTGATATATTACCAAGTTATTAATTTATTTTTTATTTTTCTTTGTAAATTTTCGATATCTGAAGAAACAAATTTGTATTAGACTTAAGAAAAATAATGTTTAAAGTAAAAATGTTGCATTATTTTCTAAAATGATGACAAAGTTTCTAATAGTAATAAATGTAATTTAAAAGTTATTTTTGACTGAATGTTATCCTCTGAAAATGAAAAATAGCAAATTTAAACTGTCTGACTACAATTTTCCAAAAATTAGTAAATTTCAAAATTTTCAATAATTGGTTTTTTGAGAACATCGTTTAGAAACGATATCAGAATTCTAAAATTGAAAATGATGGACAGGGTTTGAATAAAGTGCCTTTCAAAAGTAGATTTTTCATTATTTTATTCAATTTTAAAATAGACTAACATTTTATATAAAATTATTATCATACATTCTATTATTGTCTTACACAATTATTTTTAAAAAAAAAAATATCCAGAAGTCACGTAAAATAACAACGTTCTTATATATTATCTGTCGAATTTATAAAATTCCATGTTCCATACTTTTTTATAGATTAAAAATTAGACAATGGGAAACAATGAATATGGCTCAAGTGGTATTTATCAGTTGTTTATCAGGCAATATGTATCAATTGTTTACTGATGTGAATCAATGCGAGTGACATTTATATTATCTACTAAAGGAAGGTTGTTTACGGATAAACAAAAAGATGATACGTTTTAATTTTTCTCGGTACTTTTGCTTTCAATTTTTTGTACATAAAGATTTGATTTATACAATTAGACATTCGATAGATATGCGTTTATTTTATTTTTAGTTAAAAAAAATAAATAAATAAAATAAAATAAAAACAGAAACAATATAATACCCATATTAGATACTAGCACAAAGTAAATTAAATATTTAAAAGATATATACAAAATTCGTCAATTTTATAATGATATAATACATATAACTGGATTACTCATAACCGCAAATACAGTGAAAGATCAACTCCGCAAAGAGTCCAATTTACCCCTAAATTGCGGACTTCTCAGGAGTTTTAATAAAAACTAAATAATTAACTCAAAATTAATTAATCAATTTTTAAATATGTTTTTAAAAATATTCACTACATTTCTGAAGTGGATAGCTGCGTTCTGTCGAAACGTTATATTAAGTATTTTTAACTGTTTTTAAAACCTTGAGTTGGAAGATTGATATTTTTATCTGCCATCTACATTAATTTACCAAAGTGACACATTCAAAGAAATAAAATTATTAGGTTACGATTATGAAGAATATCTATTTTTCTTTTATTCGAATTGCACCATAAGTTTTTCATCTACAGAAACAATCTGGTCAGAATAATTAAAATTCTGGTTAGAAAAACAAATTATTTTGTTAATTCGACCAGAATAAAATATTATTTTTTCAGTGATGATGATCAAAATTTTTCTCTCCGGGTATTTTATTGTAAAAGATATAATATAAACAGATATTTTAAAAACAAAATAAAAGATTGAAAGCATGATGCACTTACCATTCCGTTCATTTAAACGTTTACGAAGACTTCGGGTTATCTTCGTTAACCCCATCGTTCTAAGACCCACAGTCATGTTTGTATGGAAAAAATTTTGATTTCAAATTGCGCCTACAATTCTAATAAAGAAATTTAAGTTAATTGGAGAGTTTTCACTAAATGAAGAAAAACATGATATTCTCTAGAATGCACTCAGAGAAAAAATATCTTAACTTAGAGCCAACTAACTTTTTTATTTCTATCAAATAAATTTTTATCTGTGTCAAATAAAACTTTATTCAAGTCAAATAACTTTTTTTATTTGATACGAATAAAAAATGTAGTAGGCTCTCAGACAAATATATTTTTATTTGCAAATAAAAATATATTATTTGTACCATGGTACAAATAATATTTATCTTTGTGCCAAATATATCACTTCTCTGCGGGTTTGAGATTTATTCATTTTTATTTTACTAAAAAAAGTTACAGGATTTAGAGAAAAAATGAAGAAATTTTGAATTTTTGAAACTAAAACAAGATATTTGTAATTTAAAAGGAAGTCAAAATAACAAAAAAGAAGTTTTGTTTTAAGCAAGGACTGTCACGAAAGTAATTTGGTTTTTGGAGTTTTTCAAAATATCTCGTAAAATTTTCCCAATGGACATTTTTTCCAAAAATTCTTTTTTCCAGTGAACGTTCTTTCCAAAAATTATGAAAAAATTGGAATATTCCAAATTCAACTTTAATGGCCCAAATTCATGTTGTGCGCAACCACATTTTTTGTTTTTAAATTTACAATATAGCGTTAAATGTCAATTTTTTTAATAGTTAAATTTTCTTTTCATTGATTTTAATTGCTTGTATATTGATGGCTTTCTATATTATAAAAATTTCCACGGAAAAGGCTCAGCTTTTAATCGGACAAAAAATTTTTAAATCTTTTGATAAAAAGAGACAGATGATGTAGGAACGAATTTCTAATATCGTCACCATTTACAAAAATTATCTTAAGGAAAATGACATTTTAGAATATTTGAAAGCCATCGGATATTATATATAGATTTTTAATCAATTTTTTATACATATATTTCATTTATTTGCATTTTACCACATTATTTTTTAAACTTTTATATTTTGGTTTACTTTGGAAATTTTGTGTGTTGGAAAAATATATTTTGGAACTTTTAAGTTTTTAATATTTTTCATGGACATTTCGGATTGGCACTTTATTTTTGGCACTTTCGTATAGTTGAAAATAAATTTTGAAATTTTAACAACGTATATTTTGCCTCAAGGCAAAATAATAGTAAGTACAATTTATTAAATTTTACGAGATATTTTGAAAAAACTCCAAAAACCAAATTAATTTCGTAACGGTCCCTAATTTTAAGCAAACATTTCTTACAAAGATATTTAAATTTAACTTGACTTTATAACAAAGTTTGTTTCAAAAAATAAGAAAAAATATTAAAAACATATTAAAAATTCTTCTTTATTCTATTATTTAGTGTCTGTCAAATAAGGATATAATAGATTACAAAAATGTTTCTTTTTAAAGTTTATTGTTTTCTGAGATGTACAAAATATTGCTGAGATACAAAAAATGTAAAATATACATGTACCTAATAACAAAGAGCGAGAATTTCTGATGCTTTTATAATGTTTGTCTTTATCTGTTAAGATTCTTCGAAAGGTTTCACCTACAATCAGTCAAAGTGGTCTCACTTTAGAAACAGTTCACGATTCTTTGATAACTAAAATGTATAAATATCGACAAGTGTACCCAATGTTATACTGATGAGTTGCGTGTACGAGGTGTGAATAAATACCTGTTACACGAGAACTCACAATCTTGAAATTCAAATATTGAAAGCGTGCTCATATCTTTGGCGCCGTAAATGATAAAGCGGATTATATAGAAGGCTTTGTCTGTTAACAAATATTGAGAGCTTTGTTCCGTTGAGGATGGTCAAGTGCAACGAATATTCCAGAACATGTGACTATTTCATAATAATTTATCGATCCACAATTCACGAGACTTTCATATCTTCTATTTATTTATATTTTGAAATAGCCTACTTGTTGTAATAATAGAAAAAGGATTTAATTCATTTTTAGGGTTACTAAGTATAACAAATATCCTTATAACAATCATTTGGTACACTGAAAAAAATGTTTTTAGTCATATTAACAAAAATTTGGTTGAGCCAACAAAATTTTTGTTGATATGACTAAACATTTTTTTCAGTGTATGTATTTTTGGAACTTCAAGACTTTTTAAAAAAGAATATTTGCTGCTTCCGTTTCAAATCATACAGGCCGAATATTTTCAAAATTCAACATGCTTTTTATTGATTTTTAGGATAAATAATGTATTTTTTTGTTTTCCGAAAAAAAGGTCGATAAATCTTAAAAATGCTAAAATCTACATTTTTTTAAAACGCTAGTATAATTATTATATTTATGAATGTACAAAGTTACATCTTTAGTAGTTTAAAAATTTCAATGCATTTTATTTGTCCTAATATTTTATTTCAATATTTAAAAATCAGGTATCAAAACTAAATAAATTCATTTTTGCTTATTAAATAATGAGAATAATAAATAATATAATTTTTTTTTGGTTTACTGATTCTTAATAAATCACTTCGATGCAAAATTATTTTCAACTCTTTGTTTATCACTTATGTTTATAAAAATACAACGTTTGTCCCTTTATTAAAAAATTATTTCGAATAGATTTATCAAGTTTTGAAAAAGTGCTTATACGCTTTCAGTGACCTAATAATTCTGGTAATTAATAAATTGTGAAAATAGATATTACGATTGATTAAATCTTACTAAAACCAAAATTGTTTCAACTAATAAATAAGATAAATAAATAATAATGAAGATGTCTACTCATGCTAAAACAATTTCTGTAAAATAACATTTTTGCAAAAAGAAAATTAGAGCTAATGGATAAACACTAGAATGGAAATTGGATTAGATATTAATTCGAGTAAATTAAAATTATGACAATTGCTGGTTCGATGCAAGTAAGTCTACGAATTAAAAAAAAAAAAGAAAACTATTAATCTATAAGAAATATGTATTTTTAAAGAATTGACGTAATTTTTTATGAAATAGTAATAAAAAAAAATTATTCTTATATTTTATCATTTGTTTTTTATTCCCTTAATCATGAAAAAAATTATTTATTGAAATTTGAATAATATAATATTTAAAATTTAAAAGAATAATTAAACAATAAGGCGTATAATAGCATTTGAAATGAAAGAACTAGTTGAAAATATATAGTTTAGAAGTTAAAATATTGTTCAAATTAAAAGAAAAAAGTTAAAAATTGAAGAACCTAATTGAAAATTGAAGGAAATAGTTGAAAATGAAAAAATGTATTTGAAATAATGTAGAAGAAAATAATTGAAATCAGAAGAAAATCTTCGAAAATGTTGAAAAATATAATTGACATTTTATAAAGAAAAATAAAATTTAATACAATAATTCCAATGAAAAAAAATTTGAAAAATTTAATTAAATTTGCATTTATTATTTAAAATTTAAATAATTTATTCTTTAAAAAATTTAAATATTAAGATGTAATTTGAAGAAAATAATTTAAAATTTATATGAAAATAATTGAAAAATGACGAAATAAGTTGAAAATTAATGAAAATAATAATGGATATAAGACAAAATAGATTTAATATTGTAGAAAATAATTGAAAATAGAAGAAAATAATGAAAGCTGAAAAATATTTGATAACGTTAAAAAATTTCTTATATATAAATAAAATTTGTGAAATATAATTCAAAATTCAGAAAATTAATTAAAAAAATTAAAAATCAAAGAAAATAACTCAAATTTCTCGTAAAATTTAAAGAAAACAATTGTAGATCGAGGAAAATATGTAATTGAAAAAATTAAAGAATACCTATATTTAAAAAACGAAAAAATAATTAAAAATTGAAGAAAATAATTGAAAAAATTGAAAATATTATTTTTAAGAAAGTAAAAAAAAAAAAATAAAAAAAATAATTAAAGCAAAGAAAGTTTTTTTCAGTATTGAAAAAAAATGAATATAAGAGACAATAATAATTGAAAATATTGGTATAGATAATTGAAATTTGCATTAGGTACTAATTAAAAATTGGAGAAAAATATAAAAAAAAAATTGAAAATTGAGAAAACTAATTAAAAATGACTAAAACGAAATAAGCGTTGATGAAGTTAATTGTAAAAATTAAGAAATATAAGTTTGAAAAACCGAAAAAAATAATTACGAAAGAAAATAGAAAATGAATTAAATTTTTAATATTGACAAAAGTAATCGAAAAATGTAAAAAATATAATTGAAAATTAAAAGAAAAAATTTTAGAAATTCTAGATGTAACTGGAATTTTAGAAATCAATTTAAAATTCAAGAATGGAATGGAATTAAAGAATATATAATTGATGAAAATAATTGAAATTTGAGGAAAGTAATTGAAAAAGTTAAAGAAATTATATTTGAGTTAGAAGAAAATCATTGAAAATCGAAACACATCATAGAAAAAATTAAAAAATATATTTGCCATTGTAAGAGAAGAAATAAAAATTTATTAAAATAATTAAAATAAAAAGAAATTACAATTTTAAAATACAGATGATAATAATTGAAAGTGATGAAATGGATAAATGAAATTTGCAATAATAATATTTGGTATTAAAAAAACTAATTGTAAAATACTGTCTTTAATAAAAATTTACTAAAAATAAGGATTGATAAAATAATTGAAATATATTGGATCCGCCATTTTGAATTTTTAAAAACTGACTTCAGATTCGAAATCGGAGACCCCAAAAACCTCTATATACCAAGTTTCATGAAATTAAATTGAAATTTTTTTTGACCGCCATTTTGAATCCGCCATTTTCAATTTTTGAAAAATTACTTCCGATTCGTACTCAAGGACCCAAAAAACCCACGGGTATCGAGTTTTATCAAATTCGGCCTATTTTCAAAGATTTGGTACTAATATTTTATAAAAAAAAGTCACTTCAGTCGCCATATTGGAGCCGCCATCTTGTATTTTCATATATGTTTTTCCGAATATTTACAGCTGAGAACTTAATGACACGATATTTTGATGCTTTAACTCGATCTCTTTTCTTGTTCTACATGAAAATATTGTTTAAAAAATATTTTTTTTAGAATAAAATCGTGTTTTTTGTTAAATAATTGTTTATAACTTTTAACATGTTTACTATAAAGAAATTTTGATAACAGAATCTGAAAGAGCGATAAGTTTTACGTTGAGAATGTTTTATTTTTAATTTTTAGAAATTGTTTTTATATTGACAAGAAATAGCCTTAAAATTTTGATAAAATTTGTGTCCTCTTGGGCCTTAATGGATTTAACTTTAATTAATATTAAAGATACAATTTTTGAACTTTTCTTATATATGTAAATAATTTAGTTTTTTCTAAATAAATAACAAAACAGAAAAGAAGATTTAATCATTTTAAAATGACACTCATTGAAAATTCACAAAGTTGTACATAATTAAAAAACATATAAAATAATTTAATATGCAACCAAAATAGACGAACTTAATATTTTCTATTAAAATTAGGGTTATACTTATTTACAATAAAAAGAAATATTAAAAATCAGAGATATGACTGTTTTGTTTTGAAACAAAATATGTCAATTTCTTTGTCAAGTGTAAAAAATGTGGAACGCTTCACGATTTTGCGTGTCATCCTTGCGCAGGGGCCATGCTAATCTTCTCTGTATCGTTCCAATTTTAGTATATGTACTGCCGAAGCAAGTACAATACTTAGTTCGAATCAACTTCTTTATATACTAACTGTCAGTTTCTTTCAACACTTGCGAGAAAAATCTACACAGTGATCAACGACATCTAGCGTGCACAATAAAATCATTTGAATCTGTATTACAAAGTGTAGAAAATTTATTTCATTATCACCAAAGATACTTGTCACATACGTATTCAAATAAAAATAAATTTATATTATTTTAAAAACATGTACTCTGTACTCTTTTAATTTTCTCTTTACCTCAAAACGAAATAAAAAACGAAACAATGAAATTTAAAATTAAAATCTAACCCTGTCTAACTGAAAAAAATATCTTTACCGATAATATAGAAATCTGACATATCTGACATGCATTTTGATAAATTAACTGTTTTTATTAACATCATCATGATCATTATTATTCCACTTTATTTATACTATCAAATATATTTTATTTGGCATAAAATCAACATTTTTAATTTATTAAACATTACATATGATTTAAAATCATAGTCGTGTTACCAACAGGTGAAGGTAATAGGAAATGTTTTCTAGCAAAAGGCGCCAGATGTCATGTTGAAATTTTTCGTCTGCTTGGACGGTTGACGCATCGAATTTGTCAGAAGTCAAAAAGTGTGTTTTTTAAACAAATTAAATCACAATTATTTTAAACTGTTAGATCACAGGATTTAATAAGTGAATACAGTAATAATTGGAAAAATTCAAAAAGTGTAAATACATCTCTGCAATTTATAATGGTAAGTAAAAATAGCCGTGTTATCTCTTTTTAGGTTAGTAGTTATTTTAAAACAGATCCATGCCTTTTTTGGAAATCCAAGTCCTTCAAATACATAATTAATTTAATTATAAAATAATCGGTCGCTTTTCAAATAATATTGAGTCTTTGAACTGCTGTTTAATTTCTATCAAATAAACCAAATTCATAACTTGGAAAGTTTTTAATTATTCCAGTTTTGGAAACTTTCCAATCTTGTGTTTTGAATTATATTTATAAAGAAAAAACTTAATAATTTGATAACAGGTATTATTAAAAAAGAATAATTTATTTGTTTATAACTAAGTATTCAATTTAATCTAGAAAAAAAAAATTGAAATAATAATAAATTAGGTAATTATACTCATTGGCTATAATTTATTTGTTTATTAAATTGTTAATTTTCATAGATCTATTATAATTATTTTTAACAAAATTTATATTTTAACTGTCTCTTTAAAATTTTAATCTGAATTAAATTTGAATACATTTGGAGAACTTGAGGTTCTAAACATTTAAACGAACAAAATTGATATTTTTGCCTTTTTCTAAATTCAAAATATCGTTTTACATGAGAAACTTGATTTAAGTAAAAATAAAAAAGGTTTATTTAAATAAATTGCAAAGAATTGAAATCACTATATTTTCTATTATAAAATTTATTTATTTTTTCTGATTTTTAGCAAGATCCAAACGAAGATACTGAGTGGAATGATATCCTTAGGCGAAAAGGAATTATCCCCGAGAAAGAAAAAGACAAGGAAATTACAGAGGACCAAATTGTTGATATTTTGGAATCAACGATAGACCAAAAAACTGGACGTGGTAATTTTGCAGACGATAAAATTTTTATTTAAGAAATTGGCATTTACTTTGTATCACAAAATGTGTTTTCTTAAAAAAATGCCTGCAAATAACCTATTTATATATTTTTACAAGATTTATTTATAATATTAATAATTAGATAGATATTGTTTTAAATTTAATATTAAAATAACTTATCAATTTATATATTTATTTCTATTTAAACATTTTTTCCAACTGTAAAACTATTAAATATAAAATTAATGTAAACATTTTTTTTGGCTAGCAATTAACAACCTAGATGATAAAACATTAGACGAATTAGATGAACTTGAAGATGAAGAAGACGAAAGAGTTTTACAAGAATATCGACGCAAAAGGATAGCAGAAATGCAAGAATTAGCCGATAAGTCAAAGTATGGAGAAGTCAAAGATATTTCTGCCCAAGATTATGTCCAGGAAGTTAATCAAGCTGGAGAAAATATTTGGGTCGTTTTACATCTTTACAAAGCAGGGTAATTGAAAATTCATCTTAAAATAATCCATTCAAATCGACAGAGTTTATTTAAACTTTGAATAATTTTCAGAATAATCAAGATTTTTAAATTTCCAGGCTTCACAGTGATTTCCCTATTTTTCCTCTATTTCAATAGAGGGGGGGTTCAAATTCTACACATTTAGACTCTACAATGATAAATTCTACACGTTAAATCCTACACATTAAAGTTCTACAGGGTGTCTACTAACCGGGAAATAACCGGGAAAAACCGGGAATTAACCAGGAATTTTTCGTCAAACCGGGAATTTTCTTTCTGGGCTAATAAATTTGACTAATATATCAATTTTTTTTTTTATAAATAAAGATAATAACTTTATGCATATTTAACTAATCTGATTATGCGTTTAAATTTTGTGTAATTATGCATAATAGTTTATATAGTTATGGGCAATTCTATTGTGTGCTTTCAATTATCAATTATTTTCATCATATTTCAATTATTTTCTTCGATATTCAATAATTCTCGGCTTTTTTCAATATTCTTTTTTTAATTATAGATTACGTTATTGAAGCTTCAATTCAATTCTTCAATTATTAAACTATTTTAAGAAATTCACAATTATTTTATTCAACTGACAATTACTCTTTTCAATTTTTAATTATTTTCTCCAATTTCCAATTATTTTCTACAATTCTCAAATATTTTCTTCCATTTTGACTTAATTTTCATTAATTTCACATTATTTCTTCATTTTTCAATTATTTTCTTCCATTTTGAACTATTTTTCATTAATTTCAAATTATTTCTTCATTTTTCAATTATTTTCTTCCATTTTCTACTATTTTCTTCAATTGCTAATTATTTTCTTCAATTTTTAATTATTTTAATCAATTTTTAATTATTTTCTTCAACTCTAAATTATTTTTTTCAATTGCCAATTATTTGATACAATTTTCAATTATATTCTTCAATTTTCAATTAGTTTCATCAATTTTTAATTATTTTCTTCAGATCTAAATTATTTCCTTCAATTTTTAATTATTTAATTTAGTATTCAATAATTCTTGACTTTTTTCAACTATTTCAATCAATAACTCTTCCAATTTTCAATTATTTTCTTCTATAATAAATAATTCTCGGCTTTTTTCAATTATCAATTATGTTTTAGAAACTTCAGTTCAATTCATCAATTATTACTCAACAATTTTCATAAAATTACATTTTCTTTAATTTTAAATTGTTTTATACAATTTTTAATTAATTTCTTCAAATTACAATTACATTCTTCATTTTTTATTGTTTTCTTCAAATTCTATAATTCCTGGGTTGTTCAATTTCTTTTTTCTTCAATTATCACTTATTTTCTTCTACTTTGAATCCCATTCTTCAATTCTTGAATTATTTTCTTTAATTTTCAATTATAATTTTCGACATTCAATTCCATTCTTTAATTTTCAATTGCAGGGATCACAGTCTCTCCCCTTTTTCACCTAATCCCCTTTTTTTCCCCTTTTCCCCTTATTTCCCCCTTTATTTAGAAAAATCACCTAAAACACCTAAAATTAAGCTTTTATCACTTAAAACACCTAAAATCAACATTTTTCTCTTCTTTGACCTTCTTTTTTTCAAAAAGTTTCTATTTTTCCACTTTTGGAAATGCAAAAGTTTATCCTTTTTTAGGGTGTATGTACAATGATGAGAAATTAGTTATTGAATTTAAATGTTTAAAAATAATTTTTAACTTAAAATGGTTTTTTATTATTATTTATTGAATTTATTTAGATTTTAAACAGGAAACATGAGAAAAACATAATTAAAATAAAATTATTTTAAAAAGTTATATAATTTTCTTATTACCACGTATTCTTAATTAATTAAAGCAAATTAATTTATTGGATAAAAAATTTTTTATTAAAAATTTTATACTCGTTTTAAACAAATATTACTAGTTTTGCATCATAAAATAAAATCATGTATTCTTGCTGAAATACATTAAATTTATTTTATTGGATGAAAAAAAATTGTTTATGAAATATATTTACTTATTTTAAACAAAAATTAATTGTTTGAATTACAAAATATAAAAATACAATAAAAAAGATTAATAAAAATAATTTGAATTGATTTTGCCATATTTTGCTGAAAGATTTTTAATTTAATTTCTTTAACATTATATCAGAACATTTTACATCACAGATTTTTATGTTTCCTGTTTAAAATCTTATTATTAAATAAATAATTTAAAAAACCATTTAAAAGAAAAAATTATTTTTAAGAATATTTAATTGCAACAACCATCTTCTCGTCATTGAACAGACAACCTATTAAAAGACAAATTTATGTAATCCGAGAGTGCACTTTCTTTTGAAATTTTCATAAACAAGTTGAACAAAAAAAGACTAAATTAATTAATAAAACTGTTTTGAAAAAAAGAAAAAAGAAAATTTTGTAAAAGAAAACTTGAATTATTAATATAACCCTTTTTTCTTAATTTTCAAAATCCCCTTTTTTGAAAATCAAAATCCCCTTTTTCACCTAAAATTGAGCGAAGTAACCACTGTGATCCCTGCAATTGTTTTTTTTTTCAATATTTAACTCTAGGCTTTTTACAATGATTTTTTTTTAATTCTCAATTATTTTCTTCAATTTCCAATTTTTTTCTTAAATTTTAATTATTTTCTTTAGTTTCCAATTGTTTTTTCATATTTCTTTCAATTTTCAATTTCTTCTGAATTTTCTTCAATATTGAACAATTCTCAACTTTTTTAAATTATGTTTTTCTTTCAATTTTTATTTAAATTGATAATTTTCAAATTATTTCCATCAATTCGCATTTATTTCTGTCGATTTCTAAATTTTTCTGCTGTTTTCAAATATTGTCTTTAATTTTTAATTACTTTCTTCAATTCTCAATTATTTTCTTCAATTTTCAATTGTTTTTTTAATTTTTAATTATTTTGTTCAATTTTCAATTGTTTGTTTCAATATTCAGTAATCTCGACTTTTTTCAATTATCAGTTATTTATTTTATGTTTCAAAACCTCCTTCAATTTTCAATAATTTTCTTCTATTTTCAATTTAATTGTTCAATTGTCCAATTATTTTTTTCAATTCTCAATTAATTTTTTTAAATTATGATTCTATTCTTCAATTTTTAATGTTTTCTTCAATATTAAATAATTCCTGGCATTTTCCATTTTTTTTTTAATTATAAATTATGTTCTTTTTTAAATCCAATTGTTTAGTAATTTTCTTTAATTCTCAGCTGTTGATTTCGAATTTCAATTTTATTTCTCAATTTTCAATTGTTTTTTTTTAATATTCAATAATTCTGTGTTTTTCTGATTTCAATTTCATTACTTAATTTTCAATTTATTTCTTCAATTTTCGAATTATTAACTTAAATTTTAAATTATTTTTTTTGATTTTCTATCTAGTTGACCAATTTTCAATTATATTCTTTGAATTTAATAACCATTGTTCAATTTTTTCAATTATTGTTCAATTGTAGGTTAATATTTACTTTTTTTTAAATTTTGTTTCTAATTGTCAAATATCTTTGTCATTGTTCAATTATTTCTTTCCATTATTAATTATTTCTTTTCATTATTAATTGTTGTTTTTAAATTCTTAATTATTATTTTTTGTAAAGTTTAATATTTAATTCTTCAATTCTCAATTATTTTCTTTGAATTTTAATTATTTTCTTCAATTATCAACTGTTATCTTTAATTTTTGTAGCCATTTGTAGGTCTATTCATACTTAAAATAAATTTAAAGTTAACAAGAGAAAAAACCGGGAAAAATTGGAACAAAAACCGGGAAAAACCGGGAAATGACCGGGAATTTTGTGGGACGAAATTAATAGACACTCTGGTTCTACAATACGATTTTTTTATAAAATATTATATTAAACGATTATGAATAATCAAAAATAGAACAGTAAGACTGAAATTTGAAGTATATAATTAAAAATTCAAAAAAATAAATTATGGAAAATAATTGGAATTTAAAAGAGCTATTGAAAAATGACAAAAATAATGTAAATTAAAAAAAAGAAGTGTAAATAAAGTTTAATTGGAATAGCAGGAACTACATAAAACTTACATTACAAAGATTGAAGAAAATAACTGTAAATTCAACAAAATATTTAAAGTTAAAAAAAATCAAGTAATTAGGAAAGTAATTTAAAATTGTAAAGAAATTGCTAAAAATGTGAAAAATTCAATTGAAATGGGAAAAAATAATTGAGATTTTAATCACGAAAATCACGAAAATAATTGAAATTTAAAGAAAATTATTTTAATTTAAGAAAACATTATATTAAATTGAAGAAAATACACGAAAGTAAAAAAAAAGTAGAGAATAAAATAATTAAAAAAAGTAGTACAATTAAAATTGCAGAATATAATAAAATTACATTACTCTAACAAAAAATGTAAAAAGAAAATAATAAGAAATAAGGGGAAACATTCTTAAATACAGTTAATAGTTTAAAAATGAAGAAAATAATTGTAAAATCTAGAAAATAATTACAAATTCAAGCAAATAATTAAGAATTAAAGAAATAATTGAAAACTGAAGAACTTATTTTTAAAAATTGTAAAATGTAAATGAAACTTGAAAATAATAATTTAGAATTCAAGAAATTGAAAATTTTTAAATTCAAAAACATAATTGAGATCTGGAAAAATTGAATAATATAACGTAAGTCCGGAGAAAATAATTTTAAATTTAGAAAATAATCGAAAAATGAAGGAAAATAAATAAAAAAAAGAAAAATAGAATTGAAGTTTGAAGAAAATAATTTAGAATTGGAAAAAAGTAATTCCAAATTGAAGAAAATAATTGAAGAGATAAGAAACGACCGTAAAATTTAATTAATTAAAATTCTACAATAAGTTTTTTATAAAACTTTAATTTTAAATCCTACATGGTTAAATTCTACAAATTTAAACTCTACAATGTTAAATTCTACACATGAAAACTCTACAATAAGATTTTTTATAAAACATATTAAATCCAAGTTCTAGAATTTAGAATTCTACACATTAAAATTTTACAATACCATTTTTTATAAAAAATTAATATTACATTCTACATAGTTAAATTCTTCAATTTAAAATTCTACAAGATATTCAATTATGATTTTTTTAAAAAATTCTTTTGTTAATAAAAAAAATTAATAACCTTTTTATAGTGTAGAATTTAACATTGTAGAGTTTAAATGTGTTGAATTATTAATTGTAGAATTTAATAATGTAGAATATAATATTAATGTATTATAAAAAAATCGTATTGTAGATTTTTAATGTGTAGAATTTAACTGTGTACAGTTTAAATGTGTAGAATTCTAAATTCTAAAACTTGGATTTAATATGTTTTATAAAAAATCTTATTGTAGAGTTTTAATGTGTAGAATTTAACATTGTAGAGTTTAAATTTGTAGAATTTTAAATTGTAGAATTTAAGTATGTAGGATTTAATATTTATATTTTATAAAAAATTTTATTGTAGAATTTAACTGTGTAGGATTTAACGCGTAAAATTTATCACTGTAGAGTTTAAACGTACAGAATTTGAATCGCCCCCTTATTTATTTTAATATTTTCATAACTAAACGTGTGAAAAAAAAATTAATGACAATTCATGGAAGAAAATTATACAAAAGAACTAAAAACTAAAAAATTCATAAAATATAAAACTCATAAAATATAAGTTTAAAAATCTTGAAAGAATTAATTTAAAACTAATAAAAGAAATTTAAACAAAAAGCTAAATATAAATAAAACAATAATTGGAATTTTAAAAAGTTTACTAAAAAATCTAAGTAATAAATCAAATTCAACTAACTTTTATTAACCCTTCACTAAAACTTTAGTCAAAAAGGTAAAAACTACTAGATTAAATAGTACAATATTGACATTAATTAGTGCAAATATTTACTAATTGAAATTAACGGCCTACTTTTTATTATAATTCTGATTTAGAAAATTGTAAAATATGAAAGAAACTTCTTTTGCTTTCTGTTTGTGGAAAAGATTTAGTTTTGATTTTTTAATTATTGAAATTTTTTGGGAATTTATGCTGGAAATTTTATTTAATTTTTTTCTATTTCTTCCATTTTTAACCGTTTTCTTTTTAAAATATATTTTTGAATTTGACTATTTTTAGTCTTTGGAAGTTTTTGTGAAATCAAAAGTAAGAAAACCATTAACAATTAATAAGTCATAAAATATATAAAAATACAAGATATTTTTGGACGCTTTAAAATAATGTAATGAGAGGTAAAGCATAAATAAAAACTTTCAAGACAATTATTTCAGAATTTCACTCTGTAACATGGAAAATTATATTTGTAGAAAGTATTAAAATAAAAACGAAAAAAATAAAAGAAATGAAATTTAGATAAAAAATTGTTTGTTATGTTTTCAGAAGTAATGAAACAAATTTGTTGATTAAAATAACGAAAATGTTTCATAAAAGTTTCATAAAATTATAAAATTTTAAAGTGTCTCGTGAATTTATTTAGCTTTACTTTGCAAAAATTTTTTCAATCTTTTAATTTGTGAATTTTATTACGTAAATATCACGGTAATATTATATTAAATATTGGTAATTAAACATTGGTTAACGTAATATCTCGTGAAAGAACTTTTTTATATAATAACCAAATATTTTAAGCCAATTTAAATTTTAATGAAAAGCAACTTATTTAAAACTGTTTTCTTTGTTAATTAAAATTTACATTGTACCTACTAGACCTACATTTAGAACTTTCCTTATTTTCCCCCTTTTTTTAAGCGAAAAATCCCCTATTTCCTCTTTTCTGAACATATTTTTTTATGTGAAGCTTGAATTTCGTAATTAGATGTCTTGATATTGAAAAATTTGGATTTTATCTGTTTATTTAGAAGTTAAAAATACAAAATCTAATTATTTTTTTTACAGAATTCCACTCTGCACTTTAATAAATCAGCATTTGGCATCTTTAGCTAGAAAATTTCCCGCAACGAAATTTTTAAAAAGCATTTCTACCACGTGCATACCTAATTGGCCAGATAGTAATTTGCCAACGATTTTTATTTATACCAACGGGGAAATGACAAAACAAATTATAGGACCAATTGAGCTGCGAGGAATGAAATTAACAGTGGATGGTAATTAGTAAACTTTTAAATTAATAACGAGAATGAAAATTTTTCTTTATTATCTATTATTACAAACTAAAACACATTTAAATAATATTTAATAACTATAAATCATTTTGAAAAAATGTATGAATTGACTCACTTTTTTTAAAATTGATCACTATTACAGGGCTCGAACTAGCTCCGTAAATCCCGTAAAAGTCCGTAGATTTGTTTATGGTCCGTAAAAGTCCATTTTTTTAAAAAAAGGTCCGTAAAGTCCGTAATTCGCTTAGAAAAGTCCGTAAAGTCCGTAAATTCTACGATCGTACACTTGTTTGACTCAGACTGATTAATATTTCTCTATTTAATATGAATAAAATTTTCTATAATTTTCAACAAAATAAATTATTTTAAGGATGTTTAACCCAGTGACAAGTATAAAAATTTACTAAATATATTTTTGGAAGTCACATTTTAAACATTTTTAAAAATAATTAATTTGTGGCATCTGAAAAATATTTATTTTTCACAATTTTAAAGTCAGGACTGTTAGTGACTCGCTTTTCTCACTTTTACTCTTTTTTTTTTTTAATCGCTTCCTATTACTCTCTTTATTAAAAAAACTCACTTTTCTCACTTATTTGGTAAAATGTCCATGCCAGCTGCAGGAGGGGCATATATAAATCAATTAGTTTGTTCATGTTCCAATTACAATTTTTTACAATTTTTTTTTAATTACAATTTGCAATTACGTAATTTCTACACCTCTATTCAATTATTTTCGTCATTTTTAAAATACTTTTGTCATCTTAAAAGTATGTTTGTCAATTTTTAAGTAGTTTTGCGATTTTGAATTAAATTTTTTCAAATATCAATTTCATTTACTTCAGTCGTTTAATTACAATTGTCATAAATATTTAAATTTAATACACAAGTTTTCATTCATTTTTGTAATTTTTCAATTATTTTATTAAAATTTTAACTAATTCCTTCAATCTTTAAATTATTGTCAGGAATATTTAAATTTTCTACACAAGTTTCAATTTACTTTTGTTAATTTTCAATTATTTTCTTTAAATTTCAATTACTTTTTTCATATTTAAAATGTTTTTGTCATTTTTAAATTATTCTCTTCAAATTTCAATTATTTTCCTGAAACTCTTAATATTTTTTTCTTTTTTGCAATTATTGTCTATAAATTCTTTATTTTTACACCAGCTTTCAATTATTTATGCTATTATTCAATTAGCTTCTAATCATTTCAATCGTTTCGTCAATTTTTCAACCATTCATCAAATTTTAAATTTTTATACCAGTTATCAATTGTTTTTGTCATTTCTCAATTATTTTTGTTAATTTTCAAATATCTTTCACATTTTTTAATTATTTTCTTGAAATGTAATTTTCTTCAATCTTTTTAATATTGTCAAGAATTTATTAACACAAGTTTTCAGTTATTTATGTTATTATTTAATTAGTTTCTTCATATTTTAATTAAATCGTTTATTTTTCAAGTATTTTGTACAATTTTTCAATTAATGTATTAAGTTTTTTTTTGTTTTTTATTTTTTACTTCATTTTTGAATTATATACTGCTTATTTTTCATTAATTTTTTCCAAATTTCAGTTATTTTTATAATTTTTCAACTATTTTCTACATATGTAAATTTTTTTCTTCTATCATTTTTTTAGTTTTCAAACTATTGTTAAATGTTTAATCTTTACACTAGCTTTCAATTCTTTATGTCATTATTGAATCAGTTTATTTACATTTTAATTATTTCGTGAATATCACAATTATTGTACTCAAAATTTTAATTTTTTACATCAGTCTTAAATTTTTTTTTCAAATTTTATTTATTTTTTATCATTCTTCAATTGGTTTGTTGTGACTTCAATTTATTTTTAAACTTTTCAATTATTTTCTTCAAATTTGAATTATTTCGTTTCAAGTTTTTAATTCTTTTCTTCATTTTTTGATTTTTAATCAATTTTTAAATTATTTTTGTCATTTTTCAATTATTTTTGCCATTTTCGATTTATTTTCTTGAAATTTAAATGACTTTCTGCTGGCGGGCCTCAAATAAATTAATATCAATAATTTCAAACTCATTATTGTTTACTCACTTTTATTACTCAAAAACGCACTATTTACTCATTTTTTAAAAATTAAAAAGTCACTTTTTCACTATTTTTAATCTGCAAGTTCGCTGGCAGCCCTGTAAAGTAAATACATATATGAAAAATAAATTTTAAAAATTCAAAAAAGGTCAGGGAAAAAGAAAATAATTTGTCTGGAAATCAGGGAAAAGACAGGGAAAATTGTAATAAGAAATGTGTGGCAACCCTGAATAATAACATTTTATTTATTTAATGTTTTATAACAGAATATTATTAACAAAATTCAAATTTCAAAGATTGAAATACTTCAGCTATTGCTTGTCAAAATTGGATGAAAATTATACAATTATTCACAAACTTGAAAAAAAAAAACACAAAATGTTATAATCATTATTTATAGTAATAAATTTTGGATCAACCTAATTTTTTTTTAAAATATGCAATGTGTCTTTCAAAATTGGGTGAAATCAATTTTAATATGTAGGTAATATTTTTCTTTTATGTGAAAAAACATTTTTTAATTTGAGGTTATGTCAATGGGTTGGGCATCCTTAAACTTAAAAAATACAATTTCTTTTTACTTTTCTATTGTATTTTTATTTTATCTGACTCAAAATAGTGTTTTAGAATTGGAAATTTTTATTCATAACTAGTCCGTAAAAGTCCGTAATTTTGAATTTTTGGTCCGTAAAGTCCGTATTTTTAAGTACATTTACCGGTTCGAGCCCTGCTATTACTCACTTTTTTTATAAAAAAACTATGAAAAAAAACCCACCAAAATTACAGAGTAAATATTAAAGATTTGTGTTTGAAATCAATGCGAAATAAATAATTTATATTCCAAATTTCTACTAACGTGCTTAATTTTTTTTTAAATACTAAGTCATTACTTTGGCTAATACAGCGCCATATATCAATCACATATTTATTCTGTTTTTTTTTCATTTTTAGCGTTTTAGATGTTTTTTTCTCTGCAAATTTAGAAATTTAATTCTTTTTTAAATTTACAAAATGTCTCTTATTTTTTGAAAAACTTTTTCCTTTATTTTCTTAAAAAAAATTTTCTTGTTATTAAATGTAAATCAGAATTTTTTCCAATAGACTTAATATCTCCACTAAGATGTAAAAGTCGCAATAATTTTTTTTTCTGAAAATACAAAAAGTCATTATTTCGGCTAATGCAAAGGTATCTTTTAGTTGGAAAAATAACCTGGATTTTTTTTTATTTGCTTTCTGAATAAATACTTTTTATTAAGAGAAATGTAATTTTAAATTCATTTTTTACCTAGTAAATACAAAAGAATTTCAAAGATATTGTTTTTTAAGAAAATTGAGCATTTTTATGTTTCAAAAAATAGACATTTTATAAATTTGTATTTTTTAAATTTTCTAAATTTGTAAACATAAAGCATCTTAAACATTACTAAAACAAAAAAAGCGGAATAATTTATGGCGCTGTATTAGCCAAAATAATGACTTTTGTTTTTGTTATCTAGTAACTACAAAAAAAAATATTTCAAAAAAATGAAAAACAATGCTTTTGAGAAAATCCAGTTTTTTGATTGTTAAAAAAAGTGGCCGCCATTCCAATTTTTAAAAATGTTAAAATTTCCAAAATTGCTAACAAAGAGCATCTAAAACATTAGTGGAATCAGGAAACAAAATTGAAAAATATCAATTTTTGAAAAACTAGAGATAAAAAAATTTCTTAGATTTTTCGTTTAAAAACCACTCTGTGTCCTAAAACTTTTAAATGATCGTAACTTTGCGAAAAAAAAAAATTTTGCAAAACAAAAAATACGTGTTTCTTTATTTGTCCTAAAAAACAATAAAAAGTACGTTAAACATGATTTTGAATTTTGAAAATATTCGTCCTGCATGATTTGAAATGAAAATAGCCTTGTTCTTCAATCTTTAAATTATGGCCATGAATATTTAATATTAATTCCTCAAGCTTTAATTACTTTCTTCATATTTGAATTTTTTTTAGCATGCTTGAATTATTCTCTTCAGATTTAAATTATTTTCTTCAAACTTCAATTAATTTCTCCAACTTTTATTTATTTTCCTCAAACTTCTAATATTTTTTTTTCTATTTTTCAATTATTGTCTATAAGTTGTACATTTTTACACCAGCTTTCAATTATTTATGTCATTATTCAATTAGTTTCTTTAAATTTTAATTATTTTGTCAATACCATAATTTAAAATCTTTTACGCCAGTATTTAATTATTATTTTTTTTTAATTTTAATTATATTTTTGTCATTTTTCAATTATTTTTTCAATTTTATTGTTTAATTACGAAAACATAATTTGTTCAGAGCATCGAAAAATTCGGAAATTCTGTCAATTTAGTATATTTTGAGATCTTTTATGTTGTTTTTCTTCCCTCTAAAAAAAATTATCAGGTCCGTCAAGCTGCAACCCCTGCAAACGAAATTTCGAATTTCCAACACGTGAGAATTTAGGGCTTTTTTAGGGCTATTTTTGGGCCATAGTGACGATTTTAGGGCTCATCAATTTTTTCCAAAAAATCAATTTTTTTTCGGGGGTTGCAGCTTGACGTCAAGCTACAACCCCATGGACAGAAAAAATGATAAATATAAAAAAACAAACACGTCACATTTTAGGGCTAATTTAGGGCTCTTCAAAAATGTTATACATGACCAACCCCTTTCATCCCTTAACCATAAACCCACCCCTATGCAAATAACAGGGTCACAAAAAATAAAAAAAATTCGTGTTTTCAGTACATATGATTATTCTACAAACAATAAAATCAATGAAAACACTTATCTTCATATGCTAGATTTCATCCCTTACCCAAACCCACCCCCCAAAAAAAAACTCTAACAATTTTTTTTTCTTTCTAATAATAATTGCTACTTTTTATTATTAATTATTAATCTTCAACTTGAAGGCTCTCCATAAACAATTTGACCAAATTTACGACTCCTACCCTTATCACAAAACCACCCCCTAAAATGACTCTGACTAATCAAGATTCTGAAATAGTAATAAAATGCCACTTTTCTATACAGCATATCAACCCACTATTTTTGGGCTCTCGAAAAATACTTGTCCCGATTTTAGGGCTCCTACCCTCAACCCAAAACCACCCCCTAAAATGATTTTGACTAATCAAGATTCTGAAATAGTAATAAAATGCCACTTTTCTCTACAGCATATCAACCCACTATTTTTGGGCTCTCGAAAAATACTTGTCCCGATTTTAGGGCTCCTACCTTTATCACAAAACCACCCCCTAAAATGACTTTAACTAATCAAGATTCTGAAATAATTAGAAAATGACACTTTTCTCTACGGAATATTATAACTTTTATCCTAAAACACCTAGCGATTCGTAGTTTTCTTACCTTTGTAACTTTCTATTTTGAAAGTAATAAGTTATTTAGAACAAATATTCGTAGCCAACACGTAAAATTGTTTAAAGAAATTATTTTTAATAATTTTTAATTTTTTTAAATATTTCTAGCACAACACAACTTGTAAAATTATGAAAGATTCATGTCTTTCGGTTTATTTGTTAATTTTTATTAACAATAATTTGTTTATACAATGACAAACGGTAGTTGCTTTTAATTTTTGTGAATATTTTGGGGTTTTATATATAAACAATTAATACGTTAAAAAAAATTACTACATACTAGGTTTTTAGGATAGAAGTTAAAAATAAACAATTATAATCTGTTTAAACAAAGTAAAAATAATAAACTATACTAAATAATTTTTCTTATTCTAACCAAAGCCCATTAATTTGTAAAATTAGGAAAAAGTTGTGTCTTTCTAGATGCATTTTTAAAAAGATAATTATTATGAACAATAATTTGTTTAAAAAATTGCAAATTGTTGTTGTGATTAATTCAACTAAATACTTTTTTTAATTGTAAATCTAAAAAATAGTTAAGTCAGAAAAAACTACAACTCGTTAGGTTTCTTTCAATAATAGCTATAAATTAACAATAATAAATTAAAACAAACCTTAACGACAGTTGTTTTTTAAACAAATTGAAACTACATAAAAATATCTATAAACATTCGTAAATGGACGATATGTAACAATTTTGTTAAAAAATCCTGAAGAAACTATTAATTTGTAATAAAAAAAAAAATTATCATTTTTTTGCATTTATGGGATTGTTTATAACCCTATAAAAAATTATTAATATTAATAAATTATTAAACAATTTATGGAATATTGTTGTTTAAGGACTTTTCAAGAAGTGATTCGCTGTATGGCTGTTTTGAGTGGTTTTGTAAATTTTGTAGCGAATTTACGAAATAGTTTATTTTTCCCATGTAAAACCAATGGGAAATTTCAAGGGGTTTGAGCCACCCCTGAATATGTTCCGATTAAATAAAAAAAAAAGAGTATATTTGTTTTTGATTTGGAAACTTTTTCGGGGGTAGCAGCAATACATTTCGAAAAAATTTTTTTACTGTACATTTTTCGACCAACCTAAAGGTTAACAAAATTTAGAAATTAACTATTTTTAAAAAATTGTCTGCCATTTTAGATCGGACATTATTAATTTTGCTTATTTTTAATCAGCGACATGAGAATACTATAATTGCATACTTGATCTTCAGCTTCATTATCTAAACAAAATAAAAGAAAATTTTGTTGAAAACTTTAATTGAGCCGCCGGATTCAAATACCGCCTCTGCCTGAAAAATGTCTAACCAAACGTTAAGAAAATCAGTGAAATTCTAATTGTCGCTCACTGCTACCCGACTACCATATGTCAGACTTTTCACGCGCAGAGGCGGTTTTTGAATCCGGAGGCTCAATTTAAATTTTCGAGAGCCTAAAAATATTAGGTTGATATCCCGTAGAGAAAAGTGTCACTTTCTAATTATTTCAGAATTTTGATTAGTCAAAATCATTTTAGGGGGTGGTTTTGGGTTGAGGGTAGGAGCCCTAAAATCGGGACAAGTATTTTTCGAGAGCCCAAAAATAGTGGGTTAATATTTCATTGAAAAAAGTGAAATGTTATACTTATTTCAGAATCTTGATTAGTTCAAGTGATTTTAGGGGGTGGTTTTTGGTTAAGGGTAGGAGCCCTAAAATCGGGTCAAGTATTTTTCGAGAACCCAAAAATAGTGGGTTGATATTCTGTAGAGAAAAGTGGCATTTTATTACTATTTCAGAATCTTGATTAGTCAAAATCATTTTAGGGGGTGGTTTTGGGTTGAGGGTAGGAGCCCTAAAATCGGGACAAGTATTTTTCGAGAGCCCAAACATAGTGGGTTGTTATGCTGTAGAGAAAAGTGGCATTTTATTACTATTTCAGAATCTTGATTAGTCAAAGTCATTTTAGGGGGTGGTTTTGGGTTAAGGGTAGGAGCCCTAAAATCCGGACAAGTATTTTTCGAGAGCCCAAACATAGTGGGTTGATATTCTGTAGAGAAAAGTGGCATTTTATTACTATTTCAGAATCTTGATTAGTCAAAGTCATTTTAGGGGGTGGTTTTGGGTTGAGGGTAGGAGCCCTAAAATCGGGTCAAGTATTTTTCGAGAGCCCAAAAATAGTGGGTTGATATTTCATTGAAAAAGGTGAGATGTTATACTTATTTCAGAATCTTGATTAATTAAAGTGATTTTAGGGGGTGGTTTTGTGATAAGGGTAGGAGCCCTAAAATCAGGACAAGTATTTTTAAAGAGCCCAAAAATAGTGGGTTGATATTCTGTAGAGAAAAGTGGCATTTTATTACTATTTCAGAATTTGGTTAACTCACAGTCATTTTAGGGGGTGGTTTTGGGTTGAGGGTATGAGCCCTAATATCGGGTCAAGTATTTTTCGAGAACCCAAAAATAGTGGGTTGATATTCTGTAGATAAAAGTGGCATTTTATTACTATTTCAGAATCTTGATTAGTCAAAGTCATTTTAGGGGGTGGTTTTGGGTTGAGGGTAGGAGCCCTAAAATCAGGACAAGTATTTTTCGAGAGGCCAAACATAGTGGGTTGTTATGCTGTAGAGAAAAGTGGCATTTTATTACTATTTCAGAATCTTGATTAGTCAAAGTCATTTTAGGGGGTGGTTTTGGGTTGAGGGTAGGAGCCCTAAAATCGGGTCAAGTATTTTTCGAGAGCCCAAACATAGTGGGTTGATATTCTGTAGAGAAAAGTGGCATTTTATTACTATTTCAGAATCTTGATTAGTCAAAATCATTTTAGGGGGTGGTTTTGGGTTGAGGGTAGGAGCCCTAAAATCGGGACAAGTATTTTTCGAGAGCCCAAAAATAGTGGGTTGATATGCTGTAGAGAAAAGTGGCATTTTATTACTATTTCAGAATCTTGATTAGTCAGAGTCATTTTAGGGGGTGGTTTTGTGATAAGGGTAGGAGTCGTAAATTTGGTCAAATTGTTTATGGAGAGCCTTCAAGTTGAAGATTAATAATTATTAATAAAAAGTAGCAATTATTATTAGAAAGAAAAAAAAATTGTTAGAGTTTTTTTTTGGGGGGTGGGTTTGGGTAAGGGATGAAATCTAGCATATGAAGATAAGTGTTTTCATTGATTTTATTGTTTGTAGAATAATCATATGTACTGAAAACACGAATTTTTTTTATTTTTTGTGACCCTGTTATTTGCATAGGGGTGGGTTTATGGTTAAGGGATGAAAGGGGTTGGTCATGTATAACATTTTTGAAGAGCCCTAAATTAGCCCTAAAATGTGACGTGTTTGTTTTTTTATATTTATCATTTTTTCTGTCCATGGGGTTGTAGCTTGACGTCAAGCTGCAACCCCCGAAAAAAAATTGATTTTTTGGAAAAAATTGATGAGCCCTAAAATCGTCACTATGGCCCAAAAATAGCCCTAAAAAAGCCCTAAATTCTCACGTGTTGGAAATTTGAAATTTCGTTTGCGGGGGTTGCAGCTTGACGGACCTAAAATTATCTAAAATCATGAATTTTTCCGTTTTTATACTTTCGAATTTTAATTCATTTTGATAATTTGAACTATTACAATTTATATAAACTCGAAATACGCCAATTAATTTGAAAATTTAATTAATTCAATGTTTCAAATTGTAATAGAGAAACATTAATTATTTTGCATGTTATTTGGTTTTCTGTACGAATTCTCATTATAATTTTCGTCATAATAAAATTTGCGATAATTAATGATTTGGAGTCAAAATTAAGTTAAAAAGTCATTGAATAAAATAATATGCATTAATTAAAAAAATAAGAAGACAAAATAATTATTTTTTTTTTAGAAGAAAAATAAAGAAACAATATTTTTAAACAAGAAATTTGTTATAGGAAAATTAAGAAATTATAACTAAAATAGCAATTTCGATCATTTTTAAAAATACTCTTTGATATTTCAATTTTTTAATTTTATCATCATTTTTCTATTTATTAGAAAAACTGTTTAATTTAATTTGCTTTTTAATGTCGAATTTTTAAAACATTTTATTCAATAGTATCTATGTTTAATCAAAGCTTGTTAATTTTTCTCATTTTCCAAATATCTTTTTCTGTTTGCCTTTAATTTTATTCTATTTTTCAATTTCCGATTTTTTCCAATTTTCTCATTTTTAAACAAAATTAGTTTATTTTATCAATTTTTGTTGTTTCAACATTCAGTTAACTTTTAACGTTGATTCTTTCTGTCATTCTCTTATTTATTTTCACAAGTTATTATTTTAAAAACGTTTTCTAATGTTTTTATATTTTTAAAAGAGTTTCTTGTTTTTTTAATGCATTCTTTAATTTTCAATTTTACGTAATTTAATTTATTTTGTTCTTTTTTTTTAATTTTACGATTTTTATTGATTATTTATGAAAAATAATTAAAGTTCTAGAAATTTTTATTTAACTTTCTAATATTGTAACATTTTTTCGCTATTCAGAATTGTTTACATATATTTTTTAATTTCCTTGTATTTTGAATAGTTTCAGTATTTATTTTTTATTTTTAATGAATTTTTTATTTTCTTTGAATGCTTATAATTGAACCCACCGCGATCAAAAGGGCTTACGCGTGACTTTCGTTGGCCTCTCGTACAGCGAGTCTACGGCTGCGCCAGGGGACCTGCGCACTCGTTCACATGCCCTTTTGATCGCGGTGGGTTCAATTCATCTTTTTACATTGTCGCATTTTTCAGTAGATTTTCATAACTTTTTTATTTTTTCATTTATTCATAATCTCTTATTTGTCCTAAATTCTATATAATATGTGTTTTATGAAATTGGCATTTTTCGGTGTAAAACATAAATACATTTGTAGCGTCAATGAAATTAAATAAATTAATTTATTCATAAGCTCCTAATTATTTTTTGTAATTTTGTTATTTTTTTCATAATTTTAGTTTAAAATTTTTTCTAAAGGTTTTTTCAAATGTGTTATTTAAAACAATTATCAAAATAATAAAAAAATAATAAATAACAAATTTATGTTTTTAAATTATCTTTTTACAATTTTTTATTTTATTTATTTTTATATTTTTCAAAATCAATTTTACTTTAATGTTTCTGAAATTTCATGGAAATTAATTTTCGTTTCTCTTTTTTTCAGAATTAGAATGGATGCTTGGTCAAGCTGAAGCGGTTCCTACCAAAATAAAAAATGATCCAAAACCAAAAGTGCGAGATGTTCTTTTCTCAAAATTAAATGAACAAAATGACGATCTTGCTGATACGAATGATTGGTAATCATAACGATTTCGTGAATTTAATCATTTATATTGAATTGGTTGCATTTTAAACAGTTTCACAGAATCCAGATAATATTAATTTTCAGTACTAAGCAGAAAAAATGTCAAAGTTTGTTTCAAAAAAATTTCGTTTAAAATTATTGTTTTGTTTATTAAATGAAAATATAATTAATTTATTATTATTTTTTAAGGAGAATAATTATTAGCTCTGTATTTGTAGATTGAACAATTAATCAATACAAACAGAAATTAGAATTTTCGTTATGAAGATTCACCGAACAAAAACCAAATTATGGTTCTAAGCATGCATTGATTTTTTTGCACATTTTTCATGATCATTTTGTTAAAACATGTTTTTATTAACTGTTGGAAAAACTTTTCGATTTTTTTAAAATGTATGTGTGACAAACAATAATTGTAAGAAAGCGTGGAGGCATTTTATTTGTTAACATTTTTGTAAAAAAGGTATTAAAAATTTTTAACTTTATACGCATTTGTTTTTTGTATCCTTATATTTTGAAATGAAACACTGTATATGTATAGGTATGTATAATTGTATATATGTATAATGTGTATTTTTAAACCAATTTTTAAAAATATAAATAAAGAAAAATGTTTTCATTTTCATTATACATTTTCATTCATACTGAAAGTATTAAAAATGTATTCAATTTAATTTATTAACTATCTACATTATAGGGGAGAGGGCCCCAAGTTGGACACCCTATCGATTTATTGCTGTAGAATCCAAACCGAATAAAATATATTAAAATGTTTTATACCGGATGAAAGTACAATTTATAAGGTAACTTATGGTCACAGAGATACAATTTTATTTGGAACATAAACATTTTTTAAAGCATTTTTTCTAATTGTTAAAATTTTCGGTCTAAAAAAAAGTTGCCCCAAGATGGACACCTTCTTAAAAGTCTCTGAAAATGGTAGTAAATAAAAAATTAACATCGTGTAACAATACTTGAACTAAGTTTTAATCATTTTACGGAATTTCTCAAGAAATAAAATTTCTAAAAACTTCAATTTAATAGCTTAACAGTAAAAAGTAATAAAATATCGAAAAATATCAATATAATAAATTTTCTAACGATAAAATCAAATTTTATGGTGAAAAATTAAAAATTGTAATTAATTGTCTCAAAAAATTATTGAAAAAAGTATAAAATCGAAAATATGCAAAAAAATACATTGAGATTTTATGCCTGTCCATCTTAGGGTACATGACACCATTTTTTAATCCCCAGTAAAAATATATATATGAATACTGAATTAGTAAAATCATTTTAGAATATTATTATACGATAAATAAAGAATATCATAACGTTTAGCACTCATTCTAAATCATAAATTTAAATAACTTTACCAACTTGAGAAAAAACAGTTACAAAACTTTTTTTAGACACAAAATTACGTGGTATGTGTAGAAGAAAAACCAACTGGTTTTTTTTCTTCAAATGTGCATCAAAATGTTCGTCTATACAAACAACAAAAATGACAGAAAGCATAAGGCGTTGTCACCTTAAACAAAAATTTTTTACGAAATGTCCATCTTGGGGCCCACTCCCCTACATACATATTATATAAAAAACAAAAATTGAAGATTTAAGAAAATTTACTGAAATACGAATACAAAATTTTGCAAAATGCACATTTTAATTAAGCTAATAATTTTTAAAAATTAAATAAATAAATTCAATATTCAATGTATTTAATTTAAAACTCAATGAATAAATTAAATAAAAATTATTTATAGTAATTTATTAAACGCAAAAAAATGGTGATGATTATTTTGTTAATTTCATCAGGTGACCTCTTTTGTTTAATATTTAATTTATTATTGTTTAATATCAGTGGCGTAACAAGAAGGGTAAGGGCCTTGGGCAAAAAGGAAGATGGTGCGCCAATTATACATAATAATTTTCAAGTTTATTTAAATCATTCATTCAATTTTAATTATTTATCCCTTGACAATAAATCAATTTGATTATTTATTCTTAAATTTTATATTATTCATGACAAATTTAAATTAATTTTTTATTTTACAACTTGTTTTGTCATTTTGCTATTAATATTTTCTCAATTTTCAATTATTTTGTTCAATTTTCATTTTTTTTATTATTTTGAAATTATTTTCTTCAGCTTTTGATACTTTCTTTAATTTTTAATTAGTTTCCTAAATTTTTAGTTATTATCTCAAATTTAGATTATTGTCATCTATTTTCCATGTTTTAAACGATTTTTCAATTATTTTCTTTTGCTTAATAATAAACTCTGCAATTTTTCTATATTTTGTTCAAATTCGAATTATTTTTATTATTTTTGAATAATTTTCAAAAGTTTTAATTATTTATCTGAAATCCCAATTATTTCCATCAATTTTCGATTATTTCGTCAATTTTGTAATTATTCTCTATAGTTAAAATTTTTTAAGTAATTTTGTAATTATTTTCTTTTTTTAAACATATATTCTATGATTTTTTCAATTATTTATCTCAAATTTTATTTACTGTTTTCAATCTTTCGTATTTAAATTATTTTCATAATATTTCAATTATTTTTGTCAAATATTTTCAGCATATTTCAATTATTTTTCTTAATTTTAAATTAATTATATTATTTTTCAATTATTTTCCTCAATTCTCAATTATTATTTGCATTTTTTTAAATTTTTAAGTATTTTTCTAAAATTTCAATTATTTTCTTTATTTTTTAAGTATTTCCACATTTTTTTTTATTAATTATCGTAAATTTCAATTATTTTTAGCTTCAATTCTTTTTTTCAATTTTTAGTTATTCTAATTTTTTTCAATTGATTTCTAAGATGCTTTTATGTATTTTTCTGAAATTCCAATTACAATGTCATTTATTTTTTACAACTTATTATTATTTGTATCCTATTTTAATTATTTTCTTCAAGTTTCAAATTTTAAAATAATTTTTCAATTATTTTCCAAAATTTATTTCCTTCAATTTTCAATTTTTGTCATTTGTTTTATAATTTCCGAAATTTTAAACAATTTATTTGTCATTTCAATTATTTCAATTAATTATATTATTTTCTTCAATTTTTGTTAACTTTCGTTCTATTACATAATTTCCAAAAAGTTTTTAATTTTTTTTCTTTAATTAAAAAATATTCTCTTCAATTTTAAATTATGTTTGGTATTTTTTCATTTATTTTCTCTAATTTTTAATAATTTACTTATTTTTTCAATAAACTCCTGAAAGTTTTAAGTATTTTTCTGAAATTTTCTTTCATTTTCTTTTATTTAAAACATATTATGTAATTTTTTCACTTACTTTCTCATATTTTAATTATTTTTTTCAATTTAAAATAATTTATCTCAATTTTTAATCATTTTTTTTTCAATTTTCTATTATTGTCTCTAATTTTTCATTATCCAATTATTTCAATTTACTTTTAAGATTTTCAAATATTTTTCTTAAATTTAAATTATTTTCTTTATTTTTAAAACATTTCTATAAAGTTTCAAATTACTTTCCCCAATTTTTAATTGATTTAATTTTTTTTGCGCGTTGTTTTTAATTTAGTCGAACTTTAAATTACTACAATTAGCAAGGTTCTTGTAATTTTTTTAAAACAAAAGTCTATTAGGCCCCACTTTGTCCCTCAACAGTTACGCCACTGTTTAATATATTTTTAAAAAATTATTTAAAATTTATAATTCCTTCTTTTATTAAAACGAAAATTTTTCAAGTACCTACTCGTGCGGCTGTTTGTAAATTATTTTTAAAAACCTAAAAAGTCGGAAAGTCCTTATCACTTTGATTCTTTCAGAGAATCATCAACCTAGTTTTTGTTTATTTCCGCGGAAATAAATGTCCCGAGCGGACAAAGAGTTGCTACTAGATTAAAAGGAGGGGTGGTAAAACCTATAAGAAAAGAAATGAAATGCAAGAAAAAGCAGTGACGTATGATAAAACATAATAACACGATGTTTCCAATTTTAATAATATTTGTTTTCTTGCCTAAATTCGGTAAAGAAAATGACATTGTAATTAGAATACAAAGAGGACTTTGTTCTAGTTAAAAAAGTTTAGAGATTTATAATTTGTTTCCAAGAAATGTAAAATTGAATTTATATTGGGGATCCAATAGCCTATAATCACAGCACTGATTCATCTACTTCAAATGTTTACATTCTGGCTTTGACGCTTTGAAAGGCACTTGTTACATTATACCTCACTCATTTTCTCTCCTTTCTTCATATAATTTGCGTCTTCGTCTGTCTTCGTCTTGACTTCATCCCTGACGGTCCCTGAGCTCGAGCAATCGCATATAATAGTTTAGTTCAAAACAAAGCTTGTTCGAATAATGCAGCGTCTTCAACTGACAATCTTTGCTGAATGCTGAGATCTTAAATGGAAATTCAATCATTATGACGATTTCACATTAGAAGGACAATAATCAGAGTGATGGGAAGAGTCTGGTACCAAAATTCTTTTCAATGATTTTAATTAAGTTACTGGAAAAATTGTGAAGCCGGCCGGCCGGTTTCTTCATTTAGACGTCAACACAAAGGACCAAGAGACAAAAGTAAGTACAAAATTTGTAAATTTTACAAAATTAACATTTCGTTATTTATGTTTAAAGACATTGGCTGCCATTTTTTCTCAGCTTGTCAAATTTTTGAGCTTTTAACCTTGAAATTTATTGTTTTGTTACGCTATATATTTTATACTATAAAATTGTATAGTAACTTAAGGTTTTTGTAATCGATTTTAAACTTGATTTGATGTCTTTTTTTTATATTGTTTATTATCATTTTATTTTGTATGCTCCTACATTTTTGAACGTTTATGTAATCAGAACTTCTTGTTTCTGTATATATATAATATATAATATTTAATTAATGTGTCAAGTATAAATTCGATGAAAAACAAAATCGGAAGAAGGCAATTGTATTTATTGAAATTCTATAAAATTAAAATTCTGAGTAATGAATTTAAAAATGTTATTTTTTGTTATGAATTTTCATTTTAAATTTTGATACATTTTCTTCAACTTTTGTACAATTTTCTGTTTTAGTCAGAAAAATTATCAATCATTCCGAGTCAATAGATATAAAAAAAACTGTTGTTTACGTTTCAAGAGCTATTCTGTCCTCATAAGAAACATTAATACTTTTTTAAAAAAAATAAATATTATGTTTATTTTTTTTTCGTAATGATTTAAACTATTAAATTATGTTTATTTTTATTTTTTTAAAAGTGTTAATATTGTTCTTATTGTTAATATTGTATTGAATCCTGTTCTTTTTATGCAAATTATTTAATATTATTTTACACAATTTTGTTATTATAACATTCACTAAACTTTTTATTTCGTTGATTCGTTCTTCTATAAAATTTTTAGATTTTCTTTATTTTTCTAACTTTATTATTGAACTTGTTTAAGAGTAATATATTACAAAAATGTTTTTGGTTTAATTTGCTTAAATTTTTTTATTTTTAAAAGACTTTTAAATTTCTTTTGTAAAATTTTTATATATCTTAAATTTGATATATACATTTTTTATATTATTTTTATTAATTCTAATCGAATTTTATTATTTTTTGTACTTTATACATTTTTTTACAGTTTGTTTGATTAAGAAAAAAAAAACATTTCTCCATTTTCTTCCTATTTATTTCATCTTCTTGATGTTTCACTATATTTTTAGTCTTTTCTTGCGTTTTAATTAATTCTGTGATTTGTGTCTTTATTTTTTATTTCTTAGAAACATTTTTCCTTCTTTTAAATTATTCATTCTTTTTTTATTCAATTTGTCAAATAATTCTCTAATTTTAAAATTTTTTCTGTTTGGTAATACAATTTAACATTTTTTTAATTGTATTCTTATTTATTTTTTTAAATTAAAAAAAAAATGTCCTTAAACAGTTTAATTTTGTGAAAAAAATCTCTTTTTTTTTATATATTTTTGTGTCACTGTTTCATTATTGTGTGGTTTTTTTAAAAAAAATTTCTTCATTTCTTTAATAAAATACTTACAAATAAACATTTGGAGATTGTATAATGTATATACTGATTATTATAAAACATTTAATTCTCATATTGTAAAAAAATATGTTTAATTAGCATCCAAATATTTTTTTATTTAATATAATTTTGTATATAATTAATAATATAAATAAATAAATAAATAATAATAATAAATTTAATGTAAAGTTGATCAAAAATCTGTTTTTTTACCACTTTTAAGATTTTAATTTTTAGAAATCTTCTTAATAAATTTTATTGAAACTTAACATAATTATAAATTTATACACTTTAATCCTATTTTCACTAGATTCAAGACATATTTATATTATTACTAAATAAATTAAAATTAATTTTAAAATTTTGGAATGAATCCCAAAACACACATTTTTTATCTTATATAAGTTTTTTCTGGATGAAATTAAAAATTTAACACTTCACTTATCGCATTTATCTAAGTTTTTATAAAATATTCAATATATTAAATTTTCGCAAGGGTAATTTGCTCAGTGTATGAATTATTCAAGTTCAAAAATGTAATGAAAAAAGTTTATTTTTTATTGTACAAAATACACTCTGAAGTTTGACAATCGATTATTTATTTTAAATTCAAAATTATTTTTGACAATAATTTTAACGACAAATTTCAGAGTGTATTTTGGACAATAAAAAATAAACTTTTTTCATTACATTTTTAAACTTGAATAATTCATAAACTAAGCAAATTACACTCTCAAAAATTAAATATGTTGAAGATTTTATAAAAACTTAGATATATGAAAAGTGTTAAATTTTTAATTTCATCCAGAAGAAACTTATATAAGATTAAAAATGTGTGTTTTGGGGTTAATTTCGAAATTTTAAGATGGTATTATTTAGTAATAAAATAAATATTAGTCTTGAATCTAGTGAAAATATGATTAAAGTGCATAAATTAATAATTATGGTAAGATTAAATAAAATTTATTTAGTAGGTTTCTAAAAAATAGACTCTTAAAAATGATAAAAAGTGACAGATTTTTGATCAACTTATTGATTTTATTATTATTATTATTATTCATTATGTACAGAATTATATTAAATAAATCCGTTCATATTTTCACGAGTATTTTCATTTTACATTGACACGAAAATGGTTCCCGAGGTCTCTAAAATCTTGACGCGTTTGACAATGCACCAATACAAATAAGTTTTTTTTCCTAAGGAGACAACTTCACTTTTCTGAGTCTTTTACGACTTTTAACACGTGTTTCATCCCAACCGTCACTTTTCCTGTAAAATTCCTCAGTTTTCGTTAAATCTTGGTCCTGTTAACATGTACGAATAATGGTTGTATAAAACTAAAAATAAAATACACGGACAAAAAATTTTTTTTTTACGTTTTCAAAATTTAAACAATAAATATGTTTTTGAAAGTGCCACAAAAAGTGACAAACTTGGATGTAAAAATGAATACTCACAGTGTCATGTAAATTTCAGGTAAAATGTTTTCGTTTTAAACCAACAATTGTTGGTAAAAGTAAATTCAGGGTTTCTACTAACCGGGAAAACCGGGAAATAACCGGGAATTTAAATTGACCAGGAAAAACCGGGAATTTTCCCTCAAACCGGTAATTTTCTTTCTGGGCTAATAAATTTGACTTATGGGGCATTCTCTGGAAAAAAAGCCACCCAAAAAAATTTTTTTTCGTTAATGATTTTATGTCATAATATACATAAAAACAAATATAAAAAGTAGGGTGTTAAGTCAGTGTAATGCGTGGTTGTTATTTTATCAGGGGTTAAATTTTAAGGTAGCCTAATTTTCATCTGCCAATAACTTTTTTCCTAATCATTGAATTTGAAAATCTTATAGATGTTTTTTATGTAGAATTTTCCAAACTTTCAAATTACATAACTAACAATTTTGAAAAATTTTGTTTTGACCAGAAAAATTCAAAAATTACTTTTTAATGCAATTTTTAACACTCGTGCCCCCCTAGGATTTTTCTAGTATTGTCCAGAAATTTTCCTTATTTAATAAGCTTTTTACCCCTTAAATTGCATTAAAAAGTAATTTTTGCATTTTTCTGGTCAAAACTAAATTTTTCAAAATTGTTAGTTATGTAATTTGAAAGTTTGGAAAATTCTACATAAAAACATCAATAAAATTAAAAATGAAAAAGTCAAATTATTATGACAAAATGTAGATAGAACTTCAGTTTTTTTTATTATACCGTACATTGCATAATAGTTTATATAGTTATGGGCAATTCTATTGTGTGCTTTCAATTATCAATTATTTTCATCATATTTCAATTATTTCTTCGATATTCAATAATTCTCGGCTTTTTTCAATATTTTTTTCAATTATTGATTACGTTTTTGAAGCTTCAATATTGAATTCTTCAATTCTTCAACTATTTTCAGAAATTCACAACTATTTTCTTCAGCTGACAATTATTCTTTTCAATTATTTTCTTCAATTTCCAATTATTTTCTACAATTCTCAATTATTTTCTTCCATTTTGAATTATTTTAATTAATTTCAAATTATATCTTCATTTCTTAATTATTTTCTTCGATTTTCTACTATTTTCTTCAATTGCCAATTATTTTCTTCAATTTTCAACAATTTCTAATTAACTTCTTTAATTCTGAAATATTTTCTACGATTTTCAATTATTTTAATCAATTTTTAATTATTTTCTGCAGATCTCAATTATTTCCTTCAATTTTTAATTATTTAATTTAATATTCAATAATTCTCGACCTTTTAAACTACTTTTTGGCAATTATTATTTATTTATTTCACATCTCAATAACTCCTCCAATTTTCAATTATTTTCTTCTATAATCAATAATTCTCGACTTTTTTCAATATTTTTTGCAATTATCAATTATGTTTTTGAAACTTCAATTCAATTCATCAATTATTATTCAACAATTTTCATAAAATCACATTTTCTTCAATTTCAAATTTTTTAAATTCTCAATTATTTTCTTCAATTTCCAATTATTTTTTCATATTTCTTTCAATTTCTCAATTTTCTTCAATATCTAACAATTCTCAGCTTTTTTAAATTATGTTTTTCTTTCAATTTTTCTTTAAATTAATAATTTTTAAATTATTTTCATCAATTCGCAATTATTTCCGTCGATTTCTAAAATTTTCTGCTGTTTTCAAATATTGTCTTTAATTTTTAAGTATGTACTTTCTTCAATTTACAATTATTTTGTTCAATTTTCAATTGTTTGTTTCAATATTCAGTAATCACGACTTTTTTCAATTATTTTTTTTCAATTATCAGTTATTTATTTCATGTTTCAAAACCTCCTTCAATTTTTAATAATTTTCTTCTATTTTCAATTTAACTGTTCAAATAATTGTTCAATTATTTTTTTCAATTCTTAATTAATTTCTTTAAATAACAATTCTATTCTTCAATTTTCAATGTTTTCTTTTTTCAATCCAATTGTTAAGTAGTTTTCTTTAATTCTCAATTATTGTATTCGAATTTCAATTTTATTTCTCAATTTTCAATTATGTTTTTTTTAATATTCAATAATTCTGTGTTTTTCTGATTTGAATTTCATTATTTAATTTTTCAATTTATTTCTTCAATTTTGAATTATTAGCTTAAAATTAAAATTTTTATTTTATTTTTTATCTAGTTGACCAATTTTCAATTATATTCTTTAAATTTAATAACCATTGTTCAATTTTTTCAATTATCGTTCAATTGTAGATTAATATTTACTTTTTTTTTTAATTTTGTTTCTATTTGTCAAATATCTTTGTCATTTTTATATTATTTCTTTCCATTATTAATTATTTCTTTTCATTATATTAATTGTTTCTTTTAAATCTTAATTATTATTTTTTGTAAAGTTTAATATTTCATTATTCAATTCTCAATTATTTTATTTGAATTTCAATTATTTTCTTCAATTATCAACTGTTATCTTCAATTTTTGTAACTATTTGTAGGTCTATTTATTCTTAAAATAAATTTTAAGTTAACAAGAGAAAAAAATAGGAACAAAAACCGGGAATTTTGTGGGACGAAATTAGTAGACACCCTGTATAAATTAAAATATTTGTGTGGTCGATGTCAATAAATAACATATTTGATATTCTGTTATTTGTAAATTACTTCCTCGATTAGTTCTATAGCAAATAATTTTTTAGTTTTTCAAAAACTCACTTTATTTTTGCAATTTATCTTTTATGATTTTTGCATTACTATCCCGTACAAAGTTTTGCAGTTTTTTTTACAGTTAATAAAAAATCTGTCGGTGAAGGCTGAAACGTTTCACTTTATATTAAAAAAATTGTAAAGAAATAAACAAATTTTTTGCTTCTTTCATTGAACAGCCAAAATAAGATACCAACCAAAAATTTTATAAATTAAGAGTTAAATAATTTTAATAAAAATGTTTCGAATTTCTCTACATATTTTGTGTTAAATTTTTATCATATTAAATTATTTTATGAAATTTAAGTATATTTTTCTGTTGTTATCTTAATATTTTTTAGTTTTGCCGCGATAGACGATAGAAATGAGACGAGAGATCTGACTCGATACGATACGAGAAACGAGAGAGTATTTTTTTATCTATATCGACAAATCGATACAAGACGAGAAAAATATCACGAAAGACATGAATAAAAAATCCGAAAATCTAGAAATTTTTTAAAATTAGTATTTTTAAAATTTTCAATTTTTAAAATGCTCATAATTAAAAATAAAATTGCACAAAGTTCAAGCTAAAAAGTTGACAAAAAGTTGAACCTATGCGATTTTTATTTTTAAATAATATTTACATTCTATTAAAAAGGTTTTTTCTATTGACATAACCTCAAACTAAGAAGTGGTTTTTTTATCTGACAAATAAATATATTAAAATTAATTTCACCAAATTTTGAAGCCTAAAATTTTACTTTTTTCTGAAAAAATTAGGTTGGGCCAAAATTTGGTGCCATTTAATAATTATTTAACAATTTATGTTTCTCTTTAAACTATTGGAAATATATCATTTTCATCCAATAGCTATTGACAAATAATAATAGCTTATTTTTTTCTTTAAAACATTATTTACAATTTTATATTATTTGTCTCACGTTAAATAATAATTTGTTTAAAAAATATATCCAGACCAAATTTTGTTTATTTAATAGCTCTTGAATTCCTAATTTCCCAATTTATGGAAAAAAAATCCACTATGTTCGGAAAATTTTCCAATATTTAGGAATAATTTCCAATTTTTTTTTTTTTTGAAATAGTGAATTTTTTCAAACTTAAAAAAAAATCTACTAGTTGGGAAAATCTTCTAATTTTCCTATTTTCTAGAGGTCATGACTTTTTTCCGAAAATATTTCCGTCTACTTTCAATGGATATTGTTCCAAAAATTTTATCATCTAGAGGTGCCGATTTTATTCTAACTTAATTTGGCCACATAAAATTATCTTAAAATGTCAAAAAGAAAAAAAAAATAATTTGGAAATGTTTAACATTTTTATTTTTGAAAATTGAAATTTATTAAAAATCTATATACTTCCACAATTTTTACTATTTTCTATCACCAATTTTTGTACTTGCATTTTTTACAATTTTAAACAAAATTACGTATGGATTTAAAAAACTTTTGATTTAAAAACAAAATTGAAAATTCTAAAACCCTCCCAAATTGTTTTTTTTTTTAAAAAAGATGAAAGAGAATAAGAGTTAACTTAACTTAATCATAAAACTAAGATAAGTATTCTTTCTTAAATCATAATACTCAAGAATTTGAAATATTAGATTAAAAAAATTACTAAATTCAAATTTTATTTTAGAGTTCAATATTAACATTTAAAGCAAAAGAAATTAATTTAATCTGATTATCTGGAAGATAATAAAAAATGAGATCTTACCAGTAAATTTATATAAAGCAGATAAAATATTTAAAATGTCCATGATGAAATTTAGAGAAACAAATATAGATGACTCGAGTTTAAAATCCAACAGAAATTGATAATTGTCGACTAATTATTTTCCAAAATCAATAAGTATTTATTTAATATTTCAAGTTTTATTTATAGACGATTTTTTTTTAGTTATAAATCTATTTTTGAAAAATTAGAACCTTTTCCCTCGAAGGTTACCAAAAGAATAAGTATAAAGTTATTTATCATGACAACAATAGCTGTTCTTATATTTGATTTTAAAAGAAAACAAAATTAGTTTAAATGGAAGTGCAATTTGTTAATAATAATTTATAAAAATAAATACAAAATTTAGTGTGACATCACACAGTTTATATACGATTTTTATGTGTTAAATGTTCACATAGATCTTGTTTCACAAATTTTATTTTATGTTTTTTGAAAATATACTAGTTTCTAAGAGTTTAAATTTTAAAAAAATTTAATACTCTAAACCTCTAAAGTAAAGTGTATAAGGGCATGTCTCAGGAACCTTTAACTTTTATGACCTTGGAATATATCTAGATGATTTTGATATATTTTTTATTGATTTCTATTTTAAAATGTTAATTATAATATGAGCTACCTCTCCCAATTGATATTACATAATTTTGTAGCTTACATAATGCCCTATTAATTTTTAAATGTTTGACTTTAAATGAAAAAAACAAAATTAATGACTCTGTGTCAGTTGAATTTAAAGTTAATGAAATAAGGATAAATTTTACATAAAAGAAAATAAAAGTTTTTAATTATCTTATAGAAATTATGAACTCTCAAAAATTGTACCTCCATTTTAACCATTTTCTTTGAATTTTCCATAAAATTAATTTTTTAATATTTCCAAAAATTAGCGAATTTTAAAAAAAAATTAATTTTAAGGCAAAATTTAAACAAATTTGGGTTAGAGAAACTTTCTTAATGATATTTTAAGTAATTTTACAAAATTTGGTGTAAAAATATTTATTATTTTAGGAAAAAGTCGACATTAAAAAATAAAAAATTTTTTTTCTTTCAAACGAAGTTAGCTGCCTAGTTATTGGTATCAACTGTTATGCTCAAAATGTCATAATATAACATTCTGAGGTTAAAAATGTGTAAACTAAAAAAGTATTGTATATAAAAACTAAAGAAGGAAAAAATAAATGTTAAAAGAAGAAATATGCCTAAAAACGAAAATAAAAAGTAATCGTTTTGAGAAAATTAGTTAAGAAAAAAAAATACAAAATTTAAAATATGCGGGTAATTGACAATTGTTTCTCAGCTTAATAAACAACCACTTGTTGGTTTTTTCTTTATAATGGGTTAAAGATTTTTTTTTATTTTTAAATCATTAATAACTAATTTGGAGATAGATAGAATTTAGAAGTTTAAAATTTAAACTTTATTTAGGTAAATTTTGAATAGTGTGCTTAAATTTTTTTTTAAAAATAAAAGAATTATATTAACTGACAGCTGTCAGTTAAAAATAGACATTCTAGAAGATCTATTTGGCCGAATTTCCATTTGCTCCAATTTTGATTTACATGAATTCATATTTGATAAAATCCTTAAATCGTCGACTTTCTATTTGTCCGACACTGCAAATGTCCGAATAAAAATCCGACAGAAAACATTTTTTGATTATGATTGGAAATTATAATTGGTTAATTTTAAAATATGCGCCAAAATTTTTCTGACGGATGTTTATTCGGACAAATGAAAATTCGAAGTTTGAAGGATTCTATCAAATATGAATTTCTGTAAATCAAAGTTTGGCCAAATAGACATTTTGTCAGTTAAAAATTCGGTTAAATTAATATTTTGTTGAATGATAATTATGATGAATTAACATTCGGTGAAATTAATATTCTTTTAATTAAGGAGTTGGTCAATATTAGAAATTCTGTTAAAAGAAATTATGTCAAATATATAAGTTCGGTGAATTAAAAATTGTACTTAGTGAAAATTCAGAATAGGGACCATTTAAAAAATCGAAACAAAATAAATTTTTTGGATCTGTTTTGATCCCCCCTCCCCCCACGTAACGCACCTTTATTTTTTGCGCTCTTCCTCCCCCTGAAGGCGTTACATATTTTTTTAACTGTCCCTTAATTTAAATTCGATTGAAAACAAGTAGGCCTGTGCGGTATTGAAAATCCAAAACCGGTTTTCGGTTTTTTAAAAAACCGGTTTTGAAATCGGTTTTCGGTTTTAAAACCGGTTTTTTTTAAAAACCGGTTTACCGCACAGGCCTAAAAAAAGTGATCCAATCAATGCTCGGCACTCACCGCCGACATCTTGATAAAATTTACGCGGTAAAACTGCTTCAAACCAATGGTTTCCTGCATACCTGCATCATGCTAAGTAGGTTAGATTCGGTATTGCGTTTGAATGGTTCGAAGAACCGGTATTTAACAAAAAAAACCGGTTTAAAAATGAAAACCGGTTTAAAAAAGAAAACCGGTTTTAAAAAAAAACCGGTTTAAAAACTAAAACCGGTTTTTATTAAAAAAAACCGGAAACCGGGAACTCATAACCGGAAACCGGTTTCCAGAAAAACCGGAAAAAAAACCGGTATACCGGTTTTCCGCACAGGCCTAAAAACAAGTTCTATAAAATAAACATTCGACTTCATGAAATTGCTGTTTAATAATAAAATTCTGCCAATTGACTTTTGCGACTGGTCCCTAAAAGTCCCCTATTTAGACAATTTTGCCCTAAAATCCCCTATTTTTCACGAAAATATATTTAAAGTCAAGGTATCTAGAGATATTCAATTATATTCAATCTTGGGACGCCGGATGATTCCCTAAACCTAATTTAATAGAATGTCGAAATGTTTGAAATGGAGAAAGAAATTGAAAAATTACAGAAATCAATTTAAAAATGAAGAAAATAATTGAAAAAAAAATACAAATAACTGAAAATTGAGATTAATAAATTAAAAATGTAGAAAGTGTATGAAAAAATACTTTTCAAAACTAAAAATAGGAGAAAATTATAGAAATAATTGAAAATTAAAGAAAATAAATAAAATTTATGAAAAATAAGTGATAAAATTACAAAATATTTTTGAAATTTATAATAAAATAACTGGAAAATGATAAATTCAATGAAAAAATAATGGAAAATATTAGAATGTTAAAAAATAATTGCAAGTTTTGGAAATTAATTGAAAAATAATGAAAATATTTAATTAAGTAAAACAAATAATTTAAATTGAATAAAATAATTGAAATTTGATGAAAATAATTGAAAGTTTATGAAATTAGGCAAATAATAATACAAATAAGTATGAATGGTAGGAATAAATTAAAAAAAGATAAAAATAATTGTGAATTGAAAAATAGTATATTCAGCAACAAGGGGTTAAAGACAGCCATTTATTTACGCTGATGTTCATTACAAACATCATTGTAAACAAATTGGACTGACTTTAAACCCGTGTTGCTTACGATACTTTTTATTCCAAAGGCACAAAGGAGGTGCTTTTAAATGCTTGTAGGTTAGGGTCGAAATGCGTTCATTTGTTTGACCGTATGAAAATGGCGTCCATTTTTTCCCTAAGGTGAAAAAATGCCATTTTCACACGGCTGAACAAATATACCCTGCCTACCGGTATCTAAAAGCGCCATTTTTGTGCCTGTGGGATAAAAAATAATTGAAATCTGAGATAAAGGTCTGAAAATTCAGGAAATCTATTGAAATATAATTTAATAAATTAAAAATTGGAGAAAATAATTTAAAAATGATAAAAATAATTGAAGATTGACAACTTGTTTAAATTTTTATTATTTTTTGTCAATCTTCAATTATTTCTATCATTTTTAAATTAATTTATTAAATTACCGTCAAGTGGGGCTATTTTGTGCACAAAACAGCTCTTTTCTCACTCTATGCTATATTGAAATTCAGAATTTGAAAAACTAAAGAATTTATGTATTCAGTTAGGTTGTAGACATCCTTCTAAAGGTGCACGGAAAAAATTAGTTCTAGAATAATTCTTGAATTAGTTCAAAAACTCAGGATACGAAAATAATTCGGCGATATGTCTAAAAATTTCAATAATCTTTCTGAAATTTTTCAAGTATTTCTAAAAAGATCTTCAAGAATTCTTAATAGCTGCGCGATTGGAAGATTGCTTTCGCGGTGATCTAAAAGTTCTGGAACTGAAATAGAAGGCGCAGTACACTGACCAGGCCCTCATATAGCGCTTAGTTCACTCAAGTATGATTTATGCGTACAATATTACAATCGCGTTTTAGCTCAGTTGGACAAAGCGAAGAGATATTCTGAAGTCTCAAGGAACTGAGTTCGAGTACTCGTGGGTGAAAATTTTTTTCAAATTAAAAAAATTTTCTCTTCTTAAACGAGTTCCGTAATTCTTATTCTAAATTTCGGAAGTCTTCTTGAAATTCATTATAAGTCTTCTAGAAAAACTCTTAGGTATATGTCAAAGAATTGATAATAAGAACTCCTGAAAAATTCTCGTATCCTAAATTCTTGTACTAATTTAAGAATTATTCTACAACTAATTTTTTCCGTGTGTCCTATCAGTTAGCCGGCAAGAAAAAATTTTTTGTCTGAGTTATTGAAACTCAAAGTTGTGCACAAAATAAACCCCATGATGGGGCTATTTTGTTCATCAAAGTTTGCTTATTTATAAAGTTGTGTAAAAAAATTTTTTTTGTCCTACATGCACGGAAAGTATGTCATTTCGGGCACTTAATGCGGGTGCAAAGTGAGTCATTCCCGCCCGGGGGTAGGGTAAGCGGGCGCAAAATACATTTCCGCCCGCTAACGTCACCGAAGCGGGCGGAAGAGTGATTTCTCGAGAGCGAAGTTTGCTGCTCGAGCGTAGCGAGAGCAGTATTCACTTGAGAGAAATTATCCTTTTACCACGTGTTACACACGAGATTTTCTCTAACACCTTGCAGAATGCGTTTTCGAATATACTTTTATAATTTAAACTAATTGGGAAGAGTTGAATGTATTATTAAATAGGTTATGCGTAACTTCAATGACAATAACAGATGCGGAATAGTACTTTATGAAAATACCGCATACGGAATAGTGCTTTATGAAAAATCCGCAAGCGGAATAGTGTTGTTTATGAGAATTACGCATGCGGAATAGTGTTCTATGACAACGCTTGTGTAATAGTGTTTTATGACACTTATGCGATCGAAATAATGTTTTATGGAAATTCCTCATGCGGAATTACCCTAAAACAGTAAATTCGGCATTATAATTGTGCATGCGGATTTATCATAAAACAATATTCCGCCTGCGCAATTATAATGCGGAATTCCGCATGTGGAATTATTATAAGACAATATTCCGCCTGGGAATTATAATGCGGAATTCCGCATTCCGCATTTTATTCGACATGTGTACTTATTATAAGAAAATATTCCGCCTGGGAATTATAATGCGAAATTCTGCATTTTATTCCCATTGCGTAATTGTCCTAAAACAGTATTCCGCATGAGCGATTATAATGCGGAATTCCGCAATCCGCATTTTATTCCACATGCGGAATTATTATAAGACAATATTCCTCCTGCGCAATTATAATGCGGAATTCCGCATTCTGCATTTTATTCCGCATGCGGAATTCCGTATTCTGCATTTTATTCCCATTGCGTAATTATCTAAAACAGTACTCCGCATGTGCAATTATTATGCGGAATTATCATAAAACACTATTCCGAATGCGGAATTTTCATAAAACACAATTCTGCATGCTTAATTATTATAAAACACTAGTGGTGGGCCTACTCTTCCAAGCGGTTAGTTTTTTCCGTAATTTACTTTCGCCACTGTTTTTAAGAGTTGTGAAAAGTATCACTTTCGCCACACTTTTTAACTTAGAAACTTGCAGTTTCAGAGCTAGTGTTGGAGAAAATACATTCCCGCCCGCTGACGTCATAGAAGCGGGCGCAAAAGTTATGAACACATGCGCAGTAGTATTACATAACACACAAATTTTTATGGTATTTATACAATATGTTCATTACTTGTTAATTAGCTGAAGGTTTTGCCACTTGTGCCCTCAATGCCATACTTACCATGCAAGTAGGACAAAAAACGTTGTTCGCACCACGGGCGCAAGGTGATTGCAGCGAGGGCGAGATTAGGAAAATTCCCTAATCTCGCCCTCACTGCAATCACCTGTTTTGCGCCCTTGATACGAAAATAACTATTATTTAAAAAATAAAGATAAAAAAAATTGTTTAAATAATTTATTAAAATTTTTGAAACACCCTTGTAAAAAACTGTTAGCTCCAAATTTTTTCTCAAGGTGATTCTCCAATACAAATATTCACGTCGACGCGGCGTCGATTGGCAATGCAAAAGTCACTGTTGCCAACTATCTTGAAAATTTATTTTTCACGTGTGGTTCAAATTCCGATATTCCTGTTAGTTAGCAGTGACAGTGTATTTGATATCTTTTATCAAAGATACTTTTATAAATATAAATCGAGGCATGTATATACATATTTTGATGTTTATGTATACTAGGGTGTTTCAAAAAATGAAAATTTTCGAATTTTGTTTGAAGGCCCTCGGTAATCGACTGGAAATGGAAAAAAAATTACCCGTATTTTTTTTTTTTTTGATCGGACAATATTAAGGGGTGCCGCTTTCACCCCCTATTTTCCCATTAGAAATACATGGGAAAAGTGTACTTTTTTAAAAAATCGCAAAAAATTGTTCTTAATATTATCGAAAAAGGCTCAGAAGTTTATGAGGCCTCGATAAATGTCCAAAATTGAAGAAACCGTCGATTATTATTTTTTTTTTACAAACTAACCCTCTCTAGGGGTGCCTCAAAAAACATTTTTCATATTTTCATTTTTAATCAAATACCTTAAAAGCTTACAACTTTTTAAATAGCGAAGAGAAAAACAATGTAATTGGTTTAATTTAATTTATTTAGTCCAATTAATTGTTTAAACAATTAAAATTGTTTAAAATCAACTTTTTGTTAAATTCAGCTAGAATCATGTGGTTTTTTGCAATTTTCATTGAAGAACTATAGGGAAGCTATTTATTCATAATTCGCAATATATATTCAATTGTTTAGACAATTTCAATTTGTTTAAACAATTTATTTTTCTTATATTTTCGAATTTAAATAATTTTTTTTTTAATGGTTGTCGACTCTTTAGTAATAATTGAAAGAAAATTTTTTCATTAAATATTTTGTTTATTTGTTTAAACAATTTAAATTGTTTAAAACAACTTTTCATTGAATTCTCCTAGTAACTTTCCATTTTTCCCTTGCTTCATTAAAGAAATATCACGAACTTTTTCCTCAGCTATTTTCAAGACTTTTTTATTGTTTAAACAATTTATTTTCCCTGTATTTTATGGGTTTACGAATTTTTCTTTATTAACTCGTATAGACAAACTTTAAATCCCTTATACTTACCCTTATACTTATGCTCTGGTTAAGTATAAGGGATTTAAAGTTTGCCTATACGAGTTAATAAAGAAAAATTCGTAAACCCATAAAATACAGGGAAAATAAATTGTTTAAACAATAAAAAAGTCTTGAAAATAGCTGAGGAAAAAGTTCGTGATATTTCTTTAATGAAGCAAGGGAAAAATGAAAAGTTACTAGGAGAATTCAATGAAAAGTTGTTTTAAACAATTTAAATTGTTTAAACAAATAAACAAAATATTTAAGTAAAGATGTAAGAGTTGTTTGGATTATTTGTAAATAAATGTGGATTTTTCTTAAAAAAACAAAACATCTTGCACTACAATTTGCAACAAAATATTTAATGAAAAAATTTTCTTTCAATTGTTACTAAAGAGTCGACAACCATTAAAAAAAAAAGTATTTAAATTCGAAAATATAAGAAAAATAAATTGTTTAAACAAATTGAAATTGTCTAAACAATTGAATATATATTGCGAATTATAAATAAATAGCTTCCTTATAGTTCTTCAATGAAAATTGCAAAAAACCACATGATTCTACACTGAAAGAAATAATTCCACGGTACTGACATAATTATGGATAAATCACCCATAATATATTGCTAATATAGATACTGCCATAATATATTTGTCTTTTAGCCATATGACTGGTGAAACTGCGATGTATATTTTTAGGTTAGAAGAACTGTCAGTGGCGCACCGATGCATTATGGGATATTCATTCATATAGTATTCGAAGTTCTACAAAAACTGTCAACAATAATCATATGGCTGATAAAGCTAGAGTATTTCTTTCAGTGTAGCTGAATTTAACAAAAAGTTGATTTTAAACAATTTTAATTGTTTAAACAATTAATTGGACTAAATAAATTAAATTAAACCAATTACATTGTTTTTCTCTTCGCTATTTAAAAAGTTGTAAGCTTTTAAGGTATTTGATTAAAAATGAAAATATGAAAAAAATTGTTTAAACAAATTAAAATTGTTTAAACAATTAAACAATTATTGAAAAATTTATCGAGCCTTGTATTTTGTTAATTAAAAAAATTTATAAAAAAAAGCGACGTAAAAAAATAATATTTTATAGCTATTTACTTATAAATCCTGAATTTGCGTTTAGGGGTGGTTTTTTGAGGCACCCTTAGAGAGGGTTAGTTTGTAAAAAAAAAAAATAATAATCGACGGTTTCTTCAATTTTGGACATTTATCGAGGCCTCATAAACTTCTGAGCCTTTTTCGATAATATTAAGAACAATTTTTTGCGATTTTTTAAAAAAGTACACTTTTCCCATGTATTTCTAATGGGAAAATAGGGGGTGAAAGCGGCACCCCTTAATATTGTCCGATCAAAAAAAAAAAAAATACGGGTAATTTTTTTTTCCATTTCCAGTCGATTACCGAGGGCCTTCAAACAAAATTCGAAAATTTTCATTTTTTGAAACACCCTAATGTATACATATGTCGATTATTTGTGATTGTGTTGTATATTTACCAATTATTATTTATATTATTTACCAATTATTGGTAAATTAACAACACAATCACAAATAATCGACATATGCATACATAACCTTCAAAATGTGTATATACATGCCTTGATTATTTTTTCATCTTTTTCATATTACTTTAACACTTGTTACTGATATTTCCTTATCAAAAAATGTTATAGGAGGCCTCTACATATTTACAATTACATGGGTTATGCGTTACACACACTTTGTATAATTACAAATGTAACAATAAATAAGGTGCACTTGTTGAGAACATATTACGATTCATGTTCTCAACAAATCTGTCTCATATATTTTTATAATTGGCAAATTCTTTCATTCATTCATTCATTTTGTCTGTCGACAACTCAAGTTTGACACTCAGATATTTTACGTTTTAAATCAGCTACTTTTTAAAAAATGTATTATTTACATTCATCAACTTTTTAATTTAAAAATATCAGTTGAAATAATTTTAATTTTGTTATTAATAAATCTATAATTCTTTCTATAATTGCCAACAGTTTCCAAATTACAATTATTCTCCTAAAATTTTGTGATTTTATTCTTAATTTTTTTTAATTAATTTCTTCTGTTGTCGATTATTTTCGTCAGTTTTAGAATTTTTTTCAATATTGTCAATTAGGTTCCTCATTTCTCAATTATTGTCTTTAATATACAAATATTTTCGTCATTTTTTAATCTTTTTTTCCATTGTCAACTACCTATTTTCTTAGTATTTAAATTTAATTCTCTAATCTTCAATTTACTTTCTTTAATTTTTAATTTCTTTCGTCAATTATTTTCCTCAATTTTTAATTATTTTATTCACTATTCTCGCCTCTGTTCAATTATCAATTATTTTCTTGAAATTTCAATACATTTCTAAAATTTCCAGTCGATTTCTTCACTTTTAATTTCTTTCCTACATTTTTTTCGTTAATTATTATCTACAGTTTTTAATTGACAATTTATTATTATCCCTCAATTATATAGTTGTTCTTTAATCCTTAAAATTATTTCTTTCTGATGCCCATTAATCTCGCCATTTATCGAATTTTTTATCATTTGACAATTATTTTCCATAATATTTCATTATTTATGAGAGAATTTTTATATTTTTATTTTTTATGAGAGAAAACATAATTGAAAACATCCGAGAGTTATTGAATATTGTGGAATTAATTGATAATCGATGAAAATAATTGAAAGAAAAGAAAATAATTAAAATTGTAAAAATAAATTGAAAATCAAATAATTAAATTGAAGCTGTATGATAATGTAATTGATAATTGTAAAGAAAATTACAAAATAACGAAAATAATGAAATATAATGGAAAATAATTGTCAAATGATAAAAAATTCGATAAATGGCGAGATTAATGGGCATCAGAAAGAAATAATTTTAAGGATTAAAGAACAACTATATAATTGAGGGATAATAATAATTATTAATTAATTATAACAAAATTAAAATTATTTCAACTGATATTTTTAAATTAAAAAGTTGATGAATGTAAATAATACATTTTTTAAAAAGTAGCTGATTTAAAACGTAAAATATCTGAGTGCCAAACTTGAGTTGTCGACAGACAAAATGAATGAATGAATGAAAGAATTTGCCAATTATAAAAATATATGGATTCTCCTAAATATAAGATAATTTTCTCGGATTTTCAAGTATTCAGGTAAACTTATTTTTTAATTAAGCACTGAGACAGATTTGTTGAGAACATGAATCGTAATATGTTCTCAACGAGTGCACCTTATTTATTGTTACATTTGTAATTATACAAAGTGTGTGTAACGCATAACCTATGTAATTGTAAATATGTAGAGGCCTCCTATAACCTTCATATTTATACTAAATGAAGCCACAAATGTGTTTTACATAACCTGTAAGTTTCATCCTGGGACCGCCAGTAGTTTTCGAGAAAAAAAATAAAACGTTATCCCGCGCGCTGCAGTTTACAGCATTAGTATAAACAGTGTCCACGATGTGCCTAGAAGGACTTTAATTAAAAATTTTTTGTACACGGAGCAAAATTTGGAACAGTTTCTGTCTCTTCTGTGGGAGCGCATTTTTCCCACAGTTTTGACTGGTGAAATCTAATGCATTAACTGTGGGACAGCTGCTCTCCCATGACTTTTACTACTGAATTTGCCTTGTATTTTCTTGGGCGAAAATTCCTCCCAAAGAAAAGACAGCAGCCCACCTTCTTTTGGTGCGGCTTTTCTCCCAAATTTCCCTTCGTGTATATGGGATTTTTTTATTTCTTCTAGTTCCCTCATTTACTACAAACTTTTAAAGACCAAAAACTTAATTATTCGTCTGGCATTTTTTGAAAAAAGTGAATTTTATTTTTTAAATTCTACAAAATTTTGAATTTGTTTGATCATATGTATATTTTCAGTGTTGTTAACAATAAAACATTTTCCTCATATACTAGAAATATTTTATATTGAAAATGAGATAATTCTTTATGCTATTTTTGAAGAAAGTTATATAAAAATGTCTTAAACATTGATTCTTTACAATCTAGTGTAATATGTTAAAACGAGCTTTTTCAAAATTTTAGAGGAAATAAATTTTACTGTTTAATAGTTAAATATATTTTATATAACATAGGCATTTCCTCTAAAATTTTGAAAAAGCTCGTTTTAACATATTACACTAGATTGTAAAGAATCAATGTTTAAGACATTTTTATATAACTTTCTTCAAAAATAGCATAAAGAATTATCTCATTTTTAATATAAAAATATTTCTAGTATATGAGGAAAATGTTTTATTGTTAACAACACTGAAAATATACATATGATCAAACAAATTCAAAATTTTGTAAAATTTAAAAAATAAAATTCACTTTTTTCAAAAAATGTCAGACGAATAATTAAGTTTTTGGTCTTTAAAAGTTTGCAGTAAATGAGGGAACTAAAAGAATAAAAAATCCCATATACAAAACATTTTCAATTAAAGTCCTTCTAGGCACACCGTGGACACTGTTTATACTAATGCTGTAAACTGCAGCGCGCGGGATTACGTTTTATTTTTTTTCTCGAAAACTACTGGCGGTCCCAGGATGAAACTGACAGGACATGTAAAACACTTTTGTGGCTTCATTTAGTATACATATGAAAAAATTTGGAGCTAACAGTTTTTTACAAGGGTGTTTCAAAAATGTTAATTAATTATTTAACAATTAATTTAAACAATTTTTTTTATCTTTATTTTTTAAATAAAAGTATATTTCAGTACAAATAAATTAAGTGTTTAAAAACTAAAATCGATTAATTAGAACCGAAGATATCGCATTTTCAAAAAAAAGGTACAAAAAATTTCAAAATTCAGTAAATCGGGCAATGTTTTGAATTTTTCAAAAATACTTGGGGATTTTGTTTGGAACAATCAAAGGATAGTTTATACCAAAAAGCAACCAAATCCCAAAGGTCACCAAAATTTGTGTGTTGAACTGACATGGAATTCATCTATTTCAGAAGCTAGTTTGTGTGATTCACAAACTGAAACTGTGAATTACACAGGACATTTTTTTCCGTGTGTTGTTCCATTCCTTCTTTATTAAAAAAAATTATTTTTATTTGGATGAAATTTATAGGCAGAAAATTGATTTGCCCTACTTTCCTCCATTAGTTTCCAGCACTATACATTTCGCGTTTTAATACCTAGAGTAAGAATTACAATTCAGCAAGTTGTGGATGCGATAAATCCCATAGCCGCGAAATGCAATGAAAATAGTCACTCAGATCTTCGGCTAATTAATACACCTTTGCCGATGTAACTTTTAAGATCCAGTCTAAGTTCCTGTTATTCTTTTGATACATTAAGAGGGGCTATACATATTTCACAAAATTAAAAGATTTCAATCTACCCCTTTCTTTCATATGTATCACTTTCTTCATATGGCAAAACTTGCATCTTAGCACAGCCTATCACAATTCTATAGAACCTCCCTCTCTTCTCTAAGATCGTGACATCATATGTGTGATTGCTCTCGGCTTTGAATATGATGGTTCGTCGTCATTCTTGAACCGGTGTTCTTTCGTGACGTTAAATGCTCTCTTAATGAGATCAAAACTTTAACCCAATAGAAAAGTCGAGTTTCGTGAAAAAGTTGAATTAATATAAAACGTTCAGCCAAATATAGAACAGATTTTTATTACAATTTAACACGAAATATTTTCTCGTTTTTATGAAAAAGTTAACATAGGTTTTCGCGCCAATGTTTTGAACTTTGACTAAAAGCCTAGACGGGAACTGTTTCTTTGTGATTGCTGAAAATTCGTTTAAATCTGAGATTTAAATTTTACAAATTGCCTTCAATAACTAGGGGTAAAATTTTAAGGACCATGTTTTTGTTGATCGTAACATATGTGCCAAAATTGAGCATCATCATCTTGATCAACTCTTCAAATTTTGACGAGGCTGGTAATGTACAAATCAAATTGTATATACTCACACATTCTTATAAAAAAATTTTTAATGAACTTTCTTGAGTCAAAATTAACGTTGTTAACATAATTAATTGTCATCAAATAAGAAATTAATTTAACTATACAAAAATTTTACTCTTACACTATTTATTACTATATTTAAAAACTTTTATCTTAAAATATAAAGTGCGTGTATTTTTTTATCTTACAATTTTTTTATTCAGTTTGTAAAACTTACTTTTTTAACATTCCTTTATTCTGGTAATTTTTGTTAAGGGAAGAATCACACAAATAATAGTCGATCCAACTCAACTATTTTATATGTTTAAAACAGGGACCGATACGAAATCAGTTGGTTTTTGGAGTTTTTTTTCAAAATATCTAGAAAAAGTCAATAGATTTTACTTAAAGGCATTTGATGGAGAATGACGTCACTGGTACAGACAAAATTTTTCCGTATACTTTTTCCTAAAATACTAAATATTTTGACGCAAAACTTTGTGGAATTACTTAAAATATCAATAAGAAGTTCTCTCTGACCCAAGTTTGATTCAATTTATCATTAGAATTAATTTTTTAGTATTTCCAAACATCAGTGAAGTTTTTTAAAAATTAATTTTGTGGCAAAATTCAAACAAACTTGGGCCAGAGAGACCTTTCTTTATGATATTTTTAGTATTTCTACAAAGTTTGGAGTCAAAATATTTATTATTTTAGGAGAAAGTTAACGGACAAATTTTCCTAATACCAGGTAACGTCATTCTCCATCACATGCCCTTAAAGATTGAAATCAAATTCATCAAATGTAAGGCAAATAATAGTTGTATAGTATAAAAATTTCAAAATGTATTTTCTAATTTTTGTTATACCTGTAATTTGAAATTTAATTTTTTTGTTTCGGATCCACTTACAAGTTAAGAGAAATAACAAAAAATTGAAATCAATTTTAAAATTGTCACATCGTACATTATTTGCCTTACATTTGATGAATTGATTTCAATCTTTAAATAAAATCCATTGACTTGTGTTGAATATTTTGAAAAAACTCAAAAAATCATATGATTTTGTATGGGTCTCTGGTTTAAATTTAAAAAAAAACTAAAACTTTAAATTCATTTTGATAGAAGTATAGTAAATTTATATTTACCAATTTGACAAATTAAAAGATGCATTTAAATAACAATTACAATTTCTTATTTAAAGTAAATGATCTAGAGAGTAGCCTAAAATTTGACAATTATTGAATCCTATGGATAGAAAATTCTAGTTTTTAAATTTACTTTTAATTGATCAAAATGTTTAAATGGATAATAACTTTTTTCTGAATGTTGAAAGAAAAAAAGTAATGAAAATATATTCATTACAAACGAAGAAATAACCATAAAATGCATTAAATAAAAGTACATTAGAAAGAAAAAATTTAATCAAATTAATTTAAATTTTCAACTGTCACGAAGAAAATAAAAAGATTGCTACAATGTACAAGAAGCATAAAAATAACAAAATATTATATGCCATTCCTGGTGGGATTAGAGAATATTTAATTAATTTCATAAATGATATGATAAGAAATATTCAACCTCGAGATAATTAGAAAAATCTAAACAAAGAGGATCTGTTTTTCCGTGAATATATTATACTGAATTTAAAAAGAAATTTCTTTAGACAATATCATACCTTTATTTGCAGAAACTTTTATACTTCAAAAGAATATTTTTGCATAAAAAAGCACGATAATTTTGGGTGTTTAGCGATTCGGAAAATCCGAGAAAATCCGGGAAGATAGGTACCAGAAAATGAAAAAAGATCCGGGATTTTGAAATTGAATTTTAAATAGTCAAAATGCGATCTAAAAATCTTGGTCAGAAAGAAAGTAAAAAATAATATTAAGTTTTTAATAATTCCAAGTTATTCTAATTAAAATAAATTCCAATCGCCAATTAAATTTAACTTTTAAAATTTAATTAATTTAAATCTCAATATCATTAATTGTTATTCTTCTTTCAACATTTTTTCTTTCGAGTCATAGATTTTCTTTAAATTTTTTCTTTTTACGCAAATTATTTCAGTTTATTTTATACAATTTTGTTGTTAAAACATTTACAAAAATTTATATATTTATTTAAGCACTTTGGTGACATGATAATTTATGATTTAAAAAAAAATGTATTAATTGAGTTGTTTTAAAATTATATTTAATGTATTAAACAAATTTCTGTTTTTTTACTTGTTACCAATTTATATTTAAATTTGCTTCAGATTAGGAATAATTTGATAAAAATTTTTATCTTAAAGAAATTAGTTTTTCTTTTTCTACACTTTTAGCATTTTTTTACATTTTCTTATTTTATTCTTTCTAGTTTTTATTTTTTAACTTTCTTTTCCACAATTTTTATGTTTTATATCGTTTTTATTTATTTTTTAATTTTTTTATTAGCTACTTATTTAATTCTTAAAAAATTTGTTTTCCTATTTTCCCTTTAATTTAATCCTTTCTTTTATAATTTTGTTAATCACATTTTGAACTTT